>OY728120.1:1159150418-1161650418 GCA_963277665.1 Viscum album | reverse complement strand
AAATAAAGTGGTTAGCAAGTTAAAGATTGGCGCACAAGTGTGGCGTGCAAGTATATGTGGCGCGCATGTATGACACGCAAGTATATATTGTGCGCAAGTGTATGTTTCGTGCAAGTCATATTTCAACATCATCATATTAAAATATGAAAAAGGAAAGAAAGAGTCACGCTAGTGATGGAATGATGCGCAAGTGATGGAGTGGCGCACAAGTGCTTGAGCGGCACGCAAGTGCTGTAGCGGCGCACAAGTGTATGTGGTGCGCAAGTCACCAAAATTCCTATAAATAGACGACTAACCTCGTCATTTTTTAAGGCTCAACACTTAAGAAAAAATTTGAGCTATGATCACACAAGTAGTAGAGAGTGGCGCGCAAGATGAAGTGGCGCGCAAGATGAGGGTTATTTATAAGGCGCGCAAGTAGGGTGGTGCGCAAGGAGAGTGGCGTGCAAGCAGAAGTGGCATGCAAGTTGTCAGAGGCACGCAAGTAGGGAGGTGTCTTCAAGAAGTGTGTTGTGTATAATCCAAAAGTGGCGCACAATTTGTGAGCTATGCACAATAGTGGCGTGTAAGTAGTAAGTGGTGCTCAAGAAGGTAGGCACTCAAGCTGAGTGGCACGCAATTTGGTGGCACACAAGCTGGGTGGCGCGCAAGAAGGGAGGTGCGCAAGCATGGAGTGGCGCGCAAGTGGCACGCAAGCTGAGTAGTGTGAAAACAGGTGGAAGGAAAGCAGGGAGGCATGCAAGTAGTGAGTGGCACACAAGCTATTTTCACCAGGAGGTTCTTACCATCTTCTGGGTAAGAAAGTGAAGATTTTTTTTGAAATATTTGATTTGTGAAATTTCATTAAGAAGCACAGAATCATTACATTACCCTATTTGTGCTAAGAGGAAGCACACACACTATTGGATTGTTTTCAAAGTGCTACAAGAGTGTAAGGGTATATCCTACTCGTTGTATTCCACATCAAAGGATTGTTTTCTAGTGGATTGTGTGGTAATGGATTGTTTCCATACCATACCAAGGATGTAGCTACTCTTATTGAGTAGTGAACTATGTAAATCTTGTGTTCCTGTGGTTGTGTGTGTTCAGAAGGGAAAAAACTCTTTAACAGGAGGCGAAGGTTGTTTCAAAAAGAAGGAAAACTAAAAAGAAAAAGATATCACTGATTCACCCCCTCCCCCTCTCAGTGATACTTGTATCCTGACTAGAAACTTCATATGGATGATGGTTTCCATAGATCTGGGATCTGGGACAAGTGAAAGATGATGGGAGGTGCGTTCGACGACATGTGACTTCATGTTAACGAGTAGTTTCTAATTTCTAGACACTAGAGGGTCAAAATAGATGGTAAAAGGTGGTTTCCTATGATTTTGGGTGGTCAAATAATAGGGATTGTGATAGGGAGGATGAATATGGAAGATGCATGAAGGAAAGTTTTCAATATGGAAAATTTCAGACTACACACCATGTAACATGAAAGAACAAACGACATGTCCCTTAGCTACGACACTAGGGTTTTAGGTATAGTTAAGGATCACATGCCATATGGCTAGGATCACATATTGTCTGTCCCTCCCTAGGTGGATGAGATATGTTTTAGCTACACACGGACATGACCCCATGCAGGAGGAAATTCCATGTACTCCGAGAGTACATGGGCACAGGCCAATGCCCAAGCATGACTAGGTACACGAATATGTCCTGATGAATACGAGCATGAACAGGAGCACACATGAAGCCCCTGAGTAGATGAGACATGCTGTGTATGACAACATGGACTCCAATTCATGTCTAGAGGAAAACATAGTCAGGTAGTCGAGCGGGACCACACGCTGTGTGGTCCCCATACACTTCATGTACCCCCTTTTTGAGAAACTTCCACTTTTCATATCTCCTTTATATGGAATCTGATTTTGTCTTCTGAGTATCCTATCTTGAGTAGTTTTCCACATAAAAAATTATGGTATAATTCTTAGTGGATTTAGAGATACGATGTGTAATTTTATGATCATGAAAATTATTTAGGAGATTCTTGATGATATAAGTGATTGGGCAGGATCATTAGAGAGAGGGAAGGGTTAGAAACCCCCCTATTTCATCAGGGTGTGGGTCCTCTACCTATTGAGTGGCACCCCCTAACAGACTAGGCCATGGGTCCTCTACCTACTAAGTGGAACCTCCCTGACATACTAGGGCATGGGTCATCTGCCTAATGAGTGGCACCCCCTAATGAACTAGGGAGGGGTTCTCTACCTATTGACTGGAACCCCATGACAGACTAGGGAATGAGTCCTATACCTACTAAGTGGAACCCCCCCAAAAAACTAGGGTGTGGTTCTTATACCAACTAAGTGGAACCCCTTGATAGATTAGGGAATGGATCCTCTATTTGGATATTGTTTCCCATCAAATTCATAGAATAGTGATGAGGTGTGGGTCATCCACATGGTTACCTTGATGGATACATGAGATGATGGGTATAAAAAATGAACCCTTTTAGAGTTGTTGGTAGACTCATCGACTTGGGATGGGGTTGATATGGAGATTCACTTTTTCTCTCATCTGGGTTTATTTTATGAGAATATATATATATATATATATATATAAGTTTTTGGGTTTCGTTTCCCCCTTTCTTTGGGTTAGGATAAATGATTCTATCGTATCTCTATATTCCTCCCCTTTGGTTTTCAGGGCACCCTACTAGGTATGTATATACTCACCCTTGCATAGGATTTTCCTGCATGTATCATCTCTTATGATGGAAATAGATAGATCAATGGTGATTTCTGTGGAGCATAGGGATACTCAGATTCATAGACCGTGTATGGTGGTCAGGCTTGGAGATCAGGAGTCAGTCTCTCTCAACCATTTTCTATTCCAGTTGTTGTCAGGTTGGGACTTCATTTCTGGTTGGGAGTGTATTTTTCACCTTTACACTTTGGTCTTTTTCTATCGTACTTTGATTGTATTCCCTAAAGGTTTTTACATGCATGGTTTTACTCTAGATGTTACCACCCTTTTTATTATTCCTCCGCATTGTTGCATGGAGATGGTTGGGTGTGTGTATACAGGTATACTAGGAAATTTCCTCCCATTTATGTTATGCATTCTCAACACTTGTTTCTAGCCCCTAGCCTATGGAGACGAGCTCGGGGTTGTGGTAGATTGAATTTCTATCAGCCAGGAGATCCCCAATGGGTTGGGTCATTACAGAGTGGTATCAAAGGAGTTTATTCCTTGGAATGCTTCTTGGATTTTTCCCTTATGAGGATTTGTTGGGACTTAGAGAAACAATGTCTAATTTTCTTAAGTATTGATTTCAAGATAAAGATCCCAGTGTTGGTATAGAGGCCGACATATCCATTCAAAAGGACTCTGAATACCTGATTGTTGATTAGACATACTAATACATTGGTTGCAGGGATCAATGGTACATGAATTATATATGATTGAGTCCTTTGAATATCATTATTAATTTATATCCATATATATATATAATCATCTTACTAAGGTATATATTGATTAATTTCAAGATGCCTCCACTAAGACAACCACCCAAGTTACCAATTCAAGATCGAGATGATGATCCGATGAGCAATGAGACCTCAGTTCAAGGGCTATCTCACAAGACATTTCCTCCAGATGGGAATGTAGTAGTACCCCCAACTATCTAGTAGCAGATTGTACCAACACAAAAGGCTGAGGATGCACGTAGGATTAGCGCACTCCATGAGTTTCAGTGCTAGAGGCTGCTGAGGTTCTGCGGTGAGTGAGATACCCAAGAAATAAGATTATCTTGAGTTGGTGATTCGAGTCTTCATGCTCATGTAGACCTCGACTGATCAAATGGTTGTGCTGACAACCAATCTTTTCCATGGAGCAGCAGGGAACTGGTGGAGTCTAGTTACACATACGAATGATGAGTCGACACTCTCATGGACCGACTTCTAGAATCCATTTCTTGAGGAATAATACCCCTCGTTCTTATGTTCAGTTCATATTCAGGATCTTATGGAGATAAAATAGGGTATTATTTCAGTTTCTGAGTATTCCATGATTTTTTCTGACCTTATGAATTACTCCCTCAATATGGTGTGAGATGGTTACTTCCGAGCAAAAAAGTTCGAACAGTGTCTCCCCTAAGACATCTGTGCCAGTGTGGTTCCCTTGTACATTCCCACCAATCACTAATGCATATCCTACCTTTAAGAACACTAAAAAATGGTTTTATCAAAACCAAAAAAGCACTAATATTGCAAGGAATGTTAAAATCCAATTATTATCAGCGCTCGAAAAAAGCGCTGATAAAGGGTTCCTCAATCAAAACTTTTTAATGTCGATAAAGGGTTACTTTATCAATGATTTTTCATATTTGATGAAGGATGGCTTTAACAGTTCTAAAAAATCACTGATAAGGTCACCCTTTATCAGCATTTTTTTAGCGCTATTAAAAAATTGTTTTTTTAATTTTTTTTCACACACCCCAACACTCCCTTTCTTAGTGCTTACAACCCCCTTTATTAGTGTTTTCCACTCCCCAACCACCATAATTCATGCCCCAATCCTTCCTCATCACTCACAAACCCCCTTCCTCAATGTTATAGCGCTCTCCTAAATACCAGCTCACGCTTGGACTTGATCTCTTGACCTCCCTTATGCGTGTCGATGCCCTTTCCCACTCTGAAAAACTTGTTTTGTTTTATATTTTATGATATTTCTATTTATTCTTATATATTTAGAAGTGTGTGACACACACAAATTTATATTTTCTTAAATATATTATATATTAATATTCATTTATATATATTAGAATATATATATATATATATATGTTTATTAATACAGACATATATGTATATATAAATATTATATATACATTTTTATAAGTATATATAAATTCATATATTTTTATAATGTATATAAATGGTTATATATTATTTTAAATAAAATTGATAATAATTAATTCCATATGGTTTACATAATTATTTTTAAATTCATTTTTAAAATATGTCTATATATTGAGATATAAATTTTATACATGACATATATATTTATATGTCTATATATTTACATATATATTTATGCATATTTACATGTAATTTTATATTTAGATATAATTTTTTTATAATGTATTTATAAATATTTACTATAAATACATTTATGTACAAGATTTAATGATAATGATATATATCTATAAAAATATATTTATATATGATGTATATACATAATATTGATGCACACACACATTTTTACACACAGAAGTATACATTTATATTTCTCACATACATGTACAAATATTTACATATTTACATATGTATTTATTTACATATATAAAAATATACATATAAATATATATTTGTTTATTGACACACACATGTTTATATATAAACATTACTTTTATAAGTATATATATACATATTAATTCATTTTTTAAGTTAAATAAAATGAATAATTTTTTATTTTAAATAAAATGAATAATTAATATTTATTTCCATTTTCTTAATATATTTAAAAATATTTTTTTTATGTAAATATGTATTTATACAATTGATTGATTATAAGTAAATATAAGAAATTAGGAATATATTTAATTATAAATAAAATACAATATGAAAGATGATAAAATTTCAAAACCATAATATCTATATGAATGTAATATCTAAGAATAAATTTAGTCTCTACTGAAAAGGGTCAATAGGACTCTCTTAAATGAAGCTGAAATACTATTGAATATTAAAAACTTAGGGTATCCCAAATAAAAACTCAACTTTGGAGGCCTTATAGGCCTTTTTTAACCTTAAGAAAATAGTTATTAGGTTCCCCTTATCAACACAGTGTAGATCTCTACACAGGATTCAATTTGATATGTGGTAGAACTCAAATGGACACCCAAATCAAAAGTTATGTCTGTTTGAAGTTCAATTCATGTTTGCAACTTATCTTAGATCATTCATTATTTTATTGAATTTTTATGTCATCTAATTGTTATTAAATGACTATTACTTGATAATAATTACAAAATTATTAATTAATATTATTTTTTAATTATTTTATAATCCATTTTTTAGTAAATATATTATATATTAAGTGTAAATGTGTGTTTAGACTTATCTAAATCATATCTAATAAAATATTTTATATTTATATCAATATAAATATATTTAAATATTCATATTTTATTTTTAATGAAATACTTTTATAAAATATATCCTTTATTAGTGCTAGTAAAAAAACATTAATAAAGAGGATATTTTATCAACGTTAGAAAAAAAGAACTAATAAAGGGGGACCTTTATCAGCACTAATAAAAAAGCAATGATAGGGGGGTCTTTATTAAAACTTTTTTTATAATTGATAAAATCCCACCATTATGAGTGATTTTTTATTAGTGTTGATAAAGGAACACCTTTATTAAGAGTAGAAAAAAATGCTGATAAAGGGGGGCCTTTATCAATGCTTTTTTTAGAATTGATAAAGATCCCTCCTTTATTATTGATTTTTTAGCACTGATAAAGGCCCCCTTTATCAATGTTTTTTCTAGCACTGAAAAAGGCTAGTGATGGATAAATCCAAATTTGTAGTAGTGTATGATAGAGTGTTAGAGTGAGAACTGGTGATATAGAGCTTCCTATCTAAGGAATTCCATGTAGTTGGAGCTGGCAGTAGGTGTCATGTGGGTGAGTTGTCTACAACACCTATCGGGTGCTAGTCATCAGGATCTCGACACAGAAGATCTTCCCATGGCCGGTCTTAGTCATGTAGACATGCATCGCAAGGTTCATGTGGAGGAACAAGTCATCCCAGAGAGGGGAAATTCTATTCATCTGATGAGTGTAGTCACATGGCATGTGCTTGCCCGACCCAACATGCTGAGGAGGGAAGGCAGATAGTGGATGGACCACCATGACATAGGTAGTTCCATGATCAGGGTTCTCCCAGGCATGGATAGAGAAACCCCTAGGGAGGAGGAGATGGTAGAGGAGTAATTGGGTTTCTAGGAGGAGGATCCATTGGTGGAGGTATACACTATTAGCTACTTCCACCACCAGCACTAGGTGGTCCAAAACAGGCCCAGGGAGTTGGTAGATAGGGCTACGGGCTGCTGTAGGCCATAGAGAATTATGACCTAGTAGCTCATGAGATGATACAAGGTATGATCTGTGTTTATTATACACTTTCTTCAGTAGTTTTAGAAACAAGTTTGAGTAACTCCTTCATTTTCATATCCCTTATGCGATATCTATAGATCCCCGTTGAGACCTTAGCACAATATATTTTTCTAGAGGTTCTGACTGGGAGAAATTATTTCATTCCACTTATTTAAAGATGGTGTGAGATTTTTTTTGTGGAGAGATTTTCACGTGAAACATTTTATTCATCATGATATAACCTTATGACATCATCTTGGGTATGGAATGATTTTCCATGGTTCGAGCCTAGATCAACTATCATCGTAGGCGAGTCAGATGCCTTCAGATAGATGGGATGCGATTCTTTTTTATGGGAAAGAGAGATCTCGTGGGTGAGCGAGTGGGACTTGCGAGTAGGAGGATGCAAACCATTACCCATTAGTTAGAGATTTTAGGCCTTGGTGAAATAGGATCTTTAGGTATCTCGATTCCTTAAGCAGTGTAGTAATTTATAGATGTCTTCCCCAAGGATGTTTTGGGATTAACTTCGAGGAAGGAGATGGACTCAAGAATTTACTTGCACCCTTATACCACACCAATATCTTCTGCGACATATTGGATGGCCCCTACCTAGCTCCAGGATATGAGGGTGTAGTTGGAGGACCTTTGAGAGAAAGGTTTTATCCAACCCAATGTGTCCCCCCAGGTAGCTTCGGTTTTGTTTGTGAGAAAGGTAGATGTGAGCTTTTGGATTTGTGTTGATTATTGTTGCCTGAACCAGGAAATAATCAAGAACAAGTACCCCTTGTTGATGATTGGTGACCTCTTTGATCAGTTGTGAGGCAGAAGTTGTTTCTCAAAGATTGATCTCAAGTCTGGATACCACCGGTTGAGGGTTCACGTGGATGATATTCTAAAGTTAGCATTCCAATATATCTGTAGACACTATGAGTTCCTGGTGATTCCTTTTGGTGTGATGAATTCCCCCACTGTGTTTATAGATTTTATGAACTAAATCTTCCATCCATAGTTGGAATGATTTGTGGTTTTATTCATTAATTACATATTCATCTACTCTACATCAGATGAGGAGCATATAGAGAACTTGAGGATGGTACTATACTTACTCCTTGACCACAAACTTTATAGTAATCCCTCGAGGTTATAATTCTAGATCCATGAGTTTCACTTCCCGGGGCATGCCATTTCCAAGCATGGATTAACTATAGACCTGGATAATATTGATGCAATGATTTCTTGGGATCTAATGAAGAGTGTGTCAGAGGAATATAGGTTCCTTGTGTTGGTGGGGTACTACAAGAGGTTCGTGGTGGACTTATCTAGGATTACATCTACTTTGACCGCCCTGATGTAGAAAGGGATGTCATTCACCTAGACCGAGCAGTGTCAAAGTGCCTTTGAGAAATTGAGGCTGAGGTTGACCAGTGCTCCTGTGTTGAGACTACCTAAGGAGGTAATGGCATACGTAGTGTATTGTGATGACTTTAGAGCTAGGTTCATCTATATGTTGATGTAGAGGTAGAAAATTATTTCATATGGGTCATGGTATTTGAGACCTATGAGAAGAACTACATGACTCACAACCTGGAGTTAGCAGTGGCAGTGTTCACTCTGAAGATGTGGAAGCACTATCTTCTGGGAGATCACTTTATTTTTTACTTAGACCATTGGAGTCTCAAGTATATCTTCATGTAGATAAATCTGAACTAGATACAATAGTTCTAGTTGGAGTTCCTATAGTATTATGACTTACAGATAATATATACTCATGGGAAGGGTAACATGGTGGAATATTTCCTTATTATGAAATCCTATCCTCTCTTGGTGGAGGAGGAATCTGACCAGTTGGATTCTTTGTAGTTGACCTTGGTGGTGGAGAGGGGTGAAACTTATCTCTAGTCAATGGTGTTAAATCCTCTACTTCTCCAACATGCGAGAGAGGCCCAATTAGGAGATATCTACTATGAGGTTCTTTGTGACAAAATGTTCTCAGGATATTTAATAGATGGATTTTCTAAAGGAGGGGAGAACATCATCCTTATTTAGGGATGGAAAGTGGTTTTGGTCACATTATGAGAGGAGGTGATGAGGGAGTTTCATAGTTCTCCTTTGGATTTATACCTCATTGTTGAGAAGATGTATAGGGACATTCAGTGGCAGTTTTGGGGTTCTAGCATGAGGCAGAGCGTAGTCGAGTTTGTCTCACAGTGTCTCACATGTCAGCAGATGAAGGTCAAGAACCAGGTTCTGGTAGGTTTGGCATAATATATTGATATCTGAGAGTATAAATAGGGCAGCATATCCATAGACTTTGTGACAGAGATTCCACGGATAGTGAGAGACCATGATTCCATCCATGTGATTGTTGACCAACTTATGAAGTTGGTGTACTTACTTTATATCAGGTAGAATAGTTCAATGGAGAGTATGGGATAGTTGTACAAGTAGGAGACCATCTTACTCCATGGTTCACCATTAGAAAATTTTCTACAACCATGATGCACTGTTCACATAATGGTTTTGGATAGGCCTTCAGGTGGAATTCGGGACCCATCTATGGATGAGTATGACATTTCACCCCCAGATGGATGGGAAGACCGAGTGCACTATCTAGGTGTTGGAGGATATGCTGCTAGATTGTGTGTTTGAATTAATCTAGATTTGGGAGGATCAATTTCCATTGGTATAGTTTTCTTATAATAATAGATATCACTCTACAATCGGCATGGAACTTTTACAGGCCTTGTAAATGAGACCTTATAGGTCACCCTTATACTGGACTGAGATTGGAGAGACATCTCTTTTTGAGCTAGAGATGGTGCAAGCAACATCAAAGAAGGTCTAGGTGATCTGTGAGCATATTAATATATCCCAAATCCGATAGAAATATTATGTAGATCAAAGTCATAGGACCTTGGAGTTTTAGTAGGGAGACCATGTTTTCATGAGAGTCTCCCCACGATGAGGGTTGTGGTGGTTTTGATGAGGAGGAAATCTATCCCTAAGTTTCATTAGGTTTTTCAAGATACTACAGAGGGTTGGAGAGGTTTCTCACCACCTAAACTTACCCCCATAGTTTGAGAGGATGCATGGAATCTTCCATGTGTTTCACTTGAGGAGATACATGCATGATCCTATGAACACCATTGACTGGGGTGAGATAGACATTAAGGATAGATCCACCTTCATGAAGTACCCAGTGGAAATCAAGGATCAATAGGATAAGATCATGTGAGGGTGAACCACTCCCTTGGTTCGTGTGTTGTGTTAGCATAAGAGCATGTAGGAAAGCTCCTGAGAGTGGTAAATCTAGATGCGGGCTCAATATACTCACCTTTTTGTTTAACTTGTGATTTTTAGGGTTGAAAAGCCTTAAATTGGGGAATAATGAAGTGATCCAAATTTTCTTTGTAAAACTTTGAAATATATTAAGAAATATTTTTGGAGTTAGGCGCTGAGACACCAAGTGATTCAAAAGCCCAGTTAGCTAGAAATTGATATTATAAAAATATTAAAAATATTAATATCACATGCATGTAGTTTTTTAGGAATAATAGGTTAACTCATGAATGGAGCCTCATATTGGAAATCTGAGACTACAGTTAATTATGAGACATGGGGTTTATCGTAGGTGCGATCTAAGCTTGGTCGGTGCCAGATAGCTGAGGAATCCATTGGTAGGTGCATTTAATTAAAATAAATGAATAATTTATTTATTTACTTTATTAAATGACCTAATTAAAATCTTCTATAAATACTCTCTTATGATTATTTTCCAAGATTTATCTACATAACCCTTATGATATTTGAGAGGAAGTTTAGAGAATTTCTTATTGGTGAATCAAAATTAGATGAAAAATGACAATCAAATTGAGATGGATCGAGAGGCAGCAAATACAACAAGTTTTCTCCTTCACTGGATAATGCATTATTCACCAATGATCGATCCATTTTTGAGGTAGGGATCATCAATTCCCTTGATTAAAAGTATGATCATGAATTTCTCTACTATTTTTTGATATATAATCTTCTGATATTTTCATAATCCCATTTTATAAACTTAAATTGTTTTATTCAAATTATTCCATAATATCACCCTAATTTATTTACTTTGAAATCATTTGTTGAGAATTATTGTCCAACAATGGTTATACCATTGTTTATGTGTATTTATCCCCACTATTCTTCACATTCTTCACCATTAGATTACGAGGTCACAGTTCAATTTTTATGGGGTGGGTTTGAGCATGATCAAACCCCCAAATTCATGGTGGTTGTGTGAAAAATGTTTGGGATAGTGATTTTTAGATGGATTGGGTTTTGTTGTAGGATACAGTTGATAGTTTCCATAGATCTAGGATCTGGGATGAGTGACAGATGACGAGAGGCATGTCCAACGACGTGCAACTTCATGCAAATGAGCGATTTTGGATTTTTGGACACCAGAGGTATGGAATCAATTGATAGAGGTGGTTTCCTAGGATTTTAGGTGTTCAAAAATTGGGGATTATGGTGGAAAGGATGGATTTGGAAGATGAATGAAGGAAAGTTGAGAATCTGGAAAATTCCCAACTACACGCCATGTAACTCAGAATAACACATGATATGTATCCCCTTAGCTGTGACACTAGGGTTTTGGGCAGAGTTAAGGACCACACACTGAGTGGCCATGCCCACACACCATGTGACCATCCCCAGGTGTATGATACATGTATCAGATGTACATGGTTAGGACCCCGTGCGGGAGGACATGTCACGTACTTTGGGAATACATGGTTATGGGCCAGTACATAGGCACAACTAGGTACATAGACATGGACTGATGAACAAGAGCACATCCAGGAGCACATGCATGACCCTGGTAGATGAGACATGCTGCGTGGGACCCCTACACGCCATGTATAGTGACTTGACCTCTGATTCATGTCCATATGAGAATACGACCATACAACTGAGTGGGACCACATGCCATATGGACTCTATACATCCTATGTACCCCCCTTTTATGAAACTTCCACCTTTTATATCTCCTTTATCTAGACTCATATTTTGGACCAAAAGTTTCTTATCCTAAGAAATTTTCTATGTAGAATGTGATGATATCCATTATAGTGGATTTTGAGGTACTATGTGGAATGTTCTGAGCACAAAACTTGTTTAAGTGATACTTGATGATGGAAGTGATCAGGTGGGATATTTCAAGAGAGGTCAGGGTTGGAAACCCCCCTTTTCATCAAGGAATGGGTCCTCCATACTCCTTATGATGGTTTGAGTGGAACTCCTTAATAGACTAGGGTGTGGGTCCTCTACCTACTGAGTGGTACTCCCCTAGAAGACTATGACATGGGTCCTCTACCTACTAAGTTTCATCTCCCTGACAGACTAGGGAATAGATCCTCCACCTATAGAGTAACACTCCCCTGACAGACTAGGGCATGGTTCCTCTACCTACTATCTGGAACCCCATTGATATATTAGGGTGTGGGTCATCTACCTACTTAGTGGGACCCCATAACAGATTAGGCTATAGGTCCTATACCTACCAAGCGATACCCCTTGATGCACTGGGGCATGAGTCATCTATTTGGAGATTATCTCCCCTAGATTTTTCAAAACAATAGTGAGGTGTGGGTCCTCTCCATGGTTTCCTTAATGGATACATGAGATGTTGGGCATTATAAGTGGATCCCTTTAGAGTTGTTGGTAGAATCATCGACCTGGGATGGGCTGTGAGATGGATACCCCCTTTCTCTCTCATTTGGTTTTATTTTATGAGCATGCGCACACACACACATAGATATATATTGTTGGATTTTCCCCCTCTTTCTTTGGACTGAGTTAACTACTTCTATCATATATCTCTATTTCTCCCCTTTAGTTTCTGGGGAATCATACTGGGTATGTATATACTCACCCCTGCATGGAATTTGACCAAATGTGTTGTGCCTTATGCATATGACAGATAGATCGACGATTATTTCAGTGGATCATATGGATACTCAGGTGCATAGACCATGTACGTTGGTCCGACATGAATATTAGGAGATGAGATCTCTCATTAATTTTCTATTCCAGTTGTTGTCAGGTTGGGACTTCATTTCTGGTTGTGAGTGTATTTTTCACCTTTACACTTTGGTTTTTTTCTATCGTACTTTGATTGTATTACCTAAAGGTTTTTACATGCATGGTTTTACTCTAGATGTTACCGCCATTTTTATTATTCCTTTGTAATATTTCATAAATATGGTTAGGTGCATGCATATAGTTACATTAGGAAAAGGCCTCCCATTTATGTTATTCCTTGTTGGTGCTTGTTGCCAGCCCTTGGCCTATGGATGTGGGTTTGGGGTTGTGGTGGCCCGACCTTCCGATGACTAGGTGGGATCTAGTGGGACATGTCATTACAGTTCATAATTACTTAATTTGAAATTTTCAAATTAAAGGCCTTATTTGAGAAATTATTTAAACCATATTAAAAGGGGTTTTTATAATTAACTTGACTAATGTTTAAATAATATTAAATATGTGATATTTAGATCATGTAAGTTATTTACATAATATAATATAAATATAATTTTTTTATATTTCATATAATATCATATATTTAAAGTAAATACCATATAATGGTTAATATGAAAGAGTTCATATTGGAAGTAAATATAAAAGTTTTTATATTTATTTAATTATGGATTTTCATAATTCATGACTTAATTATTAAGTGTTTTAATTTATTTATTTATAAATTGTTCATAAATTATGTATCACATATATAAATATTTGAATTGTTCATTTATTTATTCATTCCCTATTTTATTCATAGATATAAGCTATTTATTTTATGAATATATGCATACTTTATTTTGAAGAGTTAAATTGATTCTATAAATTATTATTCATGAATCTAAGGAGTTGTATGTTAGGTATGATAATGGATTTAGTTCTCTTTTACCTTAAATATTTCCTATCCATGATTTTTGTAAAGAGTTACACATTAATATGGTTTTAACATATTGATTTTGTTAAAGGAATATGGTTAAAAAAACTAAATCATTAGAAGTATGGATACATGTAAAAGGAATAAAATGATATAATATAGTGAGATTAAATACACTTTAAAAATATCAAGTGTCAGATTCCTTCAAAAGTGGTACTTTTCAAGATCTCGATTACCCAAATCAGTAGATCATGAAAAAAATTGATTCACCTAGATTATCTTGTATTATAAAGGAAATTAATGAGTGATGATAATAGGATTAGATGCCTGTTATTGGTGTTTTTTGGGTTAAATTTGTCTGAGAGATCCTAATAGGATTAGGTTAATGGAGGAATAGAGTTGAGTTTATCAATTTGATGGATTTTAAAAATTGTATTCGACTCAACTATCCAAGATTCATATATGATATAATTGGGATGACGCCCTACCTAAATAGCCAAGTGATGGGAGAAACATAAAATAGATACAAATCTTAGTGAAATACGGATATTTCACCATTGATAGTTATGAAGAGTTTGAAAGGGGTCATCATTTTAGTGAAATCACATTTAATTAAAATCATTTTTAAATGTTTGAAAAACTTGATACCCTTATAGTAAAATATTTTGTTATAGGTAAGCGAAACTATCATCATCCAACTTGAATTTGCGATAAATCATTAAAAAATGAGAATATTAATGTAAGTAAATTATTATAATGGTATAAAAATTAATAATTGTTCTTAAGGAAAATAAAATTCTATGTGTTGTAGTAAACGCTTCATGAGTAACCAACCATTGAAGTAGTTCAACAGGTAGGTCTAGATGCTTATATGAAGTGGTTAATGATTCAATAAAGGTTTACTTAAGGATTATTATAGCTATATAATCCATTATATTTTAATTTATGGAAATTTCCTGACAATGTTAATGAGTTCAAGAAGCACTTACCTTGTTTTATCAAATTTTTGAGGATAAATAAACTGGGACTTGTGATTTCTAGGTTCTGATACTATATCAAAAAAACAATTGGGAAAATGTTCATTCAAAAGAAGAAAATTTAGTTGGAAGTTCCAAAAATATTTCTTTAAATAGCTAGTAAAGGCCATTGAAACCTAAATGAGGTATCAAGAAAGAGTAATAATGATTCCATAAAATGTAATTGTTTGGGATACCTAAAGAGGTTTAATTTAACTCCATTAAATGTCCATATCCATGTCAGGTACCAATATTATGGAAATAAATTATTTTATTTTTTAGAGTACATGATACTAATTGTATGTTTTACAAGTGTTGTAAACATATAGGATTTCAAAATCAAGAAAATAATTGATGGAGTTTACAGTTTTTATTCACCCAATGAAGCAAATGGTTATTGAATCAAATAATTGATTTCAAAGGAATATTATCATGCTTAAATATATCTAACATGAGTAATACTATAAACACAAATAATACCATATAAGATTTGTTTGAAATATTTTATTTTTTAAACACTCTTAACAAGATAAAATAATATTTGAGAAGTTCAAAGTTAATAAATAAAGGATTTTAGTAGTCCAAAATTAAAGTGAAATATCAAATTCAAGGAAAATTTTTTATGGAAAAGGGTTATAAGAATAATGATGATGTACTTAAAAAGAGTTTTAAGTAGAAAACTAGAGTTATTAACATCATAACATTTGATGTTTTGGATTTAAGGAGTTAGAATATGTTCAAGGAGTTGAACATTATAAATATGATTCCTAAGTCTCACCATTATTTAGAGTATCTTGGTTCATATATGCTACTCACTAAATAGTTTGGTTAGAGAGTTTTATTAGGTGGTCATATAATGATGTGGTAGGAATTACATAAAAGATGTAATGAGTTTAAAAAAACTTCTAAAAGTGAAATAAACCTAAGGTTGATATGTAAATATATCATATGTTATATTTTAGACATGAACTTATGTATTGTTTTTTAGGTATTCTTGAAGAAGTTTAATGATATAAAATGTATCATGTTATAAAAAATGAAATATCTACTTTATCATTATTTCACATTGAATATATATATATATATATATATATATTGTGAAGTGAAATGATAATTGACCACTCAAAGTACAACTTTGAGTTACCATTAAATAATTTTTTCCATGGAGTATTATAGTCCTTGATGAAATATTAAGGTTAGTGTTAGTACAATTCTTGTATTGGGATACATAATATGCTCCTAAGGCACAAAATGGGGTTTGTGAACTAGATGACCCACAAATTATACCACATGGAGTGTCATACACCATGTCTTCCATATTCTAGGGGTGCATAGTTTATATCTAGACTACCCAATACCCAAGGTTGGTGAGATACCTATCATGATAATATTCATACTTTTATATGTTTCTTATGTAAGATTTGAGGCTTAGATAACCAGGGGTGGTTGAGTATGTTGATGATAATGTTTTTAGAATAAGCTTAACTAAGATGATATTTTTCCTCTCATATGATGAGTATGAAATCTGATCCCTCAATTTAGATATATTTAGGATGTTTAAAATCATACCTAGATAGTACATATGTTGTGATAATATTTTTGGGTGATGGACATGTGATGTGATCATCCATAAAGATGAATGACATTTGATGCATTCAACATCTTGGTCAGTATATACTCAGATAATTAAGAATTCATGATTTTTATATATGGTATTACCATACTCTATGTCCCATGGTCACTTTATGTCTTAGAAAAAGGGATCATATGAAAATTCATGATTTCTTATGATGAAACTAGTGAATATATATATAGATATATATGTGTTTGATGGAGATTATGCCAGATCCATTTATATCCCCAGTTGAATTTATTCTTTACTAAAGTCTACTATTTTCTTAAATTTATGGATTCAATAATTCATATTTGTTTTCAATGGTAAAATGACCTATGGAGTCACACTTTATGGTTGTATAAATGTAAATTGAGTTTTACATAAAGAGATTCTCTAAAAATGTTTAAGAGTTTACCAAAAAAGTTTTGGATGATAATTCTCAAGGTATTAAATATGATAGAATACATGGTAAACCAAAATTATTTTGGTAGGTTTCCAAAAGAGTTTTGGATATGATTTCATAATTTATTGTATATGATGTAATATAAGGTGAAATAAGACAAAGTCTATGATGTGTTAGTGAAAATGAGAGATTAAAGGATAAATTCCCTAAATCCTTTAAACATATGATGTTCTTTAGCCTATATCATAGGGTATGATATAAACATGTCATATGGTATAGAATAGAAGAAGCCAAAGAATGCTGTATTTCTTGGTTTTGGAATATTGTTTAGTACTATATATTGATATCATAGCCACTGACTTGTATATAATTGTATTGCATAATTCATGTGATTATCCTATGATATACCAAATGTATAAAAACGTTAAATGGTTAACATTTAATATTCCACCTTGGATATAAAGGTATTTTTGAAGTATAATTTACAAGATAAATCCATGCATGAATAAATATGGGAAAAGGGTTACAAACCATTATAAATATATGATATTTACTCATGCATTATGCAACATATGAGAAAATGCATCATTATATTGGGAACATATCAAGGGAAATATAATGAGGCCAAAACCATTTTTATGGGTTAAAAATAAAAATTTCATTCCTTTTATCTATTCTCCCTTTATCCCATTGCTCTCTTTATCCCTCACTCTTTTCCTGAGTGAGATAATAGCATATAATGGGTGTGTGGAGGATCCTGCCCATATGATGGTCTATTATTTTTGGCTCATGGATACACCTCAGATGGATGATTTTGAAGGATGTTCTTTGTGATATTAATCAATAATTGATCAAAGATAGTAACAACATCTCAATGATGTAAACTATCCCATGAAACCAAGCACAAGCAACATGCATGGTCATTGAGACTATGTAGTCGGGTCATGAACGCACTTAAAAACTCTCCCAAAATTTCAATTTAAGGACGATTTTGGGGATTATACCCCAATTATTAGCCTTTCACTTGACTCTCTCCATCTATAGGGTGATTTTGGGAAATATATCTCCTTTGGTTCTAATCTCCTTCAATTCTTGGTTGATTTAGTGTGCAGATCAAAGGTAAGGACCTCAAGATCCTCTCCTATATTCTCGCTCTTAGTTCCTCTCGGTGGAGACCATAACTGGGAAGGGTATGGTAGATTTGGGGGGGGGGATGTTGGGATTGAACTGGGTATTTTGATGTTAGGTTATTAAGGATCCTAACTGGATCTTGGATATTGATTTTCATGGTGCGACTTTATGATTTCACTAGATTTGAGGTAGGAGGATTTACATGTATGCTAATTATATAAAAACCATAGGGCTTTGGTGTGACCATGGTTCAAATACTTTTATGCTATAAAATGGTTTTTATGGAATTAATTTGGTTTGTGAAAAAAAGGTTTTTGTATTTACATTTTTGAGTAAACATGAAATGATAGTTTTCTAGGTGTGTGGGTGTTTTGTAGTGTTGAATTATTTAAAATATTGAATTGTGGCATTGGGTTTCCAAGTGGGTTGTTTGTGTTTGATGTTCTTAATAGACTTTAGTTTCTGGTGTTGGGTTGTGATTTATATTGATGGGTAATGGTTGATATTGGCTAGGTAATAGGTTTTTTGTTCAATGGATTAGAAATGAGTCTCATAAACTCTCACTTCAGTGTGGGTCCTTGTTGATAATGATAAGGTGAGTAAGTTGAAAATATAAATTGGGTGTGAGGAACTTATTTTAAATAACAAGGTGAGGTTTGGGGGATGGTCAATACTATTATGATTATGTTGTAGCCAATATTATTTGGTTACCCATGGCCTAGGTATCCCTTAGGTTTGGTTATTAACATAGGTACGTGAGTTGGATTTTGAGCATGGTGGTAATGGTTTGGGGGATGGTCAATCCTATTATGATTAGGTTGTATCCAATATTAGTTGGTTACCCATGGCATAAGTCTCCCTTAGGTTTGGTTATTGATATAGGTACGTGAGTTTGATTTTGAGCATGGTGGTTATGGTTTTTGTGGGTTGTAATATCCATGTTTTCATTAATTATGGATTTTTTATAAAATTTCATCGTTTTGGGCATGTTTTATAAAAAAACATTGAATCTCTATAGATTTTCACATGTTGGGGTGTAGTGGGAGCATTGGGGAAATCCTACTATTTCTATTACTCACCCCCTATTCACCCACTCTAGTGGAGGGGTTGAGTGTATGTAGTATGAAATAATTAAGGACAATACATCCTTATTTTATATTGGTGGTACATAAAAATGGAATGGTAGCTATAGAGGAGTAGTTTTGATTTCTGGGATGACTCATGGAGTTTTTGGGGAGGCTTTGTGGATCTGATGTTGTCATTTTTCTGATGTTTTACCTTGGTGGCCCGAAAGCCTTATTTTTTAGTTTTATTGAACTTGTATTTTTTTTTGGTTGTTGAACTTCTTATTTTGGTAAAATGGTTTAGCATGTGTCATGTGATCCTAGTTTTATATTCTCACTCCATGTTTTATTTTTCCTACAGGTTTGATATGTCCAAGTTATGAATACCTCATTATGAAATTTTAGTAATTGCCGACATGAGGAGGGCGTGTCATGACAATTAACCATTATGAAATGGTATTTTCTAAACCATTATTATTTATTTAAAACTATTGGTTATTAGGAGGAAACACATAAGGATCAATATCACTTTGACTAGATCTGATTAAGGTTGAGGAGTGACAAGTCAGGTTAGGATATTACATGCTTAGTTAATCCTATATAAGAGTCATTACAGAATGGGTGTATTGTGGAATAGAGACCCAAGTGATCAATTTATTAGATATTTATATCTAAGGTCAATTTAATTAATGTTTCTTTCATTGAAAAATAGTTTTTTCTAGGGTTATTTAGGTTTAAGGTGGAAGAGATGGGGTTTTTACCATGTTTCTCAGAGGATTAAGTATTGCGGTGTGACCACCAAGGTTACACCATGACCTTCATTAGATTCATTGAGTTAAGGTGGTTTGAATAAAAGAATTAGGTATGGAAAAGTGGATATCATAATGTTATTTTTGGAGTTTCATTTGAATCAAACCCATTACAATGAAATTATAACCCATCACACTACAAATATGTATTTTCTAGTTTTTATTATAAATTTGAGATGAATGTCAAATTTACTCTATTTTCCATAACATTTCCCTAACTCTAGGAAATAAAAGGTTAATCTTTATAGTTCTTTAACCCCCTTTGGTATCTTCTATCTCTCATATTTAAGATATTAACTTCCTTAAGGACCAAAGTGATTCCTTTTCCTCTTATTATTCACTATCTATTGCTCTTACTTCTTTGGGAGTCTATGGTAGTGGCATTGAATAATTTTGGATGATGTTGGATTAATTTTTTTATGAATTCTGATTTTTTATAGTATATTGAGGTTTTCTTTTGGGTATTTTTAGTGGTGTGAACATCTAATAATTATTTTTGATACACATTAATTGTTGAAGCTCAAATTTAGGTAGGGAATTCAAGACTTCTCTTACTTTATTTTCACAAAAAATATAGAATTATCATACCTTTTTGTTTATTTGGGTGTATGTTTAGAAGTATACTAATAAAAATAATTGACTGGATCAAATAAATTGGAATGTAAAAGGGAGAATTTCATATGATTTACTAAATTCCATGTTATTGATTTTGTGTTTACACTTCTTGTTTGATGTTATTACAATAGAAACCTTTTTTTACTGATGACATGTTTTATTTACCTTATATAATGGTTTAATCACCTAAAGATAGCAATGAAATGGAGATGATGGACATTTGGAATTATTGATATTTTTGTTTATGCATAAATGAAAAAATGGATATGGGGGGATGCCTAAAGGAAGTTGTTTGAAATGATTTACTATCGTGTTTTTTATGATTTTCTATTGTAAATATGGTTGATTGATATGTGATGTTGTGATATATTTGGATTCTATAATTGATATTATTATCACCTTCATAATTGGATAAATCACATAAAATTGTCAATGAATTGGTTGTGTGGAAATATGGAATTGTGATGTTGATGTTTGAATATGAAATTATGATTTAATATGAATGAATGATTATGAAGAAGTTCTCTAATGTTAATTGCTGATATATCTTTAATACACATCAATTCACAATTTATTACATAATGATAAACTTAATATAATCTCAAAAGATCATTAGGCCTAGTTTCTTTGGGAAATTAGATACATAGCATAATAACATGAAACATGGGTACAACAACATTATTTAAAAACTCGAAAACATGCCCTTATATTTTCCATCGATCTTCTAATACTGTATGTGATAATTTGGGGGAATACATAAGAAAGGATGAGATATAAATGCAATAAGGGAATAATCAAAGCATAACATGATGAAAGTAATACATGTGAGTCAAAAGTTATATCAAGATGAAATAAAAGGAGTGATAATCATAAAATTTAACATCAAAGTATGATATAAGATGATAACATCAAGGTAATATAGGAATCTAGAAACAATATAAAACATTACATCATAATAATAAGTAGAGGATAACCATCAAGACATCATAAAATAGTGTGCTTAGGATAACCCCTCGGCGCACTATACATGGTATCTAATTGATAAAAACATTACTTAATGAATTATAGGTATATATATTTATGGGCCCACCCATCACATTTATATCATGTACATGCATTAGTGTGCCACATAGATCACACAATATAAAAACATATTTCATAACTTTTAATCCCACGATTAAGGAGAGTGGGTTACATACATGGAATTAACCAATTAGTGAAGGATAGGTATATCTAGGTGAATACTATTGAGTGGAAATGGGGATGGGTATTCACTATAAAAATATTTTTCATGAAAAATCATATGATAATTTCAATAGTATAATAGGTGAATGTAAAGATTTAGGGAAGGGTTTAATGAGGGTGAAAGGTGGCATCACATTATTTGGTAATCATAAGGAAAATAACAGGGATGTGTAAAAAAAATTCATCACAAACAATTGGAAATAAAATGGCATAATACAAAGAAAGTGCATGAATAAAGAGGAGGAGAGAATCCCTTACTTTGAGAGGGTGCTTCTAAAAGATTGAAAGGAGATCACTAAGAGCTTGGTAATAACTTGGGATGGATTTATATATGGATAGGGAGAGGAAAGAAATTCTCAATGTATTTTTAGTGAAGATGAGTGGGAGGATGTATGGGTACTTATAGCAAAAGAGGGGGGAATTCTTTATTAATTTATAAACTTAAGTTTTGGACTCTATATGATAAAGTAATTAAAACCACAAACCTTCCCATGATTTTTACCATGTTTTATACCAAATAGGATTTGTTTTAAATATTTTATAAGGTAAATAATCAAATATATTAAAATAATACCATTGGTGATGTGTAAGTGAGTCATGGTCATAAATAATTGATATTTAAAGCATAAAATATAATATTGGTTTTGGAGGATTCATTAAAGGTTTATAAAATTAAAAAATACCTTTAAAAACACATTATTTTAATGGGTAAATATATATTTGGTTTTGTATTCCTATTATAGCATTTATTACATCAATTTTTATTGATTATGATGTTATAATATAGATTATATATTTATACTGTATTTAATTTTTACCCAAAAATTCGACTATATCAGAAAATTATGAAAAATACACCATTAGACAATTTTAATGTGATGAATTCAAAAATAATATTTATTTTATCAAAAAAATCTTTAATTATGATAATTTACACTTTTAAATTAAAATCCTTATTTATTGGAAAATAATTATTTTTATTACAATAACCATTTTCTGACCCTTATAAAGATTACATTGGACTTCATTAAATTATATTATCATTTATATGTAAATAAATATTATTTAATAATAAAATTATATGAAATTAATATTTATTTAAAAATTATTTAATTTATCAAAAATATTGTTGAAACTATATATTTTCCCAAAATGTAATTTTGGTTTCTTTATATCAAAATATAATTTTCGTCAAATCATATATAATTTTATATATAAGGTAATAATGAAAAGGGATAAAAATAATAATTTTTTATTACAAATAAAACAGACAGATTAATACTACTAGGGACTAGATATATGACCTCTTATTCCATCATTATACATCCTAAGGGTAAGGTTGGGGTGGTTTAGTGAACATGGTTTGGGCCATGATATCGATAAGATTGAACTTCTCTTGTAAATAGTTTTGTTCATGTTTCTGTTATTGAATTTTATCTTGGGATTGGTCAAGAGAAAAACTCAATGATTCTATCCCACTCAGAAGATATGATAATTGAGCTTCATAGGGTACGATCCTACTTGTCAAGACCATCACTTCTTTCATCTGTATCAATTAGACTTTATCAAAAACCTTAATATATACTAATCTTAATGTTCACTGTACAATGACTATATTATCAATGGTTAATATTTATAATTTTATTTTAATTATGAGTGAATATATTTTATAATGTTATAAAATAACTAAAGTAGTTCATGTGTTTTCTATAACTAAATTACTTAATAAGGCATTTAATCATTTTAAAATGGAATTTCATTTATAAAAGTTTGGGTCATTACAAAAAACATACACCAGACCTATTTTATTACATATGATGGCCCAAAGGACCATTGTCCTAAATAACATTACATGGAACTAAGGCCCAAGGGAATGAAGGGCCAATATATATCCCGAAGGCCCAATGGAGAAACCTAAAACATGTCGTGTCACTAGTTGAATGCCTTTTCTTACCCTTCTGGTAATCATCAATTTTTTTTTGCTATATTCTCACTCTATGCATCTTAAAGTGGTTTTGAAAATTAAAACTTTTTATTTTATTTTATTAATATAGTTAGTTTATCATTTATTGACTTAAAATACAACAAGAATCAATTTTATAGTTTACATTAGAAACTTAGATGATTTTGTAAATGCATGGAATCTTTGATGAGTTAAAAAATCCATGTTTAATGAACAATTTTATAAACATCATCTCATGAGATTATTTTTTCCTTAATAAAGGATTAATGATTAGTAATAGGGTGGAGTTTTTAGTTGATATAATTGATGTTATATTCCTTTTTCCTTCCACGGCCATCCCCTTTTGAGAACATAACTCATATTTGAGAGGTATCTTGGGTAAAAATAAAGTTTTAGAAAATATTTCATTAGAGAAGGGTTGGAGTTGCAGTAGATCTATTCAGTTGAGGGAGTAAGTGTGATGTATTTTTTTGAGTATATAAATCCATGGAAAATTAGAAAATGGTTCATTTAAGTGGTTTAGGACTTATTTGTATTTATAGAATAATTTATTAGATAACACCATTCTTGCTTGAGAGGTATCTTTTGGGGATATATGGGTTCATAATATTTTACTTCTTTATTTTGGGTTGGTTTTTGATTATTTATGATGAGAATCATTTGATAAGTATCTAATTAAATGGATCGAGGCCCATACAGATCATTAATTTGCATATTTCAGGTGTTGTAGGTGTCAGTAAAGGTTTAGAGGAGGTTCAGTATAAGTTATAAAGAGTTTTGGGATGAAATATCAGCTATGGAAGACATTACGGTGTGGCATCATATGTTGTGATGTGACAAGTTGGTTGGAGGAAGGGGTTTTTCTAATGTATAGTTTTCTAAATCATGGTGGATAAGATTATGGTATAATGATTCCTATTGTAGTGCAGGGCATGAGTCATGAGAGTTGGTGTCATCCTATCTATTTAGGTCTTGTTTTTTGTGGTATAGAGTGTCATGTCATGGCCTAGACAGTCTTGGTAGGTTTGTAGTTAATCTTAAATAAGTATCTGAGTTAATCCTACATGGAGTATATCGCACCCTGATGAAAAATACTAGAAATGGAGACTTTGATTTAATCTAATGTTGGATCTTGGATTAATTTTACATAAGGTTTTATGTGTCATGATAAGTTAAGTCATAGCGTGGTGAGTTTGAAGTGATTAGGGTTAATATTATTTTATTTATTGGTTAATTCTATATAAGGGTCGTTATGGAACAATAATACCTATTGTGGTTTGGAGAACTAGGTGATTAATTTATTGGATCTATTTATCTAAGGTTTTTTTGTACAGTGGTTCCTTTCATTGCACCATAATTTTTTCTAGGGTTCTTCAATTTTAAGGTGGAAAGACTGGGGTTTTCATCATATTTCTCAAAGGATCAAGTATTATGGTGTGAGAACTTAGGCTGTACTATATCCTTAATTAAATGCAATGAGTTAATACAGTTTTACTGTGAGATTCGTGGAGAGATAAATGGGAATCACATTCCAATTTCTAGAGTTTCATTTGAATCAAACCCATTGTGGAATGACCATAACCCATTGTGACAACCCATGAATGTGATTATCTCAGTTATATGAGTTTAAAGTAAATATTTCATTACAATAAATTCCTAGTATATTTATGTTTAGAGATTTAGATAATTATGAAATAATATTAACTAATAAAAGCCATTCCATTTTTAACTAATAGACATTTTACTCACTTTATAAGCAACTAATTAATCCTTAACAAGTCTTAAAAATCTCCAACAAATTCTCCACACAAAATAATCTTCTAGACACATCATAAACACTACATTTATTAATAACTTGGGAAAATAAAAACATAATAAGGGGGTGAGTTCATATTCTCTGTAAGGGTAAATATAAGAGATAACAATTAAAGAATGTAAGTGATTATAAGATGAGTATATAGGTATAATTAGGATACATTATAAAGTCATACCCAAAAAATAATAGGTCATAAATCATAACATAAGTCATGGAATAAAATGATAAAATATAATGCAATTGTTGCACATCATAGGGTCACAATAATAATAACTTTTCGCAGATGCATAAAATAATAATCTTGAATTATGGGGGAATAACATAAAAGTGCAGAATATTTTAGAAAATAGGCATAAACATGGAATGTAGCATATCATAGAAATATAAGAGACTTAGAAATAAGGCACAATAATATATAAAGGAAACCTTGTGAGAACTCATTATGCCCACGCTTCTATGAACAAACTAATTATGACCACACATTAAAATACGAGAAAACTCATTATGACCATTACTTTGTGAAAAAACTCGTTATGTCTACACCTTACTATATCATGAGATATTAAAGTTAACTAATGAATTAGAGGGTGATATAGGGCTACACCCATCATCATCCATACATATGTGTGATACATAAGATCAATCATCACCATATCAAAAGAACCCATGGAAATAAACTGAGTTTCATATCTATTTAAAATGGAATCATATAAGGAAAACATTCAAAATTTAATCAATAAACATGATAAAATTTTAGAATATAAATTGGTATCCAATGATACTAAATAACCTTTTAAATAGATACCATTAAATGAAGTATATGGTATTTACACCACATAGATAAATATTATATAGTTTAGTTAATAATTTCCCCAATCAATTGATGTATAGAATATTGTAAATCACCCTTAAATAAAAGAAAAGGAAAAAAAATTATTCAAAAAGGTAAGACATTGTAAGAAAATTTATTTCTATTCATAATGTATGGTTAGGAAAGAAAAAGATAGCGATCACTCCTTTGATAGAAAATAACATTTCATAAGACATTTAGAGAAAAAATGTGGATAATATAATTTGAATAATATCCTTTGTTAAGCATAAAATAGGTCAAAAAGGGTTTACATAGACAAAACACTCTTTTTAGGAGAATTATAAAAATAACTCTAGAAACAAGGATTATCCTTAACGTTTTAAAAATATTTATTTTAAAAAATAAATATTTTTTAAAACATGGAGGATTTGAATTTATTTTAGAAACCAATAAATTTTAGAGATAAATTTTCATTGAATAAGAAAAAATGGAAAAAAGTTATGTTCATGTGGAAAACATTAAAAAGATATTATTTTCACACTTTGATGAAAATGATGCATATGGAAAATGTTAAAAATTTCATTAAAACTTTTTAATAAAATTAAAATTATTAGAAAATTATCCTTAATCAACTAAAGAGGCATAGATAAGGACATTAAAAAAACCATCCAATTAATATAGACACGGAAAAGGTGGGTTCTCAACTGAAAAGAAGAGTCAGGGTCAGTTTCACTTATAAGAAACATTTCAAGTAAAATATGAGTTAAGGGGAAATGAAATTTTGATGGGACATGTAAAACCCAATTAATAAACCAAATATAATGATGAGGGGTTTCACAAAGAATAAAAATTCCCCATATTTTCATCATTTTCATAATGAATCTTCTTCTATGATGTTCTTTTCTTGGATTTTCACCTCCCCTATGGCCCGATGGCTCAATGTTTTCTAATTTGGTTGTCTCGGTGACCCAACTCCAAATATGGAGGATTTTTTTATCGATGGTAGTGCTTAGGTACTTTTCCTCTTTGGATTTGGCTCATGTGACTTTAGGAAGTAATATATTAAGGATGTATGGATGGCTGTCACTGGTTGGTATGAATTGGAGTTAAATAGTTGATGGTGGTGCACAATTCCTTCTTCTCTTTAGATATGGTCACTAGTGACTCTAGCTGGAGTAGATTGTCTTTGATTATGGTACATGGAACCTTCTCATATCTGGATTTATATACTGGGATGGGAAGTGATGTTTTAGAGATGCATGGTTATTGGTTGGTTCCATCTTGTCAATGTGATGATATCATGGGGATGCGTAGTGGTTTCCAACAACCAGGTTCATTGATGGTGGAGGTTCTATTGTTGTGATGTGTGGTTATGGACTCAGGGAGATAATTAGTGGCACCAACGGTGTTGGAGATCGATGGGTGGTAGCTGCTTAGGCATGGTATAGGTGGGATCCTCTTGGGTTCTTCCCATGACCTATTTATAATTGACTTGGTGTTTGTGGGACTCGAGACTTTTGGGTATTTGGGTTTTTCTTTTGGTTTCTATACACTAGGTTTTCAGGCCATATCTGGGTTTCATGTGTCATGATGAGACCATTAATCTATCTTAGAATATTTGGTTGGCGGTGCAGCTTTGTATAAGTGTTTCTAGGTGGGAGACCTTGAAACAATGATGGGTTTACTGACATCCATCATTCAACCATCTGTCTATATCCAATGAGGGACTAATGGGTTCCCATTCATGTGGCTCTCTACATAGTGTTCTAGTCAGATGTCGTTGAGAATCCAAATAACGATGCAACATGTCCACCCAAGAATCTTTAGGTGGGAAGATCATTTGATAAATGGGTGTAATGTTACCCATCATTTAACCCTCCCCCACATTCCAAATTCAGATGAAGGGGTTCTATGACACATTGCATCAATCCAGCATAATGCAACTCTTTGCAGGGGGTCGACACAACATTTTTGACTGATGACATAGGTTCAATTTCTCTAGTAGGGGATGGTGATATTTTTGATAGGATATTGGCATGAAACATGATTCCCATTGTTCCTTTGGGCCATCAGGTCTTTTTTACCATGTATTTACCTTTTTTTCATGTTTTTCTAAGGCATATGTGCCTCTTGGTCTCAGAACCATGTATCAGGTTCCCAATTAACCCAATTTTAAATGAGATCTTATTTTATCTTTTAATAAAAGAGGGATGGACCCTCATATATTTAATAAAGTACAATTAATTATATAAAATCTAAAACTTTCACTATATTCACCATATAAAAA
This sequence comes from Viscum album, assembly GCA_963277665.1. NCBI lineage: Eukaryota > Viridiplantae > Streptophyta > Magnoliopsida > Santalales > Viscaceae > Viscum > Viscum album. Next base: position 1,161,621,558 of record OY728120.1, on the reverse strand, counting down.
ACATGGTGTGGAAAATAAAACATGTATCATGGATTTGAAAATGAGACGAAGAAACCCTTACAAACTTAGCATCCTTTCAATAGAAATAAATTTAAATAAAGAACATTATATGGATCTTAAAATACCATAGATTTAATAAATATGTTAAAATACATCCATTAGGTAGTAATCACACCATATCAAAGATATCATGGTGAATAATATTAAATATGACTCAAGAAATTATATTTGAGACAAAAAATCCTTTACCTTAACTATTGACTTCCAAAAAAGTGATTAAATATCCTATATAGAAAAGATAATTATCTTAATAACCTATTTAATAAACTTATTAATATCTATAACCAATTATAAACTTAATTTATAATTATTCTCTACATTTATATTATTTATTTATTATCTATTTTTAATATCACGTGTGAGTAATCTTGATCATCTTGAACTAGTTTCATAATAACGATGTTTTTATTCATATTTATACCAAATTTAATAATTCAAAGATTATAAAAGGTATTTTATTTTATTATTTATAATTATTTATAATTTTATAATTTCATTCTATGTAAATTTTGGTTATGATGCTTACATATGAAATCAATGATGATCATTTTTTGGTGATCTTTAACGAACAGATACTAGCATCTTAATTAATAATTTTAATATTAATGTTACCATTCAAGAACCAAAATCAAAAAATTATTTAATTTTTTATATAATATATTATCATAAATTAAGTTCTCATAATAATCCATGATATTATTTTATATCATTATCCAAGTATGTGGTTAAACCGACCCAAACATGAGCATACCATAAATAATGGATGAGTATGGTTATAAAAGTGGTTTATTTTGGAATAATATCATTATTATATAATAATAATGATATTATTTATATATTTCTAATATTTTGAATTATATTTTATGAGAATTTAATAAATGATAAAGAAACCAGATGAAAAATGAGATACATTACTTTGTGGTGGTGGTAGTCAGTATGAATGCACGAATAACATTTTCATTTTTCTTAATGGAAAAGGGGAAATGTTGTTATTTATTGATACATTAGTATAATAAAATTAATTATACAAAAAATACTAATGTAGTAATATTATGGTGGATATAATTTTTTTGGAAGAGGATTATTAAGAAGAAAATACTAAGGAGTAATAAATACTCACTTTGATAACTTGTGATTTCTATTGGAAATATACTTAGAAATGGAGGCCTTAAGATAAATAATTGAGAAAAAAGAATTTTTAAATTGAGATATTGTTACATTAAGAGAAAAATGGTAGAGTTTAAGGACTAAATATTAAGGGATAGGCCTAGCAAGAAGTGGTGAAAGTGACCCCCTTTCATAAATGAAGAGAAGGATAATTTTAGAAGTACCCATTACATTTCAATAATGGTATGTCACTATTAAAGGATCAAAGAACCCAAACGTTTAAAATAATGGAGGTGAGGATAAATTACCAATTCAAATATCATCTACATACTTAGAGTTATGTTTTTTAAATGTTTTATATCTCTTACACTTAGTAAAACTCCTTTTACCCTTTACCGCGCTAACTAATGTTTTTAACATCATTAATTAATTTTAATGAACAAAATTAAAATTCAACTTATTTAATAATTTTAAAATGATGATTTATAATATAAAATATCATTTTATAAAATAAAATATATAAGTTTTATAAAATTTAATTTCATCATTAACGCGTATGGCGTGTAGAAACATTTTTAAGAAAAAGTGTGTTTTTAAGCTTAATTTTTTTGTGTAGGTTAAAATTATCAATTTTATTAATTTACATAGAATAAATTGGTTTATTATAAAAAATAAAATATTTTTTCCTTTAAAATAAATCCAAATCCTAATTTTACCCCAAAAATTTTTAATTAAAACAAAAGACTGGAAACTATTTTAAAATTGGAATAAAATGTTACCTAAGTTCTAAAAATTAAACATAAGTTTTATAAGTTTAGAATAATATTTAAAATGTATAATTTGACCCCTTAAATACATATATTATTAATTAAAATGTTAATAAAATTTTAATTCTTTTTTATATGTTGATAAAGTCATAAAATTTACAATTTTGGTAAAAATTGTATTTTTCACTATTCACTTAAAAATCAATTATTTTAGAAAATTAAAAAAATCACCCTAAGATAATTTTGACATGATAAATTAAAAAAATTTCATTTTAAAAAATTAAAATTCTAAAATTTATAAATTTATCTTTTAAATGAAAATACAATATATAAATAAAAACTACTTTTATTGAAAAAATTTCGTTTTAAGTCTTTCAGTGTTAATACTATTTTAATGAATTTATAATTGATTACAATATTTTTATTTAATATAGGTTTTATTTCTCATAAATTTTCTTAATAATATTCATATAATATTCCACATATTCTTTTAGTTTGGTAGTGTGTGTGAAACAAGATATCAAATATAGTATTAATTTAGAGAAAAAATATATTCCAAAATCTCAAAGTGTTACATTCTTCACCTCAACTAAATAGTATCCTCATAATTTTAATTATTCATAAATAATAAAATTATTTAGTTTTTTCATAAGATATATACAACTTTAGATTTAATTTCTAATGAGGTTTCAACCTCACTATCCTTGGTATGACTGGTGAACCCATCTTTTCCCTTTTAATAAGAATATAACTAATATTGAGTTTTATTTTAACCATTTTTGAAAAATATGCCAATATAATAGGAGTAATTTTTATATGGAGTTTATAGTCATCCATGTATTATGGGTGATTATGGGTTGTTTTTTAGATGTGATTTTTTGATCTTTGAAATTGTTATAGCCTCTATATCAAGAGATCCAATCCATGCCTAATATCACATAAAATTTGACTAAAGGAAGGATAATAGGATTTTATAAGAATAAAATTACTATAAAAAAGTTTTAGAGAGGATTTATATACTTGAGATACAATAATCATATTATTATAATTTAATAATTTAACATCTAGTCAATGAGGTGGTGATATTATATTTTAAGAAAACCTTCTAGATATAGAGGAGTTGGTTGAACAAAATATGGATATAATACTCATAGTTCTTGAGTGGGTGATTAGTGTTCCTCATTTCATATCATTTTTAGAACCTAGTTCCATAGTTATGGTTTCATAGGATTTCCCTTGTCATAGAATTTTCTGGTGCCTATCATCCTCGTTATCCCTTGGATTAAGACATTGATTTGGATAATGCTCAAGTTATCTACATTTAAGACATTGAACCATTAGTGGTACCTTCATAAGAACTATATTTTCTTTCACCATGTCCATTAAGATATTCAATTCCCTTATGTAATTAATCTTCATACTACTTCATTTTCCACACATAAATCATCTCCCAACTCCTTTAAGTCATTCCCCTTGGTGATTCTTACCACATTTTTGACATGAACGAAATTGAAACATATTTCCTTCATAATCATCATCGCCTAAACTTCCATGAAACTCCATTATTATCTTCTTTTGTGTGTTAGGAAACTTAACTAATTTCACATTTTTAATCCCAATTATTTATTGATGTTTAGGTGTAACCATATGATTTCTCAGTCTATCTCTTATCCCGTTGTTTGATCATTGATAAAATCTCCAAATTCTCTATGACATATATTTTTAACTTGATTACTTTAGGGTTGAGTCATCATTAAAACTATAAGGAGTTAACATGAGTGATGAACACCACAAGATAATTACTGTAAGATAATTACATGATAAATGGAACCTCAAATGTCATACTCTTAGAAATTATTATATTAGCTTTTAGTTCCACCTAAATAACTCTTGGTCCAATATAAGTTTCTTTAGGTTGGTTTCTATCATATTACTTAACCAAATTAATTAAAATAGTAATTAATTTATAATATATTGTAAATAGAATGTGATTAACTAAATAATATCTCTTGAGAGTGTCTATCCATGTGTGCAGTTTAAGCCCACTCATCACACACCAAAGTAAATATTGAGTTGATACTCAACCGACATTTTTCAGGATGAATAACCCTAGGTTAATATATTCCACAACCATATACACGTTTTATTATCATTATAGGGTTGTAATTTCTAGTAAAACCATACAATATATACTTTAACAAAACTTTAAGATATTATCCTATACTTAGAGTTATCCCTTAGAATTATCCCTAGGGTTTTTAATAAAGTTATCTTATCCCAATCTGTAAAATATTCAATATTACCTAAAATAACCTAAAGGGTTATACATACATTTTAAATTATGATCAATCTAAATTTATCACCATTTATGATATTTACATCCTCAATCGATAACATCATAATCTCCAAAGTTATTTTGATACCAACTGTGTTGATCCATAGACATGACCGTCTTAATTGCATGACTTCAATAAAATTATTATTTTTATAATAAATTACCATGACATTTTAGGTTTATAATTTTAGATAATTAGGAAAAAAAATTAACTAATAAAACCCAATGATTTTTCAACCAACATACATTTTTTCCACTATAAGAAATTGCTTACTCCATAATAAGTCTTCATATTCTCCCACAAATTCTTCACACAAGATACTCTTTTAGACACATCATATATATTAATTTTATTCATAAAATGTGGAAATAGAAGTATAATAATGGGGTGAGATCATATTATCATTAAACATAAACATAAGTGATAAAAATCAAAGAACACAAATGAACAGAACATGATCACATGAGGTTAATCAGGATACATAAAAAATTTATACCCAATAAATCATAGATAAAAATTATAGCATAAGGAATGAAATAAAATAGGAACATATAATGTAATTATTTCATATCAAAGAGATACAAACATAATAACATGGATTATATGCTTAAAATAATAATCCCAAATCATGGGATCATAAAATAAAAGTGTGAAATAAATTATAAAATAGGCATAAACTTTGAATATAACATATCAATAGAATAAAAGTAACTTATAAAGGTGAAAAAATCATAATAAAAGGAGAACTTCTGAGAAAACTTATTATTTACAGACCTTTGTGAACAAAATCATTAATTCCATGCATTAAAATGTTAGTGAAATCATTATTCCCACACCTTTGTGAACATATTCATTATGTTCATGCCTTACTATCTCATGAGATATCTAACTTAACCAATGAATTGGTGGTTGATATAAGATCCCACCCATCACCATCTATACATATGTGTGTCACATAAAATCAATCATCATCACATCACAAAGAACCCTTAGAAAGAAAATGGATTTCATATCCCTTTCAAATGTAATCATATAAGGAAAACATTCATAATTCCGTCAATAAACATGATAAACTCATATAATATAAATGAGCATCAAATAATACTAAATAACCTTATAAGTAGATAATATTCAATGAAGTATATGGTATTTACACCATATAGATAATGTGTATACAATTTAGTCAATAATTTCAACACTCAATCGATGTGTAGAATCTAGGTGAACACCCTCGAATCAAAGAAATGGAAAACATTATATTCATGAAGGAAAATAATTGGAATAAAAGTTATGCCTATTCATAGTGGATTTCTAGGAAATACAAAGGTAGTGATAGATCACCCATATAATAGAAAATATATATTTCATAATAAATCTAGAGAAAAAAAGTTGGATGGTAACATTTGAATAAATCCTTTAGGTAGTAATCACACCATATCAAAGATATCATGATGCATAATATAAAATATGTCTTAAGAAATTAAATTCAAGACAAATAACCCCTTACATTAATTCAAGACTTCAACAAAAGCACCTGAATCTATTGTATATCAAATATAACTATATTATTAACCTATTTTATAACCTTATTAATTTATATAACCATTTATAAAATACATTTATAATTATTATCTATATGTATTTTAGTTAGCTATTATCTATTTTCAGTATTGGGTGTGAGTAATCTTGACTGTTTTAAACTAGTTTCATAAGAGTGTTGTTATTATTCATCATTATCACAAAGTTCATTATTCCTAGATCATAAAATTTACTATATTTTTTTTATTTATAATCATTTATAATTTTATAATTTCATTCAATGGGAGTTTTGGTTATGATCCTTAAAAATGAAATTTTAGATGAGCTTGTTTCGGTGATTTTTAATGAACAAATGATGGTATCTTAATTAATGAGTTTAAGATTAATTTTACCATTATAGAACTAGAAATAAAATAATTAATTAATTATTTATATCATATGTTATCATTAATTGATTTATCATATTCATCCATGATAATATTTATAGCATTGTTTAAGTAGGTGGTTAGTTCAACCCAAACACGAACTTATCATAATTAATGGATGAGTATGGTTATAAAAGTGGTTTATTTTATAATAATTTAATTATTACATAAGAATAATAATATTATTTATATATTTTAAATTGGTTAATAATATTTGAATAATGTTTAATAAATAATAAAGAAACTAAAATAAAAATGAGATACGTTACTTCATGGAGGTGATAGTCCGCACAAATTCATGAATGGAGTTTTCATTTTTCTTAATGGAAAAAGAGAAAGGTAATTATTTATTATTAATTTAGAATAATAACATTAAATATAAAAACAATACTAATATAATTATATTAGGGTGGATGTAAAATTTTTTTAAGAGGAATATTAGAAGAAAAGACTAAGGAGTAAGAAATACTCACGTTGAGAACATGAGTTTTCTCTTAGAAATATCCTTGGAAATGGATGCCTTAGGCTAAATAATTGAGGATATAGGATTATAAAATTGAAATAGTATTATTTTAGGATCAAAATTTAATAGTTTCACAATTAAATTAAAAGGTATAGTTGTATCATGGAGTGGTTTAAGTGATCCCCTTTTATAAGTGAAAAGATGAGTAAATTTTAAAGTACCCATTACATTCCAGTAATGGTATGTTTCTATTAAAGTTTAGAATGATAAAAAAGTTTAAAATAATAGATGTTAAGTGATTTTACCAAGAAACCTACAATCTAATAAATTTTAGGTATTTTTAATTTTTTTAGTACTCTCACACTTGGTAAAACTCTTTTTACCATTTTTACTTTTACCGTTGTAACTAATGTTTTTAACTTCAGAAATTAAACATAATGAAAAAAAATTAAAATTGGAGTTATTAACTAATTTGAAAATTATGATTTAAAATATGAAAATAATTTTATAAAATAAAATATTTAAGGTTTATAAAATTTAATTTAATCATTAACGCACATGATGCGTACAAATAGGTTTTAGAAAAAGTGTGTTTTTAAGCTTAAAATTTATGTGCTAGTTAAAATTATAAAATTTGTTAATTTCCATGAAATAAATTGATTTATTATAAAAAATAGTTTTTTTATCTTTAAAATAAATCCAAAACCTAATTTTATAATAATTTTTTTAATTATAATAAAAAACTAAAAACTTTTTTTTTAAAATTGGAATAAAATGTAACCTAAGTTCTAAAAATTAAACATAGGTTTTAAAAATTCATAAAAAATATTTAAAATGCCCAATTTTATCCCTTAAATACATATTTTATTAATTAAAATGTATAAAAATTTCTAATTATTTTTATATAATTATAAATACATAAAATTTATAATTTTAGTAAAAACTATATTTTTTACTATTCACTTAAAAATCAATTCTTTCAGAAAAATCCCAAAATTTCACCCTAAGATAATTTTTACTAGATGAATTAAAAAATAAATTTAATTTAAAAAAATTTAAATTCTAAAATTTAAAAACTTATCTTTTAAATGAGAATATAATATATAAATAAAAACTACTTTTATTGAAAGAATGCCTTTTTTAAAACTTTAAGTGTTCTTAATACTATTTTATATACATTTATAATCAATTATAATCTTTTTATTTACTATAGGTTTTATTATTATTAAATTTTCTTAATAATATTTATCTAATATATAGAGGTTCATTTTAGTTTGGTGTTGAATGTTAAAAAAGTTATTGAACATATTATTAATTGAAAGAAAAAACATATTATAAATCTCAGGGTGTTACAACCATAATGCTGAGACACCATGTTTTATAGTTTTTATTATAAATTCAAGGTACATATCAAATTCATTCTATTTTACCCGAATTTTACTCATCCCTAGGAAATAAAAAGTTCATCTTTAGAGATCTTTGATCCCCTTTAGTAGTTTTTGTCCCTCGACATTAAGAGATCATTCTCCTTGAGAACCAAAGTGATCCCCATTCCTCTTCTTATTAATTATCTATTATTCTTACTTAATAGGGAGTATATAGATTTTTTTTGGTTTAATTGAGGTTTTTTATTGATTAATTGATTGATTATGATGTATTATAGGTTTGTGAGTGTTTCCTTGAGGTATTTCCAGCAGTGTGAACATCAAGTCCTTCTCATTATTGTGCAGTGATTGTTAAAGCACTGGTTGAGGTAGGAGATTCAAGAATTATATTTATTTACATGAAAATATTAGAATTATCATTATTTTTCTTTCTTTTGGTTGATTATTATAATTATCCTTCTAAAGATAATTTTTAAGATCAAAGAAATTTTAAGGGAAAAGGGGGAATTCCCATGTTCTTTACTTAATTCCATGTTATTTCTTATTTGTTGATACTTCTCATTTGATGTTATTGTTGTGGAAACCCATTTTTATTCTGATTAAATGTTTTAATTACCTTTTATAATGGTTTAATCACTTAAATATGGTAATATAATGGATATGGAGGAAATTTGGAATTATTGATGTTCTTGTTTATGTATTAAAGATGAAATGGATTTGGGGGGATGCCTAAAGGAAGTTGTTTGACATGGTTCAATACTATGTTTGTTTTTGTTTTCATTTGTAAATATTTTTTATTGATACGTGAAACTATGATAACTTTGGATACTACTGTTGATATTATTTTCAAATTTATAATTGGATAAATCACATAAAGTTGGTAATGAATCAGTTGTGTGGAAATACAAAATTATGGTGTTGATGTTTGAATTTTAAATTTTGGTTTAATAAAAAAGAGTGATTAATGTGAAGTTATCCAATATAAATTGTTTCTATTATTTATCTTGTTTTATACTATATGCGAGACCTTACTTTCTTTGTTGTAAGTGGTGTTGGTTGGTTATTGTAGCTGATTAGGATGATGTAGTGTGTTTGATTGCGATAATGATGAATGAGATGTTGTGTGGTTATGGTAGAATGGGTATGGATGTATTTAAGGAAAATAAGTGGTTTTGTGGTTATTATAGTTATTTTTTGAATGGATTTTGTATCATTTAATGCAGTGATAGGTTTGGTTATTATGTGGTTGTGTTATAGTTTTATGATGGTAGAGAATATGGTTGAAAAAAAAAATGAAATTAAAAATGAGTAAAGGAATTGAATTGATAAATGATTGGATATAAATTGGGTAATGATTATAATAGGAAAATTTGTTCCTAATAAATGGATAAGGTAGAAATAAATGAGAATAATGTGAATAATGAATGAGTTGAAATTAAAATTTGTTTAATGAATGGTTTGACATTGAATTTGGAAAAATGAATATAACATGGATGGAAAATAGTAAATATGAAATTATAAAATGGAAAGGTAAAATGGGAAGTGAGGAATATTTTTATGGATAATTTTTATGGAATAATGGGGGATGGTTGTGTTGAAGTTATGAAAAAAAGTTATTTTTAACATATGGGGATAGTGAATTGGTTCTAATGGGTTGTTGTGGTGTTGGTTTTATATGTGGACCTTTAGGTTAGGATTGTTTGTGACTAATATATACATTGTATTTTCTTTTTTATTTCTTACAAATCAATAATCAAGTAAGATAACCTTATCGAAACCCATATAGTTTTGGGTTCTAGGTGTTTCCCCCAATATCTTTGTTATAGAGGGAAAAGATGGCTAGTGAATCCCTCTTCCCTACTCTCAATTCCGATATAGTACAAAATGTGATGACTCAAGGTAGATTTATACATATGAGCTGTAATGACTTGGGAACATTATATGTATATACTTGATAATATATACAAGATACAAGAGTTCACAGTAGGTATATATATGGGATATAATGGCTTTAGGTTTTGGTGTGTATATATATACTAGTTGATCTAATTATATAGGTTTAGTGTGGATACATGGTGCAGGTTATGCATGGAAGGAGGAGGGAACATGGTTTATTTCCTTCATGTTCATGATACCCAAATATTATGAGGATGTGATGTATGGTTGTGATATGATTTTGGTATGTTTTTGGTATGCGGTTTATGGTTGTGGATGCATGGTTATAGCTGTGATATGGTATGTGATTATGCAGATGCAAGGGTATAGAAGGTATTGAAGAACATGATGTATGTCATTATAATGTGAGAGTGACCAAATCAATGCATAAGTGGATATAGGGTACCTTCTTGATATATTCTTGATATTGTGTCACTATATTTTGGATTCGATTTTGGGTGAGTGAACTTTGGTGATTTTGGGTGGTAGTTGACCTGATATAGGTGTGATTTGGTTCATCTGTTTTTCCACTGATAAATTAGTATACTTTTTCCACATTTTCATTAGAGGTTTCATGTATGATCTTACTAGGTATATATATATATAATCACCTTATTATATCTATATCTATTTTTTAGATCTATAGGAGAGAGTTAGTGCATAGTATGAACATTACTTTCTCATATATCTTATTGCTAGAGTTTATGAGTTTCTACCATAGGTATTGTTTATAGAATTTCATTTTAGTGTTTATTATATATTTGAAATTAAATGAATTTGTTGGGTGTTGATTTTTTTCAATATTAAATGGAGTTAATTGGTGTTTTGTTTTATATTCATGGGATTATGAGGGTAATTCCACCCAACTTTTATTTATATAGCCTTTTTGCTAGTTTCCAACCTATGACCTATTAGAGGTAGGTCTCAGGGATCATTCTCATCTATACCAAAGGCATAAGAGGGGTTACCAATGGGGGAAGGTCATGAAAAATAACCATAAAAACGACCCAAAATGTCACATATTCTAATTTTAACTTGTAAACTTGAATAAAATTTAATCAATAACTTGTAAAATTATTAAACTACACATGATGAATTATGAGGAATTAACTTGGATTATCCATCAGAAATATACTTAACAAACCTTGAATAAATAATATTCATTTAAACAAATAATTTTCTCATATTCAATATTATGCTCAATTAACTTGTGAATACATTGGGAAATAAATTAAATTTACTAACATATAATTGAATTTATTAGTTCATTTATATATGATCTCTTACACTCATACATTCTACAACACAAACACATGGTTCTTATTTCATTCTAAACTATAATTCATCTAAATTAATGGAACTTATGAATAAAATTTTCATGCTACCCTCTAATATCTTATCTTGATAGCAGTGAATCTTATTCATATGAAAATAGAAGTATCTAGAAACACATCATGGCTCTAAAACAAGATAAGGATATGTATTACCTATGACAACCTCCCACGAACACCCACTATATTATATAGTCTATTTGTATTGTGATATCTTATAAAGCATGGTGCATAATTTACATAATAATCCTTTAATGATTTATTTATCTTTTTTGATCATATTGTATATAATTTCATTCATCCACTATGGAAATGGATTTATTCAAGACACTACCTTCCCATTCAAATTAAAAAATATATCTTATTCTTATATCGGAAGCCAAAAATCTTGTTTTATTATTCAAACAATTCCATACCACTAATGACGCACTTGAAACAAGCTACCTAACCATAAATATAAACTTTCATGGTTTTCTTCATGCATAATATTACATGATCAAATGATAAAAATTGATAATGACCTCAAGTTGAGAGACTAATACACATTCTTATAGATAGGAACATATAATGACACCTAAACATGTGATGTTCTAATTGGTAGGTTAGTCCTCATTATCTTTATTCTTGAGATTATAAAGTGTAAAATTTAGGAGAAGAAGTGTCAATGATTATGATCCCCCAACAAATGATCATTGGATATCATATGTGTCCTTTCATTATGATGTATTCATATCATATAATATATGTTTAATATTATTATTATAACATCAAAAGGATATTATTATAGCTGATAAATGCAATAAAATTTTGATACAATAAATAATAAAAGGAAATTTACATATAAATAGCATACATAGAAGTAATAATGCCAATTCCCCTCTCTAAAGAGCTATGTGAACTCAAGAACACCTCCTCATATGTCAGAGTCTATAGACTAGCAATAAGGTCTTAATTTATACAATGGAGAGACTATGTGCTCAAACCAGATTCAAAAACATAGTGGGAATAAACAAACATTATACAAAACAAAAATCATAGTATGAATAATCAATAAACAATCCAATAACAAAATGTAATGTATTCATACAATAATAAATCCCAACTGGTCAACCACTAGGTTGACCCTATATGTAAATAACCAAGTAAAAAAAAATACAAGAGGCTCTAATTTAATCCCTAATCCTCACTTAAACCCCTATCTCTAATACCCATCAGGATTCCCCAACCCGACCCACTGTATATCCTATGCTATATCCTAAAAGAAAATATAAGTCTTACACACACCGAGGTGCATGTGCAAGGTATGAGTGTATATATTAGTAGGGACTCACCAAGAAACCTTAATATATGCCACCATATATACACACACATTTATTCAGTAGGAAAGGAAAAAAATAAACATGCTTATTGGGTCATTGTGTGCTAACCATACAACTATAATGTTCGATGAGATACATATGTTCATCGAGTTGTCATGTGCTAATCATGAAACCATGACACCTAACCATACCTTATTACATACCATATTGGAATCCTATCATATCTTCATACCACAACTAGGCCTGTACCTATAGAATTAAGTTAGGTAATCATCTATAGCTTTGGCCTATACCTAAAGATATAGGGTAGGGTGATATCCAAATCCCAACCACAACTTCCTTAGAGTAAGGTCCTAGAGTACTTACCATGTTATTTTGACCTAGGATGGGGAGACCCAATGTTCATTACATGAATATTATATCATATGTATCATGAACCATCCTAGTGGGGACCATTATGTGACTCCCCAATCCCACCTCTAACAGGAAAGAGGATAGTGACTATCACTAAGTAGGCATATCACTAACATGGGAGAAATTTACTAAGTACCTATACACACGAACACATATCCAAGCCCACAAAATGATGAAATGTAAAAAAACTGAACAACCGATGCATTCATACATCTATATCCCACAACTAGCATATGATAGGAAGTAAAGGAATTAAATAGGGCCAAATACAAGCCCACCACAAAGAATTTTGTAACATAAGTCCAATCTGAAAGTAAAGGTACTGGGACTGCTATCAGAGAGTTGTAGGAACAAACCTCAATCTGTCTGGTCTCACTAAGAACTATTTGGTTCTGGTCTACCTAGGACTCCATCAAAAGGTTGATTGCCTACATAAGACATGACACATGTGGGAAAATCTCATATAGGAGTGAGTATAACAATACTCATTAGGGAACCCCAAAACCACAAAGAATATAACAAAGGAAATACAATCATCTCTACATAGGTATATGTCTATAATAAATATAACAAGAACATCCAGATATACTCAATCCAAGACACATAGTCTAGAGGTAAGCCACTACTACTGTATAATAGCCTAGGATTCTATCTTGAAGATTCCAAAAATAACTCATCCGATAGAACACACTCCTAATTCTGATAGCACTGATGATGTCTATCCAAAAGAAACTACTCATTGGGTCTTGTCATGAGAAATAATACACTAATAGATCTGAAGAGAATATGATACATAAATGAGGATCACTTCCAAGGCCATGGTGTGATACCAACAAACTCAATCTGAATTAACCCTACTAAGTAGAGGATCAACACCCAGGTAGTTTTGGTCGTGTTGATACCAATAACTCCACCTAAGGCACAAATATTATTATAGTGTCTCACTCCAGGCCACTTAGAGGGATTACAACGAATCTATCTAGGAAGTATCATTGAAGGGATCATATTCCTAGGAGTAGGAAATGATTCATAGCTACCTTAAAGGAAAGGATAAGGGGAAAAAACCCTAATGAAACTTGTCTAAGATATAAAGGACAAGATATCTAATCCATGTAAGAAAGAGTACACGACATGTAGAAGGGGTTCACGTCATGTCCCTTGACCTCAGGTTCTACCCATGTAAACAACCCGTGTCATTCAACCCGTGTCTGTGTAGTACTACACAGCATGTAGACTACCCGTGTAGTCTACCCGTGTATCAGTACACAACTCTAGATCATGTACGTATGTTTGTGTAGCAGTACATGACTTCTCCCGTGTACCTGGTTCGAGCCACATCGTGTGGGGGAGTACATGCCGTGTAGGCAACCTAGGTACTCCACCCCATGTCCGTGTACTCTCTGAGGTACATGCTGAGTATTCAGGGAGGGACCACACATTTTGTGACATGGGTCACATGCCGTGTGATAGGGTTCACATGTCGTTTGATAGGGGTCACATGCTGTGTGATGTTTAACTCCTTTCAGAAACCCTAACTGCCACCAAGGGGGTCCCACCCACTGTGTAATCCTAGATTACACGCCGTGTAATGTGGAATTTTTCAGAATACCTAGCTCACTTACCATCATCTTCTACATCTCTTTGGCCACCATTATAGCCACACCTTGCTGGAACACTCAAGATCCAACCTCATCTAGCTATGCCATCACTGAATTAACAATATTTGGACCTTCAATCTGATCGGAAAATGAGATAATATCTATTCTTTGTTATGCACTGAAGAATATTTCAGAATAAATAATTAGATTCAATCGTCACCTAATCCACTACCACAACCACCATCGTACCTCCGTTTCATAACATTGAACCTGGATCTACGATATCGGATCGTTAGGCCAAGAAATGAGTGCACAATGATCAATTGTTTGATAATGCTTCGAACTACAACCAAATGAAGAACTCCATGATGAATGGAAAATTTTGGGGGAGAAAAGCACAAAGATAAAATTGGAGGAATGGAACTCGATTTATGTTCATGTTAATATTGGTTTGTTTCTATTAGGAAGAAAATCAAATAATCAAAACCCATGAATAAATCTCTTAACAAACCCTAAAAATCAACCCATCCCGTATAATGATAGATCAGTGGGCCAATCTGTTCATTGATTGGTCCACATTCATTATATAAATCAATAATGGGGAATAAAAAATTTTAAACACATTCCCTACCTTGATTTGGATCACTTGGTGATGAATAATGATTGTTGCATCATTGTCATAGGCAAGATCCTTCAAATCCGAGGTACATTGATCGTTGATCCATTGTCGTTTGTCTAAGAGGATTACCCATAGATCTCTCTAATGATCTTATGGTATCTCCAGGGTTATGTTTCTAACCATGGTATTTCCCCCATAATCTTATTTTTAAAGATGAGTAAATCCCTTCATTGAAAAAACAAGATAAAATAATTTATTTGAATTATTTTATTCATTTCCATGCTTGTGATTAATTTTCCACAAATGACCCACACCGACTAATATTAAGTCACACCTAGGGTAATCCTCATGTTCTGAGATCAATGGTGCCCTCATATTTTTGATCAGGGTACCCTTTTATAAGTTACTCCATTTTTTTAGGAAAACCTTATTCACATGCTATTTAATAATATATTTCAAAAATTTATTCTGGGAACACTGGGCCTCAAAATCTCACACCGTCTCAGTAACCGATCTTGATAATAATCCATATAATATTTAAAAATAATAAAAATAAAATCCAAGTCATTACATTCTCCCCACCTTAGGGATTTACATCCCAAAAATCCAAAACAAGGGATACTAAAAAATATGTGGGTACAGAGCATGAATCTGAGCCTACCACTCCCATGTGATTTTCTAGAGATTCTAGTACTACCATAAGAAATGTACCAAAGAAATCGATCACCTATGAAGGATCCTCTCCTACCAATCTTCGATCTCTATAGGGTACTCAGTAAAGGTCGCTCTATCCTCGATGTCCATCTCTCCCCGGTTGATAACATGCAATGGTTATACATGTAACTTCTCAGCTGTGACATGTGAAAGATGTCGTGTACCCATTCTAACTATAGTGGTGGATCCAAGTGATATGCCACCTTTCCACCCTGATGTAGTATCTGGAAAAGGATAATTAATCTCATAGATATTTTTCCACCCTGGCCAAATCTTTGCAATCCATGTTGAGTTGAAACCCATAGAAACACATGGTATCCTTCCTCGAACTCCAATGGAATTTATTTCCTATAAGCATAAGACTTCTTATGGATTTGTGCAGTCTTCATCTTATCCTGTATGATTTTCACCTTCACTGTTGTAACTCACACCAACTCTGGGCCCATGAGTACTGATTATCCTGGGTCAATCCAACAAAGGGGTGACCTACAAGGTCACCTGTAGAAAGCCTAAAATGGTTCCATGCCAATGGTGTAATGGTAGCTATTGTTGTATGAAAATTACACCAGTGGTAGGTAATTATCTCAGCTATGACCAAAGTCCAACATGCAAGCTCACAACATGTCCTCAAGAACCAGAATGGTCCGCTCAGTCTGGACATTAGTTTGGGGGGTGAAACACTATGCTTAAGTGTAACTGAGTCCCAAATGACTCCTATAATCCATTCCAAAACTAGTATGCAAAGAGAAATATCAATAAGAAATAATCGTTGATGGAATTCCATAGATTCAGAATATCTCTTGAACATAGAGGCATCCCAAGCTCTCTACTGAACTCTACTCTTAGATATCTAGGAAGTGGGCCAACTTGGTGTGCTAGTCTATGATCTCCCAGATGGAATCATGTCCCCTAGATGTACATGGTAATAAAATCACAAAATAAATAGATATCCCATCCCACTTCCATTTCAAAAACTCAAGGGGTTGAGCTAAACCCACCAGAACTTAGTGCTCAACCTTTACTTACTAACAAGCAAGGAACCAAGAGATAAAATATGCAACTCATTTCTTTATTCGTAACCACAAAAACTGACATTGGAGGTCCTAGTACATATTTTCCACACATGGATATACCACCGAAGGAGATGTTTGAAGCTCTATCAGAACCTCATCCCACAATGTGATTGTTACCATAGTGCATCCTCTGAAAAGAACTACATGCTCCCCACATTTAAAATATCCATCAGGATCATGCCCTATAGATATCTGAGCACGTAGGGTCTTGTATTTGGTGTCCCCAATATATGCCTCCATAACTCACTATAAGAGTGGAGGGTTGAAAACTATCGAATAAAGGTAATATGCTCTATCTCTATCCATAGGGGATAACTACAATGAGGCCAACTACTTTGATGCCTTGTTTAGAAACTGCAAACTAGATCTTCTACTGAGATCATCTTCTACCACGTTCCCCTTCCAAGGAGTATAAAAAATTTCAAAATAACAATCATAGAGTTACTATATCCATTTCCTCTTTCTCAAGTTGATATCCTTATGATATAAGATATACTTGAGACTCTTGTGATCATAGTAGATGATAAACCGCTCACCCATCGATCAGTGTCTCCACATCTTCAAACTGAAGAATACTACTTCTAACTCAAGATCATGGGTCATGTAGTTCTTATCATGAAGTATCAAATGGTGTGAACCATATGAAATCACCACTTGAATCTGCATCAAGATACAACCAAGACCAGTTCCTGATGCATTGTAAAATACTACATACTCAACACCTTATTTTAGTAATCTGAATATTAGAGCGCTCATCAAACTCTGCCTCAACTTCTGAAAAAATAGCTAGAACTTATCTATCCACATGAAAGGCTTCCCCTTTCAAGTCAAACTTTCATGGGTGCTAATATCCTAGAGAAATTAGGTATGAATATATAGAAATATCTTGTGAACCCAAGGAAGCTACGCAAATTTTTCATGCTCTTAGGTGGCTCCCAATCTAACACAGCCTCAAATTTGGCTAGGTCCACTGCCACTCCATCAACTATGATAACATGTCCTAGAAATTGGACTGCCTAAATCCAAAACTAGCACTTTGAGATATTTCTGTATAGTTGGTGCTATCAAAGTACATCTAAAACTATCCTTAAGTTCCTCACATGATCCTCCTCAGACACTAAGTACACAAGGATAACATCAATAAATACTACCATGAACCAGTCTAATAAAGTATAGAAGATCTGGTTCATGAGTCCCATGAACACTGCTAGTTCATTATTCATGCCAAAGGAAATAACCAAGTACTCATAGTGACCGTAGATACATTTGAATTCCATCTTAGGTATATCCTCATCTCATACTCTCATCTAGTGATAGCTTGATCTAAGATCAACCTTCAAAAACCATCATGCCCCTCTCAACTGATCAAAGAGGTCATCAGTCATCAATAGTGGATACTTGTTCTTCACAATCACCTGGTTCAAGAACTGGTAGTCTAAAAAAAACTCAAGTCCTCTCTTCCTTCTTGGAAAAAAAACTAGGGTTGCTCAGGGTGAAACAATGGGTCTCACAAATCCCTTCCTTTACAAGTTCTCAAACTGCACCCTCATCTCACAAGCTCTGTGAGAGCCATCAGATATACTAGAAAATATATTAGTGCCATCCTAGGGTGTAGATAAATGAATAAGTATATCTATCGATAGAGAGGTAAACTTGGAACATATTTGAGGAATAAATCCCTATATTCTGCCACCACTGTAGGAAACTGAAAACTCATAACATCCACTACACCAAGGGTCAGGCTAGCCAACTGATGAGTGATCAGCTTCCCCCTCCTATGTATGAGTCCAACGTGCACTTCCAGAGTTTCCTTTTCACCAAAAAAGGATAATATGGTTTCATAAATGTGGATACACTGCACCATTTTCTTAAAATATTCAATCTGAGCATGAATTATGGATAACCAACCCATACCAAGAATGACGTCTTAAGGCCTCAACACTATTACCAAGAGATCCTAACCAAAACTCTCGCCTCCAAGATTCAGGTAACACTGTCGGCACAAGTGCGTGATCATCAAGTCTTCTCCAGTAGGAGTCTCCAAGTATAAGGGTTGAGTCAGTGGTTCAACCAAAATATCTAAGTTTCAAACAAGAAACATGATGTTAAAGGAATGACTAAAACTTTCATTTATCAATACTGCATCTAAGGTAGAAAAGAAACAGATCATACCTCAGATCATTCTTGGATCCCCTGGGTCATAAGCATCGAGCACCTGCAGCTATCCCCTCCCCTGTCCTCCAGCTCCCTAAGCCTAGCATGGACCACCTATGGTGGTGGTAACAAGTCAAAACATCAACCACCTCCTACTGCTCTCCCAGCTCCTCTTCTATGTCCACTATCTTGCAGACCTGCCTACTCCTGCTGTTGTCTCTACCTTAGTGGACCATATATGGGTTCTCTATTAGATGTAGGGTGGGTCAAAAAATCTAGGCCGAGATGTCCCCTACCATATCATGAGTAGCGCTATCTCTCTCTAGGATGACTTGACCCACCTTTTGAGCCCTGAACTACAGATCCTGTATCCTAAGACCTCCACTTGAAACATCTCCCACATCTAGATCTATGAGACTAACATAGACTCCCTATTACCGAGGTCTCTGCTCTTGTAGGACCACTTCTAACAACCATCAAATGTACTTACTCATCTAAGAAACTCTTGACCACCAAATCTCACTCTAGCACCCCAACATAGGTAGTAACGCATAGAGGAATAACAATAGCTCAAATGTCTCTACGTAGACCTCACTCAAAGGTATGATCCCTGAATAACTGATCTCAAACCATATCCATAGATTACCTTGAAAGGTTAGTAACCACGATGAATACTCAGATACTATCATGCTACCCTACTAGAGTTACAAAAGCTCTTGGATATGCATAGATATAAACATAGCTGGTGAGAAATCCTCTCCGAATAGAAGCTTGAACTATATACATGAAAGATTCATCTCTTCATAAGATAGGGAAACTAAACCAAAACATCTCCCTTCTGATCCAAGAAGAAGGCTCATTTCTAGGACCACCATCCGATCTGATGGTGTCATGACTAGATGGAAAAATCAAGTTACCACCTAAATCCAGTACTCAACCACCTGTGGGTTGAGCTCACCTTAGAACTTGAGGTGTCTTTGTCTCTAGAACTCATGATGTACGCTCAGCCTGTGCACCTCATCTGATAGTACTGTAGGCACCACGTACTGCTCTACAGGTGGTATGGATGGTGCACCACCTGGAGGTAGCATCTTGGGAACTAGTCCCTATATCTAAGCCTCACCACTAAGGGGATCATCCTCATGATTGTTATGCTGAATCCTAGATGATATACATTATGAAGGAATTTTGAAATAAACAAGATGTACCATGGTCAATGAGTATATCTAGAGAGATGACTCGAGATGTACATTGAAACAAAACCAATTCCTATACGATTCATGTACCATTGTTTCCATGAAACCAATGTTCTCATGTAATGAGTCTAAAATAAGGTGATTAGAGTCCTACTGTATGGATACATCAACCACCACACTAACACTAGAGTCCCTGACCTGATAGAAAAACTTGAAACACATAACACTATTACCCCAAACCAATCTCACAGACTCTTGGTCCTCAAGTAGAACCGACCACCTCTGATACCACTCTATCATGACCCATCCCAATGGGGCTCGTGCTACGACACCCCAATCCCACCTCCAATAGGCCAGGGGCTAGTGAGTATCATTGAGTAGACATATCACTAACATGAGAGACATTACCTAAGTATATGCACACACACACACATATCCAATCCCACAAAATGATGTATTGTAAAAACTACTAAACAAATAATGCATACGTACATCTATATCCCACAACCAAAGTACGATAGGAAGTAAAGAAAGTAAACAGGGCCAAATACAAGCCCACCACAAAGAAGTCTGTAACACAAGTCCAACCTGAAAGTAAAGGTACTAGGATTGTAGTCTAAAAGCCATAGGAAAAAACCTTAGTATGTCTAGTCTCACTAAGCACCGTATGGTCCTGGTCTACCTAGGAATCCATCAAAAGGTTGATCATCTGCACAAGACATGAAATGTATGGGCAAAACCTGTACATGGGTGAGTATAACAATACTCAGTAGGACACCCCAAAACCATAAAGAATATAATAAAGTAAACAAATTCAGCTCTACATAGGTATATGTCAACAATACATATAACAAGAATATTTAGATATACTCAATCCAAGACACACACTCTAGAGGTAATCCATAACCATAGTATAACAACCTAGGATTCTAGCTTGATGATTTCATGAAGCACTAATCTGGGATAACACACTCCTGATTCTGATAGCACTGATGATGTTCATCTGAGAGGTACTACTAATTTGGTCTCATCATGAGAAAGAATAAACTTATAGATCTGAAGAGAATACAATACAAAGATGAGGATCACCACCAAGGCCATGGGGTGATACCAACAAAATCAATCTAGGTTAATCTTGCTAAGTAGAGGATCAATGCCTGGGTAGTGTTGGTCACATTGATACCAATAACTCCACCTAGGGCATGAAAATTAATAGATGATCTCAATTCGGTCCTTTTGGAGGGATTACAATGACTCTATCCAAGAAGTCCCACTAAAGGGATCATAGTCCCTGGAGTGGGAAACAATTCATACCTTACTTCATGGAAAGGATAAGGGGAATGAACCCCAAAAAAACTTGTCCAAGATATGAAGGATAAGATATCTAAACCACATAAGAAAGAGTATACTGCATGTAGAAGGGTTACATGTCATTCCCCTTGACCCCAAGTTATGCCTATGTAAACAGCCCATGCCATTTAAATCGTGTCTATACAGTACTAAATGATGTGTAGACTTCCCATTTAGTCTACTAATGTATCAGTACATGACTCTATCCTGTGTATGTATGCACATGTACCAGTACACAACTTCGCCCATGTACCTGGTCCAGGTTGTTTTGTGTGGGGGAGTACACGCCATGTAGGAAACCCATGTACTTTACCCCGTGTCCGTGTACTCTCCGAGGTACACACTAAGTATTCAAGGAGGTACCACACACTGCGTGATATAGGTCACATGCCGTCTGATGTTTAACTCACTTTGGAAACCCTAGCTACCACCAAGGGCCCCCCACATTCCATGTAATCCCGGATTACATGCTGTGTAATGTAGGATTTTCTAGAATCCCTAATTCTATATACATCATATTCTCCATCAGTACGACCACCATTACAGCCATGAATTGCTGTGAAACTCAAGATCCAACCTCATCTAGCCATGCCATCACCGAATCAATAGGATTCAGACCTTCAATCTGCTCAGAAAATGAGATCATCACCATTATTTTTACATGCCAAAGAACATGAAGGAATGTAGAACCAGTTTCAATCATTACCCAAATCACTGCCATAACCACTGTCACACCTCCACTATGTATCATTGATCCCATATCTATGATATCCGATCGTTACACCAAGAAATCAGTGTGCAATGATTGATCGTTCAATAATGCGTCAAACTGCGGCCAAATGAAGAATGCCGTGATGAATAGAGAATTTTGGGGGAGAAAAGCATAAAGATCAAATGAGATTAACATACCTCTATTTATGTTTATGTTGATATTGGTTTGTTTTTCTTAGAATTATAATCAAATAATCAATATCCACAAAGAAATATGTTGATAAACCGTGAAAATAAACCCATCCCGCATAACGATCAATATACTGGCTAATCTATTTATTGATTGGTCCACGTTCATCATAGAAATCAATAATGGAGAATAAAAAAATTGAAAACATATGCCCTACCTCGATTTGGATCACTTTTCGATGAAGAATGATTGTTGAATCTCTATCATAATGAAGATCCATCAAATCCGAGGTACATCGATCATCGATCCATGCTTTTCCATCATTCGTCTAAGAGGATTATCTATAGATCTATTTAATTAACCTCCAAATAATCTAGGGTTATGAAGCTAACCCTAGTATTTCCCCCACAATCATCTTTTTAAAGACGAGTAAATCACTGCATTGGAAAAATGGAATAAATTAATTCATTTGAATTATTTTATTCATTTCTATTCCCATGATGACTTTTCCACAAGCGACCCATGACGACTAATGTTAATCAACTCCTAGGGTAAAAATCATGTTCTATACTCAATGGTGCCCTCATATTTCTAATTTGGGCACCCATTTAGAAGTTATTTCACCTTTTTAGTAAAACCATGTGCACACGCTATTTAATATATTTAATATATTTCAAATATTTATTCCGGGCACACCGAGCCTCGGAACCGCATTCCATCTTAGCACCTAGTCTCAATAATAATCCATATAATATTTAAAAATAATACATGAAAAATCTGAGTCATTACAAGATGGTTTCTAATGGGATTTATTCATGGAACCAGAAAAACTCAATAACTCTTTCATCCGTATTAAGCCACAATGCTGCTTTCTAAATGTATATGGTTATTGGGGATCCTTTATAATGAATCTTATGAACTCAAATTGGTTGGTAGGATGACAGGTCAGTTCATCAAACCCCATTTTTTAGAATTATTTCATAATTTGGAAATCTATTATGTATTTAAGATACGTTCATAGATCTTTTCCAAACACTGATACGAGACTAGTTATCCTAAATTTTAAAAATCATTTGTTGACCTTTGATGTGAATGTCTATACATATCAGAGGTATCATATTGACATGATCATATATATATATATCATAGATTCTATATATTATTACCCATTATTACTTAATAATGTTAGTTTATGGGTTTCTATGTTCTAAAGGCATATAGCTAGCCAATCTAGAGTTTATTGAATTATAGGAAGTAATTAGGAGTTGATGGAATTAGGATCATGACTATAAATGTGCTTACTATGTATCCTTGTGAAAGGACTCAGAATCCACATATTTCACTTCCACTTAATGGGACACGTTGTAACTTTTAGGGTCATGTAACAAGGATCAATCTATAAAGTTTAACATTATACGATATGAAATTCTTGGTTAAATATTCCTAGCAATGATTAGTGTGGGGATTACACATGAGTGATCCTTTTTGGTTAACCTCATAGTGAGTGTAGTCTAACTAGGATTTATTGGTTTGGTAGAGAATATGGACCGGTGAAGATAACCCCTATCGAGGTTATGACCGATTGAGGATGGATTTATGTCATAAAGAGTATAGACCCATAAATATTACCCAATCAAGAATATGGCCCAATGAGGATGATATAGTGGATATTTAGAATAATATATACCTCTAGGTGTGGGTATGGTTTTATTAGGAATATAGACTAATAAAGGGTGGTCTACATGAAATATGACCTAGGTGGATGAGACTTCCAGACCCGTAGAAGTATGGCCATTTAAGGGGAGGATTTAAATGATCACATGAGGAATATTTCATGACGAGACTAATTATAAAAGATTAATTATGTTTGGTATAGACCTTAGGTATGTATTCTACATATCCCACTGAGTCACGAATCAAATCCCACATAGTTTAAATGACATAGTTTGAGGTCAAATGATATGAACATACCATTTTGTTTAACATCGTGCAGTAAGTATGTATGTAATGATGTTTGAATATTATATATGGGGGATCAATAATTGGAGAGTTTTCTTATGTATTATATTAATATAGGAATTAGATTTCACACAGTTCTAATTATTATGGGCACCAATTCCATAAAAGATGTGACAACAAATATTTGACCTGGGAATATGCATTTTAGGATTCCCTGATATGCTATATTGAGAGTATGACCCTTTATAGGAAAGGAAGATATATTCAGGAATTATACTTATGGAAGATTCCCATAAAGGTGGTATTATTAATATACTAATGTTATAATCATCACAAATTACTAATCCCACATGAGTCATGCTCAATGTGAGAAACAAGACATAGAAGGAGATATGACACATTTAATATGGATAAAAGATGATATTTGAACAAGTATTACTGACTGGGGATTCCCTATGGTCATGAGTCCCATGAAGAATATAGCTCTATGAGAAAATAATTATGAGTTTCCATAAGTAACTTTGAAATGTGAAACCTAGAAATGGGGGCACTTGATTATAATGTAAAAGTCCTTGTAGTTTATATGGTTTCTTACCTACTAATGGGTAATGAATCATGGTTGAAATAATTGGGATATTTTCCATGTGTTATGGAATATTAGAAATAATATTAAGGGGTATGGCCTTATGATAGAGGAATATCACATAGATTTAGGAGGTTTTAAATGAAATATTTTGGATTTGAGTGATCATGTGAAGAACATGGGTTCACATGATTTATGTAAAGAAGGGGGGGGGGGGGTCATGAGAACATGTGAAGGTATTAGGGTCATGAGATCATATTCCTTCAAGGGGATCATGTGATTACAAAACCATCTAGGTTAGGAAATCACATGATTCAGTCACATGACCTAAGAGATCATCGTGTGATTGCATGACCAATGGTTCATCATGTCATCATAAGACCAAGGGATTATCATGAGATGTAACCAATTATTTCATGAATGTTTTACACATTTAACCAAGGGTCACCCATTATTTCCTTAAAATTATACTTACCAAATTTTCAAACAATAGTCTTTGAGATTGAACAATCTCCCTATCTCCATAAATTATTCTCTCTCCACACATTCAATTCCTATTCTATTCGGTTGTTAGGTGGGGTTTTATAGAGGTCAACACCCCTATATCTATGTCACATCGTAATGTGGACAAGCCATGTACCTAGGATTGATGTGGTCAAATATTTTCTATATAACTCAGTGTGTCTCATGCACCTCACATGAGCACATCACATAAAGAATAGTGATCATGAGATGAGACCATCACAGACAACCTTTCCCTAGAGTCAATCTCATGAACCAGTTGTTATGGGGTAGTTGTATGACTCTATGAGGGAGTCATGTAAAGAAAAATATCATTATAACATCCTATATTGTACATTCCCCCTTGTCCCCTAATTCAACAGTGTATTTGGGGCTTTATATAAAGGGAAATGAGTGCATGAAATCCTCATCACAGAAAAATTTCCTCACTTTCCTTAGGTGCATCACGTGATCATCTTGGGATAACATGGTGATATATCCCATTGAGGGTTATAAAATAATGTATCACATGACACTTAAGTGGCCACATGATCTAGTATTAAATCATTATTTCCCTTTAAAAATGAATTTTCATCAAAATTGCTATTTTCACCACTTCATTTTTCCAATATTTGTATGGTGGGCATCAACAAAAGAAACAAAGTTTGGAAAAATAAGGGAGGATTTTTTTGAGGAATTTTATGACTTCTTGTGTCCCTTGGGATTCTATTTGTCTTTAGGAATTATAATTTATTCTTGTCATTATGTGACCATTTGTATTTTTCTCTTTTAGGTGACCCTTTGTGTTATAAGAAATATCTTATAAATATGAGGATAAAGGGACTGTATATTCCACTTGATACTCAAAGGATATTAGAGATATTATTTTTACCACATTCACATGAACAATTTTCAATCCATCTTTACATAACCTCCTCACATTATCGGATCATGTAACCGCATCAGGTGATCTCTATCATGTAACCCAATCACATAATAGAACTACATAAAAGAACTAAATAATAAATCATAGTAATCTAGTTGAACCTTGTGTCACATATATTTGGAAATATCATGTGATTAAAATGATCTATTTGGCATTAGGATATCACATAATGATTCTAGGGTTATACGATTCATGCGTCCCTATTATGTCCATGCGATCATGTGACTTTACATGGGCCACACACTTCAAGTGATGCTACCCAAGACACGTTTCTTTATTATTCAATCCTATTTTAAAATCTAAAACTATTTTTCATTTATAATTAAAACTAATTTTCCCTTTTCTCTCGATACAGATGTCTTCAAGAAAGGATACTACAATGGATTTGGATCACCACAATTCCATGGTCAGTAGTGTGGAAGCTGACTAGTTCATAGTCTTTCAGTCCACTCAGAAGTGTCTTGCAAGTGTGATGAGGACTGATTTTCTAGATTATCCACAACCTGATTGGTTTCCCTTGTATGATTTGTATCTTTAGAATGATGACCTAATTTCTCAACCACAGATAGGGATTTTCCCCCCATCCTAGATCCTTAGTAATAAAAATATGTTTAGGAAAACCATTTTTTATATGGTTCACTTCACTCTTAAAGGGGATTGATCTAACAGATATGTTCTAAATCCTCTACTAATGGAATTAAATGGAGTTCTAGCATGAGTTTGATCCTAAAACCCATTCCCACCTATCAATCATTCAAAATTTCATGTCCAATCAAAATTTTGGGTGAATATCCATATGGGATATCCGATTGGAAGGAAGTTTTGGAATGGATTGAGGATGACCCTTATAGGTGGAATGTATTGCAACATAGTTTTTAGCTGAGATAAAGAAGATCAGCCAATATAAAGATATCTAGGTTTATCATACCCTTTCATATTTCAACAAAGGTATGATGGTAGACCTGGTTAGTTTATGGACCCCAAACATGAATATGTTCCATATGACGCATGGTGAGGTCAACATTAGTTTGTGGGATGTTGAAAAAATTTGTTTCATGCCAATTATGGGAGATATATATGATGAGTTTCTTCCTCCCCATTCTGTGTGGGATGATACAGAATATACACCTCCCATCATAAAGGAGTTAATCAACTTATCCAATAATGTCCTTGGGGAGGTCTCATATCTAGGGGAAGATACACCTTATAAGAAGTGTGATGAGTTATTCATAAAGAAGATCCAACACAATCCCATAGATAAGAAACTTAAGACCTTTCAATCACAAGAATCTCATGGGGCATAGTTTTTCTACTGGACAATTTTTAAATAAGGAAAAATCAACGACCAGGGGTTGATGGTTACCTCCCAGGGCCACCAACCTATTAATATAGCCTATTTCTTAGAAATATACCTGAGTGGGTAATTGTTCCTAGTCTAGGAGAAGGGTATGGTGATGGTATACACATTATTTATGGTGGTAGAAATGGTAGGTGTAACGTCCCAATTCCAGAAGTCACCCAGAGGCGCCCCGTACCCAGTTGGTCACATGGGCTCAAACGCATTTCCCCAAATTCCAGAGGCTTCCGACTAGTAGCTAGGGCCTTGGGTGTGATAGTGGGGAAACTATGCCCTCATTGGCAGAGTACACAGTGGAAGTAAACGAAACATGCAATAGCAGAAGCAGTAAATATCCAACAACAATGCACAAGTAAACAACAGAAGACTAAAACAATAAACCACTAGAGCACATATGTATATATGAAATGATGCATGATACATATTTTGGAAAACAATCAAACATGTCACAATGCTGGAAATATAAATAGTACTGAAACAAGTACAAAAGAAAAGATAAACAGCTCCTCAGTATTGCAAGACTAAGCTTCGTCACATGATCTCCTGCTCCAAAGTAATCAAGTACCAGAAGTCGAAGGGCGCTTGCCCTTTTCTATACCTGCAACAACATAGTCTGTTTGGGCCCAAAAGCATGAACCAAATAGGGTGTGAGACTAAATCCCAGTAGGAAACCACCTAAGGATTTGTTCCTAATAGTCAGTGAGAATATGGAAGTTAATAGTACAGTAAGCAGTAAGCAGTAACAGTAAACAACATGCAGTAATCAGCAAGAAGTAACAGGATGATATGCAATTGTAATCAATCCTCAGAACAACAAGCAGCAGTGAAGTAAACCGCTAACCAGAACAGGAACCCCTCTGGGAAGTACTCACAGCCAACCCCTCTGGTCTTATCCAAGAACTACCAACAACCCTCTGGGCAGTGCACTCAGCCTAACCCCTCTAGTTTGGTCATATGAAATTATAAGACTCTCTGGGGAAGCTCGCTCAGTCAATTCCCCTTATAGTCTAGGGTATTCAGGGACTCTCTGAGGAAGATCATGCGGTCTAACCCTCTTATAGCCCCAAGGTCTAGAAACACTCTGAGGAAGCTCACTCGGTCAATTCCTCCTATAGTCTTAGGTCTATCATAGAATCTCTGAGGAAGCTCACTCGGTCAATTCCTCCTCTAGCCTGGAATGGTTTAAGGAAATTCAAACAAGTAAAGACTCTCTAAGGAAGCTCACTCGGTCTACCCTCCTATAGTCTATAATATCCAAGACTCTCTGGGAATCTCACTCGGTCTATCCCTTATAGTCTATAATAACCAAGACTCTCTGAGGAAGCTCACTCAATATACCCTCCTGTAGTCTATAATATCCAAGACTCTCTAGGAATCTAACTTGGTCTATCCCTTATAGTCTATAGCACTAGGTTCTCATAGTCCCATGCCAGTCAGTTCATAATAATTATATAAGTCCAAAGTACACCTATAGAGCTACTTGGCTAACCATTCTATAGAACAAAAAGCATGTCAAGAGTATCATTCCATCCTACGGTCACAAGGCATGGAAAATAGGTATAACGACCAAGGGCTAACAAAACCCAAAGGTCATAATAAGAACAAGGCATGGGAAAAACATCCAAGAATAGAAATTATCCTCAAACATGATCAAACTACCTTTACACAAGCATACAAGAAAGGTAGGAAGACAACAGGGAAAAAATGGTAAACACACAATACCCCGTTCACGATTATTGGTGGAAATTGCACATAAAACTCAAAGACTTCGAAAGGTAAGGCACAAAACACCTAACTTGGTGCGAGGAGATCAATATACTTTGACCACAAGGCTTGATTATCCTTAGAATGGAATATATCTATGAAAACGCACAAAACGTTCAACCCAAAATATCTTGAGAAAGAGGGAAAATCATGGAATGAAACTCAAGAAGAAGGAAGATCTCACCGCTGCGGTTCCAACTTAATCGACAGAGGTTAATTCGGTAAACAGATAGAGGCTCGAGGGCTCAGAGGATGTTCACGGCCGTATGGACGCTCCTAGTCGAAGAACCTAGAGAAGAAGGTGTTTCTGTCGATTAGGCGCGACCTCAGTCCGTTTAATGAAAAAAAAAAGAAAGTACACAGTGTGTACTTTTGAGGTACATGGTGTGTACTTGGCCTTTCCGTACTCCGCTTTAAGTGGCATCCACATCTCCCCTACACACTGTGTGTGTGGCCCAGACACGGCTAACACACGGCCTCACGTGGAAACAAGGTACACGGTGTGTAATTATAAAGTACATGACTCGTACTTTGAAAATTTACAGATTTTCCTCTTTTTCTAAAAAACGACCAGAAAAGGAAAAACATACCTGAAACGAAGATCCAGGTTCTTAAAAACTTCCCCCCTTAAAGAAATTCGTCCCCGTATTTCCCTAGCGAGGTGTAGAAGAAGAAACCCCGAACAGCTCCGACCACTGCAATCGTACATCAGCCTCCCTCTCCCAGGTCTCATCCTGTACTCGCCCGTGCTTCCATAGCACACGTACCAGAGGAACAGACCAACCACACAGAACCTTTGTACTGTGATTGATAATCCGGATAGGATTCTCCTCAAATGATGGATCCGCTTTGAGCTCAACCTTCTTGGGTTGAAAGATATGAGACGGGTCTGAAAAGTAACGTCTGAGCTGAGAAACTTGGAAGACGTAATGCATAGCCCGGTACCTCTGAGGTAACTACAACCGATAAGAAACCGGCCCAACTCTCTCCAACACCTCAAATGGCCCGACGTACCATGGTGAAAGCTTACCCTGTCTCCAAATCCTCTTGTGTCCCAACCTTGGTGCGACACGTAGGAAAACTTGATCCCCGACCTCGAACTCCAGAGGTCGTCTCCGTTGATCAACATAAGACTTCTGTCAAGACTGTGCTATAGCCATCCTCTTCCGAATCATCTCTATCTGCTCTGAGGTCTCCTGAACAAGACGAGGTCCCAGAAAATCTTCCTGTCCTGCCTCCATCCAGCACAAAGGTGATCGGCATGGCCTACCGTACAAATCCTTGTAAGGTTCCATCTGAATGGTCACATGAAAACTGTTGTTATAGGCAAACCCCACAAGAGGAATATGCTTCTCCCATGTACCGCCAAAGTCTAGAATGTAAGCTCAGAGCATATCCTCAATCACCTGGATCGTACGCTTGGACTGGCCATCTGTCTGGGGATGGTATGCTGTACTCACAAGTACCTATGTACCCAAAGCCTTCTGAAGCCCCTGCCAGAACCAAGAAGTAAAACGTGCATCCCTGTCTGAAAAAATGGAGTGTGGAACTCCATGTAGATGTAAAATCTATCGGATGTACAACTATACCGGCTCATCAACACTGAAGGTCTCCTTGATCAGCAAGAAATGAGCAACCTTTGTAATCCTGTCGGCGACAACCCAAACAACATCACTCCCTCGAGGCAACCTCGGTAACCCAGTCACAAAGTCCATCGCGACATCGTTCCACTTCCAATCGGGAATGGGTAACTGCTGTAAAAGTCCTGCTGGTCCCTGATGCTCTGCTTTCACCTGCTGACAAGTAGAACATCTCATGACGAACCCAGCAAAATCTTTCTTCATACCTGGCCACCAGTACTAGCGGTGTAGATCATAATACATCTTGGTGACACCGGGATGAACTGCCCAAAATGAGGAATGGAAATCCCGTACCAGCTCCTCGCGTATGTCTGCTAGCACCCATACGCGTCCCTGGAAACACAAGATCTCATCCTCGCCCACTTTCCATCCAGGAGGAGGGTCCTATCCTGACACACTCTCCCGTAGGACTAGGCCTTCTGATTCTGATAGTTTCCTCATCCGTACCTGATCAAGAAGGGTAGAGGTAACAGCTACAAAATATAGAAAATTATACCCCTGTTTGTCGTGCACCTCCAAATGCATCTCAGAGAATAGAGCCATAAGCTTCCACTCACTGCTAGCCTCCTGAACTTCCTGAATATGAGTTCTTCTGCTCAACGTATCAGCCACTGCGTTGCCCTTTCCTGGCATATAGGAATGCTCAAAGTCGAACGACTGAAGATACTCGACCCAACTAAAATGTCTCCAATTCAGATCACGCTGTGTGAAGATGTACTTGAGACTCTTGTGGTCGGTAAACACCATAAAGTGCTCTCCTAGAAGGTAATATCTCCAACAACGTAAGGCATGAACAACAACTGATAACTACAGATTGTGCATCAGGTAGTTCCTCTCATGTGTCCTCAACTTCCGAGACCCGTACGCAACAAATCCATCTCCCTACATAAGTACATCTCCCAGACTGATACCCAAAGCATTGCAGTAGACTGTATATCTCTTGCCCGGATCTGGCAAGACTAGTATCGATGCTGACATCAACCTCCCTTTCAGCTCCTGAAAGGCTGTCTCACAAGAATTTGACCATAAGAACTTCACACCTTTCTTAGTCAGACCTGTTAGTGGTGCTTCAAGGTGTGAAAAGTCCTGTATGAAACACCTGCAGTATCCAGCCAGCCCTAGGAAACTCCAAACCTCAATGAAATTCTTCAGTTGATCTCAGGAAACTACAATTCTCACTTTCTCCGGGTCTACTGATACTCCTGTCTCTGAGATAACGTGACCCAAAAAGTGAATCTGATCCATCCAAAAGTGGTATTTCGAGAGCTTAGCATATAACTGATTCTCTCTCAGTGTACTCAGAACGATCTCAAGATGGGTGGCATGGTCGTGTCGAGTGTGAGAGTACACTAAGATGTCATCCATGAAAACCACCACGAAGGAATCCAAGTATGGATGGAACACTCGGTTCATCAGTGCCATAAAAATTGTTGGCTCATTCGTAAGACCGAATGGCATGACCGTATACTCGTATAGATAATACCTACTCTTGAAGTCTGTAAGAGGTATATCTGATGGTCTAACGCACAACTGATGATAATCGAACCTCAAATCGATCTTTGAGAACACCCGGGCTCCCTAAAGCTGATCAAATAGGTCATTGATCCTCGGCAAGGGATATCGGTTCTTGACCGTCAACTGGTTTAGTTTTTGATAATCCACGTAAAGCCTACAGGTTCCATCTTCCTTCTTCTCAAATAGGACAGGCGAACCCTAAGGAGAAGTACTGGGTTGGATGAAACCCTTTGCCTGCAACTCCTCCAACTGCTTGTTGAGATCCTGCAACTCAGGTGTAGCCATCCTATAAGGAGGAATGGACACCAGTGCCGCTCTTGGAATGAGCTCAATAGAAAAGTGTACCTCACACTCCGGAGGAAAACATGAAAAGTACTCTAGAAAGACAACCCTGAAACGATCCATCACTAGAGGAAAGTCTAAGTATGAAGTCCCCTGGTCATCCAGATAAATACTGGCAATCTGGGCTGTAACTCCTCCTAGCCCATGATGCTCTGGTTCAGCTCTACCCGCCTGGACATCCCACTCGCCTCTATGGAGAAAAGATCCACCCTCTGGTGATACGAAACTCACCCTATGACGATAGTAATCGACGACTGCCTGGAAGGAAACTAACCAGTCCATACCGAGAATGACATCATAGCCTATCATCTCTAGGAAATAGAGGTCCCATAATAAGTGACACCCTTCAACCTCAAGAGGGAACTCTCTGCACTAACGTATGCTATACGTCCTTGTTCCCAACGGTGTGTCAAGAGTCAACATGTCGGAAGACGAAAAGATGCAGAGCCCAAGGCTATCCACAATAGAAACAGAGATAAAACTATGAGAAGAACCAGTATCAAAAAGAGTTGAAGATAAAACTGAGGCTACTAAGATCGTACCTCGAACTGTGGAAGGTCCGTGATCCTGCTCCTGATGGGTCTGCTCCACGACGAAAGTCTGGCCTGTACCGCGGCCCCGTGCCCCTGGCTGACCACTTTGAGCTGATCCACTCTGCTATCACTGGTAACCCGGTGACTGACCACCACAGCCGCAACCTCTATCTCGGCCCAAACGGCCGGAAGAACTCCAGTTCCCAGACTGGTGAGAAACTGGCGATACATATTCTGTACGCGGGGTCATAGAAGAACCCCTACCACCAGCTGTAGGCGAGAAGATCTGACAAAAATGCTAAAGATGGCCCATCTTGCCGCAAGATCGGCACTCCATCGGGTCTCTCTAACACTGAGGCCTAGTATGACCGGTCCTACCACACTGGTAGCATACAACCTGGCTACCCAAAGATACATTCCGCCTACCCTGATATCCTCGAGCAGACTCCCTACAGTGCTTCCTGCTATCAGGAGGAAGAACACTGACTCTGGATGTCGAACCGCCCAGGCTCACTGCTCTCGAATCTCTCAGATTGCACTCAGAGATCAACACCTGGTTGACGATCGAGGATATCAAAGTCAACCTAAAGATATTCACCTGGGAATAGATCTCCTACCTGATACCGTCCTCAAACTTCCTAGCAAGGAACAACTAATCACCTACTGGAATCGGCGTGAAGCAGTGCAGCTCGGTAAAACAAGACGAGTACTCCATAACAGAAAGATTACCCTACTCGAGACTCATAAACTCCCAGGCTCGGTCGACCCTCAAGGTATCTGGATAGAAGTAATCATAGAAGATGTGCCAAAACTCATCCCAAGTCATACTCTGCTGGCACCCTGACTGTGAGATCACCTCCCACCACCTCTTGGCGGTGTCTCAGAGCATATATGTAGAAAGCTTCACCCTCTTCTCTGGAGGTATCTACAGATTCTCAAAGATCATTAGCGTGGCCTCTAGCCACAACTCTATAGCCTAAGGTCCTCCATCCCCTGAGAAAGTAGAAGGATGCTGTTTCTGGAAAACCCGCGTCAACTCATCCATCGACGGGGCAGGAGGCATCGCTCCCTGAAAGGTCTGCATCATCCTCAGGAATTCCTCCTTGAACTGCGCATCGGTGCCTACAACAGGTATAACTGCTGGTGCCAAGCCTGACATAGCAGGAGGATCTGCATGAGGTCCTTGATCAGCCATATCTGGTGTTTGATAACCGTCTGGCAGCTGACATACGACCATACGACGTCTCAGAGGCATAGCTCTGAAATATCAAAAGCACACCTTAGATCAAGATTATCAAGGACAGAGAACACAAGACTAAAAAATGGGAACAAGAGGAATAAACACTCAAGTTTCACTAAACACGACTACACGGTGTATATAAAAACTACACGACATGCTCCTTAAGGCCATTCACATGTGCATGTACTTCTACCACCTTTGGTCGTGTAACACCTCAGACTACACAATGTGTTGTCCCCACACATGGTGTGTACTTCATCTCCATTCCCCTGCCCGATCCCCCTTACACGGCTAAATCACATGGAACTCTTAACCCTAGATTACACGGCATGTTCACTAAGGACACGACGTATACTAGACAAGGTTTCAGTGACCCGTGTTGTAAGTTACACGGCCGGCTACACGGCTGATACTTACACGGCGTGTTCTGAAAAAACACGGCGTGTATAAGAGAGATAACACAGTACCGTGTTGTTCGTGACATGGCCAGGTACCTAGAACAATACTACACAGCGTGTTCGTACCCAAAATGGCGTGTACTACATGAGCTTCCCCGACCCATGTTGTTAGTGACACGACTGGGTACACGGCTCACTACTACACGGCGTGTAACGACTGTACACGGTGTGTTTCTGAAAACTTTTTCACCACCCCATGTTTCTGCTCACACAGTCAGTGACATGGTTTAAAACTACATGGAGTGTAGTCAACTACACACCGTGTATTCTGGGTTTTTCCAGCCAGTGGCTCAGAAAACGCACTGAAGCCCAGAAAACACTGAAAAACAAACATGAAGGTTCCAAATTCTGATCCGTGAGGGCCCATACTCCCCGCAAACCAAAGATTGGCATCTCCTACATATCATATACAAGAAAAACAAGTCAATGATCCACCAAGTTCTGATTCATGAGGGCCCATAACACTACAAGAACCAAAATTTGGCATTCATTTAAGCAAGGCACAATACAAACAATTCGTCTATCAAACTGCAGGGATTATATCAAAGTATCTATCACAACAACATGCGTAATATACACAACGTCTATCACAACAACATGAAATCGCTAATTCACCCTAGATGGCATGGCAAGAATGCATGACATGTGATTTCTAACAAGTGCCTATATGATGAATGAGATGGAATACCCTCATCTCATCGGGTTGTGACAGAAATAACCGCACTAGCACAACAATAACAACACAAGGCATGTGAATCACTCTATGTAAAATCATATCAACCGTAAAATCTCAAACCAGAAAACTGAAATAACGAGGTTGATTGGCTTTTCCCTATACATGGGTTAGCTACTCCCGAGCACAGCTTATTACCAAGTACCGAATCCATCCTATTCCTGGTTAAAGGCTCCAAATAGTAAATCAAGAGAAAATAATTCCTTTGATACCACTTTGTAACGTCCTGGTTCTGGAAGCCACCCAGAGGCACCCCATACCCGGTTGGTCACATGGCCTCAAGCGAATTTCCCCAAATGCCAGAGGCTATCGACTGGCAGCAAGGGCCATGGGCATGATAGTGGGGAAACTATGCCCTCATTAGCAGAGTACACAACATAAGTAAACAAAACATGAAATAGAGGAAACAGTAAATATTCAACAATAATGCACAAGTAAACAGTAGAATACTAAAAAAATAAACCACTAGAGCACATATGTATATATGAAATGATGCATGATACAATATAGGAAAATAGATAAATAGGTCACAATGCTAGAAATATAAACAGTACAAAAAAAGTACAAAAGAAAATATAAATATCTCCTCAGCATTGCAAGCCTAATCTTGGTCCCATGCTCTCTTGCTCCAAAGCAATCAAGTACCAGAAGTTGAAGGGCGCTTTCCCTTGTCTATACCTGCAATAATATAGTCTGTTTGGTCCCAAAAGCATGACCCAAATAGGGTGTGAGACTAAATACCAGTAGGAAACCACCCGAATGTAACACCCCTATCTTCTATGGTACGCTTCTCTTTGAATAATGTGATAGCGTGTGTTGTACGCAACATCAAGTTCTAACACACCACAACCAATCAAACTAGCCGTTATGAATAGTAATACCTAAGTTTTGAAATTATATATATTTTATATTTCAAAATGGACTTAATTTTTGGATTCAGAATATCGAAATTATCCTAAGTTGAATTTTGGTATTTTTCTGAGAACTTCCAATTTTTATGAATAATGAAAAATACTTAAAAACAACTTTTTTAATCAAAATAATTTATAGTGATAAATTATATTATTTAGTGGTTTTAAAGCATAATTAGAATATATTTTTACCATTTTATGCAATGGTGTTCATTAGAATTAATTTCACTTTGAAATTGGACATAAACAATTGTCAATCTTTTGATATATATTGTTTCTTAAAAACACGCTATTTATTGTAACAGCGGGAATTAATTATAAAATTAATTAATGCAACTTATATGTTTGTAATTTTTTAAAATAGACATAATTTTTTAATTCGAAATATCAATTATAGCTTAGGGTGAAATTTTGGCATTGTTCTGAAAAACTTCAATTTTTGATGAATAGTGAAACCACTAAGTGGTAGTTAAAAAACTGAATTTTTCATAAAACTTAATTTTACCACTTCTGTGAATGGAATTTCTAAAATCCGAGAGACATGGTTAATATGAAGTAGTAAAATGTGGTTCAATGAGATGAAATTAATTTTTGGTGAATAGTAACTTTTTACTTTTATTTACCACGGTTAAAAGTAAATAGGGCAATTAAGGGTAAAAATGATATTAATATTACCCTAACACATGTCCTAATTCTATTGGACAAGTGTATCTCGACCAAAAAAAACCTTAGGAATAAAATATTATCATTTAGGTCCACTTGGATTAGATTAGGACATTTATTATTATTTAATTCAAAGAAGAGTTAAAAGAGTTAAAATCAAAGTTTATTTACTAAAACATTTTTAATATAGGGTTACACATAAGATAAATTCTATTATAAATATTCATTAGAAATATAAAAATATTTCATACATAATTATATTTTATTTATAATTTTTAGACATTAAATAATTTAATTTATTTATGACACAATGATGATGCAGTAATTATGATAATAGTGAAAAATTAAAATAATTGATATTATAAATACCCAAATAAATATAATTTGAGACTTTTTATGAATTAAAATAATTTTATAGGTTAATATGACATGTTATAATTTACTTAATTAAATTTTTTCGAAGTAATCATTCTGTTATGATTTTTACAAAAATCAATTATTGAATAGTGTCAAAATTGACATAAAAGAGTTTTTAAAACAAATATTATATTATTAATTGATATTAAATTCCTAAAAATCTAAGGTTCGGACAAGAGATTTATATCATGATAGGTGTATCATTAATGGACCACTTGGGGGTCTATTGTATGTATATAGTAAGTTTATTAACCATATAATATAAAAATACAAAGAGACATTGTAAAAGTGAAACTAATTAACTAAGAGTTAATACTTAAAGATAAGGTTAATATAGTAACCCAAACCTGTCTAAATTCTATTGGTTGAGTGGTTTTCGACCCATCCCCACCTTAACCTTTAAATAATCCACTTTGGAGCCATTAGAAACCGAATATTAATTTATTATAAAATAATATTTCTAGCTTTTCCAAAGGTGTCCCTCACCCCTCTTATAAAAGGGCACTCCTCCTTCTCATTAACTCACACCTTCAAAGCCTTTTGGTTCGGCCAACCTCTGCACAAATACTCTCTCAACTTCACTCACTTCATCCTAGAGGCCTTACTTTAGTCAGAAATCCAACTTAAGGAGCCCTTTTGATCAAATCAAAAGGAAGAACCCGAAGAAGAGGTAATGATTTCACCACCCTTTTTCAAGTTCCTTTCTTCTTCCACTTCTTATTTCTTTTTTATTACCATTATAAAATAATAAATCCATTATATTATGTATAATTTGATGTTATTATAAACATTTTACAACCATATTTCAGTATTCTATCCATCCTTTGAATAACATGTCACCATACGTGCGTACGTACGGCTTACCGTCTCCACGTCGTGGTGTAATTGTTATTAAATAAATTATTATTTGGATGGGTATAATAATGATGTGTAATTCATGTAAATAATAAATATAACATGATAATGATTCTGTATATATGATATAACATCCAATTATATATTATTTTAATATCAAAAGAATGATATTGTCGCTCGTGCGTACGTACGGACTACCATCTCCACGAATGCGATGAGATTCATTCTCCATCGTATCCATTCAAGTATAATTATCATTTGATGATTTAAAAATAATGTTTAAGGACTTGATATCATTATGGATATGAATAAGATACAACATATCCATGAAAAACATGGCTTACATAACAAAACATATAAAAGAAAACGAGTAAGTTAACACCTGAAACAACAATAATACTAAGATATTATTAACAAATCAATGTTAAAAGATCATATATGATATCATATTAATATATATGATTCTTGTATAATTTAATAACAATTATTTCACCGTTATAAAGGAGGTTAACCTACCCCCAACCAAGGAAAAGTACAAGGTAAGGGTTTATTTCACAATCTCTTTATTATCCGAGGTTGTTTATACGTAATAATCTACTGGGATCTCTTTATCATCCACATACATGTTTCTTAAAAACGTTTTTCAAAACATTATTAATATTTTACAGAATATGGTTTAAAGTCATTTATACCCTTGTTGACTTTTTATAAGAGGTTTATAAAGGAATATTTATGTCATTTTTCAAACAAGGTGCTTTTTTACCTTTTCGACAGAATTAAGGAAATAATGTTTTTTTAACTTATACGGCGGGTACGGCTATTTTCTGCCATTATAAAATCATTGAATCTTCCCTTACAATATTATAAGAATATTTTCAAAGAAAATATTATATTTTATAAATATATGACTCTTAAATGATTTCAAAATAAAAAGATATATTACTCTAAAAAGAGTTTTGATTTCATCTACGTCAACATCCTTTGATGGATTTTACGCTTATTTGAAGTTGATTTATTATGATACAAAACTTCCATATATTATTGAAGGTTTTGTGATATGTTTGATTGTGGATGTGTTATTTTTATACCATTCATGGTTTATGGATGAAGTATTTACATTTCGTATTCTAGTTTTAATACAGATGTTTATGTTATGTTTAAACCTTTTCATATGGGAATGTATTGGAATTAATATGTGACGGGTGGAGCCTACTATAGCTCCTCGATGCATCGGTAGGTCTCATGAGGCAAACTAGTGTCTTGGCACAAGGCCTTGACAAAATCTTATTTGTATTATTGGCACGAGGCCTTGGCTATGTGGTTATGATAGTCTGGAATTATGCATTCCATCATTATGAAAGTGGTTAATGATATTGCATGTGATTATTCGATTAGTAGAATATCCATGTGAATAATTAAATGGAATTATTTCATTTTATTTTTTCCATACTATGTTGAAGTTCAAGTTTAAAAGGCTTTTGTTTTAGTTATACATTGGCTTAAATTTTTATTCTTATTTATGAAAGTTTCCGCTATATTGTTATCCTTACTGGGAATTTGAGCTCATCCCTTTCTATGTTTTATTTTTCCCAGGATGTGAAGAAGTAAATTATGAATGACCTGCAGGGATAGTATGAGGGGATAAGAGTGTGGACTATGGAGACTATGTTGTTGTAGTTTTCATGTTATGATGTAATGTAAACCTTATGAATATATCTAGTGTTTCCAAGGCTACTAAACCAATCGGTCTTTCGAGATTTGATCTTTCTTGTGATCATGCCAATGTTATGTAATAATGCACCGACTCTGGGTAACTAGGGTCGGGGCATTACACCGAAGATCTGTGACTAATAGTCAGCGAGCATATGGCAGGTAATAGTACAGTAAGAAGTAAACATTAACAGTAAACAATAGGCAGTAATCAGCAAGCAGTAACAAGATGATATACAATAGTAATAAATCCACAGAACAACAAGCCGTAGTGAAGCAAACAACTAACCACAACAGGAAACCCTCTAAGATGTACTCGCAGCCAACCCCTCTGGTCCTATCCAAGAAGTACCAACAACCCTCTGGGCAGTGCACTCAGCCTAACCCCTCTGGTTTGGTCATACGGAATTATAAGACTCTCTGGGGAAGCTCGCTCGTTCAATTCACTTTATAGTCTAGTGTAGTCAGGGACTCTCTGAGGAAGATCACACAGTTTAACCCTCTTATAGCCCCAAGGTCTAGAAACTCTATGAGGAATCTCACTCATTCAATTCCTCCTATAGCCTCAGGTCTATCACAGACTCTCTGAGGAAGATCGCTCGGTCAATTCCTCCTCTATCCTGGAATGGTTTAAGGAAATTCAAACAAGTAAAGACTCTCTGAGGAAGCTCACTCACTCTACCCTCCTGTAGTCTATAATATCCAAGACACTCTGGGAAGCTCACTCGGTCTATCCCTTATAGTCTATAATAACCAATACTCTATGAGGAAGCTCACTCGGTCTACCCTCCTATAGCCTATAATATCCAAGACTCTCTGGGAAGCTCACTCGGTCTATCCCTTATATTCTATAACACTAGGTTCTCACAGTCCCATGCCAGTCAGTGCATAATAATGCTATAAGGCCAAAGTACACCTATAGAGCTACTTGGATAACCATTCTACATAACAACAAGCATGTCAAGAGTATCATTCCATCCTACGGTCACAAGGCATGGAAAACAGGTATAAAGGCCAAGGTCTAACAAAACCCCAAGGTCATAACAATAACAATGCATGGGAAAAACATCCAAGCATAGCAATTATCCTCAAATATGATCAAATTACCTCTACACAAGCATACAAGAAAGGAAGGAATACAACAGGGGAAAAATGGTAAAAACACAATACCCCATTCACGGGTATTGGTGGAAATTTCACATAAAACTCAAAGATTTCGAAAGGTAAGGCACAAACCACCTACCTTGGTGCTAAAATATCAATATACTTTGACCATGAGGCTTGATTCTCCTTAGAACGGCGTAGATCTACAAAAACGCACAAAACATTCAACCCACAATATCTTAAGAAAGAGGGAAAATCATGGAATGAAACTCAAGAAGAAGGAAGAGCTCACTGCTGCGGTTCCAATGAAATGGACGACAGTCGATTCGACAAATAGACAGAGGCTCGGGGGCTCGGAGGATGTTCGCAGCCGTATGGATGCTCCCAGTCAAAGAACCTGGAGAAGAAGGTGTTTCTGTTGATTAGGCGCGACCCCGGTCTGTTTAATGAAAAAAAGTAAAGTACACGACGTGTACTTCTGGGGTACATGGTGTGTAGTTGGCCTTTCTGTATTCCGCTTTAAGCAGGATCCACATCGCCCCTACACACCATGTGTATGGCCCGGACACGGCCAGCACACAACCTCGCATGGAAACAAGGTACACGACGTGTACTTATAAAGTACACGACGTGTATTTTGAAATTTTCCAAATTTTCCTCTTTTTCTCAAAAACGACCAGAAAAGGAAAAACATACCTGAAACGAAGATCCGAGTTCTTACAGTAGGTGGAAGACATATTAGCTTTTCCATTCCTGTACTAGGCAACCGATAGCAAAAAATATGTCACATCTACAAAGGAAGGCCCCTGTACATGATCTTCAACCACTTATAAGTGCTATGGGTCTAGATGGGGGCCCATATTGGTGTATATGAGTTTATTAGTTCTTATTATATTCTTTTTTCAAGGTTCAATCCATTTTTCTATATTATTAGTGGGGTTAGGCCCACAAACTTCGAGAATTGGGAGATTAGGAGCTGGCTGAACCAACACTACCAATTTATATTCATGTTGTACGGGGCACTAACATATGTAATCACTAATAATGGGAAGGTTTATCATAAGTCCCACTTCTATATGATAGCTATTCATGAGGGTGTTCTATCCAATCAAATCAACGACATGAGATTTTGTGAATGGTATGAACCCTATCAGTTCAAGAGATAGTTTCAGTGTGTCCAGAAGAAGTACCTAGCTCCTCCCCATGGCTTGTTAGAAAGGAATCAAATAGTGGATCTCTAATTCTAGACAATGTTCACCAAATAGGAGACTCAATTTTGGGTGACCTTCCTTCCATATGGTGCAAGTATTGACCTCTCCAAGGTTTACACCGATGCTTGGGTTATGTCATACTTGAATGGGAAATTGGCTATATTGGTGATAAAGGCCATATATCTTCCAATTATGGATAAGGGTGTGGTTGTAGAGTTCCCAAGGGAATTAAAAAAAAATAAAAGGCCTATTAATTATCCATTATACAATAGATCCATGGTTCCATAGATTCCCCAAAATCAAATGGAGTGTTTGGAGTCAGCTCCATCATTAAGCAAAGAACTAGAAGATACAACGTCAATGGTTGGAGTGCCTACAAATGAATTCCTGACCAGTGGGGTGCCTGATTTGGATATAGATTTATTTCCCATTGTGTTACAATAATGGGATGACTAGAGAAAGGATAACTTAGTCACTAAGACCTGGAGGGTTATGTTCTAGGTGGATGTTAAGTTATAAGATTTTGGGATTGTGATCACTCTTTAAGTAATTTACTTTGAACAATAGCCTGCTGAAGTTGTGGCATTCCTCCATGATCTCGATGGAGAAATAAATTCCATGAAGGTT
Organism: Viscum album; assembly: GCA_963277665.1. Classification (NCBI taxonomy): domain Eukaryota; kingdom Viridiplantae; phylum Streptophyta; class Magnoliopsida; order Santalales; family Viscaceae; genus Viscum; species Viscum album. The sequence continues at coordinate 1,161,577,803 of OY728120.1, read as the reverse complement.
TAAATTCACCACACACCCCAAGTGCGATGAATCATGATTCCCAGTATAGTAATGGCTAGTGAGGATGGGGTATTATATCATAGCTCCATCGAATAGATAAGATAGATTCCTTCACCACCTTTATATATGTTTTTGTTATTATAATAACTATGATGATACTCTCCCTTTGGATATTATAGGAGTATTAAGAGATTTGGTTATCTCTCACCTTCCCTATATATTCTCCTAGGGGAACAGGGACTGAGGCTGACTCATATGGTGGCTAGGAGGCTGATGAACAAGGCTCTCCTGGTCAAATGGAACTGATGGAGTCAGTAGTTTCTGATTCGAAAGAAACACTACCAATGCCTCTACTAGTGACACATTCAAAACCTCCATTACCCATCTATTCCAAAGGTCTTTAATCGAATAATACTAATAATATGAATAAATAAAGGTTAATGAAGCAGCCTCTCCCGAAATCAACAAGTGTTATACTTTGCAGAATTATCTTCTTTTAATGGGTTTCTATAGTAACTTATCTTGACCTGTTTAATTTTGTAGGTCCTCACCAAGTCTATTAGAGTGCACAAAAATCTTCACATGGGGAATAAGACATAAATTAAATCCCTTCAGTAGGAACTATGACATTAGATGAGATACATGGAGAGGTGGAAGTGGTTGGGGTCTAAGAATTTCCAGACATAGTGTCCGCTACTAATTCATTACCGCTTTTTCCCTTCATTTGAGAATGGGAGAGTTCCCTCCTAGAAGACCCTAATGTTGAAAATATTTTTTTAACCTTGATAGTATAAATGAATCACTAGGTGATAGTAAGTGTTTCCTATAAAATTGGGTATATTATTGGGTTTTTATTATGTTTTCTGACATCTTTTTACACTTTCATCCATTCAGGGTGAAAATTTGATTCCATTGATAGAAAGGACTTCATCTAATCCCAAAAGTTGTGAAAGAAAAGAAGATGTTATATTTTATTCTCCATTTAAGGTTGAGGTGATATAAGTAACTATTTCTATGGCTAATAAAGGTATTTTCTCAATGGTCAACATGATTACTTTTTCTTGAAATAACTATTTATTTTTTCTTACTAATAGTATTTTATGTTCTTTATCACAGTAATTCTACCTCAAATATCAAATTCCTGGATCCTTTCACTTTAGTACCTCACCCCAGAGAAAAAAATAATATAAAAGTCTTATATATACCAATATCACCATGGGATGTGGTTACAATTCTTTAACTTAGAGACTTGGTCATAGGATACATCCCTGCTCTTGAATTAGGCTTGAGTCAAGGCTCAGAGTACTTAGTGTTTCACTATCAAGTAAGGAAGAAAGTATGGGGGATATCTAGAGTATGTTAATAAAGGGCCCCTTTTAAGATCTAAATGATTGGTTGGTAAACCACCAGTACATGTTCCCAACCCTTGGTTATGGAGGGTTCGACTATCAGGCTCTTCATGCTCAGGTGATGGAGGTGTTCACCATGAGGGAGAATAAGAGGACCCTTGAGCTAAGGATATCGATAATGGATTCCTTTGATTCATCCATTAAATGTTGTAATAATGACTTAAATGAAGCTTCATAGTGCAACAAATAAATAGAGACTCACCAAGAATTGGTCAATTCTGGGAGGAATGAGATTGACAAGATCCAACATGAGCGATCATGTCCGCACTATATGATGAATGTTGTGGAGAAGATAATGGATAAGAAAAAAAGATTTTCAATGTTGTGGAGAATGCCAAACTTGATTTTTTTTGCCTAGGAAAAGGGATTATAATAGGCTACAAAGGTGGATAATGAATCAATAGATCAACTATTCTAATTAATAGTAACCCTATAACAGAAGTTGATAGAGCCCAATGGGTCTTATAATATTTTATTTTCATAATTTTATACTTATTAAAATACTCCCTTTGTTTGGGGTATTATGGGATAGACTCCAATTTATGGAGATTCCTCCTTCTTTTTAGAATTATCAATGAATGAAAACTCTTGAGTTCCATGTGTTATTATTAATCTTTCTTATGTTATTCTTTTTTTATACTCATGAAATCTTGATGAATCAGTATCATATAAAATACCAAGACACATTAATCCTTTTTTTATAATATTAAGTCAACCCAAATTTGAACTCAAACACTTAATCCATGATGAATTCATATTGGGCATGGATTTCGGTCAAATTTCTATATAAACACCATTTTCAACGCACTAGGGATAGTCCATTCAAAATAAGAGATGAATTTATTATTTAAAAGGGGTGACTTGGGTGAGTATGTCATAGAAAGGGAGTGTTCTAATTTTTTACTAGGATAGAGGCCTAGCGAGTATAGATTGTATAATATCCCAAGACCCACACTCACAGTTCTTGTTCTAAAATCCATAACATTACATTCTTAGTTTTATATTGATATTTGTGACCAAAATATTTCAAATAAACCTTAAAAAATCAAAAAGAAAACTTGGATCACTTACATTATGGAGGACCTTTTAGGTTTAGAGTTTTAGAGAATTAGGAAAACCTCCTACATAAAAAATTCACTATAATTTAAATGAGAATTTCCCCTGCTTAACCCAGATTTTCTTTTTCACATTAATACATTATCGTTATCCATATTAAATCCATTATACACATAACTTGTTCAATATAATTCTTTAAAATGTGGGGAAAAGGGAATATAATAAGGGTTATCTCAGACGCCTAGTAAGGGTAAATAGAAGTATTAACAATTGAATTTCATCAATGAGTATAAGAGTGAATAAGGGTATGATGACATAATAAAAGTACATGGGAAAGTCATAAAAGAACTCATACCCATAAATACCTAGATAATCAAATATGAAAAAATGTCCAAGGAAAGAGTCATACGAATAAATAATCAAAAGCCATGTGATATCAATATCAATCATTAGAAACATTTTAATCCCATAAAAAGCATAAAGAAAACTTGTATGTACTTTAGACATCTTTTTAAATTCACTATTACATTCACTCCCCAAATAGAATAAATATACGGTCGAATTCCATACCCAATGCACTTGAGGGATATAATGGAACCACCCATCATTGGTTTATCATGTAACCACCAATCATTGGTTTATCATGGAATCAACCATCATTGGTTTATCACAGAACCACCCATCATTGGTTTATCAGGTGACCACTCGTCAATTTTTTAAGTACCATTACAAAATAAAAACACATAAAAGCTTTAATTTCATCATAAAATCATAGAAACAACCATTATACATTTTATAGCATGATTAACACTTGGAAAAGAAATAAGTTCTATAAAAATATCTTTAAAACATGATTAAACAATGGAAAAGAAATGGGTTTCATAACAATATATTTTAAAAATGATTAACCCATGGAAAATAAATAAGTTCTATAAAAATATCTGTGAAACATGATTAACCAACAGAAAATAAATGGGGTCCATAATAGTCTCTTAGAAACAAGATTAACCCATGGAAAATAAAAACACAATTAACCAATGGAAAAGAAATGGGTTCCATAACAATATCTTGGAAACAAGATTGACTCATGGAAAATAAATGAGTTTTATGTCAATCTCTTTGAAACATGATTAACCAATGGAAAATAAATGAGTTCCATAAAAATATATTTGAAACATGATTAAACCATGGAAAATAAATGGGTTTAATAACAATATATTTGAAAAATGATTAAACCATGGAAAAGAAACGAGTTTTATGTCAATATCCTTGAAATAATATTATCCCATGTAAAATAAATGGGTTTTATGTCAATATCTTTTGAAACATGATTAACCCATGGAAAGAAAATGGGTTCCTTAATGATATATTTGAAAAAATCATAATACATCCAAAGAAATAATGAGGATGGTATCAATGAAAAATATACCTAGTGGAGGATAAGTAACAAAAATATTTGTTGATGTGGATGAATGGAAATACCATTAAAAATATCATTAAAAACATTATTGAGGAAAATAATCATTAAATATTCAAAAATGTTCCATACCACATTGAAAAATTTGAATAACAATCTCCATGAATGGAATAAAATCAAATGAAAATTATAATATTATGAGAATAAGTAGATTCATGATATAATATTTCAAAGGAGAATTATATACACTTTATAAAATAAAATAGGTGTATAACATAACAAATATCACAAGGAAGGAAAATTATGACAAAAATCCATTACCTCTTTGGTAACTTTGAAACCATGAACCCTATGAAATATAGATATTAAAATGGATATGTAAAAACCCATAATATTAAGTATAAGAATAATTAAATACATTTATGTGTATTATATACACCACAAAACAAAAATAAGTGGTGAATATCGAATAAGTCTCGCAAAAATAAAAGCGAGACTAGAAATCCCCTTACAAAGATAATATCATTGGAGTGAGAATAATTCAATGAAATAATTATGTGTGATAATTTTAAATTCAAAAAAAAGTGTAAATACATAATAATATAATAATAGTCCATTTCACACATATTATTGGAATAAAATAACCAATAAAATAGAAGTTTAACCTAATGAATGGAAATTGAGTTAAGAAATCCCTTACCTTGAGTCTGATTTGTCATGATTGTCCTATTTATTCTTAAATAATAAAATTATGTTAATTATTTACTTAATTAATAACCTTTTAAAAGTTTATTATTAATTTTATTTCACTTATAAACAAGTTATATTAAATTACTTAATCAATAATGTTTAATTCGAATGTTTTGACCATATTTGTCTTATGTGTCAAAACTGAATTTGATAGGTCAATTAAGGTCAATGAGTTCATTATTTAAACATATAAATAATAATAAATGTTAAATAATTATCAAAATTTTACATCAATTATACTTTTAAAATCAAACATGAAATATGTGTATGATAAATGAACCAACATTACGATCATGGAGACGGTATGCCGAATGTACGCATGAGTAACATTTCTATTTTTCAATGATCATTATGGAAAAAATTAAGTAATGTTTATCTTTACATAATAAACATAATATAATAAATAAAATATTATTTAATTATATATACTTATGTATATCATTCTTGTGATATGGTTATGAAAAAGGAAGAATCGCATCGCTTTGAGGAGACGATAGTCCACACATCCATGAACGATGTTATAACCTTTTTAGTGTGTGAAATAAAAAGAAGAAAATGATATATTATATTTAAAGATAAATAATTATGTCATCAATATAATAAATATTAATTTATATCATATTTTTTTTAAACCCATCCTTAATACATTCCATGTAAAGTTCGAATGTATCACATTGCTTTGAGGAGGCGATAGTCCACATATCCCCAAACAATGTTATCACATTCCCAAAAAATGGAAATATTAAAGTTATGTGATATATAATATTTAAAAAAGTATTAAGAAATTATAAATATTATATATATCATATAAAAATAGTTTTTACATCATAATTCCCAACTATTATAGGTGGTAAAGGAAAACAAATGACATTGTTTCATGGGGTGGTAGTTTGCAGTACACACGAACGGTGATTTCTTTACCCATTTGAAGGAAGTGTGTATAGGTGTAGGTTTAAAACTTAAAATAAAAAGATATTAGTATATTTAAGATAATTAGGTTATTATATAGTCATGTAATAAGAATAATTTAAGGGGTGGAGAAATAAATAAATAAAAAGTGCTCACTGAAGAATGTTACCACTTTTTCGGGTAACCCCTTTTGGTTTGCACCAAAGGAATTCCTTGGTTTGATTTATGAATAATGTGAGGATTATAGTATTAGATTAGGGATGTTTTGAGATTATTTTTTTAGGGTTTGGATGAGCCAAAGTTATTGATATATGTGAATAAGTGAGGGGTGTGAGTGCCTTTTTATAGCGGAGGAGTGACATTCTTGTAAATATAGAAAGGTAAACACTATTAGGAGGTCTCCCTTACATAATGTTAAAAATTTATGAAAACAATTATATAAAAGTGGGGATATAGTCAAATTATTTCTATAAAATATGTTTTTTACATGTTTCTAGGTCATTTTCCCCTTAAGATTAAATCTTAACCACTATGTAAACTCATTTTTATCTTAATCGCTATAATTAATTTTAATTGATTTCACTAATATTTTCTGGTAAAAAACTAAGTTAAACTTAATATGAATTATTAATTATTATTATTATAAATAATTAATAAAATTTCCCAAATTCCAATCACAGAATTGGTAGAAATTAATTTAAAATTAATCTCGTAGACGGGATGAGACATCGAGTTTTTAAAGAGAAAAGTTCAAAAGTTTGAAATGTTTTTATATCAAATTTCAATGTGAAATCAATTAAAATGACATAAATTGGATTTATTTATGAATAATTGAAATAATTATATGTTAAAACCAATTTAAAATATAATTTAACTATATAAATAAATTAAATGAAAAACCAAATTTCAATTAAAATTCAATACTATTTACTATTCATAAAAATATGAAAGTTCTCATAAAAATTCCAAAAAATAACTCAAATTAAATTTTGATATCCCAATTTCAAAAATAAAGTTTATATTTTCAAAAAAAAATTATAAAAGTTTCTAAATTTAGTTTTTAAACAAGTCTTCCATTAAAAGATAGTAAAACCACCTTTTAATAAAAATATACTGCTTTTTTATGCATAAAATTGGATTTATTATTATATTAAGCCTATAAAGATTATTATATTAATTTAAAAACTTTTTATTAAATATATAACATATTAATTTAATTAATATATTTCATTAATAGTGACTAATTTAATTTATTAATATAAAACTCCATTATGTTCATAGAAATAGTTTTTCATAAAAACACATCCTTTATATTCAATGGTATTTATTTTTATTTATAATTAATTTCTAACCAATGAATTAATTTTATAAACATGTGTAAAATATAATTTCATAAATTAGTTAATCTCATTCATTCACTCTATTACAATGACTAGTTTATAACTATCATAATAATATTAATAGTATATTGTTGTCTCGTAAGACCAAGCCTTGTGTGTAACATAAGTCATAAAATGAACTCGATGTTACATGAAATGAAAGATAAACTTGGTGTTTCATGGGATGGAAGATAAAATATTTATTTCTTATAACATAATATATTTAATAATTTAAAATAATTTTAAAGATGATATTTTATAAAATCACAGGATGTTACAAACTACCCCCCTTAAAATGAATTTCTCCCTCAAAACTCGTCTTGGTTATCAAAGGATAAAAATTTATAGAATTCATTTATTGAAACCCACATCATAAAAAGGGTCACTAAAATTTCATCTTAAAAAGTGAAAGTGGGGAACATATATTTCACCCGAAGATACTCAAAACTTGGATTTTACACAAGGATAACATTGGTGGGAAATTTAAAGATTTATTTTTAAAGAAAAACTAATTCCCAAGGACTAATAGAGTGTGATAGAGAAAATGGTGAAGAGGAAGTAAATGAAAACAAAACCACAAACCAAATAGGTGTGGAAATAGACATTGGTATCATTAGAAAATATAGTAATAGGAGAATATTTTATTTCAAGATATTTTTTCTAAAGTTTCAGGATTTCATTCACCATATTTATTAAAAACCTAAGTAAATATACTTACTTTACAAGTTAATTTCATCCTTTAATCAATTTTCACCACAATCACATATTTTTCTCCAGACGATGAGTATTCATAGTGAATTTTTAATTCCTGAAGCACTAAAATAAAATTTTAAAGACCACATAAACATAAAAGGGATAGTCAAGATATTTCACCCATATTTAGACATTAACCAAAACCAAAATGGTTAAAAAATTGTAAGATAATTCCCAAAATGAGTAAACTATCATATTAAAAATTAATCCTCAAAATTAAATAGTAGTACCTAATGTTCAAGCCAAATTATTCCACAAATTACTATCCTTAAAATTATTCAAACATTTCATGAATATGTTTGAAACCTAAGGATTAGAAGGATTTGATCATATATTCTTACAAGATAAATCAACCATTATTCCTTAAATAAAACCCCATATGATTCTGAAATAAACTCAATATTTACCTCAAAAAGGTCATACCAACTAGGACAACACATAGGCTAGTGGTAGGCATGAAACCATTTTCATCCTTCAGTCATGGGTCCAATAACCATTGCCTTACCAGATGTGATGGGTTGTCACTGAGTATATGGGTTTCCCCACCTTTTATTTAATCCTGAAAGATAAATCCTCCCTAGAAACACTTCATTTTTATCTTAGGGTTTACAAATACCTAATCACAAAAAAAGCATCTCCAAAAATTTCAATCATAACATAATTTTTTTACTACTTAAAACCCTTAAATGAGGTGTCTAAGACTTTGAAATCATGATATATTTATGATGGTATCCATAAATTATAAGATAACATCATGTGATAACATACAAATATGAAAATTTATCTAAACCAACCTTTTATACCAACTATTACATCCCAAGACCTGAACTCCCTGATCCTGTGCTGAAATCCCTAACTTTACATTCCCAGCTTTGATATCGCTAATTGTGACCCAATTTTTTTATTTAAACCCTAAAACATCAAAAGGAAAACTTTGATAAATTAAATTATGGAGGACCTTTTAGGTTTATAGTTTTAGATAATTAACAAAAACCCCTATATAAATAATTCATATGACTTTAAATGATCATTTCTCTTGCTTAACCCAACTTTTATTTTCCACATTAATACATCATCATCATATATATGAAATATTTTTTAGTACCCCTAGTTTATGGTACATAAACATTTATTTTTTTATGGATATAAAGTATAAGAGGGAAAGTCAGGAGAGTTTGGTGATCTTTCACTAAGTTTTGGGGATAAAAGGAGAGGTGCACGGGCTATGCACGACTTATCCAAACTGTACAAAAATCATAGTAGAAATCATACGCAAGGGTATATTTGAGTAAAAGGGCTTCAACATGGTGTGCACATAGTTAGAGAGAGCATGCAAGGAGGCCATGTAAGGGTCTAACTAGGCATTATATAATACACTGTTAGCGCATGGTTTGTCTAACTGTGTGAACTAACTATGCACATGGTTTAAATGAGATCCTAAAAAAGTTGATCTCACACATTTTTGCCTCTAAGTTGCTCATTTTTTATCTTAATAGGCTATAATTTAGGATTTCTCTTACTTGAAGGTATAAGAGCCTCTCCCAATATATTTTTAGTCAATTAGAAGGCTTCCCTTGGTGTTTCGAACCTAGATTCTTGAGGTATGTGATCGTTATTCATCATTCTTGATCAGTTTCTTAGATCTACTTAGATATACTTCTCTTATATTATTGGTTTCTCAAATATACACCCATTATGGGTATATATATGAGTGTGGATTCAAAATAAGTTGAGACTTGGTCTTGATCTTTCTAGGAGAAGAGATCTAAGGAGGTTCCGTGAATAATTGACCCATTTTTCTTAAGCATTCTTTGTTTGTTGTCAAGTTTCGTCAAAAACTTTTAGGTAGGTGGATTCTCTCTCAAACCCACTTAGTAGAACTAATGGGAATGATTTCAAATTAAATATCTTGTGTTTAATTGGTTATTATTTGGCTATTTAGTAATAATTGGAAACCCTTCTTTTTGATGGTTTGGAAAATTAGGGAAATCTGGAAAATTGGGTATTTGAATAAAGTGTTTGTGTTATTTATTTTAAAATAGATATTTTAAATGGGTATTTTCGGGAATTGTGGAACATGGTTTGGATTAGATGTTTTCAATAAAAGTTAATGTTTGATTGAAATGAAATGGCGGATTTGAAATTGGTTTGTTCTTTGGTTTTTAATAAAAAATGTAGTTTTATTGAAACTGTTTGTTTTGGTGATATGAAATGGTTTGGAATACATTGGGTTGTGTGAGTTCATGTTCGACGTTCCCCTGAATAAGGGATGTGTACAATTGGGGTACAAGGTGCATGAACCTGGATCGAGGGTGTGTGTCATTGGGACAAAAGGTAATTGGGCAAGAGACTGCTTGTGAGTATGGAAGTGTTAAACAAAGCATGCATGTGTGGGTGTGTTGTGAACTATGGAATGAGTGTTCCAAAATTATAATTAGAATTTTTTTATTATATTTTATTAGTTATTTTCTGGAAAATAACTTTCTGAAAATTGGTTTCATCTATTTTTGTTTACACATCATTTTGATTGGTTTTTGAACTTGTTTATATTTGGTTATAAACTGTTTTGGTAAATTGTTTTATATAAATTGTTTTATATAATATGTTAACCCTTCTATCATAGTGGCATGAGTATGGAAGTCATTAGGAAAACCTACCGAGTTATATACTCATCCCTACTTTGGAACTTTGGTTCTTTTTTAGATGCTACCTTCCATGACTTGGGAAAAGGTAAAGTATCACACTTCTTTAGCACCTTGTCATGATACTTTGGACTACTTAGTGATGTTGGAGCATAGAGATTGTAGGGAATGGAGTATTATTGTCATCTTGGAGTTTATTCATTGTCTTTCTGATGTTTACTTTGATGTTGGTTTGTCTTCTGTTGTAGCATACCTTAGTTGGTTGTTTTAAAGAGAGTGATTTGAAATGTCTTAGTTTATTTCATGCATCATATAGTGAGATGTTTGTGAATGATTTTTCGGGTTGTTGTTTTTATAAATTAAAGGGTAAATCGTCCCCCACTTTCTTTGAAATGCTTCGGCATTTATTTCCAGACTTTGGTGTCTTGGGAATGTCACCTAAGGCCCAATAACGACTCATTAAACTCTCAAGACAATGGGAATGAGTGGGTCATTACAAATGGTATTAGATTTTTTGATCCTTTCCTAATAAGTAGTCATCAGTGTTATTAGTATTGGTGTTGAAATTCCTTCTTGTCTATTCCTTGGGTTGGAATCTTAGAAAGGAGTAGGATTATTAGAACTTGAATTGTATAGCATAAAAGGATGTAGCTAACCCTTTTATGCTGAACTTCAAGTTACCAGGGATTTGAGTACATAAGTGTTTGGAGACACTTCTAGGATTTCGAAACCTCATTGTCATGGGTTTAACAAATGAGATGAGCATGACATGCATTGTAGAGAGATGACTCCCCACTAGGAGTTCATACATAATTTCGAGGAATGATTCATGATGTGAAAAAGTGTTTATTTTTGAAAAAGTATGAAATTGTTTTTCAAATGAAAGATTTTGAAAAATGAAATTCTTATGGTATTTTAAAAATGGTTTAATTTTCAAAAAGCAAGTTGAAAGTTTCAAAAATGGTTGAACATGGAAAAATGTTATTTTTTGAAAACACTGTTGTGATAGTTTAAGTGATAGAATTTGAAATGCTAAGCCATCAATTGCTATAGAGTGAGATTGATGGAGTTTGTTGTTGGTTTAGAAAATGGAACCCGGTAGGCGTCATCTAAACCAACCCAAATAAGATGCAGAGAATACGATTGCACCTGAATCACGAGTGAACAAAGAGCTAGTTCAGAGTATTGTCCAAGATTTTCAATCTATGGATATGGGGAACTGGAGGAATGATCCAAGGCATGTGGATCATACCATCCAGTTCATGAATTAGAATCCACCTATGTTCCAGGGTGATGTTGAACCTGTAAAAGTGGAGGTGTGGGGGAGTAGGATGAATCATATCTTAGATTTCATCAGCACACCATCAGAGATCAAATTCAAGCTGGAGACTTATATTCTTGAGGATCTTTCATGCCAGTGGTGGGATTTAGCAGTTCATGCTAAATTTGATGAAGGCCTTACATAGGAGGATTTTGAGGAATTGTTCAACAAACAATTCTATCCTCATACGTTCAAAATCTAGAAAACAAAAATCTTATTTAGCCTGAAGAAGGATAATTTCTTTTTCATAGAATATGTGGCTAAATTCATGAATTTAGTGTGATTTGAACCAGAAGTTGTGGCAAGTGTGTCCTTGAAGGCACACATATTCGGATCGGGGCTAAGGTAGGAGATTCGATCGAATATTGTGGTACTTTATATTACGGATTATATAGAGATGGTGAACAGAGTGACTATGGATGAATGTGATATCTTTGGATCTATAGGAGGAGGTATGATGATAGATAAAAGGAATGATGAGAACTCAAATGCTAGGAGTAAGTAGAAAAGGGACATCTATTTACAAGGTGGAATTGGAAATTAAAATCAAACAGCTGGATTAGTGAAACTTCCTCCACGACCCAAGAGTAAAGCAGTTTGTTTTCAATGTGGTTCATTTGACCACATAAAGAGAGAGTGTAATAAATAACCTAGAGCATTCCATAACTGAAAGAAGATGGGGAATCTTTAGTAATATTGTCGCAGTGATCTAAGGTCAGGTGCTCGAGACACTTCTCAGGCATTGCAAGTATCATATGCTTTGATAGAGTGAGGACAACAAAATCAGTCTCATCAGTAGAGCAAAGCTAGAAATGGTGATTCTAGAAATAACATGACTCCTTAACCATGGAAATATTATCAAGGCAACAAGGAGAAAAATTCAGTGATGAAGAAATTTTATGGAGTTGAGTAGATGATTTTTGATGATCAGTCTAGACCATCTACAGTGAGAGGTACAATTATTTTGAATTATAACCTTATTCAAGTGATCTTCGATACTGGTGAATCTCATTCATTCCTTTGTTATCATGACATCGATTTTCTATGTTTAAAGTGGTAAATGATACCTTCTGTTTTAAAACTATAAACTTATGTTGGGGAAAGAGAATGTCAAGCTTTTGTGTGTAGAGCATGTGCAATAAGTGTTGATGGAACTGAGCTGAAATGGGACTTCTCGATGTTGGACATAAATGTCTATGATATAATACTGGGTATGTATTGGTTGAAAATGTCCAAGGCTCACATCAATTTTTATAGGATAACAATTAGTTTCATGACTGAAGATGGTATCAAGCATCTCTTTAGAGGAGAGAGGATGGTAAAGAAAAGTAAAAAGTTCTTGTTGGAACCAACGGTGGGAACAATATCTTATCAGTTGGAAGCATTGAATTTGGCATCAATGGAAGATATCTAGAAAGATAGTTTTCCAACAATTGTGGATCAATTTCCAGATTCCTATCCCAAAAACTTCTATAGGTTACCACCTCTAAGGGAAGTGAAGTTTACGATTGATATCCTTTTGAGGACCAGTCCTATTTCCCTTCTGTCTTATAGGATGGAACCAAAAAAGTTATGGGAATTGAAAGTACAGTTAGAGGAGATGGAAATAAAGGGTTTCATTTGTCCAATTATGTCTTCGTGGGCAGCACCGATCTTATTCATGAAGAAAGTAGATGGAACTATTTGGTTGTGTGTTGATTATCATAAGCTGAACCAAGTTACGATAAAGAACAGGTACCCAATTCCATGAATTGATGAATTTTTCGATCAATTAAGGGGAGACCAGTGGTTCTACAAGATTGACTTATGATCATGATATCACCAATTGAGAGTTTAGAAGGAAGATATTTCAAATATAACTTTTAGAAGCAAATATGTCCATTACGAATATGTATTCATGCCTTTCAGTCTGATGAATGAATCAGCAGTCTTTATGGATTTGATGAATCAGATATTTCAATGATATTTAGATTATTTTTTTGTGGTGTTTTTTGATGTAATCTTGGTGTATTTAAAGACAATTTATGACCATGAGGAACAACTAGAAACAATGTTAAAAAATCTTCAAGGTCATCATTTGTATGACAAATTATCAAAGTTTGGTTTTTGGATATAGGAAGTAAATTTTCTTAGCCATGTCATTTCTGAGAAAGGAATTTCTGTTGATCTTGAAAATATAAAAGTTGTTATATTGTGGCAACCACCTAAGGATTTCTTCTCTATATGAAGTTTTCTTGGTCTAGCTGGTTACTACCGATGCTTTGTGCCTGATTTCTCATGACTAGCTTCTCCAATGATAGATCTGACAAAGGAGAATTATCCATTCCAATGGACAAAGGAATTATAGAATCCTTTCCAGGAACTAAAATTTTGTCATACATCAGCACCTATCTTGATTTTTATAGAATCAAGACTGGGGTATGTGGTGTACTGTGATGCTTAAGGATCAGGGTTGGGCTGTGTTCTCATGAAAGGAGACCATTACATGGCTTATGGTTCAAGGAAGTTGAGGGTGCATGAGAATAATTACCCAACACACGATTTGGATTTAGCTGTAGTTTCCCATGCTTTGAAAACATAGAGACATTATCTCTTTGTTGAGAAATTAATTGTGTTTACAGATCGTAAAACCTTGAAACATATTTTATCATAGTGATATTTAAATCTACGACAAAGGAGATGGATGGAGTATCTCTAGATTTTTGACTTTGACTTGATGTATACACCAAGAAAAGGGAATTCAATGGAGGATGCATTGAGTAGAAAGTCATATGATCAGTTAGAGAAAGAAGCTTCAGATGAATGGAAGTTAATGTTAGTCCTAGCCGACATGCATGTGGAATGTGAAGAATGAGGTAATATTGTGGTTTTGATTTCATCTATGATTGTTCCTGATTTCGTAAATATGGTCAAAGAGGCACAAATATATGATGCAAAAATTCTGATTATAAGTTCAAAACTCAATGGTGGGGAGGCCATTGAGGGATGGAAACTTGTTGGGAGTTCAGTTTTGTGTTTTAGAGATCAAATGGTTGTACTTATGCCTTTTCAAGAACAAATAATTCATGCTTAACACCATTTTAAATGGGCCATAAATATAGGTACACAGAATATGTACATGGTTTTGAAGGCGTAGTTTTGGTGGAGTGGCATAAAAAGAAAGGTGGCTGAGTTAGTCTCGTGATGCTTAACTTGTTAGAAAGTTAAAGACAAGCATTAGAGACCTGCAGGTATGTTACAGTATTTACCTATTCCAGTGTGGAAATGGGAGTAGATAGCGATGGATTTTGTTACAGGTCTTCCAAGAATGGTTTGGAAACATGATGACATTTGGGTGATAGTGGATCTACTTACCAAGTTGGCCCATTTCATCCCTATCCATGAAACTCATAAAATGGAGTATCTTTCCAAAATTTATATCCAAGAAGTGGTAAAGAGACATGGAATACCATTTTAAATCGTGTTGGATATAGATTCAAGGTTTAAATCTCATTTTTAGAAATCCTTATAGAAATCCCTTGGGACTCAGTTGACTATGAGCATAGAATATCATCCTCAGATAGATGGCTAGTTTGAGCAGACGATACAAACATTGGAAGACATGTTGCTGGATTTTGTAATGGATTTTGGTGGCTCTTGGGAGGAAAACTTACCCTTAGTGAAGTTATCATATAATAACATCTATTAGTCCTTGATACACATGGATTTGTTTGAAGCATTGTATGGGTTCCCTTGCTGTTCTCTACTATGATGGGTGAAAATAGGTGAAACTTCACTAGTTGGGACGAGACTTGTCTAGTAACCAATAGAGAAGATTCAGTTAATTAGAAAGAGGATAGAGACATCTCATATTCATCATAAATATTATTATGATCATAATTAAAGTCTATTGTCATTTTTCGTGTGTGATCATGTATTATTGAGGATCTCTCCAAGACTTTTACATCGTAATTTTGAGAAGCAGGTCAAGTTATCTTCTTGATATATAGGATCTTTTTGAGATACTAGAACAAGTCAGAGAGGAAGAATATCTATTTAAAATACCACCATGGTTCAGTTCAGTGAAGAATTTATTTCACATATCTCAGTTGAAAAAGTATCATCCTAATCCTGACCATGTGATCAGATGATATCACATTGACCTAGAGACGGATGCTTCATTGCTATATATCTTGGCACAGATTATAGATAGGAAAGAGAAAGTATTATGTGAAAAAATCATCAGTCTGGCGAGGGTTTTATGGTATCATGGTCATATTCAGGAAGAGACTTGGGAATGCGAGAAGGAAATGAAAGAGAAATGGCCATAACTCTTTTAGAGCATCAATGGTTTTCTACTTTTCAGGGATAAAAAGACATATGGTGGGGAGAATGTAGTACCCCCAGTTTCTGGTATGAAACCCTTTATTTGTGTTTTTTATGTATATAAAGTATAATATGGAAATTTGGGAGAGTTTTGTGATCTTTCACTAGGTTTTGGGGACAAAAGTAGAGGCGCATGGGCTGCACAAAGTTTATCCAAATCGTGTAGAAATCCCAGTAGAAACTGTGTGAAAGAGTAGATTTGAGGTAGAGAGATTTGGCATGGTGTGCATATGGTTAGTGATACTATTAAAGGAGGCCTTATGAGGGTCTTCCTTGGTAGTATCTAACACACGATTAATGCATGGTTTGTCTAACCATGCGAACTAACCGCGCACATGGTTTAAATGAGATCCTAAAAAGTGTATCTCATAAGTTTTTGAATATAAGATGCTCTTTTTTTCTCCTAATTGGAAATAACTCTGGATTTATCTTCCTTGAAGGTATAATAACATCTCCCAAGATATTTGGAGTCAATCATAAGGCTTCCCTTGGTGTTTTGAACCTAGATTCTTGAGGTATGTGATCATTATTCATCATTCCTAATCAGTTTCTTAGATCTACTAAGATCTATTTATCCTATATTCTTGGTTTCTTATATATACACCCATTAGGGGTATATCTATGAGTTTTGATTCCAAATAATTTGAGATTTTTTCTTAATATTTCTAGTAGAAGATATCTAAGGAGGTTCTGTGAAGAATCGACCCGGTTTTCTCAACCGTTCTTCGTTTGTTGTAAAGTTTGGTCAAAACCTTTGAGGTAGGTGGCTTCTCTATTGAATCCACTTAGTAGAAATGATGGGAATTATTTAAAATTAAATATATTGTGTTTAATTGGTTGTGATTTATCTATTTAACAATCATTGGAAACCCTTATTTTTGATGGTTTGGAAAATTTGGGAAATATGGAAAATTATGTATTTGAATAAAGTGCTTGTGTTCTCAATTTTAAAATAGAGATTTTAAAATGGGAATTTTCTATAATTGTGGCACATGGTTTGGATTAGACGTTTTAAATAAAAATGAATGTTTTATTGAAATTAAATGGAGGCTTTGAAATTGGTTTGTTGTTTGGTTTTCAATAAAAATGTAGTTTTATTGAAATGGTTTGTTTTGGTGTTTTGAAATGGTTTGGAATGAATGGGGTTTTGTGAGTTCATTTTTGATGTGCACTTGAATAAGGGAAGTGTACCATTGAGGTATGAGGTGCATCACCTTGAATTGAGGGAGTGTGTCATTGGGATACAAGGTAATTGGAAAAGATACCACTCATGAGTATGGAACTGTTGAATGAAGCATGCATGTGTGGGTGTGTTGTGAACTATGGAATAGGTATGCGAAAATGATAATTAGAATTTTTTATAATATTTTATTAGTTATTTTATTGAAAATAACTTGATGAAAATTGGTTTTGTCTACTTTTGTTTACACTTGGTTATGATTGGTTTTTGAACTTTTTTATATTTGGTTATAAACTATTTTGGTAAATTGTTTTATATAAACTATTTTATATAATGTGTTAACCATTCTATCCTAGTGTCATGAGTAGGGAAGTCATTAGAAAAACCTACTGAGTTATATAATCACCCCTGCTTTGGCACTTTGGTGTTTTTTCAGATGCTACCTTCCGAGACTTGGGAAAAGGTAATGTATCACACTTCTTTAGCACCATGTCATGATACTTTGGACTACTTAGTGATGTTGGAGCATGGAGCTTGTGGAGTAAGGTGTATTGTTGTCATCTTGGAGTTTATTCTCTCTCTTTTCTCTGTTTACTTTGATGTTGGTTTGTATTCCATTGTAGAATACCTTGGTTTTTTGTTTTAAAGATAATTATTTGAAATGTCTTAGTTTAATTCATGCATAATATTGTGAGATATTTGTAGATGGTTTGTCAGGTTTTTGTTTTTAGACATTTTAGGGTAAATTTCCCCCTACTTGTTTTGAAATCATTTGGCATTTATTTCCAGACTTTGGTATCTTGGGGATGTCTCCTAAGGTCCAATAATGACTTGTTGTACTCTCAAACCAATGGGAATTAACAGGTCATAACATCTTCTATAAACATAATTTATTCAACATCAATATTTAAAACCTAAGGAAAATGAAACATAATAAGAGTTAGCTCAGATGCTCAACAAGGGTAAACATAAGCATTAACAATTTAATATCATCAATGAACATAAGAGTTCATAAGGGTATGATGACATAATCAATGTATATGAGTGATTCATAAAAGAAATCATACCCATAAATACATGGATAATCAAATATGAAAATGTTGAAAAGGAAAAATTCATCAGAATCAATAATAAAAATCCGTGTGATATAAATCTCTATCATTAAAAACATTTTAAACCCATAAAAATCATAAAGAAAACATGTATGTACTTAGGACATCATTTTCACTTCAGTGTTACATTCAAAATTACAAATAGAATAACCATATGGTCAAATTACATACCCAATTAATTGGAGTTATATCACATACCCACCCATCATTAGTTTATCATGTAAACATTCATTATTAGTTTATCATGGAACTAACCATTATTGGTTTATCATAGAACCACCCATCATTGGTTTATCACATAACCACCCATCAAATGACCAAGTACCATTACAAATTAACAACACATGAAAAATTTCATTTCATCATGAAATAAAAGGAAAATACATTATCCATTTTATAACTTGATTAAACTATGGAAGATAAATGGGTTCTATAAAAATCTCTTTGAAACATGATTTACCCATGGAAAAGAAATGGGTTCTATAATAATCTCTTTGAAATAAGATTAACCTATGGAAAAGAAATGGGTTTTTATGTAAATATCTTTTAAACATGATTAACCAATTGAAAATAATTGGGTTCTATAACACTCTCTTTGAAACATGATTAAACCATGGAAAAGAAATGGATTTTATGTCAATTTATTTGAAACAAGATTAACCAATGGAAAAGAAATGGGATTTATGTCGATCTCTTTGAAACATTATTAACCAATGGAAAAGAAATGGGTTTCATAAAAATATCTTTGAAACATGATTAAAACATGGAAAATAAATGGGTTTTATGTTAATATTTTCAAAATAATATTAAACCATGGAAAAGAAATGGGAATTATATCAATCTCTTTGAAACATTATTAACCCATGGAAAGGAAATGGGTTCCTTAATGACATCTTTGAAAAAATCAAGATCCATACAAAAAAATAATGAGAATGATATCAATAAAAATATTCCTAGTGTATGACAAGTAACAACAAGGGTTGTTTATGTGGATGAATGTAAATACCATTAAAAATATCATTAAAAACATTCTTGAGGAAAATAATCTTTAACATCCCGAAGCGTCCCACACCACATTGAAACATTTGAATAAAAATACCCATGAATGTAATAAAATTAAATGAAAATTAGAATATAAATAGAATAATTATATTCATGATATAATATTCCAATGGATCAGTATATACACCTCATGAAAGAAAATAGGTGTATAACATAACAAATGCCATAAGTAAGGAAAATTGTGACAAAAAATCAATATCCACATTGGTAACTTTGAAACCATGAACCCCATGAAAGATAGATCCTAAAAATGATATGTAAAACCTAATAATTTTAAGGATAATAATAATAAAATAAATTCATGGGTATTATATACACCACAAAAAAAAATAAGTGGTGAATATGGAATAAGTCTCACAGAAATAAAAGTGATCCTAGAAATCCCCATACAAAGATCATATCATTAGAATGAGAATAAATCAATGAAATAATTATTTGTGAAAAATTTAAATCCCAAAAATAAAAGTGTGAATACCAAATAATATAATTAGAGGTAACTTCACACATATTCTTGGAATATCATAACCAATGAAATAGAAATTTGACCTAATGAATGGAAATTGAGTTAAGAAATCCCTTACCTTGAGTCAGATTTGTTGTTCTTGTCCTATATATTTGTTGAATAATATACTTATGTTAATTATTTAATAAATTTATAATATTTTACAAGTTTAATATTACTTTTATTTCACAATTAAACAAGTTATATAAAATTTCTTAAACAATAATGTTAAAGTCAGATGTTTTGACTATATTCAGCTTATGTGTCAAAACTGACTTTGATAGGTGAACTAAGGTCAATGAGGTCATTATTTAAAATTCTAAAGAAAAATAAACATGAAAGAATTATCAAATTTTTACATCAATTATACTTTTAAAATGAACCAGGAAAGATGGTTTTGAAAAATGAACCAACATTACAATCATGGAAATGATAGGCCGTACATATGCATAAATAATGTTCCCATTTTTCAATGATCATTATGGAAACAAGGTAAGTAAAATTTATCTTTATAAAATGAAAATAATATAATAATAAAATATTATTTAATTATATATACTTATATATATCATTCTTGTGATGTGGTTATGAAAAAGGAAGAATCACATCGCTTTGAGGAGGTGGTAGTCCACTCGTCCATGAATGACGCTATCACTTTTTCAGTATGTGAAATGGAAAGAATAAAATGATATGTTATATTTATAGATATATAATTATTTCAGGAATATTATAATTATTTAATTTATATCATATATGTTTCATTAAACCCATCCTTAATATATTCCATGTAAAGTGTGAATGTATAACATCACTTTGAGGAGGCAATAGTCCACACATCCACACACGATGTTATCATATTCCCATAAAATGGAAAGCATGAAGGTATGTGTTATATAATAATTTAATAAGTATTAATATATTATAAATATAATATATATCATATAAAAATAATATTTACAACATAATTACCAACTATGAGAGGTGGTAGAAGAAACATGAATGACATCATTTCAAAAGGTAGTAGTTCACCATACACACAAATAGTGATTTGATTACCCATTTTATGGAAGTGTGTTTAGTTTTCGGTTGAAAACTTAACATAAAAACATCTCAGTATATTTATTATAATGAGTTTATTATATAATAATTGAATAATAATAATTTAATGGGTTTATAAATAAATAAAACAAAAGTGCCTATTGAATAATGTCACCTCTTTTTTAGGTAACTCCTTTTGGTTTTCACCAAAGGACTTCATTGGTTTTTTATATTCAAAAGGTGGGGATTATAGGATAATATGAAGTATGTTGGGAGATTATTTGGATAGTTTTTTAATGATACAAATGGATTTATAGGTGTGAATAAGTGAGGGGAATGAGTGACTTTTTATAGTGGAGGAGGAGTGACATTCTTGTAAATATAAAAAGGTAAACACTATTGGGAGGCATCCTTTACATCATGTTCCACAAATAATGAACTATATTCTATCCAAGTGGTTATATGGTCTAATTATGTCCATAAAATGGGTGTTTTACATGTATCTAGGTCATTTACCTCTTAATATTAAATATTAACCACTAAGTAAACTCATTTTTACCTTAATCACTGTAATTAAATTTAATTGCTTTTACCAATATTTTTGGTCATAAAATAAGTTTAAATTAATAGAAATTATAAATTATTCTGATAATAAATATGGAATCCATTTTTTCAAATTCTAATCACATAAGTGTCAGAAATTAATTTAAAATTAATCCCACAAATGGGACGAGACTATAAGTTTTTAAAGAGAAAAGTTCAAAAGTTCAAAATGTTTTTATATCCAATTTCATTGTTAAATTGATTAAAATGACATAGATTAGGGTTATTTATATATAATTTAACTAATTATACTTTTAAACCAATTTAAAATATAATTTAACAATATAAATAAATTAGAAGAAAAGTAGTTTTCTATTATAATTTAGTACTATTTACTATTCATCAAAATGTGAAAGTTCTCAGAAAAATAAAAAAAATAAATCCAAAGTAAATTTTGAAATAAAAATTTCAAAAATGAATTTTATTTTTTCAAATAAAAATTATAAAAATTTCAAAATTTAGTTTAAAACAATTTTTCTATTAAAAGGCAGTAAAACTGCCATTTAAAAATATACAGATTTTTATGCTTAAAATTGGATTTATTCTTATCTTAAGCCTATAAAACTTATTGAATTAATTTAATTTTTTTATTAAATATATAAAATATAAATTTCATTAATATGTTTTATTAATAGTGATTAATATAATTTATTAATATAAACACCATTCTGGTCATAAAAATAGTTTTTTCATAAAAATACATCCTTTTTATTCAATTAGTATTTATTTTCATTTATAATTAATTTCTAACCAATTAATTAATTTTATAAACATGTGTAAACTATAAATACATAATTCAGTTAATCTCATTCATTTTCACTATTCCAATAGCTAGTTTATAACTATCATAATAATAATAATAGTATATTGTTGTCTAGCAAGACATAGGTATGTGTGTAACATAAGGCCTCAAAGGAACTAGACGTTGAGTTAAATGTAATATAAAATTGGTTTTGTGTGGGATGAAATATAAACTATATATTTCATGTAACAAAATATATCAATTAATTTAAATTAGTTTGAAATAATATATTTTATAAAATCTCAGGATGTTATAGCTTGACTATTTCTAAGTCTATATAGTGGGCCTTATAAGCTTTCATGTTTCTTTATTTTTTATTATCCTTAATTTTTACTAAGATTTATATGAGGAAAGATTAGCAGGAAATAAATTGAAATTTCTTAGGTTTCCCTTTCTGGTTCTTCGACTTAAATAGTTTTAGGTATTTTATTTTATTAATTCTAATTTTTCCTAGATAATGTGAGGTGCATGTTTAGTTACTAAAGACTTGAATTCTTTCCAAACCTCTATTTTTGGGTTTTGTTCCTAGTGTGTATTATGTATATCTCCTTAGTCAGTTTAAGGTCTTGTATGTTGAACCAATATATATTATATTTAACATAAAAAAGGTTGACCTAAGAATGATAATGTTTAAGGTCATATAGATTGGAACTAATGTCACAAACAAAGTACCTTGTCTTTAATTATAGACTCATATAAAATTGGAATCATGTCTCAAAGATATTGAATATGTGTAATGAAATGGGATTGACATGATGATGATGACCTCAAATCACACTGGGGTGATGAGTTCCACTATAATTTATTTAGGTATCATAGGGATTAGAGATCCTATTTATAAGGAAAAGACACATCTGGTTGACCATCAATGGGATCATATGTAAGTACCAGGGGATTATATTAATAAACAAGAAGATATTCCCTTGAAGCTGGGTACGATACACACAAAGTGTCACAAAAGACTTTATGGGAGGATTTAAACACTCAATACATGAAGTGGTTCCTAGTGGATGAATATTCAAGAAAGGTTATGGCACCCTGAATCCTTGCTTCAAAGATAAATATTCTTGAAGGGTTCTTGAACCTTGAATCCTTACATTAATTAACGAGTAGATTATATAGAGATATTGTGTCAAGGATGTTGAATCCACTTGGATAGTTGAATTATAGATATTCTAAATCATGACTCAAATCATTGTAACTGAGGATGATGAGATGGGGAAAGTATGTTAGGGATAATATTAAATCACTATGAGGTGATGAGTTCCACAACAATATTGACAGGGATCATGTGACCATTTTTATATGGAAAAGATAAATCTAGTTAATAGTCCATAAGCCCATATATAGATCTAACTCTTGTATAGTCAAGCATATATTACATGGAATACTAATGAACTCCTCACCAAGGACATGAAAGATTTATGAAGATTCAAAAACTTGAGTAATGAAGTAGGTTGTGGAGAAAAGTCTACCCATGAAGGGTTTTGGCACCCTGGAGGTAGTTTGTATGGTAAGGGACAAGCGAAACTTGACACGAATAAATGGATGATTTCTAGTATAGAATAATTCAGAAAAGTGGGTGTTTAGTTTATTTTCATGAAGCTCAAACCATATATATCAAAGTTTAAGGTCATGTGGTGATGACCACCAAAAGGTTTAAAAAATAGGAACCACATACTCTCTTTTAAAATGGTTATAGTATATGATGATGTAACATCAAGAATGTAAAATCCACTTGGATAGTTGGATCATGGGTTGTGTAAATCACAACTCAAAGAGACTAAACTAAATATGATTATATGGGGAAAACATGCCTTGGATACCAATAAATCACTATTTGGTGATGAGTTTCACTGAAACATTTCCAAGGATTACAGGGATTAGAGGATACATTTTTCAAGGAAAAGATGCATCTGGTTGATAATCCATGGGATATTATGGAAATTAAACTCATGCATATTCAATTATAGAATATATTTAAGAATAAATATATACTAAGGCCCCTTTTCATAGGTATGACTCATGTGAAAGAAGAAATTATGTAGATCCAACTCATGCATAAGAAATATGAGTCTCTTTGACTCGAAAATTATTGAGAAATTTAAGGTCTTGCATGGTGGAACAATTTTTTTCATATTTATCCATGATACTCACAGTCAAAAAATGGGTTAGCCTAACCTTCTGAGATCATATGAGTAATTATCGGTGTAAAATCCGATCCTGGGTGCCACACCTTGGTGCCCTAAGATAGACCACCACATAACCTCAAGCACGCCTCCCCGTATGCCAGAGGCTATCAGCTAGCAGCAATGGTCTGATATATCGATCATGGGGATACTATAACCTCTTTTATCAGAGTAATACACTATTGGAAAATAATAAACAATTACTGAATAACATATAACCATAAATAAAATAGTACTAGTATCAAAATATAACCAAAAATAAAAATATAGAATCAAAACTGAAGTATAAAATATGCCATACCAATGTATATTTCAAGTGTCTAAAATGAAATCCAAAATAAAGAAACCAAAAAATCACCCAAACAAGTCCTGAATCATTTCTGGTTCCCTCATCCATGCTCCATACCCAATTAGCCATCTAACATAGGGCATTTTCACTTCACCTATCTATAAAACACAAGGTCTATTCGGGTACCAATCAAGTAGCCCGAGTATGGTGTGAGTACAAATCAGTGGGCCACCGCCAACGGTGTCTAAAACAATATCCAGTTAATAAAAGTGCATGTTATTATATAAATAAATAAGTACAATGAATAAGTAAATAGTTATCACATTATCAATTATTATTTATTTAACAACATAAACCCCCGGGTTCCTGAGGACACCCGAACCTCTATACCTGCTTCGCCCCATGTTGGATTCTGAACCATTTCACACTATCAATTCACAATTCATTAAAAAAATGGGATTTAATTATCCATTTCATTTCAATTTATAATAATGCTAATTGGAACCATAGTCCAATGCCAACAATTTGGGTCTAGGTCATCATGCCTAGGATCCTATGGGCCTTGGAAGAAACAGACCATGTCCCACACACATTTATCAAACAATTTATCACTATGGGATTTGGAAGCAATAGAACATGTCACACACATTTTTAACAAACAATTTATCACTATGGGTTTCAGAAGAAGCATAACATGTCCCATGCACATTTATCAAACAATTTATCACTACATGCTTTGAAAGTAGCACACCATATCCTGTACATGTTTAACAAAAAATTTATCACTACAGGATTCAGAAGCAGTAGACCATGTACCACACATGTTTTAACAAAAAATTTATCACTACAGGACTCAAAATTATAATACCATGTCCCATACATGTTAAAAAAAATTACACATATATCACAATGTATCACATCATCCCGCGCATCTCAATATCACATGTTTTCATATTACCACAAAAATTAAGATTAATAAAAATTAATTATTTTATCACAAATAACCATCACAGTCATCCATTAATTAATTCATAAATTAATTAATCCAATTCTATTAATTAATTCAAAAACTAATCAGTCACATCAATTTCCATTAATTAATTAAACAATTAATTAATCATATCTATCCCATTAATTAATTTTCCAATTAATTAAAAATGTATCTTATATTAAATAATTAAACAATTAATTAATCATATAGAGTCCATTAATTAATTTAATAATTAATTAATCATTTCAGAGTCTCAACATCCAATAATTAATTCACAATTTATTATCCCCAATTCCATAATTCAATTATTCAATCAAATCCTGAATTCCTCAATTAATTAGTTGTCCAAATTAATTAATTCAATTAATAATTAAATTTTTTAGTTTTTTTAGAAATTATATAATCACATACATTTAATTTATATGAAGACTATGGTATTTTAATAATAGACAACCTACCTTAATTCTTCGATGAAAAATCACCCAATAGAAATCCCCAAAATTCAGTGGAGTAACAGAATAGAACGAGATCCAAATCTATAACTTAAATCAAGATTTAATAATTCAAGATATATTAAATCTATATCTATATATACAAAACTATATCTAGATCAAAAAAACTAGGTATATATCTAACCAAAATAGAGAATAACTTCCCTTAAAAAAAGACAGAAGAAAGGAGAAGGAATGAGAAACCAACCGGGATGAGACCCTCTTACTGGGAGGGGTGCATATTTTTTATCCAGGTTTCAAATCACTAAGAACAGAGGTTGGGAGGGATTGGAATTCCTCTTAGAGGCTTTGAAATTAGGAAATAATATCAAGGGTTGAATGGGGTCGATTTGGGATTAAAATGGGGGTTTGGGACTTTTTAAAACTAATTTTTAGCTTAATTTAATTCCATCACACGATTTACTGAGAAGGGGGCACACAGTTTCCCCTAATTTTACACCTAAACCATGTGCCTCTTTTATAGAGGTGCATGGTTACTCTTATGAGGGAACACAGTTTGAAAAACCATGCGCAAATCCTTTAATTCCCCTCTATACAGGGTTGCACAGTTTGCTGGGATGGGGTGCACAGTTAGAGAAAACTATGCGCCAACTGTGCACTGCCCTATTTATTCCATTTTTCTCAAATTTACATCCAAACACACTCCAAGGTAATAACCAAAATAAAATTACTCAACATAAGGAAAAAGATTACCTGCAAAGGATCCTAAGAAAACTCTATAAAAGGTTAGGATCTTACAATATCCTCACCTTATAATAGATCATCCTCGAGATGCACTCCTAAGCATAGCTAAGAATCAAAGTAAAAAAGATCAGGCCACTGAGCCCACATATCCCCTTCCCTTTCCCATATTTCCTCTTTCACATGACAATGTTTCCACAATACACAAACTATTAGTATGTTCTTTCCCCACAACACTTTCTCACTATGATTCAACACACATATCAGATGCTCCTCAAAGGACGTATCTATCTCAAGCTCAAAATCATCCACCTCGATTAAATGAGAAGGGTTGGGGTAATACCTTCATATTTGTGGAACATGTAAATTTTAATTCATAACACTGTATTTCTATGGAAGAGCCAATTGGTACGCCACTAGCCTAATTTTCTTCACAACCTCAAATGGTCCAATGAACTTGGGCGCCAACTTTCCTTGTCTCTATATCCTACGGTGACCCAATCTTGGTGACACCTGAAGGAATACACGATCACCCACTATAAAATCTAGGGGTAATCAATGTCTATCAAATTATGAATTTTGTTTACTATGAGCCATAAACATATGTTTCAAAATCAACTAAACCTGTTCCAACATCTCCTGTATGAGACTCAGTCCCAAAAATTCTAACTCACCAACCACTATCTAGAATAAAGGAGATCTACATGGACTTTCATAAAGAGTCTCATATGGTTCCATATGTATCATTACTTGATAACTGTGGTTATATGAGATATCTACCAAATCTTGGTGATTATCCCAAGATCCTCTAAATTCAAGGACATATTCTCACAACTTATCCTCAAGCACGTATATAGCACGCTCTGACTACCCATCTATATGTGGATGAGAATCCATTCTCAATAAAAACTGTATACCAAGAGCCTTCTATAAGACCTTCCAGAAGAAAAAAGTAAAGTGAGAGTCACGATATATAACTATAGTTCATGGCACCCAGTGCAGATAGAATTTCTCACGCAAATAAAAATCAACCATATTATCTACTGAGAAATTATCCCGTATAGGAACGAAGTGAGATACTTTCATCAGTCTATCTAAAATAACCCAAATCGAATCATTCTTCTAGGGCATCCTCAGGAGACCCACCACAAATTCCATGTTCACATCATCCAAATTCCATTCTGGAATGGGAAATGAATGTAAAAAACCTCCAGGTCTTTGATTCTTAGCCTTCACCTACTGACATGTGTATCATCATGTCAAGAACCTTTACATTTCCTTTTTTCATGCTTATCCACCAATATTATTATCGTAGGTGATGATACATTTTGGTCACACTTGGATGCAATGCCCACTTTGAGGCATAAAATCACCTCATAAAATCCTCTTACATTCTTGTAGGCACTACAACTCAATTACTAACATAGATGATCTCATCCTCATCTATGATCTAATATGAAGGTGACTCCCCACCTTCAAGGATTTCCCTTAATTTCAAGCACTTCAAATCCTCATACTACCTATCTCTAATCTAAATCAAAAGTATAGATTCAACTGAAACTGATACAAGATTCATTAGCTCCTAGATATCCTGAACTACAACATGCATCTCAGTAAGAAAAGTAATCATCTTCCACTTAGTAATAGACTCTCGAACTACCTAAGTCTGAGTCATCCTGCTCAAAGATTCAGCTGCACTATCTCCTTTCTTGGGCATATATTCTATCTCAAAATCAAATGACTGGATATAATCAACCCATCTCCACTATCGGAGATTCAAGTCTCATTGAGAAAAGATATACTTCAAGCTCTTATAACCTATATACGTAGTAAACCTTTCACCCAATAGATAATGCCACCAACAATTTAAATAATACACAACTACTACCAAATTGAGGTAATGTGTAGGTTAGTTTCATTCATGTGGCCTCAAATTCCAAGAACTATATTCCATAAATCGATCTTCCTACATTAACACTACTCCAAGTACGATTATAGAATCATCAAAATACACCATATACTCCTCACCTGGCTTGGGTAGGATCAAGATCAGTGCTGATGTTAAATGATTATTCAAATCATGGAAGGCATTCTCACATGCTTATGACCACTCAAACATTATCCCCTTTTTGGTTAAGCTCATAAGCGGTGCTTCTAATCAGGAAAAGTCCTGAATGAATCTACGATAATATCAAGTTAGTCCCAGAAATTTACGGATATTGAAAATGTTCTTGGGATGTTCCTAAGATACCACTGATTGAACTTTCCATGGGTAAACTAACACAAATTCCTCTAAGATTATGTGTCCTAAGAAGTGTACCTGGTCAATACATAACTGAAACTTATATAGCTTGGTGTATAGACGATTCTATCTCAGTGTAATTAGGATTATGTCAAGGTGTTGGACATGATCATCACGAGTCTTTAAGTACACTAATATATCATCCACAAAGACTACCACAAATTGATCTTGGTACGTATGGAAGATTCTTTTCATCAAGTTCATAAACACTTCTAGTGTGTTCATAAACCAAAATATCATTCCGATGAAATCATATATTCCATACTTGATTCTAAAATCAGTACTTGGTATATCAAAAGTTCAAACTCTCAGTTGATGATACCCTAATCTCAAGTCAATCTTGGAAAATACACAAGCTCCCCTTAACTGGTAAAAAAGATCATCAATATGTGGAAGTGGATACTTTTTCTTCATAGTTATCTGGTTCAACTTACAACAATCAACACATAATCATAAAGCCCCATCATCCCTCTTTTCAAACAAAATTGGTGAACCCAGGGTGATGTACTCAGGTGGATAAATACCTTATCCTCTAATTCTTCTAGTTGAGTCTTGAGCTCTTGTAGCTCTATTGGTGTCATTCCATACAGTTGAATTGAAACTCACTCAGCCCCTGACATGATCTCAATAGTGAATTCCACATCTCTCTTAGGTGGAAACCATAATAAGTATTTAGGAAACACATCCTAAAACCTATCCACTATAGGTAGAAATATGTCTTAATTCAAACCTCCATAATCTAACAATAGACTTGAAACCTAGGATATACTATCTCTCAGTTGTTGAGTAATTGGCCCTACTTAGCCTAATTGGATATCCCAGTCACCATGGTGAATGCAATGGTCACCCTTAGGAGACATAAAATCAATATCCTCCAATACAAATCAATGTGGGATCGATATATGACTATGTAGTCCATACCCATAATTAGGTCAAAGCTTGACATGTCAAGAATACATATATTCTAGAGAAAATGGTACCCCCCAATCTTGATAGAATACCCCTTGCATAAATAGATGTATCTAGACCATAATCCCAATAGTGTATCTATCGTCATAACTCCACTTAGAAACTCCACCATCAGGCTCAAGCCATTAACATGTTTTGGATATATGAAGGAATGAGAGGTTCCACTATCAAATAAGGCACTAGTTAATATAGAAGCTAAAATAATAACACCTCTCACTATTGATGGTCTATCCTCACTATCCACAAGTGTAGGATGCACTGCATATAACTATCCTACCCTCTCCCCTGTGATACAGTTTGAATCCTATGAACTGCGCCACTTTGCTGATATGGATGCTCTTTCCTAGAAGCACCATGCCCACTACCTTTATCTCCTCATCTAGTAGAACTCCAGCTAACAGACTAATATAGTAAATAATATATCCTTCCTGAATTATAGTTCTATTTAGCTCTTCCATCACTAACCATATACCACAGGTTCCTGTAAAACCTCTATAGATGTACCATCCTACCACAACCTCAAAACCCCACTGGTGGTCGGGGAAAATATTTCCAAAAGTGTTCTATCCCACCAAATTGATGAAAAAAACACGGATAAAGTCATATGTAACCAAAACTTACCCCTGACCACTCTTCTTACCACTACTATGGGAGAAATTATCGTAACAAAATTTCCTTCTTTTAGAAGTCATACCTCTTGACCGTGAATAAGAAACCACCTATCCACCGCTGGAAGCCTCCTTTAGATACCCCTCAGATATGAGAGCCGGATTCAACACCTCTATAAACTTATTTAGTCTAAATATATTTACCTAAGACTTAATTTCACACTTAAGTCCATCCTGGAACTGCTTTGTCGTAGTAGCCTTATTTACTTCTAATTCATGAACAAAGTGCTGTAAATCTATAAAATGTCCAACATAGTCTATCATAGACATACTCCCCTAAATAAACCTCATGAACTAAAATTATCTCTCCTATCTCAGTGTGTTTGGATAAAAGTGCTTTTGGAAATACTCTTGAAACTCATTCCATTCCATAGCTTCTAGATATCCATCCCGAGTCTGGATGTCCCACCATCACTTCACCTAACCACATAAAATATAGGCATCCAATTTTACTCTCTTCTCAGCAGGAGTCTCCAAGTGGTCAATTATAGTCTGGATAGACTCAATACATAACTCAGCTCCCTCAGGTCCACCCTCTCCAGTAAAATTCAGAGGGAGATGCAATTTAAAATCCCTCATCAGATCAGACATACTTTTCACACCCCACCCTAAGTCTCTTTCCAGGAATTGCATGAAGCAAGTTAAATTCTCTTCGAACTACTCCCCTAGTTACTCAACCAAAACTATCAGTGCCTCAGGTCCCACTACTAGTGGAAATCTCCAGCCATATTCTTCTATTATCCTCTCAAAAAGTTTCATCATGGAGGAATATCTCTACAATGTCAAACACACATCTTAGGACTCATAACACAACTTTATCACATTTACATAAGAGTAAAATCACAATAAGTCTTTTCCCCAAAACTCACCTTATAGTCAAAAATGAGGTTTTATTACTAACCTTATCCACCTTACACCTAGGTTATGGTTATAAAAATGCATTATCATTCTCAAATCGGGTTTCTCATTAGACACCCATTTATTCTCATATTGCATAATTTTACAGTTATTTTCATGTTAGGAACATTTTGGATTCAATTTTGTAATTCCCTGACCCTAGTTTCCCAGAGTCTATGAATTATTTTAATACATTGGAATAATACAAGGAATCAAGTCTTTAAGGATCGATTAGTTTAGTGGTCTTGGAAAATAGATTTCATACATGAACCATTCATTACAATTAAAAACATAATATGAATCATAGTCCATTATTTGAGAACACCATTATTCTTCTATATTAACCCTGAATATCAATCATAACACACTTATTGGCATCTTGAGAAAATAAAACATACCAAATGGGTGATCTAAAATGCTCAGTAAGGTTAAACAATATAGTAGAAGCTATCATAAATTACCATAAACTTTAAGGCAAGTATAAAACTAAAATACAAGCCTTTTAAACATAAACTTGAACATAATATGTCAAGAATAAATCAAATAATTCCATTTAAACATTCACATAGATATTCTATTAGTCAAATAATCACATGAAATATCAATAACTAATCTCATAATGAGGGAATTAATAATGTCAGACATCTGAAATATACCATCGATGCCTCAACCAAGACATCTAAAAATCAATGGTTAAGGCCTCAAACAAATCCATATCTAAAAATAAATGGGAAAGGCCTCAGAATAGTCTATATATAGTTTGTCTCGTGAGACCTACCAATGCATTGAGGGGCTATATAGGGCCCCTCCCATCACTTACTAAGTCCAATGAATTCCTCATATGAAAATGGTGAAACATAACATAAACATTCGTATTAAACTACCATACGAAATGTTAATACTTTAACCATAAACCATGAATGGTAAAAAAATTGCACATCCATAGTCAAACATATCATAAAACCTTTAATACAATATGGAAGATTTTATCATAATAAATCAACCTCAATCAAGCATAAAATATAACAAAGGATGTTGATATAGATGAAAATAATTTAATAAATTTATTAAAACTCTTTGAGAGAGATATCTTTTTTTTACTTTGAAATCATTTAAAATCTACGCAATTATAAAATAAAACATTTATTTTGAAAATATCCTTGTAATATTGTAAGGGAAGTTTCAAAATTGTAAGTCATCATAATGAAAAAAAATTCCTCTTTCACTGTAAAGTTAAAAAAACATTCTTTCCTTTATTTTTCGAAAAGGCCATAAAGTACCTCGTTTGGAAAACGATGGAAAGATTCCTTTCAAAATGTTTTATATAAAAAGTAAAAAATGGGTAAAAATGTATTTAAAAAAATGTTAATAATATTTTTAAATAAATTTTAACAAACATGGATGTGGATTATAATAATGTCTCAATATATACTTACCTATAAGCAATCTTAGATAATAAAGAGTTTGTGAAATTAACCCTTACCTCATATTTTCCTTTAGTTGAGGGTGAGTTAACCTCATGTATAATAGTTAAATCATGTTATTAAATTATAACAGAACAATATCCATATTTATGATATCATATATGATCCTATTATAATATATTTTTACTCATTTGTTAGTAATATTTCATTATTTTCACTATTTCGAGTGTTAATCACTTAGTTTCTTGAGTAAGTTTTGACTTATTATTTGTTGTCACCATTAATTATATCATGGTTTCATTATATACAGAATGTAAAACAAGATTTAAATATTATATATATTTACAATATATATGTATTTAGAATAATCCACAATACTTGGAGATAAGAAATAAAATGCACCGTTCATGGAGACGGTAGGCCGTACGTATGCATGAACACTACTTTCATTTATTTTTCATATAATAATTAAATGATATAAACCTATATTACAATTAAGGTATTATATTAATTTTATATATGTCTCATATGTTTAATAAAACCATCCTTTATAGATTCCTTGTATAGCGTGAATGAGTCATATCGCTTTGAGGGGGTGGTAGTCCACACTTCCTCAAACGAAATTATCGTATTTACGCAAATTGAAAAGCATAAAGGTATGTTTTAAATAAAAATTACAGAATAATAATTAAATTATAAATAAAATATATATGATATATAAATAGAGTTTCCATCATAATGTCCACCATGATAGGTGGTAGAGGAAAATTGAAGAATCATCATTTCATGAGGCAGTAGTTCACCTTACACAGAAACAATATGTTTGTTAACCATTAAATGGAGGTGTGTATAAGTGTAGTTAAAAACCATAGAATAAAAACATCCTAGTATATTTAGGATACTGGTGTTGTTATGTAATCATAGAATAAGAATATTATAGGGAGTGGAGAATGAAAATGAAACTAAAAATCATGAGAGAAGGTGTTACATCTTAATCGGGTAACTTATTTTGGTTTATACAAAAAGGATTCCTTGAGAGGATTTATACCATAAGAGAGGCTTCTATTATGATAGGACAGAAGTTGATAGATTATTTGGGCAGGGTTTGGTCAAGATATAAGGATCAATGTGGTGTGAGGAAATGAAGGAGGAGGTGTCCTTTTATAAAGAAGGCAAAGGGCACTTTTGGGATTTCTCAAAGGATAAAAAAATAAATATATATTAAAATACCTTAAAAAGGTCATTTATTCGAAGATAAGATGAGATAAGGTTGTAATATTACCAACCAATAGATTTTAGACAAGTTATTGTGTTATTTTAATTCTTTTCATTTTGATTAATCCTTAATTAACCCATTTTAATTTTAACTATGGTAAGTGATTTTTCTTTACTAAGGGGATGAAATTTTTACTTATCAAGTTTCAATTCGACCATAAATGGAAAATTAATGAGATTTTAGACCATATATATTCCCATTTTCTTTGTTAATATTTTTATGATTTTTAAATAGTTTAATGAAATGTTATTTTCATAAAATATCATAAGTGACAATTTTTACACTATTGATAACTTTGACTTTAATAAAATAAAAAAAACAAGATAACTTAGAAAACATTCATTTAACATACCCCTAACATGTCATATTCAACTATAAAATTAGCGGATCTTGTCAATTATGTGAAATCAAATTTATTATATTATTTTAAAAACATTTATTTGATATTTTATTAATAAAATAATTTATGTGTCACTATTGTGTCATCATTAATGGTAATTATTTAATCTCTAAAAATTATAGATAAATTTTTATGATGTAGGAAATTATTTTATATTTCAAAATACTACTTATAATTGATTTTATAATCTATTTATTCATATATTAAAATTAAAATACTTATATAAAATGAGAGTGTGACATTTTGTCACAATCATTGATTTTTATTATATTCATGTCATATTCATGGGAAAGTGGCCATTAAGTTATTACATTTGAAACCATAGATGGTAAGGGTCTAATTTAGTCATCAAATAGTATTTGAACATGTGTTAAGGTAATTTTAAAATATTTTTTTACCTTTCATTTCCCGATTTACCCATAACCACGGTAATAAAAATAATTACTAAAGTTACTATTCATAATGCCCAAAAATAAAATGAACCAATTTATATAATTTAGACCCACTGATTAAAAATATGGAATTCATTTTTCAAAATTCAAAACACAAAATTTGTAGTAACTAATTTAAAAATTAATCTCATTTTCATTATAAGAAACGAGTTTTTAAAAGCTAAAACATTGCAAAAGAATGGAATGTTTTTACATCAAAATTCATGGTAAAATTAATGAAAATGAAAAAATTACATTAAATGATAAAAGTATATTCTATTTATACTTTAAAACTATTCAATAATATAATTTTTCTACATAAATTATTTTGATGAAAACATTTATTTTTAATTAAAATTTAGTATATTTTTTTTATTATTTATCAAAATTTAAAACTTATCAGAAATATATAAAAAATTCCTCCAAAGTAAATTTTCATATCCTACTTCAAAAGATAAATTTATTTTGTTAAATATAATATATTAAAGTGTCAAAAAATTTATTTAAAATGGGTGTGTCATCAAAAGGCAGAAAAATTGTATTTTTTGAAAAATTATTCTTTTATCAGAAAAAATTGAATTTGTTCCTATATCATGAATAAAAAATACATAATATGAATTTAAAGTTATATTAAATATATAAAATTCAAAATGTGTTTAATACTATTCATAAATATTATTAATATTTTATTAATATATTGTTGTTCGGTAAAACTAGGTATTGCGTGTAATACAAGGCAACTCATTGTTGTGTGTTGTGTAAGATTAACATGGTTTTGTATAAAAAAAATAAACAAGCAAAAAAATTAAATTTATTTAGAGATGAAAATATTAAAAAGTCTCAGGGTATTACAAATTTCACAAGCAAGGAAAAACTTTTTCAGTATAACAACTTACCCAAAACATATTTTGTCACGCGTGCTTAAAATGATGCATGTAAAAAAATAATCCTTAGTACCTAGAATGATGAAAGAATACTAAAATCTCATGCCTTACTAATCCATGAGTCACAACTTATAAAATCTTAAAAAATATCTTAAGCAGTAATCACTTAACACAACAAGTGCGTCACCTAAGGTGAAATAATATTTAACTGTAACAACACACAACAGTAACATAAATCCTACCATGGGTACTTGGGTTTTCCCTTGTACATGAGTTTGAAACTCCCATGAATGAGCTAATGAACAATGAAAAAATCATCATATTCTCCCATCACCTTTTCTAAATAGTAATACTAAATAAAAAAAATAAAACACTCCTCTGATACTTCTTTTTAACATCCCATCCGGGGTGCCATGCCCCTGCGTTTTGATTCAAACCACCACCTGATCTCAAGCATGCCTTCCCGCACACTAGAGGCTACTGACTAATAGTGAGGTTATGATATATCGATCATGGATAGACTATACCCTCTTTGATCATAGTAATAAACCAACAAAAAATAAGAAACAATTACTGAATAACATATAACCATAAAAAAAATTGTACCAGTATCACAAGATGACCAAAACTAGAAATAAAGAATCCAAACTAAAGAAGAAAAAATGCCATGCAAATATACGTGTTAGGTGTCTAAAATGAAACCCAAAATAAAGACACTTACGAATCCCCCAAATGTGTCCCAAATTATTTATAGTTCCCTCATACATGATCCTTCCCCAATCATTCATCTAACATAAGGCCTTTTCCCTTAACCTATCCAAAAAACACAAGGTCTATTTGGGTACTGATTAGGTAACCCCAGTAGGGTGTGAGTACAACTTATTAGGCCACCACCAATGGTGTCTAAAACAATATACAGTCAATAATAGTGTATGTAGTTGTATATATAAATAAGTACAACTCATAAGTAAATATTAATCACATTATTAATTCTTATTTATTTAACCACATAAACCCCCTGGGTTCTCAAGGATACCCGAACCTCAATACTTGCTTGAGCCCGTGTGGGAGTCTGAACCATTTCACATTATCAATTCATAATTCATTAAAAAATGGGTTTTCTTTATCTATTTCATTTCAATTTATAATATTACTAATTGGAACCATAGTCCAATGTAAACAATTTGGGTCAAGGTCATCATGCCTAGAACCCTGTGGGATTTGGAAGTAGCAGACCATATCCTACATACATTTATCAAAAAATTTATCACTATTGGATTAGGAAGAGGAAGACCATTTCACAAACATTTTTAAAAAATAATTTATCACCATGATCTTTAGAACCAACATACTATGTTATACACATGTTTATCAAACAATTTATCATTATAGGACTCAGAAGTAATAAACCATGTTCTGCACATGATTAACAAACAATTTATAACTACAAGTTTCAAAAATATCTGAACATGTCCAATACATGTTTTAACAAACAATTTATCACTACTAGATTCAGAAGTAGTAGACCATGTCCCACACACATTTAACAAACAATTTATGCATGTATCATAATGTATCACATCATCCCATGCATCTCAATATCACATGTTTTCACATTACCACAATAACCAAGATTAATCAACATTAATCAACTTATCACAAATAAAAATTACAATATTCCATTAATTAATTCATAAATTAATTAATATAATCCCATTAATTAATTAAATAATAAATTAGTCACATTAATTTTATTTAATTAATTCAATAATTAATTAATCATATCTATCCCATTAATTAATTCATTAATTAATTAATCATGTCTTTTGAATTAATTAATTAAACAATCAATTAACCACATAAAGTCAATTAATTAATTCAATAATTAATTAAACATTTCAAAATCTCAAAATCCAATAATTAACTCACAATTAATTATCCCCAATTCCACAATTCAATCATTCAATCAAATCCCCAATTCCTCAATTAATTAATTGTCCACATTAATTAATTCAATTTGTAATTCCAATTGATAAATGAACTCTAGTAACTATAAAATCACATACACATAATTTATATAAATATTAGACCACCTACCCCGATTTGTCGACGAACAAACATCCAACAAAAATCCCCAATATTCAGCGGAGTAACGACGTAGAACAAGATCCAGATCTTCAACCTAAATCAAGTCTGAACAATTGAAGATCTCTTAAATATATTTCTATATATAAAATACTAGATATAGATCCAAAAAATTAGGTATAGATCTAACCAAAATAGATAATAAATTCCATTAAATAAATATATAATAAAGGAGAAGGAACAAGAAAGCAACTAAGATGAGATCCGCTTACCGAGAGGGGTGAAGATCTTCGATACGAGATTAAAATCACAAGGAATAGAGGTTTTTAGGGTTTTTAATTCATTAATAAGGATTTAAAATTGTGAAATAACATCAGGGGTTGAATAAGGGTTGATTTGGGATTAAAATGGGGGTTTGGTAAATTTTAAAACTAATTTTGGGGTTAATTTAATTCCCATGCATAGTTTGCTGGGTAGGGGCGCACAGTTTCTGCTAACTGTATTCCTAAACCATGAACCTCTTTTACAGGGGTGAATGGTTACTCTTAATAGGGTGTATGTTTTGAAAAAATGTGTGCCAACCATGAAATTCCCCTTTTTCCAGGGTTTCATAATTTGTTGGGCTACGGCGTACGGTTAGGGAAAAATGTGTGCCGACCATGAAATACCCTATTTATTTCATTCTTCCAAAATTTCCACCCAAACACACCCCAAGTTAAAACCCAAAATAAAATTAATCAACATAAGGTAAAATATTTCCTACAAACGAGGCTAAGACAACTCTAGAAATGGTCAGGATCCTACACTCGATGTGTGAAATAAGAGGTGGTCGAAGAATAACCCATACTATGTTATTTTGGGGTGAAAGACACAAGGTAATTAAAATATAGGGGTAATATTACTATAGTATGGGTACACCAATAAGGTAAAACATGTTTAGGACTCTTTTATAGATCTATATCATACATAGGAGGATGTGTTTTTCTGGTTTCTAATTTTGTGTAGATCAAATTCATGCATGAGGTAAAAGTGAATCGTCTTGGTGGTGAGAGTAGAAGTGAGACATTAGGGATAACATGTGGCTTTACGGGGAATCAAGATGAGTTATATAAGTTTGTTATTTCTGGGTATAAACCAATAAATGTTTCACTATGCATCAGGTTGGGATAGGAACCAAACCACATATATCTTTTCTAAAGAAAAACCTCTATGTAGACCAAGATCGTATATAGAGAGGAGGTATTTTTTATAGATTGTGACTAAGACAAAGATATAAGATATAATAATCACTAAGTGTCATATAGAGATAGGAATCAAGACATACAAAGTTATTATATTGATCCAAACATATATTGAACTCATACATAGAGAGAGAGAATTTTTTATTAATCCATGAACAATATCTATGAATATTTATATACACAGATACAAATCATGTACAAGGGAAAAAACTTAAGACCTACCTTAGTGTAGGGATATTTAGGAAGTGAATTATCTACACAAAGGTTCATACATTAATTTATTAGGGGGGATTTTTTCCGAAATTGTTGGATGGGTCTGTGATTAGGAGACCTGGGCATCACTACATATCACATGTGAATATGAATCAATCCATTCATAGTTCTTGAGAGAATGTCGCATGCATATATTTAGATCATATTTATGTGGGATAAAGAGGGGGTTCACCTTAGTACATGACTGTTTGGTGAGTCGATGGAGGCCTCCACATCAAGGTGAAATGGGGAATCATCATAATTTTTTTTCTTCTAATGATGAACTATGTAGTTAGAAGAATCAATATGTGATCCCCTATAAGAATTTGACTTGTATTCTAGGAAGAAACAAAGATAATTTTTATCTAAAGGCCTATGGATAGACCTAGGATGGATAATCTATGTATGACTCTATATATTGTATGGAAATGAATCAGGACACACATATTTTTTGATGAAAAGATACCCTACACTGATCTGACTCATATGCGGGGAAAGGGGTATGTTGTTCATCAAAAGAGGAGTTACCCATAATATTTTAGGTTCATGATATTTGGATACTATTATGGTTAAGATCTCTCATATTGGGAGAAAATTTCAATTGTTAACACATCTTCACAATTTTACAGCCAAACAAGGGTGACTTATTTTGATACAGACCAATCACTAGAGAGGTTCATAATAACGATGAAACTATGGTTGGGCCCAAGAAAATGTTCTTAGGTTTCACACTGTATCATGAAAGGTTCAGAATAAATCCACACGTAGTTCATATGTGGAAAGTCCCCTATATAGATCTAACTATTGTGTAGGGGGATGGTATTTTTGGCATTATATCTAGGCCCATGGTAGGTGATCTAGGCATCACTACATATCCTATATGGATAGGAATCAATCCATACGTACTTCTTATGGATAAAATTCCTTAAACTGATTGAAATAATATGAAGGGAGAGGAAATTTTTTATCATCGTGGCAGGGCCTAATATTTGGGATGTGGGCATCACAATGTATCCTATATTGATAGGAATAAAGATACATGTAGTTCTTGAAAAGAAAAGGTACCCCACACAAATCTTGACCATGTAT
This sequence comes from Viscum album, assembly GCA_963277665.1. Classification (NCBI taxonomy): domain Eukaryota; kingdom Viridiplantae; phylum Streptophyta; class Magnoliopsida; order Santalales; family Viscaceae; genus Viscum; species Viscum album. The sequence continues at coordinate 1,161,536,923 of OY728120.1, read as the reverse complement.
AGGGGAGAGACCAGAAGGGGAAATGTTATCTTGGTCATTATGGTTGGGACCATAATTAGGGGATCCAATATAACTACATATATTATGGTAATATGAATCAATCCACACATAATTACCAAATATAAATACCCCCTATACAAATATTACTCACATATAGAAGGGGAATTTTATTTTGAACACATGTTTATAAATGAGAGGAACTATGTCAAAATATCCCATATAAATATGGTTCATATGAAGGAGGGAGTAATGTTCATATTTTGATTAGGGTAATGGTGGTTGGGTCCATGACAGAGTACTTGGACGTCACTACATATCCCATAGCGATCAAAATAAATTCTACATACAATTATTTTAAAAGATGATCCATTTCATAGATAATATCATATGCGAGGAACAAAGGGAATTAATGCTCTAAGGCATGGGGGAAGTCATGTTCTAATGACTTATTCATGGATATAGATGTCACGTAGGGGATAAATAGGCCACACATTATGGTACACTATGAGTAGTTTAAAGTGACACTGGGTTTACTTCCACCTAAAAGTTTAACATTGTGTAGAGGTGATGCTAACTATATAGTTTAACATTATACAGTGAGGATGTGGGAACTTATCAAGTTTAAAGTCTTTCTAATAGGATGTTTGATTAGTTTCACATGGTTATGCTCTATATGTGAATTGTAAGAAACTTGTATCTATAAAAAGTAAAGAAATACCCAACATAAATGAGTAAAGGGTCAAATATCAAGACATGGCGAGGGAATTTTAAGTTCTAGTGTTAAAAGGGGAAACTCATTAAATATTATTTTCAAGATTTTTGGCTAGGCCTAGAGTAAAATATCTAGATGTTAGTACAAATCCCAAAGGAATGAGAATCAATCCACATGTAGTTCTTTGAAGTAAAATTTCCTATTCTGATCTTACTCACATATGGGGAGAGGGTATTTTCTCTCTAGGTATCTAGCTCTCATGCGGGTCATGTGTCCCATAGGATTGACCAATCTAATAAGTTTAAAGTATTTCTACTAGGACTCAAACTGGGTATTTTTAAATTCACACATCTCATACTATTCACACAAGAATTAAGAAAAGTATATCTTGAGAAACCATGCATTAGTGGGGGCGTGATGCATTCTCCTTCCATTACGGATAAGGATAAAGCTCCATTGGAATATAACTTATGTATGATATATGGTTCTTCAAATTTTTATCAAACATTGGAGGTTTATTCCCTAGTATAATTAGGGTTATGATAACCAATACCATCTCTCCTTAAATTAATGAGAAGGGGAAAACCTTCTTGTTGAAGGTTTGTACAATCTGATTCTGATGTATTTCTAGGATGTGAAATGTATGTAATCTATTCTCATAAAGTTATTATAAATCATAAATTCACTTTTATGACTGTTTATCTTATAAAAATTGTACATGGATACTGATTCAGAATGAGGGTAAGTAGCACCTAATTTATTCTATATATAAGAGAATATGGGGTTTCTTGTGTGGTAGTGGATATTATGGTGTGATAGTCCCATAAGGCATAAAAGAGTCTTTATGGAAAAAATTTATTGTTTTTTCCACTATTTTTTATACTATATTTGATATAATCTTATTAAAATTCTCTATATACCCTTTTTACATTGTATGATAACAAGATTAATGGTTGGTTTCAATATTTTACTCCTAATATAGAATTCTCAATTTTAAGAATAGAAGTTGATTCCATTGTCTTTCAATATCATGTGAGCGACACTAAATCTGGTGATGATATTGGACTTCATGTAGTTGATGATTTTCTTCATCCCGAATTCCTTGAGGGGCATGAACTCAACCCACCAAGAGAAGTTGGTAGTATTATTAATATACTTGAACTAATAAACTATAACTAGGGGATATGAACCCATGAAATCCATCCACCATATGAAAAATTACCAGGAGTATTTGGAAGTATGTAACAACTATGATGTATTTTGAATGAAGTTTGAATATATTTGATAGGCATAAAACTTCTTGGTGAATTCAATGCATTATTATATCATCTTTGGATAGATATAACTAAGGTACCAAATTTAGTTGGAGGGCCTAGTTCTGAACTAGTGAGAATCACAGGAGCGTGTATGAACTTCCTACTTCACAACAAGGGTCTCTCCTTTAAAAATTTATCCAAGTAGGACTCTATAAAAGCCTCATTTATAGAGGAATTTCTATTCATTAATCCTATCATGAAGGGAGAAGTTTTTTACTTGACTTAAAATCTATTTTTTGGATTGGTCCAATGGGAGGGTCCCTTTTTGGAGGCAATACATCATGGGTCTCATCCATCCAATAAATAATGTTAGATCATCATGTATTAGGGTACCTATGATCTAATCAATCTCCTCTATTTCATAGATGATGAAAAGGGAAACCACCCTTCTCTATGTGATGTAGAATACTATCTCATCTTGGTGAGGATTGACTAGGGATTTGTCTACATTTGCTAATGAATACACACAATAATTCTATAAGTGAGGAACATGATGTATCATTGGTTCAAAATGGATTTTTCCATCAGTCTCTACACATAGCTAATGATAGGGGAAATTATTCCTTGTTGATGGTGTATTCTCCATTGATCTACATGATTATTAGCTCTATATCACCCTTAACATTCATATAAGATATCTATAGATATAGAGATAGATATAATCTTACAATGAGGGATTGTAATTACACCTCATTTTTGGGAAAAAATCTGGATATTAGTAAGGAATAGGGAAGATTTTCCTTAGTTGAGGAGACAAAGACAATCCCTATACTAACCCAATTGAGATTTGGGATTTCCATTCTTTTTTCTGGTTGGACTAGGAGAGGATCAATCAAAATACATATCCTGTGTTTGGAGAGTATCATGGGTATAGAAAATTTATTGTCTAGGAGATTAGTGTTTACTATAATTCTTTCTGAGGAAGGATTTTCTGTGGGGAAATCAGCTAGCACCTACCCTTTAATTTCATTCACTAATACAAATAAAATTTCATATTGTTACAAGATGACCACCAATCGATCTAGATGATCATTCAACATTGGGAGGCTAAGAATATACTTAAGAATGTCCATACAGGATTCCAAGTGGACTTTATGGTGTTTAAATTAGTGTCTCAGCTTTTTTATTACAAAGAGGAGTGAAAGGAAGTTCGTTTTGTTATTGGAATATCAGGTCTCGATATTTGGTATTCCTCAGCTAAGATAGTAGATACTGCTTTCATTCCTTGCATCATTATTCTTCACAATAAGGTATTTGAGTGATCTATTTATAGATTCCATATATAGGATGAGTGAATTTCCTTATATTAGTGGAATTAAGAATGGTGGTTGCATAATTTATTGCTTTAGGTTCTAAAAATATTCCTGAAAATCTTCATCCCACTAGTAGAAAACTCCCTTCTTCATTAAATTCATGAAGGGGAGGAATTTTCTAGCTAGGTTGGTTATTAAATTCCTTATAAAAGAAATTAATATCTTAATCCCTCTCAAATATTTAATCTTTAGAGGATGTGGAATCATAAGGATCCCACTAGAATTCTCAAGGTCATACTCGATGTTGTGATGGCATATTGTGAATCTAAGGAACTTTCCTGATGTTAAACTGAAAGCACACTTTAGAAGGTTCATCTTTAAGATTTGTTTCTACAAATTTTCTAATATTGTTTTAGGGTTAGAGATATGGTCAAAATGCTTCCAATACATAACAAAAAATTCATCTACATAGTACTCCACAATTATTCCTTGAAAGGGTTTGAAGATATGATCCATAAAAAATTGGTAAGTGGCACTGAAACTTTTCAAGATGAAGGGAATGAATTGTTATAATAACATCCCTTAGGTTACTCTAAAAGTAGTGGCTTCCTCATCTTTAGGTTCCATATTGACCTGGTTGTACCTTGAGTACCAATATATAAAGGAAAGGGCTTGGAATCCTATAATTGCATCGATTAGGTATTCCATGATTGGAATCATGAAATAGTCCTTTGGACAGTGTTAATTGAGATCTCAAAATAAATATAGAATTTTATATGCCCATTCCTCTTCTTAATAATGATGATGTTCGTGAGACATTTCATGTGTTTCATTTCTCAAATGAAGTTGGATTTAATAATATTTTCAACTTAAAACTCCACCTTAGAAGCATGAGAGGGGTGGATTATTCTAACTGCCTATTTTAAAACTTTTTGGTCATATAGAAGGCCCAAGTGATGGGTACCCACATAGAAGTTCAATCATTATATCTCTGTATAGTTCAAGGAAAACACATATTAGTGTTTCTTCAAGAATGAAACGTACATCTTCTAATCTTCAAGGGGAGTGGAGGCACTGATCAATATAGGCCATGGGTCCTCCTCTATTACTAGATTTAGCTACCTAAGCTCATCGATGGTGGTGGAGATGCCTTCCTTAAATGTTGGGGGGATTATCTATGGTTATCCTATTCTTCTTCCACCTTAATGTCAATGTAAGTATCCTCAGGAAAGGTAAATATAATGGGAGAATCATTTTTCTTGGTGAAATATAAGGAATCCAATGGGACTTGAGAGTTCCAAGGCATGGGTATCATTATAAATATCATTTTAGAGATGGTTTTTTCTTATTAATTACCATTGGGAGTTGAAGAAGCACTAACATTTCATATTACAAGGGATGTTGTAAGATAATTTTCAATTTTGATTAATGCTACAATGGAGATTTATGATCCAGATGATACATTGATCTCACAAACTTCTAATGAGACCACTTAATTTGGAACAACCATTATTTCATAGATATGGTCCAGTGAAGTTTTTGGTTTATGAGGTCCTGCTGGAGATGAATTTGTAATCTTGATTAAGTTTATAAGTATCACATATTCATTGCTGAGAAAGATCTAGGGTCTTGCAGGGGTGGTCCCTAAGATATTGGGAGTGTATCTTGTATGTTATCATATATCATTTTTTTATTTAATTATATCTTGTAGAAGTTTTAATCATTATATTGGGATTCATAAGATTTAATATCACCACAAAACATGAAACCTTTTTAATTTATGGGGTATTTCAAGAATTTATGGAATATCGATGGCACCACCATGTGGATATGAAGCTAAGGTATCCTAAGTAGGATATTTTATTTCATTTTCTACTGGATGACTATGAAATTATAATTAGACACTAGGTCTCTAAATTGGGATTTGATATTGATCTTTCCAAGTGGCTTCTGTTAACTCTTTTCATACCCTTAAATGGTCAGCTTCATGGGAGATAAATCATCCTCACTCTATTCCAAATGTTGGAGTTTCTAGAATAATATAAGATTAGTCCCTAATCCATTATCAACAAAAAAATTTAAGATAAATATATTATTAATATTTCCTGATACAAATGGGTCTTATATATCCTTGAATAGCTTCTTTCTGATCTTGCTCCATGAAGGAGATAGTGTCCTAACATTATATTAGAGATATTTCTTCTCAATAAACTTTTGTCGCAGTGACTTCCATATCAAACTCCTAGGTACTCTAGAGGGCCTCAACAAGTGCCTCCCTAAGATCTTTCAAGATATAGAGAGTATCCAAGATTGAGAACTTAGTTAAGATAACCGCTAGCTATTTTAAAATTTTATACTTCGACACCAAATATTTATGATTCCCAATATGCGGTTGCTCCCTAGGATGTTACTTAGGGGATAAAGTGTTTGAGGTAGAATGATATGGTTATTGCACATAAGTTTAGGGAAAACCTATCATTGGAATACTAGGATGAACTAGTCTTCCCACTCTCCTTGGATGGTCGGATAGTTTCACACCTACTAGCTGGTCATACATAATAATTGGGATTAGAAATCTCTTAGAAGACTCCAAGGTGTATCCATGTCCTTGTTAGGCTCATTTAAGTTCTTGACCATGGGTATCATCTATATATATGGCATAAATGGGGATGTGTATATGATATTGGGATCAACCATGACTATGTTTCCCCCTGTTCCCTCATCTTCTACAACCTCTACCTCCATCTCCCTAATCAAATATAGGGAAATCAGCTTCATATATATATATATATTCATCATTAGATAAGGGGTATAATAAGTGAATAATGTTAACAGAGATAAATAAAAACTTATAATATATTGAGGATTCCATTTAGAAATGTGGTTCTCATTCTCTAGATGACGAGGGAAATAAATCTACAAGATTCAAGGATATTTTGGGATTCATATGGGACTCTTCTTCCTATTCCCTAATTTACTTCCAATGATTATGTTTTCATTCATAGGATGAGTCTAATTAAGTCCCTTTAGATGGAGTGGGAGATGTTGGAGAAATAATTGGATGGTGAGTTGTGTTTTTAAAATGGTGTGAGCCCGATCAACTATCTTTTTGGTCATCTAGTTATCAAGAATTTGTTCACACCCAACCAGAACTTCTTTCTATGACTTTATTCTTCTTATTTGGTGGTGAAAACATGGGCCACCTAAGTTGAGGATTTTCTTAGAACCAACTATCCATAATCAACCATACCCTATAGGATATTCTTAAAGACAAAGTAGTATTTTATGGTGTGTCTCAGCCTCTGATGGAAGGGGAAATAGTTCAGAAGGTCATTGAGAATGACCTCACTAGGTTTCTTAGGATCCGTAATCTTGGAGAGATTATTTTACATGACTAAAATGAAACTACCGTGAACCTATTAATTTTGGTAGGAATAGTTTTTGTTCTTACATTCCTCAAATTACGTGTTATGTCTCCCAAAATCATAGTTAATTCTCTTAGGGAAATCAAATTAAAAAATTTAAAATTTATAACTAAAATAACTAATTTCAAAATGTAGTAGAGTGGTGATGGAGGTATATTCATATAGAATATTGTATAAATTACTTAAAATGTTTAGGAAAACTTAAATGAAAAAATCTAAGATTTAATTGGTTGGTTTTGAGAAAAATGAGAAGGATGTGACAAGATTTTGTAAGTTATGGATTATGCATTAGTTAGGGGTAGGTGTTGTGAATTATAATTTAAATGGTGTTGTAACTAAACTCTAGTGTTCCACCTCTTAGAGTTCCCACCTTCTATTTTATAAACCCCCTTTCCCCTCTTAGTTCTTAGGTTAGTTCATAGACACAAGTTTGGAACCCTATTTAAACTTAGTAACCTAAACTTCATGTATTTTTCATTCCATGAGGAAGTTTCACTATTTGATACATTTAATAAGAAGACCCTTTTGTTTCAACAATGTTTATGTATGATATATAAGGGTAAGAATTAAAATAGAATAGTAAAATAAAATAAATCCATTATAATCTCAATCAAATAAAATTTCCTACACTACATGCATTCATGACTTCCTCCTCAGAGTCTCATCTCTATATAGTAGTGACAAATTTTTTGTTATAAAGATAAGTCTCAATGTTTTTTAATTTTGAATTCTATTTCTCCCACTTGTATTTTTCTTCAATGCTTGACTTGATCAGTTTTTTGATCTCTATGAGGGTTTTCCTAAAATCATTAAATATTGGTTGGGTATTTATTATTTAGTGGAGTTATTCAAACCTCTTGGGTTTAGGTGATTCTCCATGTGATGCTTCTCTTTATTCCCCCTTGAACCTTGGCTAGTAATGCATGGATATTCCAAAGGTATTAGGCACTTAAATTTTCAGAATCCCTCACCCTATGACATGGGTTTATTTCTTTAGTGCATCCTCCTTGAGGTGTACATGGCCATTCATGGCTATGTTACATAGCCTACCTCCCATGATACAACCTCCTTCATACATCAAAATATTTCCACTGCCAAATTGACCATCTCCACAGTGTAGGGAAAACCCTAATATGTAGCCAATTATTCATTTTTCTTGATTTTCATGGTTACAGTGTATCCATTTATTCATGAAAAAATCTCATTTTTTCTATATTTCAAACTAAATGGAACCACAACACAACAATTTAAAGGTTTCTTCAATATTTTCTCCTCAAAATTGGGTAATAGTTTCAATAGAATAGAAGTGGGAACATAACACAACTCATTTTCATTAGTTCATACTTCTTAGGACACTACACCATATAGCCATGAATATAGTGTAGTGGAGCTCGAAAATCCAATGGTGGATGAGCTCCATCCGTGGAGAGCTTATGAAGTAGTGGTAATAGCGATGGAGTTGCATGGTGGTCTGAAACACAACATTGGCAGTGAAGATGTGGTTGAAATGAATGAGGATGAAAACATGTGTCCTTGGGCTGAAACAATGTCATTTCGGTAAGTGCACAGTATCCTAGGTGTAGAGCACATCCTACATTAATGTTTAGCTCCAATGGACTCTCCAGTATAAACATTTTTGTTGTAGTATTAACTCAGAATCCTGTTGTGGGGATAGGCTCCTGCTACACTCACACACACCACATGGGCCCAATCCGACTCATATGAGCCCAACGATCTTTGGACCAACCTATGTGCATGAAATTTTGGACAACCCTAGCTTCCTATTTCTACCCATGTGGTCTCTCCTCATTGGAATTTATTATATAGATATCCATTTTTGGGCTAGCTATATGGCTTTCAACCCTTTTGGTTGAGGGATGGTTATTTTTTTGTCTAAGTACACCTTCTTCATTTTCCATTTCCATATATACAGTACACACAATTACTTATTAAAAAAATATAATAAAGTTAAATATTTTTATTTTATTTTTATAATTTAAAATTAAAAATGTTTTTACCCAAATTTAAAGAACTTGAATTAAAAATGGGAAAAATTAATCAATTAAATTTCAAATTCAATGAGATTAAAGTTAAAAAAATTATGTAAAAAAAGTGAACTCATCAAATACCCCACACTTAGACACTAGTTTTGCTCAAAAATAAACCTCCACTATGAATTTAAAATGAAAACACAAATTCTATCGATATTTTAAATTAAAATTTAACTAAAACAAATAATTATCAATGGATAAAAGATAATTTTCAAGTGTCACATATAAAAAATGATTCCAAATCCTCACTAGAAACAATTTAAATGATTATTCCCATGAAAAACGATGTAACTTCTCATATATTATATTCAAAATCTCTTAATTTATGATTATTAAAATTCCAAGTTGATCTACCTCACCATTTGTTCTTCCCTCTTCACTCAAGGTAAACTAAAAATGTGAAGTTTTCCTCATACCATGAGAACATGTACCAAACTTATGAATTTAAAAATAATATACATTATCCACTTAGTAGAGATAAATGTAACAAAAAATCAATAGGAATGTAGAGACCCAGTTCTTTACTTGTAATAATTTGATATATATATATATATATATTCATGCACTGAGAAGACGTGCGATTATGAGGCTTGGTGTGCACGAAATTAATTTTATAAAAATATTAATTATATTTTATTTTATACACACATGATTTATTTAAAAAAATGGGATAGATCTTAAATGGGATCTTGGATCAGAAATATGAGATCACATTTGAGTCCATAACATGATTTTTACCCTAGGTATGACCTAAAATAAGTCATCATGGGGTGTTTGGCTAAAATGGCCATTAGAAGTATGTTCATTGGATTAATTAATTAATTAATTCATTTGAACTAAACCATTTTTTCTATAAATAAATTACTATGGATAATACTCTAGGATTATCCACATAAACCCTAGAAGTATTCTTGATCATTCTTCCTCCTTCCATTGGTGAATCGCATCTAGTGAGGATGAATCTCTGGATTACAGAATATTGAAGCGCAACGAATTCAATGACTTCCATCAATCAATGGTGAGAACATTATTTGAAGACGAATGATCCAATATCCAAGAAGGACTCATCAATACATGGTTTATGATTTTGTCGATTAAATTCATTGAGTAATATCATCTTATTACGTTTGATATGTGCCAATTGTGGCCTTGTATGCACACATGAATTGATATTTAATTGGTTATTCTTGTTTTCTAACCCAGATCTCCCAATTGTGTTTGTTGGAAAAGTATGGTTGGTCAAATATTGATAAAACTTTGTTTATTGTTCCTTTGTCACAGAATTGCTTCACATTCTTCACCGATTAGACCCTGTGGTCTTGATTTCACATCGTCGGGTGGTACGAAGCTTGATCAGACCCCCAGAATCATGATAAATCTACGTGAGAGAGATAGATTGAAAAATCAGGGATGTTTTCGAATGGAATGCAGGTTTTGGGTGATATTTTTTACGATTGAAATTCAAACCATCAATGAATGAATAACCCGAGGTGTGTGCAATGCTAAGTAGTGCGTACGAAGCTTTGGGAATTGGTTTTTTGACCACCGAATGGTCAGAATCTGCCAAATAGATATAGATCCACCATTTTTGGGAAGAAATGAGGAGGATTTGAAGGTAGAAACACCAAATATAGAGTGAAGATCATGGATCTGAAGTTCGGTAAAAAACACGACTACAAGACATGTATCACGATGAACACATGGTATATAGAACCTATGCTACAGTGGATAGGGTATTGGATAATCATAAGGATGTCATGGTGTGTAACCCTCCTACACGCCGTGTATCACTTCCTCAGGTGGATGAGTTGTGTGGCAGAGCACACATGCATGACCATTTGTGGGAGTACATGACCAAGCACACATACGTGTACCAAAGTACATGGGCATGACCAGAGGCATGGGTGACACCCAATGTGAAGAGGAACTCCATGTACTAAAGTACATTATAACAACTTGAGTACATGGACATTGGATAGATATGTAGACACAACCAAGCACATGGGTGGGACCTCAAGTGGCATTGTTACACCATGTAGATACCCTAAATTCCATGTATCCATACATAATTGGCGAGCTGTGTACCTCCAGGGACACAAATAGGTGATGAAGCAGAACCACATTCCACGTGGGTCCCCTCACACATTGTATACCCCTTGGTTACTTTTAAGGAAACATCAATCTCTTGTATTTCCTTTATTTAGAATCATATTTTTCCTTATGAGTAGCCTATACTGAGTATTTTTTCACATAGAATGTGATGGTGACATATGTTGTGGATTTTGAGATACAATACACGTTTTTTTGTTCTTGTATCTTATTTGGGAAATGATCGATGACATCTGTGATCACACATGATCACCAAAGGCTTTCAGAGCAGAACCCTCCAGCTGGGTTGGGCATGGGTCCTCTATCAACAATGGAGTGTAACCCTCCTATAGAGTTAAGGCATGGGTCCTCTAGTAGAAAGAGTTAAACCCTCCTATTCCATAGGGAATGAGTCCACTATCTACCTATCAAAGTGAAACCCACATACTGATATAGGGCATGGATCCTCCATGATTCAAAGTAAAATCCTCCAGCTGGGCTGGGGATGGGTCCTCTATCAGCTATTAGAGAGTGGAACCCTCTAACTGGGATGGGTATGGGTCCTTGAACATCAGAGTGGAACCCTCCCATGGAGTTAGGGAATAGGTCCTCTACCATTAGAGTGGAACCCTACTATTGATTCAGGGCATGGGTCCTCTACCATTAGAGTGTAACCCTCCCAATGGGTGGGTCTTGAGTCCTCTATCGACTATTAGAGTGGAACTCTCCTATTGGAATAGGGTATGGTTCCTCTATATTACCACTGAGTGGAACCCTACTATTATAAAAGGTAATGGGTATTATACCTAGATATTGTGGCCCCTTTATTATACATCACATCTGTGAGGTGAGGCTTGAATTGGATTTTTTCTACTGGGAAGATGCGTGAGATAATGGGAATCATTTTTGGTGACTCTTTTCCTATGACGGGATATAATATGGAGATCCCCTTACTAACTCTTTTTTTATTCTTTTTGTTGAGTATATATATCTATATTCATCCATGTCTTTGGATTTAGTTACTCTCCTAAAATGGGTTAAGAAGGCGTGTGGGGTATTCCATGTGCTTTCCTTGTTTATCTTCTCATGGTTAGATGGGGTTACTCTCCTGCTATGGGTAGAAAAGACTCTACATGTAGTCCATAAACACACCATGTTTATCCCCTTGTTCTTGGACATGGTTACTCTTTTTGTTGATTTGGGTTAAGATATATCCTATTTACTATTTATTTTATTTCTATTTTTATGTATCTTACTACTCCCCCATTTAGGTTTCAGGTAATCCTACTAGGTATGTATATACTCACCCTTGCATGGAATTTTCCCACATGTGTCATGTTTTATAAATATGATGGATAGGTCAACGGTGACTATAGATTATCTTAGGGATAATTGTTTCTTGGGACCATGTATGGTGGCTATAGCTTGGATATTAGGAGCTGGGATCTCTCAACAATTTATTTTTATAGTTTTTTAGGTTGGTATATCTTTTTGGTTGGGCGTGCATTTTTCCCTCTTTACTTTCCAGTTTACACTTCCAAACTATTATACTGTCTAGATTTTTTTTATATTCATGGCTTTCCCCCTAGTTTTTGTATCTTTTAATTTTATCCCCCTTTTCACTTATTCATTGAGATTGATGTTCATGTGCATAAGTACTTAGGTAAAGGCCTCCCCATGTTAATTATGAATTTGAAACTGGTCTCCAGCCCCTAGACTATGTAGGTGGCCTTAGGGTAGTTGCGACTCTAGCCCTAGTTAGGGCCAGTTCATGAAAGATTGGTATCAAATGTGGGTTGATACTTGGGATGTTGTTTGGAGTAGTCCTATTATAAGGATTTGGTTGAGATTAGGGAAAAAATTTCAACGTGTCTCGAGTGTGTCTCTGAGGATAGGGAATCTAGTGATGGTATGGGTGGTCGATGTATCCATTCACTAGGACCCTGACTACCTACTTATTGAATTGAAATACTAAGACATTGGTTGCAGGGATCAATGATATATACATCATATATGGTTGAGTATTTTACTATCCATATTAAGTAAGCTCCCCATTGTTATATATATATTCTCATCTAACCTTTGTATATCTTGATAACTTTCAGGATGCCTCTATGATTCCAGCCAGCTAGGATACTAGTTATGGATCATGATACCAATATGATGAGTGATGAGGCCTCGGTTCAGGGTCTATCCTATAATATCCTTCCTCTAAGTGGATAGGTAGACTTAACACCACCTGTAGAGAAATATATTATACCAGCCGAGTAGGCTGAGGATGCATGCAGACCTAGCACACTTTATGAGTTCCAATTCCAGAATCCACTGAGGTTCTATAGTGAGCTAGATCCTCAGGCAGTAGAGGATTGGATGGAGTTGGTGGTCCATGTTCTTAGGCTCATCTAGACATCAAAAAATCATGTGGTTTCACTGAAAGCTAGCCTTTTCCATTGATAATCTGGGTGTTGGTGGAGTATTTTTACCTTGATGCATTATGAGTCGACACTCTCATGGCCCGACTTCCAGTAGTTGTTTTGTGAGGAGTACTACCCCTCCTATTTGCACTCAATTCAGATTCAGGAGCTTCTAGAGCTGCAATTGAGAGGGATGACAATGGATGAGTATGCTATGAGGTTTATAGACCTTATGTGATACTCCCTTGAGATGACCTGAGATGGATACTTCTAAGCATAGAATTTTGAGCAAGGACTCCTCTGAGAGATGCTTGTCACTGTGGTTCCCTTATACATTCCCACATATGTCAGGGTGTTGGTGTAATAACCCAAAATTTTATCAATGAAAATCCCTTTATTATAGTTATTTAATATAGTATAAATCAAATTAAATCACATAAAGAACACAATATAAACTTTATAAATGAATAATGAATAAAATAAGAAGTATTTCTAGAAGTTAAGGAACCTATACTGATAAATAGTATCATGAAATTTGGAATAGTAATGTGACACCTATGAATAGTAAAACAACCAATAGAATAGTAACCATACCTATGAAAGTATAAATAAAATTTGGGTATATTATTAATGAAAATATGATATAATTATATCATAGTTTAAGTAAATAAATATTTTAAAAATTATTAATTAAGTGTTGGTATTTTATAAGTTATAAATATTTAATTACAGTTTTTTGATTAATTTTTTAATTTAAAAGAATATTTGTTTTCAAAAAATATATTCATAAATTAATATTTTGTTATCTTATGATTATAATATAATTTTATGAGACCTTATTTAATTTTTAAAAGTGTTATAAAATTAGTTGTAATTTTAAAATATGTATTCTTCGAGTAAATGATGATTTTAATTAAAAATTAAATTTCTCATATTTATAAAATTATTTTCATAAAATGGGGTTAATTTTTGAATTCTACATGTTGAAAAATGGTTAGGGTGAATTGTTTTTTGTATTTTTTAAAAATACTTGATTTTTTAATAGTAAAATACAATAATTTATGTTATATATACATTATAAGTTAAATACACTATTCCTTGAGTCATGGATGATTTAATAACCATTTTTTAGAACTAAAATAATCTAATTACTATATTTATTCACAAGAATCATCACTATTTATTGTCTGGATCAAAATAATAAACTAATGAATAAAATAATGAGAAAACACCCCTCTCATCCACTATAAATACCACACCTCACCGCCTCTTCTACTCACAACTTCCAAGATTTTAAACTTTTATGAATTCTTCCAAATAATCTTTCCAAAGCTCTCCCCCATGTCTAATAACTATTGGTCTCATAAAAAGACCAAAAAGTTTTCCCTAAGGAGGATAAATACAAGAGCTAAATTCATTCTTTATTTTCTTTTATTTTCTTTTAAAGTTCTTAATTTTCTTCTTTTATCCTCAAACCACATCATCCAAATGGAATGATAAATCCATAAAATTACATATAATATAATTTTATTATGTTTATGGAATAATAAATCATCAATTATTTCTCCTCTCCTTCTGTTTAAAAAATGAAAACATCGTCTGTGATGTGTTAATTTATAACATTCAAGGACAACGAGTTTTCAATTTCTATTAACGTATTCAAGGATGGTCATCAAACCATTTTTATGGTTGAAATAGATTATAATATATGTATTATAACTTATATAAAGTTTTGTAATAATTTTATTTACATGTTATTAAATAATAGAACAAAATGAGTTCGTTGTGATAAAAACCTGCTAAAATTAATCTAAACGATTATCATTAACATGTTATTTAATGATTCATACTAATATATTGAAAAATAATAATATATAATACCAATTAAAATTATATTTTTTCATTAATAACATAAAATTTTAATTCTGTATAATTATATCCATTCTACATGAACTTCCATACTCATATATAAGCAAACCTATCATGAAAACTAAGAAAACGAACACTTCTGAACGATGAAATGGAACACTATAACTCATCAAAAAGACCATAAATGAACTTAATAAAATTATAATAAATAAATTAAAAGTATAAAATGTTATATAATTATTAATTAATTAATATAATTTTATTATTTTGGACATTAAGATTAAGTTCAGAACCATTTCGGACATAAAGTAAGGGATTCTACCCAAACCTCCATTTTTTTCCTTTAGGTTACTCTTTATCTCTCTTTACCAAAATGAAATGATTCTTTATTTTTATATAATTACTCTAAATTATCTTTATATGTTCCAAAATTATTTATAAATATCATATCATCCATCTTTTATGGGGTAATATGTGTTTTACAAAGGTTTATTTCTCAATTCTTCCTGATAAGCAAGTCTAATTCAAGGGAACTTCCCAATTTATTTACCAATTTCAAGTGCACTTAATAATCTATTTTAAAGAACAATTAGTTTTATAAAATCACACATTTTATCATGAAAAAATATATTGGTTCAATTTTTTTTATACAAACAATTATTCGTTTTTCCATTTTAAAGAATCATGAAAGGTTCCCTTAAAATATACTAAAATGTTTTATTTATAGAGTTTCTTCAACAATATTTTTACATGTTTTAACTTCAGTTTGACATCACTCATAATGATATATTCCTATAATCCCTTATTAATTTCCATTTATTATTTAAATCTATCCTTTCATAGACACCATTATGATATTCCCTTTTGATATGCTTTTTGACATGATTATGATACCCAATTCTTTCCATGGGAAACCCTTATGTTTATGTTTGATTCCTTATGAACGGTTCTTTATATGGAAAACATATTAATGAACATTTTATTATGGGTTCACCTAGATAGTGATCTAATGAATTGGGTAATATTTAGTCTCATGAGACGTCATGTGCAATGGTCTTGGTGGTTAACCTTGACCCGTGCTCCATGTGCAACGATCATGGTGGTTAACCTTAAATCATGCTTATTCATGTGAAATTATCCTTGAATCATGATTATTTCATGTTTTATATTTATTACACATTACTATTGTTCCATTATTATATGATTCCATGTTCTATATGTTATGATTCTATATTTTTAATCATGTTCTATGACTTTTTATATCATTATGTTATGCCTTATAACCCATGTGTTAAGATTTATTTTAATGTTTATTTCCTTACTGGGATTTTTAGATCATCCCTTTATTTATGTATCCCCCTAGGTTATACTATATAGATATAAGGTCTCAAAGGAATTTAGGAGCTCTTTATGAATATTAAATAAAATATGTTCTTATTTTGGAATCATGATGTTTAATTATGTACCTAATCTCCAAGACACTAGAATTTATTATCCTTGGATTATATTTTGATGTTTAAATATGATTAAAATCATGTATTTATATGTGTAAAAGGCTATTATTTCTGTTGTTGTGGTGGTCACTAGTGATAAAGAGTTTCATTTCAGAGGGACTCTAGGCAGTTTGAGCTGGTAGTGGGCGTCAAAGAGTTGAGTCGTCCGTAGCAGCTAATAGGTTCCAGTCAGTAGGATCTCAATGTAGGAGATCCTATAATGACCAGAATCAGATGTGTGGTCATGTAGCCTAATGAAAACATAGAGGAACAGGGAAACTTGGAGAGTGGAGGTAATTTTTTTATGATAGGGGAGGTCACATAGCACATGACTACTTGACCAGACATACTGAGGAACACATGTAGGTAGCTGACAAACCACCATTATAGAGATAATACCATGACCAAGTATCACCCAGGAAAGGGTAGGGTGGCCCCTAGGGAGGCATATCTAGAAAAGGAGTAGTTGGAGCTGTGGGTGGTTGATGATGTTATAAGATCCTTCCATGAACACCACTAGGTGGTCCACATCAGGCTCAAGGAGATGGCAGTTGGGACCGCATACAGCTGTGGTCTTTGGTGGTGTATGACTTAGTGACACATGAGATGATTAGAGATATGATATTTTTGTTTTATACTCTTTATTTAATATTATTATACATAGGTGGTAGTAATTTATTCATCTTTATACTCCTAGTGTGAGATTTGGAGCTCCCCATTGAGGCGCTATCCCAATAACTTAATCTTGAGGTTCTTATAGGGAATTATTCTTCTCTATATTTTATTTGACAGCAATGTAAGCTATTGTTTGGAGGTGAGGGGTTTGTATAGGACCTTTTGGTCATTATTATGGAACCTATGACATCATCTTGGGTATATATTGGTTTTCCAAGATTTGGGATCGGATTGACTGTCACCAAAAATGAGTTAGATACCTTCCCACTAATGAGACAAGATTCACCTTTTTAGGTGAGAGAGATATCATGGTAGGGAGAGTGAGTGATATGAGTAGGAAGTTATATCCCATCACTCATAAGTTGGAAAGTATAGACCTTGGTGTAACAATCTCTTCAAGAATCTGGATTCCTTCAGTCATGGAGGATTATATGGACATCTTCCCCAAGGATTTTTTAGGACTACCTCCATGGAAAGAGATGGAGTTTTATATATACTTACATCCTGGTACATCATGAATATCTTCTATGGCATATTGGATGGACCCTACCGAGCTTAGAGAGCTATAATTTTAGTTGGAGGACCTTCTAGAGAATGGTTTAATTAGGCCCAATTTGTCCCCTTGGGTAATTCAGTGTTTTTTATAAGAATGGTGGATGAGAGATTACGAATTTTCATGGATTATCATCACCTAAACTAGGCCACAATAAAGAGTAAGTACCCATTTCCAAGGATTGAAAACCTCTTTGACTATCGTCAATGTCCAGCTCGCCCCAGTCGATAACGAGTGATGGATCATGCATGTACCACCTCATCTACGACACATGAAAAGCATCATGCGCCTAGTGCATATGTGGGGGAAGATATAGGCGGTATGCCACCTCACAAAATCTACTGAGAATCTGGAAAGGTCCGATGAACCTTGGAGATAGCTTGCCACCTCGACCAAATCTTCAAAATCATCATCAGGGTGAGACCCAAAGGAACCCATGGTCTCCCTCCTCTAACTCAAAGGGTCTCCACCTCCTATCATAATAATATTTATTGATGACCTGTTTAGTCCTCATCCACTCCTGGATGATCTACACGTTCTTAGTGGTAGCCTATACCAACTCTAGACCCATGAGTGATGACTCCCTTGGGTTTTTCCCGCATAGAGGTGATCTCCACAGCCGCTCGTACAAGTCCTCAAACAGTGCCATTCCAATGATGGAGTGATATCTATTGTTGCATGAAAAATACACCTATGGTAGGTGATCCTCCCAACTATGACCAAAATCAAGGACACAAGCACAAAGAATGTCCTCTAAGGTCTATATGGTTCGCTCCATCTAACCATCTGTCTGGTGGTGGAAAGTTGTGCTCAAGTGAAGCTCTGTCCCGAATGCCTCCTATAGTACCTTCCACAATCGAGATGTAAATTAGGAATCATGGTCTGAGATAATCATCAAAGGAACCCTATGAATCCGCACTATCTCCTGAATGTTGAGACGTCTCAATCCCTCTACTGATCTCTACTCCTGGATGGGTAGAAAGTGAGCCAACTTGGTGAGTCAGTCAACGATCACTTGGATAGAATTGTGGACCTTAGAAGTGCGTGGTAACCCTATCATGAAGTCAATATAGATACCATCCCACTTCCATTTCGGTACCTCATGTGGCTGTTCCAAGCATGTTGGGACTTGATGCTCGACCTTTACTTTCTGAAAAGTGAGGCAGTGTGAAATGAACTCTGCCACTGATTTCTTCATCCCTGGACACCAATACTGATGTTGGAGGTCCTAGTACATCTTCTCCACACCAGGATGTACCGCCAAAGGGGATATATGGAACTCCCTCAACACATCATCTCACAACGTCACTAGTACTACGGTTAATCCTCTAAAAATGATGACGTTCTCCCTACCTATCAGAAATCCATCAGGAGCCTATCCTGAGGATATCTGAGCATGTCGAGCCTCATAGTCAAAATCCAAAATATGTGCCTCCATAACTTACTGTAAGAGTGAGGGAGTGAAAATCATTTAATGAAGGTAAGATGCTCCATCATCATCCAAAAAAGGATATCTGCATCATGGCTAGATGCTCCATCACCTCACTCAGCAGCTGTAAACCAGACCTCCTGATGAGTGTGTCTACCACCACTTTCCTCTTCCTAGGAGTATATACTATCTCAAAGTCATAGTCCTAGAGGAAATATAGCCATCACCACTGTCTCAAGTTCAGGTCCTTATGTGAGGATATGTACTTGAGACTCTTGTGGTTGGAGTAGATGGTAAACCTTTCACCCATCAAGTAGTTCCACAACATCTTTAAGGAAAAGACCACTTCTGCTAACTCCAGGTCATGGGTCGTGTATTTCTACTCATGATTCCTCAAATTCTATGAGACATAGGTGATCAATACTCACTCCTACATCAGGACACAACCCAGTCTGGTCCCTGATGCGTCGTAGAAGACTACATACCCAACGCCCACTTATGGTAGTCTTAAGATGGGGGAACTCGTGAGTCTCCACCTCAGATCCTAGAAACTCTACTGGAAATTATCCATCAACATGAAGGGATATCCCTTCTGTGTAAAGTCTGATAAAGGTGATGCTACTCTATAAAATTCGGGCACAAACCTATGGTAGTATCTGGACAATCCCAATAAACTACACACCTCAGTCACACTTCTGGGTGGTTCCCAAGCAAGCACTACCTCTATCTTTGCTGGATCCAATACAAATCTAGACACTGAGATGATGTGTCCCATAAAGTGGACCACCTGAATCCATAACTAGAACTTCAAGAACTTACCATAAATCTGGTGCTCTCAGAGTGTATCCAAGACTATCTGCAAGTGTGTAGCATACTCCTCCTCCTCCGACAAGTACACCAAGATGTCATCAATGGATACCACCATGAAACAATTGAGGTAAGGCTGGAATATCTTGTTCATGAGTCCCATAAATATTTTTGGGGATTGATCACACCGAAGGGAATCACCAAGAACTCATAATGGACAAACCTTCATCTGAAGGCTATATTCAGTATATCCTCATCCCATACCCAAAGTTGATGATAGCCGGATCTGTGATCGATCTTTGAGAACCACCTCTCTCCCTTTAGCTGGTCGAAGAGGTCATCAATCCTCAGTAGTGGATACTTGTTCTTCATAGTACCCTGGTTTAGGTGTTGGAAGTCCACGCATAGCCTCAAGCTCCTATTTTCCTTCTTGGAAAACAATACTAGGGCTACCCATGGTGAAATTCTAAGCCTTACGAACCCCTTCTCCTATAAGTCCTCCAGCTATAACATCAACTCATGAAGCTTTGTAGAAGCCATCCGATATTCCAGTGTGAATATCAGTGCTGTAATCAAGTACAAATCGATGCAGAAGTATACCTCCCTATGAGGTGGTAGTCCCAGAACATCCTTAGGAAAGAAATCCTCATACTCGTCCACCATTACAGGAAATATCAGACTCCTATCATCCACTGCATCAAGGGTGAGGATAGCCAATTGGTGAGTGATCAGCTGCACCCTCCTCCAAGAAAGTACATCCTATGCTGAAAAGGTTCCTTTCTCACTGGTGAAAGAAAACCTGGTCCCATCCTCACATACACACCACACTTTGCACCTAAAATAGCCAATCTGAGTATGGAATGTGAATAAATAGTCCATACCCAAGATGACGTCATAAGGCCTCGACACTGCTTCTAAGAGATCCCATCTGAAGCTCTCTCCTACTAGAGTAAGCTCACACCACCGTCACTAGTGTGTAATTGTATAATCCCCTCCCGTAGGAGTCCCTAATTATAAGTATCGAGCCAACGACTCCACCAGAATCTCTGAACCTAGAATGAGGTCTATAGAAAGGAAAAAGTGACTATAACCTATATTTATAAGAACTACAACTAAGGTGGATAAGACACATATTGTACCTCTAATCATCTCTGGAGTGCCATGGTTATAGGCCTCTATTTCTTGAAGCTGGCCTCACCCCTATAAACTGGCTCTCTAAGCCTATGGTGGACCACCTGGGGGTGGTGGTGGTAACACCTCAAACCATTGTCTACCACCTTCCACTCTTCCTACCCCCTTCCATGTCTTCCACCCTGAGAAAATCCTTGCTCGAACCTCTACCTCTACCTTGGAGGTCCCTTAACCATATTCTGATCATCTACGTGGCAAGTCGAGAAGTCACAAGCCATGTGTCCCTACCCACCACACGTTAAGCATAGCTTGGTTCCCTACTAACTCTCTCTACTTTGGGAGCCACGTACTACCAGCCCTGAGTCCTGGGGTAGCCCCCTAAAAGACCTGTATTACTTGGACCCCCATGTCTACTACCTACTACTCACCACTAAAGACTCTGCCACATGAGGTCTGCTGGTGGCTCCAGTTGTCGGCGCCTGCTCCGCCAGGAATCTCTTTGTAAGAAGGGCTCACTCCAGCACCCATACCTGAGTGGGGATGTTGAGAGACACCATGGATGACCTGATCTCCCCCATATGAGTCCCTACTCAAAGGTCTAAGACCTAAAGATAGGGCCCCACACTATGTTTGTGGAGTAGCGAGAGAGGTCTGTAAACCTCAAAAATTACTCAACCACTGACAGGCTTCCCTACTATAGGTGAAGGAAATATTGTATATGCACAGAGTGAAATGTCAGGGAGAAGAACTCCTCCCAGAAATCCACTCTAAGTCAGCCCAAGAGAGGGTCGCTTCATTATGAGTCTGAATCTTTAGACTCCACCATCTCCCTGCCGAGCCCTGAAGGAGGATCATAGGTGATATCACCATCTGGTCAAGCAATGTCCTCACCAAGAGGATGCCCTGCGTCATTACCTCCATCCAGTCCTCAATGACCTAAGGATCTATATCTCCCCTGAACTTGGGAGGTCTCTATCTCTAAAAATCATACATGTCACCGAGTCTATGTATATCTTCTACCGGTAACACCGGTAGTAACTACTGATCAATGGGTGGTGACAACACCGGTGCACCACCAAATGGGGCCATCTCTAGGACTAATCCCTGAACCGATGCCTCATCGCTTGGCAAGCTGCCCACACGATCACATATCAGAAGTCTAGCTAGTTTTTTTCATGGAGGAATCCTGAAATAGATCAATATGTACCACAATCAGAATATTATACCTGGTGAGATGAATTTTATTCAAGAAAATCATAAGGAGACACTTATTCAACCAGTGTTTTCATGTATAGAGACAAAAGAGGAATTCAAGGTCCAGATGTATGGATATGTCATCCTCCACACCAACACTGGACTCCACGAATCTAAAATTAAAACTTGAAACATTTAACATTGTTTCTCTAAAACAAAACAACAGAATCTCGGTCTATAAGGTAGAACTGACCACCTTTGATTCCACTTTTTCATGACCCGTCCCCCGGGGCCCATGCTATGACATACCCCTTGCCCAACTCCTGAAGGCCAGGGGTTGGAAACTAGTGCCAAAGGCGTCAACCCACAAGTGGGAGACATTTTCCTGAGTACCTATATGCACACACACACAACCACATCCCAAAGATGGAAATGTAAAAAATTCATGCCACTAAACAACCACTGAGTAAAAGTAAAAACTGTAGGTCAAATGGGATAGAATGCAAACCCAACAAAAGACTAACTGGAAAATAGTAAATTAAAAAAGGAAGTCTAGATATCCATCAGCTAAAAACCCCACCTGATGGGTCGGTATAGAGTAGCTGCTGGAAGCGATGGAAGTATGTCCCGTTTGCCTAGTCTCACTGGGATCCACCGAGTCCTGGGACACTGAGTCCTCCGTCAAGGCGGTGACCATCTGCACCAGACACAACACGAGAAGGTGAAGCCTGTGCAGGGGTGAGTAACAAAATACTCAATAGGGACCCAAAAACAACAAAGGAATGACCACAAAGCAATCCACAACCAAAACACAAATCATGATCACCAATCATGATCACAAAACAACACAGATCACACTAGGTATATTCAAGAGTAGGATAGTAGAACCATTAGTCACATCATAGAACACCATGGGCTGCTGGAGAACTCCTCCTCAATGAGTAAAGTGGGCCTACGGGGTCACATAGAAGCTACTTCCCACTAACCTTAGGACTGTTGTGGTACTCATCCCGGATGAGTACCATGGGTATGCTGGGTTACACAGAAGCCGATTCCCACCAATGGCCATACCGAGGTACTCCTCCCATCGAGTACCGTGGGTCTGTCAGGTCACATAGTAGCTTCTCCCCACCATGGGCCTGCTAGGTCAAACATAGGCCTCTTCCCACTAGACTACAGTATTCGATCCATATAGGGTTTCTTATCAATAGTCTTTAGGTCTCATCCAACTGTAGGGATTCTGCAAGTAGCATGATTGATCTCGAGAAACTGATCCCCAAGCCATTCATCAAAATTAAACTTCCATGAAATCCTCCATAGAGTATACCAAAATATTAGTCTTGTAGTGAGGGTTCCAACTCTACAAACAGATCATTAATCGGACACCCAGTTTGCAAGATATTGATGTTTTTTCAAAAAGGGGCTGGTTGGGTCTGGGTCCGGTCCAACCCGGCCAGATCGACCAGAATCGACCTGGATCTAGACTATCTTGGGTCTGGCCCGCTAGGGAGGGTTTGGCCCATTGAAGCGGGTCTATCCCTTGCCCTGCCCGATCCGCTGAAGTAGACTGGTTTGTTCACCTGGTCGGGACATGGTTGGAAGCCGCGTCTGACACCCCTGCTCACCCCACGTTCAATGTAGGGTCATTTCCTCCTCCATGGTCAAGAGACCGTGGCCCATCTATGACGTAGATGGATAGACTCCCACACGCGATCAGGAGACCGTGTTCCCCTGAAGAGCACAACCCGTAACTGCGGGCCGCTCCCCCGACGCGGCCGCCCGGCCGCGTCTGCCTCCACCGGCCGCCGGCATAGCCGATGGTCCTATTGCTTTGCCGGGGCCCTAGCCGGCCTCAACGCTCCTCCCAGCATGCTGTCATGGTGCGCTTCCACCCACTCGTGGCTGCCTGTTCCGCCACCTATAAAATACTCTCCTGACCACCGGGTCCGCTCCGGTGGTCCGTTCTTCATGCCGACTGCGCCTATAGCCTCTGTGGGGTATTACCTTCCCTAAAAAGGCCTTGAACTTTCCTTGATACCATTTCAAAGATTCTTCCACCAAGAATGCACAAGGAGGATGGGGTTCATGCCTTGTTTGTGTTGGTCCATGTCCTCCAAGTTAGAAGTTTAAAATAGGGGAGGCTTGGGAAGGATGTTCTATCAAAAAAATTCAATCTCAATAAGAAATCCCATGAAACACCACCCTCCAACAAGAAAGGATAACCTGTGGATCATCCTTTTCATGTGTTGATCCATGTTCATCATTTATAATGAAGAATGGGGAAAACGTAAAACAAATAAAACCCTACCACGAAGCAATTTGACATTGAAGCGGTCCGCCTGTGAAGGTTCAAGAAGGCGAAGGCATTCGTTGCTTCCTGGATCCATTCTTCAAGGTGCGTCAAAGTTGTTAATGTTCTGTTGGATTTCGTCATTCTTCGTTGGAGAGAAAACTCGCTAGTGGTTTGTTAGAGGATTTTCCTCGGATTAATTCTTGTTTCCCCAACGTGTTATCTTATTAAAAGAAAACACGTCATAGAATTTCTGTAATGCTGTTTTATTTATGAAAAACGTAGCTATTATGATTCATTTAAAGCATTGTTACACTAAACATTAATGATCCACAATCCATATTTTTTATTTTCTAACACTTTTAAAGGCTAAGTGTGAACCTTAACAAAGTTCCAACTAGTCAAAAAATCAAATAGATTCAAAAACTCCATAACCTAGATATTTCAAAATCCAAAAAGTTCCTCCATTTCAAGATATCAACCGCATCCATCAACACCATCCAAGGATCCATAATTCTTCGAAACGTAAAATCATTTCAAAATTTGAAATTCAAAAACAAAAAATCCATCATCATTCCTCGGTTGCCATCGCCACGAGAAGCCTGACACAAATCATCACCTTCATCAATGTCGAACCACCGGAAACCATCTTCACCGTCGAACCACAGATCCCATATTCATCTTAGAGATTCCAACATCGTTTCCTCCAAGAAACTGAGACTCATCGAGATCCAATCATGGGACCCTGAACAACTATCCCTTCTCAGGAATCTCCTATATACGGAATGCACCATCATTAACTATAATCTTCCGTCAAACCTATTTGCTAAAAATGGAACCACCAGAGTACACCATAGACACTGAGAACGCTACACCAGAACCAGATATACTAACCACCTCCCCGAAGAAAGTACGCACTAGGAACTCCGACGGCCTCTGAACCCACATCCCAAAACCTCAGCGTCACCCCGCACCTGATCCGCCTCAGAGAGGCATGAATAGAAATGAGTCCAGAGTAGGGAACAAAGAGGATAAGAAACCCAAACGACGCCAAGACGATGGGGCAGAAAAACAAAAACAAAGAAAGGCCGATGATGGAGTGCTTTAAGAACCGATAGCCACCGAACCACAAAATCCCAAAACCTCTTAGAAACCCTGTTTCAGACCCGACTTGGAAAGTCTCAAGGGAACCAGGGGTCAGAGAAGGGGAGCGACCAAGGGATCCAATGAAAACACCGATGAATGGACTCTAAACAGGGAAGGGAGAAGGAGAAAAATACAAGAAGAGGAGAAGAGAGAAATGGGAGGAAGGAGATGCGCTCATATGGGCCTCCAAGCCCACATCATAGGGTTTCAGGAGGAAACCCTAGGCGGGGCGGAGAGGGGGAGGGCCAGGATAGAAAGCGCTCATTTTTGGCCAAGAGGAAATCAATGGAAGGAAATGTTTACTAAACATTAAAGATCCATTAAATATCCTCTTTTAATGTGCCTCATCATCACCTCTTCACTGCAACATAGTGCCGCCATCCGCCGCTCCACAGTGTGGAAGAAAAATAAACAACTTTTTAAGTTATTTTATTATTTTTCAAAAATTATAAAAATTAACTTTTTTGTCCGACCCTTGCCGGTCAAAGTTAAGTCATTTTTAGAAAAATATCAGAATTTAGAGTTCAATAGTGTCCTCATATTTTTTATCTAAGCACTATTTCAAAAGTTAGAAAAAACTACTCGCACGTTTACTTAAGTGAACTAAAAAAAGTTAAAAATTCCTTTTTAGGATCACCGGAACTTAGAATCATGTGCTGTCAAAGCGTGTGGTCTCGAAACAATTCTATATAATTTTAAAAAATATATATGAAAATTCAGGGACATTACACTCACACCGAGATATACAAACAAAGGATAAGTGTGGAGCTCTCTCATCAACTCATCTATTATCATGTCCGGAACAACCATCCATCCTTGAAAAATGATGAATCGATTCCCTCATTCAGAATATCCATCTGGTGAATACCCTATATATATATATGGTCATGTAAGACCTCATAGTTGATGTCTCCCAGTAGGGACTCTCTAAAATGCTTGATAATTGGAGGATTCAACACCTTCAACTGAAGAAAAGTCGTACCCTCCTACTCCACCAGGGCCAGTTTCAAGGAAGATGACTACTTAGAAGCATCCAACACCAAGAGATCCTAATAATTCCTTATAAGGGAATATTCTACCACATTTCACTTTCCTTAATTATATACTATTTCAATGTCATAGTCCAATAAGAACTTCCACCAGTGCTTCTGTCTCAAGTTCAAGTCTCTCTATGTTAAGTCATACCTAAGAATCTAATGGTGTGAGTAAACCATGAATCCATATCATAGAAGGTATTTCCTCTACATCCTTAGGGAGAATAATACCACTGAAAAATCTAGGTCATGAGTCACATAGTTCTACTCATGGGGTCTCAACTAGTTTGACCTGTATGCGATAACTATCTATCGCTGCATCAACATGTAGCTGAGCCTAACTCTTGAGGCATCACAATATACTACATACTCCATAACCACCTTTTGTAGTATCAACATAGGATCACTAATTATCCTCATACTAGAGAATTATTACAAAAACCTCTTATATCATATGGAATGGGTCCTCTATCTACTTATCATAGTGGAAGCATCCTATTGGGATATGTAATGGGTCCTCCATGATTCAGAGTGGAACCCTCTAGCTGGGCTAGGCATGGGTCTTCTATCAGCTATATGAGAGTGGAACCCTCCAACTGGCTTGTGTATGGGTCCTTGACCATTAGAATGGAACCCTCCTATAGATTCAGGGCATGGGTCCTCTACCATTAGATTGGAAACCTCCTGAAGAGTCTAGGAATGGGTCCTATAACATTAGAGTGGAACCCTCCTACTAGACAGGGCATGGGTCCTCTATCGACTATTAGAGTGAAACCCTCTGTTTCCATGCCTTTTTATTTGGTTACTCTCCTGCCATGGGTTGTGAAGACATGTGGGGTATTCCATGTGCTTTATGTATTTATATTATCATGGTTGTATGAGGTCACTCTCCTCATATGGGTGGAAAAGACTCAATGTATAGTCCATATACACACCTTGTTTATACCCTTATACTTGGATGAGGTTACTCTTTCTCTTAATTTGGGTTATGTTACATCTTGTTTACTATCTACTGTTTTTCTATTCCATTTATGCCTCTTATTGCTCTCCCTTTCAGCATTCGGGGCATCCTACTGGGTATGTATCTAATCACCCTATAAGGTATTTTCCTCACACTTCATGTCTTATATAGACAAAGAATAGGTCAACGATGACTACAAAGAAGCTTAGGGATAATTTTTTATTGGGACTATGTACGGTGTTCATAGCTTAGATATTAAGAGCTAGGCTCTCTCAATAGTTTAATTTACCAGTTTTTTCAGGTTGGGACATCTTTCTAGTTGGGAATGCATTTTTTCCTCTTTACTTTTCTATTTACAGTAATTTACTCTTGTACTCTCTAGAGTTTTTTATATAAATGGCTTATTCCCTAGTTGTCGCATCTTTTAATTTTATACCTTTACACTTATGCATTGATATAGATGTGTGTGTGCATATAGGTACTTAGGAAAATGCCTCCCCATGTTAGTTATTCCTTCAATGTTGGTCACTAGCACCTGGCATATAGATGCAGGCTTGGGGTATTTGGAGCTCGAGCCCTGGTTAGGGTCGGTTTGTGACAAGGAATTTGAATGTAAATTTATGAATAAAATTTAAGGCTCAAAAGGAGGTCTATATCTAAAGTCATGAATGATAATAAAAGTAAATCTAATGGAATTATCCTCTTTAAAAAGTAAAAAATCCCAAACTTCCCAAACTCAAGTAATACCATGAACAACGAAAATGATGAATGTGTCACCCCTCTATTTTTTCAATTTTAATTTTTTTTAAAATTGAGTTAGGTTAAGTATCACATCCACCACCCAACCCAAAATGATAAAAATAATTGGTCAAGTGATGATTATTTTTTACCCTCCACAACTCAACCCATATTTTTTCATTTTTCTTCTTCTTTATTTTTCTATAGGGGTAAGAATGAAATATAATGAAATATGAAATGGAAATTCTCCAAAAACCAATGAAACACCCAATAAATTTTCCTCAATAAGGAATACCCCTTCATCGATGAAATCCCTACCCCTATACTTGAACTTTGAACATCATGAAAAATAATAGAGTATGAGAATTAATGGATAAATTAGATTGAAACATGTCTTATTCCTTTCAAAGGAAATTCATGGTTTATAATGGATAAAAGAGGGATTAATGTTAGAAGGGTCTCAAGTATAGTGTCTAAATACAAAAAAATTACTCAATCATATTTTAAGTGAATTTTAAAATTCATCATTTTTGATAGTTCAAATCCAAATCTTATTAGGTAATATATCCCATGTTCTCTTAATAAATTTACTAAGAATGATTAGAATTTTTTTTATAGAAACCTATCTATAATGTGATCATGTAATTTGAGTCAAACACTAATAAAATGTATAAAAAAAATAATCAATATGAATTTTTGAAATTAAAATAAAGAAATATGGAATGAAAAATTCAGCTATATGTGACTAAAAAGAAAAATCATGATTCATTGAATTCAAGTTCCTATTATTTAATCTAATAATCAAATCTCCTAATATTAATTGTTCAATTAAATTAACTTCAAAATTAAAACATGGAATCATGAGGTTCCTAAAAATTCTAAGTTTCATTAATCAAAAGTATATCACTAATCCAAGTGCGGGCATGACTTTTTTCACTAAATGTAAAAAAAAATCTAAAAATAGGTATGTATAAGTGAATATTTAAAACTAAATATTTCACCCATTTATCATAAATCTTTTACTTTATTTTCATTTCCTTTATTCCTTAGTTACTTTCATCTTTAATATTTAAGGACCTAAAAATATAATAAAAATAGTGAAATTATAGGCCCATTATCATGAAACTTCAAAGAAAATAAAGGTAAATTCACACCTAACTAGTTCTAAGAAGAATTGAAAATAAATTAAAAATAATAAATCATAAAAAATGTGGATTTAATAACAATATATCTTTGGTTATAGTTGTTTATCTTGAACTTACCTCTTGAAGTTAAGTGATTGATGGTAGGAAAGAGGTTACTCAGTCCGAATCTACAAATAGATGAAGATGTGATTCCTCTATATAGATGTACCCTATTCCGTTTTTAGATACCAACTTTACTCTTACTCTGAGTAACACCTTCTCAACCTCTATGGGCCCAATCCAGTGGTTTTTTAACCTTCTTGAGAAATAAAATGGTAGTTCACTGATTTCCAAAACTTTATGGACCTCCTTAAATTCTTCTTAGACCACATCCCATCTTCTACATCTCAATTCTTCCAACATCTTATTATCATTATTTTCCTCTTTTTAATATTATTCTTTCCTTTATAAATCATACATATCATCCTTTTTTCTATTCATAGTAGTGTCATCAACTTCCTACAAAATATATTCTCTGAACTCATCACATTTTTCATCCATATTTTTCATCACTTGGTGAATGTTTAATTTCAACTCTTCCCCACTAACTATTAAACTTATCTCTCCAATTTATACAACAATTAGTTACCTTAATATTTCTAGTAAGATTATTCCTAAGATAATTAGGGTATTCTATTCATCCATGTCTATCACAAGAAAATCTACCAGAAATTTGAACTCGTTTACTTTGATGACGACATATTCAAGTAGTCCTCAAGGATGTCTTACTGCTTTATCCATAAGTTGAAGCATAAATTGTTTCAACTTTATCTATATTAATAACATGATATTGAATGTTGAATATTATATTATATTTACACTTGAACCTAAATCACATAAAGTACTACCAAAATCATTATAACTAATATTAATTAGGACAAAAAAACTATCTGGATCACTTTACTTCTTTAATCGGCTTCTTGATACCACCGCTGAACATTCCCCTATCAGTGGGATGGTTCTCAATTCCTTAAGTATTATTTTTTTGACCCTAATTATTTCATGAAATTAATGTTGGTGGGAATAATCACAATTACCTAAACAAATGGTATATCGATATGTAGTTTTTTAAATATTTCTAGAAACTTTTCTATTTTCTCATCAAAAATTAAATTATTTACTCCCTATAGAAATAGTAGTGGTGGTTGATATGGTGGTGGTGATCATTCAAGAAAATATTTCTCATATTCCTTTCATTTTTCTTTCTTTTTTCATTTGTTATCACTTTTACACCAGTTTTTCTTCATTCATAGATAGTTCTTCCATTTTTCTTACAACCTTTCAGCACTTCTTTGGTATATATTTACATTTATCAGGGTAATGTATTTAAGTTCACCATGTATTTGAATTTCAGTTTCACCTAGTAGGAGTACTCTTGGACTCTCCTTAATTTGATTATAAATTTGGCCTACTTAGATTTCCATGTTCCTCATTACAACTCATTGATTTTTTACATTGTTTCTTGATTCTTGAATGGAAGCAACTTGGTATTTAGAGTTTGTTGTCACTACTTTAGTGAAGATTATGTAGTGGTCATGATACTTGACATGGTATCCTCCAGTGAATAAACTTGACTTGTAAGTGTTGGTCTTTTGTTATGAGGTTGAAAACCTTATTCTCTTAGCTGAAATCCTTTCCCTTTATTTTTATTCTTCTATTGTGGTTGTTATGGCTTTTATCCCTGAATTTTTTTATGATCATAAATTAAATAATTAATATATTTATAGTATATACCTTGGTGATTTTTATTGACCATCATCGAATCTAGTTTCATTAACATTTCATTCCTTTGGGTGGAAACCTAGCTATTGTCCACCATGTACACCCCTTACACTTTTCCCCTATTTGGATACTATTAAAAAATACTACTAGACATCT
Source organism: Viscum album (assembly GCA_963277665.1). Lineage (NCBI taxonomy): Eukaryota > Viridiplantae > Streptophyta > Magnoliopsida > Santalales > Viscaceae > Viscum > Viscum album. Next base: position 1,161,505,282 of record OY728120.1, on the reverse strand, counting down.
TTTATAGCAACTCATAACTCTCTTTTGGTGAGTTTTTAATATGAAACCCTCCTATAGTAGAATCAAACATCAAATGATTTACTTATTATAAACCTTTGTAAAAGGTTTGAATTAGAAAAAAAAATTCAATTCTGTGATGTGGACATCATCTAATTAAAATCTTAAACATTTCCCATGCACTATAGTGTGTATCTTAACTTAATTAATAAAAATTAAAAATACTTACCCATAAATCCATTACCTTTGAATGAGGTAAAAACCTTGTCAAAAATTTTATTACTTGATCTTCCCATGTTATTATAAAGTGTGGGGTTAGACTTTGGATCTACTCCCATGGATTTTTCTTGAGAGAGAAGTGGAAGAGATACAATGTCACTATGTCCCTTGCAACATTGCTGAATTAGAATGTGTTGTACTATTATAATAAACTCCCAATATGAGAATCAAGGTCTTAATATAGTATAAAATAAAATTAAATGGAACATCTGATCTTTTGTATGATCACCAGATTTATCACAAAATGTTGATTAGTAATTGGGGGTACATGAATACTTGTATTTACCCCCACATTCAAGGGTCTTTCATAGTTGATTATGGATTTCACCCCTTGTTTCCTTTCTTGGGGATCATTTCATAATCCCAGTCTTTTTTATTATTAATTTTAAGATCCTTGAGTTAATCTCTTACAACCATGATGTCCTATTATTTTTGTGTTTTTTCCACTACTTTCTTAGTGTCCTTTTGATCTCAGGATTGAAGGTGGGATATTCTTCTTTATACTTTCCTATGGTTGAATAATCATGTGTTAAATTCGTTATTGGAACTACAGAACAAGAAGATAAAGTGTAAAATGTTGAAAAATAGAAGAAAAAGGGAAATTACTAAAAATTATAATCATTACTAAACACCTTTTCTCAACAATGACACCCATTTTAACATCGCCTAAAAGCGTTGTTAATTCTCTCATGGAAACCAAATTACAAAATTTAAAATCCCAAACTACGCTAACTAATTTTAAATCATAGTAGAGTGGTGATCAAGGTTTATCTATAAATAATGGTTTAGAAATGAATTAAAATGTTTAGTAAAACTTAAATGATGAAAAATAGAAGATTAAATTGGTTGGTTTTGAGAAAAATGAGATGGATGTTCCAAGATTTTGTAAGTTCATGATTTTTCACTAATGAAGGGTATGTGTTTTGATTTATAATTTAAATTTTGTAAAAACCAAACCATAATGAGAATCCTCATAGAGTGATCACCCTATATTTTTTTAGCCCCCAATTCCCCTCCTAGTTCTTATGTTAGTTTACAGATAGATGTTTGGAACCCTATATAAACACAGTGACCCCAAATTCATGCATTGGCCATTCCATGAGGAAGGGTCACTAGTTGATACATTTAATAGGAAAAACCTTCTATTTAAGCAATGTTAATGCATGAGAGAGAAGGGTAAGAATTAAAATAGAATGGTAAAAAGAAATTAACCCATTATGATCTCTAAAAAATAAAATTCCCTACACTAATTACACTCCTTTTTATATTACATATCTTGGAACAAAAGAGTTTACCCCCTCATTGTAGTGATGATAAGATAAGAAATTAAAAACAATGACATACTATAGTAACACTTATCCATAGAAGAAACACCATGTTAAGTTTTATTGTTTCCTCATTGAATTCCCATCCTCATATAACAACAAAAAAATTTCCTTATAGAGATAAATCTCTCTATTTTTAAATTTTGTTTTCTATTTCTATAGCTTGTATTTTTTTAGCGCTTGACCCACTCAGTTATGTGATATCCATAAGGGTTTTCCTCAAATCATTTAATGTTGGACAGGTCATCCTTATCTAGTGTAGATCTTAAAAACTCTTGGGTGTAAGTGAGGCCCACATGTTTCTTCTCTTTATTTTCCCCACCAAAGATCAGGTAGAAATGTGTGAATAGCCTAAAGGTATCATTAATTTTAATTTTTAAAATCCATCACCCTAAAGGGTGGGTTTTATTTCTATGACACAACATCCTTAAGGTGTTCATGGACATGAATGGTTATGCAGAATAACTTACCTACCATAGTGAAACCTCCTTCATACATAAAAAATTGTCCACTACCAAATCACACATCTCCATGGTGTAGCAGAAACCCTATGTCACAACTAATTCTTCATTTCTATCAGTTTTTATAGTTGTGGGGTATCCAATTGTCAATGAACTAAACTCCTTTTTTCTACATTTTTAATTATAGGGAACCATGAAATAATGGTTTAAATGAAACCACAACATCTTATTCGAAAAATCAGGAGAAATTTTTTATGGTATAACTGTGGGGCCATGACACAACTAATTTTCATTGGTTCAGACTCCCTTGGAAACTATGTCACATATCCATGGCTGCAATGTAGTGGAGATCGAAAATCCAGTGGAAACTGAGATCCTTAAATGATGATATTACAACATAGTTGAAATTGTGATGATTTAGAATAGTTTTATGTAGTGAAACATCACCCACGATGGTGTGGTTAAAATGAATGAGGATGATGACGCACGACCTTGGCTCTAAACACCGTCAATTTGGTAAGTGCATAGTACTACATGTATAGTGTACATCCCACATTGAATTTGAGATATGTTTTCATCTACCATATAAAAATTTACATGGAAGCATCAAATCAGAAGCCTACTATATGGATAGGATCCCACTACACTAACACACACCACATGGGCTCATGATGAAATGCGCAGTCCTAGAAGTATTTGACTGAATCTCTACGCACACTTATGTGCGACCCTAGATTTATATTACTACCCATGAAAGATATACATGATGGGATTTCTTAGATGAATGGCTATTATTGGGTTTACTATATGGATTTCATCCCTTTGGATTGATATCCATACATTTTTTGTCCAATCCCTCTTTTTTCCTTTCATTTCAATCTACACTGCACACACAATTAGCAATGAAACAAATATAAAAAAAATTAAATATATATTTTTTATATTTTTTATAATTTAAAATTAATAATAATAATTACCCAAATATAAAATAATTTAATTAAAAAAGGTCATCATTAATCAATTAAATTTTAAATTCAATGAGATTGAAGTTCCAAAATGGCATGAAAAAAGTAAAATCATCAATGGGACACCCTAGTTTCTTTTTTTCTTTAGACGTCAGAAATTTTTCTTCTATTTCCACTTAAAGGGAGGTGATGGGAGATTTATATCATTCCTATATTCTCCAATAGGCACTATCATTGACATGAGTTTGACAATGACCATTTCTTCTTTTTTTTGGACATTTTCCCTTGTACTGCGGGTATGGTCCTGGATTTAGCCTTGGTTCATCGAATTAAATCCTCTAGATATTGGGAAATATCTAAAAAATCCCAAAACAAACCAAAATATTTCAATGATATTAGTGGTGTTAGTAGTTCATCATAGTTATTTTCCACACAAATTTCTAGATACTGCTCTTGGGGGAGCAGAATGATGAGAGAGTATGTTAGGATTTTACATTTGGAAATAAAGTCAACAACCCTTTCATTTTACTATTGATTATAGTTTGTGAGGTTAAATATCATTTTATTACTTAGAGTGTAGATAAATAGATATAGTAATTAATAATTAAGGTCTTCAAAACTTGTAATAAACCCCACTGGGTGGCTTCAATACTAGAAGAAATCTTGCCCCACTAGAGTCTTCAAAAAACATCAAAAATTTACTGAATCTTATTGGTCTTATGGGCCCATCATGGGGAAAAATCTGGGCATGAAGTGTGTGAGATACTACTCCAGGTATCCTAAGCCATAAAATTTCAAGAAATAAATATTCCAAAAATTTGGTTGAGGTAAAGTGGTATCCACCCATTTAGGATATTCATTTCTTTAGAGATGTAAGGGGGTACACTGCCCCTCCATGGGTTCCTTCCAGGTTGCAAGAGACTTAAAAGTGTTAAGGATTTCTTAGGGTAACACTGTCTAAACCACATCTTGAGTGAATGTAGCAAGATATTATTGATGCACTCACCGTGCATTCATCTTATACTAACTATGAGATTGGGTTAGGGCTAGATGACTATACTGATACGAGGGAGGTTATTTCCATAATAGAGGTAAATATGGGTCTTCCACAATTTCTATATTCAATTAGATTGGTTGTATGGATCCAGTGACAACCCAATTATCAAATTAAATCCTCAAAAGAAAATAAACTCCCACCTAATAGGATAGAGAAGGGGTGACCACTTTTTCTTGGAGGTGATTCTCGATGGGAATATTTATCCTGAGAAATTCCTCATTATGCCATCTAAGATTGTATATATCAACCTCATACTATGCTAAATTATCCTCCACAAAGGGGGATCTGACCTTTATTCATGGAATGTGGGATATGGTCATGTCGTTCTCTTTATCCCTAGTAGAATAACATAGATGGGGTGGAAAATCATCATTTTAGGTTCCGAATTCTAGTTCCTCCTCAGATTTCGATTACACATAACTTTAGTTTGTACATCGGTGTAAGACACATCTCAAGGTATTGTTTTAATATTACATCCTTCAGTGTTCATATCTATATTTTTATCATATATTGGATTTAAAATTTAGATGTTCAAAAAGGCATACTGGGTATTATAGAGAAACCCAAGCCTTTTATATATAACATTACATGATTTTAAGCATAGTTAATCATCAGAGTACAAGCCAATGATTGTTAAGTCTAGTGTCTGGGAAGACTAGGTACATAAAATATAAAACATGGGGATAAAAAACATTTCTTTATTTAACATACATTAAGAGCTACTAACTTCCTTTGCATAGGGTACCCTAGGGAACACATAAACAAAGGGATGAGCTAAAAATCCCAGTAAGGGAATGAACATGAGGATACATCTTAAGCACATGAGTTAGGAGGCATGATGTAATGAAAAAAAACATGTAACATATGAAATAATATCATATAAGAATGGGATCATATAAACATGGAATCATATAAATGTGGCATAATCATAAAAAATTTCTTTAGTGCAGGTCAAGGAAAACCACCAATCCTGTTTCCCATTTTAGTACGGGTTAAGGCTAACCGCTAATCCTGTTTCACATCACATCCCACGAGACTTAAATTTACCCAATGAATTGCAGCACTATCTGGGCGCACCCATATCAAAATTTCTATGAATATTATTACCACATAAATATTCTTTCCACATAAATATTCTTTCCACATAAATAATCATACATAATCAATCATTTATAAACATAAGGATACCCATGGAAAGAATTGGGTACCACAATCATGACATAAAACATAACCAATGAGTGTATCATGAATGTATCCATGAAAGAAAGGTATTAGGACACACATGGAAGTTCTTAAGGTAATATAGTCATATAAAATGGTAGGTGGTAACAAATAGAAGTGATAACATATAAGAAATTTATTTTATAAACATTATCATTAAAACATTTTTGTGCGGTTTTAAGGAAAATACTTTAGAGCTTTTAAATTAGTAAAAAGGAAATTCTTTTATATAAAACCATAATTGAAACAAGAAGGTTTTCATAATAAAAATACTGATTTTATAAAGACAGTGGTGTCTTAAAATAGAAGATATAGTGCACTTTAAATTGGGTAAAAATTTAGGAAGTTCCTTTAAAACGAGTGTGCTTATTGGGAATTATCGAGAAGGGATTCACTTAAAAGCATTTATATCCCCAAAAGGGAATGAGATATGGATCATGGAACATGATTTTGGATAATATAAAAATAATATATATGTTTTACATAAAAAGAAAATACAACTACATTTTGGTTAAAAGAAAGATATAACAACCCGAAGGAATGAAAGAAGTTTGGGTAGAATTCATTACGGTTTATCGGCATGGTATCAGGTGTAACTAAGAGGGATTGATGAGAGAGATAATGGGTTTCTCATAACTTATAAAAAATAAGGGCAGTATGGTGTAGGTGATAAAATATACCCCATCACTTGGTATTTCACAAAAAGGCATAGTATAGAGAACAATCTTGATTAAGAGTGAAAAGGAGAGGATCCCTTACCTTAATTCCGGTGGTGTCCTCCACTTGTTATTAATGACCTGAATAAAGAAATTAGGTTTATTAATTAATAATTACAGAACCTATTATATATTTAATTGGTTTATTATAATCATTTTATGTTCATTTATAATTGTTTTTATTGGTTATGAGGTTCAATTTCATTGTTCGGGCTCGTTTGTTTACTTGGTTTTAAAAGATCGGTTCACTTATATTCAAGATTGGATAAACATGAAAGATGGAAGTGGTTGTCCATAAATGAAGTTATATTATATTAGTGAACATATAGGATATTACATGGGTTTAAAATTAATCTGGTTACTTAGATTGAATTCAATCTATTATATAAAACCATAGTGACAACCGTTTTTGTTAATCGGTGGGTTTGATTACAAAGAACATGTTTTTCTTTATGAATTAATACCATTTGTAAAAAAATATTACAGAATAAAAATAGGATATATTAAACATATATATTCTGGTTAAACCATAAAAAAAATGGTTTCATGGCCAGAATTAAAGATTATAATAGAAATTGATAAACCGTTGTCATTGAATGTGCTAAATTAGCACATCTCAAACGGTGCTTTCATTTCCTTCAAATAAAAGGTGAGTAAAATAGGTAAGATAATGAAGTATACCATTAGAATAATATAATTCCAGTAAATTTATTCTACTGTAGTTATCATATCATTTGGGTGAAGGGATTTGATGAAAGAAACAAAAATAAAAGAACTTAAAAAAAGAAGGAATTGGAAAGAGGAATTTACCTCTTGAGACTTCCTCCTTTGAGAACCTATTAAGGGGAGAGGTTTTGGTATTTTTAAGAGTATAGGAGCTTTTGGAAGTGGGGGAGGATATTGGTGAGATATTTGGGAAGAATATTGGTATGACACAAGTCTTGAGAGGAGTAAAGATAAGAGGGAGTGAGGTGGGGTTTTATAGTGGAGGAGAGGAGGGATTTCATAATTTTTTAATCATTAGTTTATTATTTCATCACAAGAAAAGGAATAGTAAGTATTACATGACCAATAATAATAATAAATTCATGTGAATTTGGAAAAAATGGGCTTACATCAGCATATCATCATCAATGACTCAATTAATCCATTATTTAGCATTTATTGTGAATTATCAGATTCTACTATTCATAAAAAATTCAAGTATTTCAGAAAAATACCAAAAATTCACCCTAACCATTTTTTGACATGTAGAATACAAAAATGAATTCCATTTTTAAAAAATAATTTTCTATATATGATTAATTTAATATTTAATTAAAATCATAATTTATTATTAAAAACCTGTTTTAAAACATTCATTTACTTATTCTAAAATATAGGTACATCATAATTTCACTTGAATATTATTTTATGACTATCATAGGTAAGGTTAATATTCATTAGGTAATTTCACTATTAATAAGGGTATGTTACTATTATTAAGGGTAGGTTAATATTCACCAAAAATTAATTTTTTCTTATCAGACTCCAAATAACTTACTGATTGCAACCATGTATATCAGATTTTAAAAATTCTAAACCTAGAAGTGTCAAACTTATGTTTAAAGGCCACTTAGAAATTAGTAGTTCATTATGTTGTGTTTTCATGTTATTTTATGACATATTTATAATAATGGAAATTTCCATTGAAAACTTTGGGTCGTTACACGTCATGAATCATTTAATTGTTCTTTGAGTAATAGAGAAATTCTAAACCACCCACATCCCCTTAGAGAGTTATGTTGATGTCTTCCCCCCAACCCTTTCTCTTACTAGGCCATTTTAGCTTATAACATTAATGGGAATTTTTTTTCCTTATCAAGAATTCACCAGATTTTAGGATATGAATAGTGACCTCAAGGGAATCTCCACCTATCCTCACTGAGTGATCCCCAAATTAGATGGGTATGTCACTTGGTGGCATGAACAATTGGGGTGCCAGTTGTTGGTAATCACTAACCAACCTTAATAATACTGATCATATCATAGGAGATGAAAATAACACCCCTATCCTTGAGGTATGTGATTTATTTAGGTCCACCGTAGGTAGTTACCAATCCTGCTAAGGATTAGAGAATTTCTATGGTAGTGGTCATCATGAAAATGCCCAAAACCCTATGGAATGGGGTTGTTATGGAGCTTCTGATGATTTCTTCTAGATCTACCCAAACTTTGATGACCCTAGGGGTGGAGGCGGTAGTAATAATGGCCCCATTACTGTGAGATAGATTTACTATCGGATGGATTCCATGGAGAATGAAAGTGAAATATTCTTGATTTTGTAAATTTTTACTCATGCATGAGATAGGTGTAGCACCCACTCAGAATGTGATATGATCACTATGGGGAGCTATTTTATAACCATTTATTTTATATTTCCTATTTGAGGCATGTTCTTTCCCTATCGAGATGCCTAGAGCAGGATCCTATTTGTAACTTTATCTCTTCATTCATAGTGATTTTTCATCTTTGATACATGAATATTTTATTGGATTGACCAACTAGAGCACATGTTATTTGGCCATGTGACCCATATTATAGAAATGAAATTGCATGATTCCATCTCAGGGGGACTCTATTATCCTGAGAACATGGGTAAGTATAGTTCTCCATAATTTCTCCATCCTCGTATATGTACATTAATTGTGGATTCAACAATTTTCTACCAAAGGTCTTCTAGTCCATGGATGCAAGCTTATCACAAGTCTACATAGTGATTTTATAATCTCAGTTTTGATCCATGAAGATATTAAAAAGGTTAATCTAGTATCAGGGCATGTTCAAAACTTAAATATGATCCTCATATCCTTGATAAGTGATGTTCTTAACCTTTATACACTAAAGGGTTTCCTACAAGTTATGGTGTATGTAAGGCATTCACTCCTCTTTTAGATCATTTGAGACATTATAGTGGGAGATAGAGATGGGACATAACATAATTAGAAAGTTGTTCTTATATAACTCCTTCCACATATATATTCTATATTATTCCTTATTAGGGGTATATTCCTCCACATGGTCATACCAAAAAGGTATATTTTCTACAAAAAACAAATTATGGCTATTATAGGGAAAGGATGGTGTTCACTACTCTTGGCCACCTACTGATCGAGGGGAGGTGTTTCTATGAGTTTATGGGATACTATATATGGTTTAACCCAGTATTTCAAGGACCTTTATATATTAAAGTTACTTGAAAAGTGGAGTAAATTATTTCTTGGGCGAGATATCACCCCGAGGAGGTTTTATATAATGAATGTTAGGGGTAAGATCCCCGCAATCCATCTTTATGCTACCATGAGGATGACTTACATGGTAGGTATAGACTTCTACTTTGGATGAAGAGTCGAAGGATCCTTGATATACTTAAAACTTATGTTGTATGTCTTCAAGGAATATGTAATTGAGTAGGGTATGAATATGAACCATTACCTATTCCATGGTTAGAATATTCTAACTTTCCATTTGTTGAGTAGGAGTATGATCCCACTGTATGGAGGTCACTGAAATATACCAATGACTATATTTGGTTATTTTGGGGATATGGGACTGTTACTGAGAAGTCACTAAAGCATGCCTATAATATTATTTATTATCATTAGGAATATAAGACCACCTATGAGTTACTATTAGAATATTCTGTCCATCCCTGGTTGACATGGGAATTTAGGCCAAATTTACATATATATTCCTTACCAGAATAGTCCAAAAAACCTCTAGAATGGGAAAAGGAATATGAGCCTCCTATTTTATTTATTATAAGGTATGTTGGTATAGTTCTTCATTTTAGGGAGTAGGAATATGTACCTAACTCTCTTTAGCTATTAGACTCTACTGAGAATCTTTTTTGGCAGGGATATGGGCCTTTTCTGAGGTGACTTTCAGAATATGATGATGAACCTGAGTTGGAGAAGGAATATTTTCCCGATCCTGGTTTTCCTTTGGAATATGATTTTGGAATTATTTGATATTAATATGAACCTATACTGGGGTTATTTCAAGCTAGGTTGATGATCCCCATTCAGAATGGGGATATGATCCAGATACCATGAATCATAATTTTTCAAAATTTTCTGATAATCCACTCAAACATGAGAAGTAATACATGATTACTCTAGAGTATCCATCTAGTCACATTTATCATGCTAATATTCTGCTTTTTTGGCTGGAACAAGAGTATGTTCCTATCCCTATATCATCACCAAAATATTCTAGTGAACCTCCTTTGTTACTACCAGGATATAATGACACTTCAGGAGGGTATATTCCAGAATATAGGCCAATATGATTTCTATCACCAGGATACGATGGAATAAATATTTGATTTAAGTGGGGATATGTAAACACTCAAATCCTCTATTTACCACTAGAATATACTGATGGGATTCATGCAAGGAGGTGGATATATGCACCTTCTATCTACTTAATATCAAAATATATTGATAGAATTAGTATGGGAGAGAAGGGATATGATCATTCTCCTCGGTTACTATAGGAATATGTTAATGGTATTCACTAGTGTTTGTGGGGATATAGTCCCACTCCCCATGATCCACAACTTTCTTCACCTAGAAATACCTCCTAGTTTCCCAGTTTTGAGTGTTTGAGGAGGTAACCTATCGGGAGACACCATAATTAGGTGAAAATGTGGTGTTGGAAAGATGAATTTGGTGATGGTTGATAAGATACCTCCTAGGTGACTTCTAAACTATGATGGAGCCATGGTCGAACCCTTCATCTAAATTTATAAGGTAAGGAATGTTCTAATTTTCATGCTCTAGGGATAATAACTTAAAGATATTTTTTATGGTGATAAACTCTAATGGATTCATTACGAATCTACTAGGGTGAGGTGGGATAGTATATTTCAGTTCATAGAGTCCCTTAAACATACCCTATAGGGTTGGGATGCTTCCATGCTAATGATATTTCCTAACCATCACGTTCTCCACCTGATGATGGAGGTGTTGGGTAGGTGACACCATCCTTTGGTACACAGAGCGAATCTCATGGAAGATATAGAATTAGAATGTTTTCCTTATGATAATTACTTTGAATTGGAATCAAATGGAGTTTAAAAAGAAAGTTTTTTTTTTCAAAAAGAAAATAAGAAACAAGGCCACCAATCAGTGCAACATAATAAGTAAGAAACATGCTTAATTATCTATACCTGGGAAACACAATTGTTAATTCTTGTTTTTGAAATATTCATGTTATATTTTTTGCATAGGATACATAGAAAAAAATAACCTTATGTGTTAAAACCCAATTATTATTATTTTAATTATTGAAAGATTCACATTAATTTCACCAATTTTTCTTTGACTCAGGATAGGGTAGTCCAATGTTCAGTCCATGACTCCTATTTTTTATGGTTTCCAATAGGATTTATTCATTGAACAGGAAACGCCCAATGGCTCCCATATCCATATTGAGTTATGATCCTACATTCCAAAGGAAGAAAATCATTGGAGTGACTTTCCAATGACTCTTATGAACTCACATTGGTCAAGAGGATGAGTGGTTGGGACAATCACACCATGTTAGAAGGAATTATTATCTACTATAGGATTTTATTATAGATTTAAGATATGTTCATGAATCCTTCCTAGACCCCAATATGAGGCCGATTACCCTAAATTTTAACAACCAGTTGTCAAATACCAGTGTGAATATCTATACATATCAGAGGTATATTCTTAATATGAACATCTATATATATCCTAGGTTCTAAAAATTGTTACCCATTATTAATTAGTAATGCTTGTTTAAGGGTTTCCATGTTCTAAATCCATACAGCCATAATTTCAGGAGTTTATTGATTTCTAGAAATGAGATAGGTGTTTATGGTGTTGGGATCAATCCTATAAATAGGATTCCAATGAATCATTATGAAAGGAATCATAACACACATAGTTTCATACCACTTAATGGGACACATCATACCTTCTATGTTCACGTGACAATGAATGATCCATATAGTTTAACATTATGTGATAAGGATGACTAGAAAAAAATATTCCTATAAATGATTGGTGTGTGGATTATGCATGAGTGGACTTTTCTAGTTAACTTCATAGGGAGTGTGGTTTAAAGGGGATGTATTAGTTTGGTAGGGAATATGACCCCCATCGAGGGTATGGCCTAATGAGGATGGATTAGTGTCACAAGGAGTATGTCCCCATAGAGATGAATCCCATTAGGAATATGGCCAAATGAGGATGATATAGTGGAACTTCAAAAGGAATATAACCCTCTAGGTGTGGGTTTGATTTTACTAAGAATATGGATAGATAAATGATGTTCTATGAGGAATAGGCCTAGGTGAATGATATGTATAGAATCACAAAAGTATGGTTAGGAAAGGGGAGGATGTAAGTGATATCATGGGGAATATATCCTGATGAAACTTATAATGAAAGGTTTATGATGTTGGGTTTAAACCATAGGGATGCATCATACATATCCCATTGAGGAAAAAATCAAATCCCACATAGTTCTAATGACATAGTTTAAGGTCATATGATAGGACCATACTATATAGTTTAAAAATGTGCGATGAAGATATATGTGGGGATATTTGAATATTGGATATGGGGGCTCAAGGTTTGGAGATTTTTCCTATGCATCTTGTAAATATTGGAATCAAAATCCATGTAGATCCAATTTTTATGGGAATCCAGTTATAAAATATGTGGCAATAGAGATTTGAGAGGGGCTTATTCATATGAGGCTGTTTTAATATGCTCCATTGAGAGTATGTCCCTTTGAAGGAAAGAAAGATATTTTCATGACTTACACCTAAGGAGGATAATCAAAATGGGGGTATTTTTTTATGATAATGTCATGATCATCACAGATATCTAAGCCCATGCGATTCACACTCGATGTGAGAAACAAGAGTTATGAAGAGATTATAAACATTTCATATGGATATAAAATGAAATTTGAATGAGGATTATACAATGGGGATTCCATATGATCATGAGTTTCATAAAGAATATAGATCTATGAGAAATGAATTATGATCTTCCAAAATCAACATTGAAATGTGAAATCTAGACATGTCGGAACTTTACAGTAATTTCCTGAGGGTGCCATGATCTTTTCAAGGAATATGAACTCATAAAAGGACAATATATGAAGATGCACTAGATGATGTGTATTGGGCCTTGAAAAGGCATCCAATATATTTTGATTAGAATAGGACTCAGGGTCCTTAGAGTTTATATGGTTCCTTTTCCACTGGTGGGTAAGGAATAGTGGTTAAAACCATGAGGATATTGACAATGGGTTATAGAGTATTGGAAAGAATATTAAGGGGTATTTCATTATATTAAAATAATATTTCATGGATTTAGGAGGGTTTAAAAGTTTTTTTGAAGTTGAGCGATCATATGAAGCATATGGGATCTCACAATTCACATGGAGGGGGGGGGGGGGGTCATGTGATCATGTAAAGATAGTGGCATATTGTGATCGTATGGTATCAAGGGGGTCAAAAAATCATGAAACCAACCCTGAGTTAGGAAATCATGTGATACAATCACATGACCTAAGATCTCATTGTGCAATTACATGATCGATGTATCATCAAGTTACCGTGTTACTGATGGGTTTTCATGCAACACAACCAAGTATTTCATGAATGATTTATATGTTCAGACAAGGGACACCCATTATTTAATTGAAATATTACTTACAATTTTTTTAAACAGTATTCTTCTAGATCAAAAAACTCTCCTTAACACTATAAATTCCACTCTCTATGTGTATCCAATTATTGTTATGTTCTACTATTAGTGTTTTTTATAGAGGTCGCCCCCTATATCTATTCCACATTGTATGTTGGATTAGATATATACCTAGGATTGATATAGTGGAATATTTTTTTTATAATTTAGTGGTGTATCTTATTAATCATTTGTATAGGTTTCATTTCATTAGTGAAAGTCCCCAACAAATCATGTAAAGAACTAAGATAATGAGATAATCTCATCATAGACAATCTTTCGTTGGATTTGATCATGTAAACTAGTTTTTATGGGGTTTTATCATGAATCTGGGAGGTATTCTCATAAAGAATAGTGAATGTGAGAGCCTCCCATCACATACAACCCCCTATCTCCTGATCTGACCACGTATCTAGAGTGTCATATAAAGGGTGATGATTACATGAAATCCTCATCAAAGACTCCCCCTTATACTTCCTTTTAGGTTTCATGTGATTGGACTCAGCTCATGTGATTATGTATAAATTTTAGGTTCATGAGATTTTGTATCACATGACCCTTAAGCAGTTGTGTGATCTAGGTTTAAATCATTCATTCCCTTCAAAATGACTTTGCATCAAAATGGATATTTTCACTACTTTATAGCAGGAATAAACACACATCTACTACCTAACCTCTACCTTATTACTCCTATAAGGGTCCATGAATCAAACACCACCTCACATATAGACCTATACTTCTCACTTAATGAGGTAGCATAATCCGATCCCACATCACATTATAAGTTGGACCACTTCTCACTCAAGGCGGTCTGATCACTACCTTATCAGTCAAGGTAGGTCCCTTTATCACATCACATTCCCATACACTACCTTATTACTCAAGGAAAGGTCCAAAATAATACTTTCTCACTCAATGTAAATCCTAAATGGTCTCAATCCACACCTTCTCACTCAAGGTAGTCCCAATATTTATACACAATTGTGACTCCATCTCACTCATGGAAGTATATCCAATGATAGGTCACTCATGGTGAGGACATGCCTTATGAACAACATCAACCACATCAGAATTCATCACATATCATAAGAACACGAATGTAAAAATACATAAGGAACATATCCCATCCCAAAACTCAACTTCTCATCCCTAAAGTGCTAGTCATTGAAGACCTAGCCCATTATCTCTAATCACTAACACCAACCCGCATCCATCAACCCAAGATGAATTCATATCTTATAGGATAATCTTGACACTATCCTCAATAGTCAGGGTATAATTACCATCTAAAAAACCCTAGTAATCTTAATATCAAGTCCTTAAGAACTTACCACAACCCTTTACTAGGTCTCATTTCACATCTCCTAAGGGAGATCTCTCAGCTCTTCACCCAGAGAAAGACTCCCTACATCACACATGTTAAGTCCTAGAGGACTTATATAACTCATCACACACATAAATACTATCTTCCAACTATATAAGGGAGTTACTTTTCAATAAAAATATGAACAATCATCTCGCCCATCAATAAATGACCCCTAGCCCCTCATGTCTTCCCACTAGCCCTTGAAACCCAACCTAGTCCATCCTACATCACCACTCACACCATGAGACCTAACCAAGGATTAAAATTAACCTAATAAACACCTTCTACCCTTATATACATATTCATTAGGATAGACCAATTTACCTAATTGCTAAAGTGCACTTATTCCAATCATAGGAGGCCTAGTGCCATCTTAACTATTCTACCCAAGGAACCCTCAATCTCTACTTTTCTTACTCATACCCCATGAAATATGAAGTCCCTCAAGATAATGGATAAATAAACATATGATATTGTAATATAGGGGCTTTCTACCTTAAACATGGAGTTAACCCCTCACTGAGATCCACCTATCCATGCCCAAGATTATATATACTCTTGAGCACGACACACATAAATAATTATAACAATTTATAATTAATTATTTATTTTACATAAAAATATATGTATTTACTTAAATACACTTGAAAAATAATATGTTTATACTTCCAAGACATCCTCTATCCAATTCAAGAAAACTCCCCATCCAATTCGGAATATTTCATGATACTCTTGTGAAATCATTACCAAAACCCTAGATCAGAAACCACTAAAATTAGTGATATACAAAGAGGAAGAGGATAAAAGGATTAAATGGAATAGAACACCTTAATACATTATATAAACACCACTAAAATCACCCCTATCCATGGGGGATCAAAGAAGAGGAATGGGGGAGGGGACTACTAAAATGGACCTCTTGTGTCACTCTCCCTTCTAAAATAGAAGGGGGTATAACCCTAAAAAATGGATCTTACCCTCTTAAAAAATATGGGAAATTATACTTTAATAAGTGGCCATGGGGGACATGGAACAAGACCCCTACATGGTGTATAGCTATGGTTTATATTAGGTCTCCTGGGAGAAACCCACCTTGGGGGTATCCCAAGGGACCTACCTCCCAATGACCCTCTATAGCAAACCCTAGAGCTATAACATGGGGATTCCCCACTATGACATGCTAAATAATGGCCTATTAGATATTGTGAAACTAGTCCCCAAAAGGCAGTGGGTTAGCCTCGTATCCCCCTCCTCTATGAAATAGCCCCTCTATTTTACACTGCTAGACATCCAACCACAAGGGTTGTTCATGACACAGTCTCCTACTGTGGCATGGTCCCTCCCCAGTAGACACAAACATGGATTAGTGACCACCTCTATGAAATAATTCCCCAAAAATATCTATAAAAAACTCTGAGACATATTCCACACTATAATTCCTCTAGGCTATGACATAACCTATTTCTTATAGCCACAACCAGCATCCAGGTCAACCCGACCCTTCTATGATGCTCACCTGAGAACCCAAACAAAAAACTTATCCTTATTGAATGTCTAATTTTTTTATTGAGATGTTAAAATGATGAAATTATAGATTTAAATCCCAATTCATGAAAGGAACCTTACCCTGGACAAAAAATTCAAGCTCTCTCTAAAAATTAATGAACCAGAAATATGTTGGTAATTAAAAACTCCCACCATAAAACTTATCATCCTTAAGAAGTTTAGGTATTCATATATATAAAAAAATTGATATAACATGATCATTTAATGAAAACTAGGTAACCAAATTCAATATCCAAATACTAACTATGCTCCCACTACATAACTGTAAACACCAAAGAGAACTATTGACTAGAAGTTGAGCTACACACTTACCACCAACTCCAAAACTGATATGGAATTAAACCTACCATATTTCTATTAATAAACTGAAATTATATCAACTAGTTATTCCTAATGATTATAATGACCCCCAATAAAATCCATTACATAAAATAGGCTGATTTTGATCCATAGTGCCCCCTGTTATAGAAATCCCCTATAAAGAATTCACTTCTAGTGGCCCAACAACATGCTTGATGTAGTTTCAACCTCAACACACCCAATTCAATTCTATAATATCAATAAAACCTCCTATAGCCAACCTTTCTCAAAAACACATAGCCTCACCTGCTGACGTGTCATCACATCACCAGATCACAATTCCTTAAATTTTGGTAGCATCATGAGACCATATAAATTCCCACATCAAATTTTAATCCCAAATATCGAAGTAATTCCTTGGTTGGATCACCAAATACCTACAATTACCTTCATTATCTCACTACAACAACCTATATACTTTTATAAATGAAATTTCCTTTATAAATTTATGCCCATGTCACACATGGTAATATAGAACACTATAAAAGACATGTACCAAATAATTAAAATCAATATCACTTTATTATATTAATTAAAAAATTAAATTTAGAGTATAAATATATTCAATAAAACTATGAAAATTAAAATGGTACAACAAATAAAAAATAAGTTAATTATAATATGAAAATTTAGATATAATTGATCCCCTAGAATGATCACACTCACAAAAAACACTACAAAAATGAAACAGAGTACTATTAATACGATATCCATTATGAAATTGAAAATATATAACCTTGAGAGAAAATAAAAGTTAATGAAGAATTAATGTAATATGAGGTATTTATAGAAGGTAGGGAACTCATATAACCATTACAAATCTGAATTTTGGAAAAGTAATCTGACCTTTGGAATAGTAATCCAACTATTAGGAATAGTAAAATGGTTGTTAAATTAGTAACATATCCTATGTAATTGTAAAATAATATTTAATGGACTTATAAAATTAAAATATTTCAAATTTATATCATGATACAATTAAATAAATTTTTTAAAAATGTTAAAATAAGTGTTTGGATTTTTGTAAAACACATATGTTTTATTTAAATTTTTATTTGAAATAAAGTTTATTTTTATAAAATGGGTTTTTAAAAAAATATTAGGTTTCATTATAATTATAATATAATTTTAGGACACCATAATGAATTTTTCAAAGCGTTAGAAATTTGATCATAATATTAAAATTATTATTATTTCAAATAAATATGTATTATATATAAAAACTATATGTATCATATTTGGAAAATTATTTTAATAAAACATATTTATTTTTGGAATCTATACATAAAAAAATAGTTGGGGTGATTTTTTGGAATTTTTCTAAAAATATTGAATTTTTGGTGAATAGTAATATATGTGAAAATATGGTATTTAACATAATAAGTTAAATACATGAATAAATGAATCAAGGATGATGTACGAATCAATTATATTAAACTAATATGAATAAATCACTGTATATAGTCACAATATTCATCACTATTGATAGTCTTGAGATAAAATAATAAAATAATGAAAATTATATTCGAAAACACCCCTATCTCCCCTTATAAATACCATCCCTCACCACTCCTTATACTCACAAATTATATGACATAGAGCTTTATTTTTTTTCCAAATTATCTTCCCAATACTCTCCCCCATTTCCTTATAGTTCTGGTCTCCCCAAAAGGAAAAACCAATGTGCCTTAAGGTTCATTGCAAGAGACGACATTCAAAGAGGTAATATTCTTAGTCTACATATTCTAAATTATTTTCTTCCTATACATCATCCTTACTTCCTACACAAAACATGAAATAATGACACCATTATAATAAATATACTTAAATGTTATTATGTTAATGGAATATCCATTATCCAACCTTTTATCATTTCATTCTAAAATGAAAACATAGTTCACATTATGGTCGATTCACCACCACCATGAACAATATAATTTGTTTTTCAAAACTACATTCAAGGACAGTTTTAATAAACTTATTATAGTGAAAAGTTATCTAAATAATTATGTTATATATTATTTCGTACTATAGAATAGATAAATGATCATATGGTTAAATAAAAAAAGTTCACCATGGCTGGAAAACCACATAAGTGAATTAACCGTGTAACATACCGGACCCGGGGCCCACTCAACGGGTGCCCCGAACCCGGTTGGTCACATGACCTCAAGTGAATTTCCCCAAATGCTAGAGGCTGCCGACTAGCAGTGAGGGCCCAAGTCTGATTGTGAGGAAACTATGCCCTCATTTGTCAAAGTGTAGCGTAACAGAAAAGAATTATATAACATACAACAATAGAAGCAGTAAACAATATATAACAGAAATGGATAACTGATGTAAAAGAGAACCAGAAGTCATATATATGATATGTAGCATGTCACTATTCTATTAAAACAGCTAGAATAGGATATAATGCAATATAATACAATACATGTCAAGTACAAGGTACAACCAAATAAAACCAAAGAAGAGTACACAAAACACAGAAACATCACAAGCCTAGGCTCGGTCCCATGCTCTCCAACTCCTCTGCCACAATCATGTACCTGTATGGGGACCCATTCCCCTATCTACACCTGCAACAATATAGTCTATTTTGGCTGAATACATGGCCCAAACAAGGTGTGAGAAATAAATCCCAGTAGGCACCCACCAAAGGCCCGTGCCCAACTGTCCATGAAAATGTGCAACAGCAGTGCACAAAGGTAAATGAAATAAACTAATCAGTACTCAAAAGTAACTAACTACCAATTATACTACCATTTTAATATTAATTTAATCATTAAATTTAAGAAAACCACTATAGTGAATATTCTATGTAAACAGTTAGTGTCCTCAGCCATGCTAACCCTTAAACCTCAGGTAATGAGAATCCAAACCCACAGGAGTCTGCCCACAGGCATATCGAATAATGCCCACAGGCACACGAGGTGTCTCCCACAGGCACAGAATCTATTTCCCACATGCATGGAAGGATTTTCCCTCAGGATAAACAGAACACTACCCACAGGCTAATCACAACACTTCCCTCAGGATAAACAAGTAACCGGGCTATTCCCAACATATAAGAAAAAAATTTATATACAATTCCTCTCAAGGCAATTTAAAACATTCTAAAATTTACGGTATACCCTTGGATAACCTGGACAAATGACTAAACAGAGGAACACACCCCTGGGGTGGTCCTATATCCAAGCAGCGATCCCAATCAGCAGTTTATAATTACATTCAATTACCTATACAATCCTAGGAATTTAAAATTTCCTAGGCCTCAGCTATACGACACCCCAACATGGGTTCATAGCACAACGGTACGCAAATTCTCCATAGCAGTTGGAAATAAACACCAGACCACCTACCTCGATCGCCCCTGATCGGTATACGTGAACGATGCCTCCAGAAACCCCCAATAAAGACATAGATCTGAAAAAAAACACGTTCAAACCTAAATAACTTTGCCTTGGGAAAGAATTGATAAGAACTGCACAAGGAGAAGGGAGAACCTACCCGTACGGTCCCAACGTGATCGGCGGAAGCAGAAACGGATTCCTGGTGCGCGGTCGGGAGATCTCTGAAGCTCCAGCCGTCTCTCCCACTCTCCTCTGGTGTTCTAAGATTCCTCTATGAACATAGTAGGCTACTGATAATTTTAAGTGAAAAAAATACACGGCGTGTACTCTCAATTACACAACGTGTACTTTCCATTTTTTTAAACTGTTCCTCTGGAGGCTTCTTACCACCGTGGCACTGTTCATTCGTCGACATGGGTACACGGTGTGTATTTTATGAATACACGGCGTGTACTGTCGCACCGCTGGCAGCTACTTCCACCGCCTTAATGTTCACCTGTTGACTGATTACACGAAATGTAAATACCAAGTACCCGAAGTGTAGTTAGTTTTTACATTTTTCATCGCAGACAGGCCTACACACCCTGTGTAATCGTCCCACAAGGCGAAAGTACATGGCATGTGGAAAAGTACATGGTGTGTACTTCCAAAATTTGGGAGTTTTCCCCATTTTCATTATTTACTAAACACACTAAAGGAAAGAGGAAAAGAAGAAACTCGTACCTCAAAAATAAGAACCGGGTTCTTAAAAACTTCCCCCTTAAAGCAATTCATCTTCGAATTTCCCTTCCAAGGGTGGTGAAGACAGAGTTGTGAAAAACTATAGACATTGAGCACGTACATTGGTCACTCGCTCCCAGGTTTCATCTTGCACTCAGTCACATTGCCATAACAACCATACGAGAGGAACTAACCGACCTTAGAGAACCTTCGTGCTCCTATCAACAATGTGAATCAGATTTTCCTCAAAGGACGCATCGACATAAAGTTCAACCTCCTCAGGCTGAAAGACGTGAGACAGGTCTGAATGATAACGGTGTAGCTTTGATACATGGAAGACGTCGTGTATGGTCCGATACCTCTATGGTAACTGCAAACGATAGGAAACTGGCCCGAATCTCTCCAGAATCTCAAAAATCCCACATACCTCGGTGAAAGTTTACCCTGTCTCCTGATCCGCCTGTGTCCCAACCTCGGTGAAACATGAAAGAAAACCTGATCCCCATACACGAACTCCAAGGGTCATCTGTGGTGATCAGCGTAAGATTTCGGACGAGACTGTGCAGTAGCCATCCGCTTCCGAATCAACTGGACTGGTTCTGATGTCTCCTGCATGATTTGTGGTCCCAGTAAAACTGTCTCACCTATCTCCAACCAACACAAAGGTGATCGGCATGGCCTACCATATAAATCCTTGTAAGGTGTCATCTCAATAGTTTCCTGAAAACTATTATTATAGGAAAACTCAACTAGGGGTATATGCTTCTCCCAAGAGCCCTCAAATTCTAGGACGCATGCACACAATATGTCCTCAAGCACCTGTATCATACGCTCTGACTGACCATCGGTCTGAGGGTGGTAATCTGTGCTCAGAAGCACCTGTGTACCCAGTTCCCTCTAATACCAATTTGTAACATCCCGGACCTGGGGCCCACTCAACGGGTTCCCCAAACCCGGTTGGTCACATGACATCAAGAACATTTCCCCAAATGCCAGAGGCTGCCGACTAGCAGCGAGGGCCCAAGTCTGATAGTGGGGAAACTATGCCCTCATTTGTCAAAGTGTAGCGCAGCGGAAAAAAATTATATAACATACAACAACAGAAGTAGTAAACAATATATAACTGAAATGGATAACTGATGTAAAAGAGAACCAGAAGTCATATATACGAGATGAATCATGTCACTATTCTATGAAAACAACCAGAACATGATATACTGCAATACAATACAATACATGTCAACTAAAAGGTACAACCAAATAAATCCAAAGCAGAGCACACAAAACGTAGCAGCATCGAAATCCTAGGCTCGGTCTCATGCTCTCTAACTCCTCTTCCACAATCATGTACCTGTGTGGGGACCCATGCCCCTATCTACAACTACAACAATATCATCTGTTTGGACCGAAGACATGACCCGAACAGGGTGTGAGAAATAAATCCCAGTAGGCACCCACCAAAGGCCCATGCCCAACTGTCCATGAAAATGTGCAACAACAGTGCGCAAAGGTAAATGTAATAAACTAAGCAGTACTCAAAAGTAACTAACTACTAGTTATACTGCCATTTTAATATTCATTTAATCATTCAATTTAAGAAAACCACCATAATGAATATTTTATGTAAACAGTGAGTGTCCTCATCCATGCTAACCCTTACCCTCAGGTAAAGAGAATCCAAACCCATAGGAGTCTGCCCACATGCATATCAAATAATGCCCACAGGCGCATGAGGTGTCTCCCACTGGCACAGAATCTACTGCCCACATGCACAGAAGGAGTTTCCCTCAGGCTAAAGAGAACACTTCCCACATGCTAATCACAACATTGCCCTCAGGATAAACAAGTAACCAGTCCATTCCCAACATATAAGTAAGAAATTTATTTAAAATTCCTCTCAAGGCAATTTAAAACATGCTAAAATTTATGGTATACCCTCGGGTAACCTGGCCAAACGACTAAACAGAGGAACACACCCTAGGGGTGGTCCTGGATCCAAGCAGCGATCCCAATCAGCAATTTATAATTACATTAAATTACCTATACAATCCTAGGTATTTAAAATAGCCTAAGCCTCATCCATATGACACCCCAACATGGGTTTGTAGCACAACGGTACATAAATTCACCACAGTAGTTGGAAATAAACACCAGACCACCTACCTCGATCACCTCTGATCGGTATACGTGAATGACGCCCCCCGAAATGCCCAAGAAAGATGTAGATCTGGGAAAAACAAAAACATGTTCAAACCTAAATAACTTTACCTCAGGAAATAATTGGTAAGTACTACACAAGGAGAAGGGAGAACCTACCTGTACAGTCCCAACGTGATCGGCGAAAGTGGAAACGGATTTGTGGTGCGTGGTCGGGAGATCTCCGAAGCTCCAACCATCTCTCCTGCTCTCCTCTGGCATTCTAAGCTTCCTATGTGAATAGAGGAGGATACTTCCCGTTTTAAGTGAAAAAAAAACAAAATACACGGCATGTAATCTCAAGTACACGGTGTGTACCTTCCATTTTTTTAAACTGTTCCTCTGGCGGCTTCTTTCCACCGCGGCACTGTTCATCCATCAACATGGGTACACGATGTGTATTTTATGACTACACGACGTGTACTATCACTCTGCTGGCAGCTACTTCCACCACCTTACTATTCACCTGCCGACTGATTACCCAGCGTCTAAATACCAAGTACACGGCGTGTAGTCAGTTTTTACAACTTTCATCACCGACAGGCCTACACGCCCTGTGTAATCTTCCCACATGGACAAAGTAAATGACATGTGGAAAATTATACGGCGTGTACTTCCAAAATTTTGGAGTTTTTCCCCATTTTCCTTATTTACTAAAAACACTAAAGTAAAGAGGAAAAGAAGAAACCCGTACCTCAAAAATAAGAACCGGGTTCTTACAAAATTCCCCCCTTAAAGTAATTCATCCCCGGATTTCGCTTCCAAGGGTAGTGAAGACAGAACTGTGAACAAATCTGTCTACTGAGTATGTATGTCGGTCTCCTGCTCCCAGGTTTCATCCTGCACTCGGCCATGCTGCCATAACACCCATACGAGAGGAACTGAACAGCCTCGGAGAACCTTCGTGCTCCTATCAACAATATGAGTCAGATTCTCATCAAAGGACGCATCGACCTGAAGTTCAACCACCTCAGGCTGAAAGACATGAGACGAGTCTGAATGATAACAGTACAGCTAAGATACATGAAAGACGTCGTACATGGCCCGACACCTCTGTGGTAACTGCAACCGATAGGAAATCGTCCCGACTCTCTCCAGAATCTTAAACGGCCCCACATACCTCGGTGAAAGTTTACCCTGTCTCTTGATCCACCTGTGTCCCAACATCGGTGAAACACACAAGAAAACCTAATCCCCAACCACGAAATCCAAGGGTCATCTGCGGTGATCAGTGTAAGATTTATGACGAGACTGTGCAGTAGCCATCCACTTCTGAATCAACTGGACCTTCTCTGAAGTCTCCTACACGAGCTGTGGTCCTAGGAAAACTGTCTCACCGGTCTCCAACCAGCACAAAGGTGATCGGAATGACCTACCATATAAAGCCTCATAAGGTTCCATCACAATAGTTGCCTGAAAATTATTATTATAGGAAAACTCGACCAAGGGTATATGATTCTCCCAAGAGCCCCCAAAGTCTAGGACGCATGCACCCAATATATCCTCAAGCACCTGTATCATATGCTCTGACTGGCCATCGGTCTGAGGGTGGTAAGCTGTGCTCAGAAGCACCTGTGTACCCAGTGACCTCTGATACCACTTTGTGACATCCCGGACCCGAGGCCCACTCAACAGGTGCCCCGAACCCGGTTGGTCACATGAACTCAAGTGAATTTCCCCAAACGCTAGAGGCTGCAAACTAGCAGCGAGGGCCCAAGTCTGGTAGTGGGGAAACTATGCCCTCATTTGTCAAAGTGTAGCGCAGTGGAAAAGAATTATATAACATACAATAGCGGAAGCAGTAAACAATATATAACTGAAATGGATAATTTATGTAAAAGAGAACCAGAAGTCATATATACGAGATGCAACATGTCACTATTCTATGAAAACAGATAGAACATGATATATTGCAATACAATACAATACACGTCAAGTACAAGGTACAACCAAATAAAACCAAAGTAGTGTACACAAAACGCAGTAGCATCGAAAGCCTAGGCTTAGTCCCATGCTGTCTAACTCCTTTTCCACAATCATGTACCTGTATGGGGACCCATGCCCCTATCTACACCTGCAAAAATAGTCTGTTTGGGCTGAAGACATGACCCAAACAGGGTGTGAGAAATAAATCCCAGTAGGCACCCACCAAAGGCCTATGCCCAACTATCTGTGAAAATGTGCAACAACAGTGCACAAATATAAATTCAATAAACTAAGTAGTACTCAAAAGTAACTAACTACCAGTTATACTGCAATTTTAATATTCATTTAATCATTGAATTTAAGAAAATAACCATAGTGAATATTCTAAGTAAACAGTCAGTGTCCTCAGCCATGATAACCCTTACCCTCAGGTAAAGAGAATCAAAACCCATAGGAGTCTTCCCATTGGCATATAGAATTATTCCCACAGGCGTGAAAGGTGTCACCCACAAGCACCGAAGGAGTTGCCCTCAGGCTAAATAGAACACTGCCCACAGGATAATCACAACACTTCCCTCAGGACAAACAAGTAACCAGGCCATGCTCAACGTATAAGCAATCAATTTATATACAATTCCTCTCAAGGAAATTTAAAACAAGATAAAATTTACGGTATACCCTCAGGTAACCTGGCCAAATGGCTAAACAGAGGAACACACCCCAGAGGTGGTCCTGGATCCAAGCAGTGATCCCAATCAGCAGTTTATAATTACATTCAATTACCTATACAATCCTAGGTATTTAAAATAGCCTAGGCCTCATCCATACGACACCCCAACATGGGTTCATAGCACAACGGTACACAAATTCACCACAATAGTTGGAAATAAACACCAGAACACCTACCTCGATCGCCCCTGATCGGTATACGTGAAAGACGCCTCCCGAAGCGCCCAAGAAAGATGTAGATTTGGGAAAAAAATCACCAAATTCAAACCTAAATAACTTTCCCTCAGGAAATAATTGGTAAGAACTACACAAGGAGAAGGGAGAACCTACCTGTACGGTCCCAACATGATCGACAGAAGAGAAAATGGATTCCCAGTGCGCGGTCAGAAGATCTCCAAAGCTCCGGACATCTCTCTCGCTCTCCTCTGGAATTATAATCTTCCTCTGTGAACAAAGGAGGCTAATTCCCAATTTAAGAGAAAAAAACAAAACACACAGAATGTACTCTCATGTACATGGCGTGTACTTTTGATTTTTTTAAACTATTCCTCTGGAGGCTTCTTTCCACCATGGCACTGTTCATCCATCAACATGGGTACATGATGTGTATTTTATGACTACATGGAATTTACTTTGGCTCTACTGGCGGCTTCTTCCACCGCCTTACTGTTCACCTGTCGACTGATTACACAGTGTGTAAATACCAAGTACATGGCGTGTAGTCAGTTTTTATACCTTTCATCCCCGAAAGGCCTACATGCCCTGTATACTCATCCCACATGGCCAAAGTACACGACATGTACTTCTAAAATTTGGTATTTTTTCCCCATTTTCCTTACTTACTAAAAACACTAAAGGAAATAGGAAAAGAAGAAACCCGTACCTCAAAAATAAGAACCGGGTTCTTACAAACCGTATAACGATAATAATTATACTCTATCAACCATGTGTATTTTAAATACTATTGGAATTTTACAATCATTTTAAACAATTATAAGAAAATTAACATCATTTCAATACACTTCTGGAGTTATGGAACCATTTCAGAAATAACTTCCATAATTATCCAAAAGTGATGTGAACTTGGAACCATGACACAAAAAACCTTGGAATAATAGAAATAAGAAAAATATATAAATTAAATAACTCTAAACTAACATAAAATTATAATATTGAATCATATATATTTTAAATATTTCCCCAATCATATATTTAAAAAATTTAATTTTATTATTCAGAATGTGAAGTGAAAGCGCATAGTGAATCTAGACCTGAGGTAAGGAAACTCTCAGAACCATCCTATTTTCTTTAGGTTTTTACCTTTTCTATATACCTAACTTTATCTCTCAATTTAATGTTAAGGAATTATTATAAATTATATATATGTGTATCATACATATATATCTATATTATTCTCCATTAATTTTCAATGTTTATATATTCCCTACATTCATTTCTCAATACCTTCTTTAAAATCAAACCCGATTAAGGGGAACTTTTCTATCCATTAATCCATTCATGAAACACTATATAAATGAATTTTACATATTCAAGATTTAATAAAATAAGAAATATTTTAGGTTTAAACATTTTGGTTTACCTTTGGTTTCAAATGAAATGCCACATTCTTTTCTTCATTAAAAGTCTTTTACCAATTCCTTAAAAATAATGTTTTAGAAGGTTTATTTAAATACCAAATTATCCACCATTTATCATGAATTTTTCTTCAAATTAAATCCATATTTGAGACGAATGATTATTGATTCAAATATGAATGTCCAAAATATTTAATTCATTACTATATTTAGAATCTTTATGAAATATACTTTCAGTATACTTTGAGGTAAGATTATATAACCCATTATATTACATGGGTATTTATTTTTCTTATGAAATATGTTTGATTACCTTATTTGGACCACATATTCACATACATGTTATGATGTATGCACTAATATAGTGATCTAATTCATTGTTAATGTTTATATCTCATGAAATGATATGTATGGGATTAGTGAGTAAACATAATCCATGATGAGAATATGTCCACAATGTTATGTTGTATTTGAAGTGAGCCTTGACTTATGCTTATGAAATGTTTTATGTTTTTTTCACATTCCTAATATTTCATAGTTCAATGATTCCATCTTATTTATTTCATGACTTCATGTGATCATTCATTTACCTTGTCTATTATGATAACATGTTGTGTCATTTTACTCATATGTTATGAACCTTTATCATGATTATTCCATTACTAGGTTGTATAAATCACCCCTTTTTATTTATTACATAGGTTATACTATATAGGTTAAAAATCTCAAAAGAATTTATGATATAATTATAGAGATTAAAATAAATATTTTTTATTTTAATTTCATGTACCTAGTCTTCCAAATACATTAGGAATCTTGATCCTTAGGTTGTGTTTATTGGATATTTATATTAAAAATCATGTAATAACATGTTTAAGAGGACTGGGTCACTATAATCACCCCAAGAATCAGTGAAACTCCAAGAGAAATCACTATCAGACCACACCAAAACCACCCTGATTCCAATGAAAACATTAAAAATCCATTAGACTCCACATAAAAATTTAAAATACAATATTCCCAAATGAACTATATATCAATATATATTATAAAACACTGATATATCAGTGTCACTTAGATCATCCAACAACTAGTCTCACCAAATCTATGACCCTTATTACATGAGGGTCATTCACCCATGACCAATTCGATGTTCCACATTGTAGGAGTATCCCCATTGATTATCTAATAAACCAACCAAAAATCTCCATATCCCATCATCCATCCATTACTAAATTCAATAAATGGATGTGGCTATCCTACTTATACATGATTGTCAACACAAGACACTAATCACCATCCATTACCATCTCACTAGGAACATAATCCCCCAACTACTAATAGTGTGCTTATGATAGCCCAAACATAACATTCTAGTAATTATATGAATTAAAGAAAATATTTAATTAAAATAAATTATCAATACCTTTTATTTTTAATGTTGTATAGAATTGGGATAAAAAATTAACTAAAAAAACTCATTACTTTTTAATCAATGGACATTTTTTTCTGCTATGAGAGAAACTGATTAATGCATAATGAATATTCAAAATCTCCCAAAAATTCATTACATAAGAAACTATTATATATATTATATACTTTTATTAACTTCATAACCTAGGGAATGAAAATATAAGAAAGGGGTGATCTCAATCACTAAGTATGATAAAATATATCAAAGGTCCATAAAGGTTAGATAAAAAACATGTGAGAATACATGAATGAGAACAATTATCTAGTGAATAAGGAAAATGAATCAATAATAGTTATAAAAAAGCATAAAATATATAAATATAACATCAAATGATCAAAATTTTCTATGAAATACGAAAAAACACATTAAGTATAAATCATGAGTGATGGAACCTAGAAATAAATTTTCACAATAATAAACATATGATTTCTTATCTTGGTGAACCTTGATTTATGAAAAACTATTCACATGTAAAATTTTGAGTAGATCTAAAAAAAAACACTCACCCTTTTGAACCTATATACTTTATAACTTGTTCACATGTAAAATTGTAATTAGAGTTAAACTCCATAAAACTCAAACTTTGTGAACTTAGCTACTCTCTATCATATCCAAACATAAATTTGCGAGTAGAGTTAAATGAAATCACACCAAACCTTTATGAACCTAGATACTCACTAATATTTTCACATAAAATTTTGATCTCATGATATATAAGTATTTACCAAATTAATTGGAGTGAGATATATGTCACACCTGTCTTATAATCCATATATTTCTGTGCCATTTGAAAAAATCACCACATCAAGAAATAAACCATGTAAAGAAAATTGATTTCACATAATTTTAAAATGTAATCACATAAGTAAAACATTAATAATTCCAAAAATAGTCATAACATGATATAATTATGGAAAATGAATGGGTATCCAAAAGTATTCAACAAATCTCTAGGTAAATACCATTAAATCAAGATAATAGGGAATATGTTATTTACACTGTATAAATAAAGTGTATAAGGTTAAGAAAATAATATTTCCCTAATATATCAATGTATGAAATCTTAGTGAACACCCTTTAATAAAAGGAGTTAAGAATGGGGTATTCATTGGGGAAATGTTTTGAAAAAAAAATTACGATTGCACACTAAAAATGATGAGGTAAGAAAAAGGAAGTGATACATCATTTCTCTAAGAGATAAGGACATTTCGTAATACATCCATATAAACAAGGTGAATAAAATCATTAAATAATATCCATAAGATTAATAGTATGTTAAAATATATGAAAAATATATAAAAAACAAATGGGTTTTATAAAATTATATAAAAGATAATACTAAGAATCATTTGGTAATAGATAAAACACTATGAGTTAGATAGGAAAATGAAAAAAAACATTAAGAAAAATTTATTTTTTAAAATAAATTTAATTTTTTATAAAATAGAGTAATAAATAATTTCTGAAACAATTTTAATTAAATTTTCAATTATACCTTTTAAAATAATTATTTTAAAAATATGGAATCTCTGATATAGAGAAGAAAATGGAATCAAAAATTTAAAAAAAATCTATCTAAAACCATTGTATATTGATTGAAAAAAAGGAACCATAAAATAATTTTCATTATGTTTACAAGATAAATTTAAAAAATTATTTATGGAAATAAATAATCTTGAAATAAAAAGTATCTTATATACAAAATTGTGGGTTAAAAATAAAATATAAGTGGTTGAAATTAAAAGCCTTATAATAAAAAATTATACTTTTGTTGAAACCCACATCATTTAAAGAGTTGATAAAAATTTATTTTGCAAGTTTTAAAGGAAAATATGAGGTTTAATAGAGTTAAAACATAATATTTTTACAAATAATAAGGAAAAATTTGGTATGAAGGAAAAATATGGACAAGTAAAATAAATGTTTATTAGAAAATATGGGAATTAATCTTTACGAACATCACAATTCATAAATGAAATAATCATGGAAGAATACATGGTTTTAGAAAATAATTCCCCTAAAAATAATGAAGTATTATATCATAATATCATCATAGGGATTATTATAACCAACTTTTAATGATAAGGTTCAATAAAGAGGAGTATAACTCAATAAAGTTAATTGAGTTATCAAAATCTTAAGGATTTAGTAATCTTTGAATCAAAAGTAATTATAAGCTTGAAAATCATATGGATATGTAAATATTATGAATTAAATCATATATTATACCAATTGAATTTTTGGATAATATATTCACCATATATATAAGAAATTGGTGTATAACATTAAAATATGTCTCAATGAATGGGAATTAAGATGAATAACCCTTATAGATCAAGAAACATTATAATAAAAAACCCATTAAAGAGATCAAGATTGAATTTGAAGTGAAAATACTATACATAAATATATTTCATGATATTATATATCTAATAGGTATTAAACACATCATTTAAATGAAATTAGTTACGTACAATAAAATGCGTCTCAAAGAAGGAAATTTTGAGACGAAACCCTTACCTTATTCCAGATTGGTTCTGCACATGCACTTAACATCCATAATAATCGAATTAATTTTATAATATACCTTATTATTAATATTATTCATATATATTTCATTTAATATACACTTTTATTATCATATTTTATATATTTATTATATATATCTTTCTCATGTTTTTGTGAAAGATGAATTGGTGTCGAATTATTTTGGTGATTTTAGCATTCAAAGATGTTATTTTAATAATAAGTTAAATACACAATATAATAATTATTGAATAAAATAAAATATTTAATTTCATATTAACTTGTAATAATATTTTTTATTTTTATTCCAATAATCATCCATGATATATTTTTATAGCGTCAATCATATAGGTGGTTAAACCGAACCAAACTTGAACAAACTCTAAATTGATGGGTAGTATGGTTAAGGAGATGTTTTTTAACATAATAACATTATAACAGAATAATAATGATATTGTTTTGTTTTTTTATAATGGTGAACCATATTTTTGAGATATTTGGATAATTAATGAAAATTCAGATGAAAAATAAATGTTTCTTCGTAAAGGCGGTAGTCCACACACACACATGATTGGCGATACTTTATTTTTCTAAGTGCATGGAAATGAATAAATAAGGGTTGAAAAATTAATATAAAAACATATAATTATAATAATTATTTGAATTCATTATATTATTATGCTTATAAGATATCTGGAAGATCAATATTAAGAATAAAAACTTAATAAGGATATAATACTTACATTGGAAACATGATATTTCCTTGGAATACTTCTTTAAATTGAAGGGACTAAGATAAATTAGTATGGTCAGGGGATTTAGTAATTGGTATGGGGTTATAGTGGGAGAATTATGGAATATTTTCATGGAGTAATTCGATGGTGTAGTGTAACTTTGAAAGGGTGGAAGTGGTATTCTTTTATAATAGAATAAAAGGGCACTTTTGGTAACACTCATCATTTTTCAATAATTCCATGAAACTATTCAAGGATAAATGGAAAAGAAATTTGAAAAATATGGGGTTTGGGAAAATATAAGGTCTAAAATACTTTCATATATTCATTTTTGGTCAAGGTAAGAGTGTTTGAAGGATTTTATTTTTTTACTTTTAACCTTTTACTCAAATTAACTTTTACTATGGTAAATAGTTTTTAACTAAGAAATTTTATATCATAATAAATAAAAAATATAACCTATCTTACCCATTTTTTATTTTTTTAACATCAATTTAATATCCATTTAATCCAATTAAATTTAAAAAATGGATAAAATTAACTTTTAAATTAAAACAAATTATATATATCAAAACTATTTTTATAGAAAAGGCTGTTTTCCCTATAATGTGTTCTTAAACTTATTTAGTATCGATTAAACATAAAATGGGTATTAATATTTATATATATGTTTAAAAATAATATTATATTCCTCCCTTAAAATATATTAATATAATTTATGAGATAAAAATTAAATGTCGTAATTAAAACGGTTCAAATGTAATCTTTTCACAATTAATGTGGTAAGTAGAATTATTCATGGTAATCTAATTTTTATGACTAAAAATTAAATTTTCATCATTAAATACTATTAAAATTATGATATAAAATATTAGATCCATTTTATAAAATGATGTTTCTATAATTAGGAAATATAATTTTAATGTTAGCGTATATAACACATAAAAAACCATTTTATAGAAAAGTGTATTTTTGAGAATAAAATTTATATATAGAGAAAATTTATAAATGTGATTAATTATAATAATAATAATAATAATATTGTTTTTTAAATAATAGTTATGTGAAATCAATATAAATCCAAAATATAATTTCTCTATCGGTAAATTTAACTAAAGAAATAGATCAAAAATAGTTTTCTTAGAACATTACATGATTTTCTAAAATGATATTCATGGGTTTTATAAATCGAACATAGTATTTTTAAATGTTTTTTTATAAATATATATTTTGTATATAAAATGTTTTCAAAAACTTATAATTCATATAAAAGTGATGGTATTATAAAAATCAGTATTTTTCACTATTTATTTAAGAAATTGATTATTTTAGAAAATATAAAAAATTCATACTAAGATAATTTTAATATAATGAATTAAAAAATGAATATTAATTTATAAAATTAAAATACTATTTTTTTAAATTTATGTTTTAAAATAAATTAAAAATATATATATATTTTTTAAATAACTCTTTTCAATATTAAATCATATTAATCATTTACCCTATAAAGGTAATATTTTTTTAATCGATTATTATAATAAAGGTTTTGACATAGTTTTATTAATAATAATAATACAATATTTTGTGGCATATTTATGTTAGGTGATGCATTTTATATAAGTTATAGAACATAAAATATATTTTAAAGGATCTAAAATCTTGGGTCATTACATTCCACCCCATAAATAAATTGTGTCCTCATTATTTTATTTATTAATGATAATTTAAATTTAGTGAGGTGATTATTAACACTCATTATTCTAGATATAACTTGAAATATGACTTATACCACACTATATTAAGCTATATTAATATACTTATCTTTCCCTAAAGAATATTGATTGTTTATAACATAATCATATATTATTCAGAGTATAACTTTCCCAAATCTACCTAAGTCTCCAAGTTATAAAACCATAGTAAAATCACATGTTTTTCCAAAAAAAAATCTATCTTTAATCCTCAAACGGTATTAATCACTAGTTTATAAAATGACATAGAGGACAATATATACTTTTATCCTCACAAATATCATGAATTAACTATCAATCCAAAGGGTACAAATTATACCTTACTTTTTAAAATATCACTAAACACTTTATTACTTCAAAATCAAGCATATATTTAACCTAAGAGTTATCCATACCTCAATCATGTGTTATTAAATAGTTATCCCCTATAAATATAACCTTGTCATAAAATCACTTTTCAATGTCACTAATTCCATTTAATATATTTTTCAAAACATTTAAAGTAGAACTATTGAAGAAAAATTCTTATATATTTCACTTCTCCCTCATAACTTTTAGAATATACCAAAATACAATTGATAAATATAACTCACTAATGAAAATAACCATGATTAATTTATAATATGGTATCAACCTCAATACCTTTGGTAATACTAGGAAACTCACTTTTTATATCATAACATGAATATACTATGAATATAAACCATGTAATTATGCTCCCTTATTTAGTTATAAGACATAATGGTTTTAGATACATACCTTTCTTAACTTTAACTTCATGATCCTTTTTAAACCAAATACTAAAACCAAAATGGTTATGATAATATTAGAAATAACTAGAGTATATGAATATTAAAGCTCAATCCCAATATTTCTTCAATAATGAAACCTTAATTTCAACCCATTGTAATTTTATTTCAATTATTTCATACTTGGTTAATCCTATAACTCACTTGGATATAACAAGGTTAATTTAAGTTATATTCTCTCATACTTATTAACCCAATCCATTAAATTAAATTGGAAATAAATCCTTCATAATGGTTTGAAAATAGGATGCGATTGACCAAATAATATCCCCCAAGAGTGTCTAGCTAGGTGTGCAATTATACTTATTTTCAATGCACTAGGTCACAATTGAGTTAATACCCAACACACCCAATTTGTGATTATTAAACCTAGGTACAAATGTGTCAGATCCTATATGTAATTTCTTGGTGAACCACATAACCAATACTTTACAAATACCGTGGGATGTTATCCAATATATAGACTTATCCCTTGGACTCATACCATTGGTTTCACTAAACTTCTCTTACCCCAATCCCCAAAATATTCAATATTACCACAAAGAATCTGAATGGTTTTATATGACTTTTAAATTATGATCAACCATAACTTATCAAGATTCAATAAAAGTCATAACCCATAAATTATCCTTAACCAATAACATCCTAATATCTAAATTTATCTAAACCCCACTCTAATACAAACTATTACAACCTAAAACTAACAATACGGTAATTACATGACTTAAAGAAAATATTTCATTACAATAAATTCCAAATAACTTTTGGGCTTATGGTTTTATATAATTAGGACAAAAAATTAACTAACAAATCTTATTCCATTTTAACTAATGGACATTTTTTTATTTGTGAGAGAAACTACTTAATTCATAACAAAGGTTCAACATCTCCCACAAATTCTCCATAAAATAAACTCTTATAGATAATACATACTTTTATTATATTCATAACCTAGGGAATGAAAAAATAATAAATGGGTGAGAAAAAATGATTAGTAAGTGAAAAATATCAAAGGTATATAAAGGTTAGAACATAAACATGTGAGAATACATGAATGAGAAGAATTATCTAATGAAAAAGGAACATGAATGAATAAGAGTTTCCCATTAGAATAAAATATAAAAATACAGTATCAAATGATCAAACCTTTACCATGTCATAATGAAAAAACATGAATTATAAATCATGAGAGATAGAACATAGAAAAGAAATTGGCACAATCATAAGTAATGTATTTCTTATCTTGGTGAACCTGGATGCCTGCCAACCTATTCACGTGTAAAAT
Organism: Viscum album; assembly: GCA_963277665.1. Taxonomy (NCBI): domain Eukaryota; kingdom Viridiplantae; phylum Streptophyta; class Magnoliopsida; order Santalales; family Viscaceae; genus Viscum; species Viscum album. The sequence goes on along the minus strand of OY728120.1, from coordinate 1,161,469,093 downwards.
TATGAGTAGATCTAAACATCATCACACTCAAAAATTTTTAACCTAACTAATCGCTAACTTGTTCACATGTAAAATTATGATTGTAGATAAACTCCATCACACTCACCCCTTTTGAACCTAGCTACTCACTAACCTGTTCACATGTAAATTTATGAGTAGAGCTAAACACCATCACACACACCCTTTTTGAACTTAGATACTCACTAACCTATTAACATAACATTTATATCTCATGATATATAATACTCTAACCAATTAATTTTAGTGATATAGGTCCCACCTATATCATAATCCATACATTTGTGTGCCACTTGAAAAGAATCCTCATATCATAAAATAACCCATAGAACAGAAGTGGGTTTTATATACTTTTCAAATGGAATCACATAAGTAAAGAATTCACAATTCCATTAAAAATCATAAAATTATATAACCATGTAAAATAAATTGGTATCCAAATATATTCAGAAACTCTCTAGGTAAATATCATTTAATCAAGATAATATAGTATATGGTATTTACACAATATAGATAAAGGATATATAGTTAATAAAATATTTTTCCCCAATGAATAAATGTATGAAATATTTGTGAACACATTTCAATCAAATAAATTAACAATAGTGTATTCATATAGGAAAGGTATTGGATGAAAAATATTATTTGTACAAAAAAATCCATTAGGAAAGAAAGAGGCAGTGATGGATCATTTCTCTAAAAGGGAAGGAACATACATAAGACATTTAGAGAAAGAAGGTGAATGGACTCATTATTCCAAATCCACAAGATTTAAATGATGTTAAAATATATGAAAAATACATAAAAAATAAATGGATATCATAAAATAATATAGAGGATAATCAGGAGCATAGTTTTTTAATAGATAACAAATTTTTATTTAGAGAGGAAAATGGAGGAAAACATTAAGATAAATTTTATGTTTTAAAATTCCTTTAAATTTTTTCATAAAATAGTGAAATTAATCATTTCCAAAGTAATTTTTAGTTTTTTAACAATGATAACTTTTAGAAAATTTGATTAAAAAATATGGAATATTTGATATAAAGAAGAAAATGGAAGCAAAACTTTCAGAGAATTATATCTCTAAAACCTTCATAAATTGATTGTAAATAAGAATTGAAAAATACTTTTACAGAATATTTTTCACTAAGTTTCAAAGAGTCTTTTTAAAAAAAAAATTGAAATAAATTTTTTTGGAAGAATAAAATTATTGTATAATAAAATGTGGGTTTTTAGATAAAATATAAGAGCATGAAATTGAAAGACATATTATAAAAAAGTATACTTTAATTGAAACCAAAATAATTTATAGAGTTGATAAACATTTATTTTAAAATCGGTTAATATAAATATGAGGTTTACCAGATATGAAGCATAATATATTTCCAAATAACAAGGAAACATTTTATTGGAATGGAAAATATGGACATATAAAAGAAAGGTTCACTGGAAACTATGAAAATTATTATTTTCAAATATCGAAATTATAAATGAAATCGTCATAGAAAAATACATGGATATAAAAAATATTTACCCATAAAATAAAATGGTATTATATAATAATATAATCATAGTGATGATTAGATCCAAATTTTAATTATAAGGTTAAATAAAGAGGAGTGTAACTCAATGAAAGACAATTGAGTGATCAAAACCCTTTAGACATTAGTAATCTACAAATAAAAATTAATTGGAATCTTTAAAATAATATGGTTCTAAAAATACCATAAATTCAATCATGTAGAATTAAAAATTAAATTTTTGGTTAGTATTTATACCCTAGAGATAATAAATTGGTGCATAACATTGAAACATGTCTCAATGAAGAGAAATTAAGACGAAAAATCTTTATGGCTCAAGAGACATTATAATAAAGACACTTTAAAAAATAGAGAGAGAGAAAGATTTAAGTTAAAGTTTAAATTATATGAATAATTATATTTCATGATATTATTTTTCCAACATATAGTAAATACACCATTTGAATTATTTTTTTGTATAAAATAAAATGTGTCTTAAAGAAGGAAATTTTGAGACAAATCCCTTACCTTGTTTGAGATTCATTTTTCGCATGTGCTTAACATCTTCAATAATAAAATTATATTTATTATATAAATTATTAGGAACCTTATTCAACTATATTTTATTTAATATATTCCATTTATTATTATATGTTGTTTATTTATTATATATATATTTCTTATGTTTTTATGAAAGTTGAATCAATTTCATCTTATTTTGGTCATTTTAGTGATCAAAGATGATATTTTAATAATATGTCAAATAAATAATTTAATTACTATAAAACAAAAAAATATATTTTTAATTAGTTATTAAATTATAATAATACTAGTATTTATGTTTACATATTCATCCATTAAAGTGTATTATATCATCATTAATGGTAGTGGTTAAATCAACACAAACATGAACACACTTTAACTCGATGGGTGAGTATGGTTAAGGAGGTGTTTATTTTAAAATATTATTTTTATAAAAGAATAATAATGATATTTTTTTTATTTTTTTATAATGGTTAACAATATTTTAATACTTTTAGATAATTAATTAAAATCAAGATGAAAAAAATTTCTTCATGGAGGTGGTAGTATCACACATATACAATTGACGATCCTTTATTTTTATGAGTGGGTTTAAATGAAAAAATCAGGGTTTTAAAATTTATATAAAATATATTAATATAAAAATGATACTTAAGTCATAATATTATTATGGTGATAAGATAGTTTTTAGGAATAATATTAAGAAGGAAAACTTAAAAAGGAGATGATACTTAAGCTAGAGACTTGATCTTTCCTTGGAATACTCCTTAGAATTGAAGGGAATATGATAACTTGGTTTAATTAGGTAATTTAGTGTGTTATATGGGGTTATATTGGGATAATAATAGTATATATTAAAATAGTAATTTTATGGTTACGTGTAACTTTGAAAGGGTGGAAGTGATGTCCTTTCAGAAGAGAAGAAAATGGAACTTTTGTAAACACTCATCATTTTTCAATAATTTCGTGAAACTATTCAAGGGTAAATGGACCAAAGTATAAAAATATGGGTTTTAGAAAAAAATAAGGTCTAAAATACTATCATAAATTCAACTTTTTGCAAGGAAATATTTTTTTAAGTCTTTTATTTTTACTTTTAACCTTTTACCCAAATTTACTTTTACAATGGTAACTAGTTTTTAACTAAGTAATTTAATATATTATTGAACATAAATGGTAAATGATATTACCTAATTTTTATGTTATGAACCAAAATTTAATATCTATTTTATCCAATTAAATTTATAAATGATATAAAATTAAATTTTACATTAAAAAATATTATATATAGAAAAACTGTTTTTGTAGAAAAAGGTTATTTTCAACATTTTGTGTTCTTACTCTTATTTAGTGTTGATTAATAATTAAATAAGTGTTAATATATTTATTTATATTTTTAAACATGATATTATAGTAATACATTAATATAATTTATTAAATAAGAATTACATGTCTTCATTAAAACAATTCAAAAGTAACCTTTTCACCATCAAAATGGTAATTAACATTATCAATGGATATCTAATTTTTATGAATAAAAATGAAATTTTCAATATTAATTAATATTTATTTTTTATCTCAAATATTAGATCAATTTTATCAAATTAGATTTCTACATTAAGAAAATTAATTTTAATGTTAGTTCATATAACGTATAAAAACCCATTTCATTGAAAAATATTATTTTTAAGCATAAAGTTTATGTATAGAACAAAATCATAAAAATTATAAATTATAAAGATATTAAGATTATTATTATTTTTAAAATAAGAGTTATGTGACATTAAAATAAATCTAAAACCTAATTTCCCCATGCGTAAATCTAATTAAAGAAACTGATGAAAAAATGCTTTTATATAATATTAATTGATTTTATAAAATGTTATTCATGGGTTTAATAAATTGAACATAAAATTTTAAAATTATTTATTTTATAATTATATATTTTTTATATAAAAAGGTTTTAAAAACTTATAATTCATATAAAATTGACATTTTTAACAAAATAGTATTTGTTTCTATTCCACTAAAAATCAATTATTTTATATGTCTAAAAAATTCATACTAAGATAATTTTGATATAATGAATTCAAAAATGAAGATTACTTTACAAAATTAAAATCTTAATTTTTTAGATTTATCTTATAAAATAAATTTTAAAATGTAAATAAATTTTCTTTTCTTTTTTGAAAATAACTCTTTTCAAAGTTAAATCATATTGTTCATTTACCCTCTAAAGGTAAGAATTTTTTAATTGATTATTTTTATAGAGGTTTTGACATGGTTATATTAATAATACTCATACAATATGTTTTGGAACATTTTGATAGGGTGTTTTGTGTAAAAGAAGTTATAGAACATAGAATATATTTTAAAGGATCTAAAATCTTGGTTCGTTACCATGCTCCCCACCATATGGATTCCCTTACACTGCTCATCAAGCATCAAACCAAATAGGTCCCAACACCACATGTGTATTACTATTCTCAAGCCACACCCACCCATTATATCATCCCCTGATAACACATATTGTCATTGAGACCCCAAGACACCATACATTCAAGCATCTCATCAAACATACTTGTCCTCATCCCACACACGTCTGTTAACTGATTCAAAACAAAAATAGAAAAAACACTTAACCAATGCACACTAACCTCACAAATCAGGAGTTTTACTAAAAATCCATTCCAACACTCACTCTCCTATAACAAAGGAAGAGTTAAACTCCAAGAACCCCCCCTAATATGTTCTTACCTATGATCTACCCCAATATCACTTGAACCCAATGGTTGTATACTCCTATAAAACCTGATCACACAACCAAACTCATGCCCCAATGAGTTAAGTCCTATCAAACCTTTACACAAATACCTAAACCATTGACCATGATCCTATCATAGGTAAATATAATTAAAAAATCATGATGCATCTCACTCATATAAATGATACCACATGATCACCTAACACATGTGTATCATTCCAAAACAATGAACATATTCCAACACTACAATCACACTAGTGAAAGTGAATCTAGAATTATCAAGTCTAAGAATCCAAAAAATATTATCCTATCACTAATAATTAATAAAAAAATCACACAGCCTTCCACATGCCATTTCTTGAATGGTTTATTAAATTAATTAAAGTTCTACCAAGACGCTATATGGAAAAATTCCATAAAGGTTATTATTAAAACTTTAAGTGACCAAATCCCATCACAATCACCCATAATGGGTCTATTTACAAGGAATATAATGGTTTTAGTGATCTATTAAGGGTCAATATACATACTTTACATTAAGGGATTATAAAACTATCATAAATGAACTACCCACCACAATATCAACATGAACTACCACCAATAAATAACTCATGAGTGAAAATAATAGTTTAGTTGAGTATATTTCCATGAAAAAGTTATATGGTAAAATTTCATATAAGTTATTGTTGACACGTTAAATAGATGAACCTATCATCAATAAAACAATCACTCATAATATGATAAATTTAATGGGAGTCCTATGTTCCAACCATGATGTATGTATATGATTATCTTTCCAATGGGCCAAAAGTAAAAAACATATATAACAACCTTCATAATGAATCATATTTAATAAAAATATCCACCATAATAGTGAAAACCAATAATATTAATCCCATCACCCTAGTAACCTGGAATTACCATTGAAAAAGGTGTTCACTACCTACCATTCTAATTTCTATCACAATATTTGGAATGTCCATATTCTTTTTCAACCTTACCCCAAATAGTAATATAAAAAAATGATTCTCTAATATGACTTTGTAATTCCCTAGTCTGGTGTACACTCTATAGTACCACAATCCATAAAGCTACATGACCTCAAGCACACCTACATTTATTCCAAATGATTTAGACTAGTGGAGAAGGCATAATCCACACAATGGGGAGACTATACCATAAAATAATAGTAAAAAAATAGTATAAATAACTAAAAATAATACACAACAAACATCAAAGTACACATAATCAATAAACAATCCAATAAAAAATATAATGTAACTATACAAGCATAAATCCAAACTATTTTTCCACTAGGCTAACCTAGTATAAAAATAATCAAAGGAAATAAAATATAAGAAGCTATACTTCCACCCCCTTATATCACCTAAATTCCTATATCTAATAAATATTTTTCTACTCTAGTTTAGTCCATTTCACATATTATGATCTATCAAAAATGTGAACATAAGGTTTCCACATGCACCAATGTGAACGTGTAGGATGTGAGTTTATGAATTAGTAAGATCTCACAAATAACTCTTAATATAAACCTTTATATAAATGTGTATGCAAGATGAAAGAAAATTCATAAATTAAACATGGTCAACTGGTCATTCTATGCTAACCAAGTCACCATGATGCTCGATGAGATACACACACTCGTCAGGCTATCATGTGCTAACCAGACCACCATGACACCCGAACATACTTTATTTTTTTCCATGCTAAAATCCTATCATTTCTTCATACCACAACCCATATAATACCCACAGACTTAGGGTTTGGAATCATCCATAGTTCTAACCTATAGAAAAAGATACATGGTAGGGAATTATCTAAATCTTGGTGGCTACTTCCTTAGGGTAGAGTCCTTCACCATGTACCACATCTACTATCTAACCTCTACTTATCACTCAAGGTATGGTCCATATATCCAATCCCACGTCATATTCATACATGACCTTCTCACGCAGGGTGGTCCCATCATTCGATCCCATATCACATCACAACCTGGACCCTCTCTCACCTAAGTCGGTCTTACTGCTACCTTCTCACTCAAGGTAGGTTCCTTTATCACATCACTTTCCTAACCAATACCTTTTCACTCAAGGAAAGTCCCATAAAAATACCTTCTCACTGCAAGTGAATCCATACTAGTCCGAAGACACACCTTCTCACTCAATTTTGGACCAATCTTCATACACAATGAGGAATATACCTCACTCATGGTAGTCTATCTAGTGCCATCTCACTATGGGTGGGTCTAGGAATCTGGATCCACACCATCCACACAATAATCCATCATCTTTAAAAATCAAATGCATGAATAAAGGGAAACCAAGACATCACATAACTCATAATCTGGTCCTCAGGGAACTAGTCACTTGAGACCTAGCCCCACATCTCTAATTACAGACACCAACCCACATATATCACACCATGATGAGCTCATAGATCATAGGATCATCTTTACCATGACCCCAATAGGTGGGATCCAATTCCAATAAAAACCCCAATGGAATCCCATTGAAAAGTACTTAAGTACTTCCCATGACCCATCACCGGGTCTCATCTGACATCTCAAAAGGGTTATCTCTCAACCTATCATCCATAGGAATACCCTATCAATGAAACAAATTAATTATTGGTTGACCCTTCCATCTTGTACATACATCAAGATTCAAATATAACATCAATATGGAGTTCCTAGTCACTCGTGTGACATATGACTAGATCACCCATTGGCACATGACCCTAAGGCCCTCATGCTCTCCCACTCGCCCTAAGAACCTATCCTTGGATATACCAAATCACCACTCATAACTAAAGAGCTACCCAAGGACTCATGTCAACCTAGCTAACACTATCATCCCTTGGATACATAGTCACCGGGTAATCCCAATTTACCTTAGAGCTAAAAAGAATTTATTACAAGAATATAAGGCCTATTTCTATTTTTAATCTTATACCCAGGGCACCCTTATTCCCTAATTTCCTAACTCGTACCCCATGCAATATACAAGCATGCCCACTCATGAATAAAAAGACATATTCAATTGTATTATAAGGTCAACCTACCTCAAACATGGAGTGATCCCCTGATCAAGCTCTCCTAATACTGTACCAATATTTTCCATGCTCTTAAGATACTATATCACATTATATGAAAAAAATAATTAATTATAAAAATTTAAAATTAATTATTCAATTTAATTCAAATAGATATATTCACCTAAAACTGATTGCACATAATTTCATCATTAAAACCACTCAAAACCCTAGACATTAATCCTTATGATATATCCTCTTGCAAAGATGGAAAAAATCCCCATTGAATTGGGATGATTTCACTATACTATGGTGAAATAGTCACTAAAAACCAAACATGTAAACCACCAAAAAATATGGTCTATAAGATGAATAATAAATAGAGTAGAACACATTAATATTCTATAAAAATTCTATAAAAATCATCTTAACCATGGTGAATCGAGGGTGGGGGGAGAGGTATGGATAAAACAATCCCCTCCATTGCTCCCCTTTAAAATTTAAGGGGGATATACCTGAAAAGATGAGTATTCCCTTAATAAAAAATATAGGTTTGGAACCTTTTTTTCATGAATATAGGGACCACAGTAAAATACCCCATGCCAAGTCTCTAGTTGTGGCATGGAGCATGGATCAATGATGCAACCCACCTTAGGGGAAGCCTAAGTGTGACATCCCAGTTCCGGAAGCCATCCAAAGGCGCCTCGTACCCGGTTGGTCACATGGCCTAAAGCACATTTCCCCTAATTCTAGAAGCTACCGAATAATAGCGAGGGCCTTGGGTGTGTTAGTGGGGAAACTAATCTCTCATTGGCAGAGTAACACAACAGAAGAGAAAAAAACAGATAACAATAGCAGAAGCAGTAATAATCCATATGAAAGTAAACAACGAAAGTCAGAAGAAATAAATAGCTAGAGTGTAAATATATAAAAATGATGCATGGTACATATGTATAAGAAAACAGCCAAACACATCACAATGCTGGAATACAGAATAGTACTAAGCCAAAGTACAAAAGAAAAGAGATAAACAACTCCTCAGCATCACAAGCCTCATCTTGTTCCCATGCTCTCCAGCACCACAACATATCAAGTACTTGAAGTAGAATGACGCTTGCCCTTATCTATACCCACAAAAATATAATTTGTTTGGGCCCAAACACATATCCCAAACAGGGTGTGAGACTAAATCCTAGTAGGCAATCACCACAAGATCTGTGCCTAATAGTCAGCGAATATATGGTAGGTAATAAACAAAAGAAATCAGTAAACAAGGAAGCACTCAGCAGTGACCAGTCCTACAGTTTCAATGCAATTAGTTCTATACATCAACGACAACAAATAAGCAGGGAAACCTCTGGGTAGTACTCTTGGACTAACCCCTATGGTTCAATCAAAACAAGGATACTACATAGACTCTATGAGGAAGATCTCTCAGTCAATTCCCCTTATAGTCCCATGCGTTTAAAGACTCTCTGAGGAAGCTCACACAGTCAATTCCACTTATAGTCTAAGGTAGTAAAGGACTCTCTGAGGAAGCTCACTCGGTCAATTCCCCTTATAGTCTAAAATGGTTCAAAGACTCTATAAGGAAGCTCACTCAGTCAGTTCCCCTTATAGTCTAAAATGGTCCACATACTCTCTGAGGAAGCTCACTTGATCAATTCCCCTTATAGTCTAAAATTGTTCACAGACTCTCTGAGGAAGCTCACTCGGTCAATTTCCCTTATATTCTAAAATGGTTCAAAGACTCTCTAAGGAAGCTGACTCAATCAATTCCTCTTATAGTCTTCTACACCAGGTTCTCACGGCCCCGTGTAAGTCAACGAGTATAGAAACGAAATACGGCCCAAGTAAACCTCAAGAACTACTTGGCTAATCGGTCTACAGCCTATCAAGCATGTCAAAAAACAACACTCCACCCTACAACACTAGGTATAGGAAAACAGGAAAGGTAGCCAAAAAGGCTAAGCATGAACAAACAGTTATAAACAGAACATGCATGGGAAACCACATCCAAAACATAGAAATCAAACCTATCCATATCCAAATAACCTCTACTCAAGCATACAAGCAGGGTAGGAAATTAACAGGGGTAAAACGGTAAAAAAAATACCCCATTCAAGGGTATTGGAAAAAATTTCACATAATACTCAAAGAATTTCAACGGAAAGGAAAAAACCACCTACCTTTAGGGTTCGGGTGAAATCGACTCACAAACAACCGCACCCTAATCCAGGAAAACACTTCATGAAAACCACTCTATATCTCTTTCCCTATAATTAAAAATCCTTAAAATCATCACCCAAGGCAACTCCACTACTAGATCTACATGAAATAGATGTAGATCTAGAAAACTAAGAGAGAGGGAAGAGAAGACCTAGAGAAAACCAAAGAGAAACCAAGAGGAGAGACTTACCCGAGAAGAACCGACTTCAATCCAACAAGAAACACCTTCAATTGCTTCTAAAACAAGTGGGAGATCACCTTCAACCTTTGAGAACCCAAAATCCTGAGTGAGGATCAAGTGGGAGAGAGTTTGGAGTGAAATGAGTCACCCTCGAGGGATCCCAGATTTAAAAATGCTATTTTTAAGTGGCCACAGGGTTAGTACGCATGGTTTGGAAAACCATGTGCTAACCATGCACACACAACTTCCATGAGAGGAGGGGTCCGCATGGTTATGAAAACCGTGCATAGGAATTGCGAATACTACTTTCTCCTCCTGCATGGTTTCCTGGAGAACCCGTATGGTTTCCCCTAACCGTTCTCAAACCATGCTCCCTAAGAAAAGCCTCCAAACTTATTCAAAACCATTATAAACTCACCCAAACTATTCCCAACTCAATCCATTAAATTTAAACACATAAAAAGGTAGTCGACCAAACTCATAAAGTACACGGAATGTACTTCAAAAATTTCCAGAAATTCATCTTTTTCTCAAAAATGACCAGAAAAGGAAAACATACCTGAAAAAAGAATATCTGGATTCTTAAAAACATCCCCCCTTAAAGAAATTCATCTTCGAATTTCCCTATCAAGGTGGAATAGAAGAAGAAACCCCAAAAATATCTATCCACTGTGATTATACATCCGCCTCCATATTCCAAGTATCGTCCACTACTCGTCCGTTCTTCCATAGCACTCGTACTAGAGGAACTTTCCGACCATGGATAAGCTTCGTAATTAGATCAAAAATATGGATAGGATTCTCCTCGAACGATGAATCCACTTCCAAATCAACCTCCTTGGGTTGGAAGACATGAGACGTGTCTGAGAAGTAACGTCGAAGCTGAGAAACGTGGAAGACATCGTGCATAGACCAATACCTCTGATGCAACTGAAACCGATCAGCAACTAGCCCAACTCTCTCCAAAACCTCAAATGGTTCGACGTACCTTAGTGAAAGATTACCCCATATCCTAATCCTATTGTGCCCTAACCTTGGTGTGACATGCAGAAAAACCTGATCCCTGACCTCGAACTCTAGAGGTCATCTTCACTGATCAACATAAGACTTCTGTAGAGACTGTGCAGTAGCCATCCTCTTCCAAATCAACTCTATCAACTCTGTGGTCTCCTGAACAAGACGAGGTCCCATCATAGCTGTCTCTCTTGCCTCCAGCCAACATAAGGGTGATCTATATGGCCTACCGTACAAAGCCTCATAATGTTCCATCTGAATAATTTCTTTAAAACTATTGTTGTAGTCAAACTCCACAAGAGGTACATGATTCTCCCAAGAACCTACAAAATCTAGGATGCATGCAAGAAGCATGTCCTCAAGCACCTAAATCATACGCTCGGACTGTCCATCTCTCTAGGGATGGAAAGATGTACTCAGAAGTACCTGTGTACCCAAAGCCTTCTGAATCCCCTTCCAGACCCGAGAAGTAAAACATGCATCTTTATATGAAACAATGGATTGTGGAACTCCATGTAAGTGCACAATGTCATGGATGTACAACCTTCCCAGCTCATCAACATTGAAGGTCTCCTTGATTGGAAAGAAGTGAGAAACCTTCATGAGTCTGTCAATGACAATCCAAACTGCATCATTCCTTCGAGGAGACCTCGGGAAACCTATCATGAAATCCATCGCGACATCATTACACTTCCACTCATGAATAAGAAACTACTGGAAAATACCTACTGGTCGATGATGCTCTACCTTCACCTGCTGACAGGTAGAATACTTCATGAAAAAACCAGCAACATCTCTCTTCATACCTGGCCACCAATACTGACGGTGTAGATCACGATACATCTTGGTGACACCAGGATGAACTGCCCAAACTGAGGAATGAAAGTCTTGCATCAGCTCCTCGTGTATGTCTGCTGGCACCCATACGCACCCCTAGAAATGAAAGATCTCATCCTCGCCTATGGTCCATCCTGGAATAGGGTCCTCTTCTAACATGCTCTCCCGTAGGACTAGGCCTTCTGAATCTGATAGCTTCCTCATTCACACTCGATCAAGAAGAGTAGTGGTAACAACCAAATAAGAAATAAAAGTCTGACCCTATCTATCGTGCACCTTGAAATGCATCTCAGAGAATAGATCCATAAGCCGCCACTCACTGCTGGCCTCTCGAACTACCTGCATCTAAGTCTTACTCAATGCATCAGCCACTGTGTTTCCTTTCTCAGGCGTATAGGAAAGCTCAAAGTGAAAGGACTAAAGGTACTCAACCCACCTTCACTGTCTCAAATTCCGATCATGCTGATCGAAGATGTAAATGAGACTCTTGTGGTCAGTGAAAACCACAAAATGTTATCCTAGAAGATAATGTCTCCAACAGCGCAAGGCATGGACAATTGCATCCAAATTGAGATCGTGCATCGGGTAATTCCTCTCATGTGGACTCAACTTCCAAGACCCATACACAACGAATCCTTATCCCTGTATAAGCACAGATCCCAGCCCAATACCTGAAGAATTACAATACACAATATAGATCTTTCTCGTCTCTGTAAAAACTAGTATCAGTGCTGAATTCAACCTCCCTTTTAACACCTGAAAATCTGACTCACAAGAATAAAACCACAAGAACTTTTCACCCTTCTTAGTCAGACTCGTCAGTGGTGTTGATAAGTGTGAAAAGTCCTATATAAAATGTCTATAGTATCCATCCAGCCCTCGAAAACTCCTTACCTCAATGATGTTCTTCAGATGCTCCCAAGAAACTACAGTTCTCACTTTCTCTGGGTCTACTGAAACTCCTTCCTCTGAGATAACATGACCCAAAAAGTGAATCTAGTCTATCCAAAAGTGTCATTTTGAGAGCTTAGCATATAACTGATGCTCTCTCAGTGTACTCAAAACAATCTCAAGATGCATGGCATGGTCATGTCGAGTGTGAGATTACACCAAGATATCATCCACAAAGACCACCCCGAAAGAATCCAAGTATATATGGAACACTAGGTTCATCAGTGCCATGAAAACTGAAGGCGTGTTAGTGAGACTGAACGGCCTAACCATATACTCATATAGACCATACCTACCCCAAAAGGCTGTGAGAGGTATATATGATGGTATAACGCGCATCTGATGATAACCAGATCTCAAGTCAGTCATCGAGAACACCCAGTCTTCTCAAAGCTAATCAAAGAGATCATCAATCCTCAGTAAGGGATATCGGTTCTTGACTGTCAACTGGTTCATATTTCGATAATCCACACAAAGCCTGAGGTTACCATCCACCTTCTTCACAAAAAAGACAGGTAGACCCCAAGGATAAGTACTGGGTTAGATGAAACCCTTTTCCTACAACTCCTCCAACTGATTCTTGAGCTCCTGTAACTCTGGTGTAGCCATTCTGTAAGGAGGAATAGACACTGGTGCTGCTCCTGGCACAAGTTCAATAGAAAAGTCTACCTCACACTTCAGAGGAAAACCTAAAAAGTCTTCTGGGAAAACATATCTGAAACGATACACCACTAGAGGAAAGTCTAACTATGAAGTCCCTTGGTCATCCAGATATAGACCAGAAATCTAGGTTGTAACTCCTCATAACCCATGATGATCGGGTCCCGATCTGATCTCTTGGACATCCCACTTTCCCTTGTGAAGAAAAGATCTGCCCTCTGGTGATGTGAAACTCACCCTACGATGATAAAAATGGATGATTTCCTGGAAGGGAGCTAACTATTCCATTCCGAGAATGAAATCATAGCCTGTTATCTCTAGGACATAGAGGTCCCATAAAAAGTGACACCCAACAACCTTTGGAGGCCACTCCATGCGCTGACATACGCTCACCATTATAGTCCCCCACATAGTGTCTAGTGTCAAGATATCAGTAGAAGAAAAGATGCAGAGCCCAAGGCTCTCCACAACTGCAATAGATATAAAGCTATGGGAAGCCCCTGTATCGAAAAGAGCAGAAACTAAAACCGAGGCAACTAAGATCATACCTCAAACTGTAGAAGGTCTGGGATCCTGCTCCTGCTGGGTCTGCTCCACTACAAAAGTATGGCCTATACCAAGACCATGTGACCCTGCCTAACCACTCTAAGCTGATCCGCCCTGATGTTGCTGTAAACCTTGTGACTGGCTACCATGGCCACGACCTCCACCTCGGCCTAAACAGCCAAAAGAACTCCAGTTCCCAGACTGGTGAGAAACAGGTGGTGATGCTCCTAAACAAGAAGTCATAGAAGAACCCCTGTCACCAGCTGCTGGCGAGAAGATCATATAGAAGCGCTGAAGATGACCAATATTTCTGCAAGATCGGAACTCCATCGGGTCTTTAGGGAATTATGGCCTCGTATGCCCACTCCTCCCGCACTGGTAGAATACCACCTGGCTACTAGAAGATGCATCCTGCCTACTATGATCTCCTCGTGAAATCTTACTACGTCACTTCCTACTATCAGTTGGTGGAGCACTAACTCTGTATGCCAAACCACCCTCGCTCATAGCTCAAGAATCCCTCAGATTGCGCTCAGTGATCAGCGTCTGGTTGACTATATAAGAGATAGAAGTCAAACTAAAGATATTCACCTACGATCGGATGTCGTTCCTCAGACCATCCTCGAACTTCCTTACAAGGAACAACTCATCACCTCCTGGAATAGGCATGAAACACTGCAGCTCTGTGAAGCGAGAGGAATACTCCATAACAGAAAGAGTACCCTGCTCCAGACTCATGAACTCTTGGGCTCGATCAACCCTTAAGGTCTCTGAATAGAAGTAATCGTAGAATATGTGCTGAAATTCATCCCAAGTCATGTTCTGCTGGTGTCCCACCTGTGAGATCACATCCCACCACCTCTTGGATGAGTTTCAAAGCATGTAGGTAGCGAGATTCAAACTACACTCTAGAGGTATCTCCAGATGCTAGAAGATCGTCAGTGTGGATTCCAGCCATGACTCTATAGCCTGGGGTCCTCCATCCCTTGAGATGATGGGAGGATGCTGCTGCTGAAAGATCCTCATCAATTCTACCATCGACCGGGAAGGAGGTGGCACTCCCTGGAAGGTTTGCATCATCCTCATAAAGCCCTCCCTAAATTGTGCATCAGCACCTATATCAGGTATAACTGCTGGTGCCAAGACTGGAATAAATGGAAGATCTGCCGGCTATCCCTGATTAGCCATATCTGGTGTCTGATCATCACCTTGCAACTGGCATACAACCGAAGGAAGTCTCAGTGGCATGACTCTGGAAGGTTAAGCTCACACCTTAGGTTAAGATCATCAAGGACTAAGAACCAGAAACATAAGAAGGGAACAAGAGAAAGAAAACATTAAAGTTTTTAAAAAAAGACTACAAGGTGTGTATAATAACTACATGACTTGTTCCCTTAAGTCATTCACATGGGTGCTTACTTCTCTAAAACTGGTCGTGTAACACCCCAAACACACGGCGTGTTGTTCTTACACACGACATGTACTTGTATTTTCTTCCCCTGCTTGTGTCCTTCTACACAGCTAAGCCACACAACTCCCCTTAGAACAAGGTTACATGGCATGTTTTTTCCAGACACAACATGTACTAGATGATCTTCACTGACCTGTGTTGTTCGTGACATAGCCGGGTACTCGTCTAACACTACACGACGTGTTCCATACTGAAATGGTGTGTACTAGAAAAGATAACACCAACCCGTGTTGTTAGTTACATAGATGGATTCCATGATTACACTACACAACGTGTTTATAACTGACATAATGTGTATCAACTAAGGTTTCTTTGTCCGTTTTTTTAGTCACACGGGCGGATACAGGGTCAACCGTACATGGCGTGTACGACTGGTACACGGTGTGTTCCCACAAGAATTTCCCTATCCCGTGTCTCTGCCCACATGGCCTATGACACGGTTAGAGACTACAAGGCGTGTACATAAAGTACACGGCGTGTAATTAAGAAATATATTTTCTTCCCGAATAGAAGAACACATGGAATGTAGTCAAAACTGCACAATGAGTATTCTGGGTTTTTCCGGACAATAAGCCTCAAAAACTACTTTGAAGCACAAAAAAACTAAAACAAACATCAAAGTTACAAATTCCGGTCTGTGAGGGCCCATACTCCCCACGAATCAAACCTTTTAATCTTATACATGTTATAACAAGCAAAACAGGGCAATGATCCACCAAATTACAGTCCATGAGGGCCCATAACACCTCAAGAACCAAAGTTTGGTGTTCATTCAAACAAAACCTTACACAAACAATACCCTATCAAACAACATGTCTTTTTATCACAACAACTATCACAACAACATTTATATCTAGCACAACACCTATCAAAACAACATGCAATTGCTAATTCACTCTATATGTCATGGAAAGAATGCATGACATGTGATCCATAGCAAGTTCCTATATGATGCATGCGATGGAATACCCTTATATCATCGGGTTTCAATAGAAATATAACCCCAATAACATCAGCAATAACATCACAAATCATGTGAATATTTCAAGGTGAAATCAAATCAACTGTAATAATTAAAAAACCATAAAAATTGAAATTAAACAAGGTAGATTGGATTTTCCCTATGCACGGGTTAACTACTCCCTGGAAAAACATATTACCAAGTACCAATTCCATCCTATCCATGGATATAGTCTCCAAACAATAATTCAAGAAGAAAAGAATTCCTTTGATACCACTTTGTAACGTCCTGGTTCTGGAAGCCACCCAGAGGCACCTCGTACCCAGTTGGTCACATGGCCTCAAGTGAATTTACCCTAATTCCAGAGGCTACCAACTAGAAGTCAGGACCTTAGGTGTGTTAGTGGGGAAACTATTCCCTCATTGGTATAGTAACACAGTAGAACATAAAAAAACAGATAACAAAAGAGGAAGCAGTAATAATCAATACGAAAGTAAACAACAGAAGTATGAAGAACTAAACATCTAGAGTGTATATATATAAAAATGATGCATGGTGAATATGTCTAGGAAAAAATATAAACACATCACAATGATGGAATACAGAACAGTACTAAGACAAAGTACAAAATAAAATAGATAAATAGCTCCTTAGAATCTCAAAGCCTCAACTTGGTCTTATGCTCTCCAGCTCCACATCATATCAAGTACCTGAAGTATAAGGGTGATTTCCCTTATCTATACCCGTAACAATATAATATTTTTGGGCCCAAATGCGTATCCCAAATAGGGTGTGAGACTAAATCCCAGTAGGCAATCACCACAAGATCTGTGCCTAACAGTCAGTGAATATATGGCAGGTAATAAACAAAAGAAAGTAGTAAATAATGAAGTACTCAACAGTAACCATTCATACAGTTTCAATGCAATCAGTTCTATACATCAATGAAAAAAATAAGTAGGGAACCCTCTGTGTATTACTCTCACCCTAACCCCTCTGGTTCAATCAAAACAAGGATACTATTGAGACTCTCTGAGGAGGCTCTCTCAATCAATTCCCCTTATAGTCCCAAGCGTTTAAAGACTCTCTGAGGAAGCTCCCATGATCAATTCCTATTATATTCTAAGGTAGTAAAGGACTCTCCGAGGAAGCTCACTTGATCAATTCCCCTTATAGTCTAAAATGGTTCAAAGACTCTCTGAGGAAGCTCACTCGGTCAATTCCCCTTATAGTCTGAAATGGTTCACAGACTCTCTGAGGAAGCTCACTTGTTCAATTCCCCTTATAATCTAAAATGGTTAACAGAAACTCTGAGGAATTTCACTCGGTTAATTACCCTTATAGTATAAAATGGTTCATAGACTCTCTGAGGATGCTAAATCGGTCAATTTCACTTATAGTCTTCTACATTAGGTTCTCACGGCCTTGTGTAAGTCAATGAGTATAGAAATGCAATACAACCCAAGTAAACCTTAAGAACTACTTGGATAATCAGTCTAAAATATATCAATAATTTCAGAAAACAACACTAGGCATGGTAAAATAGGCAAGGTGGCCAAAAAGGCTAGGCAGGACCAAACAGTCGTAAACAGAACATGCATGGGCAACCACATCCAAAACATATCAATCAACCCTATTCATATCCAAATAACCTCTACTCAAGCATACAAGTACGACATGCAATTAATAGGGGTAAAATGGTAAATTAACAATACACCGTTCAAGGGTATTGGGAAAAATTTCAAATAATACTCAAAGACTTTCAACGGAAAGGCACAAACAACCTACCTTTAGGGTTCCGGTGAAATCGACCCACAAACAACCGAACCCCAATCTGGGAAAACGCTTAACGAAAACCACTCTATATCTCCTTCCCTATCATCCAAAAGCCTTAAAATCCAGACCCAAGGAAACCCCAACACTAGATCTACATGCAACAGATGTAGATCTAGAAAACTGAGATATAGGGAAGATAAGACCTAGATAAAACCAAATAGAAACCAATAGGAGAGACTTACCCGAGAATAACTGACAATAATTCAACAAGAAACCCATTATATTTTCTTCCAAAATAAGTGGGAGAGCACCTTAAACCTTCGAGAACCCAAAATACAGAGTGAGGCTCAAGTGGGAGAGAGTTTGGAGTGAAATGAGGCACCCTCAAGGGAGCCCAGATTTAAAAACCCAATTTTTAAGTGGACACATGGTTAGTATGCACGGTTTGGAAAACCATGCACTAATCATGAGCATGCCACTACCTTGAGAGGAGGGGTCTGCACGGTTGCCTCTCACGATTAGGAAAACCATGCGCAGGCTATGTGAGGCCTACTGTCTCCTCCTGCACAGTTTCCTGGAGAACCCGCATGGTTTCCCATAACTATGCTCAAACCGTGTTCCCTAAGAAAAGCCTCCAAAATTATTCCAAACCATTCCAAAATCTCCCAAACTCTTCTTAACTCAATCCATGCACTTTATAAACATAAAAATGAAATTGTCCCGACTCATAAAGTACACGACGTGTACTTTAGAATTTCCTCTTTTTCTTAAAAACGACCAGAAAAGGAAAACATACCTAAAAAAGAAGATCTGGGTTCTTAAAAAATTACCCCATTAAAGAAATTCATCCCCAAATTTCCCTAGCAAGGCGGTGTAGAAGAAGAAACCCCAAAAATCTCTGGATGCTGCAATCGTACATCTGCCTCCCTCTCCCAAGTCTCATCCTGTACTCATCTGTACTGCCATAGAACTCGTACCAGAGGAACATACTAGCCATGGAGAACCTTCGTACTTTGATCGAAAATCTAGATAGGATGCTTCTCGAATGATGTATCCACTTCCAACTCAACCTCCTCCGGTTGGAAGACGTGATATGGGTCTGAAGAGTAACGTCAAAGCAGGTAAATGTGGAAGATGTCATGCATAGTCTGATACCTCTGAGGCAACTTCAATCGATAGGCAATCAGCCCAAATCTCTCCAAAACCTCAAACGATCTGATGTAACTTAGTGAAATCTTACCCTATCTCCTAATCCTATTGTTCCCCATCCTCGGTGTGACACACAAAAAAACCTGATCCCCGACCTCAAACTCTAGAGGTCATCTCCGCTGATCAGTATACGACTTCTGTTGAGACTGTGCAGTAGTCATCCTCTTCCAAATCAACTCTATCTTCTCTGTGGTCTCCTGAACAAGATGAGGTCCCAACATAGATACCTCTCCTACCTCCATCCAACATTAGGGTGATCGACATGGCCTACCGTACAAAGCATTATAAGGTGACATATGAATAGTTTCTTGAAAACTATTGTTGTAGGAAAATTCCACAAGAGGTATGTGCTTCTCCCAAGAACCTCCAAAATTCAGGATTCATGCATGAAACATGTCCTCAAGAACCTGATTCGTATGATCAAACTGACCATCTGTCTGGGGATGGTAAGCTATACTAAAAATTACCTGTGTACCAAAGCCTTATGAAGCCCCTGCCAGACTCGAGAAGTAAAGCATGCATCTTTGTCAGAAAAAATGGAGTGAGGAACTCCATGTAAGCGCAAAATCTCATGAATGTACAACCATCCCAGATCATCAACAATGAAGGTCTCCTTGATCAGCAAGAAGCGATCAACCTTCATGAGTCTATCAATGAAAATCCAAACCGCATCCTTCCCTCGAGGCGACTTTGGTAAACCTGTAACAAAATCCATCGTGACATCATTCCACTTCCACTTAGGAATGGAAACTATTGAAAAATCCATACTGGTCACTAATGCTATTCCTTCACCTGTTGATAGGTGGAAAACTTCATGAAAAGACCAGTAAAATCTCTCTTCATACCTCACCACCAATACTGATGGTGTAGATCACGATACATCTTGGTGACACCAGGATGAACTGCCCAAACTGAGGAATGAAAGTCCTGTTTCATCTCCTCGCGTATGTCTGCTGGCACCCATATGCTCCCCTGGAAACGCAAGATCTCATCCTCGCCTATGGTCCATCCCAGAATGGGGTACTCTCCTGACACACTCTCCCATATGACTAGGCCTTTTGAATCTGATAGCTGCCTCATTTGCACTTGATCAAGAAGAGTAGAGGTAACAACCACAGAAGAAAGAAAAGTCTACCCCTGTCTGTCGCGCACCTCCAAATGTATCTCAGAGAATAGAGCGACAAGATTCCACTCACTGCTGGCCTCCTGAACTGCCTGTATGTGAGTCCCCCTGCTCAATGCATCAGCCACTGCATTGCCTTTCCCAAACGTATAGGCAAGTGAAAAGTCAAAGGACTGAAGGTACTCAACCCACCTTCGCTGTCTCAAATTCAGATCACACTGAGTGAAGATGTACTTGAGACTATTTAGGTTTGTGAAAACCACAAAATGTTCTCCCAGAAGATAATGTATACAACAGCACAAGGAATGGACAATTGTAGCCAACTCTAGATCATGCATCGATTAATTCTTCTCATGTGGCCTCAACTGCTGAGACCCGTATGCAACGACTCCTTATCCCTGCATAAGAAAAACTCCCAGCCTGATGCCTAAAGAATCACAGTACACAATATAGCTCTTTCCTGTCTCTACAAAAACTAGTATCGGTGTTGAATTCAACCTTCCTTTCAGCTCCTAAAAGGTTTAATCACAAGAATCTGACTACAAGAACTTCTCACCCTTCTTAATCAGACTCTTCAGTGGTGCTGCTAAGCATGAAAGGTCTTGTATGAAACATCTGTAGTATCTAACCAGCCCTAGAAACCTCCATACCTCAAATAAGTTCTTTGGATGCTCCTAGGAAACTACTGCTCTCACTTTATCCAGGTCTACTGATACTCCTTTCTCTGAGATAACATGACCCAAAAAGTGAATCTAGTCCATCAAAAAGTGGTATTTTGAGAGATCAGCATATAACTGATTCTCTCTCAGTGTTCTCAAAACGATCTCAAGATGTGTGGCATGGTCATGTCGTGTGTGAGAGTACACCAAGATATCATCCACAAAGACCACCAAGAAATAATCCATGTATGGATGGAACACTCGGTTCATCAGTGCCATGAAAACCGTAGGCCTGTTCGTGAGACCTAACGACATAACCATATACTCATATAGAACATACCTGCTCTGAAAGGCTATGAGAGGTATATCTGATGGTCGAACGCGCAACTGATGATAACCGAAACTCAAGTCAATATTCAAGAACACATGGGCTCCTCGAAGCTGATCAAATATATCATCAATCCTCGATAAGGTATATCAGTTCTTGACCATCAACTAGTTAACCTTCCGATAATCTTCACAAAGCCTGAGGGTACCATCCTCCTTCTTCGCAAATAGGACAGGAGAACCCCAAGGAGAATTACTGGGTTAGATGAAACGCTTTACCTGCAACTCCTCCAACTACTTCTTGAGCTTTTGTAACTATGGTGTAGCCATCTTGTAAGGAGTAATGGAAACCGGTGCCACTCCTGGAACAAGCTCAATAGAAAAGTCTACCTCATGCTCCAGAGGAAAACCTGAAATGTCTTCTGGGAAGAAATATCTAAAACGATCTACCACTAGAGGAAATTCTAACTATGAAGTCCCATGTTCATCCAGATATAGACTAGAAATATAGGCTGTAACTCCTCCTAACCCATGATGCTCAGGTCCTACTTTGCTCGCCTGGACATCCCACGCACCCTTCTGAAGAAAATATACACCCTCTGGTGATGTGAAACTCACCCTACGACGATAACAATAGATGAATTCTTAGAAGGGAACTAACCAGTCCATTCCGAGAATGACATCATAGCCCGTCCTCTCTAGGACATAGAGGTCCCATAAAAAGTGACACCCACCAACCTCTAAAGGGAACTCTATGAACTGATGTACGCTCACCGTTCTAGTCCCCAATGAATTTTCTAGTGTCAAGATATCAGTAGAAGAAAATATACAGAGCCCAAGGCTCTACACAACTGCAGTAGATATAAAGATATGGGAAGCCCTTGTATTGAAAAGAGCAAAAGCTAAAACTGAGGCAACTAAGATCATACCTCACACTATAGAAGGTCCAGGATCCTGCTCCTGCTGGGTCTGTTCCACTACAAAAGTATGGCCTATACCATGAACCTGTGACCCTGCCTGACCACTCTGAGCTGATCCGCCCTAATGTCACTGAAAACTTGGAGACTGGATACCAGGGCCATGACCTCCACCTCACCCTGAACGACCGGAAGAACTCCAGTTCCCAGACTAGTGAGAAACTGGTGGTGATGCTTCTGAATGAGGAGTCATAGAAGAACCCTTGTCACCAGCTACTGGTGAGAATATCTGAAAGAAGCACCGAAGATGACCCATCTTGCCGCAAGATCGGCACTCCACCAGGTCTCTCAGGCAATGTGTCCTCGTATGCCTGCTCCTCTCACACTGGTAGCATACCACCTAGATACCGGAAGATGCATCCCGCCTACTATGATCTCCTTGTGCAATCTCCCTACGGTGCTTCCTACTATTAGCTGGTGGAGCACTAACTCTGGATGCCGAACTTCCCTGGCTCACAGATCCAGAATCCCTCATATTGTGCTCAGTGATTAGTACCTGGTTGACTATAGAAGAGATATAAGTCAACATCAAGATATTCACCTACGATCAAATGTCATGCCTCAAACCATCCTCGAACTTCTTTGCAAGGAACAACTCATCACCTCCTAGAATAGGTGTGAAATGATTCAGCTCTATGAAGCGAGAGGAATACTCCATAACAGAAAGAGTACCCTACTCCAGACTCATGACCTCTTGGGATCGATCAGCCCTTAGGGTATTCAGATATAAGTAATCGTAAAAGATGCACTGAAACTCATCCCAAGTCATGTTATGCTGGAATCCCACCTATGAGATCACATCCCCCCACCTCTTGGTGGAGTCTCGAAGCATGTAGGTAGAAAGATTCACCCTCCTATCTGGAGGTATCTCCAGATGCTTGAACATCGTCAGCATGTCTTCCAGCCATGACTCTGCAACCTGGGCTCCTACATCCCCTGAGAATATGGGAGGATGCTACTGCTGAAAGATCCTCGTCAATTCTGCCATCGACGGGGATGGAGGTGGCACTCCCTAAAAGGCCTGCATCATCCTCATAAATCCCTCCCTGAATTTTGCATCGGCACCTATGTCAGGTATAAATAATAGTGCCAAGACTGGCACAACTGGAGGATCTGACGGCTGTCCCTAATCAGCCATATCTAGTGTCTAATCATCGCCTTGAAACTGGCGTACAACCGGAGGACGTCTCAGTGGCATGACTCTGCAAGTCAAGTGCACACTTTAGATTAAGATCATAAATTACTAAGAACTGTAAACATAAGAAGGGAACATGAGAAATAAAATAATCATGTTTCACAAAACATGAATACACAACATGTATAATAAATACATGACATGTTCCCTCAAGTCTTTCACATGGGTTCATACTTCTACCAGAACTGGTCCTGTAACACCCCAAACACATGGCGTTTTGTTCTTACACATGGCATGTACATGAATTTTCTTCCCCTACCCAAGTCCTTCTACATGAATAAGCAACACGACTCCCCTTAGAACAAGGTTACACAACGTTTTTGTTCTAGACCCGGCGTGTACTGGACGAGCTTCACCGACCCGTGTTGTTCGTGACATGGATGGGTACTCAGCCGACACTACATGTCGTGTTCTATATGGACACAATGTGTACTAGAAAAGATAACTTTGACCCATGTTGTTAGTTACACGGCTGGATTCCAAGATTACACTACACGGCATGTTTATAACGTACACGACGTGTATCACCTAAGGTTTCTTCGTCCGTGTTGTTAGTCACACGGGCGGACATAGGGTCAACCCTACATGGCATGTACAACCGGTACACGGCGTGTTCCCACAATAGTTTCCCTATCTCGCGTCTCTTCCCGCATGGCCTATGACATGGTTAGAGACTACATGGCATGTACATAAAGTACACGGCGTGTACTTAAGAAAAACAGTTTCTTCCCAAATAGAAGAACACATGGCGTGTAGTCAAAACTACACGGCGTGTATTCTGGGTTTTTCCAGACAATAATCCTTAAAAACTACTCCAGAGCCCAAAAAACATTGAAACGAACATCAAAGTGCCAAATTCCGATCTGTGAGGGCCCATACTCCCCGCGAATAAAAGTTTGGAATCTTATACATGTTATAACAAGAAAAATAGGGCAATGATCCACCAAATTCCTGGTCATGAGGGCCCATAACACCTCAAGAACCAATGTTTGGTGTTCATTCAAACAAAACCTTACACAAAAAATACCCTATCAAACAACAGGTATTTTTGTCATGGAAACTATCACAACATCATGCATATCTAGCACAACACCTATCACAACAACATGCAATTGCTAATTCACCCTATATGGAATGGAAAGAATGAATGACATGTGATCCCTAGCAAGTGCCTATATGATGCATGAGATGGAATACCCTCATCTCATCGGGTTTCAACAGAAATATAACCTTAATAACATCAATAATAATAGTACAAATCATGTGAATCCCTCAAGGTGAAATCAAATCAACTATAATAATTGAAAAACTAGAAAAATTATAATTAAACAAGGTATATTCTCTTTTCCCTATACATGGGGTAGATACTCCTGGGCACATATTATTACCAAGTACCAATTCCGTCATATCCATGGCTATAGGATCCAAACAGTAAGTCAAGAAGAAAAGAATTCCTCTTATACCACTTTGTAACGTCCCGGTTCCAGAAGCCACCTAGAGGCACCCCGTACCTGATTGGTCACATGGCCTTAAGCACATTTTCCCTAACACCAAAGGCTGCTAACTAGTAGTGAGGGATTTGGGTGTGTTAGTGGGGAAACTATACCCTATTTGGCAGAGTAACACACCAGAAGAGAAAAAAACAAATAACAATAGCGGGAGCAGTAATAATCCATGAAAAAGTAAACAATGAAAGTCTGAAGAAATAAACAGCTGGAGTGTATATATATAAAAATGATGAATGGTACATATTTATAGGAAAACAGCTAAACACATCACAATTATGGAATACAGAACTGTATTTTTCCAAAGTATAAAAGAAAACAGATAAACATCTCCTCATCATCGCAAGCCTCATCTTGGTCCCATGCTCTCCATCTCCACAGCATATCAAGTACCTAAAGTAGAAGGCCGCTTTCCCTTATCTATACCTGCATCAATATAATCTTTTTTGGCCCAAATGCATAGTCCAAACATGGTGTGAGACTAAATCCCAGTAGGCAATCACCAGAAGATCTGTGCCTAACAGTTAGTGAATATATGGCAGGTAATAAACAAAAGAAAGCAGTAAACAAGGAAGTACTCAGTAGTAACCAGTCATACAATTTCAATGCAATCAGTTATATACATCAATGATATAAAATAAGTAGGGAACCCTCTGGGTAGTACTCTCGGCCTAACCCCTTTGGTAAAATCAAAACAAGGATACTACAGAGACTCTCTGAGGAAGCTCTCTCAGCCAATTACCCTTATAGTCCCAAGAATTTAAAGACTCTCTGAGGAAGCTCACACGGTCAATTCCCCTTATAGTCTAAGGTATTCAATGACTCTCTGACGAAGCTCACTCGGTAAATTCCCCTTATAGTCTAAAATGGTTCAAAGACTCTCTGAGGAATCTCACTCAGTCAATTCCCCTTATAGTCTAGAATGGTTCATAGACTCTCTAAGGAAGCTCACTCAGTCAATTCCCCTTATAGTCTAAAATGGTTCACAAAATCTCTAATGAATCTCACTCGTTCAATTCCCCTTATAGTCTAAAATGGTTCACAAAATCTCTGAGGAAGCTCACTCAGTCAATTACCCTTATAGTCTTCTACACCAGGTTCTCACAGCCCTTTGTAAGTCAATGAGTATAACAATGCAATATGGCCCAAGTAAACCTCAAGAACTACTTGGATAATCGGTCTACAACATATCAAGCATGTCAGAAAACAACACTCCACCCTAAAACACTAGGCATGGGAAAATAGTCAAGGCATCCAAAAAGTCTAAGCCGGACCAAACGGTCGTAAACAGAACATGCATGAGCAACCACATCCAAAACATAGCAATCAACCTTATTCATATCCAAATAACCTCTACTCAAGCATACAAGCAGGGAAAGCAATTAACAGGGGTAAAATGGTAAACATACAATACCCCATTCCAGGTTATTGGAAAAAATTTCACATAATACTCAAAGACTTTCAATGGAAAGGCACAAACACCTACCTTTAGGGTTCTGGCGAAATCGACCCACAAACAACCGCACCCCAATCCGAGCAAAAACTTCATGAAAAGAACTCTATATCTACTTCCCTATCATCCACCAGCATTAAAATAAACACCCAAGTCAACCCCAACACTATATCTACATGCAACAGATGTAGATCTAGAAAACTGAGAGAGAGGGAAGAGAAGACCTAGAGAAAACCAAAGAGAAACCAAGAGGAGAGACTTACCTAAGAAGAACTGACTTCAATCCAATAAGAAACCCCTTTTATTTTCTTCCAAAAAAAGTGGGAGAGCACCTTCAACCTTTGAGAACCCAAAATCCCGAGTGAGGATCGAGTGGGAGAGAGTTTGGA
Organism: Viscum album; assembly: GCA_963277665.1. Taxonomy (NCBI): domain Eukaryota; kingdom Viridiplantae; phylum Streptophyta; class Magnoliopsida; order Santalales; family Viscaceae; genus Viscum; species Viscum album. Next base: position 1,161,441,731 of record OY728120.1, on the reverse strand, counting down.
GTCAAATGAGGCACCCTCGAGGGAGCCCAGATTTAAAAACCCTATTTTTAAGTGGTCGCACGATTAGTACGCACGGTTTGGAAAACCATGTGCTAAACATGAACATGCCACTGCCTCGAGAGGAGGAGTCCGCATGGTTTCCTCGCATGGTTAGGAAAACCATGTGTAGGCTGTGCGAATCCTACCATCTCCTCCTGCATGGTTTCTTGGAGAACGCGCACGGTTTCCCCTAACCGTGCTCAAACCGTGCTCCCTAAGAAAAGCCTCCAAACTTATTCAAAACCATTCCAAACTCTCCCAACCTCTTCCAAACTCAATCTATGCACTTTAAACACATAAAAAATGAAATCGGCCCAACTCATAAAGTACATAGTGTGTACTTCGAAATTTTCCAAAATTTTCTATTTTTCTCAAAAATGACCAGAAAAGGAAAACAAACATGAAAAAGATGATCTGGGTTCTTACACTAAGGTTCATCCTTCCTAATGAACCTCCACTGTATAGCTCCTATGATATGACATGAGGATTAATTTTCAAGTTTGACTACAACATGACCTCTTGGATGTGGTGTGGAAATACCCTAAAAGTAATAGGTTTGACCTCCTAACCCCCTCCTTATTTGTGGTGTGATCCCTTAGGGATGATCCATAAGACATCCACCCATGGTTCCCTCCACAGTTCAGACTCCTACTTCTATATTGTACCTCCCTCATAGACACCACTATAGAAAAATTCCCTCCTCCATGACATAATTCTCCAAAAATATCCTAAAAAAATAAACTCCGTGACACATGACACATTATAAACCCCTAGGCTATGGTGTATTCCATTTCTTGTAGCCACAAATATCATGAAAGGTCACCTAGATACTTCTTTGATTCTCACATGAGCACCCAAACCAATAAATATGCCACATTACTTATAAAAAATATATTCTCAAGATTATCCTATTCTCATATCCCCAATCAAAATCCTAATTCATGAAATGAACACTATTTTAGACCAAAAATTAAAACTCCCTTCAAAAAGTAATAACCTAAAATCTATAGGTCATTAGTAACTCCCCACTATAACTGTTGGGAAAAAAATACCTCAAGGTAACATTGAAACATTTTTGGGTTGATTGTGATTTTTGACAAAGCAGGTTTCCAAGGTAAGTTGTGGAGTCTATAGAGATTGTTGAAATAATATGTAGAAAAAGATCCAAGATAAAGGAATGGATTCCATGGAAGAGATACAAAAAATTGCATACACATGGTGACATTGTTTGCTAGTGTTTGAAAATTTGTTGGGGTCCAAAATTTGGAGTTTGGATATCATTGCGAAAAGTGATTTTCCTTGAAGGCCTTATCAAAATATGGAAAATTTATGAATTTTGTGAATAATGACATTGTGAAGGGTGTTTCATGAAGACGTGAAGATTCTGACAGTGAGCTTTGTGAGTACGATGAGCATCCCAAATGATGAAGGTGAGGATCATTTCAGCGGTGCGAAAAGTTTTGAGGATGATCTATCTGACAACGATGGGCATTGTAAATAGAGAATTTTCCTAGAGAATCGTGAAAAAAGGTGCACCATAGTAGAAAAGTGAGAGCATCATGAAATAGTTATGACTTGGATGAAAGGTTCAATAATCAGTGGAAACACCTATAAATAGGCCTCTACCCCCTTCAGAATAGTAGCGAGACTTAACAAAGATCTTAAGGCTTTGAGTTCACAAAGGTGGTTCATGAAGGTGGTTCATGAAGGAGGGTTATTCAAAGAAGTTATTGAAGGCTATGATATCCAATTGAATGTTATTAGCATCACGAATGTAAAGGAGTTCATAAAGGATAAGTAAGATTCATGAAAGGAAGGAGATTCGTGAAAGAGGTGTTATTCACAACAGCTAAGTGAGCTTCATGAAATTCTATTTGATCTTCATGAAAGATGAGCTTTATGAATGCAGTGAGCATCAAAAAGTTGTTTACATCTCGGGCATGATTTTAATTCTATTCAAGAATTTCTACAGTAAAGGGAGAGAAGAGAGTTTTTTTTAACAATGAAATAAAATCTGACGGGGTAGAAGTTTTAATATTCCATACCCTGATTCACCCCCTCTTAGGGTATTTAATCTAATTGGGCTAACAATAACACTTATCATCCTCAAGAAACCATGTAATTCATCAAGCCAATAGACTTAACATACCATTTTCATCAAACCACCACTAACTAGAAGTGTTAAATCTCCAAATGTCGAACGTGCTCCCATTGCACAACACTAAACACTAAGGATAATTATTCACAAGAATATGACCACATTCTCTCCACCAATTCTAGCATCGATATGGTGCTAAACCTAACTAGTATCTATAGAGTTACCAAAGAACCATTAATTGGTTCTGCATAAGTCTTATAGTGTTCCCCACCATAAGTATTCACTTAAAAGAGTCTGATTCCAATCCATGATTCTCCCCACTATAGGAACCACTGACAAAAAACAAAATAATATTTGTCAAAAGACATGATTGAAGCAATTTCTACCACAAAAAACCCAATTCCAGGCTATAAAACTATTTAAAGATCCTTTATCTAACCATTATAGAAAACAATCAGCCTTATCCACCAAGACATCATCACATTACCCGATCACAATGACTTAACTCTTAGAGACATAACTATACCCTCTAAACACCCATGATGAATTATAAACCGGAATATTAGTGTAGTTATATGATTGGATCACGAAACAATCACACCAACCATCATGATCTCACCTTGAGAGCTAGTGAACCTCATATTTGAATCAGGATTGGATCACACCACAACCACCCCATGTTTGATTCTAATATTCATACCATATCTAATAGAACATCTGAATTCAAAATCTAGTATTCCCTAAGGAACTATATTTTAGTGGATCTTACCACAGACCATCATCCCAACATCACATTGATTATCCAATAACTTTTATCACCACATACCCAACCCTTTTTACACAAGGGTAATTTACCTATGATGAATTCAACACACCTCATGCATAGAGTGTCCTCATTTTTACTCCAACAAACCAACCAACAATATATATAAAACATGATTTATCTGTTATCAAAGGTAATGACTAGACATGTTAATCCCACTCATACCAAATATAAAACATGAGACACAAATTTCCATCCATTTCTAGTCTACTAGGAACATCATCCTCTAACAACTAATGGTGTGCTACCCATCATATGGATTCCCTGACACCACTACTCAAGAACCAACCCAAATGGGTCCTAAAACCACACACAGGTTAATTTTACTAATATGTCATTACCCATATTATCAACCCATAACAACAACAATTCCCACCAATACCTTGGCCAACATTCCTTTAGGTTCCTCATAAAACCCATTGGTCCTTGTTCCATACATGGCTATTCACTGATTCAAAAACCAAATGAGCACAATGTCAACCAATGTGAAATAACCTCAAGAATTGAGAATTTTTATGAAAATATATTCCAAAACTCACTCTCATATTCCAAAGTTAGAGTGAACCTCCAAGAACCCCCCCATAGGTTCTTACTTATGATCTACCCTAATATCACCCAAACCCAATGGGTATACACTCCTGTACATCTTGATTGTGCAACTATACTCATTCCATTATGAGTCACATCCTGTCAAACATAGGCACGCACACCAACCCACTAACCATGATCATATTTTAATTCAATCTCATTTAATAAGGCTAAGGTATCTCACTCATGTCATGGCTACCACATGATCACCCACTACACATGCATCATTCCAAATCCATGAGAGTCTAACCACAGTCCTACCATGCCATCAAAATAACATCCAAAATCACTAGGGACATGAATCAAACCAACCTTACCCTCTCACCCAACCTTTATACGAAAAGAATAATACATTCCACATGAATTTCCTCGACTACTCAATTCAGTTAAGTAGAGTTCTACCAAGAATCTATATGGTAAAAAAACGTATAGATTAGTGTTGAAATTTTAATTGAATGAACACATTCACAATAACCCTTAATGATTATATCTCAAAGGTATTTAATACATTCAACAATACATCAAGGGTCTTTATACACCCCTTATATGATGGGACTATATAGCTGTCACTAGAGATCCACCCACTATATGATCCACATAACCTACCACTAGAAAACCACTCAGGAGTGAAATTCATAGTCTATCTAAGTATAATCAAACCAAATAATTATATTTGAATCACCAAATAAGTTTTTGAAAATTTAAATTGCTGAAACTATCTTTTGAAAAAAAATCACACACGAGAAAATAAATGTTATATAAGTCATATATACCAACCATGATGCATTAACATGGGCCCCTTTCCAACAATCTAATATTCAAAACCAAAAAAAACCTTAGTAACAAATTATATTTAATAAAAAACTCAACTATAATAATAAAAAACAAGAATAAAAATACCTTCACCTTGGAAACCTAGATTTCCCACTCGAAAAGGTGTTTATGATTCACCGATATAAGATCCATCACAAGATCCAACATTTACATATTACCAATCATTATCACCACAAATTATAATTGAGGAAAAGATGATTTGATACCACTTTGTAATTACATAGTCTGGTGGAAACTCGATAGCACCCCAGTTCCAGGAGCTAAATAACCTCAGGCACATGTCCCCATACACTAGATGATGTCGGCTAGTGGTAAGGCCTAATATATACAATGGGGATATCATGACCTTGAATCATAATAAAAAACAATGAAATTAATATATTATCATACACCTAAAACATCAGAGTACACATAATCAATAAATAATCCAATAAAGAAATGTAATGCGGTCAAATAAATATATATACCAAATGATCTCCCACTAGGTTGACCCCATTTACAAAAAAAAAATACAAGTGGATCCCTTTCCATCCATAAGACTCACCTCAATCCGTCTCTCTGATATCCATTGAGATTCCCTAGCCTGATCCACTACACATCTTATGATCTATCCTGAAAGAAAACATAATGTATGTATGTGCACTTTGGTTTCCATGAATGGTGTGAGCATTAAACTCAGTAGGATCTCAACAAAAAATCCCAATATACATTATCATATGCATGTGTATGTAAGTGGAAAGGAAATAAATACAAAAAAAAATTCTCATTAGGTCTTTAAGTGTTAACCAAGACACCATGATGCTTGATGGGATACACATACTTATTGGTTCATCATGTAAAAACCAAGACACCATATCACCCAAACATACCTAATTCAATTCCATGTTGGTATCCTATCATCTCATCATACCATAACCTGAATCATACCCATAAACTCAGGGTAGGGAATTAACCATATCCTCAACCCCAACCCAAAGATATAGGGTAGGGAATAATAAAAAAAAGACTGTTATTACCTCATAGAATAGTTTTACACTACATACCACATTTAGTACCCAAACTTTACCTTATCACTCAAGGTTGGGTCCATCCATCCAATATAACATCACATCTAGACTCATACTTCTCACTCAAGGTAGTATCATATCTTGATCCCATGTATCATCACAACCTTGACCACTTCTTACTCAAGGCTATCTAACCATTACCTTCTCACTCATGGTAGGTCCCTTCATCACATCACATTCTTGAAAAATTACTTCTCACTTAAGTAAAGGTATAAAAAACAAATTTTCTCCAAAGTTGAATCCAAAATGGTCTCAATCCACACCTCCTCACTCTATCTTGGCATGGACTATATACACAATGAGGATGCCAACTCACTCATGGAAGTCCATCCAACATTATCTCTCTCATGGAGGTTCAAATCATCAGGATCCACATCAACCACACTAGAATTCATCACCTATCATAGAAACATGCATAAAATAATAAACATGGAACACAAAATATCCCAAAACTCACCATTGTTTCCCTAGGGTGTTAGTCGCTCATGATCTATCCAATCATCTCCAATCACTGAAACCAACCTCCATCAATCACCCCATGGTGACATTAAAACCTATAGGATCATATTGACCTTTTCCTCAACAAGTGGTGTCTGATTCCCATCTAAAAACCCCTTGGAATCCCAATTCCAAGTCCTTATGTACTTCCCAGGATGCATACTTGGGTATCATCTCACATCTACCAAGGGATATATCTTAGTTCATCACCTAGAGGAAGATCCTATCTATCACACACATTAACTCCTTGAGGAATCATCCCACTAATCACATACACCACAACTCTCCTACAACCTCAAGAGGAGATTTTTATCCACTGAAAAGATGTATAACCATATTTCTAATAAAAAATGGCCCCTAATCCTGTCATTCCATTACATTAGTCTTAGGAACCCAACCTAGGATATCCCACACAAATAATTGCACACCAAGACCTACCCAATACCTAATTTAATCCAAACTGAAACCTTATCCCTTGGTAATATAGTAATTGTGTGATCCCAATTTACCAAAGAACTAAAGATAACTTATTCCAAGTATAGGAGGCCTAACACTATACTAACTATTCTACCTAGGGACCCTTCAATCCCTAATTATCTAACTTGTACACCATGAGATATGTATGCATGAAAACTCATTCATAAATAGAAATATAAAATTGTATTGTATTGGAAACTTACCTTGAACATGGAGTGAACCCCTAGTTGATCTCCAATGAGACTTTCCCAAGATTATCCACACTACCGATCACTTATATCACACCTTACAACACAAATAATTAATTATAGAACCTTATAAATAATTATTCAATTTAATTAAAATACGAACATTCACCTAAAAACTCACCACACATATCCATGTAGTTGAAACTTCTTGAAACCCAAGACATCCATACTTCTATAACATCCTACAGACAAGATGAGAAAAATCACCATAAATCAGGATGATTTCACCATGCTTTAGTGAAATCATCACTAAAACCCTATCCTTGAATCAAATAAAATAGTAGGCTAAAAATATGAATAATAATGGAGTATTAAATATAATAACACACCTTAATATAAAACATAAATATCAATAAAATTACCACTATTCATTGGGTATCAAAGGGAGTAAGAAGTAGGAGAGGGCCATCCAAAATGATCCTCCTACAATGTATTTTTTTGTATTGTTTTGAATAAACCCCTTTTGGTTAAGTGGTAACCTTAAAAATTCATGGGACCTAATTTAAAAACATTATGAATTAAAAATAATCAATTTCATAATTTAAAACAAAAAAAATGCATTCTACTTAATTGTGACTAAACCTGAAAATTAAAAATTTTAATTACAAACAAAACACATGTCATATCATCAACCTACAAAACATTAGTTCCTTGATTCATACAGCTTGACATATGTCACCTCTACCATCTCACTATAAATTATAATGTAAGAATAATTGTTATGATTACTTTCTCACTAAAATCCCTGATCCATTAACCACCAACCTGTTATCATAATTATCCATGGGGGAATCACCAAGAAAGACCACCAAAAAATAGAAACAAATTAGAAAAATGAATGCCAATATGTGAATAAGTCCACCTCATCATCAATGGGAAATAAGAAATCATATCTAGTGGAACCGCAAGACCTCTATAGAGAATAAATCAAATCATATAAGAGAAAATATCATCCTAGTAAGATCTTAACACTATGAAACCCACCACAAAAGACCCAAAACACCCTGAAAAACCAACACACTCAATCGAGATGGGTTCTAGCGCATTCGAAAAATTTTATAGATTAGAGGGAAGGAGTGGGAGGTAGAAGATATTAAAATCCATAATAGAAAAGAAAATAGGAAATAACCAATATCACCTAAAACATAAATATATTACTACTAATATCAATCAATAAAATTCAGATAAAAATTCATCAAAATTGCAAGAAACCATCACAAGAGAAACATAGAACAAATTAGAACTAGATATATGGAACAAATACCACAAGACATATAAGATAACTCCTATGCCAAAACTAAAAATGATATCCTATAGTACATTCTTATAATTGAACATAACACTAACTTAGAGATAAACAAAAATAAAAAGGGAAAATGATACCAAAAGTTAAAGAAATGTTGTTGAATGTATAACATAACATCACCTCAGACAACTAGATTGGTGCCTAGTCCATTGGTAACTATGTGAAATTAGGTGAATCTACCCATACTCTAAAGGCTTCTAACCAGTATTGGGGGTCTAGGGTGTTATCGTGGGGAGATTATACCCCTATATCAGAGTGCACAATAAGAGAAAAATAACCAAACATCATCTATAAACAAATAATCAGAGTACATTGATGAAAGAAACACAATAATTATATATCTAATGAAAATAAAGAATTATAAAATCATAAAAAATCATAGTCATGCTGGTATATGACTACTGATCACATACTTGTATGATCACATATACAATGTAAATAAAATAAAATAAATATACACAAGGATCTACTATCATTCTCAAGCTATACCTCATCCATATACTAACCCTGTCTAATATATATAGTATAATAATCTAATGTTCGACCTCTTATTAACTTGGATCTATGTTATGTGAAGTATTCTTGGGTACCCAAGTTCCATGGATGCCTGATCAAGGTGTGAGTACAACTTAGTAGGAAACCCATAAAAGGGTATTATACATAACAAAAAAATATAGTGTATGTAAAATTGACATGTAAATAATAAATTAAATAAACTATAGAAGCATAAATAAATAACCATCATCAACATTCTACTTCTATCATGACAAACAGGATTCACTATACCTTGTTTTACTAGTGATGAAATTCCTATGTTCACGTTATATAACAATTCCAACCAATACTAGTCCCAATGAACACATAGTAGTAGGTAAAATCACTTAAAACTTATAATTATCTAAAGTAATCTCAATATTATTAGCCCAAAACTACCAAATCCATTGGTGGTAATCCTAGGGATACTTCTAGTAACAGGTATATAATAAATTTCTTGGGGGATGACCTTAGGAAATATAGTTTAAGAATCATGAGTACAACCAATCCCTAGGGTGATGACCTTATATAATACATATAGATCTCAAAGGATGAATCCAAACATCCTATAAATTCCATATAAGAATAATAATAATCCAATTGGATTTTCAAAGTCATTATAAATATATAGATATCACAACTAAATCTAAGGTAATTTCCAAATAAATTTTAAATAGATAGAAATTATAGCTTAATCCAATGGGATTTCCCAAGTTATTCAAGTTTCGGGAATATCAACTGAATACTAGGTAACCACCTAGGAATTCTGTATTTCATTTTTCATTTAATTATAAAGAGTAGAGGGTATATTTTCTCTCACATGATATCTCACATAACACAATAAAAATAACGACAGGGGTTGGACAAGCACTTGAAACCGTCTCACATAAACATGGTCAATCTCTTGATAACATGACCTATTATTTCCACTAAAGTCATAGAAGGATCACACGACCAATTTTATTATACAATTACACTTAAAATCATCTATACTCATTACTAAATGCACCCTCTTTAGGGTCAAAATATCATTAGGGAACTCACTAAGGTCCCTTAAGTCACAACACAACACATACACCTCGCATGGGTTCCTTAGTATAAGTATTAGATCTTGAGTCATCACCCACAACTAAGAGGGAATCACATTCATTAGTATATTTATAATTATATCAAGGCCAAAATACTCTTATAGTAAAGCCATACATGCACCTCTCTAGAGATATGTAATGAATACCATCTTGATAACTAAGTCATCCCAAACTGATCCTCTTTCCCAACCCTTATATAATCTTACTAGGGAATTCCCACTCAAGTAATCAGAAGATAAGACAAAGAGATACTCACCCTATTATCATCTAAACTATCCATAGTCTATAATGGTTTCTCAAAGGACCTTAAAGCACTACTTGGAACAATCACTCAAACACATCATATTCCTATACTCAAAGGTCAACAAGGCACCTATACCAAGGACCATTAGGTTCACATAATTCATTTAAGTTATCACCCCTTTAGGTCTATATATTATAAGTAACACAAATATGATATAGGTCCCATACATCAGTGGCTGAGGAATAAAGCCAGTACACAAGGGTCTCTTGTATGCCTAAACACTTTTTTCAATTAATTCATAAGCATTTAATTTTGAAAAATCAAAATTTTAAATGTAAAAAGTCTAATCAGCCTCAGTTGAGAAACCAAATATTAGAATACATATAAAATGCTTACACCAAGGGTATGATCAATGGAACAACCTCATTAATTGAATCCATTTAATTTAATTCACAGCCCGACCATCATTTACTAGGCTCATCCAAGTTCCATCCACACTTTCCTCAATATCCCGAGCACCTAAATCAAGTCATAACACCCATTTCAATTAATTATAACCATTTTTATTTAATTTAAAAATTAAAAATAAATTTATAATTAAATTAAAATCATAATAAATATCTAATAACTTACTGATCCACCTGATCACATAAAAGTTGCATCACAACACCCAAAGTAGGTCTATAATTCAATCTTGAAGACATCTAGGAAAAAATTCATAACAAAAAATATCAATTAAATATGGAATTATATTTAATTTAAACAAAACCTTGAATAAATCCACCCAAAGATATAAATTTAATGAAACAACACACAATAGAGAAATATTATCCTTTCAAGACATCCTCTACATACACTAAGCATAAACCCCAACATATTGCATGATTTATACTATGCTTCAGTGGAAATCATTACTAAACTCTAACCAACTCAAAACGAAATTAGTGATGATATAGAGAAATAATAATAAATGAAAATAGAGGTAGAAAAAAACCATAAAACACCATAAAAACTCATCGAAGAACACCCCAGATCTAGGAGGAATCAAGACAGGAAGGGGGATACCATCCTTGGTTCGTTAGGTGCAATAAGGAAGAAGGAGAGAAGAGAGGTGTATTAAAATTAAGAGGGGAAAAAGGTATGTTTCAATTTTTTTAAAACCACATAGGGAATAACCATGGCTTGAACCACACCATGGTTTTCCTATAGTAATCCCCTAAAAACCCTTCACATGCCCAACCCCATGGTGAGGGACTCTCCCCTATGATTTCAATTTTTCACAGGGGATTCCCCAATTTCACTAGGATAAGATATATGGAATGGATCTCCCTGTGGTCTAGCACAAAACGGGTGAGACATAGCCCTGTGAGAAACACATCATAGTTCCCACTGGGTATTTCAAATAGGGGATTCCCCTATCATACCATGCTCTATACCATGGTGTGGTGCTCCATATGGTACCTCAAAATGGGAAACACAACTCCACTATGATGTTGTCTTCTGGGTGTTTCTGAAGAGGAAAAAACCCATGAACCATGAACTCAAACTAGGAACCATTCCCTCCAAAACACTCAGTGCCCAAGGCTCAAAGCGAGCCCAAATTCCCAGTACCATGCCACATGGCCTTCCTCCGTGATGTTTTCCATGCACCACAATCATAGAATTGGGTGTTTCACCCTACTGGTTTCTTAGAGGTGCCTCTCCCAGGCACCATCATCAACCCGAGCTCCATTAATTCCAACCTATGAATTTCACCCTCCACTATGGGGTATACCATAGCATGGTCCTCCCATTGGTGGTGAAACTTCATTGGAGTTCAACTGTAGGTTCATCTAAATTCACTCCATCATCTACCAAAGCACCCAAAACACCTCACAATTCTTATTCAATGTCCAAAAACATCTCCATGAGATGTTTCAAAGATAAGAATCTTAATCCAAATCCTATTTCACACAACAAACCCCTCACCAAAAAAATTCATTTTTTTTGAATTTCATAACTCATAAAAGGAAGAAGGTTTTACAACCTCCCCACCAAAGAAATTATCATCCGTGAGAAGATATAACAACCCTTATCTAAAAACATTAACCTACCTATGAAACCAATTTATAAACAACTCGGTATGTTCTACTCTAAAATGATGACCAATCTTCTGCTTCCCAACTCCAAACATGAGGCACACTCTTCATAAAAAACTGAGCCCCCCCCCCACTTGCCATCATCACCAAGACCGAGATGACACTCAACCACACACATCTATCCAAAGACACCACAATGTAGTAAATAAATTCATACCCAGTCTTATGGTGCTCCCCACCATAAGTGTCCACCTAAATGAAATTCTAATGGTCTAACAACCCACTCAATATTATTTCTACTTCAATGCACCCAATTATATATGAAAACCATTATTCGGTCCTCTTATGAACAACCATTCTCTAAAACACTCTATTCACTCACCTATGTGATATCCCATCGCTTAATATTGATTCCTTAACTTCTAATGACATCCTAAGACTATCCTAACTCTCACACTAAAGTATGAACCAAACTCCAATTTTAATTTCACAATGGGACCACCAACCATCCAAATACACTCTCATACTCTCACCCTAAGCACCGATGAACCATTGATTCAACTCACCTTAAGATCACATCAAAATCACTACAATCCTAGTGCTAATGTATGAACTCCATCCAATATTATATCTGAATCTTTAATCTAGTATTCACCAAGGAACCAGATAATACTAGATCTATCAGCACACTGACATCCAAGTGCAACATCAATCATCCAATGGCTGATCTTATCAAACTCATGACCCTACCCATATGAGGTTCATTCATTGACAACCTATGATCCATTCATTAACACACATAATGACTAGAAATGTCCATTCATCTCATACCTGAGTGTCAATATGAAACATCAACCGTTATCCATTCCCGACTCACCAAGAATATCATCCTCAGCATCCATCAAATTTTATCTGTAATGAGGGTCACTCCCCCAACAACCATTGGTTCACTCCCCACTATATGAATTTACTTATACCACTCCTTGATTGAAACGTTATTAGGATTAACATCATACATGTGTCGCTCCTCTCGATCCATTCTCATCCATATTGTCAACTCCTGGCACACTACTACAAAACATGCCTTTAATAGCATTGGTCTTTATCAGTGGTAGAAAAAATAAGTAAAAACAAAGCCCCTTATAAGTGGTAAAAAACGCTTATAAAGGTTCTCTTTATCAGTGCTAAAAAAGTGTTGATAAATTGGACATTTTATTAGTGCTCATAAAAGGTACCGTAACACTTTTATTTAGCGTCGATAAAGGGAAACCTTTATCAATGCTTTATTTTTAGCGCTAATAAAGGTACCAAATAAAATGAAATAATTAAAGAAATAAAAATTAAAAAAGAGTAAATTTAAAAAATATAAAGAAATTTATTAATTAAATAATTATTGATAAAAATGAATAAATTTAATATATATATATATATATATAAATTATAAGTAGTAATAAATAATATATATTAAATATATAGATTTGTAAAATGAATAAAATGAAATAATTAAACAATTTAAAATTTAAAACGAGTAAATTATGAAAAATATTTAACATTTTATTAATTAAAAAATTATTGATAAAAATGAATAAATTTATTATACATACATATAGATTATAAATGTTAATAAATAGTTTATATTAAATGTAGATATATAAAATAAATAATTTTTAATAATTAAATAAAAAATTAAAAATGAATAAATTGTAATAATTTAAAAAAAACTAAAAATGAATAAATTGTAATAATTAAACAAAGAAATTAAAAATGACTAAATTAAAAAATAATTAAAAAATTTATTAATGAACAATTATTAATAAAAATAAATAAGTTTAGTATATATATATTAATTATGAATAGTAATAAATAATATATATTAAATATAAATATAGAAAATGAATAAAATGTAATAATTAAAAAAAATTAAAATATTATTCATTTATAATGTTTTTATACATAATTATTCAATAATACATTTAAAATAGAAATATATTCATATATATATATATTTCTATACATATATACAAATTTATATAATATTTCCAAAAAAATGATTTATATAATAAAAAATAATTATGTTTTACATTTAATAAGTCATATATTTAGTGAAGAATGGTTTATAATTAAAAATTGATATTAATTAAAAATATTGAAAAACTGCATCGAGTAATGAATATAATTGAATGTTCTTTGATTTCTCAATTTAACATATATCAAACATGTGTTACATTGATTTCATATACATATACGCAATTAATGCATTTTTAAATAAATGCACACATACAAATACTTACAAAATTAATGAAATCATATATAGAAACACATACACCTAATATTTATGTAATTTTTTCAAATTTTAGTATTCATTTTACAATTTAATTATAACATGATACATTTAATATATTATGTCTTTAATAGGTAAATTTTATTTATTTATTTTCAATATTATTACAGTTAGGTATTAATTAATTTTTAATATTTTTTTTATTTTTTATTTTTTTGGGAATTTAATCATATTATATTATTTATTTATATATACTTATTCACTATGTTTTAATATTATCGATATGTATTCATATTTATTTCAATATATATCCATATTTTTTTAATAATTTATATTTAATTAATAAAACTTATCCATTTTTTCAATATTTCTAAAGTGTACTCATTTTTAATTATTAAATTTCAATCATTTTTAACATGCATGCATTTAAGATTAAATATTCATTAATAATTCTAAAAATATATTTTTATATATTTATAAATAAATATATTTATAAATTTATATTTACTATATTTATAAATTTATAAATTTATAATTATAAATAAATAAATATTATTTTTTAAGAAGTATTTATATAATTATAAATAAATAATTATAAATATTTAAATAATTATAAAATTATAAAAAAATTATTTAAATAATGAATATATTTACTATAATTATATATATATATATATTAATTATATATATATATATAATTATATATATATAGTTATGTAAATATATATAATGATAAATATATAAATATTAATTTTTAAAAAAGTATTTATATAATTAAATAAATAATTATAAAATGAAAATAGATATATTTAAATAATGAATATATTTAATGCATTTATATTTATATTTATATATATTTATTAAATATATATATAATATATAAATATATATAATGATATAAATATTTTTATAACTATGAAATTATAATAAATATACGTAAATAATGAATATATTTACTATATTTATATTTATATATATTTATATATATATATTTCTTATATATATATATAATTATATAATTATATATAATTATATAAATATATATAATGATATCAATATATTTATAACTATAAATGAATAATTATAAATATATTTAAAAATATGTTTATAAATGTATATTTACTATATTTATAAAATTATATATTTATAATTATAAATAAAAAATTATATATTTTTTAAGAAGTATTTATATAGTTTTAAATAAATAATTATATATTTAAATAATTATAAAATTATAATAAATAAATAAATAATTATATAAATATATTTAATAGTTTTTATTTATAATTGTAATTATGAATCTTTTATCAACGCTAAAGTTTTAGTGCTGATATAGATGTCTTTTATCAGAGCTTATTAATTTAGCACTGATAAAAGGTATCTTTATCAAAAATTTTTTGGAAGCGTTGATAAAAGTTTCCCCGATCTATTTAAATAACCCTAACTAGTCGCAACCAGTCACGATATCTAAATCTTTTCACAAAATCCACATGCTTCCGTCGCTCATCCTCATCCAATCAAAGCTTGAATCAAGGCTTGAACGAAGGCCCAAAAAAATCCAAGGATTGAATGAATCAAGGCTTGAATGAATCCAAGGATTGAATGAATCCAAGTTTTTGAGATATCTCCATTTTCTCTCGGACAGATTAAAGCTTCAATCAAAGGTATGCTAATTTTTATCCTCCTCATCACTCATAGATTGCTTGTTTGGCGATATCTTTTTACATTTTTTTGTTTATTATCTCTTGAAATTCATTATCCATCATTGATTTTCCTTCTAGATTGAATTTCTAATTGGGAGTTTCTATGATTTTAGGTTTTTATTGATCCTTTATAGGATTTTATTCCTTCATTGTAGTGTATTAATACTTCCACATGCCGATTTCATCCATTCTGGTAAGTGGCTCAATTCACTTTGCATTAAACTTGGAACCATGAATTCTTGCATATTTTAAATCTATGTTTTTAACAGAAGTAAATTATTTTATAATTATCCATGATCAGGTTATGGATTTATAAGTTTTTTTCTCAAGTCTTCTTTAACATCAAAAGAGATTTTCTTAAGGTTAAATATTTTGAACTTCCTTTCATGGAAATAATGCACACAAAGTGTTTGTTAAAGTTCCACCCATGTTTTTTATTGAATAATTTGAAATGGATTTCATGTAATCATTTCTTATGAATTATAATGAATTACCATTATGTTTTGATCAATGATTTCTATGAATTAGACCATGTTTGGCTATTTTTAAGATGATTTTTATATTAGCAAAGAACATGGAAGTATTGTTTCCTTTTATTGTTTTAAATGTTTTGGATGGGTTTCAAATGTAAAGTTTGATGTCTTTTATAATATTTTCAATGGCAGTAATCTATACTTATTTTTTCCCCAATTAGATTAATATTTTGTGTTATATACACCCTTGAAGTTAATACCCTTATTGATTCATAAGTTAAAATTTGTTTTTTATTGTAATATGGATTGATCATGGGTCAATGATATCATTATATTGTTTATCTTATTTTGGAGGAGGTTATTCATTAAAGTGTGTTGAAATGTGCAAGTGGGTTTATGTTTTTTGAACTATTTTAAAAATTATTTTTATTGTAGCGAGATGTGTTATATTGTATTGTTCGCCTCCAATTTCATGTCATGGGAAACCTTGGGTATCTTGGTGGAATATCGAGGGATGAGTATTGCACTAGTGTATGATCACGCTTTGAACTAATAGTTCACTTTAAAGGTTTTAGACCAATTTATCCATTAATTTGTTCAGAAATATCCCTTGATATATATTTAATAAAAGGATTAACATGTTTCTTACATGATTTTACATAAAAAAATTTATGGTTGCATTTTACAATAATTGTCTCACATATCATGCCTAAAAGTAATATGTTTAGACATTACATTATACATGAAACTATAATATTTTTAATTTTTTTACTTCAATTCCATAATTAATGGAAATAAGAGTCATTGGAATATTACATAACTTAAATTACATTAATAATTTTATGATTATTTTTTTTCCATTCTACATGTTTTTATAGTATTAAATTATGACTCTAATGTAAAATGTGAAAATCCTTTTTATTTCCAACCAAAAAAATGACACAATCTCTAAGAGTAAATATCCATCCAAATTGGGATTGTTAATCTCCCATTATGGTATTATAAATTGAATTTGGGAATACTTAATGTATTCAACATATTCAAAATACAATGAACTGGCATAAATAATAACCCCCACTATGTATTCTTACTTTAATAATTAGTATAGTATCTATTATTCTAATTTTATTCATGGAGGATAAATATTTCTTCATATCATTAACACCAATCATGTTATTTTTCAAAATTAATATGTCATCGAAATAGATACACATAATAATTTATTTCAATTTTATAAACATTAAAAAAGTACACATATCGACATTATTATCTAAAAATTAATTAGATAAAATAATAAAATCATACTTATCTTGTTTTTTAGGTGTTTCTTTAAGAACATAAGTATATTTTACTAATTTATATAATTTATTTTAAATATATTATATAGAAAACCTTCATATTATTCCATGTAAATTTATTTATTTAAATTTCCATTTAAAAATATAGTTTTAACATCTGTTTAATGAAAACAAAAATGATATATCAAATTTAAAGGAAAATAATATCCTTATTGTTGAAATTTGAACTAAATGTATATAAGTATCAAAATAACCAATACATTCCATTTTTTTTTAAATATTTGATTACTAATCTAGCTTTAAAAACATGAATGTTATAATTGTAGTCATACATTCTTCTAAATACACATTTACCAATATGATTTGAATATTTTAGAAAAAATTTAAAGATGAAAGTATTATTTCTCATAATATAATTTATTTAATCATTAAATGAGTCTTTCTAAAATGAAAAATATTTTTAAGACAATTATTATTTATATAAATTGAGATCATCATCCATGGTTAGCACCATATGATATTTTTTCCAAAATATTATTATGATTATCTCTATCAATAAGAAAAATGAAGGATTTGAAATATAATAATTCATAATATTAGATTTTCTACTTTATAGGTATTGTACTCCATTTAGGTTCAACTCAAGAATAATCTTCATTCTATTCCATTATATCTTAACTAGATGAAATAATAAATCTATGGATATGAGGAAAAATTTTATTTTAATTATCTTTACCAAATTCATTCTTAAAAAAGTACACAACTCTAGATTCAAAAATGACATTAGCTTCTATATTCCATATTCTATTTGCTTTTTTATTATTTTCCATAGGAATAACATTTATTTAATTTTTTAAGTTTTAATTTTAGTTCTTTTAGGAATAGAAACTCTAGAAAATGAGAAGCACCCACATTATTTAAGATAATAAAGGTTTGGTTTCATCCTAATTAGCTTCATCTCTCAGATATTTATTATTTAATTTTGTGGCTTGAGACTCATCCCCATCTCTTCTATATTTCTTGAACTAGTCTGAGATGTATTCATCCAAAATGATCACCGTTAACCTGGTATGGGATGAATCATACTTAGAGGAGTTCAAGAAACATAGGTGTATCTCCAAAATAGATAGGGAATGATTCTCAAGAAACAAAATGAAATAATAATTGTTCCGAAGATGAATCTAATGAGGATGAAATTTGTCTATAGATTTCACCTTTGGATTAATTCAGAAGATAAAACCTACCATAGTGGAGTAATTATTTATCTAAATTCAATTACCCATTTCCTTCAAAGCATACTGAAATTATTTGAAACAATCAAATGTTGGGTTCCCCTTATTATAATTATCTATATCTTTCACTTTTGATAATGATTTTCTTATGTGTATATATTTATTTATTATAAAAATTGAATATTTTATGAACCTAATAGGATAGATATGAATAAAAAATGGATTCAAACTAATCCTTTGACAAAAGTGTATGAAGATGGAGTTAAAGAGTTCATAAATTTTTCAATAGATCATGAATGCGACCCTTCTCAAATCCTTTGTTCATTTTTACACTGTTGTTATTAAAGAAAACATAGTTCAGAAGAGTTGTAAGAACATTTAATTTTTCTTGGAATAGATTAAATCTTTAAATATTGGACTAAACATGGGAAAAACTGAATGTGCACACGGATTGGGATGATACTGTGGTTTATTGATCATTTGATATGAATACCGGTGTAAATGATAATGGATATTTTATGGAATAAATGATAATGGAAATTTAAGACGACCTTCATGATTGTATAACATTTTTTGTGAAGTTATATAGCTATGATAAGAGACCATTGTATATCAGTTGTACTAAATATGCAACATTTTCAGATGTATTGAATTTATATAATTTGAAAGATGGAAGTAGATGGAGAGACACCAGCTTTACAGAACAACTTGGTCTCCTGAATGGTATGTTGTAAAAAAAAATGAAATCCCATGTCAAACATATGAAACTAAAAAAATGATACGTTCAATGGGAATGATCTCTAAAAAATAAATTCGTGTCTAAATTATTTCATATTGTTCCACAAAGACTATGAATAACTCATAAAATTCCCTGATTGTGGCATAGATAGATACAAGATAAATGAATCAATTCCTTTAAAAATTGTATGGTAACTTCCTATCATTCTACAATTTAGAAGACTATATGGATGTCAGGAAACTGTGAAACAATTTACATGACATGCAAATACAAGAATTAAATATGGGAACCTACATCATCCAATAGATTATTCTAAGTGGAATAAAATTAATCAAGAGTATCCTGAATTTGTAAATGAACTAGGAAAATTTAATCTTAATTTATCTATAGATGGAATAAATCCTTTTGGTGTACATACCAGTACTCATAGTACATGGAACATCATGCTCGTAAATTATAACTTTCCACCATGGTTATTCATGACACGCAAACACAATATGTTTTCTCTTCTTATATGTGGACCAAAGAAACCCAGTTATGATATTAATGTATATTTTGATCCATTTATAGAAGATATGAAATTTATGTGGGATATAGGTGTTACAATCTATGATTCTCATAGAAGTGAATAATTCACATCTAGGGGCATGTTATACAAGATAATAAATGAATTTCCTGCTTATAGAATTATTTTAGGCTATAGAATTAAAGGAATGTTGGGGTGTCCTATTTGTGAAGAATTCACACACTCAGTTTGGTTGAAATATTCCTCAAGGACTATGATTTTAGAAAAATAGAAAAATTTACCTCTATAACATAAATACTAATCCGGGATGACATCATTCATGGGAATAACGAACAAATTACAACACTAAATCCATTAATAGGTGATCAACTATTTTATAAAGTAAAATACATTGAAACTATTTTTTTTAAACCATTTTCGAAAAAACTTATAAAATTAGGTTTTAAGGATAGATCAATTTCCTTTGAATTACCATATTGGAATTATTTGTATGTTAGAAATTTTCTTGATGTCATGCATATAGGGAAAATGTATTTGATAGTGTTATGTGGATGTTAATAAATGTTCCCATAAAAATAAAATATGGAAGCAAGGATTGGTTGGAAATGATTGACATGGGGATAAGGGTATATTTTCACTGATGAAGGCTAAAGGGTGGAATTTTCTTCCTCCAATAGCTTACACTTTATCCAGATAGGAAAAATTTTAATTTTTCATTTTCCTTAATGGTGTAAAATTTATAGAGGGGTATTCATCAAATATTAATATTGTCAGGTCAATGACTATTTTTAAGTTATAGAGACCGAAATCACATGAATTTCATGTTTTGATAAAAGATTTTATTCCTATTTATTTCCATTTCATTCTTCCTAAAAATGAACAACATACATTAACCTTACTTTGCTTATTTTTGAAAGCCATATTAAGTAAATTTTTTGACCTGACGAAGTTTCCAATCATGAATAAGGAGGTTGCAATCATATTATGTGAATTATATATGTTCCTCCCACCACCATCCTATGATATTATGGTCACCAGATGGTTCAATTTGTTAGAGAGGTTCAACTATCTGGTCCTTTCCATTATAGATGGATATACCCCATTTAATTGTATACAAATATTTTGAAAGGGTATGTCAAGAATCAAAGTCGACTAGATGGTTTTATTGTAGAATGATATATTATTGAATAAATTATTGAATTTTATACTTATTAACTCTCATATGTTGACATCATCGATCTCCCAATGTTTCATCATAGATACCCCTTATGGGAGAATGAATTTATGGAATAGATGTTGTTACAATTACTATCACTGAGAGGGAGAAAGCGTACCTTTACATTTTACATAATAGTGAAGATGTTGATCTATGCATTGAATCCCACAAAGAAATTATTAGATATTTAAATCCATCAAAGGATGAAGGATGGATATCAAATACACATAATCAATAGTTTATAGGATGGTTACAAGATCAAATTTATATGGAGTTATCAGAAAATACAAATTCAATTGTCAAATGACTTAAATGGCCAACTAGGGGACCAAATGCAGATGTTATATCTTACACTAGTTTTGTAATCAATGGGTATACACTGAATATAAAATAATATGATTAATACAGTATGATGTAAAATAGTGGACTTAAGATTGTGGTGGAAGCGATGAACATATCTGGTTGTAAGGATAAAAATCCCATTTATGAAAATATTTCATATTTTGGAATTATTGAATATATATATACGAGTTGGATTATAAAAAAATTCAAGTTAAAATTATCCGTTTCAAATGGGTTGATAATAGGAGTGTGGTGAAAGTCTATAAAATGAGCTTCATGAAGGTTAATTTTAGTGTGTAAGGGTAAAAAGACAATCCATTCATAATCGAATCATAAGTAGTGATAATATTCTATGTCTCAGATCCAACAAACAAGAATTGGTCAATTGTCCTACTGGTGACTAAAACAACTATATGGACAGATGAGAATTAAATCGAGGATGAACCTTTCATTAAAAGATCACAATCAGTTCATTTAGGTCCGAATGTAGACAATTTATTGTTAGGGGGAAACAAAAAACAGGATTTGGATTCTAGATAGTGGATCCAAAACTCTGAAACCTTGAAAAAAGTAAAGAGAGTTGAATGAGAAGGTAAAAGTTTTTTTAATATACTATTTTTTTCCTCATAATATTTTATTTTCTCTATTACATTTACATAATCTAAATTAAATGTTTAAATACTCATGTAGAAAATATATTCTAAACATAATGATATTACCAATCCCATAGAAGAACAAACTATAATGAAGGAAACCCTTTGGGAAGATGTAAAGGTAATTTTATGATATACTTTTTCTATTTTACAAAAAAATATATAATGAAACATTGATTTAATTTTCATTATTCTTTATAGATTTTGTTTATTATAAAAGATTCTTCCCCATCATTCATTCCTTTCTACACTAAAACTTTCACATCATTCTTCTCCCTCAAAACCTTTTCACCCTTATAGTGTTGGAATTTATCACTTTCCTTCAAGTTCCATCGACGTCGTTTGTATGAATATAAAGGAAGATACCTCTATTGAATTACAGAGGAAATATTGATGTTTTCATAGTAAAATCATTTTCCATATAATTATTTTATTATTTCGTATTTATGTTTAATTTATTTATTTTTGTTATTACTCACATAAGATTTTTTTTCTTATACAGATGTATTCTTTTTTTTTTATTTGGGGTGGTTTGTTCGAATAATCTCATTCTCATGAGAGATTAGACTTCAAGGATGCAACTAAGATAATGAAATTAAGGAAATGGGTTAATAATATCTACAACCATCATGAAAAGAATAATTCTAAATATTTATTTAATTAAATTTTTCATCATTTTATCAACTATCTATAAGTTAATTTCCTTATCATTTTTATCTAATAATTATTTAATTTTTTTGATAGATATTTTTGAAGTCATATTTTTTTAACTATATATAATAAACTATAATGGAGAGAGCATGTTATTTTTTGGTGGAAGAGGAAAACCCATACTGCCTAAAACATGAAGTGTTTCTAGGAGCATGGAGTTTCTCTTCCACTAAAATAGAACATGGTCTCTCTTTTCTTGCTTTTTTTCTGATAGTTGAAAGAAAAACACATATCACATACTCAATCATCCACAACTCAATCTAATATATAGTGTGCTTGGTATCACTATAATAATAGGTTTTTAATTTATAATTTATATTTTAGTTAAAAAGACATATAACATACACAAAACAAATAAAACACTTTAATATTATTTTGAAACTTTATTAAAATAATCCATAATTCATTTGTGATGTGTATTAATAATCCATACCTCAATCCAATGCATAGTGTTCCTGGTATTACTCAAAATATGCCTTTTTATTTAAAATTGACATTAATTTTAGTAAAAAAGACAAGTGACATACTGAGAACTGATAAAAAAATATCATATTATATTGATAATTTAGGAAAATTATTCATAATTCATTGATGACATGTAGTAATTAGTATCATATCAAATCGATTCATGATGTGACTTGTATGAATCAAAGTTTGTGTTTCTAGTTTAAAATGGCATTTTAGTAAAAAACACAAGTAACATACTCAAAACCAAGAAAATGAATTTTTATTATTTTTATACTTTATTAAAACAATCCATATTTAATTTTTGATGTGTTGGAGGCATTCACACCTCAATCTGATGCACGGTGTGACCAGTATGACTCAAAATGCATCTTTTTATTTAAAATTGCCATTAATTTTAGTAAAAAAGATAGCTAATGTACTCAAAATCAATAAAATACATTCATATTATTTTTATACTTTAGAAAAAATATCTATAAGTCATTTTTGACATGTAATAATCATCTTCAACTCAATATGATATACGATGTGTCCTGTATAACTCAACGTACCCGTTATTAATTTAAAATTGACATTTTAGTTAAAAAACTATCACTCACTAAAAAACAATAAAACACGCTTGTATTATATTTATAATTTTTGAAAATGATTAATAATTCAATTTTCAAATGTAGGAATCATTCTCAAATAAAACTGGCACACGATGTTACCGATATGACTCAAAGTTCATGTTTCAATTTTAAAATGAAAGTTTAGTAAAAAACACAAGTGGCATAATCAAAACTGGGGAATTTAATTTGGATTGTTTTTATACTTTAGGAAAAAATTCCATGAGTCATTTTGAATGTGTAGGAATCAGATGAACCTCAATCTGATGCACGGTGTGACCGGTATGACTCAAAGTGTGTCCTTTTATTTAAAATAAACATCAATTTTAGTAGAAAATATAGATGACATACTCAAAACTGAGAAAATACATTCATATTATTTTCTCATTTTAATAAAATGATACATAAGTAATTTGGGACATGTTTAAATTATCCACACCTCAATCCAATACATGATGTGTCTAGTATGACTCAAAGTGTCCATTATTAGTTTAAAATTTATATTTTAGTTCAAAAAGTTTCACTCAATAAAAACAAAGAAAATTCACTCAGAATGTCTTTATAATAAAGAAAAATGATTCATAAGTCAGTTTTTACATCTAGGAATTAGTCTCACATTAAACTGACACATGATGTGACCGGTATGACTCAAAGTGCATGTTTCCATTTTAAAATTACATTTTTAAAAAAAAATACAAGTTTCATACTCAAAACTAATAAAATTCATTAATATTATTTTTATAATTCAGGAAAATGATCCATAAGTAATTTGGGACATATATGAATTATCCTCACCTAAATCTAATGCATTTTGTAATCGGTATGACTCTAAATGTGTCTTTTAATTTAAAATTGACATCAATTTTAGTAAAAAAGACAAATAGGATAATCAAAACTAAGAAAAAACATTAGGATTATTTTTATAATTTATGAAAAAAAATCCATAAGTAATTTTTTATGTTTAAGAATCATTCACACCTCAATCTGATACACAATGTGCCTGATATGATTCAAAGTGTCCATTATCAATTTAAAATTTAAAATTTAGTTCAAAAAGTATCAGTTACTAAAAACTAAGAAAACAAGGTCTAATTGTCTTTATAATTTAGGAGAAAAATTCATAATTCATTTTTGACATATAGGAATCAGTCTCACATAAAACTGACACACGATGTGACCGATATGACACAAAGTGCGTGTTTCTAGTTTAAAATGACATTTTAGTAAAAAACACAAGTGGCGTACTCAAAATAAAGAAAAAAAAATCATATTATTTTGATAATTTATTAAAACGATACATAAGTAATTTGGGATGTGTAAGAATCAGATTCACCTCAATCTAATTCATGGCGTGATCAGTATGACTCCAAGAGTGTCTTTTTATTTAAAATTGACATTAATTTTAGTAAAAAATACAATTGGCATACTCAAAATCAATCAAACACATTAATATTGTCTAAATACTTTATTAAAATGATTCATAAATAATTTTTGACATTTATGAATTATTCATACCTCAATCAGATACACTATGTGCCCGGTATGACTCAAAGTGTCCATTATCAGTTTAAAATTGACATTTTAGTTCAAAAACTATCACTCACTTAAAACCAAGAAAACACACTCATATTATCTGGATAATTTATTAAAATAATTTATATGTAATTTTTGAGATGTAGGAATTTATATCACGTCAAACCAACACACGATGCAATTGGTATGACTCAAAGTGCATATTTCCAGTTTAAAATGACATTTTAGTAAAAAAAAAGCGGCGTACTCAAAACCAATAAAACACATTTATATTGATTTTATAATTTAGTAAAATTATCCATAAGTAACATGGAATTTTTAGAATTTATCCACACCTCAATCGGACGCATGGTGTGATCGGTATGACTCTAAGTGCATCTTTTTATTTAAAATTGACAATAATTTTAGTAAAAAAGACAACTAAAATACTCAAAATCAAGAAAACCCATTCTTATTGTTTTTATAATTTAGTAAAATTATCCATAATACATTTTTTACATGTATTAATCAAACTCACCTCAATCTGATACACGATGTTCCCAATATGACTCAAAGTTCCAGTTATCAGTCTAAAAATGACATTTTTGTTCAAAAAGTGTCACTCATTGAAAAATGAGAAAACATGCATAAATTGTCTTGATAATTTAGTTAAATTATTCATAATTCATTTTTTATGTGTATTAATTAACCTCACATAAAACCGACACATGATGTGATTGTATGACTCAAAGTGTGTGTTTCCAGATTAAAATGACATTTTAATAAAAAACACAATTGGAATACTCAAAACCAAGAAAAAACATTAAAATTGTTTTGATGCTTTATTAAAATGGTCTATGAGTCATTTTAGACATGTAGGAATCAAAATCATGTAAATACAATGCATGGTGTGACTGGTATGACTGAAAGTGCATACTTTTATTTAAAATTGACATTGATTTTAGTAAAAACTATAACTAAAATACACAAAACGGAAAAAAAACATTTTTATTACTTATATACTTTATTAAAATGATCCATAATTCATTTTTTATGTATAGGAATTATCCTAACCTCAAAACAATACATGATGTTCCCGGTATGACTCAAAGTGCATGTTATCAGTTTAATATTGGAATTTTAGTTCAAAAAGTGTCACTCACTAAAAACATCGAAAACACACTCCAATTACCTTAATAATTTATAAAAATTATTCATAAGTCATTTTTAACATTTAGAAATCAATCTCACATCAAATTGATACATGATTTGACTAGTATGACTCAAAGTGCATGTTTCTAGTTTAAAATCATATTTTAGTAAAAAACATAAGTGACACAATCAAAACTGAGAAAACACATTTGGATTGTTTTGATACTTTAGTAATATTATCCATATGTCATTTGGGATGTGTTGTAATTTGCTGCACCTAAATCCTATGCATGGTATGACTTCAAGTGCATCTTTTGATTTAAAATTGACATTATTTTTTGTGAAAAAGACATATAACATACTCAAAACCAAGAAAATGAATTATGATTATTATGATACTTTATTAAAACAATACATAAGTAATTTTTGATGTGTAGGAATCATAATTACCTCAATATAATACACCATGTTCCTAGTATGAATCAAAATGTCTCTTATCAGTTTTAAATTGACATTTTAGTTCAAAAAGTGTCACTCACTGAAAATTGAGAAAACATAATTGAATTGTATTGATAATTTAGAAAAATTATTCATAAGTCATTTTTATGTGTAGGAATTGGTCTCATTTAAAACTAATAGACAATGTGACCGATATGACTCAAATTTCTTGTTTCCATTTTAAAATGAAATTTTAGTAAAAAAAAATTGACATACTCAAAAATGAGAAAACACATTAAGATTGTTTTGATACTTTAGGGAAATGATCAATAAGTAATTTGGGATGTATATGAATTATCCACACCTCAATCTAATTCACATTGTGACTAATATGACTCTAAGGGGGTCTTTTCAATATATAAGTGTCATTTTAGTTTAAAATGTGTATCACATCGCCAAAACCAAGAAAATGAGCCTATATTGTTTTCTAATCATTCTATATAATATTAATTAATTAATTTAATTATCATTTTTATATTATACTTATTTAGTTAATTTTCTCATAGATAATTCTTGAAAACGAACAAGAAATGGTGTGATGTGCAAGAATCAACCACAAATCAATCTGATACACAATTTTAATCATATGACTCAATGTTTAGTTTAAAATTAAAAATTTCTATTTAATTTATTTATCTATATTATTACAAACATTATAATTGTTTTCTTATACAAGTGAATTATTTTTCTCGAGTAGGGGTGCTTTGTTAAAAAATAATACGAGTTAGGGTCAAGGGTAAAAGGAAAAGGAACAATGATATTTTTGAATGTATGTGATCATTTGTACTTAGTCATATAATTGTATAAACCAATGTTTTAAATGTCTATATATAGTGTTTTTTTCTTTCATTTGTGATGTAAATTTTATTTCATTTAAATTTTGTATTTTTATCTTATTTTTTATTTATGATGCTATTTATAGAGTCGCGATATGCTATTACAACACATTGTAATATGCCATGTTTCTACTATTGTAGTGTGATGTTACAACACACTCCAATGAACCCATTTATCAGAACTACTAAATGAGCTAATAAAGTTATCCTTTATTAGTGCTTTTCTAGACCTGATAAAATCCTAGGTCTTTTAATCACTCTTTGGTAGTTACCACCTTTTTAGCGCTGATAAAAACTAATTATTGCACTGTTAAAGAACTATTTTATAGTAGTGTCACCACCCCATCCACAGTGTCATATTCATCACAAAGGTAACACCTCTCATTTACATCAAGTATCCTAGGCCCCCAATATTGTAATCATTCCATCAAAAATCATTTTTCCTCATCCCACACATGGATTCTCATAGATTTACATATGAAGCAACATCACATGAAACCAACGTTCATGCTAACTTGACCTCAATTAAAACCCAAGGGTGTATGCTCCCTTACCACCCATTTTCATAAACATCCTCATTATCTAACTAGAAAAATATCATCAAACCATGGATCACATGATTAAATCACTAACCATGCTCACCATATGTTAACATCATCAATATAGGATCCCCCTTGGGTCTCTTCTTCAAAATCGATGCATTTTCCTATGCTAATATCTATCACATGATCACCACAAACTAGAATTGTATAAAAAATAGAAGCATCTAACCATGATATTTTCATCAAAGATCCAAATATATAGGTTCAAAATATTCTATCTCATCAAAAGACACACCCAAAAATCAATTTGCATAGGCATCCAATCAACACCTCCCTTTGAAACTAAACTTCAATACCAAAATCCCCTCAAGTGATTTACATCATAAAATCTGAAGGCATCACCATACGTATATCACATTCTTTGTATAAAATCACATTCACTAATATCATAAACCAAATCATCCCTTTATTCTTACCTTTTATAATTTACTCACAATCTTGACCAACCTCCCACTCGGGTTACCCTCATATAACACAGATCATCTCATCCATAATGCTCGACTCACTAATATCTTAAGATGAATCTAAAAAGCACCAGGATCTCCCACCTATCCCATATATCATATCTCACATAGGTCATAACTCATGGTTAACCTCTATACTCCCATACCAAATATCACTCAGCAAATTGCATTCCAACATCCTCACTATAGGTTTCTCATGTATACTTACACATTAGTTAGCACATGAAAATTCATTAGTCTAGTTGGGCACCAATTCTAATTGGGAATCTGTATATATGATTATAAACCCTTATAAATACAATCTCGTTAATGAATAAACACAAAAACACATAATTACATTTTCCCATGATGGTATGTACCATGTATACCATTATTAGACGGTTTAGTTAAGTAGTATACCACCAAGAAGCTATATTGGAAAACACTATATAAGTTTTTATTGACACTTTAAATTACCAAACCTATTTTTTCTCATAATTGATATCATAAATTCCATCCATGCGTTGATCATGAAGGCATTCGACTCTTGTACCAACCTACTAAAGGTCATTATACATCCCTTACAAGAATGACTGCATAGTTGTTTCCAAGGAGAATCCCTCCTTAGAATGCACATGACCTGTCATCAGAAGAAAATATAATATAGTTCATCTGAGTAGAATGTCACCAATAATTTATATAGGAAAACAATATATAATTTTTTGTTTAAAATTTAAAAGGCTAACACATATCATCAGTGATATCAATCACACACAATCACGTGAATGTCATGTGAGTCCTATATATCAAGAATTTGCATGTACATGACCTATTGACAACGAGTTAAGAGTCAAAACCATAATAAATCATAAATAAAAAATCCAATTAGCATCACATGAGGAAAAAACATACAACCATAAAATAAGAAACCAATAACATTAATCTCATATCACAGGTAATATGGACTTCCTATTGAAAAATGTGTTTGTGATATAATTTTCCAATATCCATCACAAGAATCGAAACATTCCTAAATCACATGTCTACCATCTCTGCAAATAATATGAAAAATAAAAAACAATGGTTTGATGCCATTTTGTAACATCCATCCTCCCATGACCACTCAACCTATGCTTAGACTATCAGTCTACATGTGACCTAAGGGGTGCCTACCACTAATATAAAGGCTACTTAATGGTAGTGGGGATTTAGGGTGTCACCTTGGGGAGACTATACCCTCATATTAGATTAAAAAAATAAAAAAAAATTAAACACAATTAATAAATAAATAGTTAGAGTATGTTGAGGAAATAAACACAAATATACTATGTCAAATATAAAATGAAAAATCATATTTTCATAAAGAATAAAAGTCATGTAAACATAAAATTACTGATCACCCACTAGTATGATCACATATAAAAAGTAAATAAAATAAAATAAATATATACAAGGTTATATTATCATACCCATGAATAACTCATCCATCTATCAACTCCATCCGAGATATATATATAAAAAATCCAATCATGGTACTCTATTTAACCTAAACATGTAATCAATGAAAATTTTTAGGGAACCTAGGTGATATGGCTACTCAAGAAGGGTGTGAGTAAAACTTAGTAGGGTACCACCAAAGTGGTCACACACATAACCAAAAAATGTTTTTTTTATAGTTGACACGATCATAATAAATTAAACAAATGTTAGAAGTATAAATAAATAGCCATCATCAATCCTTTGGTTCTACTATGACACTATATATTAATTATTCCTTCTTCAGAAAGTGGAAGAGTGTCTCTAAGCACATCACATAACTGTGTCTACCAATACCAGGCCTAAAGATCATATAGTAGAAGGTGAATGAACCAGATCATTATAAGTATCCAAAGTCATCATAATAGTATCCAAAGTAATTCTTCATATAGTACGCATGCAACCAATTCCTAGGGATATGAACCTAGGAAACGTAGTATAAGCATCGAGAATATAACCAATTCATACAGGGTGGCCTTATGAAATCCATAGATACTTCAAAGGATAAATCCTAATATTTTGGGAATTAATTATAGGAATAATCCAAATCCAAGGGTATTAACTATGGTATCATAAATAGATATGCATGATATAATAATTCTATGGTATTTCCTAAGTTATTTTAAATAGATAGGAATCATAATCGAATCCCAGGGTTTTCCCATGGAATTCCAAAGTGTTAGGCATATCATTTGAATATTGGGAAACCAACTAGGAATTCTATATCTCATCAGGTGTTCAACTATAAATACTCAATGGAAAACCATCATTCCTATAATATATTTCATAACTCAATTAAAATAACAATAATAGTTGGATAAATTCCCACACTCATATCACATAAACTAGGTTGGCCTCTCAAATGTATAACTTGTCATCAACACTAAAGACATAATGGTATCATAAGATCAATTCAGGTTCTAAGGTGACACCCACAATAATCTATAATAATTACTGTATGCACACTATCTTAGTTCAATATATCACTGGAGAACTCCATGGGGTCCCCTAGGTCACAACATAATATATACACCATATATGGGTTCCTCAGTCCAAGTATCACCTCTTAGGTAATCACCCATCCCTTATAAGGAATCAAAACCCTTGGAATTGTTATAATCATCTCATGGACTCAATGGAATCTTAGGAAAGAAATATAGGAACCTTTATATAGAGATGTAATAACTCCCATCTCAATACCCAAGTCATCCTAGGCAGGTCCTCTCACCCAACTTATAAATAATTTACCAATGACATGACCACCTGGGTAATCACATTCTAAGGGGAAGAAACACTCACCCCATTCTCATCTCAACTAGTCATAAGTTATATAATGGTATCTCAAGTGTCCCTAAAGGTCTACTAGGTCCAACCACTCTGACCCATCACATTACTCTACTCATAGGTCACAAAAGAACTTATACTAAGAGCCTCTTTGTTTACATAATTCATTTAAATTTTCACACCTCTGGGTATGTATATAACAAGGAACACAATTGTGATCATGGCCTAGATAATTGATGGTCGAGGTATCAATCTAGTGTAGAAGGGTTCCTCCTGGCCCTTGGAATTGTGTTTAATTCATTCATAAGAATTTAATTTTTAACTAACAATTTATTTAATTTAAAATGTCAAGCCATGTTCAGTAGTGAGACCACATATCATAGACTATATCAAATTCATATACCAAGGGTATTCTAAAGGGACCACCTACCAAAATATAACCCATTTACTATAATTCACAGTTAGACCATCATTTCCTAGGCTCATCTATGTATGATCGATGATCACCTCAACATCCATGGCGCCTAACATAGGCTATAATTCCCATTTCAATTAATCATAATAATTTATAATTAATCAAAAAAATTAAAATTAAAATTCCAATTTAATAATATTTTTCATAAACACTTAATAACTCACCAGGTCACCTCATCACATTGAAACTATGACCAACCACTTAATGTAAATCCTCAACACACTCCCAAAAACAACCCAAGAACAATCCCCAACACATGAAATTAATTTAAAAGAAAATTACATTAAATGTAAACAAAAACCTTGAATAAATCCACTTGAAAATGTACATTCAAAAAAATGACATGCAATAACATGTGATTTCCCTTTTGGGATATCCTATAGATACACTGAGCACAAGTCCCACCATATCAAATGATTTACACCATACTCTAATGGAAATTGTCACAAAACACTAATTGACTCACTAAAATTAGTTATGATAAATCGAAACAAAAAAAATGATAAATGAGGGATAAAATTATATAAAACTTGAAAAAACCACATACACTAACACCATGGATTTAGGGGGAATAAATATAATAAGGGGGAGAACCTCCATGGTTCATCACATGTAAGAGACAAGAATGAGTGAGGAGAATGGTACTGAAAATTTTAGGGGGAAAATATGGTATTTCTTATTTTTTAACCACATAGTGTGGAAACATGGATTGAACCATGTTGTGGTGCACCTCCAAGAATCCCTTGAGGATCCATAACACACCCAAACCCCATGGTGAGGGCCTCTCCCCTATTCTATCTATTTCATATAGGGGATTACCCCTTCCACTAAAAAAATATTGAAAACATGGATACCACCATGGTCTAGCCTAAAATGGGTAATAAATTCCCCTATAAGTACCATGACAAGGTGCTAATTGGACACTTTGGATAGATTCTTCCACCATCTCACCATGATTTTTACCATGGTGCTTCACATGGTCACTCAAAATAGGCACCATGACTCCATAAATACGTGGTATATTGGGTGTTTCTAATGGGGACTAGCCCCATGAGCCACACACTCAACCATAGAAATAGAACCTATACAATTCATAGACCCTAAGGCTCCAAGTGATCCAAAATCCCTAACACCACACCAAAAGGCCTTCCTCCAAACCATTTTCCACACACCACAACTATAAAAATGGGCATTTCACCCGTCTCATTTCCCATAGGCACCTATTTTAGGAACCATGTTCAACTTAAGCTTCACAAACTTTGACCTAGGTATTTCTCCCTCTATGACAGGGTCCACCACAATGTGGTACTCCCTATAGTGGCACACCTTCAATGAAATTAATCTTCAGGTTCATCCAAATCCATTTTTTCATCCACCTATGGACCTTGAACACCTCCTAGTTCTCATTCCATGTCCAAAAAATATCCTTGAGACGTTCCAAGGTTTAGAATCTCAATCCAAATCCTACTTCATAATTCAAACCCATAACCAAAAAAATATATTCAAATTTCTTCTAAATTTCATAAATCATAAAAAACATAGGTACCTAAAACACCCTCATTCTTGACCAAATAAGGGGTCATTCATGATTGTTTGGGTTGAAAGTGAATAAGATGAAAATTATGAAAATCCAAAAAAAAGAGATGAGACACCCGAAAGGGATACACCACTAGATGATTCCACTATCACAGTCTTTGAACCACCAAAACAACATAAATTATGAATAAATATATTGTTTTTTTCTAATGAGTTTGGAAACCAGGGTAGAAGTAATGATGAACATGGTACTCAACTACAGATAAGAAACACACAATGAAAATTGAACAAAAATAGAAGAAGTGAGATTCCATGATGCCATAATATTCATACCAATCAACAGAAGGTAAATGATAAATAAATAAAGATATAGGAAATAAGGAGGATTAGTAATAGTGGTACATGGTAAAGGAAACGTATCACATTGAGGAAAAATATTATAGGGGACACAGAGAGAAAAAAAATCCATTTTTAAATAGGCATCCCATATCACTCTCCCCTATGAAATTGGGGGGGGGGGGTGACCCTAAAATGATGGGTCAGGTCCTCTTAAAAAATATGTATAGGGACCCCTTGTGGTGTGTCCATAAGGGGACACAACTAAATCCCCCTTCTTGACCACCAACTATAGCTTGGAGCAAGGCTCTATGGAACAACCCACCTCAGGGGTCAGTTTGAGGGCCTTGACTGTTAATGAACATCCATAGTGCAGCCCCTATGTTACGACATGTGTCTTCCCCATAAGGTTGTGCAATGGTATTGACTTCTGGATATAATGCATCTAGACCCAAAACAAAAATGAATGATCCTAAAAATCCCTCAAGTATGTGCTATAAGGAATACACCCATGACAACCCTCCATGAAACAACCTTATACTATGGAATAGTCCCTCCCATACAAAAACCACCATAGTGTAGTGGCCTCCTCCATAATATAGTTCCCACATAGACCACAAAAAAATAGACTCTATGATACAAACCACACTAAAACACCTCTAGGATGTAGCATGATATATCACTTATATCCCAAACCGTACTTAGGTTACCTCGAACCTTCCGCAATGCTCACCTGAGCAACCAAACTACTAACTATTCCTCGTTATATTTCTAAAATTATATTATCGATGTGTTCCAATTCTTTAATTATCCATATGAATCCAAATTAATGAAACAAACATAGTTCCAATCCAAAAATTTAAAATCTCTCTAAAAAGTTATAACCTTGATATTAGCATGTCATTACAGTGACATTATTATGGTAAGAAAAAATCATTCATAACTCTTTGTATATATGACATGGTAATTGAAAAGTACCACTAAAGTTGAGTCTATGAAACCCAGTCTCACAACACTCCCACTTCTAGTATAAAAAACTTGAAAACCAGAAACTTATTATCTCTCACATGATAAAATACTTCTAATAAGTTATGGATTTAGTCCATGGGTTTTCCACATTTCCCCAATGGTTACTCTTTTATCCGCAACTTCGCCACTCTAAGTAAAATTCCCAAGTAGATGATATCTTTGAAGTATATATGTTTTCCTTTGTGATAACCTTGAAATATTAGATATTAACATTTTGATAATATTATCACAATTTACTTTGTGATAGTACTGTAATTTCTTGGTAAAATTCCTAGAACTAGAATAAATGATTCTATATTCATACTACTTCTTTACCTATATCAGAAACTCAACATACTCGGATTTTTTTGAATTTTCTACCACTGGATATAAGGATATTATCATCTAAATTTCATAATTTTGGATATTATAATAAATAAAATTCATTTTTAAGAATTATAGTTTGTGAAAACTTTTTGATAAATATCCTTCCTACCTCTCCATCTACCAAGAACATATCCCCTGTACTTTCCTAGGATCTATTAGATAGTTCTGATTACTATACCTTACACAATTCTCTTAGATTTTTTTGATATTTTACCACTATAATTTATTCAAAATAAATATAAAATATCAATACATATATTGAAATATGTGATATATCCCATCATTTGAAGAGTATAGAGTTCTATTTAGTATCTTAATATCCTCCTATATTATAAACACATCATCCTGGAGAGATTTATGCCATGTGACATAAGAAATAATACCCTCTTTAATTTTTTTATATTTTAATTTTCCAATACATTGAAAATGTTTTTAATTTGACTTGGTATAAGAAAACTATATATCAATATAATTATATCTTGTTCTCTAGAAATTTGGTTGGAAATTTATGTCCTTCTTTATGATATAATTTTAACTTGGTCTTAACTGACCATAAGAATAATATCTATTTTCCAAATTTTATCAACATATATTACTTAGAAAACCATGGTTCTCCCACTATCCTCTTATAGAACATGAAAATAATATTCATTCCATGATTTAATGCTTACTTTAATCCCTAAATAGATCATAACATCATTTATATAAAAATCATGGTAAGATACTTATGAAAATTAGAATTCAAATGGATTTTAATATCATTATTAGTGAAAATATTTCCACAAAAAAATGTATTAAATTATCCTAAAACTTTAGAAACAAATATTTATTTACTGTTATTATATTTACCATCCATGTATAATAATTTCTTGAATACCATTTTAGACGTAATGGGGTTTACATCATCTTGAGATGTTATTATCATTTTTTCTTTATTAAAAATTATTATTTCATATTTTATATTATATTCCATTTATTGGTTTATTATAGTATAATAATTTATTACTATCAATAAATAATATATCAAAAATATTTTGATTATAAGACCACCTTAATTTTGTTTTATCATTCATGCATAGTATTTATTTCTCTGAAATGTTCTTTTTCAATGAGCTCTTATAGAGCTTGTGTCTATGCCAAAACCCATGAATATCGAGCCTTTAATTTATTAAATTATATCTTTCAACCACTATCTAAAATATATATTTAATACTCTCTTATAAAATTTCAATATTTCACTTTATTTTGTCATTTCAATCGTAGTTATTATATAATATCCTTAGCACACTTAGTATAATTCACTAAGATTTATATTAGATTTTTCTTGATGAAAGTTTGTTTCTTGACAAAGCCTTAACAAACACTTCACATATCTACCCAAAAAATTGTGAAATAATGTATTTAATTTATATTATAGTTTATATGATATCCATTTTTCATTATAGATGTCATAAGGTTAAGTGTTAACACTGTTATTTGGGAAGCATGTCTTAAAAGGAAAATGAAAGACTTGAAATAATTTTCATGACTCATCATCAATATTATGATAAATATAAATGTGTAATTATTCCTTTTACTATCTTCATTACTCTAATGAGTATAATAAAATGTGAGTTTAGGAATAATCTTCACTCTATATTTATTTATTGAAAACTACATGGTTAAGATATTCTCTAGATTCACATCTTGAATAATCTTTTATCTTATTTCTAATATTATTATTTGATTAACATTTAATTTCTTTAATATATTAAATAAATATCATTAATCACAAGAATTTACCTCTAGGTTATACTTGAAATAGTTCACATTCATATTTTTAAAATAATTCAAAAAGATTTATACCTTTATCACCTATAATTCCAAAAGGTGTCTTGGCCACTATAAACCTTATAATCAATCATGTCAAATACCTAATAGAATTATATAAAAAGGGTTTAAACATCATTATTATGATATATTTCAAGTTTTATTCTTCATAATTAATTTACATCATAGGATATCTGTATCACCCGAGACTTTTATGAGAAATATTTTTTTTATGTTATATAAATCATAAAAGGAATCTTTCACTACACACTACACTAGCTTGGCTTGCTTTACACGTAACAACGGCTTTCCTCGATAGCTTGCGTCGTACGCAATACCGAGTTTCACTAAACAACGATATGCTATTAAAATATTATTAAAACTAGTCGTTATGAATAGTAATAACCACTTTTTAAAATTTTGTAAATTTTATTTTTCAAAATGGAATTCATTTTTGGACTCGGAATATCGAAATTAGCCTAGGGTGAAATTTTGGTATTTTTCAGGAAACTTTCAATTTTTGATGAATAGTGAAAACACTGGGTTACTATTTAAAAACCAAATTTTTATTTAAATAATTATTTATTTTATTTAAATTTATTTTAGGTCAAAATTGATACATAATACCTATATAAGTTTAATGTAATTAATTGGAGTAATTTTATAATAATTGTAGATATATAAAAATTTTATTGAACTTTTCACCGTCTTTTACCCACCTCCTAGAAGAATTTGAAAATTTACATAAAACTTAATTTTACCGCTTTTGTGAGTGGAATTTCAAAAATCCAAGAGACATGGTTGATGTTAGTAAGTAAAATGTGGTTCAATGAGATGAAAATAATTTTTGGTGAATAGTAACTTTTTACTTTTATTTACCACGGTTAAAAGTAAATAGGGTAATTAAGGATAAAAATGATATTATTATTACCCTAACACATATACTAATTCTATTGGATAAGTGTAATTCGACCAAAAAAAACCTTAGAAATAAAATATGACCATTTAGGCCCACTTGGATTAGATTAGGACATTTATTATTAATTTATTTAATGAAGGGTTAAAATAGTTAAAATCGAAGTTTAATAAGTAAATAATTTTTAATATAGGTTTATACATATGATAAATTCGACTATAAATATTCATTATAAAGCTAAAAATATTTCCTACATAAAGGTATTTTATTTTGAATTTTTAGACATTAAATAATTTAATTTATTTATGACACAAAGATGATGTAGTAATTATCTTATTAATGAAATATTGACATAATTGATATTATAAATACCCAAATAAATGTAATTTGAGACTTTTTATGAATTAAATTAATTTTATAGGTTAATATGACATGTTAGTATTGATTTAATTAACGTTTTTAGAATTAATAATTCTGTTATAATTTTCACAAAAATCAATTACTAAATAGTTTCAAAATTGACATAAAATAGTTTTTAAAACAAATATTATATTATTGATTGTTATTTTATTCCTAAAAATCTAAGGCTCGGCCAAGATACTTATATCATGATAGGTGTATCATTAATGGACCACTGGGGGTCACTTTTATGTATATAGTAAGTTTATTAACTATATAATATAAAAAAACAAAGTTACATGGTAAATGTCAATCTAATTAACTAAGAGTTAAAACTAAAAGATAATGTTAATATAATGACCTAAACTTGTCTAAATTCTATTGTATGAGAGTGTTTAGAACCATACCCACCTTATCTTATAAATATATCAATTTGGAGCTATTAAAAACCGAATTTGACTTTATAATAAAATAATATTTTTAGTTATTCCAAAGGTGCCCCTCTCCTCCCTTATAAAAGGGCACCTCCTCCCTCTCCTCCTCACACCAATTTGAGCCTTCAATCTCGGCCAATCCCTGCCCATTTAACTTCCCCACTTCCCTAGAAACATCCTATAAGTCCTGGTCTTCTTCAAAGACCAATTTTAGTGCCCTAAGAGGAGGTCTCAAAGAGGCGCTTCAAAGAAGAGGTAATGCCCGTTACCGATTCTTTCATCTTTATTTCTTCTTCCACTTATTCTTCTTTAGTTGTTTCATTATGAAGTAATAACATCAGCATCACTAATATACTGATATGTTATTATAAGTATGAAACAACCCTATTTTCACCATCTATCCATCCTACGGAAAATGAAATCACCGCACGTGCGTACGTACGGAATATCGTCTCCTTGCCGTGGTGTAATCTATTTTCCCCCACCACCTTACTTGGATGGGTATAATGGTGTAAATAATAACTATATATTATTATTGTAAAGTGATATTGATTCTGAAATAGTATACATACACTCCAATACAATTCCATGATCATGGGAACGATATCATCGCTCGTGCGTACGTACAGAATACCGTCTCCACGATGTGATGCGACTCATTCTACATGATCTTCATTGCATAATGATTATATAAATGAATTGAATGAATGAATATGATATATATTACAATAATACCATTCTTTAAATGAGGTATCTATAACTTAAAGAGAATAATAAGAATTTATTCGACAAAACACGCATAAAAACAAAAAGTAATAAACACCTGAATAACAAATAGTAATGAAATATTACTAATAAGAAGCTAATAATATGACCATATATGATATCATAAAAATAAGTATGATTATGGAATAAATAAATAACATTATTTAAATCATTACACAGGAGGTTCGGACACTTACTAAGCAAATCGGACCTAAGGTAAGGGAAATATCACAATCTCATTTTTATCCGAGATTGTTTATACTTTGGAATTTACTAGGGTGTGTTTTATCTTCCACATCCATGTTTCCTCAATATGTAATATTTATATCCTTCTAAAATAGTTTATATCCAATTTTACCCTTCATTGAGTTTTTAGTAAAAGATATGAAAGGAATCTTTTTTCGTTTTTCGTATGAGGTACTTTTTGACTTTTCCGAAAAAAGTACAAGAAGAATGTTTTTTTAACTTATACGACATGAATGGATTTTTAAAAAATTATTTCCAAGAAGCTTCCTTTACAAGTTTTCAAGTTTATTTTTAATCAACTTCTTTAGTTTAAAATTGTATGACATATTAAGAAAGGAAAATGTTTTTGAAGTAGAAAGGATATTTTCCTCAAGAATGGAGTTCAAGTGCTTTATCAAAATTATTTTCCATCTAAGATAATATAGGGTTCTGTTTCTATCCCTATCATTACATTTATTTGATTATGTTGTGATGGAATTATTTTTATGAATTCCTTTATCTTATATGAATTTTTTTATGATGTCATGATGTTTAAGAATCCCATTTTTGATACATGGGTTATGCAATGATGTATGATTTATGATTTTGTGGAACACATAAGAAGGGTATCATTATGATATGGGTGGGAACTATATCTCCCTCCAATGCATTGGGTAAATATTTTATATCTCATGAGATAAACATGGCTGGAACGGCAGGTTAAACCGGTTCAGTGAAACAGGACTGAAACGAGGAATGAACTCGGTTCAGAAATGGACTTTGTCCACTAAGATAGTCTTGGCAATGAGTCTTGACTAATAAGAAATGATTATCTATGATTATGTGTGTATGCCAAAAAGTTTCATGTTTTATGTTATGATTATTGGGATTACATTTCACTTCTATGATTTATCCCATGGTATGAAATTATGATTTCTTTTGCAGGTCAAG
This sequence comes from Viscum album, assembly GCA_963277665.1. NCBI lineage: Eukaryota > Viridiplantae > Streptophyta > Magnoliopsida > Santalales > Viscaceae > Viscum > Viscum album. Next base: position 1,161,400,458 of record OY728120.1, on the reverse strand, counting down.
ATTTCCAAAATGTTATGTTCATGATGTGATTGATTTTTCTTGTGTTTACCCTTACTGAGCATTTGAGCTCACCCTTTTGTATGTTTTCTTTACCTCAGGCCAGGAAGAAGGTTATTAAGTAAGATATGCCAAAAGGGACTATAGATATGATGAAATAAATGGGAGACAGTTTAGACGCTTTATGAACAAGTTGTTTATGTTTCCCAGTTTCTAAAGACACTATACCTATACGGTCCTTTCATGGTTTCTTTATATGTTGTAATAAGTATGTTTCAATTTTGAAGTATTAACAATGTATGTAAAGTATGGGTCGTTATAGTTGGTATTAGAGGAAAGGTATAGTCAACCTTTGGAAACTAGGATGTGCAATCCTTAGTAAGAATCCTAAGGATAAGTCTAAGAATAGAACACAATCTTAGTGTTTTAGAAATGTCCATGAATAACCTAGGATAAGACCTTAAGTGTGAAATTTTATTCTTGATTATGTGGTTTTCCTATTATAATTAGTTTTTCTCACACTATTCTTCTTTGTTTTAGTCAATGGCCGGAACCCGAAGGAACCGTGTTAATGCGGAATGCGACGGGAAATGCAATGATTGTCCCCCTGAGCAACCGAACGTTATGGGAGCTGGAATGCAAAATCTTGTAACCATGCTCACACAACTTTCTCAAGCTATGAATCATGAAGGACTTCAAAATGAGCAAAGGAAGGAGCAACATTCTGTTGAATCCTTCATGAGACAGCGTCCACCTTCATTCAGTGGGTCTACTGATCCATTAGTTGCTGAACAATGGATTAGTACTACTGAAAAGATATTTTCAGTTCTTCAATGTTCTGAACATGATAAAGTCATCCTAGCAGTGTATCGTTTGGAAGTAGATGCTGATCAATGGTGGAATCTTATTAATAATACGAGTCAAAGGGATGAAATTGAGTCCATGGAATGGGACGAGTTCAAGAACTTATTTTTCAATAAGTACTTCCCTCGTATTCTCCGAACAAAGATGGAGAAAGATTTTCTTGAACTGAAGCAAAAGGATGATGAATCTGTTGGTATCTATGAAGAAAATTTTACAAGACTTTAAAGGTACGCTTCTAGTATTATTATCCAACCTGAGAGTAAGATCGATCGATTCTTTAGTGGCTTAAAACCAAGTCTTCGAAGGGCCTTAGCCATAAGGGACTTCAATAGCTACGAGGAAATCGTTCGATGTGCTATCAAAGTTGAGATGGAGATCGGAGTAACCCATCAGTCATATGGGTTTGATAAGAAGAGGAAAATGGAATTCAAAGGAAAATATAAAGACCACACTGAAAAGAAGATGATTTTTCCCTTATGCTCAAAGTGTGGAAAGAAACATGGAGGGAGTTGTCTTAAAGGGACAAGTAAATGTTTCAAATGTGGAAAGGAAGGTCAGCGGGCATTTGAATGCCGCAATGATGGGGAGAATATGTCTAATGACGCAAACAAAGGAAGGGATACACAGAATGAATCTACTACACTTCATTATTTCAAGTGTAAGGAGATGGGGTATTATGCCAATCAATGCCCAAATCCAAGGGTTGATGATGATGATCGATGTCAACCAACTATTAAGGCTAAAGACAAAGGAATGTCACATGAAATTTCTATCAGCGATGTGGAGTACGATAATGATGTGGTGAAATGTACACTTACCATCCACTATAAAGTATCAAATGTTTTATTTGATTCTGGATCCACCCACTCTTTTATTTCTGAAGAATTTTATAAGAGTATCAGCGTATTACCTCAACAATTATATGTTGAGTAAGCTGTGACAACCCCTAATGGCACAACAGTCGCATCAAAAGTTTATAATTCTTCTCCGATTGAAGTTTGTGGGAAAGTGCTTCCTGCAAATCTTGTGATCCTTCCTATAGTGGAATTTTATGTGATTCTTGGCATGGATTGGCTTTCTTTATATGGAGCTCATATCAATTGCCAAATAAGGAAAGTCACATTTCATATTCCAGATCAATCTATGCTCGTCTATCGATGCAAGGATGAACATAACCTTCCAGTGGAAATTTCTTCCATCTTACGGGTCTTGATTCCACTAAATGAAGGTTATTTATTTCAAATGGCTAGAGAGAAAATAACAATTAAGAATATACCCATTGTACGGGAGTTTGATGATGTCTTTCCAGAGGAATTTCCAGGTCTTCCACCAAATCGTGAAGTTGAGTTTTCAATAGAACTCGTACCGGGTGCTTTGCCTATTTCAAAGACACCTTATAGAATGGCCCTAATTGAGTTGCATGAATTGAAGAAGAAACTCCAAGAGAATCTTGATAAGGGGTTCATACGCCCTAGTGTGTCACCTTGGGGAGCACCTGTTTGGTTTGTTAAGAAGAAATATGGATCAATGAGACTCTGCATTGATTATCGAGAACTTAACAAGATCACTATCAAGAACAAATATCCTCTCCCACGCATTGATGACTTATTTGACCAACTACGAGGAGCTCAATACTTTTCCAAGATTGATCTTCGTTCAGGGTATCATCAATTAAGGGTCAAAAGGGAAGATATACCAAAGACAGCTTTCCGTACAAGGTATGGACACTATGAATTTATAGTGATGTCGTTTGGTCTTACTAATTCCCCTGCTATCTTCATGGATCTGATGAATAGAGTCTTTAGAGACTATCTTGATCAGTTTGTGGTAGTCTTTATAGACGATATTATTGTATATTCAAAGATCAAGGAAGAACATGAAGATCAATTGAGAATTATATTGAAGACCCTGAGAAAGGAGAAGCTTTATGCCAAATTTAACAAGTATGAATTTTGGCTTCAAAAAGTTTCATTTTTGGGTCACAGAATCTCAAAAGAGGGGATATATGTGGATCCAGCAAAAATAGAGGTTATCGAAAGATGGTCAAGACCAACAACAGTAACTAAGATCCGATGTTTTCTTGGTTTGGCTAGATATTATCATTGTTTTGTGAAAGTTTTTTCACGATTATCTAATCCACTTACCAGGTTGTCTCAGAAAGGAGTTAAGTTTTTTTGGACAGAGGAATGTGAAGAGAATTTCAAGGAGTTGATAAGAAGGTTATCCAGTGCACCTGTGCTCACATTTCCTTGTAGTGGAGAAAGGTTTGTGATCTACAGTGATGCATCCAAGAAGGGATTGGGGTGTGTTCTTATGCAAAATGATATGGTGATAGCTTATGCCTCACGAAAATTGAAAATACATGAGAAAAATTACCCAACTCATGATTTGGAGTTAGCTGCGGTAATATTTTCATTAAAGATTTGGAGGCATTATCTTTATGGAGAAAGGTGTGATATTTATACTGATCATAAAAGTTTAAAGTATATTTTCACACAAAATGAGCTGAATATGCGCCAAAGAAGATGGTTGGATCTGATTAAGGATTACGACTGCTCAATTCATTACCACCCTGGGAAAGCAAACAAGGTAGAAGACGCATTAAGTCGACAAGACCATGCTAGTTTATCCATGATGAGGATCACAAAAGATCCAATATTTATGGATTTACAAAGGATGGATCTTGGAATTATAATGGAAGGGGGAAAATATTATCTTTCTCAAATGAATGTTAGACCATTTATACATGTGAAGATTAAAGAGGCATAGAAAGAAGATGTAGAGTTACAAAAGAAGGTGAGAAATGTTCCTGAATTCAACCTTGATTGTGATGGGATAATAAAGTTCAAGAATCGGGTTTGTGTTCCTCCCATCCCCGAATTAAAGAAGGAGCTGCTGGATGAGGCTCATAGTTATTCATTCTCTATTCATACTGGAAGCACGAAGATGTATAGGGACCTGAAAGAGTACTTCTGGTGGGATGACATGAAAGAGATGTTGCTGAATATGTCTCTCGATGCTTGGTTTGTCAGCAAGTTAAAGCTGAGAGACAGAAGTCTAAGGGGATGTTACAACCATTACCCATACCCGAATAGAAATGGGAAAACATAACTATGGACTTTGTCATAGGACTTCCTAAAATGTCCAAAGGCAATAATGCTATCTGGGTCATAGTTGATCGTCTTACAAAGTCTGCACACTTCATTGCTATTAGAGAGGATTTCTCTCTAGATCAGCTTTCCAGGATATATGTAAAGGAAGTGGTAAGATTGCATGGAGTACCACTTTCTATTATATCTGATCGGGATCTGAGGTTTACCTCAAAGTTCTGGATAAGTCTTCAGCATACTCTGGATACATAGTTGAGTTTCATCACTGCTTATCATCCTCAAACAGACGGTCAGTCTGAGAGGACAATTTAAACTCTAGAAGATATGTTGAGATCTTGCTCTATAGATTTCAAAGGTCGTTGGGATCAACACCTACCTTTGGTGTAATTTTCTTATAATAATATCTTTCACTCTAGTATTCAGATGGATCCTTATGAAGCTCTCTATGGAAAGAAATGCAGGACTCCAACTTGCTGGGATGAAGTTGGGGAAAGAAAGCTATTAGGAACTGATCTTGTTGATGAAATGGCAGAAAAGGTCAGATCTATTCAGCAACACATAAGAGCAGCTCAGAGTCGACAGAAAAGTTATGCCGACAACCGAAGAAAAGACCTGGAGTTTGAAGTGGGTGATAAAGTGTTCTTACGAATATCTCCCTGGAAGAGGGTCATGAGATTTTGAAAGAAGGGGAAGTTTTGCCTTAGATATATCGGTCCTTTCGAAATACTGGATCGTGTTGGAAAGGTAGCTTACCGAATGGCGCTTCAATAGAATCTCTCTCAAGTTCACATTGTGTTCCATGTATCTCTCCTGAGAAAGTACATACCTGATCCTTCACATGTACTCAGCTCAGAAGTTGTACCGCTGGAGCAAGATTTTTCTTATGAAGAACAGCCGATAGAGATTCTGGATCATAGAGAAAGAGTCCTACGAAACAATACCACTCGATTGGTGAAAGTTTTATGAAGGAACCACCAATTAGAAGAATCTACATGGGAGCTTGAGGATATGATGAGGGAGAGATATCCTCATCTTTTTGTTACAAAGTGACGAATTTCGAGGGCAAAATTCATTTTAAGGGGGGTAGAATGTAACACCCGAGACTTTTATGAGAAATATTTTGTTTTTATGTTATATAAATCATCAAAGGAATCTTTCACTACACACAACACTAGCTTGGATTTCTTTACATGCAACTGCGGCCTTCCTCGATAGCTTGCGTCGTACGCAATACCGAGTTTCACTAAACAACGATATGCTATTAAAATATTATTAAAACTAGCCGTTATGAATAGTAATAACCACTTTTTGAAATTTTGTAAATTTTATTTTTCAAAATGGAATTCATTTTTGGACTCGGAATATTGAAATTAACCTGGGGTGAAATTTTGGTATTTTTCTGGAAACTTTCAATTTTTGATGAATAGTGAAAACACTGGGTTACTATTTAAAAACCAAATTTTTATTTAAATAATTATTTATTTTATTTAAATTTATTTTAAGCCAAAATTGATACATAATACCTATATAAGTTCAATGTAATTCATTGGAGTAATTTTATAATAATTTTAGATATATAAAAATTTTATTGAACTTTTCACCGTCTTTTACCCACCTCCTAAGAGAATTTGAAAATTTACATAAAACTTAATTTTACCGCTTATGTGAGTGGAATTTCAAAAATCCGAGAGAAAAAGTTGATGTCAGTAAGTAAAATGTGGTTCAATGAGATGAAAATAATTTTTGGTGAATAATAACTTTTTACTTTTATTTACAACGGTTAAAAGTAAATAGGGTAATTAAGGGTAAAAATGATATTATAATTACCCTAACACATGTCCTAATTCTATTGGATAAGTGTAATTAGACCAAAAACAACCTTAGAAATAAAATATGACCATTTAGGCCCACTTGTATTAGATTAGGATATTTATTATTAATTCATTTAAAGAAGGGTTAAAATAGTTAAAATCAAAGTTTAATAAGTAAAGAATTTTTAATATAGGGTTATACATATGATAAATTCGACTATAAATATTAATTAGAAAGACAAAACGATTTCATACATAATTGTATTTTATTTTTAATTTTTAGACATTAAATTATTTAATTTATTTATGACACAAAGATGATGCAGTAATTATCTTATTAATGAAATATTGACATAATTGATGTTATAAATACCCAAATAAATGTAATTTGAGACTTTTTATGACTTACATTAATTTTCTAGGTTAATATGACATGTTAGTATTGATTTAATTAACTTTTTTCGAATTAATAATTCTGTTAGGATTTTCAAAAAAATCAATTACTATATAGGGTCAAAATTGACATAAAATAGTTTTTAAAACAAATATTATATTATTGATTGTTATTTTATTCCTAAAAATCTATGGTTCGGCCAATATAATTATATCGTGATAGGTGTATCATTAATGGACCACTTTGGGGTCACTTGGATGTATATGGTAAGTTTATTAACTATATAATATAAAAATACAAAGTGACATGGTAAATGTCAATCTAATTAACTAAGAGTTAAAACTAAACGATAAGGTTAATATAATGAACTAAACTTGTCTAAATTCTATTGGATGAGAGGATTTAGACCCATACCCACCTTATATTAAAAATATATCAATTAGGAGCTATTAAAAACCTAATTTGACTTTATAATAAAATAATATTTTTAGTTATTCCAAAGGTGCCCCTCTCCTCCCTTATAAAAGGGAAACTCCTCCCTCTCCTCGTCACACCAATTTGAGCCTTCAAGCTCGGCAAATCTCTACCCATTTCACTTCCCACTTCCCTAGAAACATCCTAGATGTCCTGGTCTTCTTCAAATACCAATTTTAGTGCCCTAAGAGGAGGTCTCAAAGAGGCGCTTCAAAGAAGAGGTAATGCTCGTTACCGATTCTTTCATCTTTATTTCTTCTTCCACTTCTTCTTATTTAGTTGTTTCATTATTAAGTAATAAAATCAATATCACTCATACACTGATATGTTATTATAAGTATGAAACAACCCTATTTTCACCATCTATCCATCCTACGGAAAATGAAATCACCGCGCGTGCGTACGTACGGAATACCATCTCCACGCCGTGGTGTAATCTATTTTCCCCCACCACCTTACTTGGATGGGTATAATGGTGTAAATAATAACTATATATGATTATTGTAAAGTTATATTGATTCTGAAATAGTATACATACACTCCAATACAATTCCACGATCATGGGAACGATATCATCGCTCGTGCGTACGTACGAAATACTGTCTCCACGATGTGATGCGACTCGTTCTACATGATCTTCATTGCATTATGATTATATAAATTAATTTAATGAATTTAATGAATTAATATGATATATTTTACACTAATAACATTCTGGAAATGAGGTATCTATAACCTAAAGAGAAGAATAAGAATTTATTCGACAAAACACGCATAAGAACAAAAAGTAATAAACACCTGAATAACAAGTAGTAATGAAATTTTACTAATAAGAAGCTAAGAATATGACCAAATATGATATCATAACAATAATTATGATTATGGAATAATTCAATAACATTATTTAAATCATTATACAGGAGTTTCAGACACTTACAAAGCAAATCGGACCTAAGGTAAGGGAAATATCACAATCTCATTTTTATCCGAGATTGTTTATACTTTGGAATTTACTGGGGTGTATTTTATCATCCACATACATGATTCCTCAATATGTAATATTTATATCCTTCTAAAATAGTTTATATCCAATTTTACCCTTTGGTGAGTTTTTAGTAAAAGATATGAAAGGAATCTTTTGTCGTTTTTCGTACGAGGTACTTTTTGACTTTTCCAACAAAAGTACGAGAAGAATGTTTTTTTAACTTATACGGCATGAATGGATTTTTAAAACATTATTTCCAAGAAGCTTCCTTTACAAGTTTTCACGTTTATTTTTAATCAACTTCTTTAGTTTAAAATTGTATGACATATTAAGAAAGGAAAATGTTTTTGAAGTAGAAAGGATATTTTCCTCAAGAATGGAGTTCAAGTGATTTATCAAAATTATTTTCCATCTAAGATAATATAGGGTTCTGTTTATATCCCTATTATTACATTGATTTGATTATGTTGTGATGGAATTATTTTTATGAATTCCTTTATCTTATATGAATTATTTTATGATGTCATGATGTTTAAGAATCCCATTTTTATTACATGGGTTATGCAGTGATATATGATTATGATTTTATGGCACACATAAGAAGGGTATCATTATGAGATGGGTGTGACCTATATCTCCCTCCAATGCATTGGGTAAAGATTTTATATCTCATGATATAGACATGGATGGAACGGTAGGTTAAACCGGTTCAGTGAAACATGACTGAAACGAGGAATGAACTCAGTTCAGAAATTGACTTTGTCCACTAAGATAGTCTTGGAAATGAGTCTTGAATAATAAGAAATGATTATCTATGATTATGTGTGTATGCCACAAAGTTTCATGTTTTATGTTATGATTATTGGGATTACATTTCACTTCTATGATTTATCCCATGGTATGAAATTATGATTTCTTTTGCAGGTCAAGATTTCCAAAATGTTATGTTCATGATGTGGTTGATTTTTCTTTTGTTTACCCTTACTGAGAATTTGAGCTCACCCTTTTGTATGTTTTCTTTCCCTCAGGTCAGGAAGAAGGTTATTAAGTAAGATATTCCAAAAGGGACTATAGATATGATGAAATAAATGGGAGACAGTGTAGACACTTTATGAACAAGTTGTTTATGTTTCCCAGTTTCTAAAGACACTATACCTATACGGTCATTTTATGGTTTTGTTATATGTTGTAATATGTATGTTTCAATTTTGAAGTATTAACAATGTATGTAAAGTATGGGATGTTATAATATCTCTGATTCAAGTATAAACAAACAACTATTCAAGTATTGTATACCATAAAAACTTATTTCAAACATGAAATTAAATATTATTATGTCTAAACTAGAAAAAAATATTATTTATTGGTAACATTTAATAAAAAAAGTTTCCAAATTTAAGAATCATTCAACAAGGTAATGTTAAGTTGAAATATTCTTTGATGTAGGATCCAAGCTCTATCAACAACTTAAAGACCCACTTCACTCTTGTAATCTTTTTAAACTTACTTGGTTCATGTATTTGGATATAAATGTGTGGTTCAAAAATTAAATCTAATAACCATGAATTGTAGCAAAAAAATTTACATGTAATGATGAATATACTGTAAGTTTAAGTTTATACTTTCTTCATCTTAGATTCATTATGATTCCTCTTTTGGTGAACTTTCCTACCACATCCAAGGGTACCTTTGTAATTATGTTTTCTATTGGACTTTTCACCTTTACTTTCTTATTATTAACCTTAATAACTAAATATTTATATTTATTTAAGTTCTTATCAATTGGTAAAACCTCATTATAATGATAGTGAAATAGTTTATACATATTTTTCTCTTTATTATTCTTAACAAAACTGGACTAATTGAGTGATATGAATTAGATAATTATATGTATTAAAGGATCATTATTCAACTTGAATGTGAACTCTATTGATTGATTAATTTAATATTTTATCTTTAGAGAATAAGTACCAAAAAGGATTATATATTCCATATTGTATGTTTTAAGATTACTGATAATCTCATTTCCTTTGTAGCATCACTATTTTTTTCTATGCAATATTTTTTAATATTTTAAAGTATATTTAAATATCTAGGAACTGAGTCAGAAAAGAATTCTAAGGCCTAGAGATCCTTGGTGTGGTAATATTAAAAATATTAAATTTATTATATCACATTCATGCAATTTTTTAGAAATAATGGAATATAACCTAAATGGTGTTCTATATGGGAAATATGAGACAACCATTAAATATGGAATGTGGGTTTTACCATAGGAGTGACATAACCTTTGTTGGTGTCGAGTGTTTGGTTAAAAAGTGGTCATAGGATAATTAGTAAATTAATTAATTTATTAATTTATTTTCCATGACATGAACCCTATCTAATTAAATATTTTTAGGGAGGATTCCCCATTGTTTTACACATAACCCTATATAATGAGAGGATGGAGAGATCTAGTGGTGGTTTCATTGGAGGATGGCCATGAGATTGTGGACCAATGATTGGTGTACCATGAGGATCATCGTCATCTGAGGAGATATCACCAAAAAACAATGTGTAATCATTATTTTTCAAAAATTGATCTAAATTTGAGGTAATATATTATTTTATTTGTATTTATCCTAATTGTTTATCCCATGATGAACAAAAAACAATTCATCAAACTATTTGATTTTTGGGTCGATTAGGTTGTGAGAGTATGTATTTATCTTCATAGAAATAGAAAATTTATACTGATTCAATAATACTCTTCATTCACCATCTTTATGATAATGGATTAAGACAAAAAAATAAAATTGGCTAAGCTTCATTACTCAATTTTTTGTTTTATGAATTTATCTCTCCATTCATTATGTGATCATTATCGAAATCTGATTTGGCTGGCAGTTCAACAAATACCCAGTAAAAAATCATTGTGTAATCGATCTTTGGTGCAACAAATCATTAATATGGGTTCAGGATGGAGATATTTGGAATAATTTTAGTGCAAGACAATGGAGGATTAATCAATTTTCATATTGGAGGACCACTATTTTAAGGTTCAACATTCAGTGGTGCGGTGTGATGGAGGATGTCCATGGGCAGATCGGGTGGTCAGAATATGGATACTAGAGACATCTCAGGTGTGGTCAACCCTAGATTTAATAACTATGAGCATGATTAATGATAGATCTGTATGTGATAGTGGTATAAGTTAAAGACACATTTAATGGTCTATATTATTTGTGAAAATCCCAACTATATTGTGTGTACTCCTTAAAAACACATTATGTGTAGTCCCCTAGCTGTGGTGACTATAGTTTTGGGCAAGATAAATATCACACACTATTTGGTCATACCTACACATTGTGTGACCCTACTGGCCCAGATAATCCATGTTTTAAAGGCACACACTCAGGACCCTGTATATTTAGACACACCATGTACCATAGGGTAGACACCATGTATATGTATATGTATTGAAGAGATATTCACCTTGGGTATACACCAATTGAACTCATGAATATGTAAGAGTACACATGCATGGGACAATGTACACAGGCATAGGCCGATGTACATGGGAACATCCTGATGGACATGGGATCAAACTGGGATTGATAATTCATGGCGGCTACAATATATACATGTCATGTATATTCACATGGTCAACAAAGCTGTGTGTGGGTGATGACATTCCCAGGCATCCAATTGAGGACACACATCGTGTGATCCTTAGTGCATGTCGTGTACTTTTCATTTACCCAATAATTACTATGAGGGGACACAACTGGGGTTTGACCTCATGAGAAGTTGTGTACCCTAGGAGGACACACCATGTACTCCCCTTAGAGACATTTACCTCAAATAACTCCTTCTTTGAGACTAGGATTTGAGACTTCAAGCATCCTTTCATAAGACATTTCCACCTAGAACAAGATTTTTTCCTTCATTGTGGTATCAAATGCATGATACAAGGTGATAAAAATGTAATTATTCTTTTAGTGATACTTGGATGAAGGCAGTGATTCAATTATATCTATAGAGAGACATTGGGTTGGAAACCCCCTTTCACACTAGGGTATTGGTCCCCCATACTCTTTACCCAGGTAGCAGTTATTATATATGATCATTAGAGGGTTATTAGGGCCAGTTCTATCTTTTTTCATCAATTCACAGGTCCCCCATACTATTTACATAGGCAGGGTCAGCAACCTACATACTACATTGAGCATGGACCCTCTATCTATGGAGTGGTACTCTTCCACATTCAAAATTCTGTAAGGAGTAGGTCATCCACTAGAGTTAGCGATATATCAATTTTGGAGAATAATATTGAGGTGTGGGATCTCTACACTAATTCTGGTAAGTTTTCATGGGACACTTGGCTAGATTTTGAGGTCCATTATATATGGAGCACTGTGGAAAGGTGTGGTACCCTCTGTATAGATTCTTGTATGATTGTGCATGATGTTGTGCATCTTATATGAATCTTTAGAACTATAGGCAAACTCATAATTCTTAGATGGGTTTTAGATATAGAGATCCTATTTCTATCTTATTTTTTTTATTTTTTTGAGAATATCATTGTTATTTTTATGGTTTTGTCTCATATTCAAATTGACATTCCTTCATAGTGTTGAGCTGTCTACTCTATCTTGATGTTTTTTGTTTGATTATTTTGGGGTGTCCTTCTGGGTATTCTTATTCTCACCCATGAATGAGATCTATCTACACATGGGCTCTACCCACACATGTCAAGTATTATGCCAACGGATTTTTAATGGAATCCTAGGTGGACCAAGAGTAGTTGGAGTTTAGTTGATCTATACAAAACATGGTTCATATTTGGTGTTTCTTTTAGGTAGTTTCCCTTATGTTGTCAACCGGTTGGGTAATCTCTAGTTCTGGTGGGCTTGTATTTGTCCATTTTTCATTTGATATACCTCTTATTGTACTATGACATGGGATATATGTTTTGCATGTATTTACAGTATAAATTATTTAATTTTCTACATTATACTGATGCATGTAGATATGTTTGTGTACAAGTACTTTATGTTAAGGACCCCCCATGTGTGTGTTGTGCCTACTTGGTGCTAGTTTTCAACCCATATTCTATTGAAGATAGTATTGGGGTGTCACACTTGGCTCATCACCATCCATGTGGGACCCAATGGTTTATGTTGTGATAGATTGATATCAGAGCGGGTTCATATTAGGACAATAGTTTGGAGTTTTTATAGCTTTGAGGATTGGTTTAGGAACTAGGGAAATAATGTTAGTGTCTTGAGTATGGATTCCAATCCATGGAAACTAGTGTTTGTGTAGTAATCAATGTATCTATTAACTAGGACTCTAAAAACCTTCTTGTTGACTCAACACATATAGGCACTGATTTTAAGGAAAACATTGTCACATTCATTGTATAATAATGTTTTGTGGATTCCATTTCCTTCTTGAGTTGGATCCATATATATTCCCCTTAACCGTAGTTCTTCTTGATAATTTTCAAGATGCCTCCGTGATGAAAAACAACTAGTATTTTTAGATAGTATTGGAAATATTACTATTTAAGCAATGAGGCCTCAATTTAGGGATGAATTAATGAGGCGTTTTCTCTAAGTTATCACATAGAAGTGCTTCCACATATCGAGTAGTGTATGGACCCACCTCTAGTGGTCTAGATAGATTATCATCAAAATGTCAAGAAATCAATGGATATGGCAGGACATGGTGATGTTATGTGTAGGATTAGTACATTTTATGAGTTCTAGTAATATAAAAATCTCTGTTATTACAATGATCTAGACCCTCAAGAAGTACAGGGTTCAATCGAGGTAGTGGTTTGGGTTTTTCGGCTTGTGCATACCATGACCGATTGGATGGTTGTGCTCACAACCATCCTTATTCATGGAGAAACAGTTGGTTTTGGTGGTACTGGAAGATGAAACAAAAATGTTTATTGCACATTGTGGGTTATGAATATAGAATCACATTGGTTTTGTTTAAATCCAAACTACCTTATCTAGTGGTAGAGGACTATCATGAGCCTATGATGTGAAATTCCATCTTGGTTAGGACCCCTCCCGATGGTGGTCCTGATAATTAGACTTATCTATGTCAACACAAGGAATAATTAAAGACCTATATTAGTGATTTTTGATGTGTATTTGGGCATAGAAGTAAGAGGGACACTTTCTGCACTAAGAAACATTCTTGTGACATAATCCAAAACCACACGGGCGAGTCAGTGCCTCCCAAAGAGGATAATTTCAATGTGTGGTAGATGAGTCAATTAAACTTGTGTGTTCAGGGTTATTTGATGTGGAAAGGTTTCATAGAGATCCTTAGTCAAGGATGACATACATGAAAGGGTAAAATATGGATTCAAGTAGTGGAGGCTTGTGACCCTAGGGATCTGAGTGTGTTCATGGTATGACATGTGTCTTCTCTTATCCAGTTGTAGTTTTGGAATGTGGCCTCAAACCATTTTTTCGTATACATATCCCCTGTATAAGGCCTAGTGATACAAGTGGATAATTTTATCCTGAATATTATATTATGAGGCTCCATTAGAGAGTATCAATGATTTATCACTTTTACTAATATTGTGACCTGACTCTGGGAGGAGAGAGAGAGCCTTGCATGAAATATATCCATGGTGGCAGTGATACCCTATGATGTTTTCCTCTATATGGACTAGTTTCTTACTGTCCATTACCTAGTGACTACTACTAGTGAGGGTTGTAGTGTACCTGAGTTAGTGGGAAGAAATTATCCTTCTATTTTGAGAAAGAATCCCAAGAAGTTTAGAATTATCTAATGTGTTAGAGTATACAACCAATTCCTTATTATTTGGCTAGTATGACACTTGGAATAGTGGATTCTATGAGCTTTTAGTTTCCTATAGCGATGTAAGTGTTCAAGAACATATTCTATGAGGATTTTCCATGCTTACCTCTCCATCAAAAAAAATTCTATGTATATACCTACACACAAGGGCGACCCGATAGCTATGCCAATATATTATATAACCTAGTAGAGCTGCTGTAAGAACTCGAAAAATGTTCTTAATTTAATGAAGGAACTCTTTCCTCTCAACAAAATTTTATTATATTTTAAAATAGAATCACATAAAAATTATTTTACATGTCATAATGACTATTAATGAAATTATATCCATTATTATAAGACGTGTAAGAACCTTTTTAAACTCTGTAGTGAGTGATGTAGTATAATATTAGAAAAAAGGTTTATTTAATTATTTAAGAATTTTACATTAAGTCTATAAAAATACCCAATATAATATTTAATATTATAATAGGAAGACTAATAGAGGTTAAATAATTTATAATATACAAAATTTTCCACCTCAATCCCCAAGAATCATCACACCCACAAATAGTACTATAATGGAGAAATAGGGAGTTAATAATACAATATTCATTTTGGAAATGATATGGAACCTTGATAGAATCAAAGTGAATGATGAAGTGTAATAATGTTAGTGTATTTATAGGTAAATATGATAATATAACTTTATATTTTTTAGCTAATATGGTTGATCAACATTATTAATATTAGTCAATAAAACAATCAATATTTATTATTGTTGGTTATATATACACATTTAAGTGACTGTCAAGATTATTTTATAATACAAATAAATTTTTTTAGAGATAATAAACATATTAATTTATTAATATGTTTTATGATAAATATATAATTTTTAAATAAAATTTACTTCATGAAATAATCTTATAAAATATTTTTTAAATGATTTTATATTTTAAAAATACTTGAGTAATCTTTATAATAGTAGGAATGTTAACTATGATATAAAAAATTGTTAATTTTCAATAAATAAATATTATAATTTAAAAATTAAAATTATAATAATTAGATAATTAATTTTATAAACTAAATTTCATTTTTGAAATCATCACATAAAAATTATCTTAGGTTTATATTTGGGATTTTTTTGAAAAAGTTGATTATTTGGTGAAAAAGTTAAAATTACCGCTTTATAAGCACTAAAATTTTATGCCATCATGATTAAAAAAATTTGAAATATTTTATTCAATCAAAATTAAATTTAATAAGTATAAAAATTAAATAAAAAATAAAAAATATAAATATAAATTTATAAATTTATACTTTACTTTTTTTGAACAAAAAAAAAATAGATTTTTAAAATAAAAATTATTTTTTATTTATGTGCATTAAATGGGTTGGATAGTAGGTAATATTCGGTTTGTTAAGTATTTTAAAATCCAAAAAATACCATCTACTCATTAATTATCTGTAAAATTGGTTGGAATTCATTTCACCCACAAGTGGTTAGCTTATATAATAAAATAAACATTATTTAATACTTTAAAACCTACCCATCCTCAAGTATAAATACCACCCATTCCCCTTTCCTCTGCACTACAAGTTCCTAATCCATGAAGTTATGTTAATTTTCCTCTGAAATAATCCCCCCAATGTGCTCTAAATATCTCAAGGTTCCATCCTCAAGTTTTAGAAAGACAATCTTCAAGGTAAGGGAATTCTCCCCTTCTCCTTTTTCATTCAAGTATCTCATTTTTTGGTATGTGTATAAATATTGAATTAATTTCATTCAAAAACACCTTTTAATGATCCATTTATTTCCAAAATAGTGCTCTAACAATGGTATATCTTTGTTGCCTTTCATTATTCCCTCCCTTTAATCCATGTTATGCACCATCATTCTGCTAAATTCGTTTCTTGAATTTATCTATTTTACATGAGAACATTAGTTATTGTGAATACCAAAACCAGTTTCTTTTTAGTGGGTATTAACCTAGATGTAAATATAGATTATTTATTATTTATATGAATGTATAAAACCCTAATTTTATTCTTGTGGGTTAAAATAAACTAATGTTCATGTTTTTAAGAACTTATGAACTTAATGATTTTATGTGAAATGTATTCTTTATTCTCCTTGGGTTATTGGTAAAATGGTTTATTTTGATCGATGTGGCTCACATGAATTAATACAGATGAAGTTTGAACCCTGATAGTGCTCCAATTCATTGGTTAAATAATTTATATCTAGAGATGGAATGTTTTGTGATACCTTGGTGAATAACCTAGGTAATTATAATTTATGACACCCTGGTGATAAAACTTGTTGATATGCTTATAAATGTCTCCTTTTTTGTAGCTACATTTCCATGTTATGATTAATGTTATTTATATTATGATATTCCTGATATTAATATGATCATGACTTATTTATATCCCTCATGTTCATATGCTAAGTATCTCCTTTGTTTATTCTCTTACTGAGATTTATGCTCACCCCTTTGTTTGATGTATGTCCCTAGGATATGATATGTAGTAAAAGTAACTTAGGATGAACCTATGAAGATTCCTTTAAAGTGGATTATAATAATTCTTTTGTTTTTATTTTATTATGTTCCTATTTAAAAGACATTAATCCTTAAATTATCCTCTGTATTACTAAAATTTGTACCATATAAAGAAATATTTATGAAATAAAAAGGTGGATCAATATAGTTACAAGAGATGAAGGTGCGTTTGGAGGATCTTAAGAGGTAGGTCTTAATAATAACCAATTTGTTACCCCTAGGTAGCCTAGTGTTGTTCATATACGAGGAAGATGAGAGCTTGATGTTATGTTTGGATTGACATCACTTGAAGTAGGTGACTCTCGGGGAGGAGTATCCACCCTTGAGAATCAATTACTTCTTTGACCAGTGGTTAGGTGTGAAGTGGTTCTTGTAGTTTGACCATAGGACAAGTTGTCACTATCTCCAGGTTTGAGAGGATTTTGTTTCAAAGGTGGATTTATAAAGCTTCTATAGTTTCTTTGAGTTCATGGTGATACCTTTTGTAGTGTTGAATTCCCCTACAATGTTTTTGAAACTTATGTACCAGGTCTATCTACCTTTCTTGGATCGGTTCATGGTAGTATTTTTTTATGGAACTCTCATATACTCAATGTCAGTGTTGGATCATGAGAGACACTTGAGGATGGATTTAGACAAGGTCTGAGGGTACCATATCTATGGGAGGATCTTATATTATTAGATATATATTTATGAGGTCTACTTCTTTGGTTATGTATTCTCATACATGGGAGGTATAATGGGCCCACTAAAGGTTGAGGCAGTGTTAGATTGAGATCCACTCAATGGCATGGTATAGTAGTAGACACTCATAGTGAATTTTTCCATATTCTATTGTTTATTGAAGTGATAGAGAATTTTTCCTATTTTTAGTTGACCCTTGAGGAAAATGACAGAGGAGCGTACCTCCAGTCAAAGGTTTTTACCCCTTTACATCTTTAGTGATCTAGGGAGGTGTAACTTGGATATCGATTGTGATATCTTGTATGACCAAATATCCAATGTAAATTTTACTAAGGTATTTTCTAAACTTGGAGAGCATGTCATCATTTTTATTATGGACATTGACAATAATCACACCATAATATGAGGTTTGGAGGAGGTTTATTTCCCTTAAAACACATCTAGGAGATGTGAGGATGTACAACGATCTGTTGGCATTTGGTTTGGTGGCCAAGGATGTTGTACCATGTTGCTGAGTTTAACTCTTAATTACTCTCCTATCATTAGTCAAAGACCAATATTACTATATGGAAGTGGAAATGGGATGGTATCTTTATTGTTTTTGTGAAGGGGGCCTCCACGACCATAGAGAGGTCAAAACACAATCTGAGTGGTCATAAAACATATAATGACCTAATGTTTTATCAATTAATTCCCTTCTTATAATTATGTATTATAGTATACTCACATAATATTATATATATAACATAATAAAAACATTATAAATTAAGAATGATTAAAATAAAATGTATCTCTTGAAGTTAATAAATGTATACCAATGAAATAGTAACTTGACCTTTGGAATATTAATTTGACCCTTATGAATAGTAAACCATCCAATTGAATAGTAACCTCACTAATGAAAGTATAAATAAAATTTATCCATATTATAAGTGACAATATTATATAAATATATCATAGTATAAGTAAGTAAATATTTTAAAAATTATTAATTAAGAATTAGTATTTTTGTAAGTCATGTATATTTAATTACAATTTTATGATTAATTTAATAATTTAAAAGAAAATTTATTTTCATAAAATGTATTCATAAATAAGTATTTTTATTACTTATTATTATAATATATTTCTAATAGGCCTTAGTTAATTTTTCAAAGTGTTAGGAAAGCAATTTTATTTTTAAAATTTTTATATTTCAAGTAAATTATGATTTTAATTAAAAATTGAATTTCTCATATTTATAAAATTATTTTTGAAAAATAGAGTTCATTATTGAATTCTAAATGTCAAAAAAAATTTAGGGATAATTTTTGGTTTTTTTAAAAATACTTTATTTTTTGATGAATAGTGAAATATGATAATTTCTGATAAATGCTAAATAAATGAATTATGATATCATCAGCTGATTTATGGATGATATAAGGCCATTATCTTGAACTCACATTATAAATTAATATTTTTATCACAATAATAAATAAAATTCATATTCTTGAGAAAAAATATTAAACTAATGATTAAAACAATGGGAAACCCCTCGCCCCCTCCAATATAAACCACCCTCACCCCTCATTCCTTCACTCCTCTCAAGCCTTGTTACTTCTCTAAATTATACTAAAATATCATCCCAATATCCTCCCCTAATCCATTATCCCTTGGTTTCTTAAAAATACCAAATCCTCTCCCCTAAAGAGGCTCTCAAGGAAGATAAAATCAAGAGGTAATTTCCTCTTTTCATTTCTATTATTTTCTTTCAAGTTCCTTTATTTCTTTTTCTTTACTCACCTAATTTCATCCAAATGTTATGATAACTCTTGTAACTTAAATTTACTAGAATTTTTTATGATAATTTAATAATTCATCATCATCTCTCCTTTCTCCTCCTTTTATACTAGAAATGAAAACACCATCCAAGATGTGTTAATTTATCACATTCAAGGACGAAAAGTTATCAATTTATATTACCGTATTAAATTCTTATCATGAAACCATTTTTATGGTTTAACCAGACTATAATATATGTATCAATTCTTATTTAAGGTTCTGTAATCTTTTTTTCACATGATATTAATTTATAAAGAAAAATGAGTTCGTTGTGATAAAAAAAACCGCCAATTAACCCGATCAGTTATCATTAAAGTTTTATATAATGAATCATCTTCAATCCAAATAACCAAATGAATTTTATAACCATGTAATCTAATCCATGTTCAATAATAACATAAAAATTCAATTATATACAACCATACTCATCTTACATGATTTTCGTACATGTATATAAGTAAACCAATCATGAAAACCAAGGAAATAAATGCTCCCAAATGATGAAATTGAACCAATTAACCCATAAAAAAGGGCATGAATGAACTTAAAAAGGTTATACAGAATCAATTATATGTATAATAGGTTTTGTAAATATTAATTAATGAATGGAATTTGGTTATCCAGGAAATTAAGATCATGTTAAGGACATCTTCAGACTTAAGGTAAGGGATTCTGCCTGAACCCCCATTATTCCTTCAGGTTGTTCTATCTTTCTTTTTACCCAAATTAAGTAATATATTATTTTTATAAAAATATTATAAATTATGTTTATATTATCCAAACTCATTTATCAAGATCCATTCATCATTATATTTTGGGGATATAAATGTTTGTAAATGATTCCCTCCTCAATTATTCCTGATAAACAAGCATGTTTTAAGGGAACTTCAAGAAATCTTAACCAATTTCAAGTTCACTCTATCATATTTTTTAATCCACCATTTTTTATAAAATCATTATTTTTATTATTAAAACCATCCTTTTTCCCTCTTATTTTTATATAAAGTATTATGCCCATTTTATTTTAAAGACTCTTTAGTATTTTCCTTTAAACCATACCAAAATATTTTAATGCTAAAATTTCTTAAATACTATTATTACATGTTATCACTTCTGTTTGACATCACTTACCCTGATATATGCCTATTTTACATAATGAATGTACATGTATGTTTTAATTCCTTTATTTCATGGACACTTGTATGATACACCCATTTCTTATGCTTTATTCCATGATTATGATACCCATTTCCTTCCATGGGTACCCTTATGTTATGTATGATTGATTATGTATAATTATTTATGTGAAAAGAATATTCATGAACATGTTATGATGGGTGTGCCCAGATATCACTGCAATTCATTTGGTAAAGTTTAGTCTAATGAGACATTATGTGTAACGGTCTTGACAGTTAGCCTTGACATGTGCTACCATGTGCAACGGTCTTGGTGGTTAACCTTGAATTGTGATCCTCTATGTGCAAAGAGCCTTGAATCATTCTAAAGTCATGTTTTATGTTGTTTTCACATTACTATAAATCAATGTTTATATGATCCCATGTTTATATATCATGATTCCATATATTCCATTCCTTTTTATATAATTATATCATTACTTCTAACCCATGTGGTAAAGCTTTATTATTATGTTTATTCCCTTAATGGGATTTTTTAGCTCATCCATGTGGTCATGTTATCCCTAGGTTATTCTTTGAAGATGAATGAGAATAATGGAATTTAGGATCTATTTATGAAGATTAAAAAAAGAAATATTTTATGTTTTCAGTTTTATGTACCTAGTCTTCCAAGACACTAGACTTCACAATCCTTAACTTGTAATATGATGCTTTATTATTCTTAAAATCATGTAATGATATGTTTAAAAGTCTTGGGTCACTATAGTTGGAATCAGAGGATGTTTTGGTTATTTTTTGGACATTAGGAATAGAGCAATTTAGTAAGAAACTTACGGATGAGTCTAAGTATATGAAAACATCCCTAAATTTTGGTAAGTATAGAGTAAGTGGTTTATGAAGTAAATACATCTTTGTTTGGATATGATCAAGTGGATGTGGATCTGAAATAGATATATCTAGGGGAAAAACCCAAAACACCTCTTTGATCTAGACTTGAATGAGAATTGGTGCATAACAATGGGCCGTGCTGCACTCCTAGTTTGACACTCCCGGGGGATACAATTTGGTAAATTAAAAATCTTAGTACTAACCATTATTAAGGGAACCAAAAGAATCCCATAATAATATATGTTAGAAAATATATCATGGATAGCCTAGATTGAAACCTAGGGATTGACACATTATAATGTACTTTTCCTTTAAGAGTTTATCCTTTTATGTTGATAGTTTCTTTTTTATGATTAATAGTTATGTATTAAAGCTCATTAATTGTACATTATTTTTATTAGTTAATGGCAGAAAATATAAGAAAATATTCCAACAATCAATTTGATAGGTACTGTGATGATTTCCCTAATGATATTCCTAATATGATGGGAATAGGTGCTCAAGTATTTATGATAGTACTTGCTCAGCTAGCTCAAATTATGAATAATGACTTGAATCATGTGGAATGCCATCCTACTCCAAGGAAATATCTAATTTTCATAGAATAATTCATGTGGAAAATTCCTCCCATGTTTAGTGGTTCTTATGATCCCCTCCTTGTGGAATAGTGGATTAACTCCATTGAAAATATATTCACTATCCTCCAGTGCTCATAAGAAGATAAAGTCATGCTAACAGTCTATTGTTTTGATGGGGAAGCTGATAAATGGTGGACAGTGATCAAGAATATAAATTTCTATGATGAAATTGATTCCATGGATTGGGAGGAATTCAAGAAAATATTTTTCAATAAATATTTTCTCGAAACCATTCACATTAATATAAAAAGAGAGTCCCTTATAATTAATCAAAAGGAATATGAGTCCATCAGGGCATATAAAGAAAACTTCAAAAGGCTTTCAAGATATGCCTCCAACTTTTTCGTGAACACTGAAAGCAAGGTGAATCACTTATTTATCGGACTAAAACCAAGTCTAATAAAAGTGTTAGCAATTAGATACTTTGACAGTTATGAAGAGATTGTCCATTGTGACCTCAAGGTTGAAATGGAGATCAGAGACTCTCAATGGCTTCATGGGTCCAATGAGAAAAAGTAGAAAATGGAGTCTAATATGGGTGTTTTGTAAAATAAATACCTTGATGGAAAGAAGAGCGAACATCCCACATGTCAAAATTGTGGGAATAATAATCCTAGGAACTATCTAGAAGGAACCAGAAATTGATTTAAATGTGTAATAATGGGACATATGGATAAAAAATGACAACGTGATATGAATAATCCCACTAACGTGGAAGAAGAAAGGAAGGTTCAGATCAATACTCAGCCTATAGTGCAGTGTTACAACTACAAGGAACATGGGAATTATCTAAACAATTCCAAATCCAAGGGTTGTAGGAAGAAATCAACAAAAACCTCCAAGTTAGCAAGGAAGGCCTTATGCTATCACTACTGTTGAGGTGATCCTTACAATTATGTGGTTACATATATGCTAGTTATTCATTTAATAATTACAAACATACTATTTGATTCTGGTTCTATGCATTTTTTCTTATCTTGAAAGTTCAATAGAACTTTTTAAACACTACCTCAAAATTTTGAGGTTGAGTTATCTATGAGAATAGTGAATGGGAAAATTATTGTGCCCAAGTTTTATAACTCCTACCCAATAAATGTTTGTAGACTAAACCTCTTAGAAAATATTTTTATACATTCTCTTATGGAGTTCGATTCTATTTTGGGCATGGATTGGATATCTTTATTCCAAGACAACATTAACTGTCAAGAAAGGGAGATCACTCTTCACATTCTAGAGTATCCTCCAATCCCATACAAGTATAAGGAGAAAGATGAATCTACTTAAAAATAGACATCTCAAATGTGGATAATGCTTTCTTTTTAGTAATCATATCTTGCTCAAATGATTGAGACAAAGGAGATGATACTTCTTGAAGATATTCCCATCGTGAGGGATTAAACTGATGTATTCCCTGAATAATTTTCTAGTTTTCATCATGATCGACATGTTGAGTTCTCAATTGAACTTATTATTGGATCCCTACCTATATCAAAGAAACCTTATAGAATGGCCACTGTTGAGTTGGAAGAGCTAAAGAAGCAGTTACAGGAGAATCTGGAGAAGAGTTTTATATGCCCGAGTGATTCCCCATGGGGAGAACCAATCCAATTTTTTATGAATAATGGTGGATAAATGCACCTATGAATTGAGATATCACTAATTAAAGATGAGGAATGAAGATATTCCCAAAACTACCTTTCGAATAAGGTATGGACACTATGAGTTCATAGTTATTTCCTTCTCAATCACTAATTATTTATCAATATTCATGGATTTAATGAATAGAGTCTTGAGATATTAGATTAATAAATTTTTGGTAGTCTTTATCAATGATATTTTGATTTACTCCAAGAGCAAGGAGAAACTCAAGGAGAATTTGAATAATGTTATAGAGACTTTATAAAGGGAGAAACTATATGAAAAGTATAGTAAATGTGAGTTCTAGATAGAGGAAGTATCATTCTTGGGGAATGTTATCACTAAGAATGGAATATCTATAGACCCTCCTAAGAAAAAGGCAAGAGTAGAGTGGCCCATTCCAATATTTGTAACGGAGATCTGCAGCTTTCTGGGTTTATCTGGGTGTTATCAACGATTTTTGAAGAACTTATCATGATTTTCAAACCCAATGACCAAACTGAAATGAAAGGGAGTGAAGTTCTTCTGTATTCAAGAACGTGAGGAAATATTTAAGGATCTCAAGAAGAATCTTATCACTACACCAATACTCACACTCTTAATAAGTGAAGAACTCTTTGTGGTGTATAGTGATGCTTCAAAGAATGGATTAGGCTATGTGATGATGAAAAATGATAAATTGATAGCCTGTGACTAAAGGTAGTTGAAAATACATGAGAAAAACTATCCCACACATGACCTGGAGTTAGTGGCTATGATCTTTGCTTTGAAAATCTAGCGGCATTATCTCTATGGGGAGAAGTGTGAGATATAAAATGATCACAAGAGTATCAATTATATATTCACACAGAAGGAGAATAATATGAACAAACAAAGACAGATATATCTCATCAATTATTATGACTGCACAATCCACTACCATCCTGTTAAGGAAAATAAGGTGGCATATGCTCTACGTATAAAGGATCCTTCATCTTTATCAATGATTAGAATTCAAAAGGATCCAATCTTTTTAGAGTGGTAGAGGATGGACATGGGAATTGTTAAAGGAGGAACATCATCAATCCTTCTTCAAAGGACTGTTCAACTATCCCTAATGGATAAAATAAAGTATTCTCAAAGAAAATATGTGTAAAGTCTAAAAAGGGTGGAAGATATTAGAAATGGGAAATCCTATGAGTTCAATATTGATGAAGAAGGAGTTATAATGGGTCACAATTTTTTGTACCATATGATCCAGAGATAAAGAAGGATATTTTGAATGACCCACATAGATCAACCTTCTATATTCACCTAGGGATCACAAAGATGTATTGAGATATCTGAGAGAAATTTTGGTGAGACAATATGAAGATGGAGATTACTGAATATACATCAATGTTCCTAGTATATCAACAATTGAAGGCTGAAAAATAAAATTATAAGTGGATGATTCAACCACTATCCATACCAACATGGAAGTGGGAAAACATTTCCATGGAATTTCTCACTAGACTTCCATGTACATCATGAGGAAACAATTCTATACAGGTCATTTTGGATCATCTTACACAGACAAATCACTTTATCACAATTCGAGAGGAATTCTCATTGGATCAACTTGCACAGATATATATCAAAGAGGTGGTAAGTATGCATGGAGTACCACTATCTATTATATCTGATAGAGATTAGATATTCACCTGGAAGTTCTGGAAAAGTCTCTAGCATGATCTAAGCACTAAACTAAGCTTTAGTACGACCTATCATCCTCAAACTAAGGGCCAATATGAGTAAACTATTCAGAAATTAGAAGATATATTGAGAGCATATTCTATGGATTTTAACAGAGGGTGGGACCAACATATTCTACTAGTCGAATTCTCTTACAAAAATTGTTTACACTCTAGCATTCAAATGACACCATATGAATCAATTTATGGGAAAAGGTGAAGAACACTGGCGTGTTGAGATGAAGTCAGTGAGCATAAGCTTCTAAGACCTGAAATGGCCGAAGAAATGGTAGAGAAGGTGAAAACCATTCAGTAGCCCAAATTTGACAAAATAGTTATGAATAAAATCATTGATGAGGCCTTGAGTTCAAATATGGAGACATGGTATTCCTCAGCATATCTCCATGGGAGAATTTCATGAGGTTAAGGAAGAAAGGAAAGATAAGTCCCAGGTACATCATCCCCTTTGAGATTTTTGATTGTGTTGGAGATGTGGCCTATCGACTAAAACTTACATATACCATGTCGAAAGTACATTAAGTATTCTATGTATCACTCTTAAGAAATTACATACCAGATCCTTCACATTTACTATATTTAGAGGTGGTACAGTTGGAGAATCACTATAAGAAAACCTCCATGTAGCGGTGTTTTTTTTTGCGTTTAGAGGCCGTTTAAACCACCTCTACATGTTTTGATGACAGTTTACAGAAACAGCCGCTAAATTTGGCATCAGAAAACTATTCACGGTAGTTTTTCCCATTAAGAGGTAGTTTTAAAAAATCATTGTAGCCGCTGCATTTCACTGCGGTTCTCTCCACTTTAGGGGAGGTTTTTACGAAACCAGGATTTTATTTTATTAGTTGCGGTTATAACCACCGCTAATAAAATAAAACCGTGGTTTCGTAAAAACCTCCGCTAAAGTGGAGAGAACCACCACGGTATGCTGGTAGGGGATGCGGCTCTATAGCAGCGATTAAAATCGCCTCTACAGTTTTACCAATAGACTATTCACGGTGGTTAAAACTTCCCCAAAAAGATGACCAGAAAAACAAATTGCTGCTTCCACTGCACCACTTCCCTGAAAAACAAATCAAGGTGGTGCCCAAATGTCAAGGTGAACAATTAATGGTTTTTATCATATGGTAATGTCACAGTGGTCACAAAGAACATTTTAAATTAATTTATTAAACCAATTTTAACATCTCCAAAAGGGGTCGACGAGCATAATAATGACATGTTATTTAAATTGGGATGAAACAAATGTTCATTCCCTAAACCACCTACCTTGATGTTGTATCACTCTATTCATCCATTATCGAGGCTTGATTGGACCTAGAATGAATGAAAATTTAATGATTTACCAAAATACTCAAAAATAATGTGAATAGATTCTCACCTAAATTTCATAGAATTTGATATAGGAACCTTGAAATATATTAGAGTGAAAATAATTGATTACTAAGGGATTTTCATTGCTTCTGATGATGAAGGATTCTGACCCTAGTGGAAGAAGATTTCTCAAAACCCATGGATAAGAGAGGAGAATGTCCATGCATGAAGTGGAGAGGAGAAAACTATTTTATAAATAAGTAGGAATAAAAATTGTTTAAAATCATTTAAGATGGGTTGTTTAGGAATTTCTTCCTCAAACACAACTACACACAGTTTGGTTGCACGGTTGTCCAAATTGGCTAATAACTATGCAGTAGTCACTTCTATAAGGGGTGAACCCTCCCAAATTGGCCAATAACTATCCAGTAGTCACTTTGGAAGTGGTCTACGATCAATAGAACCATTAAATTTTAATATATTCAGCTAAAATCTATGAGATGCATTGAGAAATATTCGATGGCACAAGAAGCACCATTTTCTACTATGAGGTAGCTGTTTGGGCTCAAAATCAAAGTTACAAACGGGACAATCCAAACCCGTGTAATTGTTCCAACTAGATAAATTCCCAAGCCCAGGGAAGTCACTAATGGTCCACATTATAGAAGAACGCATTTTGTACATTGTTTTAGAAGAAGCATCAAATGTCTCAACACCGTTTCTCCATAACTCCTGCAATTTGTAAATCAAAAGCTGCAAGTATACATCAATATCATTTCCAGGCATTTTTTTTCAGGAATAATCATCAAAATGATAAAAAGATGTTTGTTGCATACACATCCACGAAAGCATATTATAAGGGATCAAAACAAATGTCCAAATGCTATAACTGATACTCAAAGTCCCAAATGGGTTGAATCCATCGGCAGACAATCCCAATCGAACATTCCTAGGATCAACTGAGAAATCTAGATGTAACGAATCAAATGTATTCCATGATTGGAAATCTTGTGGATGTCTCATTAACCCGTCATTTTTTTTATCTACAGAATTCCAATTCATGTGTTCGGTGGTTTATGATGACATGAATAATCTTTGCAATTGAGGCTTCAAGGGAAAGTAATGTAAAACCTTTGCAGGTGTGTTCTTTTGCTTCTTCTCCATGAAATTATGTTCATTCAGACTTCCAACATCACCCTTTGACTGCCATATAGAAGAAGAACATTTCTTGAAATTATGTCTACTTGAATCCTCTCCCCAATAAAGCATACAATCATTGGGACACACATGTATTTTTGTATAATTCAGACCAAGCTTGTTAACAACTTTTTTCGTATCATAAAAAGATTTTGGGATTTTTGCTTCAAGAAATGAATCACAAATCAATTCCAATATCATGGACATTGCCTTATTTGTAATTCCACATAGACATTTGATATGGTTCAACTTCAGCAGAAATGAAAGCTTTGAATATTTCAAACACCCACTATATAACTCTTGATTTCCATCATCAACTAAATCATGAAACGCATTTTTCTCAGTGAGGTTTTCTCTTACATTTGGATCCACAGAATCAAGAGGAGGATCCAATGATATGTTACAATCTTGATCTACTTGTGTTACATTCTCAAAAACATAACTTGTCATGTTGCAATTTGTAGAACCCTCTTATGGTGGTTCTGATATGTTTTGATGCTGATAGTGGTGTCTTGCAGTGCCAAATGAATCATTTATGAGGTTTTTCATTTCATTTTCCATTGTCGATGAACTTGGGACCTCATTTTGTGGATTAACATCAGTACTCAATCTTTCTGTAATGTTTGATTCTCTATGCCAAACCCAACACAAATATTTACCAGGGAATTGATTTAGTATTAAATGTTCATAACCTTAACTCTCTTCAACCATGTTCTAAATTTACATTTAGGACATGTACATCTTATTCTCCATTTAATGGATCGATTAGAAATTGCAAAATCTAGAAACTCATTCAAACCCTTAACATAGTGAGGTGTGTTCCTTGGTAATGTGATCCAGCTTTTATCCATGTATATCACAATGTACCTACACAATAATGAAAAAATTAAAACACATAGTTACTACTAAATAGAGAAATAGATTCATATATACGATAGTGTAAGATTACAAAAACATAATATAATATAGATGATCCCCTGAGTTAGATATGAACCCTCTAGTGTTTGGGATAAGGGAAGTTTCTTTGGTAAAGAGAAATAGTGTTCTAACAATACCATATTACTCAATTACTACATGGTCAATACTAAAAGTTATACTAAATAGTATTCCTATCACGTTTCTCCTAAATATCCAAATTTTCAACCCTTGACTTTTGAAATCCTTTATAAAATCAAAATATAATATTAGATAACAAAAAGTAACATAAGAATAACTTGTTTGGAATCATAGTTCATGAGGAAAAAAATAATTTTTCCAATCTTGATGAAGAAGCATAGAAATAGCAGGATGTAACCCTTAATTGGTCCTGATTGTGTGACTCTAAATCACAAAGAAAATGGTATGGGATTCATGACCATAAACTAAATGACCCATGTTCCATGACTGTAATTACACCTTCATTTTGGGGAATTGTTGTGAAATTTGAACTATTTTCCTTTTTTTATAAAAATGATTTAATTATTATCAGGGAATTATTAAATTAAAATGAGAATACTACTATTATTTTACAGAGACATATTCCTGAACACCTAGGTCAGATCCTACTTATTCTATTATCTAACACCCTATTCCCCTCTTATGTGGTCATTATGATTAGTTTTATTGAGTTATAATTAATTATGAGACCATCCATATTCATGATACCATATTTTACCGATTCATATCAGGTTAACTTGAAACATCTCTTCATGTAGGCTTCCCCAGCTTATGGTCCACACATTATAAACTTAAACAATGTGCACCAATTGTAAAGAGAAACCTTAAACATCATCTATATTGGTACAACTTGCATAAACTAAAAATATATAAGTAAATAGACACACAACTCATCATGGTGAAAAATTATTCCCAATCCATAAAAGAGTTGGAGAAAAAACTCAACATTATAAATATTCTTCTCTATCCCCATGATGATAGAAAAAAATTGGCACCAAACACATTTTATCACAGCTTAGTTTTTTACAGTGATGTTGGGATCCAAATACTATTTACTTCATTCTGTAAGTAGGAAGAAAACGATACTATAGAATCCTCCCTATTTTATCCCCCCTTGAAGCCACTATAACCAAAAATATAGATACTAAGAATGTAGATGCTCTAGGACAACAAGTAAACTAGGATATTGTTCAGAGTGTAGAACATGATTTTTGTGGAAGTTGTTAAGGGACCTATAAATGTGGAACTTGATTTAGGTAAATCATTTAGTAGAACTTCTAAAATAGAATCCACTGACATTTTAAGGGGATTTTAGACCCAATAAAGTTGATGTGTTTTCATATAGGAGGTCCAGTTTTTTTAACATTGATGGGAAACTAGATGAGATAAACATCAAAGTTGGAATGAATATTATTGAGTACCTGATGCTAGAATGATTAGACATAGTTGTTTTGGATATTTTGTTTCAATACCTCACTTGGAAAGTATTTTTATACTTGTAATGAAAAATAATTATTCTTCAAAACCATTGGGGTAATAAATGTAGAATAATTTGTTAAATTTGAACATGTATGTGTATAAGAGATTAAATATACTTCAAAATTCACTCACTTTTTTCACTGTTCATGAGAGGCAACACCTAGAAAAGGACTGAATGAATATATCATTATTTAAGGTATAAAAACTAAGGATCTATCAATATTTTTAATGTTCTATATTACATGCCACCTAGAAATTTATAATAAGGAGTTGGTTGGAGGAAGAGACTTTGGATGGAATATTAGTGTAGGAGACACCATTGTTCAACTATGTGAAACTATGAGAATCAACATGGGATTTAAACACAATATGTAGAGTCAGTACTATGATAGTAATGTAAGCAAAAATCAATCAATGGGATGAGTTTCTTATAATCCATATCACATTAATTGACCAAGTTTTTTACAGTGCATCTTGAATTTACACATGAATAATTAATTCATATCACCACTATAGAATTTTCACCATTGTTCCATGAATGGGAATCTTAAAAAATATTTTCATAAAATTCTATGACCAGTTGGTGCAACAAGATCAACTCTACCTTTGGTTTTGTATGCTCAGATGGAATAGTCCTATAGACTAGTTATTAACAAAAGACTTAGGAAAACTAAGAGGCATCTAGGAACAATTAATTTTATTAGTATGGGCCTCATTAGAGAAGCAATAACTATCTTGTGACATTTGAGAAGTATTTTTATACATAAGTGAAGGATATCATGAACAAGAAACATAATTCCTATATGGTTTGGGGTACCATTTGTCTAAAAATAGAAATTATGGATATCATGTATGTTATTTTTGTATTGGATATATCCATCATTCTTCTATTGTTAATGAAAATGTGGAAACTATTCCTCATACCATCAGTGTCAACACACCTCATAGATAGTGGTAGTGAGGAGGATTGAAATGGATAGAATTCTACAGGACTATTATTACAATATAATTTATCTAGTTTATTCAGATCATATACAAATATTTCATTGATTTAATCTTTTGTATGAACTACATGGATGGATTTAAAGCTGGTATAGTCCACCAAGATTATTATTTAGTGTTCACATCTCTATATAGAGATATTCATGAATTAACTTGGGATTTAGTTCTAAATACAGTTATAATTAAAGATATACAAATTGTGGTTGGAAAAATCAAGGACTAGTTAGTGTTAAAAAATTTGATTGCTGCTAATGAAACATGAAATGCAACTCTTCCTATCATAGTGGACTGACTCACCAACATCTTTCCAAATGATTTCTCTAGGTTACCATACAAGAATGAAATAATATATTATATCAATCTACTTCAATGATCATTCCCATAACTAACTATTTATATCCCATTTATAATGAATAACCCATTAACATATATTTCATTTACAATCGCAACTCATTTATCACATATATCGATTCCATACCTTAACCCATTTAACACAATCACATTACATCAAATGCCCCCTTATGTTATTTCATCAAAAAAACATTTATCACTTATTTCATTTAATAAAACAAGTTAACATGCCAACCTAATTGTTGGGGGTTCCATCTCACTAACCCATATATCATTTAAATGACCATGTTCTCAAAATATCTTTAAAATAAAATCATGGAATAAAACACAATTCAAGATACTCAATTGAAATAATCTTGAATCCACCCTTCAAAAAACAAGTCTTACTCTTTAAAAAACTCAACATGTCCTAAGAATTTCATTTCTATTTACAACCATAAAGGGGATTTTAAATCATTTTCAAAAAATGGGAACCACACTCTCATTTCTAATCACCATTTGAAATCTATTAAGATAACCCCTTTTTTCCTATAACATTGAGGTCAACACCTCCTTTTCAAAACAATACCCACTTTCAAAACATTGTTTTCCTTAATGGAAAACCATAACCAAATCAAAGTGAAAAATGCTTATTTTAATCCATTTCAGAATACAACTAGCCATTTCAAAAAAATAGCAATTCCACATTTCAAATATCCCATTAACCTTGACTACATACCAACTTAAAATTATCTACCCATTCACTTTCATAATTATATTATTTCAACATTTAACAAAATATTTCACCAATCTTAAGGGGTTTTCATAACCCAAGGGTAGACCTACGTACGATCTTAAACATCAATGGACCCAACAAAGTCCTTAGAGGGTTTCATACATCAATCTAAGTCCTAATATAACTTTTCTTACTCAGGAACACAAAACATAGTAAAGAATTAAATTGGAACAACCACATATGAATATAATACCTAAATTTTAGGAGAAAAATCTTCAATACCACCTTAGGTCGCGGGGTCGCCGGGATCGCGGGGGGCTGAGGTCGCTGGGTCGCGGGGTCACAGGGTTGTCGGAGTCGCGGGGTCACGGGTGGCCGGGGTCACCGGGGTTGCGGGGTCACCGGCGTCGTAGGGTCGCGGGGGTAACAGGGGGTCGGGGTCGCGAGGGAAGCGGGGACAGCGGGGTCAGGGTGGGGGGGGTGGGGAAGGGTCGGATGTGTTAAAAAAATGTTTCGCGGCGGTTTATAATAAACTGCTATGAAACCATTTAAAAAAAACATTTAGCGGCGGTTACCAGAACTGCCACTAATAAACCACCGCTAAAACCAATTTTTGTTGTAGTGAATGATCTTTCTTTTGAGGAGTATCCAGTGAAGATCTTGGATCATAAAGATAAAGTTATACATAACAAGACTACTCACCTGGTCAAAGTACTATGGCGATACTATAAGTACGAAGTAGAAACATGAGAACTATATGAGTAAATGAAGGAAAAGTATCCACACCTATTTAAGGCTTAGAATGTAAAATGAAAATTTGAGGGTGAAATTTCATAAGGGGGGAAGAATGTCATGACCCAATGTTTTATCAATGGAATTCCTTTATTATAATTATGTATTATAGTATACTCACATATTATTACATATATAACACACTAAAAAACTTATAAATTAAGAATGAGTAAAATAAAAGGTTTCTCTAGAAGTTAAGGAACACATACCGATGAAATAGTAAGTTGACCTTTGGAATAGTAATGTGATTCTCAAGAATAGTAAACCAACCAATTGAATATTAACATCACTAATAAAAGTATAAATAAAATTTATCTATATTATAAGTGACCATATGATATAAATATATCACAATATAAGTAATTAAATATTTTAAAAATTATTAATTAAGTGTTGGTATTTTTTTAAGTCATGTATATTTAATTACAATTTTATGATTAATTTAATAATTTAAAATAAAATTTATATTCATAAAATGTATTCATAAATAATTATTTTGATGACTTATGATTATAAGATAATTTTAAGAGACCTTAGTTAATTTTTCAAAGTGTTAGGAAAACATTTTTAATTTTAAAATTTTTATTTTTCAAGTAAATTATGATTTTAATGAAAAAATAAATTTCTCATATTTAGAAAATTATTTTTGAAAAATGGAGTTCCTTTTTTGAATTATACACATCAAAAAATGGTTAGGTTGTATTTTTGGGATTTTTTTGAATTAGTTTAATTTTTGATGAATAATGAAATGCGATAATCTCCGATAAATGATAAATACATGAATTATGATTTCATCAGCTGATTCATGGATGATGTAAGGAAAATATCTCGAAATCACATTCCAACTTAATGTTTTTGGTCATAAAAATAAATACTATTCATAGTATTGAGAAAAAATATTAAACTAATGATTAAATTAATGGGAAACCCCTCCTCCCCTCCATTATAAAAAGCACCCTTACCCCCTCTTCTCTTCACTCCTCTTAGGCCTTGTTACTTCTCTAAATTATTCAAACATATACTCCCATGATCCTCCCCTCGTCCTTCAAACCTTGGTCTCTTCAAAATACCAAATCCTATCCCCTAAATAGGCTCTTAAGTAAGATAAAATCAAGAGGTAAATTCAACTTCTCATTTCTTTTATTTTCTTTCAAGTTCCTGTCTTTCTTTTTCTTTCCTCACCTCCTTGCATCCAAATGTTATGATAACTATAGTTAATTAAATGTACTATAAGTTTTTTATAATAATTTAATAATTCATCATCATCTCTCCTTTCTTATCCTTTTATACTAGAAATGAAAACACAATCCGAGATGTTCCAATTTATCACATTCAAGGATGACAGGTTTTCAATTTATATTACCATCTTTAATTATGATAATGAAACTATTATTATGATTTATCCAGACTATAATATATGTATCATGTATTATTTAAGGTTATGTAATCTTTTTTTCACATGATATCAATTTATAAATCAAAATGAGTTCGTCGTGATAAAAAATCACCAATTAACCCAAACAGTTATCGTTAAAGTTTTATATAATGATTCATCTTCAGTCCAAATAACCAAATGAATTTTATAACCTTGTAATATATTGTATATTAACTTATAACATACAAATTCAATTCTATACAACCAGCCTAATCTTACATGATTATCCATACAAGTATATAAGTAAACCAATCATGAAAACCAAGGAAACAAATGCTCCCAAATGATGAAATTGGACCTCTTGACCCATTAAAAAGGTCATGAATGAACTTAAAAATGATATAATGTATCAATTACATGTATAATAGGTTATATAAATATTAATTAATTGATTTAATTTGGTTATCAAGGACATTAATATCAATTGAAGGATACCTTTGAACTTAAGGTAAGGGATTATACCCGAACCTCCATTATTCCTTCAGGTTGTTCTATATTTCTTTTTACCCAAATGAAGTTATATATTATTTTTATGAAAAATATTATACATTCTGTGTATATTCTCTGAAACCATGAATCAAGATCCATTCATTATTCTCTTTTGGGGAAATACATGTTTTTAAATGATTCCCTCCTCAATTATTCCCGATAAGCAAGCCCGTTTTAAGGGAACTTACTGAAATCTTACCCAATTTAAAGTGTACTATACCGTCTATTTAAGAAAAAATTGTTTTAAAAAAAAAATCATTTTATTATGAAAACATTCTTGGTTCACTTCTGATTTTATAAAAAATATTGTTCCCTTTTCTATTTTAAAGGCTCTTTAGTATTTTCCATAAAACCACACCTAAATATTTTGATACTAATTTTTTTAAATACTCTTCTTACATGTTATCACTTATGTTTGACATAACTTACCATTATATATGCCTATTTTTCCTTTTTAATGTCCATGTATGTTTTAATTCTTTTCTTTCATGGACACTTTAATAATACACCCATGTATTATGCTTTATGCCATGATTATGATACCCATTTCATTCCATGGGTACCCTTATATTATGTATGATTGATTATGTATGATTATTTATGTGGGAAGAATATTCAAGAACATGTTATTATGGGTTCTCCCAGATAGATCTCCAATGTGTTGGGTAAATTTTATTCTCATGAAATGTTATGTGCAAAATTCTTGGCGGTTAGCCTTGGCTCGTGCTACCATGTGAAATAGTCTTGGTGGTTAACATTGAATTGTTCTTCTCTATGTAAAAAGATACTTGAATCATGATAAATTCATGTTTTATGTTTCTTCCACATTACTATGAATCCTTTTTTATATGATCCCATGTTAATATGTCATGATTTCATATGTTATATGCATTTTTATATCATTATGTCATGCCTTCTAACCCATGCACTAAAGCATTATTATTATGTGTATTCCCTTAAAGGAATTTTTTATCCCACCCCTTTTTTCATGTTATCCCTAGGTTATCCTATGAATATGTATGAGGAAAACGTAAGTTAAGAGATCCTTATGAATATTAAATAAGAAATGTTTTTGTCTTCAGTTTTATGTACCTAGTCTTCCAAGGCACTAGA
Organism: Viscum album; assembly: GCA_963277665.1. Lineage (NCBI taxonomy): Eukaryota > Viridiplantae > Streptophyta > Magnoliopsida > Santalales > Viscaceae > Viscum > Viscum album. Next base: position 1,161,364,082 of record OY728120.1, on the reverse strand, counting down.
CTTCATGATACTAGGCTTGTAAAATTATGATTTATTATGATTAAAATCATGTAATGATATTTTTAAAAGGATAGGGTCACTATAGAACAACACCAATTTGGACCACTACCTAACCATCTAAGAGATGAGATTATTGTAGAATTTTGGATTCTCTTGCATGTAGAAGGTGGTTCAGTTTCTTGTAATTCCCTCTATGATCTTTTTAGACTACGATGATCACTTCATGTTTGGATTAAGGAGAATATGTAGGAGATTTGTGACCTAGTTGTGGTTGAGTACAAATTTTCTACCTTAAACAGATTTCCAAGTAAAGTAGACTATTTAGGCTATGGAGAACATGATTCGATATTACATGTTAGTTTCAGGCTATAAATGGGAGGACCATCTACCATTAGTGGAGTTTTTGTATTAATGCAGTTACCACTACACCATTAGTATATCACAATTTGAGATCTTTTATAGATATATTAAAGGTCACTAAAATAATGGTTTGAGCCAGTTAGATACATTTCTTGTGGGAATAGAGTTGGTACTAGTATTGGATGTAAAGGGTATAGTTCATCTAGAGGTGGATGAGTTCTTCTTGGAAATTCAGGAGTCCGTTGTGGACTCATGATAGTGAACTGTAGAGTTTGACAATGATATCTCACTGCATCAATGATTATGGAGATTTTTTGAGATGATAGACTATCTATGGGGATCATAGTACCTTTTTCTAGTTACTACATTTTGTAAGTGAGGTGGCATACCTCTTCATCCCATGATCACAGCTAGACCGGTTGATTGGTGTTTTCCACATGATACAGATGAAGAGAGATGTGGACAAATAATTGAAATATGTATATCATGATGATATAGACATTGAGGATGGAATTACCTTTTCATAGAGTTTATGAACCCAAGGGTGTTTGATAAATCACTAAAGAAGACCCTTCATAGGATTTTTTTTCCTTAAGTGCATGTTTTTTGACAGCACGTGAACCTTTAGAAGATCTCATGGGTGTGGGAGACCTAGTTGAGATCTTATTATCCTCACTTGTGAATGGATTTTCACTTTTCATGGAAAAATAATCAAAGTTTGGGAGAACCTAGTGATTTTTTTTGTGTAAGAATTTGGAATATTTTAAAGAATATTTCCGAAGCTAGGAACTGAGTTATTGTGGAATCTTGGGGCCCAAAGATCCTTGGTACGGTGATATTAAAAATATTAATTTTATTATATCATGTATGCATAGTTTTTTAAAAAAACAATTGAATATATCACAATGGTGTTCCAGATGTGAAATATGATACCACCATTAAATCTAGAACATGAGTTTTTCCCTAGGCATGAAAAAACCTTTGTCGGTATTAGGTGTTTGGTTTAAAAGTGGTCAAGCGAGAATTAATAAATTATTTATTTATTTATTTTATTTTCTATGACTTGACCCTTATCTATTTAAATCATGTTATGGGTGATTACCTAGGGTTAGATGTATAACCCTTGTGAATGATAGGATAAGGATCATATGTGGAAAGAGCATTGGCTGATGGTCATGGGATCATGGATCAATGATAGAAGTACTGTGAGGATCATCTTTATCAGAGGAGCACATGGATATCACCAATTATCATAATATGGAATCGTTATTAATCAATGATCAATACAAACTCATGGTAGGAAATTGTTTTATGTTTATTACCCCCATTATTTATCCCATTATGAATGAGAATCAATTTTTATAACTGTTTGATTAACTGGTCGATTGTATTGTGTGGGTATGGATTTATCTTCTTAGAAATATAAATTTTATACTAATTTTATAATATTATTTCTTCATCATATTCATAAAAAAATATTTAGTCCTACATGAACATTGGATGATGTTCGTTTCACATGTTTGGGTTTTATAAATTTCTCAACCTGTTCTTCATGTGATCATCATTGGTATTCGATTTTTCTAGTAGTTTGATAAATACCTGGTAAATGATCATTGCATAATAAATATTTTTCACAATGGAACATTTCCACAGGGTTAGGATGGAGATCTATGGAATGATTATAGTATATGATAATTGAGGATCAATCGAGGTTTTTATTGGAGACCCATGGTTTTCAAGTTCAGCGTTCGATAATGTGACCTGATGGAAGATGTCCACAGACTGATAATGTGGGTGAAATCTAGACACTTGAGATGTATCAAGAAAAATTAGCGATATATTCAAGAACCACAGTCATGATTGATGATAGATCTGCAGGTGGCGGTAGCGTGATGTAGAGACATGTTGAATAGTGTGGATTTTCATTGAAAACCCCGACTAAATGAAATGTATTCTGAAAGAATACATGTTGTGTTGTTACCTATATATAGAATCTATGTTTTTGGGTGAGATAAATATCAAACACTGTGTTGTTAGACCCACACGACATGTGACCCTATTCGGCCAGCGAAGCCGTGTGACAAAGGTACACACCCAGGACCCCAAGTGGTTAGACATGAATGTACCATAATGTATATTCCATGTATATGTACATGGATTTACGATCCATGTTTCTTGGGTACACTCACAGGGAACTTGAGCAAAGGCAGGAGTACATGGGGACAAACTGATGTACACAGGCATGGGCCGATGTACACAAGCATGAGCTGATCAACACAAGCTTAGGCTAGTCTAGGTAGTGCATGCCTTGTACACTATATACATGTTGTATATATTCACATGGATATCCAAGACATGGGTAAGCGAGGACATGCCCAGATATTCAAGTGAGGACACATTTAATGTGATCCTTAGTACATTTCTTGTACTTTTATTTAACACATTGAGTACTGTGAGGGGACACAATCATGGTTTGGCCTCATAATATTTAATTTAACCAAGGAGAACACATAGTGTAATCCCCTCAAAGACTTTTACCTCAAATACCTTCTCTGAGACTCAGATTTGGGCCCGTGCATAGCCTATCTTAAGTAGTTTTCTATATATAAGTTGATGGTGGCATTCATTGTGGAATAAATGATATGAAACGAGGTGATATAAGAATGATTCTTATTTCAGAATTTATTTGATGATGGTAGTGATCAATTTGGATCCATAGAGATATATAGGAGATGGAAACCCCCTATTGCATCAAGGTGCAGTCCCCTTATACTTTTTACCCAAGTAGAAATGATCAAGTGTGATCATTAGAGGGTTACTGGGGTCATTACTCTCCTATATTATCAGGGAAAGGTTCCCCTATACTCTTTACATAGGTAGGGTTGGAAACCCACCATACTATATTGGGAGTGGGTCCCCTATCTATGGTGTTGTACTCCCCCATATTCGAGCTTCGGTGGGGAGTGGGTCCTCAACTGTAGTGGCTTATCCATCGACTATGGAGAACAATGGTGAGGTGAGGGATCTCCACACTAATTCGAGTGAGGTTGTGTGGGATGATTGGATGGAGTTAGAGATCCCTCAGTTGTGGATTGTAGTGGAAAGGTACAGACCCCTCTGCCTGGATTCTTGTTTGATTGTGCATGATGTTGGTCATAAGATATGAACCATTGGGGATGCAGGCAGACTCATCATTCTTAGCTAGGATGCAGAGATATTGATTACCATTCTCTATTTAATTGGGATTATTTTTGTGAATATCTGGGTTATTGATATGGGTTTATCTCATATTCTTATTGACATTCCCTTGTGGTGTTGACCTAAATACTCTCTCTTGATGCTTTTTATTTGGTGATTTCAAGGTTTCCTACTGGGTATTTTTATATTCAATCCTATATGGTCCCTTCATACACATGTCATGTCTTATATAGATGACATTGCTTTTTTATGGAGTCTTAGGTGGACTAGGACCAGTTGAAGCATAGTTGATCTAGACAGACCATGGTTCATACCAGATGTTTCTTTGGGGTAGCTACTTTTATATTGTTAGTAGGTTAGGTAATTTCTATTTTTGGTGGTATTTTATTTATATATTTTTCATTTATTGTAATTATTGTTAAATTATGATGTGGGATTGATGTTATGCATGAATTTTTAGTATAATTTTTTACCTTTCTACATTTTATTTGTGTATGGATATGTGTTCTTGTGTGCAGGTGCTTTAAGAAAAAGCCTCTCATGTGTGTGATGTTCCTACTTGATGTTATTATCCATCCCTTGGACCATTGGAGGTAGAATTGGGGTGTCACACTTGGCTCATTACTATCCAGACAGGTCCTAGTAGGTCAGGTCATGACATATTTCATATTTAACTTTGTCCTTATAAAATTCTTAGAGATGAGACAACATGGTGTAATAATCCATTTCTCCATGTTTCCTTTTTAACTCATTGGACATTAATACTAAAAATATTTTGTGAAATATTTTTATCCATGAGTCTCCTTTAATCTTCCTTTTCACCTTTACATACATTATGAGGTAGCTCATCATGTAGCAGGGACTCCAATACATATAGTTTCATTTCATATCATACTAATATATAAAAGAAACTATAACACTCTTAGATATTTTTAGTGGTGAATAAATGTTCATTTTCCAAAATATATCATAGTTATTTTGGGGTATTAGTTTCCATTTATTAATAAAATAAAACATAAAATATTAATACTATTATAATTATTATTAATTTTTAGACATTATAGATTTATTAATTTTAAATTTCTCACACTATTTGATTCAAATCCCAATAGATGTCAACTATTGTATTCAGAATATCGAGTATCTTGTTTATTATAGTGGCCAAAGACCCTTAAACCCCTCTTTAAAGTTTAATCTATGACATAGTTACTACTATAATATTCTAAGTCATGCTTCTAGATATACAAATTCATTAACTCATAGATACTTGATCTATTATGTTGAGTCTCATATCCTACAAACCCTTCACATGGATTTTATCAACACTTTCCTCTAAAAGTTTCCTAATATGACTATTAATATTTATTTGATGATAATTTTCATTAAGTCAATGCACCAATATTGTTTGAACACCCTAATATTAGTAGGTACCCATAATTATGTCTAATGAACACTTAAAACTATGGTTTTTTCCTAACTTAATTTAAGGAAGGAAATTTATGAATTAGTATTTACATTAAGGGGTTTTTAAAGTTTTTTATTCACTTGTAGAATGAAATATTATTCTATTTATAATTCTTAATATTATGTGAACACACTCACATATTTAACCATGCATAAATAGAAAAAATTCATCGTGAATTTATTCATTTTATCTATGCATTCTTTTATAATAGGATATGTGATTGTGTATAAACTATACATACAAAAAATAATTAACCATGTATGATAACAAAAAATAGACATTATTATGAGCTATTAGTAAATAGTTGATCCATAGACTAGATTATAAGTCAATTGAGATCCTAGGGAAACTAATTGAGTTATTTAATTACACAAATCATAGAACCCCATCATCTATCGTGCATTGATTATTATTTGGATACACGCCATTTCTCATCTCAATCCATCTTGTTATGAACAAATCAATCATTTATAATGTATACTCACGTGAAGGTGATGGTAAATAGGATGTGATAATTATATTTCCATTAATAAAATGTTGACATACATGATCATATACAATTAAAGATGGAGGGACTATTCACTAATCATCTAAAAATGATAATTAATAAATATTTATTGGATATTAAAACTTAAAAGAAGAAATTAAGTTACATAAATTAACACTAAAACATACATTATTTAGTTTCATCTCATGACCATTCAAAATTAATTAATATTTAATAATAAAAATCGAATAATAAAAAATTCTACTTGAGGGAAATTTTAAAGTATTAAAATAATATAAATTTTTAATTAATGAATGATATATCCCATTGATCCCAAAAATATTTTATTAAATTAATAATATATCAAAATACTTTTTAGATTTCATGGGACTCTAAAATGTTTTTGGGAGGTTTAAAAGTCCCTGGTCTAGTCTGTCAGATCGAGTTGGCCTACCTAATTGGTCAAGTAGTTTGCACCAGGGAAAAAATAAAAGGAAGTTGGTCCCCTGTGTAATGCATGTTTTAAAATTTTAATTTTAATTAAATAATATGCACCTATACCACATAGGGTGTGGGTATCACTTAGAAGGTCTCCCCATTCAATTGGGTGTCCAATAAGGGGAAATGAAAGTAGGCTCCACCCACCCATATTGACATGTTTTTTAAAAAAAGTTTACCTTTTTATTATATGAACATGAATAGTGAATTGGATCCAAGACATTTTACAATCCATTTAGCATTAGGACCATAATTATCCTTTATATAAAAATTATATCATGTTTAATTATTATTTAGACTTAAAAAAATTCAATATCATTTTGATAACACTTGAAGGAACTAGGTTTGCGGTAGAAGTGTGAGAAATTAATATTTTAATATTTTCAAACTCGATCGATTTTGTAACACCAAATCCAAAATATATGTTCTCAATTAATCCATTAGTCATGTGAAAATAAAATTTAAGGCCATAGAACACAAATGAAACCATACCTCATTAATTCATCAAACTACATGATGATCTAGTTACTCTTATAACATCTCTAGATCATCCACACATAAACCAAAACTCTTGAATCATTTTTTTCAATTATTTTGCTACCATGGAAGAAATAAATGCTTTACAATACCCATATGAACATGAAAATAATGCGTGATCGATTCATGATATGAAATTAATCAGATCTTGTACTTCCATTAATTTTATCTCTTCATGTATTGATATAAGAAGTGGAGTAATCCAAACTCCCACTTCATTTTTGGGTGTAAAATTCATTTATATGCTCAAGTTAAGATATCATCAATTTCACTTTAGTCCTTTAATGAGTATTGACCTTAAAAATGACTAAAAAATGTCATACATGATTATTTTAACTCACTGTAAACTTTATGAACATTTCATCTATCACTTTTATCATTATGAAATGTCATGTGATGAATTTTTAGCCATTAACATGACTCTTTCCTCCCACATACATTTAAAAAACATTGAATAAATACTATTTGTATGAAAAACTAATTTTTTCATATTCACTATTTTACTCAAATAACTTGTGAATACCTTGAGAAAAAAATTCAATACTCATTATTCTAAAATTGAATAATATATAATTGAATTTATTCATTTACTTGTGATTGTTCACACTCAAACATTCATCGGACCACACACGTGGGGACCCCTTCATCCAAAACTCTAGTTCATCCAAGATGGTGGAACTTATTGATACACTTTTTTTGTGACCTTAAGACCCTTATCTTGATAGTAGTGGATCATATCCACAGACTAAGTGTGATATATAGAAACACATCATCGAATCTAATGTGATAATGATAATTCACAACTATAAAAACCTCCGATGAATAGTTGTTGTGTAATATAAACTATTTTTATTATGATATATTATGAATTAGGTTGCATGAATTGTGTTGTTATCCTTTAATGATTTATTTATCTTTATTGATTGTATTGGCTGGACATTACTTGATATACCATGTCCATGGATTTATTCACTGCACTACCATACCAATAAAATAACCAAATATTTCATTTTTCTATAATAAAAAGAGATCAATCCTATCATGATTATTTAATCAATGTCATACCACTAATAATTCACTCAATAAAACTTACATTACCATAAACAAAAATTGTAATGGTCTTCATCATGCATCAAAGTATGTGATCCAATGATACACATTGATAATGATATGAATTTGAGAGACCAATACACATGATCATAAATTGGGACATCCAATGATACTAAAAACATGCGGTATAACTAATTTCTAATTGGTTCTCAAGATCTCTATTCCCAATATCACCAAAATGTAAAATTCATGAGAAGATGTCTCGATGATTATGAGCCCCCCAACACCTCCTCATCAGACATCATCCATGTCCCATCAATATGATGTATTTGGAAAATATAATATATGCCTTTGATTTATGTCATAGTATCACAAGTTTATCACTATATTTGAGAACTTTTATAGCCTATTTATATGATAAATAATCTAAGGAAATTTCCATGAAAATTGTATATGCAAAATTAGTAACCCTATTATTATGAAAACCAATCATGCACAACTCTCTGTATATATGATATGGTAGTTGAAAAGTACTACTAAATTTGGGTCAAGATCACCTCATCTCACAACATGTGGAATATATTATTTTTTCTTAAATAATATTTTATGTTGTGTTATTGATTAATATTAAGAAATTAATTAAAAAATAATATTAAAAGTGAGTTTTGACTACACTATTGGATCTAGAATGAGGTTATTACCTTATAGAATATGTTTCATGTAAATCCAAGTTATAGATAAATATTGGGAGAAGTTTTTCAAGGATACAAAACACCCAAAATAGTACTAGTGATTGTAAAATATGGAAAAATTTGGGTATAAAGGTTTTTATATTCCTAACATGATCCTAGAGACAATGTACTCAATTTTTGAGGTAAATAATCCTGCACAGTTGCTGTAAAATCCTTGGGACAGTAAAAAGTGGCAATGAAGTTAGGTTTTAAATTTATTAATCAATCCCTATATTAATGAAACTCATCTGAAATGACTGTATCTCCCCAAAAACCTCCTATTTTGATTTCTAGAACAATTTAAGGTTCTTTTTGTGTTCTCTATTCTTCCCATCAATGAATCAAATGGATTATTGTTGGATTAGATAGTGGATCTTAGGTAAAACCTAGAATTACTTTCACACTCTTTAATTTTATCTCACCCCCTTGAATTTGGACATGTTTATGTCTGATATTTGTGTATATGATCATATATTAAGGATTCATATTATTCTTGAAAGGTAAATATGGAATTAATCACTTTGGAATGAGGTTTGGACTATGGAATTGAGAAATTCCTATGAACGACATGACTAGGTAGGTGAAACCAATCTATTAAATGGTTTAGATAATTTTATATCAGTCATAGATCAATTATGATCTATTTAAGAATAATTTTATTAATTTCTTGTGAAATTCTAAATTTATGAAAAGTATATTTTTTGGGATGATTTATTTTGATTAAAAATTTTAGGTTTTTATAACCAATGATTTTAGAAATAAATTGAGAGTTTTCAAATAGATAATTTCAAGTATGTGATTGAATTTTACTGTGAATTTTTAAAACATAGTTTTTAAAAAGGTAAAATAGATGTGATTATTATAAATTTAAATTGGGTTTTCAATGAGGAATAAATGGGTTTATTTTGGAATTGAAGCGTAGTTTAAAATGATAAACCATGGATTAGATTTGAATTTTGAAAATGTTGAATTAATGGAATTTTTGTGTTATTTAAAATTTAATAAATTTTATTATAAATGGATTGAATATGGTGTATGGTTTTGATCATGGGTAACATGATTTCATTCAACATGAATTTGTGTGTGTTAATTTTTTGATGAGACATAGTTTTAAAACCTTTCATTAGTTTCATCCACAAGGATAAGCGGCATAGAGAGAATTTTCTAAGGTGAGAAATGATTGAGATAATCAATGTTGAAAGGTGAAAATAACTAAGGTGTGAGGGTAATCACATGTAAGGGGATTCATACCTATGCTAAGCCATTTTTTATAGATTTATGGAAAATATGTATTTTCTATTAAGAGATCTTAGAAAGCCTTAACATGAGGAATTGTTTTGAGAAAATGGTGATTTTACCTCAGTTATTGAGAAATTAAGTCTTTACAATGGATTTAAAGAAATGAGGATTTTAAATTATATATTGAAAAAAATGGATTTTCCATTAGTTTGTGAAAATATAATCTTTATTGTAATATTAAAAGGAAAATGGTATTTTTCCGGATGTGTTTTTTCAGGAGGGAAACATGGTTTAGAAAATTTATTGAATTATATTTTTTTGAAATTAATTTTGTTAAAAAATGGTTTTTTATAAAAAATGTTTGATTATGATAAATAGGATAAATCAAATATTTTGTTTTTAAACTGAATTTTGATTTATCATGACTTGTTGGCATTGCATTTGGAATCACCTTCTCATGGACATACATTAGTGTCTTGGGAAAATCTTACTGAGTTCACACTCACCCCATATAAGTTCACCTTAGTGGAAATATAGACATGATATTTAATTATTCAAGTAAAGGGAAGAGAGTTTTATTCATTAATTATAGGCCTTAGTTCAACTTTGGAGTTACAGGGGAGTAAATAGTTTCTCGTGGTTTAAACATTGTTCATTAGTTTGAGAGTGTATTTATAATTTTACACTTTTTATTAGATTTGTTTTATTTTATAATTAATATTTTTACCCTCTATTAATTTTTTTTAATATTTTTATTTAAATTAAATTTTCTTGATAATTCTTTATTTATGTTTTTGTATTCAAGGGAAGATAATTTCACAAGTTCTTTTTTATTTCTCATCACTTTTCAACTTCTTATAGTGATCAAGACATGTGTTGAAGTCCATGTGTCATCCCATATCAGTTCTTTGAATTTAGGATCCTGGGTTGTGGTGTTATAAAATAGTATCAAAGTGGGGTTTTGAGTTAGTTATTGGGAATTTTGGAAGGGTAGAGAATATAATTTTTGATATTAAGAATGTACCCATAAAAATACTTATCCAGACTTTTTATATAAAACTCCAAGTCACTAGAATGTTTGTTAAATGATAGGTTTGTGATGACCTCATTGGATTTTTTTGTGTTGTGTTAACCCACATTGGTCTAAAAACAACAATAGTCCATGCATAATGAGAGTTATGGTATGGATTACATCACATGGCATGGTTTTGAAAGAAGATGGTTTTTAATGATAATGGATTTTAATGAATTTTTTTCTAACTATTTGATTTATCTATATTTTTTATGTTTTTAGTGTATAATTACAGTTTAAATAAATAATATATTATACTAAATATATAAAATAAAAATGTTTTATTTTTATAGGGTAAGTAATGAGATTAATGTTATTATGACCTAAAATCATGAAATTAATGATTAAATAGATATTCTACATTTTAAATGACATGTTTATAGTGTAATATTTTTGTTTTGTTGGAGAAGGAGAGGATAAAGTGTCTGTGAGACTAAAAACATAATCTTGTGGTATATACATAGTTGGAGTCACAATGCTAATGACATCTTTTAAAAAGATATGAGTCTATGCCAAGATTTCAATACACTATTGTGGAAGCCCTTGAAAAGGTGTCAGACCCTCGATGCTTCCTTGATGTTAATACTGAAAGATCCAAAAAGTCTAACATATACTAAATTAAATAATTGAGACAACATCTAAAACTCAATATAGTCCTACCATCTAATTTGGATTACATTTCTACCTCAATAGAGCCTCAAGGCATAACACATGCTATTAAGTATCTCCATCACCCTCCATGTTGTGACGCCCCATTCTAGGAAATTATTCCATTATGAAAACATGTTTTTAATCACCTAAAACACACTATCAAGAGAAAATATAACATTTATTAGTAGAACAATGGATTCTCATTATATAACGTATCATCTATTCTCTATGAAATGAACTATCTCACTCCAATATATCGTCTTCTATGATTCCAATAGTTTCAAGATGCTACTTTATTTCCTAGAATACCTGATCCATAAATTATTGGGAATATCCATGTTTCCACTATTTATCCTATAATTAAACTTGCTTAAAGAATTAAGAAATAATTAAATGGATCTACCATGTGCTCTCATTCAAGAAAAATATAAGATAAGGATCTTGGGGATGATTTTATGAAATACAAAATAGAGAAGAATCCATAATAACTCATATATAGAATCATCTAAATTCTTATCCATTTCAATGAGGAAACCATCCCAAGAACACTAAAGCTTCAAAATTTCATTTTTAAATAAACCCTCATCTCCGTTGTAAATATTTGGTAGCATCCAGCCTACGACCACTTGATTTAAGAGTATAGGTTTGGGGTATATTATTTATATATTTTAATATAGTATTAAATTTTCTTAATAGTAGTTTATTAACTCATATAACCATATATTTATTTTTATTTCCCCCCTCTCTACCTCTTAAATTCGTATGATGGTTAGTAACTAACCCTAGTAGTCCCATGGGAGGTTTTAAGAGTGTTCCTGAATCCCCAATCCTATTACTCAATGATTTTATTTTATTTTTTATGGGGAATGGTGTGTGTGTTTTGGAGGTGTAGTTATTATAAACCTTCATATATCTTATTCTTAACCTCATTCTATACCATACAAAACCAATACTCTAACCCTTATCCTATATAAATCCTCATGCAAAGGAGTTGTATTGGTTGATTGATGAGACAACATACGATGGAGTCAATCCTAGGATAGTGTGAAACACTCATTTGAGGTGATTTCATCATTCTTAACTATTACAAGAGGAGATACTTAGTGTTCCAAACATGTATTCTAGGAATTCTAAGTCTCATAATATAAGAAGGGTACAGTTACTCATGTATAATTATTAGTTAATTATCAAATTTATGAGAAATAAAGTAAATGTATTATAAAGGAACCCATGTAGCTAACCCTAATACAGAGACCTTTACTACTAACCATTTTTCTATTTTATTTATTTTCATATTTTTATGTATTCACCACACACAAAAATCCAAACCCGTTTCACTTACTTTAAAATATCAAAACATTAAAAATATAAATAATTAAATTTAATAGTGAGTGATTGAAAAAATATCCTTAAGGGATACAACACTAGTCAACCTCTTTGATTCATTCAAATCTTATCATATGTTATTGATTATGGTCTATGTCTGGCTTGAAATCACATTTAAAAATGTTTTTTTTGTATTGATTATTTGATTTATATTATATCTAATTGTTTTTGAACATGACTTAACTATTAGGATGAATAGTTAGTAATGAAATTTACTAAATGAATAGGATTCCAACTAGGCTTATTTGGAGTATGGGTTCATGTGATGTTGAAAAATAAAAGGATTATTTGGTTTTTATGGGAATTATTTCATGTGTTGTAGAATAAAACACTTATAAGATCTCCAAATATTTTTGAAAAAATATAGGTAGAAGAAAATTATTCTCCCATGGACTCTTAATTAGTAGGAATGATTGTTCAAACCATCCAGTGGATTGGTAGTGGTTCTAATTTGTGTAGTCCTTGAAAAGAATATATATATTCAGAGTTCATGAAATAAAACCCTCTATCATTTATAGGAGATATGTTAGTGAATCAATATAAATAGTTGTTAGAGAAAATCTACCATATATTCAAGTTTTTATGAACCCCAAATACATCAAAGGTCAATTTTGTTTCTTATTTAAAATAGGGTATACCCCCAAAGTGGTGGGAAGAGATTAAGGGGGAAATGAATGGTAAATTAATTTCTCAAAATGTATTATAAAATATCTTTAATGACCAATATTTCCAAATGTATTTGAAGTTGGATTGGGATCATGAGTTCTTGGATTTCAAGTAGGGAAATTTATTAGTGATGGAGTATGCATCGACGTTTATTGAGAAAGTGAAGTATATAATAGAACCTATAAAAAATGAAATGTTAAAGAAATAAATGTTGGATACAAGGATATTAATGGATATTTGGTGAAGAATTATTACACTGAATCTACTTAAATCTATGAATGTGGTGAGTATGGTCGCTTTAGTAGAGGCTGATATAACAGATATGATAAAGGTGAGTTATTTTTTTCTTTGGTCCGGTGGTGGGAGGAAATGTTTCACTAGGCATGGGAGGAAGTGTGAGTATTTAAAAGGTAAATATAATTGGTATTATTTTTAGTTTTCTTATTGAATAGGACCATTAGAGTGATTCTAGTGTGAAGAGGCAGGCCACCTAAAGTCCAAGCATCTAATTCATCCTAACACATGAAATCAATGCGGGAATGTATTCTAATTAATGAATGATTACAACCGATTATTTTGGGTAAGTAGTAGTGACATATAAAACCAATATAATTGACTAAAAATACAATGTGGTGAACTGATATAGGCTAATTTAAGGACTCATGGTAGAGTGGGAAGGTCTCGTTAGGATGATAAGTATGTGCCTCAGAATATTCAAGGAAATATATTTTCTATTGAGTAGGAATTAGAGGAGACTCATGTTGATTCATGGTCATCCATGGTTTAAGTTTCCATATTGATATAATCTACTAATACTTCTATATTTTTTTTGATATTTTTGGGTTTCATGTGTAGTTTATGCCTTATTCAAAGAGGATTGATACTCCACTTGGTGAGAGAACATAATAGGGTTTTAAATATCCTTCTTTCATGACCATGATTGATAATATAGAAATATTAAACACTTATTTTTTATCCAGAATAATACCTAATTTTTTATCATTTCTATTGATTATATGGTTTAATTTAATTTTTAAATTGACTGTTATGGTCAATAAGTTTTTTTCCAGCACTAGATAAGACTATTTACACTTTAGAGGAAAGTTGTATATTAAGAGAAGTAGGAAGGGTTTTATGGTGGGGTGGGGGTGATAGATTATTGTATTGTTAGTTATAGAGATTAATTATTGGGTGTATATAAGAGAATATCCCACCTCTGATTATAAGGGTTTGTCATCAATATAAATTTTTTCATCTTATAATTCTCTAGACGACCACCTATATGGGATGTATATTTCTCTATTGATCTAGTGCCCAAGATAATACTTATATTTATTCCATATTATCTCATTTAACTCATAAAGTTATAGGAGATAAAAGTAAAATTATATGAGTTTTGATATAATGGATTCATTCTATCAAGTGTTTCCCCTTAGTAAACACTACTTCTATTTATGAGGAAATATAATGGCATTTTGAGATTTTGTATCAACTATCTGAATTTGAACCAAGTATTAGTGAAGCATAAATATCCATGGACTCAAATTGATGATCTATTTGACTAGATAAAGGGATATCATTTGTTATCCAAAATCAACCATCAATATGGTTATCATTTGTTAAATATGAGAAATGAGATATCTCAAAAATATTTTCATATGGTTGATATGACCATTATGAGTTTTTTTCACGACCATCAAATTTACCAATGAAACTGTAGGTATCAAGTCTTTAATTAGTAATATATTTTATCAATAATTATTATATTTTGTAGTGTTATTTGTGGATGACATCCTTATCTATTCAAGGACCGAGTAATAATATGAAAATCATTTAGAAATTTTTTAGGGATTTTTCAAGAGCATAAGATTTATAAAATATTCTCTAAATTAAATTTAAAGATTTAAGATGTGAAGTTCCTTGGTTATATTATTTTTAAAAATGGGATTTATATAGATCATGAGAAATTTAATTTCATAATGTCTCTGGAAAGAATAAATAATGTGTTTGATATTTGGATTTTATTGGGTTAGGATGGATATTATTAGAGTCTTATCCAAGAAATATCTAAGTTTGATTCTCTTATGAAAGATTTTATTTGTAAAGGAAAAAAGTTCAAATTGATTTGGAAATGTCACAAAGAATTTTTTGAATTAAATATGAGTCTTACATTAGTATTAGTTCTAATTCATTCTAAATTAGAAGTTTATTATAAAGTGTATTTTGGAAGATCGAGTTTGGGATTAGGAAGTGTCTTAATGTAGGGGAGTAAAGTTGTGGTTTATGGGTATAAGAAATTAAGGCCACATGAGAAAATTTACTCAACTCATGACTTGGAGATGGATAATATTGTTCATGACCTAAATATTTAGAGGTATTACCAATTTGGTGATAAATTCTTTGTGTATATAAATTATAATAGTCTAATGAATATTTTATCATGGTGTGATCTTAACTTGAAATGACATTGGTGGGTGGAATATCTCCATACCTTATATTTTATGATCATGTAAACACAAGGGAAAGGGAATTAATTTTAGGATTCCTTCAGTAGTAAGACTATAACTTAGGAGTTAAGGATTCTAGATAATAGTTTAAAATGATGAAATTGATGGTATACTTTCACTTGGAGGTGATAAAAAATACAGAGAACATTGAACTTTTTATCCTTAATGTGACATCTATATTACTGGTGTAGGTAAAATTAGGGTATATGTATAGTGAACAAACCCTAAATGGTGGGGATAACATCATGTGATGGTCGGTCTTAGAAAAATAGAATCATTATTTTAGAGGATTTATGGTGGTTCATGATAATATTAGTAAGGATGTGTTAAAGTTATTGACTATTCAGGTTGAGAAGTTCATCTTGGAGTGAGCAAGTTGTATCATGATGTTTTGAATTAGTTCTAGTGGACAAGACTGTATAGGGTCATTTATGGCTTTTTTTTACTTTTTTGTTGGAATGTTAGAGGGTAAATATTGAGAAACAATGACTGATAAGGTTATTACAATCTTTTACAACTTTAACATGGAAATGAGGGTAAATATCTATGGACTTAATTTTTTGGTTACAAAAGACCCCATGAATATGTGATATTGTTTAGGTGATAGTGGATTGACTCATGATGTTAGTGCATTTATTTCCTATATGAGAAATGTTTTTGGTTGATGAGCTTAGAAATATTTATGTGAAAGATATTATTATACTTCATGAGTCAAAACTTTGATCATCTCAGATAGATATCCTTAATTTATATCAAGATTATAGAGAGGGATCTATAATTATATAGGGATATAATTGAAGTTGAACATGATATATCATGCATATATATGTGGGAAAATAGATTATATTATTCAAATTTAAAAATTTATGATTCAATCATGTGTTTTAGATTTCATAAGAACTTGGGAGGATCATCTTTCATTGACTGAGTTCAGAAATAATAACAATTATAAGTCATCAATTCATATGACATTATTCAAGGCATAATATGCTCAAATATTACAATCATAACATCAAAAACACGCCCTAATGGGGGGGGGGGGGGTGAATTAGGTTGTGAATTATTTTCCCTCAATTTCTAATAGATACTTTTAACACATTTTAAAGAACTCTTAGAAATTGTTATTCTTTGTAAGATCTTAGATTTTTTTTCATATGAGGTATGGATCATTTAAATTTTTGTTAAACCTTTATTACTTTTTTCTTTTTTGGATTAGACATAGATGTCACACCTTTATGCTGGTTGATTTTTTTGTGAGGAGAAGGTAGTAGAGGGTTGGATCCTAGCTATAGAACCAATTCATGGTGTGAATTGGTCTGTCTAGACCCCTTACATGGCATGGATTAGTTTTTCCTAGGTTAACCCCCAATATTTTAATGATGTGAAAAATATTCACATCATGAAAATGTCATGGATTTGTTTTTGAAAAAGGGGAAGAACCCATTTATTTTCCAGGTCATCTCCTTCCACACAATATTTGACCAGTATAGAAGCTCCTCCATAAATTCATCCTGGGTTATTATGGTTATATTCTATCTAGACTCTAATTGAGCCATTATTGGTCATGTTGGATCTGCATCGATAAGTTCTTTAATCCACTTCCTTCATTTCATGGTTTATTTTTCCATAATCTATGTTATTTTAGTGCAAGCTAAAAAACCCTATTTTTAGGGAATTTTTCTATTATTATGTTTTCTTCTTATTCAGACTAAACCAAGGGACAAAATTGGATGAGTATTCCTTTAATTCCATAAGGTAGGTGGTCTATTAATTTTACCTCAAGTCACATAAATTTATAATTGTTGTTACTGTGATGAGTGACACTTTCACTTGGTCTTGACCCTAAAATAAATTTACCTTAAATTATTTGTTTAATTTGGAATATAAATTTCATATTGGACCAAATTTATTATGGTTGGAGGCCAAGGACCTCAACTTGATCCACCCCTTGTGTGTTCCATGTTTATTCTTATGTTCCCCTTTATACTTTTATAGCTGAAACACCATTGGTGTGTGTAGGGTTTGAATTTCTCAATAATTTGATTACTTTAAATGGATGAACTAACACATTATAATGGGAAATCGTGTTTATCTTGGATCTTATTAAATTTTAATTAAATGATTAATGGTATGAAACCTTACATAGCCTTTGAAATTGTTAAAGGAGGAGGTATGGAATTGAATTATTTATATAAAGTTAATGAATTGGCTTGATTATCACATGGCCTAGATTATTTCATTAATCTTAATGTTTGTATTTATACTAAGGAACCTTTTCCTGTTATAAGATTGGTTTGACTTGATCCATCCTTGGATTCTTGAGGGAATGCCTTGATCCCTCACAGGACACCACCCTGATTCATTGGGTTGGTTGACAAGGGAGATACCAACCTTGGGATTTGGTCAATGCCTTATTATACATGAATTCCCCAGAATAGTCTAACAATTCACTTGAAAATATTTTCATAAAATATAATGCCTTAAATACACTCCTTGGATTCAACTGATTTCTTAGGATTGGAGGCTCCTTGAATTCTCCCCTTGGGCCCCTTTCATTCTTATCCTGATATTTATTATGAAAATTATCCATTGAATTAGTTAGATATTATTCCCATGGAATGCCCTGAATGTACCCCTTGGATTACACTTATACCCCTTAGATAGACTTCGTGGTTTATATGTCATGATCTGGATTTTCCTTCTTAGGTTAATGATGCCTTGTTTTTTCATGGATCTTGTATTACTATAATTACTACTTGGATGTCGTTGTTACATCCTGGTTCCCACTTTAGACATGTTTCTTTTACCTAGATACTTTGGTTATACATTCTAGATCATAACCTCTTGTAGGTCCATTGTTCAGACTTTACCAGCGTGATCTGAAGTAGGTATGGTCAGTCAAGCATCCCATGAGGAGTCCGAGCCTAACATGATTATTATTTAATTCATGTTATTACATTGCTTATATTTATATTTTCACAGTAAAAAATTTATATACACATTTTTAATTTTTATAGATTCTATTGGTGGTGGCCTACTAAGTATATATAACACCCTGTTTGGGATACCATTTATTACCTAGATAGACTTCATAGATAAAGGTAGGGATAAGGAAAACCACTTGGTCTTTGATACTTAATTGATTACAACATGGGATCTTGGGAGTGTGGGATAGATCCTTGTCTTGTGATGATATTGGATGGATTTTTTGTCTTTTTTTATTTTTTATATACTGATGTGTATGTATGCCTATATTTTTTATAGCTCCATGACATAATCATAATTTTTTACATGGTTCAACTTTGGCTTGATGTATTATTACTGTCTGGATAATTCACTTATATTATCATATCTATCATTACTATGCTCCCATTGTTTATTTATTAATTTATTATACCATTGTGATACTCTAATTTTGAGGTTATATTATCTCCATTGTACAACCTTGGACCCTTGCTGATAGTCAGTAGCCAATGGCATATGAGGAGGCATGCTTGAGGTCTTGTGAGCAACTAGTACTAGAGAATTATTTTCCTTTTTAATTATTATTGGGTTATTATAATTATACTAGGATGTGTCTGGATTTGGTAATGGGCATGTGCCTAGAGTAGCTAACCCACGTATGAGGGAAAAAGAAAATTTCCTGGGATGGGATTCAATGTTTTGTATTATCCCTATTATTGTTTCACTGATTTCACTATTGGGTGATCTGCATGGATTGTGACTTTCATTATTATTATGGAATATATTCTTACCCTTGGCCCGATATGGTAAGGTGGTAGTGTATCATTCATAATTATTCGCATGTGAGTATTTATATTTCATGCATTATCACATTCCATGTTTACTTACTACATTCATTATTATCATATATTCCTTATGGATTTATAGTTATATTTGATATTGTGTTACTATTTAATGCTGGAAAAAATAATTAGAATAACTAAAGTTTCTGAATCAACCTAAATTATGGTTTAACATATAGTTTAATGATTGAACCTTAATTACAAAATCATATTGAATTTGAGCTATGAACCATTGGTTATGTGATCTGAAATGTTAGTTGGTTGAAATTATATGTATTCCAATTGAAATTTAAAGAGTGTGTGTGCCTTTATAAATTTGGAATGTTGATCTATATAATTGAAACTTCTTAAAACCCTTATTGCAGTTACATGTAGTACTATTTTCAATTCATAAAGCATAGTACTTTATAAATTGGGAATTATAGATGCATCTAATTTGACCTTGATATATATATATATATATATAAACAAAAAATATATTTAGTGACATATTTAAGGACCATTGAGTCCTAAATATAAATGGAAATAGTTATTGTTAAATAGTGGTTCATATTGAAACTTAAAGAGTATTTTCCTCTATAAATTTCAATTAAAACATTGTATACTATAACTCTAATATAAAATAAAGAACTTGACCCATACCAAACCATAGTAGTGGGAATTAGGTAGTATCTCTTGTGTTTCATCTCAATCTTATATGATTCCTAGACCTATATTTATGAGTAGGAGGATGTATGCGACTCTTATACAGGAAGCCTTGTACCTATCCTATTCTTGTATCAGTGATGTTATCATGTTAAATCTTATCTAAGGCTTGTTTTTGGAAATTTTAGAGCTATTCCACCATAACTTTCTCAATTCTAGTGTTAGGAAGGTGAAGATGACCATGTTCCTGGGGTGATGTGATCCAACCCACCAATATTACCACTTGTGGAACCTCCAATTATACCTAAAAAGGGAGATGATTTCTAGTTTTGATAAGGTTTTCTAATATTTATAAAGACTATTCAAGGATCTTTATGGATTTCCCTTACTATGACATAGATGATTCAAGGGTTTCATTAGCTGCATTCACCTACGTTTTTGGGAGATGGTGGTCCAAAAACCTTTGAGACATGGATAGAGGTCATGTTTTCTATCTTTGATCATCTGTAGAAGACTTTAGAGAGGAAGGTCAATATTTCCACTTATATGCTTCATGGTTCTTCCAAGTGTTGGTGGGATGTTATTACTAATGAAAGAAAGCATCTATATATGGTCTAGAGAGATTTTCAGGCTTATTTCTATGAATATTACTTTCCATTGACACTGAGATCTAATAGATATTGGGAGTTCATGCATCTAGATCAGGGATCCCCATTAGTTAGGGATTACTCAACTCACTTTATTTGGATTCAAAATTTTCCACCTTCATTTTTTGCTGATGATATTTTGAGAGTGAGATGTTTTGAAGATGATATATGGTATTTGATCCAGTCTCAGGTAAATGTTTTTTTGTTTAGATACTATATCGAGAATCATGAACCAATCCCTTAAAACTAAGAACAATTTGAGGGTATTTTATAGTACATGGCATGGTAGTTCATTACTAAGATACGGTAGTAGTTCATCCAGTATCAGAAAGCACCATCTGAAGGTTTCTTGATAGAGTAGTGGTAGCCATAGTATCCACACTAGTAGTTATATTATATGACATTAGTTCGGAAGATACAACCATGTAAATACTTAGTGAAACTGAGACCCAATTTAATGATGATATTGTGGAAGAATGGGTCATCTTCATATGTTTTATCAGACTTTACCAGATTATCCTAGTATAAGAGGATCCATACTAGATCCTCATTCTAGAGAAGGATCTGTTTCTCTATGCAAGGTGGGAAGATGGACTACCACTGGTCATACAGGTCAAGGAGGTGGACGTGGTTTAGGAGGTCAGACTCATGATATACTATACTGGTTGTTTGGACCTGCTCTAGGTAGTCAGGTTATAGCTCAGGTCCATGGATTATGCTAGATGTATGTAGTTAATCCTTTACCTAAGGATTAGGATGTTGGGGATTCTATAGTACAAGGTATGATTTTGGTAGCCTATGTTTAAGCATCTTGTATTATTAATATAGGTTCTTTGTATTCATTTATTTTGATAGCTATTGTTTAAAGCCTTGTTCTTGAGGTTCAATATTTCTATGGTATGATGATCTTGATACATTGTTGGGAATTCAATTGGATAGTGTGCACTAGTTCAAGGAATTCCCCCTTGAGGTAGGAAACTATCATTTTTTATGGGGCCATTTGGTCCTTGAGAAGATGAGATTTGATGTCATTCTTAGGATGGACTAGTTAGTCACTTATCATGATTATGTGGACTTATATCATCATAGGGTATTGTTTACATCACCAAAGGATTATAGTTATATTCACAAGGGTGAATTGGATATCCTGGAAAGTATAGATACACCAGAGCATCATGGGCTAGGTGGAGTGACAAAAAATATTTCTATCCTTTATATGGGTGATCAGGGAATGAGTCAAGTTTATTTTCCTCTTGTAGTATATCATTTATGGATTTCTTTCCCAATGAATATTTTGGATTATCTCTTAAGAGATAGGTGTATTTATCTATCGATCTAGTTCCAGGAGCAGTACTAGTATCCATTCCACTTTATAAGATGGATACTACTGAGTTACAAGAGATCAAGAGACAACTAGAGGACTTGTAGGTTAAGGGTTTTATATAACCCAATACTTCACCTTGGGGTTTACCTATAAGTTGTTTCATGAATTTGGATGGTACCCTCATGATTTGTGTGGATTACAATCGATTTAAGTGGATTACAGTTAAGAATCAGTATCCACTTCCTCGTATAGACAAACCCTTTAACCAACTATGAGGATTTAGATTTTTCTCTAAGGTTGATTTGATGTCAGGATATCATCATGCTTGAGTTAGACCTTAATACACACCTCTTATATATTTTAATAGTAGTTATAGTCTTTATGAGTATCTGTTTATGCCGTTCGATCTCACAAACACACTATATATTTTTATGGATTTGATGAATTGATTTTCACAACCATATCTAGATTCATATGTGGTAGTTTTTGTGTATGATATCTTTTGTGTATTCTTGTTTTCAAAATGGATATTTAAAAAATCTTGATATCATAATAAATATACTAAGATATCACCAACTGTATTCTAATCTTTGAAAATTACACTATTGGATCAACAAGGTTTACTTCTTGGGTCACATTATTTTAGAGGATGGAGTGCATGTTGACCCATAAAAGGTGAGTGTCTTAGTTTCCTAGGAGTATCCCAAGAACATTTTTGACATATAGAGTTTCTTAGGACTATATAGCTATTAAAAATTCTTTATCAAGGAATTTTCATGCCTAGAAGCACCTATTACTAGATTTACTAATAAGGGTTTTAAATTCATATGGTTATAAGACTATGAGATATCCTTTTAGGATATGAAAGGGAGAATGAATTTAGAGCTGATCCCGATTCTACCAAAGCTGAGAATAGGCTATATAGTTTATTGTGATGCATTTGGAATCATTCTAGGAGAAGTTTGATATAGGAAGATCGATTCACGCTGTACATGTCACGTCAGTTGAGGCTAAACAAGAGGAATTAACTAATGCATAAAATCAAGCCAGAATCTATAGTACACACCTTGCATTGTTCGATGAATTATCTTCTTAGAGATAGGTTTGTGGTTTTTATGGACCAAAAAATGATTAAGTATATATTTACACAACATGACCTAAATCTCAGATGGAGGATGTGGGTTGAATACCTGCAGTCCCTTTACTTTGATCTTGCCTATATGCCTAAGAAGGGAAATGTTGTTGAGGATGTTTTGAGCTAAAGGACCCAAAAATAGGCAGTGAAGGTGGATAGTAGTGAGCGAGAGTTGATGGATTTGTTATCTAAGATGATTTTAGAGGTGGAAGTCCATTATGGATAGAATACCCTTATAAATTTAGAAGTTACCTCTTTACTATTGTATTGAATATGAGGAAACTGTCAGATCCTAAGGTCCTAGTACTAAGAGAGAGAGTTTTAGGAAAGGACACATCTAGGAGTAATTTATGTGAGATTCTCATGTTTCTACTTGGGCAGTACACCCTAGGCTTACAAAGATGAATCGTGATCTATGTTTCTAATATTAGTGCCCTGGTATGAAAAGGGAGATGGCTAGATTTGTTACTAGGTGTTACACCTATCGATAGGTGAAGGAGAAACACTAGAGACTAGCAGAGACTTTATAGCAGTTGATCATTCCTGAGTGGAAATAAGAAGATGTCACTATGGACTTTTTGACTAGTTTAATGAGATCCCCTTGAGGCAATGACATGGTATATGTGATCATTGATAAGATCAAGAAATCTTGTCTCTTATTACTAATTAAGGAGATATTTTTGTGGATGATCTTATAAGGATCTATATCTGGGAGTTTTTTTTTTGACTTCATGGAGTTCCACAGACTTTTGTATCAAATAGGTATTCAGATTTTACTTATCAGTTATAGAATGGGTTATAGAGGGAATTAGGTATACATATTATTTTTAGTAAATCATACCACCCATAGACAAACTTGCAGTCCAATAAGATGATATAAGTTTTGGAGGAAATTCTTCAAGTATTCATACTTGATTTCATAGGTTATTAGGAGAAACATATACCTATTGTAGAGTTCTCCTACAATAACAGCTATCATGAGGCTATAAAAATGGTTCCTTATGAATCCTTATACAGTATTCCACGTTGATCACCTCTGTGATGGTTAGAAGAAGGGGAGGAAACACTACTTTAAACTCATATCTTTAGGAGACTTTAGAGTAGGTTTAGTTAATCAAGAAATTAATGGATACAACCATATTTAGGTAGAATTCATATTCTAACTTCCATCAGTGACCTCGAGAGTTCAAGTTTAGCAGTTGGGTTTTTCTTATGTATATCAACTAGACTAGGGCATCAATTATTTAGAAAACAAGGTAATTTGTTTCCTCATTTCATTGGACATTTTAATGTTTTTAGAGGTCCACATCAGTATATTATCATATAAAACTTCTTAAGATATATATATTTATGCATGACATGTTTCATGTTTCTTAGTTACATTGCTACTACTTTTACCCATTTCATGTTTTCTAGTAGGATAAGGTGGAACTCGATGTTGATGCTTATTTTTAGGAGAACCCTATTCACATCGTTGACTGGATCATGAAGGATTTCTGAGGTAAGTTGGTTCCTTTAGTCTAGGTGATATGGTATAATGTCCACATACATGATGAGACCTAGGAGAGAGAGGCCTAGGTACTTGTTTAGTGGCTAGAGTAATTCTCAGATGAAAATTTACCACCCTTGGAAGGGTAACTTGGGGGTGATTTTTTTTAATGGGGGAAGACTGTAAGATCCCAAAATTTTCCTCATATGAGGTATATATCCTTTAAATTTGTTTAAACCCTCAATAATTTTATCGTTTTGACTTAGACCTAGAAGACATGCCTTTAGGCTGGTTGGTTCGTTTCTGGGGAAAAGGTAGCAGAGTGTTAGAGCCTAGCTACAAAACCAATTCATGATGTGAATTAAATTTACAACATGAATTAGTCTATTCAGGCCCCTTACATGGAAGGAATTGTGTTTTATTGGGTAAAACCTCAACTTTTCATGACATGAAAATATTCTCACCATGAATATGCCATGGATTGTTTTTAAAAAAAATGTAGAACCCCTTCATTTTATATATATCCTCTTTCCACATAGAATCTGACCACTATAAGAGATCCACCATGGATCCCTATTAGGTTATTATGGTTATCTTTCTTCCAAAATCTAATCAAGACTCCATTTGTCACGTTGTATCTAAATTATTAAGTGATTTAATCCACTTCCTTCCTTTCACGGTTTATTTCAACATCTTCTGTTCTATTTTGGTGCGAACTAATATACCTTTTTTCATGGAATTTTTATATTATTTCATTTTATTCCATTTTACACCAAACCAAGGGCCGATACTTTATGAGTGTTCCTCTAATTACATATGGTAGATGGTCTATGAATTTTCCCTCAAGTCTTATCGATTTATAATTTTTATTGTTGTGTCATGCATCGATTTCACCCAGGCCTAACCCTAAAATCAATTTTATTTAAATTAGTCGTCTAGTTTGGAATATAAATTACCTATCGGACCCCATTTATTATTATTGGAGGACACATACCTCAACTTGATCCCCCCCTTGGGGGTGTCATGCTTATTATTATGCACCCCTTTATATTTGTATATCCAAAACACCATTGGTGTGTGTGGGTTTTAACGTTCTTGGTGATTTGGTTAATTTAAATGTATTAATTGAAACTTTATGATGGGAAACCATGTTTATCTCAGAACTTATTAAATTGGATCAAATGATTAATGGTATGACACCTTACATATCCTTTTAAATTGTGGAATTAAAAAGGTATGGAGTAGAATTATTTATATAAAGTGAATGAATTGGTATAATTATCACATGTGCATGATTATTTCATTAAACTTAAGGTGTCTATTTATAATAAAGAAACTTCTTCTTATTATAAGAGTGGTCTGACTAGATCCAGCCTTGTATTCTCAAGGTAATTCCTTGATCACTTAGAGGACACCACCCTGATTCATTGGGATAGTTACCAAGGGAGATACCCACCTTGGAATTTGGTCAGTGTCTACCTGAATTACACAACATAGTTTGATGATTAAATTGGCACTTTTTACAGATATTAGAATGACATATACATACTTGTTGGATTCAGATGATGTCCTAGGATAGGAGGTTCCTTGGATTATCCTATTGGTCACTAGTCATGATTATCCAAAGATTTACTAAGGACATGATCCATGGACTCATTTATATATTATTCATAAAAAATTCATAAGGTTTACCCCTTGTATTACACTCAAACCCCTTATTTAGGATGCATGGTTTATATTCCATTAGTTGGATCGACCTTCTATGTTCAAGGATTCCTTGTTTTTCCTTGGATCATATATTACTATAATTAATGCATGGATGTTGTTGTTACATCCCAGGTCCCACTTTAGACATGTTTCTTCTACTTGTATACTTTGGTTATACAAGATATATTCTAACCTCTTGCAGTTCCCCTGTTTAGATTTTACTGGCATGTAATAAAGCATGTATGTTTAGTCAGGCAACCTATGAGGAGTCCAATACCAACATGATTATTATTTCACACATTTTATTACATTTATTTTCTTTATATCTACATACTACTTCTTTTATATACATTGATTTGATTTATATAGACTTCATTGGTGGTGGAATATTGATTATATCTCACACCCTATTCTTGTTGTGGTTTAGTACCCAGACAGAGTTCATTAATGTAGGTAGGGATAGGGTAAAGTGCCTAGTCTTGGATTCTTGATTTATTATATCATGAGAGCTTGGGAGTTCATGACTAGGGCTTGTATCATGATGCTATTGGATGGAAATATAGGTCTTTTATTCTTTTTGATATATCTCTGTGTATGTATGCATGTATTTTTTATAGCTCAATGACATACTCACCATTTTGTATATAGTTTCAATTTTGGATAGATGTATTAGTACTGTCTAGATGATTTAATTTCATTGTCTTAGCTATCATTATTATTCTTCCACTATTTATTTATTAATTTATTATACCACTATTCTACTTTGATTATGAGGGTATAGTCTCCCCACTATACCACCTTAGAAACTCACTGCTATTCATAAACCTCTAGTATATAGGTAGGCACACTTGAGGCCTTATGAACAACTGGGTTCAATTACTTATGAGTGAACCTGGTCTTGGAAGTTACTATCTCAAACAAATAACTAAAAAATCCAAATAATTAATGTAAATATAGTGACACAAATGTTTTACCTGGTTTACTACAAAGGACTACTCCAAGGAGAATATGTTGATAATGTTTCAATGTACCAGGATATAATTATGCATTTTATGTGATCATTATCGATACAAGGGTCACACCCTCTACTTTTCCATTCAAAAACTACTTCAAGATAAGGAACATGAGTAATAGAGACTCATTGGTTACTCATAATGATCTCCACTAAAAACATTAACACCAAACAACAAGTGTGTTCTACTTATGCTTCAATATCCTATATTTAATATAAATTATTAATGTATTTCCTACAAAATAGTAGTTCTTATACTCTATATTCTAAATATATCAATTCTCTTCTATAAATCTATATTTTTTCTTCTCTCTTCTACTTATCTATTCATAATTACCTTGCAAAATTACATCTAGGAATAATCTACTTGTCACACACTAGTTTGATACAAAAAAATCCCAATAATTCAAATATAAAACAACTAAGTATCTTGAAAACACTTATATATTTAAAGACTTTCGAAAATTTAAAAATATAAAAATTACCCCATCACAAAATGATGCCCACATTTGAAAGATGACTAATTATAACCACAAAATCATTTTAAAACTATCACTTGTGTTGTGGTGTGACATGCATAATTATAAAATAATCCTTTTAAATATAACCAAATAGAGAAGAACCATATTTTAATGGAGCCAAGGTATTGTAGTGTGGTATTCTCCATCATAAGAAAACACATATTACATCATGATCACGACTTCATCATTTCCAAAATATTCTCTATTATGGAATGATAAATATATTGAAACATGTGTATTTTAATATCATTATCTAGATTTTAACAAAAAATTTATGACATACACATTACGATGTGGAATTCTCCCATAATCCAAAAAATCATATTTTTACTCATACGTAGAATGTGCAGTGGCATTTCAAATGTTTGTTTCATAGTGACCCATATTTTTGTTGTCCAAAATTTTAAGATATTCTAAATAATATTTTATGAATGGTTCATTGAGATTTTTTTGTTAAATTATAATCATAGATTACTAAATATATTATATTTAATATAATAAATCATTTTTAGTCAATGTGTGCACGATCATGTGAAAATTCTATTTTCTTATAAATAGAGCCTGAAATGGGAAAACTGATGTCATGGTTTCATCCAAACTAGTGGATTTAACATAGGGTGGTGTAACTTTGGTAAAAAACCTTGGCCTTAAGGGTTTATCCATTATGTTAATGTCATTAAATAAATGAATTATTAATTGATTAATTAATTTTTGTATCTGTAAAACCTAAATCCCCCTATATATATATTCATAAATAACCATTATAATTAGTGTTATCCTACATAAACCTAATTTTAAAGAGAGGGGGAGAGTTATACCATTGGGATAATCAAGATCTGGAGTTGATGAACATGTTCTTTGGGAAGATATTTCTAACTGAACCTGGTGTGTACATGGTCAACAATAATGAATGATATTGATGCCAGGTAAGTATTGTTATTTTAAATTAATCACTCTATTACATTTGATTTCAAATACAAGAATTTTATTCTTGGTTTATCATTTGAAATTACATGTCCTTAAAAAATTAGTTGTTTATTATATTATTAAATTTTTATTCTTCTCCAAAGTAATCATCATTAGATAATCCATGTGTGATGATTGGTGATAAGACCTTCACATTAGACACCAAAAATTCTATCTATGTGGGTTTTCTTCCTACTTTCCCATATTTCCTCATTTTCTTTATGTATTAACCTTTAATATTTTCCCTAGATATAGTTTCAAAAAAAATTCTTAGTTTGATAAACAGACGACATCCATGTTCATAAGAAGTCTATTTTAACATAGAAGTAGAGGAAAAGGAATATGGGATAATTTGTGGGTAATGATAGATCATTTGGATATGTGATTGTATAAGATCTGGAGGGAAAAAATGTACATGGAATCCATGACATGTGTTAAGAATATTTTATGAAATTTTCAAGTGAATGATCTTCTACAAGGATCCTCAAAGGCATAATGGGAGAACTTTGGGTTAGATGTAGTGTTTTAGGTGTGTTTGGATGTGTTTCTGGTGGTAGTGATGTGATTTATAGTGATTTATATAAATGAAGTCTAAATATATGATTACATGATGTGTTATTTTTAGATACACACCATATATCACACCATTAGTGGAATATAGGACTTCTGAGTGAGTTAAATATTACATGAAGTGTACTTTCGATGTATACACCATGTGGTCCTAGGTTTCTTGGCTTATATTGCATAGGGGGTACATTTCTAGTTGTATATTTAGACTCACACGCTATTAGTACCATTAGGAACACCATGTATTTTAGGCATACATGACTTGGGATGGTTTCAGTACACATCGAGTATCTTTGTGGGTCTTACTGGTTGTGTACACCATCATACATTATGTCAATGTTGACCTCCACATGGAATGTGGTCAACAATATAACAAGAATTTTTCCATGGTACTAAACATCATGTTCCCCTATCATAAATATCTTGTACCATTCCCACCCGTGGATATTTATTTATCTTCTTTATTGGGGATCATATTTGGGTACATGAGTAACCCTTCATGAGCATTTTTACTATGTAAAACATGATGGCATATCCCTATTCAACAAAAAAACTGATATGTGAGGTTATTTCGATAGATTAGTTTCCTTAGTTCCATGGGATGATGGCTAGGATTGAGGGTGATTATTGGAGTAGATAAGAGGTTGGAAACTTCTCTAGAAAATTTTTAATAACAGGGATCAAGTCCCCCACATTCTTCTCAAAGTTCAATACTCCTCTGATTACTCAAGGCACGAGTCATTTGGATTGGGCATGTGGTCAATACACCTTTAAAACCCAACAAGGTGTAGATCCACTATACAACCAATAGAGTTAGGAACTTCCCCACTTACATGAGGTGCAGCTCCCGTATCCACTGATTTAGGTACTCCCTCATTCGATGTGATTTATTTTAAAGGGTGTGGGTCTTCCATTACAGTCTCTGATAGGTATGTGGGTTTCAAATCTAATTTTTTTGGGATCTAATGTTTCTTGTTGGGTCTGATTAATCTATATATGGTCTATATATAGTGATAATTTCTTTTATGTATTGGGTTATCTACCTTTAAAGAATATCTAGGTTCTTTCATACCTTTATGGTTCTTGATATGAGAAGTCTTTTATCTATCCTTTCCAGTTTTTTTGAATCCTACTAGGTTTGAATTTACACCCCCTGTATGTGCCTTTTTCTTTCCCATGTTTTGTCTTATGAAAATGACGACAAATTTAGTTGTTATCTTGGTAGGCATGAAATTAGTGGAGATAAATCTTAGTGGTATCTGAAGGTGATATATATATAGGTGGAGTTCATCCTTCAGATATTCACATCATGATGTTGTTATATTTTCTTATTTCCTAGGTTGGTTTACTTTGGGATATTGGGTCTTATTTATCATATTTATTTTATATCATTTCAATATTTTGTACTTTATGGATTGATAGTACATATCCTAAGATTTTTTATATTATAGTTTTTATTATTGTTCATCCCACACTATTATTCTATGTAGATATATGTGGTTATTTATAGGTGCATGAGGCCAAGGACTCCCATGTTGTGTGACATGACTACTCAGTGATAGTCACCATTCCCCAACCTATTGGAGGTGGTCTTGGGGTGGATCACTTATCTTACTACTAGCCTAGGTAGGGTCTCAGTGGTTTGGGTCATGTTAGTGTGGATCTATCATAGTTATGGAATTTTATGTTAAGATTCTTATGAGATTGGATTAGGAGTATAGGGCAATGATGTTAGGGGGTATTGAGTTCAACTTTCAATATAGGGAACCCACTATTAGTGATAACCAACTTATCAACTTAGATATCTTAGGAACCGATTACATGAAACAAGTAAATGGTTCATGAATCATGTAGTTATCAACCATTTATTTTTATATCCTTATTGATTCAACTCACTGTATATGATAAAATAACAATAGTTTATCTTGTAAAATATAGGAAACACTAATAATATTTCTAATTAGGATCCAAAGGTAGGTCCTTGATGTACCCATTCCAACGATTGAGACTTATTTCATTAACCAAATGAATGGAGAGGCTTATATTTAGGTATCATAACATAAGGTGATCCCATATGTTACATGTGGAGAATATCTTAAACCTATAGTATAATGATAAGAATTTTTATACATGGTACAAGAAGACTTCCCACCACCAATTGAGAGAAAAACGATTCTAGTGGGATAGGATGAGGATTTAGGTAGGATAATCACACTTCATGAATTTAAATAATAGATACTACATAGGTTCTTTGGTGAGAATGACCCACAGGTGGTGAAGGGATAGCTTGTGGTAGTGACGTAGGTTTTCCTCTGGGAATATATACCCTCAAATAAAATGGTGGTTCTAGTATCAAACATTCTCCATGAAATAATGAGTCACTAGTGGAATTTAATCATTTATTATTACAATGAATTGACTCTCCCATAATAAATTTTTTATAACATATTTCAAGTAGAGTATTACTCGACTATGTTGATATTTCTATGTATTTAGGAGATATTAGATCTATAGTAGGGTAGCATATTTTTATTTATTAATGAGTTGAGGTTCACTAGCCTCAATAGGTACTCTCTCTACATGATTCATGATGGATTATTTCATGTATGTAAGTTAAAGAGAGGAATTTTCAGAGAGATCTAATATAGTGTTATTCCCCTATCATTCCTTACCCATGATAGAGTTATTAAGAGGGTTATGATGATTAAGAAATTTTTATTATAGGGGTAGAAAATAGAAGGATCTGTTGACAGATATCCTAGATAAAATTCATCAGCTATGGGTAGCCAAAAAATTTCATTATGGTTTAAATACAATAGGTATACACATGCATGGTCCTATTACTAAGGATTAGTGTCTTAAGATTCACACATAGGATCCAACCATCTAAGAGATATGATTTTCTTTTCCCAGGGAGGATAAGTTCATATGGAATGTTATTTCCTGAATCAATGTTTAGTAGAGGGTTTTCAAGGAAATATAATACATAAACCTCTATATCAAATTAAATAATGATATTGGGGACCTACCTGAGGTTGATTGGGTGTTCCTTAAGGAGGAAACTATGATATATGATCTAACAACACACTTAGAGGAGGAGCCATAGGTGGATGCTACTATAATTTTCTTCCACCACTACCACCCCAAAGAGTTCCATACTAGGATCAAGGAGTTATATTCCAATGAAATTTTTAGATTTAGTAAATAAATAACTATGACTAGGATGCACCGAATAACATTCAATGTATGATATATGTTTTCTCAACACTATAACCTATACTCATATAAACTGTCTCAATTAATTATTCTATTGTTAAATCTATATTTTTAGAGATATATATCTATGTGGAACCACTAACCCAGACTATATAGATAGAGACTCCCATTGGAAGTGATTACATGCTCACCCACATATTTTGATGATGTGAGATTTTGATTAGTGGGGAAAGTTTTTCATTGGACCTCATAGTGGCTAGAATAAATCCTTATGATGTCATCATAAGCCTGAAATGGATATTATCAAACCATACCCATATGGTATGTCACACCCTAAAATATCTTATTCATTATTAGCAAATTTTATTTTTAGTTTTAGTAGTTTTCTTGATTTATTAGTTTTCTAAGAGTTCATGGTGGATTTGGAAACATGAAAGTCAAAACTGTAGATGGTTGTGTCTTTGAACAATGTGGTCATTCCATGATTGTGATTTTACCTAGGTCTGTGTATTTATATATAGTAGGCTATAACATTTTTGATGTGGGGAATCATGCTATTATATCCCTATAGGTAGTGATTCCCAGTTCTGCTAGATGGAGTGGTCACATGATGTTATAGGGTATCACACCCTAACCTATCTAGGGTCTGATAGTTTCATGTCAATATATGTTATAGGAAAAAATTTAATTCTTTAAATTTAACATCATGACCCTATTGATTTTATCCCAACTTTGAGCCAATTTTCCTTCCATTTTAACTCCCTCATCCCAAAAAAATATCTTCTCATTATCCTCCTCCTACATTATTATTTCCATGGATTTCTTCAATATTTGGGGTTAGTTTATCAAGTTAATCCAATCCAGAACTCCTCATATCCCTCAATTTTTCCTTATCCTTCTTTTTATTTCCCTAATATTCTCTCATAAACCTAGGATTCATGTTGGATTAATTTTTATTTGTGTATTTTTTGGATTTATTATTAGTCTATAGAGGCTTAATTTCTTTGTAAAGGTGGATAAACACCATGTATTAGAG
This sequence comes from Viscum album, assembly GCA_963277665.1. Taxonomy (NCBI): domain Eukaryota; kingdom Viridiplantae; phylum Streptophyta; class Magnoliopsida; order Santalales; family Viscaceae; genus Viscum; species Viscum album. The sequence goes on along the minus strand of OY728120.1, from coordinate 1,161,330,164 downwards.
AAACAATGAATTTAAGTTAGGTGTCTCCATGCATGGATCTTTAAATTTAAAACTAAAATTTCTTGACTTTTCTAACAAATATTTTGTGTATTTTATGAACTTTACCAAAAATGTTTACTAGTACTAATAAAGGAAGATAGTTTCTCTTGGAATTTCATGGAATGTAAAGTGTTTTATCTTATATTTTAGAACATAATTATATTTTAAAATACCATTAACTTATTATTCTTGTTAAAATACCAGAATAGATCTTTAAAAGTAATTTTCATAATTAAAAGTAATTTTTAAAACCCTAATATGGATTTTAATGGTTTTTTATTCAAATTAATCATGTGTGTGGGTGATTTAAGGGATGTTTATACAATTGATTCATTTTTTTATCTGATGATTCTTACGTTGTTTTTTTCAAACGCATTATTATATTTTTTTTCTTAATGTTTATGAATTGGACTAATTAAAACTTTATAAAATTATTTTTTTCTAAATATGATGCACCTTGAAATATACAACTTGTTTATTATAGAAATCTTGTGAATTTAAAAAATGTTATAAAATTAGATGATTTTGGTCCATAATTTTGGAAGTTATACTATTTTATTATTCATAATGAAAATGATCTATTTTTGTGAAAGTGTTGGAAGGTGAGGGTGATATTTTTTTTGATTGATATGATTAGATTATACATAGTAATATATTTGGATCACCTATAAATATATATTATTAATATCTATGGGTAGTTAAGTGGGAAATATAGGTATACATGTGGTACTAGTGTATGATTATGCTATAGATGGTGGCCTTGAGTTTACACTTTGATATGCATAAGGGATTTTCCACATGGTCAAGTTAGGTAGGGTGGAACTGAGTGTTAGGGTAGGTTGTTTGATATCTCACACTAGAATCTATATTAATGTTATGTTAACTCTATTATAGATTTCCCTAGGGATCCTAGGTTCCCATGATACTTTTGATTATATTATATCTATTTTTATTTATTATGTTACATTTATACCTATTGTTTTGAGATATCATATCTAAGGTTTTACTTATCTTCTTATGATATAAAAAGACTTTTCTTCTTTTACTTATCCTTCATGAGTACCTTTTCGAAGGAATTATTTAATTTTTTCGTGATATTAAATGTATTTGTTACTAAAAAGTCTTGATGATTGTTTGGAATAAAAGTTTTAAATCATGGATTAAAAAGATAGTTTTTAAAGTGAGCCACTAGATACTTGATTTAATAAGATAATAAATTTTACTTTATATATCTACTTAAAACTAGCCTGAAATGGTTTTATTTTTTTAAATCTTATGAATGGGTTGTGGAGAGGATACCTAATGGCCATGTTCTTCTCATGTATATATATTTATAGGGTTATCCAAGTAATGTTGGGATGTAGATAATTTTATTTGGATTTTTTTGTTCAAATATTATATAGGGTCTAAGTAATGAAGTCATTTAAATTACACATTGAGGTAGTTGGGTAGATTTTTTCTAGTTTCTCTTTTATACCCATTTATTTTTGTACTCATAAACCTCAAATTTCTACATTAGAATATTTATATTTTATCAGTTCTATATTCTGTAGAGTCTTTTTTTATATTGTCTTTTGTTAGATATGTTTATTAGTTTTGGGTTATTATTATGTTTGTGAAATTTATATTCCAAATTTTCCTATTTTTTATGGTTTACTATATATCTTTTTATTTATATGTTGTGTCCTTCCAAGGTATGTAATTTACATTTATGATTTCTAAGTGGAATTAATTTTTTTATTTATTGGGAGAAATTGTTCCCATTAGAGTAAATTTGATTCCCTGGACCTAGTTTCTTTCCTAGGGGGTGGGAAACACCCTTTGGTCCATGTCATAGACCCTAACGAGCACCTAGGTCAGGGGTAATCCATATTGGTTCATAAAAAATGGTATTATATTCTAATTATTACCTAGGTAGTCATGATAGACATGATATAGGATCATCCTGAATCTAGAGTCTATACATGAGTAGGTTCTTAATCACTAAATTTCATAATCAAACCTAAGTTACCATGGTTATCTATGATGTTTTAGTCTTGATTATTCCTATTTTGTGTTGAATATTTTTGTTTTTTTGATATATTTCTTATTTTAAAGTGTAAATTAGGAAGAGAACCAATGTCACAAGACTGTTTTGGATGGACTGGAAAACCATGCACATGATTTATAGACTAATATATGTTTCATCTTATGAATTACACATGGTTAGCACAAAATTTTCTATACCATGTGATCAAAATGCGCATGGTTGTAAATTTTCCAAATTTTGGAATTTTGTTTCACTTGAAATTTTAAGCATATTTGTTCCTTATTATGATTTATTTATGATTTATTAAGGTATTTTTGTTAGTTATTAATGTAATTTGGGGTTATATTTTCTTGTTATTTATGAAAAAATCATTGAAGTTTCTTATAAAATAGATTTTATGGGTAAATAATAATCAGTTTGTTAAAATTAGTGTAATATTCTTGAATCTAACATGGATTGATTTGTAATAAATATAATTTGTTGATATTTTTTGATTTATTTAATGGGGTTATTTATATTAAAACCTTGTATGATTAAATTTTTTTATAAATATTATTTTGTAGTATGATGAAATGAATATTGGGCAACATGTTTTAAGAAAAATCTTATGATGTTTTATGAAAATACATTTAATTTCATAAAAAAAAGGTTTTATTATTAATGGTTTTAAAATTGAACCTAATTATGAATGTTTTTAAAAACAAAATGTGACTTTTCATAAGTTATAAATTGTATTGAATAAGTAATTAAGAGGATATTTGTTAAATAAATATTTGAAAGTTTTCTTATATTTTAGATTTTGATGAATGGATGTTGGATATTTTATGGTGTAAGTGTGGTTCTATATTTTTTTTGATATTGACTCCTTTTATGTAATTTGTTTTATGAAATTGAAATTTATTTTGATTTTATTATTTTTTATTTACTCTTTTATGGTACACTCCTTCTAATTATTGATGGATTTTAATAGGGATATGTGGGTGGTTTACAACATGTAAACCTTCTATTCGATCATGTTCTATTTGTGTTTATTATTCCATATGTTTATACTATTGAGTGTATTTTTCTTCCTCTTTATAGATATATAGAGTTATGTTGGAGAGTTTTGGTGCTTGATTTTTCCACTTTCCCATGGTCTATAAGGATTCTATGAAACAGAAGGGTGATTATAAATTATATGGATGTTTTTTATTTTATTAAGTTAACATCAAGTAATTATCTGAATTAGTATTCTAGTAGAGGTATTCACCTTAAATTTAATTCAAAATCATTAGGGTTTGACATAAAATTTTATGTGGGAATAATATAGAAGGTTTTTAGAGTTAAGGATATCGTGGATGATGTGATCGAGATATTATGGTTATCCTTTTTCCTCACCCATATAATTTTTTATAGTGTCATTTTTTTGAGTTTATTATGTTATTGGAATTTTAATTTTGATGAAATGTTTAGAACTTGTTGGAGAGGGTCTCTATTATAAATTTTTTTAATCTCAATTATCCCTAGTGGGCCTTTATTCTTCTGGTGAGATTTATTCTTATGTAGAGATATTATTACTGCTTAATTTTAGGAGTGGGTGTATGGTTTAGAGAGTCTGTGAATGATAATATTATTATTACCATAATAGATGATCTATTTTTATATTGAATTTTTTTTCTTTTATATGTGAAGGAAGTGGTCTCAATCTACTGAGCTAGGTTTTTAGTTTCCTAACCTATCCCTACCCTATATTAGGTCACTTGTATGTGAAGAAGTGGGGAACTAATGTCACACCTAAATTTCATGTTATTAACATGGTTTTTTATTTGGGTTGTGATATTTAATGTTATATAATAAATGTGATTGAGTTTCATATATTTTTCTATACTGTTGGTGTCAGTAATTTTTCTTAATTTGATTTTGGGGTGTTCCATAGTTTTCATATTCATATTTTATGAAATTAGCAATCGTTCATTTTGAATCATTATTTTTTTAGTACCAAATTACTTTGATGACCTGATTTTAGGCCCATTATGGTTTAATGTGAATAAGGATATAGAGACATTGTGGTATGTTGGATAATCATATTGTTGAGGTGTTTGGTTATTGGGGGTGATTCTATTTTCTCATTGCATTCCTAGGTTTCCTAAGTTGTGTATTTGATAAGAAATTTGAACCTCATGTCTTATACTTGATCAACCAATTATTTTAAGAATTTTTAAAGATATAAAGTGGTATGGTGGGAATAATTATCACATAATAACCTCAAATATCATGTATATTTTATTTATTTATTGTTTTTTATCTTTTTGTTCTCATTTTTTTGGGGGTTTTGGGAGTTCTTAGTGTTTTTGGAAACCATCCATTCAAAACTGTAGGTAGTTGCAATTGCAACAAGTTTAGTTATGTTGTAGTCAGGCTTTTCCCTAGGTCTATTGTTTTGGAAAATAGGTGTTGTGACATGATATCACTCCAATAAATTATTCCCAGTTCTACTAGAGGGGTTGGTCACATAAAAACACAAGGTGACACATCAAGACCTATATTGGGAATGAGGGTGTCACACCACAATGAATGTGTCATGTTGTGATGTGTCCTAGGTAGACTTTTAATTATATAAAATTACTATGATTACCCTCTTTATTTTATCCCCACTTGGGTCCTATTTTCCTCTTATTTTAACTCCCTCACACCTATTTATGTCCTATATCATTCTCCCCAACCTCCTTAGTGATTTCTATGGGTTTAATTAATATTAGAGGTCAGTTTTTTAGGTAATTTAATTTGAAAATACTCTCCCCTGATATTATTTATCCTTTTTATTATTTACCTAATATAGTCTTGATGATCTAGGGTTCATTTTAGATCAATTTTTATTTGTGTATTTTCTAGTTTTAAGGTTTATTTTTGTCTTTGAAGGCTTATTAGGGCATGTTAATTTGGATAAACGCCACATATCAGAGAATAAATAAATTTAAGGTAGTCAGATCCAATCATGTCTCTTTGAATTTAAAACTATGATTTATTGAGTTTTATAACACATACTATAATACACTGTGTCCATATGGGTTATGAAAATTCATAAAAAATTTGACGTTTTTGTTTAGTGGATGGTTTATTTTAAGAAATGGGATTCAGATTAACAATTCAAAGGTTTAAAAATCATAAAGTGATAGTTTTTGGAATCAAATGAGGCTTGGAAGGGGGACTGTCTACTTAGGACAACATCATAGAAGTGGGAAGGGTGGTCAGGCTTCTATGGTAGCCATCATCTAGCTGGTGGGATTCCACTAGATCACTGAAGAGTTGGCTCACCAACTATCTAATGAGATTAAACTAGTGATCTGGTAGGCTATAGAGTAACCAATGGACCCAGACTATCTAGTTGGTGGGATTTTTGGAGGGTTCTAATGGGGTTAGGTTGGTAATTTACCAACCCAACCCATCTCAGGATTTAGGGGGTAGGAAAATTTTGGGATGTTTATTTTTTTATAAAACCTTCCCTCTATCTTATGCCATTTGTTCCCTTTTGGTTCAGGTGATTTTGGCAGAGATTTTGTGGTAGTTTAGGTGAGTTCCACCCTCCATTTTCCTTCAATAATCATATACTTCTAAATTTTATAATTTTATTTTTCTTTAGTTTGAGTTCTTCATATGATTCCAATAGAGCATGATGGAATCATTTGTTTTCTATAGGAATTTCATGTTTCTTTCATAGATGACATCACAAGATGACACTTGTATTCTATTGTATGTTGTTTCCTTAAAAATACTTCATGTGATGGATTTTTATTGGGTTTTTTAAAATTTAATTAAATTAGATTATTATGTTTTTGGTGTTGAATGATAGGTTTTTTTTCTCAAAATAGTGTCGATAGTTAGTTATGAACCTTCAATGTTGTGTTTGGTCATGGTTTGGGTGGCAAAAAGGTCACCAGTTTGTTGATCAAAATTTATGACTAATTAAATTAAATTTTTTAGTTATTATAAGATGTTATAATTGGTAGTTTGGATGTTCTTAGAACATGATAAGGAATCTGGTGTGAGTATGATTAATGTTTTACTTGGAAAGGCCCAGGAAGGGATGTCCATGAGGTGTTTAAAAAGTGAAATGTCTTCATCATTGAGGTAGGTTGTCCCGAAGACTTTCCCCATCGATATTTATGCATGTTTATGGATGAATGTGGTATGTATTATCACCACTAAGGTAAATATACCTTGTTTAATTTAATCATTATTAAAATAAAATGGTGATGTATGGACTAGAAAAAGTAATAAGGGCCATTTTGGACCCTTATGAACTAGTTATGTTGTCTTAGTTGTTGATGGTCGAGGCCTTGACTATAAATTCTTTCCCTAAAGAAATTAAATCCCAAGGGGTATGAATTAAATGAAATTAATACAAGGGGGTGGCCTTTAGAATAGGTTCCTTTGTGACCACTGAGTAGTGGGATATATTGAATAAAAATGGTTATCCTATATAGTACTATAGAAATTCCATATATAATTAATGGGGTATGTGTAAAACCCCTCATCCGTATGGGAGATCAAAAATTGAGGAAGATTTTGAACAATTGGTTTGGTGGATGGGAAGGGTTCTAAACCAGATGTTAGAGTGGATTCTTGATTGTTGGAACCTCTTAAAATACCCAATTTAGTCTTAGAATGAAGTTTACTAAATGTTTTAGTGTTTAAAATAGTGTTTTAAGGTTTCATAGTCTAGTGTTTGGGTTTATAGAGTTGTAGTATGGGGTGCATGGTTTGCACGTGATTATTCATAACCATGCACCCTAACTAGGAGACTTAGTTTCTATAGGGGAATTTTGTTTTAAACCATGAAAGGGGGACATAAAACCATGAAGAAACCTATAGTTAATTATAAAGGGAACCACATAGTTTGGGAGACTATGCGTTGTAACTATATGGGGTGGTTAATCTTGGAAAGTGTTGGACACATGGTTGGTGAATAGTTTGGAAAATTGTATAACGAAACTAAGGACCTTTTAAAAAGTGAATAATGACCACCCATCTATATTTTAAGTCTATATCCCTCATTTTTCCTTTTCTCTTGTGCACATGACCCCCAACAACCTCCCTCTTCATACCTTTTAACACCATTGATTTTGGGGTCTTCCAACTCATTTATTTAGTGTTTTGAGGTAATAACTAACCCCTGGTGGCTTCCATCATTCTTATTCTCACTCATATCTATTTTTTTAGTACTTTGATTTAGGGTATTTTTGGAAATTACACTATAGAATGGTGGAATATCCCATTTCTTATGGGTATTTTGGTTGTCTTGCCTAGAGGAGATCCCGAGATGACTTTTGCAGGTTGTTTCCTAGCATTTTGTTAAGGTATTAATTCATGGAAAAAAATTGTGTTTTTCTTATTGAATTAATTTTATTAATTTTTTAATGGTGTTTCCTCTCAGTTATTTTCTAAGTAATGGTTTTATGAGTCTTTTTTGGACCACCTAAGGATGTTTTATGGAGTTTCAATAATAAGTGAGAACTGGATGAGTTTTTTTTGAATTATGCCAAGTTAAAAATTAATTAATTTTTATAATTAATTAATAATTTTTTCTTGATTCTATGTTAGATATTGGGAGGTTTTGGAAAGATCATTTGGACACTGAGGAGTTTGGATGAGGCTCGGACAGGCCTTGGAAAATCCACTAGGCCATGGGAATGTTTGTAAATATTAGTTATTGAGGTAGGTGGTCTAAGAGATTTCCCCATAGTCTTAATAATTTATTTTCATGTGTATGTAACATGTGAAATATCTCCATTTAAAGGTTAATTTTATCCCTTAGTTAAGAAAATAGTTTTGGACCATATATTAATTCCTTATAACTTTCACAGATCCATCGAATTCATTGGTGATTATGAGACCGAACCTGCAACCACCAATGGGTCATGATAAATTCTTGATAATGGTAAATAGAGACTTTTAGGGTGAATTTAGTGGATCAAAAGATTAACCCAGTTAGTCTTGTGGTTATCTTGATAACATGGTTTAAGGGTGAATTTTTATAACTTATGAATAAATATTTTATGACATGTTAAGAGGGTAAATGGATTTTTTTTATGTGATAAGATGTTTTTAAATTCTTATGAGGATTTTGAAAATGGTTATAATCATGTGAGTTGGATTTTGAATCATTTTGGATTTCAATGATTGAAAACTATGTTTTAAAGTTTTTTTTTATTTTAAAATTAGTTTTTGACCTAAAATTTATTTCAAAATGAGGTTTTAGAAGAGTTTAAAATGTAAATTTGAAATGAGTGTGGGGTTTCCATTTTGGTGAAAATATTTTAATGTTTCTTTTAAAGGTTTTGATGGAAATGAATTCTTTGACCTTGTTTTTAATGTTTAATATAAATGCCCATGTTTAAATAGTGGATTCAAAATATTTTAAAATGTGTGTGTGATAGCCATAATTTTCTGAAGATTGTTTGGAATGGTGTTTTTGATATGTGAAAAGGGGTAAACACCTCGATCCATGTTGTGGTGTTGAAGACCCATTGGGACCTTGGTAATTAATGAATTTTTGAATTCTTCCTTTTTTATTTATATTTTTTTTAATGTTCAATGTGCTGGACCTTAGAAATTATAAAATGATAGGATATCTTAGATGTCATATGGAGGCTTCAAGAACCAGTGGTATTTTGGATAGTTTAGGGTATGGGACATGTCACTCTACATACCTGGTTTAGGGTATAGGATATGGTGATCCACATCCTTGGTTCATATTATTGGACAAGGAGCTCTTCACCCTAGGTTTAGGGTATGGGACATGGAGATCCTAATCCCTAGTTTAGAGTATGGTAAGTGACACTCCACATCCCTATTTTAGAGTATTGGATATGAAACTCCACATTCATGGTTAAAATGTTGGATTGAGGCTCTAAGAACTTTTGGTTTTGATTCATAGTTTGGAAGTTATACCATTTTTTGGGCATGTGAAGTGTTTAAATATGGAATGTGTACCTAGTTTAGATGCATCTAAGTACTAAGAAGAAGATTTCTAATGGAATCCCTACTTTATTTTATGAATGTACAACCCTATGACTTATGTATTATATAAAAGACATTATCTAAATCAGGTTTGGTTGTACTAAGTGTCACTATAGAACCTAAGGTCTATTCATTTAATTAATAATTTTTTTTTTGAAAATGTATCTTCTTTAATATATTTTTAATTATTCCTTTGTAAAAATGAATACACTGTGATCTGGTTAGATATTTCTGTATACATAATTGGTGGTGGTCAACTGAGTTGTACTCGCACCCTTCTCGGGCCTCCACTACACATGGGTAGTTAGGAAGCTCTCACATTTTTTACTTTAGGCATTGGTTTGGGACTGAGGCCCAAGTTTAGTTTTTTCATGATCAAGTATGATTGATCGGATGGTAGAAACGTACTTGAAAAGGTATATCTTACAGATTCAGTGGATCCTTTGATGGTTTTATTTTATTTTGGTATGTTTATGTATCCGGACCAGTGGACGATTATTTGTATAGATTACATGGATTTTTGGTCCCCTAGTTACTTTTTTCAGTTTTCCATTCATGTTTATATTTACAAGCTTTTGTTCCTAGTTTATTTTGAGATATTGATATTTATTTATTCATGTGTACTATGATACTTATCATTCACATGCGATGCTTGGTTATTTTATCTATTATTTTACAATTTTATTAGGGGATATAGTCTCCCTATGGTACTAACTTAGACTCATATCACTAGTTAACAACCTCTGGAATATAGGGTGGTGTTCCTAAGGTCATGTGGTGAACCAACCTAGTTACTGTTTATATAGTGAATGGGGGTGGGATGTTAAAAGGTGGTATCCAAGTAGTTCCATTTTCTTTTGTCTTATGGTTTTGGGATATAGTATAATAGATTTTTAGGAATGTGTCTGAGATTATAATTAATATAAAGTTAGTGTATCAAAAAACTTGTTATAATAAGAATCCTAGGTTACCATGGGCTGGGATTGATGTTCTCGTTATTTGAATTTACAATTGTATATGAATTTCACCCTGGGAAATACACATCTGGTTTGGATGTTTTAATTTATGAAAGATTCATAGATCTTGGATCATTGGAAAGAGTCTAGTGATTTGGTTTTGATTATTATCCTATAGACGCAAGAGGAATATCATACATAATATCATCCATATAGGATCCATATGTTATAGGCCTAATAGTGTGTGATTTCACTAATGACTGAGGCTCCATTGTTTAAAGTATCATATGAAATTTTCTTGTATATATACTTGATATAATTTTACTAAACTAGACCAAATTGTATATAGATCCCCTCATTATGTAAAATCATGTGGATCAATGATGAGATGCTTGATGATAAGTAAAATGATGCAATCCTCATGTATAATAGGTGTAGTGATCCTTGTAGGTCATCTTAGAATAGATGTGTAATTTTTGGACCCCTTGTTAGTGGTTATTATTCTAGTTTAGTTGTGAAAATTGTTCCTCCAAGAAGTGGTATGATGTTCATATGCTCGGATAGGATTGGTTCCCTAGTTTTGGGTAGGTGGTTTGGCATATGTAACCTTTCATATGTGAGACCCTTGAGATGAGTATTTTGAAATTTTGATGTCATGGGATGTTGGGAATGGAGTGTTCTTGATGCCACATGAGTTGTGGAATTTTGTGATTTTTCCTAGACCTAGGGGGTTGGACCTGGAGTCTTGTTGTGAGAATTGATCAGTAGGGCTAGGCAGGAGAGCCAAGGGTCCTTCTTGTGTGACTCCAATTTAGAGAGTTAGTGCTATGTGAATTTCAAGGGCGACCCATGGGAGGGGTTAACCCAGTTGTGAATGACTTAGGTGTGTAATTAATATGTGGATATTTCGGGATTTTAAAAATGGATCATTATGGGTTTTACCTAGTATGGTTTTAGGCATAAAGGATGCCTCTTATTTTTGATAAATATCACTTGGGTGCTAGTGCTTCATACTTGTGGTTGGTTTCCAGAAGGGAATATTTTTTGGGTTATTATCCCAGGTAAAATATGTGTTGGTAGGATGTGATTGGTGGTTATAAGCTAAATTGGGATCACAACTAGTGCTTGAGGGTTTGTGATTTTAGTATTGTGGGTTTCATTTGGGTAGATATTACATCAGTGAGATCAAACTAGTCTGTTTTAGGATGGGCGAATAGGTTATGCATGTGGATAAAGACTTACTTAAGGAGGGTTTTGGTATGAGGAACATTTATATTCCTAGTTTCATGGGATTAAAAGAACTTGGAGTGATAATGTTTTGGTAGAATATGCTATTTTTTTAGGAAAATAATGGTTAGGTTCCATGCCTAATCAGTTTTGGATGTATCTTCAGAAATATGATGAGGATGTAAGTGAACCCATTGTAACTTTTGCATGATGCATGGGTCTTGAGTTTCTGTACAAGTATTTTTGGCTCATTGAGTTATCACTGATTTTGAGAACCACTATGGGTGCACTACACTGGGTGAGATGTGTATCTGGGAAGGGCATGGCCAATAGATGGGGTTTTTTAGCTGATTTTTCATGGGATGTGACTCACTGGAGTTGGAAAAAGTTTTTTTTGTTTAGGTTACATGAGAGTGTTTAACATTTAATCCTTATTATAATTAGGGAGGGATGAATGCATGGTAATGAACTGTTCCATTTTAATTTTGGTTAGGGAATTACGAAAGATTATTCCAATGATTCTTGAATTAATTAGAGAGATGTAAATAGGCTTAGAACTGATGTGGGTATGATGAGAGGCTTGTGGGTATAGTGGCATGAGGCTCTCTGGTGAGAATCATGATGTTCCAGGAGTGAGAACAAGAAAGTGGAAGGGATCAAGTATTAAGACATGACCGACCTGAGATGAACCTCATTGAGAGCATCAAATGTTTATGTGTCAGGTAAGGAAGAATGTCTAGAGAATAGAAACACATGTGTGGTGGTGGTGAGACCCATTAGGTTCAACACTCTATACTGTGGTTAAGGTTGAATCAGTTTGTGTGTTATACACCATTAGTTGTTTAAAAGAGTGAACCTTGTTTTTGTTAGGTTTTAAGATGGGTATCATGAGAGAAATTACTATGAGATATGAGTGAGAGTTTCTTTCCATTTTGGAGATATTCTCAGGGGTTACCAGTCTCATCCCCACATGGCCATTATGTTTTGTGGTTGACAGAGCATGGTATGCAGAGTTGTAAAATGGTTTAGAAATGTGATTACATGGATAATCCTATAGTTGGGAGTGAAATTTCAGCCATGGTAATGCGACCCTCATGCAAGGGGGATTATAAATACATGAAACTAATCATCAGATGATCACTATAGAAGTATGATAGTAGAGAATAATTGATGTTTAGTATATCAATATTCCTTAGTGAATTATATTTATGAACTAGGATATATTAATGGATGATACCTAAGTATTAGTCTAGGGCTAGGATGGTTTGAGGTGACACGAGAGTGACTGAGTTAATGTTGTATCACCACTCATAGAGTGTCATGATGGTGGCAATTGAAGGTTGGTGGATCAACCAAATCATATCACCATAATTCAATTACATACTTTGGTGGGAATTTTTAGGTGATTGTACAATGCCTATGGGTGAGAATGAATCATGATCTAGTAAGTTAGTAATACAATGGTAGTGAGATTTGGGCATTTTTGGAACTATTCATCCGAGTATGGTTCAACATGGGTAAGTATATGAGTGGGATACAGTAAGCTTTGAACCACACATGACATGTCATTTTGGAAATTATGGGTGAAATTTAGAAAATTGAACTGGCCTTTTGAGGAAAAGTTGGTTTGTTCTTAGTTCATGCGTGGATAATGGGTATCCGTCATTCTAGTTTGGTTTTAGTGATGAGTATGAGTGTCAATGTTTGATTGGAATTATCAAGGATATTTGGGTGTGGTAAGTTGGAAACCATACCAAGAGCATTTTGGGAGCATGATTTTGAGTTTTCAATGGGATTTTATGATGTTAGGGGTGCAAATAATCAGAAGTTTTTTTCTTGGATGAAGCTTATGGTGGAGAGAACTATAGAACCAGTGTGAAATTGAATGAAAACATCATCAGTGTTTTGGGTTATGAGGATTAGGTAAGCATTTTTTTGGGGTTCCAGTTTAGAGAAAATACATTGGATTAGGTTTTGGAGGCTTTAAGACCATGTGTTGGAGGTTTTTCTTTAAATGTGGTTTGGGCATTTAGATATCAAACAAGGCCATTAGCTTTAAAATGGTTAACTGATATTGGTATGGAGGTGTAGTAGGATGACCCTTGATACTTATTAGTGATGAGAAGTATTATGGTGGGGATTTTGTAAAACCCATAATCTATAAAGGTGCTCAAAAATTGAGGAATATGTTTAAATTTAGATTTAGTGGATGGGATGGTTTCTAAACCGGGAATCAAAGAGAAAATTAGAGGGATGGAGCATCTCAAAAACCCAATTTTTTTAATAATAATGTTTCTTATAGGGTGCATAGGTTCTTGAGTGTCCCTAGGGTTCAAATATAGGAGTTTGGGTTTTTGGAGTTTTATCACGGGGAACGCAGTTATTACATAGTTAGTGTCAACCATGCGCCCTCACTATGAAACTCAGCTTCTATAGAGGAATAGTTTGTTAAAACATGGAAGGGAGATAAAAAACCATGCAGGAACCTATAGTGAATTGTAAAGGTATCCATAGGGTTGGCACATGGTTTGGGAGACCATGCACCAAAACTATGTGGTGGTGGCTGATCTTGGACAATGCTGGATGCACAGTTAGCGCATGGATTGAAAAAATTTACAGCCGAACAATAGCCTCTTTAAAAATTGTATAGTGAATATTTTTTCCTTGATATTTTAATTATTACTCCTCCATTTCTCATACTCTCATCTATGCATGAACCCCAATAACTCCTTACTCTCCCCCTTAAACCACATTAGATTTTAGGTGTTTCAGGCTCATTTATTTCGATGTTTTGAGGTAAAAACTAACTTTTGTGGCTTCCTTTATTCTTCTTAATCCTCCTAAATTATGTTGTAGATATTCTATTTAGGGACTTTTTTGGTGATTCCATAAGATCATTCTAGAATCACCTATTTGTCAGGGGTATTTTTGTTGTCTTGTGTAGAGGATATCCCAATATGACTTGTACACATTGTTGCTTGTCTTTTAATTAAGGTATGAATTCATGGTGAATTTTATTATGTTTTTATTAGTGAATTAAATTATTTAATTCTTATAATGATGTCACCTATTAGGGATTTACCTGATAATGGTGTCAGGATTCTATTGTGGACCACCGGTGGTAGTTTCATGCAGTTTTGATAAGAGGTGAGAGCCCGATGAGTTTTCAGGCATTATGTAAAGTTGAGAATCAATTTATTGATTAATTATAATTTTTTATAATTAATGAAGTATTGTTTCTTAATGTAAAGTTAGATATTAAGTGGTTGTGGTGATCTCATTTTTATGATGAGGAGTTTGGAAGAATCTTGGATGTGCCATGGCAAAGTCGTTGAGCCTTGGGAATGTTAGTAAATCATTGTTATTCTGATAGGTGGTCTAAGATATTTTACTATATTCATAATGATTTATTTTCATGTTTATATAGAATATATAGTAGATCAGTTGTGAGTTTTATTTTCTCCCTTAGTTAAGTAAATATTTTTTGACTCTATATTGATGCCTTCAACCTTCCACAGATTTTTTGAATCCACTGGTGATCATGAGATCGAACCTAAGGCCATCTATGGGGTGTTCCAACTTCTTTAGAATGGTAAAATGAGACATTAATGGGAAATTTTGTGGATCACCAGCTTAACCTGGTTAATATTTTGGGTGTATTGATATATGGTTTAATGGAAAATTGGTATAACTTGTGAATAAATGTTTCATGACAATCTAGGAGGGTAAAATGACATTTTTTATGTGTTAAGATTTTGTGAAATTCCTATGAGGCTTTTGAAAATGGTTATAATAATGTGAGTTTTATTTTGAGAAAGTTTGGGTTTAAATGAGTGAAAAATATGTTTTAAAGTGGTTTTTAATTTAAAATGAGGTGGTGACCTCCAAGTGATTTGAAAATGGGTTTTTATTTGAATTTAAAATTTGATTTGAAATGAGTGTGGGGATTCCCTTTTGGTGAAAATTTTGTAATGGGTATTTTAATGTTCTTGATGGAAATGAAGGATTTTTCCTTATTTTTGATGTTAAAGTGGAATAAACATTTTTAAAGGGTGAATTTATAATGTTTTAAAATATATGTGTGTTATCCATCATTCTACAAAGAGTGTTTGGAATGGTGTTTTTGATATATGAAAAGGAATCAGCAGCTCTGGCCATTTTGTGGTGTTAAAGGCCCATTGGGACCTTGGTAAGTAATGAAGGTTTGAAAGGTTCTTTCATTATTTGAAAATATTTTGAATGGAAAATGTTTTGGACATTATAAATTAGAAAATAATGTGATAGTTTAGATAATGGACTGAGTCTCCACGAACCAATGGTATTTTGGATGGTTTATGGTATGGGACATGGGGGTTCGCATCCCTATTTTAGGGTATGGGACATGGAACTATGCTTCCTTCATTTATTGTATTCGACATGGTGATCCACATCTCGGTTTTAGGGAATGGGAAATGGTTATCCACATCCTTGGTTCAGGGTATGGGATTTTATTCTCTACATCACTGGTTTGGAGTATTGGACATGATTCTCCATGTTCATGGTTTAGGTGATCAACTAAGGCTCTATGAACTTTTTATCTTGATTCTAAATCAATGCTATGGGCAATGGAAGGTTTTAAATATGGAATGAGTACCTAGGACCAATGTTTATATGTTCTAATAAGGATAAATTTAATAAAAATATTCCTCATTTTAAGCATGTACCACCCTATGACTTCTGGATCAGATGATTGGTGTTTTCTAAAGTTTGGATGGCTTGGGGGTCACCTTATAACCCATGGTACGATAGTTTAGTTAATAAATGGTTTTTTGAAAATGTATCTTATTTTATATATTGTTTATTAATCCTATGAATATCTATATACATTGTGTTTAGACTTGATATTTCTTTAGATTCCATTAGTGTTGGCCTACTGAGTTGTACTCACACCTTGCTCAGGCCACCATTATACATGGGTACCAGAGAAGCTCTCATATTCTTATTGTAGGTACTAGTTTGGGGTTGTATATCAGATTGAGTTTTTACTAGTTGGGTAGGATATCTTAGATGTTATATGGTGACTGGTTGAGGTTTTTCTTGGATATATAGTGGATCCTTTAATGGGTTTATTTTATTTTGGTATTTTTATGTAATTGTCCTAGTGGGCGGTCAGTTGTATGGAGAACATGATTCTTTGGGACCCTATTTCATTTTATTAGTTTCTCAATCATGTTTATATTTATTAGTTTCAATTCAAAATTTATTTAAAGATATTGATATTTATTTATTCTTACATACTCTAATTCTTATCATTGGTATGTGATACCTCGTTATTTTATATATTATTGAACACTCTGATTAGTGGTATAGTCTCCCCAAGGTACTACCTTAGACCCCCACTACTAGGCAGATGATTCTAGTATATGGGGATTTGTGCCATAGGTCTTTTTGTGAAGTAGTTCGGTTACTGTTTATAGAGTGAATCATGGTGGGACATTATAGTATGGGCAAATGTTCCTCCCCCACTGTTATGTGATTACCAAGGTGGGTAGACAATTAAGGATTAATGGTCATTTTGGTGGAGAGGTTCAACCTAGTATGACTTGGGTTTTGTGATGAGTCATTTTCTATCTCCATAGAGTGATTTATCTAAGGATTGAACTAGGATTCCAATGAGGGCATGATATTATTATTATGATGTCGGGGGACGCCTTTTCCTCTGAGTGACTAGTGTTGAACCGAGATATGGTAAATGTGTAGTGATGAATATATGTGTCAACTTAGAACCTAAATGACTAGTGGAAGGATGATATTGCTAAAAAAATATAGTTTATGCACTTTAGAGGCTGAACCTGGTTATATAATCTGATGTGAGTGAGACACACTACCCACTGAGATGTATTTGATAAATAGGATGGTAAACAATTGTGATGAAACTGAAATTTAATGGTAATGGTAACTTGATGGATGGATATAAGGCCCTAGGGATATTTTATACCTCTAGTAAAAGTTTATTTATTCTAAATGATTCTAGGATGATGTTTCCCCCATAGTGAATGTGTTGGCTATTCATTTATGCTTGTGATACGATTGTGATACCAAGGAGGATATGACTCAATGTTTTTATGATATGTGCATGTCGGGCAAAGAGTTGGGGTGGGTATATATACTTGGGTAATGGAGTCCTGAAACATAGATTTGGGGAGGGTGGTTTTCCCTAGATTCATATGATATGTTGGATCTACTGGTAGAGGATGTGACCCCCGTCATATTTTGGGACTCCTTTGACATGAACTATGGATCTATGGGTAGAGGATTTGACCCCCCTGCATAGCATGGGATTCCTTGGACACGATCCTTAGATCTATGGGTAAGGTATGTAACCCTCTTCATGGATTTTGATACTATGTACTACAATGATTTGTATTTATTCATTGAGCCTATATACTGGGGGAGTCAGACCCCGTATTTTTATCTCATGCGTACCAAGGTTAAATAGGCCACAAGTCCTCATATCCTATATAATAGGGTGAGTCAAACACATTATTGTTATCTCATGTACTCTATTTTGAGTCTAACCTTGGGTTTTTATCTCTTGTATACCAAGGTGAGTCATACCCCTAGGTGATTACATTGGTTAGAACAATTTTGAAACATGCTTAGAGACACTCTGACACTAGACAAAGCAAGTTTGACCATCCTCAGGTGTAAACATGGAACCATAGGGATAACATAGATTTAATTATTTATTATGAACAATTATTTATTTATATAATCATATCACACATATATAAAATTCATTTATTAGTTATTTATGGGACTGAATTAATGGTTCCCTATTGAGTTGTACTCACAACCTACTTGGGAGACCATGGAACTTTAGTACCTGAGTAGACCTATCACTTGTTATAGGTATAGTTTGGTGTGAGGTGTAACATCCCATACCATATTCCACTAAAATAGTTCCATGAGATATTTGGTTACGAGGCCTCAATAACACCTCCTTATACTCTAGAGACTTCCAACTACCAGTGACGTCTTAGGGTGTGATTGTGGGGAGACTATTCCCTCATATCAGAGTAAGAAAAGTCCAAAAATAACTAAGTATCACACACCTTAGTAAATAAAAGAGGTTTAGAAGAAATAAAAAAAACTGGAATATAACATGTTGTAATAATAAATGACATTTTTATAAAATCCTAAACAATTATGGCATACATACAACACTGGTCACCCACTAGGTCTACCATACAAATATAAGAGTACAAAACGAATCTGAAATAAAATTACATGGATCTAATACTAACTATGATCCATACCACATTCCATGTCTACAAGACATTTTCAAACTACACCAATCTGATCAGAAGAACCCACATGATCATCTCTACTTGAACATGCACCTCAGGGCCTTATCCCTGTCCACCATGAAACTATGATCAACCTAAAAAGTATACATAAGGTCTACACATACATTGAGGTGCACATGCAGGGGTGAAAATTAATCTCATTAGGATAAACCAATGATGAAACTATAAATATGCTTCTATATGTGAATGAAAAAACAATATCCCCAGCCCAATATAGACACAACTAAAAGGATAAGTAAAATCAATAAATGTGAAACCACAGTCAAACCCCGAGTCCATAATCCTGGTCAACTAGACAAGTGACACCATGGATGTCCATATCTATATGCATAAACATGTATATTATCATACCTATACATATATACATAATATGAATATTCACAAGTAAGGTTAATTAAATAACATAAAACCAATTAGTAGTCGATCCTTGGGTCTAAAATCTCAATCACCTGAACATCCTGAGCAAGGGAACTGAGTTGGATGTCATGAAACTCAAGTCATTTATAATTAAGTCAATATTTGGGTCTGTAATCCCAATCTACATATAACCACTTTATCCAACATAAAAAATGTCTCTGAGAAAGCTACATCACCATAAGAGGATACTCATCCTAACCCTAGGATCACCCATACCCACCTCCAATCACTGTAACAATGGATTCTAGGGAAGTACGCCTATACATCATATAAATAGACAATATATAGATGCCATGATGATCATTCCATGTAAATCCAATCCAATTTCTAAAACCTAGGTCATGTTCTATAGACGTTCATGACATTACAACTCATATGAACCGAAATGGAATAACCCTTAGGCGATTTGTAAGAAGATCTTACTGGTGAGATGTCATTCCCACCCCTTGAGATTCAAATGTGAATTTAAATCGTAGGTGTGAGATTCCATGCTCAACCACCCTGATAAATAAAAGGGTACATAAGCCTGATCCCAAAGAGAATGTCTATAGGTCCTCATCATATGAAAAATCAAGGAGAGCATAATCATCCTCTATATGCCATAGGTTGAGGAGAATGGAATAATCTTCTATAAACCACAATTCAAGGAGAACATAATCTTACATCAACAACCATAGGTTGAGGAGAGTGTAATAATCCTCATATAAACCATGAGTTGAGGAGATATTAATTATCTTCATCATATAAAAACTTGAGGAGAGAAGAATCATCCATAACTATCATTACTAGGGAATCCATGTTAATATAACATAGTAAGATCAAAATTTAGATCCCAAAAAACACCTTAGAAAACCCCAATAATCCAGTAATAAAATATATAGGTTCAATAGCTAGATCCTAGTTAGTACATGTAGGTATACAAGTAAATATAAAAAATAAAAAGGCTCAAAATCCAGATACAAGGAAAACATGTTCAGGTACCCCAAAGAGAAAGAAAGACACCTTATGTCAGTCTCATCATCCACTAACTAAGAAGAACCTATAGCTAACATTGTTTCATCAATAATAACCAAGTTAGAGTATAAAATAATGAGTGAGGTTGGCCAAATTCATAAACCCACCACCACTACCACAATCCCATGGGCATACAAGTTCGACACAAGTTTTAAGGTGACACTTGCTACCATATAAACTCAAACCCAATGTACTAGCTCATTGTTGGTTACAAATTAGGCCACCCACAGGTCCCTCAAGTAATACAGAAGTGAGGAATCCAACTTGGGATCCTAAAGGTCTAAACATAAGAGAATGAACCCCAGTCAAGATCCTCAGCTGTAGAGTAGAGGAGGAATCCTACATGGGATCCTTGAACGATAAGAAACAATGACCTCCAACAAGGTATCCTCACAATGGTACAGAGGTAAAGGGATCCTACTAGGGATTACATACTTTAGATTATAATAAGAGTCAACCCACATGGGATCCATAATATATTAAGAAGATAGATGAATCGTACATAAGATCCTCTAGGTTGAAACGGGAATAGAGGAATCCTATAGGGGATCCTTAGAAACAGTTGGTCTCATGACCTCTTTGTCTAGAAGGGAACATCTCACAAGGGAGAAGTCCTAAAAGTAAGGCTACAAGGAATCATACATGAGAGATGGATCATGAACCATCTCACATAAAATGGCTCACTCACATGAGACAACTTAATTCGATTAATGGAGTAAGAACCTCTCCATTTAGGTAAAAGCCTAAAATGCCATGAGGGAAAATCTTATAAAAAACACATGCGTTTAACAATTTTGATCTATTTAAAAAGATACTCAGAATGGACTCATATTATCTCCAAATATGAATCAAGGGAAAAAAGAAATGAAAACCCCAAAAGGGTTGCAATGGGGAAGTACATGGTGTGTCTCCCTAAGAACTCAATGTGTACTCCCAAAGGCCCACCAAGGTGTGTAATTTCGCTAAACATGGAATTTACAAGCCCAAGTAAATAGTGTGTTGGCCCTGCAAATGGAATTTAACCCATATAGGGTACCTTCCCATGTACTTCACTTGGCCTAGATATTTACTTGGAATGGTCGTGTTCTTCTACATAGTGTGTGTCCCACAAGGGGTCTGGCCATGTACTCTACACGACATGTGCCCCGTACACAGGCAGCCTGGCCGGGTACTCAGCTACAAAGTTGAGTAACAGTATATGGTGTGTATACCCCATACATTCTATATACATACAAAAGGTCTATTCCCAAAAAATGTCATTTTTTTCCTGAACCACACGCCAAGTAGATGGGTTTTCCTGAACAAAAACTATTCGAAACACCTGAAACCCCTATTTTCACCCCCACAAACAACAAATCATACCACAAGGGGTCATAAGAAATAATAATAGGGATTTAATACTTGAAAATTATTATACTATGGGTATTTACAAAGAAACATAAAAATGACCTACATTTGGGTAGAATCCACCAAAGATTCACCCATTTTAGCAGTCAACAGTTGTAGCGTGATGATCTGAAACGTCTCGAGCTCCACAGTGATACCCTTATTCCTATACCTCTCCTTCCCTATCTCTCTCTCTATATATATATATCCATATTTTTTTCACTCTTGACCACATGAAGTAGGATCCCCATCTATGTGCATGAGAATCCTAGAGGAAAATAATAAAAGAAAATGAGAAAAGAAAATGAAGAAAAGAAAAGAAAATGAAAAATAAAATAAAAATAGGACCGAGCCGACCATAGTGACCAAATCAAATTTATTTCTTAACTAGGAAAAAATGCCCATTCTGGATTCAAAAGTGGTGAAAGAATATCAATATGATGCTCTATTCAAAAGATAAGTCCAAATGAACCTGCGTAAATAAATTAATATTTATTTAATTAAATATTAATTATTAATTATTCTTCTGAAATTCAAACAGATTGAATATCTACCAAAATCATGTCCTAGGGTAAACACCCTATTCTAGGACCAACTGAGTGCTCATAAAAATTATTTGAGATCGTCTTCTACGAAAAGGACCATTTTAATCCTTATAAGAATCTGAAAGAAAAAAAATTAAATTTCAACTCCAAATTCCTGTCCAAAAAAATACAGGACCTTACAATATCCCAACCATAAACCTTCGCATCCCTGATAAGAAAGTTCATAATAATAGTAGTCATGATATCACCCTGAGCATCTTCACAAACAAGCTATCTTGACTATCCAATGACCAGTCGCATAACATCAATAAATGACTCCTACATAGAAGATGTTTAACTACGGATGA
Organism: Viscum album; assembly: GCA_963277665.1. Lineage (NCBI taxonomy): Eukaryota > Viridiplantae > Streptophyta > Magnoliopsida > Santalales > Viscaceae > Viscum > Viscum album. Next base: position 1,161,307,856 of record OY728120.1, on the reverse strand, counting down.
TATAGTACTACCCACCATAGGAATACCATTATCATCATCTCAAAACCAAATCTGAGCACAAAATCCCATGAAATGTTTTTAAAATAAACTGAAAATGAGGATCACTATCCTTGACCAACTAACAATACACTCCCCTCCATGGGGATTACCTTATATCAATCCTTGAACAAAACCTCAACATGTTTCCTCATCAACTAGGAAAGACATTTTAAAATAAAAGAAGCTTAGTGTAGGGATGAAAATATCTCATCATACTCAAGAAGAATTCAAGATATAGAATGATCTTCTATAACTAGGAGTACACTAAGATTCCATAAAAAGGTTCGTATATCTCTCTTCAATCCATGCTCACCACCCTATCAATAACTGACCAGGATTCATCCATGCGTCAATCGTCCTATGGTACCCGATTTATTTATGATATTACCTCTACAATAGAGGGAAATTCATCATTTAACCAGAACTCCCAAGAAACCATGCCCATTATAAGTCTTGAAAACATTGGTACCCCGCTAGCACCTAACCACTCATCGATTCACGATTTAACGACACTATGCGCAACCAAAATGTACCTTTATCACCCAACTCATACTCTAGTGAGTCATCCATTACAAGGCTATAGATTCCTATACTACATTGAACATTAGTTTCATTAATCCAAAATAACCCTTGAAACTCCTCTTCAAAATAAAGCATCACACCTGTGCCACAATTTATTCCACGAAAACCCATCACTCGGCGTCATTCTAGTCATAAGCGTCTACCCACATTATGACTACATTAGAAATAATGGAAACACTGATCAAAAGGTCCAGGAACCTAAAAATTCTTGATCATAGAATCTAGTCCTAATACCAAATCACCCAAGGTTCTTACCAAAAGTTGAAGGCATAAACTTTCTTATAATGAAAAACCCTAGAACCTATTGTGCCTAAATCTAAAAATGCATGTAAAACCAATATCACTTCCTAGAAAGGCATTTGAAAATCTGGTATAACCTCTCACATAGGATACCCTTGAAAACAATGTAAAACTACAATGGTTCGAGTCAAACTAAGGGCCTCAAGGTCTCCCCCTAACACTACAGATTATGTCTCACAATTGGGTCATAAGGTCTAAACCACATAACCCCAAAGATCAATCCTCTCTAAAGAAGTTAAACATCACAACGACCTACAAGGGTAAAAACTGAAAACATGTACTATAAGGGCCTGATCCTCACTGAGGATCCTAATAAGTAACTGCTCCCTGGAGGTCACAATACTGATGGAGAAAAAGACTAAATTGATACTCATTGGGAATCCATGTATGGTAATACCCCTGGAGGTCCAGCTCATGAGAAAATTACTGGTATCCATCGACATTATACTCATCAAACCAACTATATAACTAATAAATGAGAAATAACACCCTACAAAGTGTAAAATAGAAGGAATCCCTTACTATATCGACCTACTAGGTTCACTAAACCTCCCATGCATGAGGAATGAGTTATCAGCCTTATCACTAATTCCTCAACATATATCCACATAACCTTTCATTTGAAGGAAATATATATAGGAAAGTAGTATCAATTGAATAAAATTCCACCAAAAACCTATATAAGAAATCACAATTTAGGTTTTTGTTGACACTTTAAATAATTGGCCTCTATTGTCAATAATAACCACACACTATTAGGCCTATATGATATGAATCCTATGTTTCAAACATGATGCATGAGACACCTCTTACCTTTTCCATCCAAGAGTAAAAATCCATAATTCACCTCTAGATAATGGCCAATAACCAGTGATCTGTATTAAATCCTAACATTCACACAACATGTGCATCAATCAAGGTGAAAATCATATAAAAATGTAACATCACAGATCAAAATAACAATCTCATACCCTAGAAACTAGGAATTATTACTAGAAAAATTGTTCTTGATGAACTAGTTTAATATCCAAAAAAGGTTCTAAAAACTTCCTAATACTTTTTTCTACCATATCCCAAATAGTAAATACAAGGAAAGGAATAGATCTAATACCACTTAGTAACATCCAAGACCGGATGCCACTAAAATGGTTCCCCAAGTCATTTGGTTACAAGGCCTCAATCATGCCTTTCTATACACTAGAGGATATCTATTAGAAGGGAAGGCCTAGGGTGTGATAGTGGGGAGACTATGTACTCATATCAGAGTAATAAAAAAGAATAATAGCTAAGTATCATACAAAAAAGTACATAAATAGAGTGAGGAAGAAATACATAAATTGAAATAGAACAAGCTGTAATAATAAATAAAAAAAATCTATAAAATCCAAAATAGTTATGTCATACATACAACAATGGTCACCCACTAGGATGACTATACAAATACAGGAGTAAAAAAAGAAATTAAAATAAAATTATAGGATTATACTAATAACTCTGATCTAAACAACATACCTAGTATTCAAGACAATTTCAAGCTACACCATCCCAATTAAAAGAACCCCATTAGCTGATCTTCACAAACATACAACTTACGGCTTCATCCCTCTCAACAATGAAATTGTGCTCAAATTGAAAAGTAGACATAAGTTCTACACATACACTGAGGTCCACGTGTATGGGTGATAATTAATCTTAGTAGGACACCCCAATGAATAACCTAGAAATATGTTGTTATAAGTTCATGAAAAAAATATATGCTCAAACTAGCCTAGATATAACTAAAAAGATAGGTAAATCCAATAAACCTGAAACCATAGTCAAACCCCAGGTCCGTAATCCTAGACAACTGAGAAATTTCCACCATGTATGTCCATATATATATACTTATACATGTATATTCCCATAAATATACATATATACATAAATAAGAATATTCATGAGTAAGGGGAACAAAATACCATAAAACCAATCAATAGTAAATCCTTAGGTCTGTAATCCTGATCGTCTGGAAATAATGTGAAAGGGAATTGATCTAGACATCATTCCACTCAATCTATGTATAATGAAATCAATATATGGGTCTATAATCAAAATATACAAATATATACTTTGTCCAATGCTAAAAATATCTTAAATCATGTTATGCCACCATAACCCTGGGTTCACTTGTACTCACCTCCAATAACTATAAAAATTGATTCTAGGGAAGTATGTCTAGACATCCTATAAATGGCCAAGAGATAGATTACATGATTCTCATTCCATGTAAATCCATTCCAATGTCTGATCCCCATGCGTTGGTCTGTAGTTTGTCATGACATTACAACTCAAATGAATTCTAAGTATATGACCCTTAGTTGACCGGTAAGGAGAGATCGCCAATGAGATGTCATGCCAAACCCTTGAGATCCCAATGTGAATGTCAGTCATAGGTGTGATATTTCATGATCAAAACCCCTAACAAATAAAAGGGTTTGTAAGCATGACCCCAGAGAGAAATTATTGAGATCCTCACCAGATAATAAATCAAGGATAGTGTAGTCATCCTACATAAGCCATAAGTCATGGAGAACATAATCACCCCCTATATACCACAAGTCGAGGGGAGCATAATCATCCACCAAAACCCCATGTTGAGGAGAGCGTAATCATACTTTTTTAACCCAAGAGTCGAGGAGATCATAATCATCATTTTCATATAACAACTTGAAGAGAAAATAATCATCCACAATTATCATTTCTAGTTACACCATGTTTGTATAATATAGTAATATCAATAGTAAGATCCTATGAATCACCTTTGGAAATAAAAATAATCTAATAATCAAATATACAGTCTCAAAAGAAAGATCCAAGGTAGTAACTCTGGGTATAAAAGTAAATATCATAAATAAGAAGGATAAAAATTTGGATCCTATGAAAGCACATCCATGCATCCCAAAGAGAGAGAAAGGAACATCGTGTTAGGCTCATCAACCACCAACTAGGAAAAACCTATGGATAAAATAATTAACTCAATAATAATCATGTGAGAGTATAAACTAATGAGTGAGGGTGTCCAAACTCCTAAACCCATCACTAACACCATAGCCCCATGGGATTACTAGTTTGACATGGGTTCTAAGGTGACACCTGCTACCATCTCAATCCAAACCTGACGTACTAGCTTAGGGTTAGTCAAACATCAGGGAACCCACTGGTCCCTCAAGTCATACACAAGAGAGGAATCATACTTGGGATCCTCAAGTTTTATGCATAATTTAAGGCATCCTACCTAGGATCCTTAGCTTAAGAGTAAATGAGGAATCCTACATGGGATCCTCAAACAATACGATGCAGAGGTATCGAACAAGGGATCCTTGGAATGGTACATAGGTAAAGGGATCCTTATAAGGATTCACAAGTCCATATTGTAAGAAAATATATCCCATATATGGTTTTTATTATAGGAATAAGATAGAGGCATCCTATACAAGATCCTCTAGGTCAAAACATAAATAGAGGGATTCTATAGGGGGTCCTAAAAAACAACTGGTCTTGTGGCCTCTTTGGATGAAAGGGAACATCAAAAAAGGGATAAATCCTAAAAGAAAGGAAACAAGGTATCATCCATGATAGATTCCTCATAAACCATCTTAGATCAAAGGGTATCACTCTCATAAGACAACTGAATTCGATTACCGGAGGAATAAACTTTCTATTTAGGTAAAATCCTGAAACAATACTAGGGAAAATCTTAAAACACCATAAGGTTTTCACCATAAAATTCGATGAAAAAAGATAATTAGAATGGAATTGTCTTACGAAAAATATAAGTATGGGGAAAAAAGATGAAAAACCAAAAAAGGGTTTCTAAGGGGTAGTACACGACATGTCTCTCTGAGCACATAACTTGTACTCCCAAAGCCCCACCTGGGTGTGTACTTCTATAAGACATGGCATGTACAAGCCCAAGTACATAACTTGTTGGACCTGTACACAGTTTGTAACCTACATAGGGTACCTTCCCATGTACCTCACATGTCTTGTTCATATACTTGGCTTGGTCATTTACATCTACACGACATGTAACCCATATAGGGTTTGGCCGTGTATTCTACACAGCATGTGCCCCTTACACGAGCAGCGTGTCTGGGTACTTGGATACACGGCCGAGTACCATTACAACAAATTGTATGACCCATAAACGATAGGTAATTCTGAAATTTCATATTCCCCAAAATTAAAGAACACATGAAATGTGTTCACTAAACCACATGCCGTGTAGATGAGTTTTCCCGAATGGAAACCCTCTAAAATGCCCAAAACCCCAATTTTCTCCCCAAAAACAATAGATCGGACCATGATGGGTAATAATAAATCATAGTTGGGATTTAAAACATGAAAAAAATTAAACTAATATGATTTATGATGAATCGTAAAAATGTCCTCCCATTGGGTGGAATCCACCAATTCTTTTCCCATTTCTATGGTTCATGGTTACCACATGATGATCTGGAACATTATGAGCTCCGTGGTGGTACCCTTATTCCTATCCCTCTCCCCCCATTCTCTCTCTCAGCTACATGAAGGAGAATCCCCAGTTATGTGCATGATAAGACAGTTGGAAAATAAGGAAAGAAAAATAGAAAAAGAAAAGGAAGAAAATAAAAGAAAAAGAAAAAGGAAAGGAAAAAGGGGCATAGGCCATCCCCATTTCCCAACTCAAGTTTTTGCCTCACATAGGAAAAACTATTCATTATAGAGTCAATATAAGAGACAAAATCTCAATCCAACACTCAATTCAAAAGATAAGGCCTAACAAATCTGCAAGAATAAATTAATATTTATTTAATTAAATATTAATTATTAATTATTCCATTAAAATTTGAATGGATTAGATATCTAAAAAAATTATTAGGGTAAAAACCCTATTATAGTACCAAATTAGTGGTTATAAAAAATTATCCAAAATCATATGCTAGGGGGAAAGACCATTTTACCCCTTAAAAGCATCTGAAATAAAAAATCAAATTTCTGCTCAAAATTATAGTCCAAAAAAACACAATACATTACATGAGAATTTATATTTTATCATTAGGTAATATATCCTATATGGATTTAGGATTCTGGGAGGATTTTTGGATCACGGTATGGTGAAATATCTTCATGTGTGTTTTATTTATTTTGTTGACCTTATATATTTGATCGGCCTAGTGGGTTATCAGTTGCTGTAAATTTTACTATATGTTATATCATATTTCCTATTTATTTATTATGTGTCCTTTGATGTTAATATTTTAGATGATGTTTGTATATTCCTTTTATTATTATACACTCTGATATGGGGCTATAGTCTCCCCACGATCATACCATAGACCCCTACTACTAGTGAGAAACACCTAGAATATGGGTAGTTGTGTCTAAGGTATTTTCTCCCTTGATCCAATTATTGTTTAGAGTAAATTGGTATGATACATGATAAAGTGGTATTAAAAATTATATGACTAGTATCACATAGTGTATTAGAGTTTTTATTTTATATTATTGATTAGGGATATGGTAGAAATTTGACATAGGGATATGTTCGAGCTTGTTATAGATATTATACGGGTGCATCATGAACACATTTTATTTTAAGAATTCTAGGTTACTAAGGAATGATATTTATGTTTTTGGTTTCTAATTTCATGGTTATATGATTTCACCTAGTTTTTTTCACTTCAATTTTTTGAGATTTATGATTTATGATCTATTGTGAGTTTTTAGATCTTAGCCCTATATCATGATATCATTGTTCATGTATCATATTAAACATGTAGGATTCACAAGACATATTACTAAATATTTCTAGTTTCATTGATGATAGGGTTAATCTATTTTAATTTTCAACAATGACCAACATCGTGTCTTCCCATATAACTTGTTGGTGGTATTCTACTAAACTGGTCCACGATGAATATTTCCTTATAGATACAGGTCATGTGGATTATATGGAAAGATAATTAGTGATGATGAGAAATTAGTACCTCCATATAAGGGATGTATGATGACTCTTAGATGGTCAGAATAGGCACTTGGTTCCTTGATGGTGAATCTATATAGGAAAAATGGGTTTATTATTTAAAGTATCAACAACAGTCAATATAGGGTTTTCCCATATAGGTTCTTGGTGGAATTCTAATTAACTAGACCAGTATTGATATGATTACTTAATATAGGTCTTTATAGGTTGATTCATTTATATATATGTGTGTGTCTAAATATGACTAGTTCTAAAAGGGAGTAGTCTGATGTGTAGATTCTTAGAGAGGGAGGGTTCCCTAGGAGTGGTCAATTGATTTTCACATGTGATTACAGATGTGTATTTGTGAAACATGAGATGGGTAATTTGGATGGTAAACTACTAGGATGACATATTATTTGGGAGCGAGTTTTTTCCTACGTGGTTAACTATGTAATCTATGATTGTGTATGAGACTTGGTTTATATTCTAGGTGAGAGGACCTAGTAACCTTGGTATGTGGCTTAGAATATTGGTGAGATGATTGTAATGATGATGATGTATGAATTTATTCCCATACATGTTAAAAATTGTTATAATTAATGATAGTAGCACATGAGAGGGATTAACAAGGTTATTTTAGTGCCTTAGAGGTGCAAATAATGGCCAGATCCCTTCACTAATATCTATTTATAGAAGGTGATATCAATTTTTTATCTTGTCATGGATCATAGAGATGATTTTATGAGGATTTATTGGACAGGGGATGAGTTTCCTTGAGTTTGTGGATACCCTTGGAAGGGTTTTAGGAAAAGAACATGGATATATTGAGGTGACTTAGTATTGAGGATGGGTTTAGGAGGGAAGGGCAGATCGATTGCCTAACCCCGTTGATCTTGGATTCATTTTTAGATATTTGGTTAGAGGGTGGATGTATTCTTTTTATTTTGGAATAAATTTAGTAATGTAGGTGATTGTTTTGTTTTCCTAGAAATGTCAGGAATGTCAGGCTTCTTGGAAAATAGCACAAGGGTGCTCTGTTTTGATGTGATTAACATGTTGTGGAGCATGTTCAGTAGTATAGACATGAGAGACTAGGATTGATAACATGGGAATTAGGGTAGTCTAAGTCATATGATGTGTAATAGATACATGGGGGTTTAAACCTTAATGGATATGTATTATCTTGCTAATGAGGGATGTTGAACACTGTTATAGAGGTAGAATCTTGCAATAAAATGTGTTTTGTGTCAATGAGTGGATAAATTTGTTATGTTTGAATATAACTGGTTGATATGGTGTTTTTATATGGTGTGGTTACATGAGTCTCATTGAATATGAGTTGAGTTAAGTTATTGGGTGGTATAAAATCATTTGACAATTAGTTTACATATGAGATTGAGGTACTGCATGCACTGGTTATGAGTGGTATTTTAAATTTTTGTTTGATGAGTATCCATGTGTGGGATAAGGATTAATGTATTTGATGATATTCCACATTCATGGTTTCTATAAGTTTTGATAAAATGGAAAATATATATCCATGGTTGAGGGGACATCAGGAATTGATCGAGTGAAATAAGATAGTTGAATTGAGGTTGCGACTTAACACTCATTGTTAGGAAGGTGTTGTGTCAGTGTTGATAGTGGGGAAGCATGGATCAATAGGAATGACATGAATTTGGTGATAAAACCCATTGAGGTTACACTCATGGATCATTATACAGATATCTATATATTGAGGAGTGAACCATTGGCCATTTATGGATATGAACCTCATTAAGAATCATATTTTGGTGGTTTTTGTGGAAGGAATTCATACGAGTCATGGATGTGTGATTGATTCATGTATTGATATAATGATAGGTTATTAATGTAATGGCCATGTTTTTTCTTAATTTTGAATAATGAATTATGTGTGTTCTATGGTGATCCAAAACTTGTTTTAGTGGAATGATGTTGGATGTACTCCCATGTTAGGGATTACCATATTGTTCATGGGTGTATGACCTTCATGTTGTAAGGGTTATAGTTAAATGATACTATTAGTTTGATGTTCGAGGTTAAATTTTTATGTCTTAGGGATTTATATGTGATTTTGGATTGAGTATAGCCATTAGCATTGAGATTAGGATAGATTTGATGTGATCTGAGTGAGTGTTGAATATGAGGGGCGCCGCTTCTTGAGAGAAATCGTGATGAAGGTTTTGGTTAGTCTAGGATACAACTATATTACAACACCAAGAGTCAATATTGGGCTACAGTGTGGTTTAATAAATGATCTAATGATGCCTCTAATGATTTAGGGAATCACAATTGAGTGATGAGTTAGCACATATGCATGCATGATAGAGTGTTTTTGAGAAAGGTCAGATAAAGGTGGTTTGGTCGATGATTTTTCAGTGTGGTGGGTTATAAACTGCGCCAAGAAAATAATTTTTTATATTATGGATGTGTTTCATAAATTTTCCCAGGAATTTTCAGAAAATCTAGTGTATCTAAGCCTTATGATTGGATAGTGGATTCATGTCTAATTCATGTCATATTTGGACTTGGGAGCATAGGATTATGGTTGGGAGAACCATGAGCCTAGGTATGAGTAGATCAATGACACCATTTTGAATATTCTTAAATGTTTATAGGTAATCACTTTAGTAGTGGATACTAGGGGTGTCTCAACTTTTGGGAAAGTGAGTTCCCTTTGTTTGGAGTTGCATCATAGAATCATGTTTGTCATTCGGAGAGGGTACATGATGAATCAATGATGGATGAATAACTAAAGTAGGTTAGGATTGATGGTTTAATAGTTGATGATACTTATTAGGGATGATAAGTGTTATAGAAGGGATATTGTAATACCCCATGTTCATATGGGTTGTGAAAATTCATAAGGAATTTGGATTTTTTATTTGGTGGACAATTAATTTCGAGAACTGAGATTCATTTCACTGATCTAAGAGCTTTATTATCTTAAACTAATATTTTGGGTAATGGAATGAGTCTTAGAATGGGGACCGGTTCTTGGGTGAGCATCATAGAAGTGGTGGGGATGTTGAGTTACTATAGTATCCACCAACAAGCTATTGGGATACCACTGACTCACCAGTGGGTTGGAAAGGATCCCAACTACCCAAATGGGTACAAAAACTAGTCAATAGGGCACTCCATCACTATTGATTCATGAATGACAATCATATGGGTATTTTAGTGTATTTTTAATGAAGTTGGGTTGGTAATTTTACAACCCCCCTCAGGATTTATGGGACATATCGCTCGTGGAGGGCTATTTTGACAGCCATCTGCCCCCACTCTTTCCCCCTTTGTTCATCTTTGGTTTAGGATCTTCTAATTGTTATTTTTTTTTGATTTAGGTGAGTTACATAATCTTTTATCCTCCCTTAATATTATTATTATCTCTTTTAAAAATTTTATTTTTTAAGTTAGGGTTCTTGAGATGATTCCACCAAAGCATAATGGAATCATCCATTTTCTATAAGAAATTTATGTGGCTTGTGTAGAGGGTATACCATTATGATATTTGAATAACATATCAATCCATTTCATTGAAGTTACATCATTTTTTTTCTTGGATTTTTCAATTTAATTAAATTAATTGATTGTGGTTTTGGTGTCGAATGATATATATTTTTCAGAGATAGTACCAGGAGTACCTTACATACCTTCTATAGGTGTTTAGTTGTGGTTTGGGTGTGAAAAGGTCTCCAGTGAGTTAATTGATATATACACCAAATTAAATTAATTTATTTAGTTATAAAATGTTGTAATTGATTGTTTGGTTGTGTTTGGAATGAGATAGGGCCTCATGAGCAAGGACGATGATCAGTAGACATGGAAAAGACCAGGAAGCGATGGATAATAAGTGATTAAAAATGGAAATGTATTCTTGATTGATGTATTGTGTCCTTAAAATATTACCCCTGGTATTATGCATGTTTATGGTTGCATGTGTATGTAGTATCACTACTGAGGGTTATCTACCTTGTTTAATTTAATTAAGTAAAAGAAAGTGTGATTTTTATAATGGATAAAGTTCTGAGTGCCACATTAGACCGCTATTCATTAGATTGGTTGTCTCAGCCACCGATTATTGAGGACTTAAATATAAATAAAAAACCTAATGCACATGAACCCAAAGTTGTATGAATTAAATGAAATGAATGAAAGGTGTATGCCCTTAAAATAAGTGACTTGGTGATCCCTAAGTAGTGGGATGTGGTGAAAGGGGTTGGTTGGCCTATGTAGGCAATGAGAGATGCCTCATATTCAATGGGATAGATATGATGAGTATGGAAATAGTGACCCCCCCCCCACCAAGTAATGATTACCTAGGTGGGTAGACATTGAGGAATTGATTGAATGGTCGGGGTGAGGTCTGACCTAGGATGACTCATTTTTTGATATGGTCCATTTTTCATTTCATGAGAGTGATGTATGTAAGGATTAACTCAGGAATCCAATGAGGTTTTGATAATATTATTATGTCATCACGGGATGCCTTATCCTCTGAGTGAAGGGTGTTGACATGGTATATGGTTAGTGATGATTTTAGGTGTCACATTAGAACCTGAATCCTTGGTGGAATACCAATATAGATAAGAAAGGGTAGGTCATGCACTTGGGAGTCCGATCTTGGTTATATGAGCCGATGAGAGTGGGACACACTACCCATTGAGATGTATTTGATAAATAGGATGGTCAATTATTATGAAGTGGTTGTAATTAAATAGAAATTGTAATGTGTTTCATGTATATGAGGCCCTAGGGATGGTATATTCATTGAGTTCTTGTTTATATATTCTACATGATATGGGAATAATGGAGTCCCCGGAGTGCATGTGTTTGCTATTAATTTATTCTGGTGATATGATTTTGATCCCAAAGAGGATGGGCCCTAGGGTGTTTTATACTACGTGAATGTAGGGTTAGGCATAAGGGTAGGTATTTATACCCAGGTAATGGTGGCCCAACATATATCTATAAAGATTGTGGATACCCTTGGATTCATATGATAGGTTGGATCTACAGGTAGGAGATCCAATCCCAATACAATTTGGAACACCTTTGACATGATCCTTGGATATGTGGGTTGTGTATTCAATCCCCCATGGAACTTGGAATTTTTTTTTAATTATCCTTGGATCCATGGGTAGAATATATTACACCCCACATCGATTTGAATACTATAGAATAACATAATTGGGAGTTGTCTGTTGAGATTTTATACTCGGGGAGTCAGACACCTAATTTTTATCTCATGAAAACCAAGGTAATTCAAGTCCAAATTGCTTATGTCTTGTATACAAGGGTGATTCATTACCCTAGTTTTTATCTAATATTCACTAGGGTGAGTCATACCTTGTGTTTTTATCTCATTTATACCAAAGTGAGTCAGACCCTAGGTGACTACATTGGATGGAATGATTTGGAGATGTTCTAGAGACACTCTAATGGTAGGAAAAGTTAGTATGGACAACCTTGAGTTTCACTACAGAACCTGACGATAAATAATGATTTATTTATTTATGTTCAAAATTTATTTATATATCTGAACATTCCACTCTCACATACACTACATTTATTGATTGTATATGGGATCACGTTGGTGGTTCCCAACTAAGTTGTTCTCGCACCCTACTCAGGTTTCCATGAAAATTTGGTACCTGGGTATACCTCACACTAGTTTTAGGAAAAATTTGTATGAAGGCCTAAAATTTAATGTTTGACTAAATAGATTGGATGGATTTAGGAAACTGGGATGAGGTGAGGCTTAGGGTATGGTGGGGAAGCCTCCTGTCTGTTTTATTTATTTATTTTACTTTGTATATGTGATTGGTCCATGGAGTGATCGATTATTATATGATTTTATGCTTCAATCCATATGTTATATCTTGATTCCTATTTATTAATTTTACATCCTATTATGTTCATATTGTGTATGATTTTTGGTGATTCATTTAATTATTATTCACTCTTCAATGGGGTTATATTCTTCCACAATCATACCCTAGGCCTATTGTTCTAGTTGGCAGCCTCTAGTGTACAAGGAGGTGTGCCTGAGGTCTTATTTCACTCAATCCAGTTACTATTCATAATGAACCAGGATGAGACTTGATAAAGTAGTATTAGAGATTATATTTATTATATCATGTAGTGCATCATAGATATTATTTTTCCTTACTATCTAAGGATACAGTAGACAAAATACATAAATATATATCAAAGTATGTGATAGAAATCGGGATAGTGTATCATGAAAAACTTTTTTTATACTTAGTTAATGTTACTAGGGAATGTGATTACTATTATTGGTTCATAATTTCATACTTGTATGATTTCACCAGGCATGAAACACATAGGTTTTTTGAGATTTATGATTTATAATAAGTTTTCTGGATCTTAGCCTGATGGTAAGAGATTGGTAATCATGCATAATATTTGACATATAGGATTCACATGACATATGAATAACCATTATTACATTAAATGATGATAGGGTTAAAGTGTTTAAAGTGTCAATAATAACCTACATGGTGTCGTCCGGCATAGCTTGTTGGTGGTGTTCTACTCAGCTAGGCCGTGATGAATATTTTCTTCTGATGAAAGGTCATGTGGATTCAATGGTGAGATGATCTATGATAAAGAGTATATGGTACCTAAATTTAAGATATGTATTATGACCCTTAGTAGGTCAAAATAGGTACTTGGTTCCTTCATGGTGACTCTAGATAGGAAAAATTGTTTAGTTATTTAAAGTGTCTAAAACCATTAATATAGTGTTTTCCGATATAGTTTCCTTATGGAATTTTACTTAACTAAACCTATATTGTATGAGTAATCAATAGGGATCATCATATGGGGATGAATTTGTGTTTGTGTGTGTGTGTGTGAATGTGACCTGATCCTCCAGGGAGTAGTATGATGTGTGTATGCTTTGAGTGGGTGGGTTATCTAGGAGTGGGTGGTTGATTTTGGCATGTGATGCTTGATGTGTATCTATGAGACTTGGTATGGGTAAGTTTAAATGTGATCTATTATAACTGGATGTGATATGAGAGTGGGATGATATCCATGAGGTTTAATACATAAGTTATGACCATGTGTGAGACCTAGTTTATGGATTAGGTGGGAGGACTTAGTAACTTTGGTATATGGATCCGGATGTTGGTGAGATGAGTGCTATTATGATAATGCATGATGCTCTTCCCGGTCATTATTAAAAGGGTTTAAATTCCCAAGGGTAACCCATGAGAGGGGTTAGTATTTTTTTGAGTGCATTAGATGTGTAAATCATGTTCATATTCTTTCATTTAGATTTATGTATGTAAGGTGATTTCAAATTTTGTTTTACTTGTAATGGATCATTGAGCTGACGTTATGAGGATTTTCTAGATTGGATATGATTTGACACTAGTTTGTGGATACCATAAGAAGGGTTTGAGGAAAGTCATGTGGATTCCTTGAGGTGACTTGGTACCGTGGTTGGTTTCAAGATGGAAGGTCCAATCGTCTGCCTAATCATATTGATTTTAGATGTGTTTTTAGAGACATGGTTTGAGCACTGATGGATGCTTGTGCTTTTGGAATGATGTTGGGAAAGTGGGTGTTTGTGTATTTTCCTCAATATGTGAGGAATGTTGGGTTTCGTGGAAAAGATTCCCATGCTGATCTTTTTTTATGAGATTGACATGTCATGGATCATGGTCAATGATATGGTAATGAGAGCATATGATCAATGAGATAGATTTCAGGGTATTCTAAGTCAAATGATTTGGAAGGTTTACATGGGTGTGTACACCTTCTTGGACACATATTATCTTCATAATAGGGGTTGTTGACCACTATTATAGATGGAAAATCATGCAGTAGCATGAGGCTTATGTGAAAAAGTGTATAAATTGTTTAACTTTGAAAATATTTATTGGATATGGTGTTTTGAGATGATGTACTGACATGTGACTCATTGAACATGAGTCAATTCAGGTGATTGGGAGGAACATGAGCATTCACCCATCAGTTTATAGATGAGATTGAGTATGTTAACACATAGTTAATGCATGGTATATTAAATTTTGGTTCAATGAGATAACATGTATGGGATGAGGGATGATGTATTTGATGATATGTCTTGGAAATGGTATCTTAGGGTTTTGATAAAATGGGAAGCATCTCTCCATGTTAGAGGGGTCATAGAGAATGGATAAGTTTACATAGGACGGTTGAATAAAGGTTTTTCCTTAGAATTAATCATCAAAATGGTATGGTGTCATTGTTGAGAATGGGGAACATAGATAAGGAGGAGTGGCACATGTGTGGTGATGAAACCTGTTGAGGTTTCACTCATGGAGTGATATCGGGAGAGCCATATAATGGGGATAACACAATTCACCATTTGAGGGTATGAACCTCATTAATAAATATATTTTGGTTGTTGTAATAGAAATAATTATAGTGATATAAGGATGAGTGGTGGATTAATTTATTAATATGACACTTGGGTATGAATGAAATGGACACATCTGGTCCCTTTTCGATAATGGGTGATATGTAGGATATAGTGATTGGTAGTTTATTTTAGAGGATTAGTGATGGATGTACCTTTGTAATAAGAAGTGTAATGTCAGTCGCAGGCATATAACCTTCGTTTTGGAAGGGTCATGAATATGTGATACCAGTCACTGGGTGGTTAAGGTGGTTTTTGGATGCTGGGGGATTTAGATATGATTTTGGATTGATTTTAGGGATTGGTGTTGGTCTTAGGATAGTGTTGACATGATCTCAGGGTGTGTAAAATCTGAGGGGAACCCATGCTTGGAAGAGAGCATAATGGTAGTTATGATTAGTTGAGGATGAAACTATAGTATAACACTAAGATTCAGGATCAGGCTTCCGTTCAAGTTTATTAAATGGTGGGATCACTACTACAAATATAGTCTTTATCAGTTCTGGAAAAGTCTATTTACAGTGCTAAAAAATCATTGTTAATCTCAACGAAGATAAATGGGAGGTATCTTTTATCAAAACTAAAAAAGTGCTGATAAATACCCTTTTTATCAGCACTAAAAAACACTGATAAATGGGTGCTTTATCAATGCTTTTTTAGGGATGATAAAAGAAAAAAAACATTAAAAAATATAAAAAATATTTCTGTAATTTGGGTTGGGGCTTTAATAATACTCGAATCCCCCCTTTAATAGTACCCCCACCCCTACCCCAACATGCACACCCTATCCACCCCTAGCCTTTAACAGTGCCCCCACCCTCTTTAACAGCGCTATAGCTTATTCCACCCATGCGCGTGTGACTTGCCTCCCCTGGATTCGAACTCATGACCTTTTTCCTACGCGCCTAATCCTTTACCACTTCACCATATTGCTTTTTTATTAATTTATTAATATATATATTTGTTTATATATATATTTAGTTACATTTACTCATATATTAATATATATTTATATTAACATAAATATATTTATATTAATATATGTATGTTTAGTTATATTAATATATATATATACATTTAGTTATATTAATATATATATATATATATCTGTATATTAATATATTTATTTATATTTATATATTAATATATTATTTCATATATTAATATATATTTATAAGATCAGTTTTAAATACATTTATAAAATATTTTTTTTGTGTGTGCGTTTATAAATAAATAAATACATATATTCAACAGACACACACACACACACACATATATATTATATGTGTATCTATAAGTATAATTATTCATATTTATATATATTTACAAATATTATATATTAATATGTATATACATATGTTTAGAATATATAGATAATATATATCAGTTTGTCAATACAGATGCACACACACATATATATATACACATACACATTATATAGGTATTTAAATATTTGTATATTAGTATTTTAAATATAATGGATATTAGTTTTTTTATTTAGATAAGTCTTATATATAGAGAAATATATTTTAGATATATGTTTAATTATTTGTTTAAAAAACTAAATTTTTATGTGTGAATATATAAAAAATATGTATATATTGTTATAAATTTAATTATAAATAATAGTACATTATGAAAAACGATAGCAAGCCCTAGAACCCTGAAAAATAGGTAAATGGAGAAACCCTCAAAACCCATAAATACAGATCAGAAAGTCAAATAAACTCTAAACTCAGGGTAACGGAGAAAACTATTGATCCAGGAGTCTGTTTCACCTCTACGACCAGTCAAATTGAAGATCATAAAACGAGATTTGATATGATAGGTTGTGGACTCCAAACGGACAGGCATATCATAAATTATGGTCATTTGAAAAAACAGCAAACATGACAAAAGTGTTATAAATGGGGGCTCAAAAAACCTAACAACTCATAGAGTCCCTAAAAAGGGCCTAACTTTTTCTCTAGGTGTCCGTTTCAGCTCCATGACCAGTCAATCTGAAGATCATGGAACAAACTAAAATATAATAGGTGTTGAAGGCTGAACTGATAGACAGATCGAGTGTTATTATAATTTTAATAAAAATTTGACAAGGCATCAGACATGGAAAAGAGATTTTGGAGGCCTTCTAATGGGGTTTTGGGGTTTTATGGTTCCAAACATTATTGGAAATATGCTCCATTAAACTTTATATAAATGTATCTTCACTGCCTTTGATTTGATATGTGGTATAGCCCAAACGGGCACCTGAAGTGAAAGTTATGCCCGTTTGAAGTTGGAGTTTTTTTGGAGTTGTGTAGCTGATATATCTTTTGTTTCTTTGATATTATCATAGTTTCTATTAGACTTGGTCCTCACTTGTCTCATGAGCTTTGATTTTACTGGTTGTGTCACTCAAACGGACACTCGGAGCATAATTTATGATCGTTTTAGTGAGTTGTGGGTTTCTTAGGTTTTTAGGTGCTAAGAGCGTTGCTCAATTTCAAACATTAATAACTTCTATTATGAGTGTCCATTTGGGATCTACCATATATAAAATTGAAACTTGTGAAAAGATACACACTCTGGTGTACACTGGAACCCCTTATCACATTCTTCAAGGCCCAAAAAGCCCAAAATCCCTTTGAATGGTCATAAGTTTGGCTCAAGTGTTCGTTTTGCCTCTAACACATATCAAATTGAAACTTGTGACAGGATGTGCACTATAGTGAACACTAAAACACCTTCTCATATTATTCAAGGCACAAAAAGGTCCTTAATCCTTCTAAATGGCCATAATTTCTGCTCCGGGTGTCCGTTTTGTGTCTACCACATATTAAATCGTTCTAAAACATATTTAAAAAATATATATTATATTTACATCAATATTAATATACTTATATATTAATATAAGTTTTTTATGATTTTATTTGAAATATATACTTTATCAGCACTAGGAAAAAAGCGCTGATAAAGCCCCCCTTTATCTGCTCTACTAAAAAAATCATTAATAAAGGGGGGCCCTTTAACAATGCTAAAAAAGTGATGATAAATGGGGTGCCTTTATCAATGCTAAAAAAGAGATGATAAAGGGTCACTTTTAATATTTCTTTTTTTAGTGCTGTTAAAATTTCCCATTATCAGTACTGATAAAGTCCCCCCCTTTATCAGCACTTTTTCAGTGCTATTAAAGGGTGGCGCTGGGGAAAACCAGTTTTTTGGTAGTGGATTATGCCTTTAAAAATTTAGTGCATTATGATCGAGTGATGATCTAGCATGTCAAAGTGCGCAACTGAGGTTTTTTTAGAAAATTTGTTTATAGGAGGTCCAACCAGTGATTTTGTGTGTAATTGTATGTGGTGGGTTGGAAAATATTCCTATAAAATAATTTTGGATATGATGGATGTGGTTTGAAAATTAACATGGTATTTTCAAGAAAACCCAATGTATTCAAGATTTGTGTTTGGACGGTGAGTAAAGGTTTGATTGGGGTAAGATTTGTACTTGGGAGTATAGGATGGTGGTTGGGAGAACTATGAGCTTGGGTATGATTAGACTAAATAAATTATGGTGTCTCTTATTATATGGGTACAGGTAAGCACTATCTCATTTATTCGATAGTGGATATAGGTGATTGACTATGTTTTGGAAAAGTGAGCACCCTATGTTTGGAGATGCATAGTTGAAGCATGTTTTAAATTCAGATATGGAATGTGGTGACTTGATAATGAATTTATGACCTTATTAGTTTAGGTTTAATGGCTTAATGGACAATAAGACTTATTGGTCATGAGAAGTGTTGTGTTGGAGAGATTTTAATACTATGTATTTGTATGGGTTGTGTTAATTCAAAAGTAATTTAAACTTTTTGTTTTATAAATGGTTATTTTTTGGAATTGGGATACAAATAAATGATATTAGAGTTTACAAATAACAAATTATTGGTTTTGAGCATTTAATTAGGCTCATAAGGGGACTTGGGTGCTCTGGAGAGTGTTGGAGAAGTTGCTAGGCTACTCCAATAGCCATCAGCTTGCCAATGAACTCAGGCCAGCTAGTCTATAGGACACTGGTTCACCTATGATCCAAGCAAGAAGGTGTTGTTTTTTTAATTTTTTTAATGGATTAATGTTAGTAATTTTCCAACCCAACCCATCCTAGGATTTAGGTGCCATGCCACTTGGGGGAAGGCCATTTTTTTGGAACCGTCCCCCTCTCTTCCCCCCCTTTTCCCCTTTGGTTCGAGAGAGTTTAATAAATATTTTTTAGTGATTTTAAAGAGTTCCATACTCCATTATCCTTCCTTGATATTCTAATTCTCTATTTTCTAATTTTTTTTCTTTATTTAGGGTTCTTGACCTGATTTCATTGAAGCATGATTGATTTTTCTGTTTTCCATAGGGCTTTCATGTGGCTTGTGTAGAGGTCATCCCAATATGATATTTTCACTCCATTTCAAGACATTTTTTGAAGGTATATTCCATGTTGAATTTTTCTTGTGTTTTTAAATTTTATTAAACTAGTTTATTATTGTTTTAGTTTTGAATTATAGGGCTTATTCTTGGGATAGTTAAGAGAGTACATTACAGACCTTCCATGGGTGGTTGGTCATGTTTTGGGTGTGATAAGGTCACAAGTGAGTTAATTGGAATTTATGCCTAATTAAATTAAATTTTTTAGTTATTATAAAATTTATTAAATGGGTTTTTGGTGGTTCTTGACATGATATACGGCCTCTAGTGTGTGGAAAATTACAGGTGGACTTGGATCGGCCTAGACACTAATAAACGTGTGGTGCTAAAAAAGGGAAATGGATTCATGATTGAGGAAGGTTGTCTATAAAACATGACCCTTAATATTATGCATGTTTATGCTTTCATGTGGTATGTGGTATTTCTAATTAGGGTGACCATAATTGTTTAATTAAATTAATTATCAAATGAAAATTGAGATGCATGGACTAGATAAAGTGTTGAGGGACATATTGGACCCTTTTTCACTATCTTTGTTGCCTCAACTACTGATAGAAGAATCATTGAATATAAATTCTTCACATAATGTAATTAGATCCCAAGGGGTATGAATTAAATAAAATTAATACAATGTATTGGCCCTTAGAATAGGCTCCTTAGTGACCCCTGAGTATTGGGATGTATGGTGAATGAAAATGGTTAAACCATGAAGGCTATAAGAGATGCCTTAAAAATAATGGGCTAGATAAGATGAGTATGTGGAAACCGTTCCTTCTCCACTAAGATGTGATTAATTAGGTGGGTAGACCCTAATGGATTAATGGAAATTTTAGGGGTGAGTTATAACATAGGATGACTTGGGTGTTGAGATGGTCCATGTGCCATATATTGAGAGTGATTCCTGTAAGGATTGATTTGGGAGGTCAATGAGGATGATATATTATTATGGTAACATAGAGGGACACATTTTCCCCTATGTGACAGGTTTTGACCTGAGATATAAGATTGTGGTTGTAACATAAGAACCTGAATCACTAGTGGAAGACTGATATGGTTATACAAGGTTAGGTCATTCACTTAAGAGACTGACCTTGGTTATATGAGATGATGAAGGTGGGGTGTATTTCCCATTGAGAATTATTTGATAAATGGGATTGTAAACACTTGTTAATTGAACATAATTTAATGTAAATTTTATCATAATACATGGTTTTGAGTCCCTAGATATGGTGGATGTTCTAGGTTCTCATTTATTTATTTTACAAATTCCGAGTATGATGGATAACCTTTGGAGCATGTGTTGGATATTCATTTATTCTTGTGAAATGATTGTGATGCTAGGGAGGATAATTCATGGGATGTTTTCTATGTGAATGTGGGGTCAGGTGTTAGGGTAGGTTTGTATCCCTAGGTAATGTATTCTTGTCACCTAGCTCATGGGAGGTTGGTTACCCTTAGATGCATATGATAGGTTGTATATGAGGGTATGGGATGTTACCCTCAAACATTTTGGGATTATTGGATAAGTTCTTTCGATACAAAGGCACGATATACAACCCCCCAAACAATATGATATTCCTTATACATTCTCATTAGATCTGTGGGTATGGGACCCCCCCCTCACACATGCACACAAACACACACACACATTTGGATACTATAGACGGCCCTAATAAGGAGTTATTTTTTCAGCCTGACTAATGGGGGAGTTAAAACCTATGATTTTATATCATTCATAATGGAGAGAGATTAGACCAGGGTATTTCTATCCTATATACTATGGTGAGGGAGATACCATGTTTTTATCTCATGTACACCAAGGTGAGTCAGACCCCCAAGCAATTACAATGGTAGGCACAAATATAGGATGTTTTCATAGACACTCTAATATTTTCCAAAGAAATTATAACTAGATTCACGTGTCACCACATAACTCGAGGATCAACAATGATATATTTTTCTAGGTTTAGTACTTATTTACTTATCTAAGCATATCACATGTATGAATAATGCATTTAATAATTATGTATGGGACCACATTGGTGATTCCCTATCGATTTGTACTCAAACCATTCTCAAGTGGCCATGACACTTTGGTACCTAAGCATACCTCTCACTGTTTATAGGTAGAGGTTGGACCAAGGGCTAGGATCTAATCATTTTTTCATCTATCTTGGATAAATTAAGGGTAATGGGATGATATTAGGCTTAGGGTATGGTGAATAAGACTCCTTTTTTTTACCTTGTATATGTGATCAGTCTAGTGGGAAATTGGTTGTTGTATGCTTGTATGTTATACTAAATCTGTACTCAAACCATTCTCATGTGGCCATGACACTTTGGTACCTAAGTAGGCCTCGCAGTGGTTGTAGGTAAAGGTTGGACAAAGGCCTAGGATTTGATCATTTGTAAAGATATCTTGGATAAATTAAGGATACTGGGATGATATTAGGTATAGGTTATGGTGACAGATCCTCCTATGTATTTTATTTATTTTTTTAACCTTGTATATATGATCAGTCTAGTGGGTGGTCAGTTCTTGTATGCTTGTATGCTGCACTAAATCTGTTATATAATTTTTCTTATTTATTTATTATGCATATTCTAATATTTATATTATGGATGATGTTTGGTGATTCCTTTTATTATTGCACACTATAATATGGGGGTATAGTCTCCTCACGGATGTACCCTAGACCCCCACTACTAGTTTGAAACCTCTGGTGTATGGGGAGGGACACCTGAGGTCCTATTTCCCTCAATCTGCTTACTATCTAGAGTTAACTAGTCTAGGAAATGACATATATTTTGGGTATTTTAGGAACATTACCTAATATGTTTACTACTTTTTTTAATGGAAGATAGTTTCACCTAGAATTTCATGGAATGAAGAGGTTTTTTCTTTAATTTTATAAATTAATTCTATTTTAAAATATCATGCACATATCATGCCTGTCAAAATTACTAAATGAACATTTCAAATGAATTATCAAAATTAAAAGTTAATTTTATAACTCTAAAATTAAACTTAATGGTTTTCCCTTTATATAAAGGGTATGTGTGGGCTATTTAATGGTTGTTTATACACATTAAACATTTTATTTATGTGATTGTTTTTATGTATTTTTTTTAAAAGATGTTATATACAAATGTTTTCTTAAATTATATGTGAAGGATTTATTGGAAATTTGTATAATTTTTTTTCTAAAGATTATGAACCTTGTAACATGACCCTGGTTTATTATAGAAATTTAGAGAGTTTTAAAATTGTTTTAAAGTTATATGATGTTTTCCCCCATTAAGAGAAGTTATATTGTTCTATTATTCTTAAGTAATGGGGATATTTCTGTGAAGGGTGTTTGGAGGATAGTGTGATATTGTATATTAATTGATATGATTAGATTATACATAGTAATTTATTTATCTCTCCTCCATTAATTAATTATGGGAATCTATAGTTGGATTAGTGGGAAATATAGGGACACATGATTCACTAGTGTATGACCACTCTTGGACTATTTTCCTTGAGTTTAGAATTTTCTCTACTTAAGGTATTTTCCCCTCGGTTAAGATAGGTTGGGTAGAATTGATTGTTAATGTAGGTTGTTAGAAATCGATAATAAGACTCTCTTTAATGATATCACATTAGCTCTATTCTAGACTATACCTAGGGATCCTAGGATCCCATGTTTGTTGTTATTTTATTATATATATATATATTGATTTTGTCACGTTTATTCTAATTATTTTAATATATCATATCTAGGGTATTAATTTGATTCTTATTATATATAAAAAAAGTGTTTTTACTTATCCTTCATGAGTATCGTTTCGAAAGAAGTATTTAACTATTTTTCAATATATTAAAATTATTTCTTCTTGAAAAGGATTGATGATAATTTTTATTCATTTTTTTTAAATACTATCTTAAAAAGAATAGTTTTTAAAGTGCACAAATTGATACTTGATTTAATATATATATAAATCTTACATTCTATATATATTTCAGGATATATAGAAATGGTTTTATTTCTTAAAGGTTATGGATGGTGGGTGGGGAGAATACCGTATGTTTTTCTCAGGCTTATATCATTATAGGATTATCTAGGTAACACTGGGATGAAAAATATGTTCTTTGAAAATTTGGTTTAGGTATTATGGATGTTCCAAGAAAGGAATTAATTGGATTAATAAGTGAATAATGTTAGGCGGTGTATTTTTTATTTCTCTTTTATTCCCTTTTATTTGTGTACCTGAACACCTAAACTTTCAAATTTATTATCATTAACTTTTATTAGTTTTATATTTTGTTGTGTATTTTTTTGAAATTGTATTATTCTAGATATTTTTATTAGTTTTGGTTTTTTGTTATGTATTTTCTTGTTTGGTTATGGTTTATTCTAGAACTATTTATTTTCATGGTGTGACCTTCCAAGGTATAGAATGTTCATGTTAGATTTTATAGTGGAAGTTGTTTGTTTATTGTTTATTTATCAATTAAAATAATTACCATCAATGTGAATTTAATACTATGGAATTATTTTCCAGCTCATGGGGATCAAGAATGACCTTCAGGCCATGTCATGCACAAACATGGGCACCCAAGCCAGGGGTGTCCCTAGTTTTTTTATAACATATAGGGATACCATGTGACAATGGTGTACTGTTGAGTATATAGATCATTTTTTTTCTTGGGGGAGTTACAAATTTAGTAAAAAATTATTGGGTCCTTTACATTGGATGTTTTATCTAATCTTCTATTATTTACTGATCTTGGATTTGTGTGCGGAAAATGATTCAGATAAGAAACCTCCTACATTTATAGTGGAGTATTTGGATTTATTTCCCTGTGATTTTAGAGGATTTCTACCTCATCTTAATATTTAACTCTAAATTTATCTACACTCCAAGAACACTATAATATCTTCTATATCTTATCGAATGTCCCTAAATGATATTATAAATATCAAGGTTCAGTTTGAGGACCATATGGATAAATATTTCACCAAATCCAATGTGTCTCCTTAGGAATCATTGGTATTGATTTGTAAAAAGGTATAAGGGATTATAAGGCTTTTTGTTGACTATATTTACTTGAATAAGGTGAAAATCAAGAAAAAATTCCCACTTCCAAGAATTAAATAACTTCTCAACTAAATAAAAGGACAAAATTGGTTCTTGAAGAATGATCTTAGGTTTGGTTATCACTAGATTTGGGTCCATGATGAGTATGTCCTAAAGATGGTGTTCAAGTGTTGTTACGGACATTATCATTTTTTGGTGATGAACTTTGGTGTAACAAACACCCTAGAAATGCTCATGGTCCTCATAAACTATAACTTTTAACCCTTATTGGACTGGTTCATGGTTGTTTTAATTGATAAAAGGTTTATCTATTTATAATTAGAGGAGGAGTATACTAAGTATATTAGAATTATCCTGGATTTTATTTGATAGAACTAAATCTATGGTAGACTCTTGAAGTGTCATTTCTAGATTTGAAGTGTCTATTTCATGGAGAATATCGTATTTGAGGTAAGAGTGGATATGGTCTAAAAAACCAAAGTAGTTTTTAATTAATATCCACAAAAGAGTATGTTTGAATTGTGTATAATCCTTAGGTTAGTGGGTCACTATTATGGATTCATGGAAGTCTTGTCTAGGATTACAACTCCCATGAATAACCTTATAGAAAATGGGTGGCCCTTCATATGGTATGAGTAGTGTTAGAGGGTTTTCAAAGATCTCAAGTACAGATTTATGACTATTTCTATTTTTAGGTAGTAGGTTTAATTATTTTATTACATGATATTTTGAGATTACTCTAGATCTAGGCTTGGTTATGTTATGATGTAGAGGTATAAAATGATTTATTATGGGTCCATAAAATTGATACCTCTTGAGAAGAACTACATGCCCCATGATTTATAGATCACAATGGTAGTGTTTTACTTGAATACATAGAGACATTAACTTCTTGGTGAGAAATTTATAGTCTTCACAATATAAAAATTAATAGGACTATCTTCACCCAAAGATATATTAAATAGAGGAAGTGGTTTTGGTTGGAGTTTCTATACGACTACGACTTAGAGAATATTTATACTTCAAGAAAAGGAAACAAGGTAGATGATCCCATTACACAGAAATACCATGATAAATTGATAGAGGAGGTTTCTATTTAGTTGGAAATGATGCTATATTACTTAGTGAGTAAGGGAGATGTATCATAACTTTGATTGATGGTAGTGGCCACTTAACTTCTTTAGTGATTGATGGAGGATCATTTGGGTGACATTGATTATGAGATCCCAAACAACCAAATATCATATGGTAATGCACTAGATCAATTTTCTAAATTTTGGGAGGGTTTAAAACTCTTTTAGGGGTAAATAGTGGTTTTGATCATGATACATGAAGAGATTATGAGAGAATTCCACACTTCAACCTTTACAGTATATCTAAGTGTGATGAATATATACAAATAAATTTGGAATCAATTTTATTTGGATAGGTATAAATATGAGTGTTTTTTAGTTTATATCATGGTGTCTCACCTATGAATAGGGGATGTTAGATCACCTAGTCCCTGTAGGTATAACCCAACCCTTTGAGGTTCCAAAGTGGAAGTGGGATTCTATATAAATGGATTTTATGATAGGGTTTCCATGATCATAGAGAGGTCAAAATTAAATTTTATTAACCATCATCCAATTAACTAATTTGGACCATGTCCTTCTTATTCAGTAGTAGAGTTTGGTAGACTTATTAGGATTCTTATACATAAATATGATCATCTGGTTTTATGGGATACCCTCAAAACTTAGTTTCAACGGATTCTAAATTAACATTTGGGTTGTATAAAATATTACAAGAGGTTTTCATGATTCGGTTATGGTTGAGTACAATATTCCAACCCCATAGCTAAAATAAGAGAAAAATATAGGTTATTGAGGATATATAATGGCCACGTTTTCTATATTTCTACCAAATAAAGAAGAATGAACTTTCTTTAGTGGAGTTTCTGTAAAAAATTATCTACCATTATACTATCAGTATAGAAACTTTTGAGGACTTGTTTGTGAGACCCTTTAGGTCACCTCTATGATATACGGAGGCTATAGAGTCATCACATATGGTGTCAAAGTTGGTAAAATTGAAATAGAGAAGGTTAAAGTGATCCAAGGGGAGATGATGACATATTGTCTCCATTATAATCCCTATAAAGATAGTTGATAGAGGACTTTATTGTTTTAGGAGTGAGATCACATGTTCCAGAAGATATATCAATTGTATGGTTTGTGAAGGTTTGTTTTGGGGCGTATTTTATCCCATAAGTTCTTCAATCCATTATAGATTCTTCATAAGGTGGGTATAGTTTCTTATCACTTATCATTTCACCTAAAGTTGGGTTGGGTGCACAATGTCTCCTATTTTTCACAATTGAGGAGATACATGCATGAACTTTCAAACATTATCGAGTAAGGAAATTTGGATGTTAAGGATGATGATACCTTCTTGGAGAACATGGTGACTTTTATGGATCTATGAGAGAGGATCGTTAAATGTTATGGTGTACCCCTTATTAATTTTTTATGGTGGTATGAGGGCCTTCAATATAGGTCATGGGAATGTGAGACCCATATGTGGGCTCATTACCCTCAACTTTTTGATAAGGTTGGTATTTTCAAGATGAAAATGAGGGGAGTATGCAGAGTCTTGGTTTTTTTCACTCCAAAATTTTAGTATATTTTAAATAAACTTTTATGTATATGTTGTTGAGACTTTTTCATTTAATGAGCATTAAGAATGAATGAATATATTATATTAAATATAATATATATTTTTAGTCCATAGGTTAGTGTGATCAAGGTAAAATTAAATTTCCTTTTAAAAATATCCTTGTAAGGTAAAAATGATGCATTAATTGCATCCAAAATAGAAATTTTACCCTAGGGGTTTATAAAATTAGTTCACAACCTAGGATTTTGGGGTTAGACCATCAAAAGTTTGTTATTAAATAAATAAAATAATTTTTAATTAATTAATTATTATATCCATAAACCCAAAACATCCTTATATATTCATACATTACCACTCTAATTTTGGTTATCCACTATAAAACTAAATTAGAGAGATAGAGAAAGAAAATGATGGGGAGACTATTGGGAGAGTCAAGATCCAAATAAAAAAACATGTTCTTAGAGAAGAGATAACAAATAGAACCTAGTGCAGGTGTGGTAAATGAAAAAAATGATCCCAAGTTGATGTTGGTCTCATTATTATAAATTATTTGCTCTCTTCTTAATGATTTATGATCTTATAATATTATTCTTTATTTATCATTCAAAATATATTGTACTTGTTAAATTAATTTTTTTATTATATTGTTAAATTATAATTATTCACTAAATTCATAATCATTGGTGAATCTGCACCTGGATATCATTGGATAGACATTGACACCAACCCCTAAAATATTCTATCAATGGGTTTTTATTCCCATTATTAATTGTTTCAACCCTTTTATACATGAATTAATTGATGGATTCAACATGGATGAAAGGTCAATGAATATTGGATTTAATAAAAAAACAATTGGAATCTAGGATTATAAGACACTGATCATAAAATTAAAGTAGAGGAAAAGGCATGTGGGATTATCAAGAGGTGATGACATATCATTTAAAGGAATGATCATGTGAGATTTGGATGCCAACGGTGTATAGGTAATTGGGGAAGTATACAAGGACTCTCATAGGATTTATTTAGAAGAGGATTGTTTCCTAGGACTCCCAGATGAATGATTATGGTCTTGATAGTCATATTCTATGTTTTAAGCATGATTGGAGGTGGTTTTGAAGACCGAAAAATGATTTTTAAGGAGTTATATAACTTATGGTCAAATACGTGATCACATGTCATGTCATTTTGAGATAAATGTTGTGTATCATATTAAAAATGGTCAAAATGGTTTCTCATCAAGTTAAATACTAAATGGGGTATACTTTTAATGTACACTTCATGTGGTCCTAGGTCACCTATATTGACGTGTACATGGGAAATACATCCAATAAGCTATTTTAAGTCACATACTATGTAAACCATCATACACACTATGTACATTTGGAGCATGAGATTCAATATAGTAGTGGTATACATAGAGTACCCAAAATGGTAATATATTCCAAGCACATTATCATAAATTCCATATATATTTACCCCCACATGACATGTGGTAAATATTATATGATGTGACTTCTATTAAGGGGATACACATCACATTCTCTAATAACACATGCCATGTACCATTCCCCAACCATGTAAGTTTTTGTATCTCCATGCCTAGGACTTAGATATGGTCATGTAAGTATCTTATCCTAAGCAATTTTCCTCATAGAACATGATGTTTCATCCTTACTTGGCATCATAGGTGATAAATAAAGAAAATTTAGGAAGTTTAGTTTTTTTAACTCCCTTTGGATGATGAATGGGAATGGGTATGATTATTAGTGTAGATAAATAGCTAGGAACCCCCAGTTATGTGTGATTATAGGGCTTGGGTCCCCCAAATTCTTCCCAACATTTAGAACTCTGCTTCTCACTCAAGGCATCGGTCCTCCGGATCGGGCATGTGGACAGTATTTGATGTGACCTATTCTGATTACATTTTTCTACATATTTTATAGTAATAATTTAGTTTTTAATATTATTGGTCAGATTAGATTACTCAAGAGGGGGTGAATTGAATATCTATAAAAACTTCTGTTACAAATTGGTTCTTTGAAATTTTCCGCCAATTAAAAATATAATCAAATTCTGTTTGTAGTGAATTTATAAAATTATTGAATGGTAAATTAATTTCTCATAAGATTGATTTGTTCTCAGCTATAATAATTAAAGATTAATATACCTTTTAAAACTAACCTAATAGTTCAAAACAATTATAAAAACTTGCTAAACTAACTATCAAAATAAAGATTTAGTTTCCTAGAATATAATGTAAATAAGAGAAAAAACTAAATTAAAAGATACAATGGATAAGACAAGTGGTTAAATCTCAATATGAGACCTAATCCACTCCACTCGGTTATCACCCGCCACCAAGAAGTTTATATTAATAAACTTGATCCACACCCTGGATCGGGGTAAGCAATAGTGCACAGGACTGTCCAGGTCACATGACCTCTTTCACTATTATTCATGGGTATAAAATACAATGTAACATAATGACCTCTTCCACACTTATTCATAGGATTAAATAGATTTAATAATATATAAGAGGAAGGATATCTTGTATCCTTCAGTTTAATATAGGAGATATTGAGAGTTTTAATATAGACATACACACACTGATTGAAAACTAAAAGCAGTACACAATAGAGAAAATATGATGAGAAAGGGTTATAAGTGCTATGAGTGTTATTCTATGTATCTCTATACATGTAGGATGAAGCAGATGCACGTATCGAGTCCTCTTGTGAAAAATAGTGTATCTTAAGTCTGGTGATCTGGTTTCCAGTTTTATGGTGTAAGATATCTACCTTGTGTTCTTCTTAGAGTTGGTACTATGAAGATGTTTTCAACTCTGATCTATGGTAGTCTAGCCTTTAAGAATCGAGAGTGCATTGTGTGTTCTTCAGTTGTATCTTGTTGCATGTATCAGTTTTCTTTTTAAATGCCCTCTCCTCTACCTTTTGTTCCAGTGCCACGCTTTTCTTTTGTTACAGAGTGCATGTGTTGAATCCAACATGATGAATGTATTCTACACCTCGTACCTCTTACTATCAGGTGACATGTATACAAAGAAACATTAATTATTCCAGTTCCTTTAAATGACTCAAATATGACCGTTATAAATTAAATTGAAAATGAAAAAGTATATTAAATAATGGTGTCATTGTTTGTCTTGAAACAGTATCACTTGGAAAGGGTGTCACTATGAAATGATGTCTTGTTCTTTTCCTTTGAGTAGTGAGATAGTAATGATTCCATAGTTTTATTGAGATCAAGAACTAGTAGCATAGATGCAGTGTTAGGATCATGGTGTCTGGTCCTTTTTCAAATTTGATCGGTGTCTTGGTGATGGTAGAAAGGAACTGGTGTCACAGACTTCATGAGATCTGAAACTAGTTATGGTGTCAGAGTCATGGTGTCAGGGTCACAGTGTCAAGGTCATGGTTTCTGGGTCACGGTGTCTGGGTCACGGTGTCTGCATCACCATGTCTGGGTCACGGTGTCTGGGTCATGGTGTCTGGGTCTTTTCCAAAAACCAGAACCGGTGGCATACTTACGATTTCTCAGACTTAGAAAAATATCTATAAACAGTCTTAAGTAGTATTATTCAAAAAATGAATTAGACCTAATCATTCATATAAGAAAACATATAAAAAAAATAAATATAGTTTACAATAATCAAACATTATTTATAAGAATCAAGATATTGTTAAAGTTTATTTAACGTATAGGGAAACCAACCATCTTGATACATGCTTTGAGATAGATTAAATTGGTTTAAAATAATTTTTGATCATTAAAACAAGATTAAAACATGAGGAGTCCAATAATATCGCCCTTTTTGATGATTAGAAATCATAGGAGTTAGATTTTTGTTCTTAGTATGCTTTCTCCCCCTTTTGGTATTATCAAAAAGAGTATAGAAAAAATAAAAAAATGGAATGAAGGTAAATAAGAGAATATAAAACAACAGTGCACATTTCATTATATGGAAAGATATTTGTCCATACAAGTAGTAGGAAAAAGTAGAAAACATCCGTATCAAAATAAAATTTTCACTTTTCTTCAGCACTAACTATCTTCCCTTTACCCTTGGCAGCAACATCAGAACAAGCCACATGATCGGAATTAGATGTTGAAGAAGGTGGTGAGCCAACTGTCGGAGAAGGAAGAGGTATCCCTTAAAAAACAGAAGGTTCCAGAGTGGGGTTGGTTGAAGACCAAAGAAAGTTTTGGTCAAGGATAATAGGTCTGATCTGGCTCTGAGCCTGAGATATAGACATCAAGGCAAAAACAAAAGCAGTGGATGAGGAAGGAGTTAAACCAGGCAGAAAAGGTGAAGCTTTAGGAGCCATAATGGAAGTGATTTGTACATAAAGATAAGGATTCAATAATTGAATGAAACTATTAGTGATCTCACCACCATAATGCATTGTCTTCTCGAAACCATCTTTGTTCTCCATGAACTTTTCCAATAGGGGATTGAAATATTTAAGCTTTTGGACTTGAGTCTTGAAGGCTTGAGTGATATGAGGAATTTTCAAATTCTCTACAATATATTTGAAATGAATGATCATATCATGCTTAGAGAAAATTATATTAATGTATAAATAGACTTTCTTAGTAATTTCTTCCTGAGCTTCATTGGAAATTTTTGAATGAATCCTCAATAAGTCAAGTACTCTGTCTCTATTATTGACAAACGTAGATAATATTTCCTTTTCAAAACCACTTAAAACTAACTGAAGTTCCTCCTTAACAATAGTTATGAGTAGATCACTATCAATGGGTTGAGATGAATGCCTTGATGAATTAGAGGATATAACAGATAAATTGAGGGACTTGATCTGATTTAGAACATTCTGTAGAAATCCCATATACTCATTATTCAGTTTGTTAAGAGTAACAAAAAGCTCACACATCTCATTTACTATCTGGATGTTTCTCTCAACCACTTTTTCAAATATTGAAGCCAAGTTCGGTTGAATCAGAGATTCAATCTGACCACTAACATCCTCAACAGGATGAGCAATAGGAGATTTTCCTAATTTCAACACTTTTTTCATATCATCAACCACATCCCTAAGAAACATCACCTCATCACTCAATTGCTTGTTCTCAATTCTAACCTCTTGTATTTCATGAAGAAGTTTTGGTTGAATTTTCCATATGATTTTCTCTAATATCAAGGTAGTATCTTTTTAACTAATATTTTTCACAGGAGTATGATGTGTGTTCGTGATCTTTTCAAATCTAGCTAATAAATTAACTCCAAAAGCTTTCAAATCATTATGACTCACAGAAGAAGAAGGATCTTGTGAAGGTTCAGGAATAGAAGCTAAGACGGGTTTAGGCTCCTTAGCAGATATTACTTATAGAGTAGAAACTTGTTTCAATTAAAACATAGTGGAAATTTATATGCCTTTAACCAAGTCCTCCTAGTAATTATCCACATCTAAGTAGCTAGGAAACTTATACCAAGTATCCAAAGTTCTTTGATCAACAGGATTGGGAACTTCAAAACTTTCTAGACTGGGGTGTTGCTCCCCTCAATAGATGCATCTCTTACAAGACTAAGATATTAAATCCCTTGATCTATTTCTAAATTTTCATCTCTAATAGAATCACCCATTTCTTTTCTAGCTAGTTAAAAGGCTTGTTCCATTCCTTCCTCAACAGATAGGATAATTTCAGTATCTTCTTGTTCCTCTAAATGTTCCTCAACAATAGCCTCTTCTTAAATAGTAAGTTCTTATTCTAGATGCTCCTCAGGAACAACATTTTCTTTTACACTAATAGTATATTATTTTATAGAATCAGGTTATTCTTCTAAATCAATACTTCTTTCAGTAACAGTTTCTTTCTTCTCAACTACATTTTGTGGAACTGGTAAACCATTGTCTTCTTTATCCAAGATAGTTCCTTCCATAGGTGAAATAACTGCCTCTTCTTATTCTTCATCAGGATAATCAATATCTTCATCTGGTTCCAAACAAGGATCAGATATGTTCTTAGGTATTGAAGTATGCTCAACCAGATTAAACTTTTCATACAACCTTTCATTGTACTCCACCCGATACTTTTTCCAAGTATTCCAACTTATTTTCAGCCTTCTTACTATATCCTTTGAGATACGAAACTCATAGTCTTTGATGGATTTTTCATTCGGTCCAACCACTCCTTTAGAATAAAACATTGCATAGATTAACCTTGAATAAATCAAAGAGGTAGACTTTGAAGTTGTCTTAATCAATTCACATATGTGAAGTATAATATACTTACACAAATTAATCTTGTGCCCATTTTTCATAAGAAGTATCAAGAATACATCCTGATACTTGAGGGTAGAAAAATATAATTTCCTTGGAATAATAAAATTCTAGATAAACTTAAACAGTAACCTTGTTTCACCATCCAAATAAATATAAATTTCTCTTTTTTTCTTCTTATTGCCAGTAAAACTTCCCAGGGCCTCTTTTAAGACAAAAACATCCCTTGGAAGAGGAGGACCTCTATGGTAGTCCAAAAAAATTTCTTTATGAGGTATCCCTAGGTAGCCATCCCATAAACTCAAGGAAAAATTACATCTTTGACCACTAATCTAGATTCTTACAACAAAACCATCTTTAGTATTTAATGAAAACTAGGCATACTGATAAAACTGAGAAACAAGTTTTGGATAAATCAGATGTGTCTCTTTTGTGAACTAGTTCAGCCATCCCTATTCTTTTAGTATTTTTAAAACTAAATACTTACTTTTCAGCAGCAACTTAGGAAAAATTTAATTTTCTGGTACTATTATTATATCAGTAAGATTCGGGTTTAACGGTCCTTCGGGCACTACTTTCGGTGCCCTTTTCACTTTCTTATGATATCTGTGCTTCTTGGGATTTGATGAAGATGATAGATTAATTATGGGAATTAAATGAGGGTTTGAGAGAGAGAGATAGAGATTAAGGGATGAAATAGAACTTACGGTTTGAAAGAGAGGGGTGTCGGTTTCGAGAGAAGAGTACTTGAGTGAATAAAAGAGTGTAAAATATTTGATTTTTATCATTTATGGATTTAAAGTGTCATAAATTCAAAATCATGGGATAAAAATAATAAAATAATCAATACAGCAATATGTGTAATAAAATACAAATAAAACAAAAAATATTCATTATAGTGAGACTGGAACATATTATCACGATGATATCGTAAGAGATTTTCACAGTGTCATCTTTACGGTGTGACTCCAAAGAGTGCGACCATACCATTTGAGATAGTTAGTGCAAGATAGTAACCAAGAGTTAGTAACTGTAAGACTGTAACCATAAAACAATAAATTCAAGACAGTAACTTGTAAAATTGTGAGAGTGAGAAATTAATTATAAGACAGTGACATGTGAAACTGTAAATCATGAAACCTTAAACTGTGAAACAGTAACCTGTGAGATAGTAAGTTTTGAAACATTAAACTTTATACTTAAGATTTATCATTCCTAATTTATGTATGATGTAATATATCCTTTCACAATTTAATGGTTTAGTGAATATATCAACAAGATAAATTTAGTTTCAATGAATTCCAAAATGATATCACCTTTTTGATAATGGTCTCTCAAAAAGTGATGTCTTACATCAATATGTTTTGTCCTTGAGTGTGAAATAGGATTTTTTGAAATGTTAATAGCACTTGTATTGTCACAATTTATAGGTACATGCCTGAATTGATATCCATAATCTAGTAATGTGTGTTTCATCCATAAAATTTGTGCACAACAACTACCATCAGCTATATATTCAGCTTTAGTAGTAGATGATCAAACAAAGTTTTGTTTCTTACTACACCATGACACTATAGACTTGCCTAAAATGTCACATGGTACAAAGGTGCTTTTTCTATCTAACTTACAACCACCAAAATCCAAATCTTAATATCTAACTAACTCAAATTATTTCCCAATAGGATAGAACATTCTTAGATTGTGTGTATGTTTGAGGTTTTTGAAAATCCTTTTAACAGAATTTAAATGAAATTCTTTAGGATTTTCTTGAAAATGAGCACACATAGAGAAACTAAACATAATATCAGATCATCTAGTTGTTATGTAGAGTAAGCTTCCAATCATTCCTCTTTATATGGTTTTATCAATAAATTTTCCATCTTCATCAAGATCCAACATACAAGTAGTACTCATTGGAGTATCACTACTTTTAGTGCTATCTAATCTAAAATGTTTTAGAATATATTTAGTGTATTTTCATTGATTTAAAATAATATCAAATTTATTTTGAAAGATTTTAAATCCAATAAAGGATTTTAGTTCACCCCTTAAAATCATTTAAAATTCATTTTTCATCATTTTAGAAAACTCAATACATAAGTAATTTTTTGAAGATCCCAAAATAATATCATATATATAAATTTGAACTACTAAAACATCATTGGAAATTTGTTTTATAAAAATAGTAGGATCAGCTATACCTTTTGTAAAACCTTTGGAAATAAGAAAAGTACATAATATATATTACCAAACTCTTGGAGGTTGTTTTAAACCATACAAAACCTTTGATAATTTGAAAACATGATTTGGAAAGTGAGGATTTGTGAAACCAGGAGTTTTTTCAACAAATACATCCTTATCTATATACCCATTTAGGAATTCACTCTTGACATCCATTTGATATATTTTGAAATTTATATGGGAAGCATAAGCAAGAAGGATTATGATGTCTTCAAGTCTAGAAACGGGTGAAAAGGACTCCTCATAGTCAATTCCTTATTCTTGACTATAGCCTTATGAAACCAATCTAGCCTTGTTTCTAACTATGTTACCAGCTTCATCTACCTTATCTATAAACACCCACTTAGTGCCTATGGTAAATATGTCTTTGGGTCTTTCAACAAGTTTCCAAACTTTGTTTCCTTTAAACTAGTCAAGTTATTATTGCATATACATCACCCAAAATTAATAATTTATAGCATCAATAATGTTTTTAGGTTCAAGTTGTGACAAGAAAACTTGATGTTCAACCTGATTTCTAAGAGAATATCTAGTTTTTGTTCCTTTATCTAAATCTCCTACAATAATATCTAAAGGATGTTTCTTAAGGGTTCTGATAGATCTAGAAAAAGAGTGTCTAGTGATTTTAGGTTCTTCAACAGGTTCGGTTTCATTATGACTTGAATCTAGAAAATTTCTAAAACTAGAAGTTTTTAGAGATTCCTCTATAGAATAGTTAAAGGATTTATCATTGATGTCTAGGTTTGACATATCATCCTCAATATTATCTAGAGAGGTCTTAGGCTCATGTGGATCTATCTCATCAAACTTTACATGGACATATTCCTCCACACATTTAGTTCTTTTGTTAAACACTATATAGGCTTTACTAGAGATTGAGTATCCTAGAAAAATTCATTCATCACTCTTGGATGCAAATTTCTAAATATTGTCCTTAGTATTAAGGATGTAGAATTTTCAACCAAATACTTTGAAGTATCTTAATTTGGGTTTTATATTATTCCATAACTCATATAGAGTTTTTTTTAGAATTGGTCTAATCAATACCCATATTAATAATATAGAATGTTTTATTTACAGCTTCAACCCAAAAATAAATAGGTAAGTAATATTCCATAAGCATAGTTCTAGAATATTTTTGCATGGTCCTATTTATTTTTTCTATAACATTATTTTGTTGAGGAGTTCCAAGGGTAGAGATATTATGACTACATAAGTTTTGTGAGCAAAAGGATTCAAACTCTTGATTTTTAAACTCACAGCCATGGTCACTTTTTAAAGATTTAATTATAAGTCCACTAAGGTTTTGTACAGGTTTATCATATTTGGTGAAATGAGAGAAAGCTTTACATTTTTTATCCAAGAAGAAGGTCCAGGTATATCTTGAAAAGTAATCTACAAGAACATAAACATAGTGCTTCCCATTTAAACTAGAAACTCTATATGGTCTAAAAAATCCATGTGAACCAACTTGAGAGGTTGAGATGTTGAAACTTATTTCTTTGGTTTGAAGTAAATTTTGTGTTGCTTTCCCT
Organism: Viscum album; assembly: GCA_963277665.1. NCBI lineage: Eukaryota > Viridiplantae > Streptophyta > Magnoliopsida > Santalales > Viscaceae > Viscum > Viscum album. The sequence continues at coordinate 1,161,270,255 of OY728120.1, read as the reverse complement.
TTTGACAAGGATTACACACTTTATCATTTGGAAACTCTAGTTTGGTTAGATCTTTGACTAAACTTTTTCTAGTTAGCTTTCTAAGTGAGTGAATATTGCAGCGTCCCTGTCTTCTATTATAATTCCAATACTCTTGGTGAAATACACTTAAACATGAAGCATTTTGAGAAACTAAAGAATCTATGTTAATAGAATATAAATTTTCATTTCTTAATGTAGAAAATATTAAATCATTTTTATAATTGAAAACATTGCAAGAATAATTTTCAAATTTAACATGAAATCCATTATCACATAGTTGTGAAATAATAAGAAGGTTATATTTCATTCCATCAATAAAAAGTAATTTGGAAATTAAAACTAAGTTAGACTTACTGATTTGGAAAAGGCCAATGATTTTTCCTTTGGAATTGTCACCAAAGGTGACAGGTCCACCATCAATTTTTATTAGGTTCTTGAAACATGAATAGTATCTGGTCATGTGTCTTGAACACTGACTTTCCAAGTACCACAAGATTTTATAGGAGCTCTTCAAACAATTTTCCCACAAAATAGTCAAATAAAAACAGACTTTGGTACCCATATTTGTTTTTGAGTCGAGTAATATTAGTCACTAGTTATTTAGAACCCACATCTACCTCATAGGTTTTATGTAAATATTATTTAAAGTATTTTAGAAATAAACTCTATTGGGTCTAGAAAAACTCGAAATAGTGGAGAGTGTATCATAGTTTGAACTAGGATAATGTTTTACTGAACTAGAGGTAAAGTTGTATGTTCTAGATTTAGAAACTAAATTTGTTTTTCCAAAATTTCTTTTACTAGGTTGATAGAAAATACAAGTAGTGTATTTAGGGGAAATCTGTTTACCTAGAATTTATTCCAAGGTAACTTTACCATTAGTAAACCTTTCTAGATCATTTTTTAATTTCTCATTAGATAGATTTAATTCATATTTTTATTTGAGAAATTGAACATTTTTCTCTCTTTATACAGTAAGTTCATATTTAACAGTTGAGGTAAGATCATAATGTTTCTTTAAAGATTAGTATTTATATTTTAGTTCATTACATGTCTCTTCAAGAATATTGCAATACTCAAGAATTTCTTCTTTAGACATATTTTTAGAATCACTTTCATCTCTAGAATAATAGAAATTTTGTACAGGAGATTCTAGGGTTACCTCATATGTGTTTATCATTACACACATATTAGCTTTGTTAGCATGTTCATCATGTGAAGAATCTAAGTCACTTGAATTATCCTCATAAGTACTCCAAGTTTCTTTCATTACCTTTTTATACTTTATATCTTTGTCCTCATATTTTTTATACATTAGCTTGGTACATTCATCCTTTACATGTCCCTTTTACTTATATTCATAACATACTATCTCATCAGACTTTTCTTTCCTTTTCCAATCTTTCTTCCAGCTTCCCTTTTGATCATATCTTCCTCTAATGTTAGGCTTTCTGAAAAAATTCTTACTTTTGTAAAATTTCTTAAAATTTCTAGCTAATTGATCCATATCCTCATCACTATTGAGTGATGATTGTTCACTACTGGAACTTTCTATATAGACTCACAGTTTCTCAATTTATTTGTGTCTAGAGGTGGTGGTCTTGAATGCCATAGATTTTATTTTGGGTTCATCCTACTCTTCCTTGTTGACTTTCATCTCTTATTCATACATCATTAGTCTCCCAATGATTTCATTGATAGGTAATTTCCTAATGTCACATGACTCTCTAATTGATACAAATGTATCTCACCATCTATCAGGTAGTCATCTGATAATCCTCATGATTTTACTTTGGTAGTGAAATCTATTCCAAGAGAGATCATTATTTTATTGAACTTGAGATAAATATAAAAAATAGATTCATCATTATTCATTTTATAGTTATCATACATAATATTATAAGTATTAAGTCTCATTTATTTCACAATAGTGGTTTTCTCATGAGAAACAAACAAGGCGTCCCAAATCTCATGGGCAGTTTTACAAGTAGAAATTCTGTTGAATTCTTCATCTCCTAAGGCATAATATAGAGAATTCATTGATTTACAGTTATTTTTATAGGTATTCATAGTAGGTTCATCCCAAGTGTTTCTAGAAGTTTTAGGAATTGCATATTTACTTTCAATATAAGTATATATTTCATATCCCATGCTTTCTAGATGTATTTTCATTTTAATCTTCCACTGAGCATTGTTTGTTCCATTAAAGAAAGGTGGTCAATTAGTAGTAGCTCCTTCTAAATTATTTCCCATAATATAAATTGTAAAAAGCTTTCAAGGTGATAAAAATTTATAAATAACATAAATTTTATGATCTTTGAAAGATAAGTAATCATAGTTGAAAAATCTTTGAAAAATCTTTGAAAACTGACAAATTTCTAAACTCCTTTGATACCAAATGTTGGTCGGAGTAGATTAATCAAGAGGGTGGTGAATTGAGTCTCTATAAAAATTTCTATTACAAATTGGTTATTTGAAAATTTACCCAAATTAAAAATATAATCAAAGTCAGTTTATAGTGAATTTATAAAAGTCATGAATGGTATATTAATTTCTCAAAATATTGATTAGTTCTCAGCTATACCAATTTAGAGATTAATATAAATTTTAAAACTAACCTACTGGTTCAAAATAGATATAAACACTTGATTAACTGACTATCAAAGTAAAGATTTAGTTTCCTAGAATATAATTTAAATAAGAGAAAAACTAAATTAAAAGACATAGTGGATAAGACAAGTGGTTCAGTATCAAGACAAGACCTAATCCACTCCACTTAGTTATCACCTGCCACCAAGTAGTTTATATTAATAAACTTGATCCACACCCTGGATCCGGGTAAATAACAGTGCATAGGACTGTCTGGGTCACACAACCTCTTCTACGGTTCTTCATGGGTATAAACTACCAGGTCAGACAAAGACCTCTTCCACACTTATACTTGGGATTAAACATATGTATGAAGATATAAGAGGAAGGATATATTGTATCCTTCAGTTTAATATAGGAGATAGTGAGTATTTTAATAAATACACACACACACACTGATAGAAAGATAAAAGAAGTAAAAAACAGAGAAAATATGATGATAAAAGGTTATAAGTGCTCTGAGTGTTATTCTATAGATATCTGGACTTGTAGGATGAAGCATATGCAAGCATCGAGTCCTCTTTTAAAAAACAGATTATCACAAGTCTGGTGCTATGTTTTCCAGTTTGATGGTGTAAGCTATCTAGATCGTATTCTTATTAGAGATGGTACTGTGAAGATATTTTTTCTCTAATTTATGGTATTCCATCCTTCAAGAGTCGAGAGTGATTCATGTGTTCTTCAGTTGTATCTTTTTTCATGTATCAATTCTCTTTTTAAACACTCACTCCTCTTCCTTTTGTTCCAGTGCCACACATTCCTTTTTGTTACAAAGTGCATGTTTTGGATCCAATTGGATGCATGTATTCTCCACCTTGTACCTCGTACTATCAAGTGACATGTCTACAAAGAAATATTAATTATGTCAGTGCCATTAAATGAGTCCAATATGACAGTTAGAAATTAAATAGAAAATAACAAAACATATTAAAGAATGGTTTCATAGTTTATCTTGTAATGGTATCACTTGGAAACAATGTCACCACAAAATGGTGTCTTATTCTTTGACATTGAGTAGTGAGATAGTCATGATTCCACATTTTTATTGAGATGAAGAACCAGTAGCATAGATTCATTGTTAGGATCACGGTGTCTGGTCCTTTTCCAAACATTGAACGATGTCTTGGTTATGGTATCAAGGGACCGGTGTCACAGAATTCATGAGATTTGAAACTGGTTATGGTGTTAGGGTCATAGTGTCAGGGTCACGGTGTCTGGGTGATGGTGTCTGGGTCACAATGTCTTGGTTTTTTCCAAAAACCAGAATCAGTGGCAGACTTATGGTTTTTCATACTTAGCCAAATATCTGTAAACAATCTTAATCAGTAATATTTGTAAAATTAATTATACTTAATCATTCATATAAGAAAACATAGAAAAAAAATTGAATATAGTTTACAATAATCAAACATGATTTATAGGAATCAGGATCTTGGGAAAGTTTATTTAAAGTATAGGTAAATCAACCATCTTTATACATGATTTGAGAAATATTAAACAGGGTTAACAGGATTTGTGATCATTAAAAAAGGATTAAAACATGGGGATTCCAACAAATGTCAATGTATTGTTTTTTTGAGTAATTTTTTAATATTTCATAATCTATAATGAAATTTTTATTCTTTAAATATTCTTTTGGAAATGAGTGATTTTGGATTTTTAAATGATAATAATGTTTTGTGATTAATTTCTCATTTATTTTAAAGACATAATTTTTGAGGTTTTATAATTAATATTTATTTTATTTTTAGAGTTTTTAATGTTAAAAATTAAAGTTTAATTATACTTTAAATTTTATCCTTTTCACACATGAAGCCCTAAAATTATCAAATGTTAAATTTAAGTCAATGAGAGGCCAAGTTCAAAAGAGATACACAAGATGCTTCTAGAGATTTATAGAAATGCATGGAGAATGAACTGAGATGGGAAATTACCCAAACTCATCATGCTTGGATTGGAGGTTGTGAATTTAATGAGAGTGCTTCATGTTATAGGCAATTTACTTTAGTCACTAGTAAATTCAGATGATGTTAATAAATAACACAAGAGAGTGTTTCATGTGGATGATGCGGCTTTCTAGCTAGTTTGAGATGTTTTCATGCCCCGTTTTCAAATAAGAGGAGGGGTTCAGTTCTGTATTCCCCATTCATAGTCCATGTGAACTAATTATAACTGTCATCCTTGATTCTTATTTTTTTAAAATTTACCATTATTCATGTAAATACAATTGATTTTTATTTTTCCCATGTGTTCTCGAACCTTTATACATAAATGGCTAACCTATGAAACTAGCTCCAGGAGGTGAATCTCAAGCTACCTAAAGATTATATATCAACTCGATCATCATCCTATTTTTTTATATTGGTAGACAATGAAGGTTAAGTGAGGAGTTGGGATGACATAATTTCTTGTAGTATTATTTTACTATTCTTTTTTTCCTTAATCCTTTTCCACTTACTCATTCATTCCACTTGATAGTGTGTTATGAGTGAATTTGTGTGACTAGATGATCTTAGTATAATGATTATATATTGAGAGAAATATTTTCTATAATAATTCTATTGAGTGATTTTTATTACAGTTTTTGAGAGATATTATAAATATATAAATACATTCCATGCATGAGTGTTTTTTATTTTGGATAGAGGGGTGTATGAGTTGAGACATCAATCATGCACAGAGTGAGGTTGAGTGTTAGTGTTTTAATTCTTATTTAGATCTTTGATAAACTATAGAGTACTGATCAATATGAATCTTGTTCATTATTATTGAATTTTTATTGTTTATTTTTCTATGTTCTATTCAAACCTTTCCATGTTCCATTAATTATTCCTTCATCATTTCAATCATTTTTTCATCCTGTTTTTTACTTCCTCCAAAATAGACAAAAAATACAAAAATATTTTAGAATTATAAATAGGTTAAACACACTTATTCTTTGAGATGACCACGAGGATATCCATTACACTATATCTAAGAATAATATTAATTTATTTTGGATTGTACATGTGATAATATCATGTGAAAAATAGCACCATTATTGGGGATACATGTTTGTTTTATTATTTCTTCCTGTTTCATTTAATTATTACTATTAATAATTATGGAATCACACTATATCACATAATATTTCCAATTAGAATACTCTTGGGTGATGGAAATTACACAATACATGAGATTTTTGAAAATTAGATGAAAGGTAAAATTTTTAGGGAACCTGCTAAGGGTGATTTGGCTTCCATTGAGAGGTTATTTAAATTTCAGAAAGATTCCAACTCAGCTGTTGGGGATCATAAAAGAAGGGTAACACTCTAACAACCATTTAAAGAATATTTTGAAAAATAAAATGATAGAAAAAATATAAAATGAGTAAGATAATATGGGAGAAGTTGGAGATTAAAATATTTGATCTTGAAATTAACCTTAATATAAATATGTAAATTCAAGATCACTTTGAGTGTTGTTAGGAAAAGGGACATGCATAATGGTAAGGTGATAGAATTTTTTTGAATATAAACTTTTTTCTAATGTTTATTGTGGTGATTTAAATTAAAATATATTATTTAATTATTTTCCTACTTTTTATGGGATGATATAGTTGAATATAGAATCTCTTTATCCTTAAAGGACACCCTAAATGAGGTGGTTTATTTTGAGGAGAGGCTGGAGGAGGTTAAATACCCTACTCATTTCATAGAAACACTCCCAAAAGAATTTATTAATCTTATTTAAGAATATGTTGAACATATTTAGGGATCTTATCACTTTATGGAATAATCACTATTTTTATTTTATTTTGAATTTATTGAGCTTGGTCATTATTTTTTCCCTTTATAGGTGTTGAATAGTTATATGATCTTTGTGAAATATAGGGGATTCAAGAGGAAAATGATTTTTCACTTGGTGAGGAAATTTTTGAGCTCCCATCTTTTACTAGAAATAAGAGTATGAGGGTTGCTAAATATTGTGACATTATAGCCCCAATAAGGTGGAAATAGTTAAAGAAAACGTACCCCAACCAACTAGATCATCTACTCTATTTACCTTACATTTAATTAATGATTATGAGTTTAATTTGGAAATAGTTAGAGATGATTTTATTTTATAATATTATGTATATAGATTTAATGAGGCTAAGGCACCTCAAATATTATTCTTAACAACCTTGTAATACATTATAAAAGATGTACCTAAAGTAGATATAAATAAAAACTCTTCTGTTTTCAAGGAGGACCTCGAATCACAAGTTTGTGATGTTGAACTTTGAAACCAATGTTTATGGAAACAAAATAGAATGAAGAACTTATAACAATTATTAACAAAGGAGATACACAATCCCTTTATATTAGGGTTGAACCTAAGAATTTTTAGTTGTTTAAAGTTTAAATATATTACCCCTTAGGCATTTATTTAAATAACTTTATTATTTTATTATTGTTGATATTTAATGAATAGTTTTTTTACATTGTTGGAGAATGGAAATTCAGTGCATCCACATCCATTCTAATTGTTAAATAACTATAATTTCATAACTATAGAAGAATAAAAAATTAAGGATCATACAAAATCTATAAAATCAACTGACTATAGGTCAATTGGTTGTGTTATCACTCAATCAACCAAACAAAGGGCATAAGTGATTATGTGGTGAAGTGAAGATGTGGCAGTTCAATCGACCATATGGAGAGATGTACTGACCATAAGAATAGATAACCTATTATACCTACCGATTGTGCCTACATTAGACTAACTAAAAGTCTAAAGTTAAGATTGACCATGAATCTAATGACTAAAAGAAGAAATTTAGTTCTCATGAGGAAGGTTAATAGCCTAAATGGGTAAGTGGTCATCAGGTAGATCAAGAAATAACATATTAATAAGTAAATCATCCATGATATGGGAGGATTGACCAAAATAAGTAATAAAGAGATTATGTAACTTTTGATTGAATTCATAAAATAATGAAGATACTAGGGCACTCAACTAACCGTGTGGTAGGCTAGTTAACTACATAGAGAGAAGGATCAACCATGTAGTGAAGTGACTACACCGTTAGTCAATCATCCAAATGAAGAGACCAAAATAATTGTGGTCACTCAATCAAAAGCATGAATAAAATAGTCTTCTAACCATGAATTCAACCTAATGTAATATATTTCAATTATTCTTAAAGTATAATGGGAGTAATTATTTTAATTTCTATATTTTTAATACTTACCATCTATTTTAGAGCTCTTGTGGTTGGTTTTACAACTATGAAGACTTAAAGGTGTTTTAAAAAGTGTTGTATTTCATGTTATAATATTATTTAAGTATATTTTTCATTTATAATTCACTAATATCATTATTTACTAAAATAATATTCCTAAATGGTTTTAATGGATTCTATGAACATTTTTCATGTTTAGGGATTTATGTGATTGTTGGTATTGTGTGGTAAAATGTTTTTTATCTTAATTTTAACCCACAAAAATGACCTTTCAATACTTCAGTTCTAATTATTTTTTAAATAAATTTTTTTCATGTTCTACCATATTGAGATTGAACATTGGGGATAATGATAGGTTTTAAGCGTGGGAGACAGATCTTATATTTGATTAACTTTTAAAAACTATAGTTTAATTTTTAATACATAAAAACTACTAATATTTTTTAAATTTTCATATTTTCAATACTCAATTTAAAAAATTTAGTGGGTAAAAAAAGTTAAGATTTGAAGGCTGTTTTTTCACTTTGAGGAGGATAATCTATATTACCCAATATATTTAATTGAATACATAATTTTATTTCCCTCTTGAAACAAATTTATTTTAGTAAAAAATTTAGGAGTATGCGTTACAATTATCATTGAATTTGGAAATTTTAATATGAATTAAACTCATAATATTTTCATACAAATGGGATACAGAAAAAAACCCTAATCTAGGTTAAACTATTTATTATTTGTTCTTCTATAGTTGGATGCCTATTTTTTCCCACTAATTATTCACTCTTTCCCATCCAATGGTGTGAATAAATTATTCTGATCTCTTAATTTATATGTGTTTTTCACCAATAGGAAAATATAATTTGGAAGATTTAGTTGGATGAAAATAAAAATTATATATTTTATTCATTTCTATAAAAAATTAAATTTTCACAAAAACCATTTAATTTTAAGAGGAAAATATTTTGACTACTTGAGAGAGTTTAAGGGAAAAATATTTTTGAAAACAAATTCTTTGAGGCTCTTTATTTTTTCAATATTGAGACTTATTTTCCTCCATATAATTTGAATGATGCATTTATTAAGGATAAGAAACATATTTTGTGTGGTGGTATTTGATATAGCTTATTTTTATTACATTTTCCCACGTATTTTATATGAATAATTGATATTTTAATTTCAAACTATGATTTTTTTGGAAATTATTGAATATTTATTTATCAATTTTATGAGTTTTAATTCTTAAAATTTTGTTTTGTAAATGTGTGTTTCGGGTGTTTAAATGATAAAATAACTTTGTGACTAATTTATAATTTTTTTAAGGATGTAATTAATGAGGTTTTAGAACTCATTCTTAATATCCTTTTTAGAGTTAATAAATTTTGAAAATTAAAGTTTATTTTTTTTATATTTTCATGATTTTCATGAATGATGCCTTAAAATTATATAATGTGTAATCAAAATCAATGAAAGGTTGATCTATAAAAAGATACATTGGAAAGTTATAGGGATTTTGGAAATTCATGGGGTGTGAACCATGATGGGAACTCTCTAAGGATCATTGCACTTCGATTTGAGGCAACGCATGTGGGGGAGCACTTTCAATTAGAGGGTCTTTGCTACGGTCAATAGGGATTCATGAAAAGATGATAAAGAATACCTTGGAGGATTACACATGGTTGATTCAAACTATAATCTAGTTTGAGATATTTTAATTTTTTTCATATAATAGGATGGATTTAGTTCTACTACCCACTCTTAATCCATGAGAACTAATTCACACTATCCTCCATAATTATTCTCTCTCTTTATTAATTTACCACTGTTATTATAAATACAATTTTTTTTGTTATTGTTCACATATGTCCTTGAACCTCCATATATGGAAGGATAATATAAAAATATAGTTTGAAGAGGTGAATATCAAGATTCCCAGAGATTGAATATCAAATTTATCATCATCCTCTGTTTTCTCTTGGAAAACTATGAATGTGAATTGAGAAGTAGCGATGGAACACTATCTTATAGGATCAATTTTCTATTATTTCATTTCTTATTCCTTTTTCCTTTTCCTCATTCATTTCACTCAAGAGTGTGTGATTAGTGAAGTTATGTGACTAGATGACCTTAACAATAATTCTGTCATATGAGACATAATTTAGAGAATAGTTTAATTAAGAGAATCATGTTGTATATTGGGAGAGATCTCATGTATTGAAAGACATTTCATGCCTGGGTGTCCATTGTTTTGTAGATATAGGTATATTAGTTGAGACATAAATTATTATTTGAGTGAGGTATAGTGTTTGTTGTTTAATTCTTCTTCAGATATGTGATTAGTAGTGGAAGATTGATCAACTTTGAGCTTGTTCATTCTTCCTAACTTTTTATTGTTAATGTTTCTTAGATTTATTATTTCATTTACATGTTCCATTAATTGTTCCTTCCTATTTACCATCATTCATATCATTATATTTTTACTCCCTTCAGAACATAAAAAAAACACAAAAATTTGAATAATCACTTGGATAAACACACTATTTCCCTATGATAACCCCAATGTTGTCCACTATGCTATATCCAGGGAGAATATAAATATATTTTTGGAAGGGAATGTGATAGAATTATTTTAGAACTACCTTAACCCATAATAAGTTAATGGTCCCCCAAAATAATTATAGAGGTAGAAACTCCCCCAGTTACATGGGGTGTGGCTCCTTTATCAATGGATTCAAGTACTCCTTCATACGATGTGATTTGTTCGATGGGCCATGGGTCCATCATTATAGTTTATTATAGGTATTCAAGTTGAAAATATGTTAGTTCATGATCTTAGGTTTATTTTTACAGTTTATTCATCTACATATAGTTTATTTTTAGTTCTACATTATTTTATGTCTTTGGTTCTCTGCCTTTAAATCAAGTATGGGTTCTTTCTTACCATTATGGTTCTCGATCCAATGAGTATTTTATCTTTACATTGTGGTTATGGGGAATCCTACTATGTAAATATTGTTGAAACCCATATAATAATATAAATAAATCAATATTATTATTTATAAGTAATAATTTTATGGATTCATATTTATCGACTTTATATAATTTTTCAATCGAAAAGGAATAATTTTATTTAACTAAATTGTTTTTCATGTATTATATAGTTTTATTTAACTGATAAATCTCTTGATTTTAGAGTTTTAAATTGATAAAATGAACTTATTTTTTGGATTCATTATAACTAGTATAGCATAGGGAGATTTTTATTTTATTTTTTTTCAAAAGATTGATTTTTTAATGAATAGTGAAAAATACAAATTTTTTAATAAAATTTTCATTTATTATCATGTATTTAAAAATTAAAATTATCTAATGGATTGGTTTTAAAATTAAATTATTACCCATTGAAAAAAATACAATTAATTCTATAGAAATCATCATTATACTTGATTTTTTTATAAAGTCATTTTTGTTGCTTAAAAAGTGTATTTTTCTAAAAACTTTTTTTTGTCATTTTTGGTATTTATATTAAAATTAATTTCTACCACTTATAAAAATTGAATATTGAAAAAAATTATTTCATATTTCGAATCATGAGGTTCAAATTTTATAATAATGTTAATTTCACTTTTGGTCCTTATGAATAGTTACCATTTTAAAAATTAGTTACCATTTTAAAGGATAAAACAGGTTAATTTAGGTAAAAACTAAGTGATAAGGCCACAAAATCTTTTCTTAATTCATATTTTATAGTGAAATTTAAACACTTATAAACATAAATTTTAAATTTTATAGTTTTATAGATTCTTTCCCATGATTAACACTTTATATTATTTTAAAACATTGAAAAATTACATGTTAGTCACACTCCCCACTTATAAAATAATACCCCCTCTCTTCATTTTTTCATACACATTGATCCATTTATTTGAAAAATTACCTACCAAAATACCTTCAAAAAAACCCTCCCAACATCCTAGAGGTATTGGTACCACCAAAATACCAACTTATCAATTCTTAATGTTTAATCCAAGGGAGGTTTTCCAAAGAAGAGGTATAATTTTCAATTAATTATTTCATGTGCATTTATTATTCTAATGACTTAAAATATTATTTAACCACACTAAAATAAAAATATCAATACCTTACATGTATGGAAATTTTATTATGATTATTTTATAACCCTTTTTCATCTTTTTTTCTTTCATGACCCAACTTCCCTAGGTCATGAACATCATCGACTGACCCAATGGGTTTCCTATAATACCTTGGTTTCCATCCCAAAATACCATAATATGGTACCCACCAAAGATAATTACCATTATAATGAATTTACTTATTGGGAAAAAAATTTATTTTAGTGTGTTTTCTTCTCACTCACACACATCCTTTGAAACTTCCAATAAATTCACCCATTATTAAACTACACTTAGCCAAACATGATTAATTGTGGAGTTCAAATTAGGTAGGCTCCTAAAAATTGAGTTGCGCCTTGTTGAAATCGGTAGTAACATTAGAATTTTACGTATTAATTTAATATTTTTATTAATCTCTTACCCCATTTAAATCACAAAATCCTCATTGTGGACCCCACACCTTAAACCCTGGAAGTTTCACTCCACTTCTGGTGGGTATTGGCTCTAATACCATTTTTCATGGCTTAACCTCCATAGGCCATGAACCTAGTCAAATGACCCCATGGGTATCCTTTAATAAATTTTTTTAATTCCCAACACACTACAGGATATTACCCATTGGGTCCACTTATCATACTTACAATTTTCCCCACAAAAAATACATATTCTTTTAGTGTGCTTTTTTCCTCACTCACACATACCCAAGGAAGCTTCCTAGAAGGTTATCCATCCTAAAACTACTCTAGGAAAATCATAATTAACCGTGTAGTTATAATTAAGTAGGATCCCAAAAATAAATTTCCACCTTTTTGAAATGGGTAGTAACATTTACCCTTTTTAATCCTCACTTATCTAGGGGTGTTATATTTTCCATCCTTTAGGAAATTAAAACTTCTCACATGTGTATGTGTGGACTACCACCAAAGAGAGATGTGTTTCATTATTCATTACTGAATAATATGGATGGTTAAAATTATTTATCAAATGAATATATATGATATTTATGATATTATTATGATTATTTAAAGAAAATATATTACTTATTTTATTACCCTTTAAATCTGTAAGAAGTTAATAACGTTGCTTGTGTGTATGTGTGGAATACCACCTCCATGAAGTGATGTGATTCATTTCTCATTTCCACCTTACAAGGATGATCATAAAGATGAAAATAATAAATAAATATAACATGTATAAAATATTTATTATTATTGAAAATTAAAATATTAAATAAATTATTTCTTTTCTACTCATTAGATTAATGAAAACATCATCCATGCATATGTACGGACTACCATCTCCATGAAATAACATGATTCATTTCCCATGAACACCTTAAATTTTTAGTTTTTAAAAGTGTATTTAATGTAAATATATAATAATTATAACATGATTAAGATTCTATAGGTAATGGAACCATTACCACTTTGAAAATGGTAAACTGTTGTTGTTTTTGAGATTATAAACTGAACACCACCAAAATGTTTAATATGAACTTAAACATGTTAGTAACTAAATAAAAAATGGAAATAAATGAGATAAAATGAATAATAATATTGAAATTAAAATTAAAAAGGTTTTTAACACAGTATAAAATTGATATAATTTTATTATTTAGGAGTTATAGAATGTACTAATCATAATGAGGCTGAATGAAATAGATTTTCATTTAAGTAATTATTTTAAATTTTTTAAACTCTTTCTCCTCCATATCTACGTTTTTCAAGATTATAAAAGAATTTTCCTATTTATACATCAATTTTTTTAAAAGTAATTTTCAACTACTATTGGATTAATTTTTAATTTTATAAAAACTAATATTTAAATCATTTACCAAAGTGTCATTTTGACCATTTTACCAACATAAAAAAGTATATGTTTAATGTATATGTATTGACCTCCTTTTCCCACTGTTATAAACATTATTTGTTATTAATATTCCTCTATAGGTTAAAATTACTTTTAAAAGTATATAATATTACCCATCTTTTGATTTTTTTTTAATTTTTAACAGTTTATAATGAAAATTGATATTTCTCTCCATATTTAGGTGAAAATGGAAAGTGTTTTTCTTATGGGTTCAAATTAGTTTTTAAGGGTTTTATAATGAAGAATAAAATTACTATAAATTTTATCTTCATGATATTGTACGTGGGAATTATATATTATTATGAGTAGGCATGATATTTCTCATGGCGACAAGTCAGCCCGATATAGCTCTCAAATGCATTGTGAAATGATGTAGTCTCTAAAGGTGAAAATGATGGATATAACTGGGCATGTTAAACCTATGGAATTAACTAATTTTTAGTTATTTTGACATTTTTTTAAACATGAGTGAACATGTGTGTTGGACTCAGATATTTTGATAATCCCAAATCATGTTTTGATAATCCCAAGTCATTTTTTAATCATGTTTTCATTCTATGATAATTATGTTTCATTAATGTTTCTTGTTTCTATAAGAGTAATATTCATATAATCTCAATCTCACTACTTGATTAATTAAGCTTACAGTGAAGAATTTATCTAGTTACAAGGTCATTGTTACAAGGTCACTGTTACAAGGTCACCGATACAAGGTCACTGATATAAGGTCACTGTCACAAGGTCACCGATACAAGGTCACCATTACAAGGTCAATGTTATAAGGTCACTGATACAAGGTCACCATCACAAGGTCACCTTTACAAGGTCACCGTTACAAGGTCACTGATAAAAGGTCACTGTTACAAGGTCACCATTACAAGGTCACCGATACAAGCCTACTGTTGTAGGTTACCGCTGAAGGTTACCGATGAAAGGTTACAGTTGGAGGTTGCTGATGTGCACCTACTGATTAAAGCCTACCGATGTGAAGGCTACCGTTAGTAGTCTACCATACTCTTCTACTCCATACTTTGTCAAATTCTTATTATTATTTTAATGGTCATATTGTGCTAACATTAATGCTTTTAACTTAATTAATGCTTATTGTAGACATATCAGGAGACCATATCTTGACAGTACGAGATATGAGAAAGATTTCACATGATGTACCTACTCCTATTGTCAAACCTCAAATATGAAAGAAGAAGACCGAGGAAGAAAGATATATATATATATATATATAAGCATAGAGAAAAACATGAAAAAAGTAGCATGTCAAGAAGAAAAATGCATTACTGAAGAATAAGAAGAAGAACACTCCAGTGCATATACTAAAAAACCAAAAGCTTCACAAAGATATTTTTGAAGAACATACTCAAGGATTTCCTTCTGTGCTTCATCAAATCCCTTGTACTAAGAAGTTGAACATCTCAGTACCTAGAAGCTAGTACCTGGAGTTGTGACACTCTGTTTGGAGACAACTTCTAAAGAAAGACTCAAACTTCAAATTCCTCACTTCAAGGAGTCAAAAGATGAACTGAAAACCCATAGATCCTTCTAAACTCTATCTCATCATAATTTCTCTATTGTGTTTCTTTCACTTTTACATTTCGGAGCAGTGTGTGTCTATCTATCTCACATATTGTCTCCTGTGCTTAAACTGGAGGATACTGAATATCCTCACATCAAACTTCATCTACATTTGTTTCCCACGTATAACAGTGGAAGAGACTGTGTGTGGTCTGTACTATTTTTTTCCCATGCATAACTGTGGAAGAATCCTTGTATGGCTTGTTTCCTTGTTTTCCCACGTAGAACTGTGGTAGAGGTTGTAGTACCTAGACAGTTTGTGAGAAACTATTGTGAAGCCTGATACAGGTTGTGTATCAATTTTATTTATATAAACTTCTTGGTGGAAGGTGATCACCAAGTGGAGAGGATTAATTCTTGTCTTGAGACTGAACCTCTTGTTTATATTGGTGTACTACTCCTCATATACTCTCTTTTATTTTATCCACTACTTATATTTTTAATGACATAAAACTGTTTTTACATTCACTCGGATTGTTAGTCTTGGTTAGTTTTTATATGTGCTTAATTTAGTAAACCTATTTCAAAAAATGAATTAGTGTTTACATTGATTCAATTGAGGACTAATGAACCTTAGATAAACTTATTGAGCAATTAAACACTTATATCTCTATCGCCTTAATTAACTAGGCTATTTTGAATTGGGGTATTTTTAATCATAAAGTTTTTAATGGAAATTTTAATTGGAACTCAATTCACCCCCCTCTTAAGTATCCACTCTGACCATCATTTGGTATTATAGGGATTTTTATTTTCAAGTGTTCAAATTATTTTCAACTGTGATTTTAGTTGTATCATAAAGATCTTAAAATTTCTTTCATATCTAAATTTTTAGTTCTTTAAATTCTAAGTAACTATGGAAACTATAGTTGAGGGTGATGCTACTAACAGGACACCTTTCTTTAATGGTAATAACTATTCTCAGTGGAAATAAAAAATGAAAATGTATCTTGAGAGCATGGGACCTGAAATCTGGGATACAATTGAAGAATAACATATATTTCCTTCTACTATTAGGAACACATGGTCTCATTTCACTAAAGATACATATAATAATAACTGTAAAGCAATGAATTATTTGTATTGTTCTCTAGGTGATGAGGAATTCAATAGAATATCTACTTGTAAAAATTCATATGAAATTTGGGATACTTTAGCTGTTTCCCATGAGGTAACAACCAATGTTAAGGAAATGAGATTAAATACATACACTATTAAATATGATAATTTTAAAATGAATCCTGATGAACCTATCTCTGAAATGTATCTCAGGTTCAATGAAATAATGAAAACCATGAGTCTGCTTGGGAAACTAGTGGATATCAAGGACCATATTATGAGACTACTTCGATGCCTACCTGACAGATGGAGAGTATATTTTTTTTCTATTCGAGAATCTTATGACATAGGCAAACTACCAATGAAAGAGATAATTGGAAAGCTTATGATGTACAGAGAAGAGCTTAAGGTGAATCAAGAAGTACATGAGGAACCAAGGAATAAATTTGTATCATTCAAAACTAATACCTCAAAGAACAAAGATAAAGAAAAGTTTCAAGATACTATAAACAGTTCCAGTAGTGAAGAGTCAGATTCAGACAGTGATGAGGAGATGGATCATCTTGCTAGAAGGTTCAAAAAGTTATACTGAAATAATAAATTCTATAGGAAGTCAAATTAAAAGGGAAAGTATGATAGTAAAGGACAATGGAAGAATGACAGAAAATAGAATGACAACTCAAATGACATGATCTACTATGAGTGCAAACGAAAAGTTCATGTAAAGTCTGACTGCCCCAAGCTGAAATTTAAGAAGAAATATGAAGACAACGGAAAATGATACAAAAAGGCTATGAAAGCCACCTAGAGTGCTTCAGAAGACAGCTCCAGTGGATCTGATGATTTTGATAGTGAATAGAACAATCATTCTAACTTATGTTTCATGGCAGAAACATCTGAGGTAACACTTAATTATCCTATACATAATGCCTATTATTATGGGAATAAGAGTGAGTCGCATAATGATGAAGATATGACTAAGGATGAATTATTTGAATATTGTGAAATGATTGAGAATACCTTTAATGAGATCAATGGAAAATATAAATCATTAAAAAGAAAACATGCTTTAAATGAAAATTATAAGTCAAATATGGATATTGAAAAAGGGAAATTCTCCCAATTGTTAAAAGAAAATATAGAATTAAAATTATACAATAATCAATTAAAGAGATATCTTGAGAATTTTACTGTAGGTAGAGACACCTTAACTCAGTTTTTAAGAAAATAGATTACTCCAAAATATAAAACTGGTCTAGGATATCAACTAGGACAGAGAAAAATTAGCAAAACCAAATTTGTTCCAAAATCTGGATAGTTCATTGCAAGTTCTAGTTATGGACCATCTTTTGAGAGACAATTTTCAAAATGACCTAACAAAATATTTATGCCTCCGAATATGTATGTTGATGTTAAGAAACCTATAAAGAAAATATGGGTTCCCAAAGTTTTACTTGCTAACCTCTCTAGACCCAAGAAAATTTGGGTACCAAAGTTACCACATGCCTAATCTATTTTGCAGGGATGTTGACTAAAGAGTTCCTATAAGACCTTGTGGTACTTGGACTGTGGATGTTCAACACATAATACAAAATATTATTCTTTCTTCAAGAGCCTAATAAATGTTTATGGTGGAAATTTAATTTTTGTGATAATGCAAAGGGAAAAATTATCAGCTTAGGTCAGATTGGTAACCCTAATACAATATTAATTTCCAAAGTACTTTTTGTTGATGGATTAAAGTAAAATTTACTTAGTATCTCTCAGTTGTTTGATGATGGTTTTAATGTTAAATTTGAAAATGATGCATTTAATGTTTTTAATTCTAAAAATGATTTAGTATTCACTGCTCTTAGAAATGAGAATGTATATGTTGTTAATTTAGATTCATTGGATAAGAAAAAAATTTCTTGTTTAAATGCGTTTCATAAGGAATCCTGGTTGTGGCACAAAAGATTAGGTCACTGCTATGTGCACTCACTTAGGAAACTGACTAAGAAAGTTTTAGTTAGAGACTTACCTAAACTGTAATTCCCACTTAACATAGTGTGAAATCCCTGTCAAAAGTGAAAACAACACAATTTTTCATTCAAACCAAAGAAAGAAGTTTCAACTTCTCAACCACTTGAGTTGGTTCACATGGAGTTGTTTGGGCCATCAAGAGTTTCAAGTTTAAATGGGAATCACTATGTTTATGTTCTTGTAGATGATTTTTTAGATATAATTGGGTGTACTTTTTAGCTCGCAAAATTGAAGCTTGTTCCTACTTTATTAAGTATTCCAAGTCTGTAGAAAATCTTAGTGGACTTAGAATTAAGACCTTGAGAAGTGATCATGGTCGTGAGTTTGAAAATCAGGAGTTTGAATCTTATTGCACACACAATGGCTATAGTCACAATTTCTCTACTCCTAGAACACCTCAACAGAATGGAGTCGTGGAAAGAATAAATAGGAACCTTCAAGAGATTTCCTGAACTACGCTTAGTGAATATGATCTACCTATTTATTTTTTGTCTGAAGCTGTAAATACAGCTTGTTGTACCATCAATAGAGTCTTGATTGGACCTGTTCTTTAGAATAACCCTTATGAGATGTGGAATAATAGGAAGCCTAAGGTTAATTAATTTAGAGTTTTTGGTATCAAAGTCTTTATCCTTAACACTGTGGACAATCTTGACAAGTTTTCTTCAAAAAGTGATGAAGGAATTTTCCTAGGTTACTCAATCTCGAGTAAAGACTATACAATATTTAATAAGAGAACCAAATGTGTGGAAGAATCTGTTCATGTCAAATTTGATGAGACTGATCCACATAAACCCAAAACCTCCCTTGAAAATCTTGAAAAAGATATTTCAATTCTGGACCTTAATGATAATGATAATTAACCTCCGGTAAAAGTATCCAGTTCTGGGAATCTTCTAGAATCTACATATATTGAGTCTAAACCTATAGAAAACCTTTAGGAGTCTAGTTCAACTCTTTATAGAGGTATTATAACTCTCAAGAATCATCCTTTATATGTCTTAGTAGGTGATCTAAATAGATGGACACATACTAGAGCTTCTTTGAAAACCCAGGTTGAACATCAAGATTTTCTTTCATAGATTGAACCCAAAAATATTAATGATGCTATCAATGATGAATTTTGGGTGATGGCTATGCAATAATAATTAAATCAATTTTAATGAAAAAAAGTCTGGGAACTAGTTGAAAGACCAAAGGACACTTTGACAATAGACACAAAATGGGTATTTAGGAACAAAGTCGATGAGTCTAGAAATATAGTTAGAAACAAAGCTAGGTTAGTTGCACAAGGATATATTCAAGAGGAAGGAATATACTATGAGGATATCTTTTCACCTGTAGCTAGGTTAGAGGCCATTAGGATACTACTTTCTTATGCAGCTCATTTGAATTTTAAAATTTATCAAATGGATGTTAAAAGTGATTTTCTAAATGGGTATATAGTTGAGGATGTGTTTGTTAAACAACACCTGGATTTACAAATCCCCATTTTTCAAATCATGTTTTTAAACTTTCTAAAACTTTATATGGTTTAAAGAAATCTACAAGAGCCTGTTATGATAGACTTAGTTATTTTCTTATTTCGAAAGGTTTTACTAAAGGAATAACAGATCCAACTTTTTTTATTAAAAGGATTTCAAAAGATATTTTAATAGTTCAAATTTATCTAGATGATATAATTTTTGGATATTTTAAAAATTATTTATGTACTGATTTTTCAAAAATAATGAAAAATGAATTTGAAATGAGTTTAATGGGGGAACTTAAATTTTTTCTTGGATTTTATATTTTTCAAAAAAAAATGGCATTGTTTTAAATAAAAATAAATACATTAAGGATCTTATAAAACGTTTTTTTTATAACAGTAAAGGTAGTGATACACATATTAGTACCACTTGTAAGTTGGATGCTGGTGAAACTGGTGAACCAGTGGATCAAACCAACTACAGAGGTATGATAAAAAGTTTTCTCTACATTACTGCTAGAAGACTTGATATTATGTTCAGTGTATGAATGTGTGATCGTTTTCAAGATAATCCCAAAGAATCTCATTTAACTGATGATAAATAGATTTTCAAATATCTTAAATATACTCCCAACTTAGGACTATTTTATCCGAGAGGATAACTGTTTAATTTAATAATTTATTCGGATGCTGACTTTGCTGGTTGAGAGTTAGATATAAAAAGCACCTCTAGAACATGTCACCTATTAGGCAAGTCACTAGTATAATGGTGTAGTAATAAATAGAATTCGGTTGCATTATCTACTATCGAAGCTGAATATATAGTTGCTGGTACTTGTTGTGCTCAAATTCTATAGATGAAACACACTTTACAAGACTGTGGATATCAATTCAAACATGTCTCTATAAACTGTGACAACACAAGTGCTATCAATATCTCTAAAAATCCAATATCTCATGCTAGGACAAAGCATATCGATGTAAGACATCACTTCTTGAGAGATCATTATCAAAGAGGCGATATCACTCTTGAATTCATTGGCACTGAACATCAATTGGATGATATATTCACAAACCCTTTGAATTCAGAGAGGTTAAACTACATCAAACATGAATTCGGGATGATTAATTTCAGTATAGGTAACCTCACCATTGCACCTCACTATTAGAACCTCACTGTTTGACCTCACTGTTAGAACCCCACCGTTGCACCTCACTATTAGAACCTTACCGATAGGACCTCACCGTTAGACCTTACTGAAAGGACCACACCATTAGACCTTACCGATATGACCTCACCATTAGACCTAACCGATAGGACCTCACAGTTAGACCTTAATGATAGGACCTTACCGTTAGAGACCTTACCGTTAGATACCTCACCATTAGAGACCTTACTGTTAGAAACCTCATCATTAGACCTTACTGATATCTCCTTACCGATAGACGTCTTGAGTCTGGAACTTTGCATTTTTTTTCTCAGCCAGAATCTGAAATTTTATTTGTATATTACTTATTTATCTTATCTGTTTCTTTTTTGATCCCTAAATGATAAAAATAAAACACAGTTCACATTTCAATCCACATCAAACCCTATCCTGAACCTTTTTCTCCCCAATCTCAGAACCTAAACCTCTACTTAAACCTTGAACCACTTCAGATCGATGGTAAGAGTCAAAAGGCCATCGGTTGTTGATGAAAGAGACCTGCCTGATCCTAAGAGACCTAGAGCTGAGTCGAGTAGTGGAATCCAGACAATAGAAAAGGTTCTTAACCCACATTTATCGAAGAGGTTAACAGTGGTTGAGGAGTTAAGTTCAGAATGGTTGCTGTCGAGCCGGTCTTTAGTACTAAAGGCACTTGAAGCTCAGGGATGGGTTGATTGATTTACAAACAATAATGTACCTTATTACCTAAATCTATTGAAGGAATTTTATGAGTATCTCAAATTTGATTAGTGTGAGAATGAGCACCGAATGAATTCCAGAGTGAATGGAGTAAATGGGAGTTTCTCCTCTGCTGAGTGGGCTGACTGTCTGAGGGTTCCTCATAAATTAATTTATGGTTATTACTCAGAAGTGGTGCCTCCCACTAGATAGTTATTCTACTACGAAGAAGCATTAGATTAATTGACGGGGAATGGGATTCCTAGTAATGTCATTGCTACTGAAATGGAAGGAGAAGATAAGCTAATTTTCAAGTTTATCCAGCATTTGTTAAGTCCCAGGAGAGGGGACTTTGCATATTTAAAGTATCAAGATGTTTTTCTCTTGTATATGTTAAATTATGAACAAAAGATCAACTTATGTAGGCTGTTGATGATTCAACTTGAAGATATGACCAAGCCCAGTTCCAAATCCAATGCCCTATTTCATGCTAAGTTGTTATCCCTTATGTTGAAAGTGAAAGGAGTTGCTGGAGTTAAATAAGAATCTATTGTTGTGCAAGATAACCATTGCATAACCAAAGTAATATTTAAGTTGATGAAGATCAACTGGAATCCATGGATGAAGAGATGGGTGAATAATGGGGATAAGGTATATGAAGAGTTTAACCCTGTGACTCATTCCTCTAGGCCTAAGAATAAGAGAGACACATGTCTTAAGCTAGATGAAGTTGAGCTTTTATATTCAGATGAAGAAGAAGAGGCTACTGTTGTGAAAGAAAGAGAGGATTATCCTATAGATAATAGGAGTGATCTTGATCTTCCCTCAAGTTCTCATGCTAATGTTATATCCTTTGATGAGCATAGCACAACAAAGAGATTTTCGAGAAGGGAGGTTGTCCTAAGGGATAGTGATGAGGAAACCAATGAAGAAGAGGGTAATGAAAATGTATTAAGAGACATTAGATATACCTCATATGAGGATGAGGAAACTGATTCAAGTAAAGGTAACTTTGAGACAACTGCTGCTGAAAGTGGAGATGAATGTTTAAGTATCATTCCTCTAATAGGACATACAGAAAGGGTAGAATGTGGAGAAGAGGAAGTTTCTGATTCAGTTAAAGGAGGACTTATTTTGTAAGTCATTGAAGATTATGTGGAGGAAGTGGCAGTGGACCCTCCTGCTAATGAAGTTGATCAAGGAGGTCTGGTGGAGATGGATGTGGCTATTTAAGAGAATGATCAAATTTAGGGGGGAGGAACCGATTTCTATAGGATCAATTGCTATTTCTCTTGAGATAGAGGACTAGAAAGATGCTCCTGGATTTGTGGTATTAGGCTTAGATTTTGGAGATTCTGAAGATGACCAGCCTGTCAGAAGTCCTCCAATTCCTACTGTCTTAGAAACTACCATTGTGCATCCAGTGGTTCTGTTACCTCGAGACTATGTAAAAAGTGATGAATTAGATTCTTTGAAATCCGACCTGAAGAGGCATATTGATAAGAAACCCACTAAGATAGCAAGCACAATAGCTCACAATCAAGGACTCATGACAACAACAGTGGAAAGGATATTTTCCACCTCTCACTCAGTTGTTATACATGTGGTCAAAGAATGTCATAATCAGGTAAGAACTTTGGAAGCTTCTATGGAATCAGTGAAACAATCTATTTCCATCTTAGATGCTTATATGTCTTCAAGGGCTTAGGTGGATAGATACCTTTCATATATTAAAAGTTTGGTCCAGCAAATGGTCACAATGTTTGAGGATTTTATGAAATCCCTGGAAACACATGTGAAAGGCCAAGATAATGATGTAAAAAGGATGATCAGTGGGATAACAAAATCATTTAAAGATATTGTGGCTTTCACACTGGCACCTCTGAGTGCACATGCATCTTCTTCCACCTCTCCTCCAGTTTATATTGAAGCTTTCAGGACTGTTTTTAGAGAAGAAGTGACAAAGATCTATGGTGATAGTACCTCAGACTCTCAGGTCATTTCCATTACCATATAAATTCATAATATTATGGAAGATTATTTAAGATAAGCTTCTCAAGATCAGAAGGCCATCAAGGATCAAGTTGACTTTTATTACAAAATGGTATAAACTAAGCAATAGATGGATGGACACTTCAAGTTGCTATTGGAGAACTTGAGGATTTCACCTGTCACTCAGGCATTTAAGGATCAAGTGAGCAGGATTCGAGAGATGACTCCTACTTTGGAGAAATTTATGGACAATAAGAATGATTTTATTTAAGCTATTGAAAGAGGATGCAGTATCATTATGGATTTCAGGAATCTTCTATTACCCTTTCTCCATGTGCACTGCACTCCCATCATTGTTCCTCCAGCCTTCCCCTCTACATCAACTACCTCAGGATCTGCCACTGCTGCTCCTATGATGTCTCCTGCTCAAGCCAACAAAAGCTTTACCCCTACCATTCCTCAGAGATCTACTCACTACAGGTCTACTGATTCTTCTTTTGCAGCTCCTCCTACCCTGCTAACTGCCATCCCTCAGCCTATCCCTCCACCTTCAGAACCTGCATCCTCAGCTTCCTAGGGCAAAACTTCAATGGACATCTCTGATGTGGATTGAGTGTGGACTGTCTAGCTAATAGGGATTGGTGTATTTATTTTTGTATATTGTACTAATTTTTTATCAATACAAACAATCTCTTTTATCTATTTTTGTTATCTACGCTTTTTGTTAATCACAAAGGGGGGGAAAATATTTCGACTTGAACTCTCTCAGTTACCCCAAGGGGGAGAGGTTTTTATGTGAGTTTATATATGTTATATATGTTCTGGCCTAAATGTAGTGTTCACCATAAAATTTATGTATTCCCACATCACTTATGAAATTAGCAGATATGTTTAACCTTGATTTAAAACTCTTAAACCTAAAGATTCATTGACATAATTTGTCATTATCAAAAAGGGGGAGATTATTGGACTCACATATTTTGATAATCCCAAATCATCTTTTGATAATCCCAAGTCATTTTTAATCATGTTTTCATTCTATTATAAATATTTTTCATTAATATTTCTTGTTTCTATAAGAGTAATATTCATATACTCTCAATCTCACTGCATGATTAGTTAAGCTTACAGTGCAGAATTTATCTAGTTACAAGGTCACCGTTACAAGGTCACCGTTACAAGGTCACCAATACAAGTTCACTGATACAAGGTCACCGTCACAAGGTCACCGATATAAGGTCACCATTACAAGGTTATCGTTACAAGGTCACCGATACAAGGTCACCGTTATATAGTCACTGTTACAAGGTCACCAATACAAGGTCACTGTTACAAGGTCACCGTCACAATGTACCCATGACAAGGTCACCGTTACAAGGTCACCGATACAATCCTACTATTGTAGGTTACCGATGAAGTTTACCGATGAAAGGTTACATTTCGGGGTTGCTAATGTGAACCTGCTGATTAAAGCCTACCGATGTGAAGGCTACTATTAGAAGTCTACCATAATCTTCTACTCCATACTTTGTCAAATTCTTATGATTATTTTAATGGTCATATTATGCTAACTTTAATGCTTCTAACTTACTTAATGCTTATTGTAGACATATCAGGATACCATATATTGACAGTATGAGGTATGAGAAAGATTGCACGTGATGTACCTACTCCTATTTTCGGACCTCAAATATGAAAGAAGAAGACCGAGGAAGAAAGATATATATATATATATATATAATCATAAAGAAAAACATGAAAAAAGTAGAATGCCCAGATGAAAAACGCATTACTAAAGAACAAGAAGAAGAACACTCCAGTGCATATACTGAAAATCCTAAAGCTTCATGAAGATATTTTTGAAGAACATACTCAAGGATTTCCTACTGTGCTTCATCAACTCCCTTGTACTAAGAAGTTGAACATATCAATACTTGGAAGCTAGTACCTGAATTTTTGACACTCTGTTTTGGAGATCACTTCTAGAGAAAGACTCAAACTTCAAATTCCTCACTTCAAGGAGTAGAAAGTTTAAAAGAAAACACATAGAGCCTTCTAAACTCTATCTCATCCTAATTTATCTGTTGTGTTTCTTTCACTTTTAAATTTCTGAGCAATGTGTGTCTGTCTGTCTCAAACATTGTCTCATGTGCTTAAACTCGAGGATACTGAATATCCTCACATCAAACTTCATTTACATTTGATTCCTATGTATAACTGTAGAAGAGAACGTGTGTGGTTTGTACACTTTTTTCCACGCATAACTGTGGAAGAAGCATTTTGTGGCTTGGTTTCTTGTTTTCCCACATAGAACTATGGTAGAGGTTGTAGAACCTGGATGGTTTTTGAAAAACTGTTGTAAATCCTAATACGGGTTGTGTATCAAGTTTATTTATATATACTACTTGGTGGTAGGTGATCACCAAGTGGAGAGGATTAATCCTCGGCTTGAGATTGAACCTCTTGTTTATATTTTTGTGCTACTCCTTATATACTTTGTTTTATTTTTTCTGCTGCTTATATTTTTAAAGACATAAAATTGTTTTTACATTCACTCTGATAGTTAGTTTTGGTTAGTGTGTATAAGTTCTTAATTTAGTAAACCTATTTTAAAATTTGAATTAGTGTTTACATTGATTAGATTGAGGACTAATCAACCTTAGAGAAACTTGTTGAGCAATTAAACACTTATATCTTTACTGACTTAATTAACTGGGTTGTTCTGAAGTGGGGGATTTTTAATCATAATGGTTTTAATAGAAATTTTAATTGGAACTCAATTCACCCCCCTCTTGAGTATCCAATCTGACCACCAATGTGTAATGAGAATGATGCTTCAAGATACCCATATTATCCTTGAAAAGGTTTTTTTATTGAAATATTTTGATTTCATGAGGTAAGGAAAGTTTAAAGGTGAAAGTTTGTTTTTCAAATGAATTTTTTAATGAGTTACCACATTCTTTAGGATAAATTCATAGTTTATCGTATTATTGTTAAAGGGTTTAGAAGTTTTTCTTTGGTCAAATATTGATTTTCACTTATGGAAATGTTTTATTTATTTGTTCAATGTTTTATTATAAAAGTGGTAATGTCGTCATGGATTTTCATGTTTTTCACTGGACTATCGGGATTCCTTTATTAATATATCCCTTACTGATATTTTTTTCTCATCTTTATTTTTCAAAAAAAAAGATCCAAGGATGAGTAGAAATTTTATCAAGGCTATGATTTATGCTATGAAGACTCATATTAAACAAACAAAAATTTCTTGAATAAAATTTGGGTATAAATATAAAGCTTTTTTATGGGGAAAAAGTACAATTTATTAAATTTTTCATTTTTATGTAATATTTTCCCTAATTATATGAAAATATAATCCAAAATGATCATAAAAATGTAAAAAAGTGAAACCCTTATTATAAATCATGTAATTATGGGTTGATTATGTTATGAATCATTATAATTGGTAGTGGAGTAAATATTTATATACATTTATAGGTTAGGATAATGATAAAAGATAATTTAAAGAGACTCTAATTTATAGTTATATTATCATGATATATATTTTAATATTTTTATACTGCTTTATCAAATTTATGTATGTAAATAATATTTTTATACAAAGGAAACAAGGAAACTAAAGTAGGAAGGCACCAAGCGTATAATAACCTTCTAGATTATTAAACTAGAATGGTTATAATAGATAAATTTTTGGTAGTTTTGGCTCATTTGATTTAAGATATTAATGTTAGCACCCATGAAATCAAGTGACTAAATTCTAGGAGAAGGAACATGTCTAAAGTGTAGAAGTTTATGAAACAAAACCCATCAGTATTTGGTGGATCTTTTAACCCAATGAAATATGAAAATTGATAAATGAATTGGAGAAGATATTTGATGTTTTTAGATGTAAAAAATCAAAAGGAAACTGTTTCCATTTATTTTCTTAAAGGTGAATCTGATAAATGAAGGATAATTTCTAGAGTTGAAGAAAAAGGAAGAAGGATTAGTTGTTTCTTATGAAGAAAATTTTACTAGATTGCCCAAGTATGCACCAAGTTTAATTTTGGACCATGAAAGTAAGATTGATAGATTTTAGAAAGGTATGACACTAACTTTATAAAGAGAATTGGCCTCTCAAGAATTTAAAAGTTATGAGGAGGTTGTTCATTGTGCTGAGAAAGTTGAGAAGGATCTTCTTAACACTTATTTACTTCATGATAATAAGGTAATGTAGCGATGAAGGTGGTAGTAAATAAATAATTAGTCAACTAAAAAATCTTGAGGTTACCCCCTTCAATGTTAAAAATATTATTAAAGGAATTTTAAAGAATGTTTTATAGGATCAGTTAAGTTTTACCAATGTGGTAATCTCGGTCATTTCACTCGTGAATATAATAAAAAGAGTTATGATTTGAAATTTAATAGGAAATCGATAATCTGCCATTAGTAAGATGTTTTAATTACAATGAGTTGGAACATTATTATAACACATCTAAAAATTTAGTTGCTTGATATGTGAATCATTAATATCATAAAAAAATGTGTGGGAAAGTATTTTTGATACTACAATGAAAAATGTGAGACACTAAAATGTCATGGTGACGTGTAAATTTCTTGTTTATTAATATTATTCCAATGTATTATTTTATTTAAGACCCACTCATTCCTTTATATCTTGGAAATTTGTAAGTAAAATGGAAATACCATCTCAAGAAATAAATTTCTAACTCTTAATAAAAAATTATGCGGGGTACTATAAAGGAAACAATAATTCATTGAAATATTTTTATTATCATATGTAAGATGGTTTTTAATAAAAACCTTATTATATTACCCATTTAAAGTTTGATGTTTTTCAGGGTATGTATGGGATTTAATTTTATCATATTATGATAGATTGAAGATCAAAAAATGTTATTTTTTGTAAAACGTTTTAGTTTTTATTTGATAATGAATCCATATATTTGATAACATTTCATGAATCTAATAAAATGATAAAAAATGGATGTGAAATTTATATTTCACATACTATTGAAAATAATGGAATTATTCAAATTAGGGATATACCAATGGTAAATGAATATATAGATGTATTTCCTATGATTTTTTTGATTCCATTCTATATTGGTAGGTTTAATTTACTATAAACTTAGTGATTGAAGCTAATACAATTTTAAAACCCCCTTATCAAATGGCTCTAGTAGAACTTTTGGAATTGAAAAATAAGTTACAAGTGTTTCTTGATAAGTGTTTCATCATCTTTAACACTTTTCCTTATGATTATCCTAATATTTTTTTTCAGAAACAAGGTTCCAATATATTTTTCATTGATTATAGAGTACTCAATAACATCATTTTTAAGAAACATTATATGTTTCCTCATATCATTAACTTATTGATTAGATCTAGGGTGGTCAATATTTTTTAAAGATTGATCTCAGGTCTAGGTATCACCACCTGAAGGTGAAAGAGAAATAAATTTTTAGGATGATGGTTCATACTAGGTATTGGCATAATTAGTTTTTGGTTATTCCTTTTGGGTTTATTAATGCACCTTCTATATTTATAGATCTTACGAATAGATATTTCCATAAGTATTTGGATAAAAATATGGTGGTTTTCGTTAAATGAATTTTGGTTTATTCTAAAATTTATGAGGACCGTGAGAAACAGCTAGGGATTTTTTTATAGACTTTAAAAGCAAATAATCTATATGGAAAATTTAGTAAATTTTAATTTTGGTTATAGTATATTTCATTCCTTAGGAATATTATTTCTAAAGATGGAATAATTATTATTCTAACTAAAACTAAATTGGTAAAAGAGTGGCCAAGGCCTAAAAATTTCACTAATATTGAATGTTTTATTGGATTATTGTGTTACTACAGAAGGTTTTTTAAAACCTTCTTTAGTTATTTAGTATACTAACTATGTTTACTTGAAAATCAGTTAGATTCATGTGGAAAAAGGAATGCGATAAATTTTTTTAGGAATTGAAATGAATATTTTTTAATGCTCCATTATTATCTTTTTTACAATAAATTATTAATTAATTATTTACAATGATTCTTATTTTAAGGGACTTGGTTTTTTCTTGAAGAAATATGATCAGTTAATTTCATATACTTCATGAAAATTAATACTCCATAAGAAAAATTATCCTATACATGATATTGATCTTATAGTGGTGTTTTTTCTTTAAAAATCTAGTGAATCTTCTATATTGGGTAAAAAGTGAAATATATAATGGCCATAAAAGTTTAAATTATAAATTCACTAAAAAGAGTTTAACTTCATTAAAATTAGATTTTTGGAACTGATAAAGGATTATGATATCATGATTCACTACCATCTAGGAAAAGTAAACAAGGTATATAATTCCTTAAATTGAAAAGATAATGTATCATTAACCATGATATATTTGTAACATGATCCTTTGGTTAGTAATTTGATGAATGTTGGCCTATAAATTATACATGTAGTAAATCTATATCTTTTGGATTAAATGTTAGGGTAGTCATATTTGTTTTATAGAATTAATCGTGCTTAGAATGAGGAACATGACTTGAAAAAAGGGGTGTAATTTTTCAATAAGGCTATGCTTCCTGAATTTAAAATTTATAAAGAAGGTGTTATGGAGATTTTGAAATATTTTTTTCATGATAAGTGATTCCTTAATAAAGAATGAATTATTTAATGAATATTATTGATCTCCATTTTCCATTCATCCTCTAAGCATTAATATGTATATAGAACTTTATAAATATTATTAGTTGAGTTAATGAAGGAAGATATTTCTGATTTTACTATGAAATTTTTGACTTGTCAATAGGTTAAAGATAAGAAACAACTAATAAAGAGGATTCTTTAGTATTTTCCTGTGCCTAAATGGAAATGGGAGAATATATCCATGGATTTTTTTGTGGGATTACCAAATACATCTTGTGGTAATAAAAAAATTTATGTAATTATTGATCATCTGACTAAATCTATGCATTTTCTTCCTATTATAAGTATTATGCCTTTGGATAAACTTTATATAATTTATCCTAAATAGATAGTGATATTACATGGACTCTCTCTCTCTATTTTATCTTATAATGATCCCATATTTATTTCAAATTTTTAGAAAGGAATTCAAAATTCAATGGGTACTAAATTAAATTTCAGTACCACATTTTATCCTCAACCTGATGGAAAACCAAAATGAAAAATGTAATCTTTGTATGATATTATTTGGTCATGATATTTGGATTATCAATTAATTTGGGATAAAAAATTTCATTTATTTAATTTTCTTATAATAATTGTTTTTTCCAGTTTATAGATGGAAAATTTTGAGGTATTATATGGAAATTCATGTCGAAATCCTTCATATTGGGATGAAGTCAGTAAAATAAAGTTGTTATGACCATAATTGGAATAAAATATGGATGATAAGGTAAATAAAATACAACACCATATTAATGTATCTTAGATTATACAAAATATTTATATAGATAATAGGGGGAATGATCGTTCATTTTGGTGATCATGTTTTTCTTAAAGTATCTCCTTAGAAAAATTCTATACATGTTGGTAAAAATAAAAAGTTAAGTTTGTGGTTCATTAGAACCTATGAAATTCTAGATAAAGTGGGGTTGGTTACTTACTAGGTATCTCTAACTACATGTTTATCATAGGTGGATGATGCGTTTCTTGTTTCATTTCTAAGTACATACATGATGTATCTTATGTATTGATCTATGAGGTGGTATAACTAGAAGAAAATATTTACTATGAAGAAAATTTAGTTTATATTTTGGATAAAATAGATCATATACTGTGAAATAATTTAATTCATCGGGTAATGTTATTATTGAACAATCACATGATTGAAGAAGAAATATGGGAATTAAAAAATGTTATGAGGGAAAAATACCCTCACTTTTTTTAGTAATGAATATGATTGTGAGGAAATAATTACTTAAAGGGGTGAAAAATGTAACAAAATAGGTAATAATATAAATAAATCAATACTATTATTTATAATTATTCATTTTGTGGATTCATATTCATCATAGTTTTATAAATGACTTATATAATTTTTCAATCGAAAAAAGAATAAGTTTTTTTAACTAAATTGTTTTTCTAGGTATTATAAGGTTTTATTTAAAAGTTAAGTTTCTATATATTATATTTTGAAATTGATAAAATTTAATTCATTTTTTATTTATCATATAAAATATATCTTATGGTGAATTTATGGTATTTTTCTGAAAATAATGATTTTTGGGTGAATACTAAAAAATGTCGATTTTTTAATAAAATATTCATTTCTTATCAAATAGTTTAAAATAATAATTATATATTGGATAGTATTTAAATTTAAATTAGTCCAATTTTACCAAATATAATCCAATTATTTTTATATTAATGATTATTATCGTTTATTTTGGTATAAAACAATTTTTATGCTTAAAATTGTCATTTTTATAAAAACTATTTTTATTGTAGTTTTCATATTTATGTTAATATTAATTTCCTAAAATTATAAAAATTTAATGTTGAAAAAGTTATTTCATATTTTTAATCCATAGGTTCAAACTTTTTAATAATTGCAATTTCATTTTTTGGTCATTAGGTATAGCTACCAGGGTAAAAATTTGTTACCATGACAATGGGTAAAACACAATAATTAATGTAAAAGCTAAGTTTCAAGGCCATAAAATATTATGTTAATTATTATTATATGATTATAATTCTACACTTATAAAATTATGTTATAAATTAGATATTTTTAAAGCCAATTTCCCATGATTAATACTTTATATTATTTTAAAACTTTGAAAATTTAAAATTTTGTCACTCCCCTTACTTATAAAAGGTAACCCACTATCCTAGCTTATTCATGAACATTGAGAATTTTATATAAATTAATATATCCGCAAATACCTTACCAATATCCATCCCCACATCCTATAGTTATTATTCTCACCTAAAGACCAACCTAGGAAAGTTTATGGTGTTATCCAAGGGAGGTTTTCCAATGAAGAAGTATAATTATTAATCGAGCAATTAATGTATATTTCTTAATCCACCTCCTTAAAATACTCTTTAAAAAAACTTAAATAATAAAATAAATATATCAATTGTAATGAAATTTTATTATTATTATGGTATAACCCTTTTTCATCTCATTTTCCATCCTATGGGAAATGAAAACTTTGCTTGTGCGTATGTGTGGACTACCACCTAAAAAAAGCGATGCATTTCCTTTGTCATCACTGGATTATATGGATAGTTAAAATTATGGATAAAAAATATATAGATTATATTTATGAAATAGTTATTATTCTATAAAGATAATATATAATTTACCTTCTTTCCATTTCTATCTGTTGGAAAATGATAATGTCTTCGTGCATACATGTGTAGTGCCACCTCCCCAAAGATATGTGATTCACTGTTAATTTACACCTTACAAGGATTGTAATAATTACAGAACTAATGAATAAATAGGACATCTATAAAATATTTATGATTTTATAAAATTAATATATTAACTACATTATTATGACATCCCATATCTTTAATATACCTTAATCTTTGATTTATTATATAAAGATACACATAATACAATCCCATAAGATCATGAGGTCTAGTTTCTTTGGAAAATTAGGTACATAGGAAATTAACTTTAAACATGGGTGTAATAACATTATTTAAAAACTCCAAGACATGACTTTATATTCCCTCAATCTTTTAATGCTGCATAGGAGAACCTGAGGATGCACATAAGAAAAGGGTGAGCTATAAAGACCAGTAAGGGAATAATCAAATAATAACATAATAAAAGTAGTAAATGTTATTAAAGAGTCTTATCAAGGTGAAATAAAAGGTGTTATAATCATAAACATTATAATTGAATCATGATATAAGATGATAACATGGATAAAACACTAGAATGTGGAAACAACATAAAACATTTCATCGTAAGTATAAGTCTTGGATAACCTCCAAGACATCATAACATATTAAACTTAGTATAACTTCTCATGCACCATACATATAATATTGTGAGATAAAATAATTACCCAAAACATTGAAGGGATATATAATTATATTCCCACCCATCACATTCATATCATGTACATGCATTTTTGTGCCACATTGATCATTCAATATACGAATGCCTTTTATAAATTTTAACCACAAAATTAGGTAATATTTTATATATTCGTATAATTCCCCAATAAAAAGGATATGTACAATTAGTTGAATACCCTTGAGTGTAAATGGGGATGAGTATTCACTACACAATTGTTTGGCATGAAAAAAATGTAAGATGATTTTAGTAGAATAATAGGTAGACATAAAGTTTTATGGAAGGGGTGAATGGGAGTTAAAGGTGGTCTCTCATTACATGTAAATCATTATTATAGTAAAGGTATGTGTAAAAACACATTAAAATATGGAACATTGGAAATAAAAAGGACTTAGTAAAAGGAAAGTTCTTGAAATAAAAAATAATAAGAGAGACTCCATTACCTTGATAGGGTGCTTCTAAAATCTTAAGAAGATATTATTAAGATATTTAGAACACCTTAGGTGGGATTTAAAGAGTTTTAGGTAGAGTTAATTCCTTATAAATGGGTTTTTATTGAAGAGGAGTCGGTGGATGTATTGGTATTTATAAAAAAAGTGGGGGGAATTCTTTATTAATTTATAAACTTAGGTTTTGGACTCTATATGATAAAATAATCAAATAAAAAAATATAACATGGGTTTTCCCATGTTTTATACCAAATAGAAGTGGTTTAAAATATTTTATAAGTCAAATAATATAACTCCTTAAAATAATACCCTTGGTGATGTAGAAGTGAGTCATGTCTATAAAAAATTGATTTTAAAACCTTAAAATATAAAATTAGTTTTGTAGGATTCATTAAGGGTTTATAAAATTAATACAATAACTTATAAAAACAGATTATGTTAAATAGGTAACATATTTTTGGTTTTTTATGATCTTTATAATATTTATTACATCACTTTTGAGATATTATGAAATCATAATACATACCATATTTATTTTTTACCAAAAAATCTGAATGTCTCTGAAAAATTTAAAAAATTCACCATTTGATAATTTTGACATGTTTATTTAAAAAATAATATTTATTTTTTCAAAAAAAATCTATAAATATGAGAATTTACACTTTTAAATCAAAATTTTAATTTATTAAAAAATACCGGTTTTTATAACAATAAAAGTTTTCTGGCCCTTATAAAGATTATATTAGACTTCACTAAATTATATTATCATTTGTATATAAATATTATTTAAAAATATCATTACATGAAAATAAAATTTATTTAAAATTTATTTAATTTTTCAAAAGTGGTGTTTTAATTTAAACCATATATTTTCTAAAAAACAATTTTGGTTTCTTTGTATACAAATATAATTTTCATCAAATCATATAAAGTTAAAATAAATAAAAGTTATTAATATAATAATTATTATTTAAAAAGGTTAAATATAAAAATTATTACTATTGTGTTCTAGAGACATAACCCCTTATTACTATAGCATACACTCTTAGGGTAAGGTGTGTGATGGTGGGGCTTTCTTAGGGGGGTTCGGTGAACATGGTTTTGGTTATGATCTCAATACACTTTAAATTCTCCCATAAATAATTTTTTTTGTGCTTCATTTATTGAATTTTATCTTGGGATCAGTCAAGGTAAAGTACTAGTGATTCTATATCCATCAAAATCTCTAATAAATGGGCTTCTTAGGATATAATCCAACTATTCAAGTCCATATCTCTTTTGGTTTATGTAAATTATACTTTATCATAACCCTTAGTATATACTAATATTATCATTAATTTTACTATATCTATAATATCAATGGTTATAATGCTTAACAGTATTTTAAATATGATAAAATATATTTTATAATTAGTCCAAAATAATAAAAGTTGTGCATGTGTTTCTTATAACTATAAGGAATTTAGTCAATCAAAATGAAATTTTATTTTTAAAATTTCTGGTCATTAAATTTCCCCTTAAGAAATTTTACCATAGAAATATCATTATATACACTAGAATAGATGAGGGTTATTCTATTTCATTTCCTATTTAAATTCCCATGTTGGTTGCTCAAAATTTTGGTTGCACCATAGCACTTTGACCAAGTGAGTTATCATGTTTCATATAAATGTTTCTCTATGATTTATGATCTTCACTGGTTTTTCATTTTATGAAATATATTTCTCCAAGGATGAGACCTCTAGATTTAGAAAATGTGAGGGTTTTGGTATGTACTTCTTTAAGAAGGATAAATGAAACACACAATGTACTTGAGACAGGTTAAGTGGGATTGAAATTTGATAGGACATGGCTCTGATGCGATCAAGGATCTCAAAGGGGTTGATGTATCTCGGATTAAGATTTCCCTTCTTCTTAATCCTCATGAAAATATTCCATGGTGATATATGAATAAAAAACTTATATTTGACCTCAAATTCTAGGTCTTATCGATGAATGTATGAATATATTTTTTGCCAAATTTATATGGATTTACTATGAAGCTGAATGGTTTGAACGTTCTCTATCATCTATTGGATAATATTAGGTCCCATAATCTTCAATTATCTAACATCATACCAATATGTTGGAGTCATACACCTCTTCTTATAAAGAGCCTTATAAGGTGACATTTGAATTCTAGAGTATAATCTTTTATTATATAATAAATCCACTAGGGGATATTCTGATCCCAAAATGTAACACCCCAAGATTTCATAGTGCGTTATTTCTTCAATGTAATTCAATAACTTTCACTACACACAAAACTGAGTTCAAGCGCACCACGACTTACCAAACTAGCCATTAAAAAGAGGTTATGAATAGGATTAACTGAATTTTGAATTTTATATAATCCTTATAATTTTAGAATCCGTATTATTAGTTTCTTAGACATAATATAAGAACAAATTCATTTTTTCAGATAAAAGAAGTATTTCTTAAAAAAATGAAACTTTACCACCTTTTAATGGAAACACCTTTTTAAATCCAATATTTGAAACTTTTATATTTTAAATTTGACAAAATAAACATCTACTTTAGAATCAGAACATAAAAATTTAGTTTTGATAAATTTTTGGTGTTTTTCTGATAAATTTCATATTTGGGTGAATAGCGAAAAATACTAAATTTTAACTAAAAACAAATTTTTTAATAAAAATAATTTATATTGTTAAACTATACATTTTAATGGTTTGGAAGTATAACTATATTATATTTTTACCATTTAATACAATTTTGGTCATTGTAAGTAACTTCACTTTGAAATTTGACATAAACAGGTGTCAATCTTTTGGTAGTTATTATTTCTTAAAAATACTCTTTTTGGTTTTGAAAACGGGAATTAATTTTAAATTAATAAATTAAATTTATATTATTTTAATTTGGTAAAATAGACTTCATTTTTGAATTCGGAATATTAAAATAAGCTTAGGGTGAATTTTTTGTATGTTTTTGAATACATTCAATTTTTGATGAATAGTGAAAAACACTGCGTTATTGGTTAAAACCAAATTTTTATTTAAATAATTAGTTATTTTATTTTAATATATTTTAGGTCAAAATAGATTCATAATACATATATATGTTCAACTTAATTCATTGGATTCATTTTATAATAAGTTTAGATATATAAAATTTTACCGAACTATTTACCGTCTTTTACCCACCTCCTAGGAGCATTTGCAAATTTGAATAAAACATAATTTTACGGCTTCTGTGAATTGAATTTCAAAAATCTGAGAGACACAGTTTAAATTAATAAGAAAAATGTGGTTCAATAAGATAAAAATAATTTTTGTAAAATAGTAACTTTTGACTTTTATTTACCACGGTTAAAAGTAAACAGGGTAATTAAAGGTAAAAATGATATTATTATTACCCTAACACATGTACTAATTCTATTGGATAAGTTTAATTCAACCAAAAACAACCTTATAAATAAAATATGATCCTTTAGGTCCACTTGGATTAGAATAGTACATTTATTATTATTTAATACAAAGAAGAGTTAAAAGTGTTAAATTTGAAGTTTAATAACTAACCCATTTTTAATATAGGGTTATACAAAAGATAAATTCGACTATAAATATTCATTAGAAAGATAAAAATATTTCCTACATAATTTTATTTTATTTATAATTTTTAGACATTAAATAATTAAATTTATTTATGACACAATGATGATGTATTAATTACCTAATTAATGAAATATTAAAATAATAGATATTATAAATATCCAAATAAATGTAATTTGAAACGTTTTATGAATTAAAATAATTTTATAGGTTATTATGACATGTTAGGATTGGTTAGATTTTTTTTTTTTGAATTAATAATGCTGTTATGATCTTAGCAAAAACAAAATACCAAATAATGTCCAAATTGACATAAAAGAGTTTTTAAAACAAATATTATATTATTAATTGATATTATATTACTAAAAATATAAGGTTCGGGAAAAAGAATTATATAATGATATTTTAATCATTAATTAACCACTTTGGGTTCTCTTGGAAGTATATAGTATGTTTATTAACCATATAATATAAAAATACAAAGAGGCATGGTAAATGTCAAACTATTTAACAAAGAGTTAAATCTAAAAGATATGGTTAATAATGACCCAAACCTGTCTAAAACCTATTGGTTGAGTGTTTTTCGAACCAAACCCACCTTATCCTTTAAATAATTTATTTTTGTGCCATTAGAAACCTAAAATTATTTATTATAAAATAATATTTCTAGCTTTTCCTAAGGTGCCCCTCACCCCTCTTATAAAAGGGCACTCCCCCTTCTCTCTAATTCACACCTTCAAAGCCATTTTTCTTGGCCAACCTCTCCCAAAATACCCTCTAAACTGTCCTACCTTCATAATAGAGGCCTTAATTTAGTCATAAAGCCAACCTAAGGATCCCTTTTGATCAAATCAAAAAGAAGAACCCGAAGAAGAGTTAAATATTTCATCACCTCTATCAAGTTCTTTTCTTCTTCCACTTCCTCTTTCTTTCTTGTTTCCATTAAAAAATAATAACTACATTATCTTCTATATACTGTGAGGTTATTGTAAATATGGTACAACCATATTCATTATTCTATCCATCCTTTTAATTACATGTCACCATACGTGCGTACGTACAACTTACCTTCTCCACGTCGTGGTGTAATTTTTATTCAATACATTATTATTTGTATGGGTATAATAATGATGTGTAATTGATGTAAATAATAAATATAACATGATAAATATTTTTTATATATGATATACCATCCAATTATATATTATTTTAATATCAAAAGAATGATATTTTCTCTCGTGCATACGTACGGATTACCATCTCCACGAACGCGATGAGATTTATTCCCCATCGTAATCCATTGAAGACTATTTTTAATTATATGATTAAAAATAATGTTTAAAGACTTAATATAATTTTGAATATGAATAAGATACATCCTATATATAATAAACTTTACTTAAGTAACAAATCATATTAAGGAAAACGAATCAGTTAACACCTGAAACGACGATAATACTAAAATATTATTAACAAAGCAATATTAAAAGATCATATATGATATCAAATTAATGTATATGATTCTTTTATAATTTAATAACAATTATTTCACCATTATACAGGATTTTAACCTACCCTTGACCAAGGAAAAGTACAAGGTAAGGGTTAATTCCTCAATCTCATTATTATCCGAGATTGTTTATGTGTAAGTTTTTACTGGGACATATTTATTATCCATGTCCATATTTCATAAAAGAGTTTTCAAAAGGATTCTTTTTAAGGGAATTTTTTTACTAAAACATCATTTTAAATGTTTTAAATATTTATTCTTCTAAATCATTCTCATTAATTTCCATGTTTTCAAAATGGTTTTTAAGGATTTATTTATATGGACATGAATGTTTTTAAAATGTGAATTCTTTTCAAAAGTTTCAAAGTGGTATGGGAAAATTTGATTCAAAAATGTCTTTAAATGTCTTCCTTTCTAAATTGTGTGAATTTTAAATGTTTTTATGAAAAAGGGATATTTATCTCAACGATTTTTACAAATCATTTTCATCTATATCAACATCCATTGATGGATTTTAAACTTGTTTGAAGTTGATTTATTATGACACAAATCTTCCATATTGTATTGAATGTTTTGTAATATGTTTTACTGTGGATGTGTTATTTTTATACCATTCATGGTTTATGGATAAAATATTGACATTTCGTATTCTAGATTTAATATTAATTTATATGTTATGTTTAAACCTTTTCATATGAGAAATGAATTGGACTTAGAAAGTGATGGGTGGAGCCCGCTATAGCTCCTCAATGCATCAGTAGGTCTCATGAGACAAACTAGCGTCTTGGAACAAGGCCTTGACATAATATTATTTGTAGTCTTGGAACAAGGCCTTGACTATGTGGTTATGAAATTCTGTCACTATGCATTCCATCATTATGAAAGTGGCTATTGATATTGCATGTGATTATTCAACTAGTAGAATATCCATGTGAGTAAGTAAATTTCATTATTTTGATTTATATTTGCCATATTATAATGAAGTTTATGTTGAAAAGGCTTTTGTTTTAGTTATATACATTGCCTTAAATGTTTATGATTATTTATGAAAGTTTCCACTATATTGTTATCCTTACTGATCATTTGAGCTCACCCCTTTCTATGTTTTATTTTTCCCAAGATGCGAAGAAGTATATTATGACTGACCTGTAGGGATTGTCTATTGGATCTCAGTTTTGTCCATGGAAAATATTTTTTTTTAGTTTTCCATTTTATGATATAATTTAAACCTTATGATTGTATCTAGTACTTCCAAGGATATTAAACTAATAAATCTTTCAAGACTTGATCTTTTGTGATCATCCCAATGATACGTAATAATGCACCGACTGTGGGTCTCTGGGGTTGAGACGTAACAG
The DNA here is from genome assembly GCA_963277665.1 of Viscum album. Taxonomy (NCBI): domain Eukaryota; kingdom Viridiplantae; phylum Streptophyta; class Magnoliopsida; order Santalales; family Viscaceae; genus Viscum; species Viscum album. Next base: position 1,161,229,339 of record OY728120.1, on the reverse strand, counting down.
TTGGTATCAAAGGAAGTTTAGTATAAACCTTGGAAATTAGATTTAGGTAAACTCTGATTAGATCACATAGAACTAAGATAGGATTTGAGGATTAGTATAGAAGAACTTCCTATAATTTTGGTAATATAGAGATTTTGCGAGTTTTACAAGAAATACATCCCTATTTGGATACAAGCAGGTAGAGGCGGCTCTGGCACAGATGTACCTAGGGGTAAATCCCAAAAACACCAATTTGAGATAGACTCTAATGGGAACTGGTGCACGACAACGGGCCTTGCTGCACTCTTGGTTATGACACTCCTGGGGGATATGATTAAGATAATTCTCATTTTATTTACAAACCATTATGAAGGGTTTATGAGTATATACTTCCTCAAAGAAATCATTTTTTATGATTATGGATCATATCCATAAGCTTCTCAATTTATGTTAAGTATTTTACAAGTTTGGAATTATGTATTTCGATCCATAAACTAATCTAGTTTATGCCATTGTTTAGAAATGGCGCCCAGTAGATGGAATGAGACCTACAACAATACGCATGATCCAAAGAGTAAGAAGGATCATATATTTCATGGTGTTAATCCAATATTTAGAAAGGAAATAGTCTCTCATGTATTATCATTATATGAAGAAATAGTATCATGAGTTAATAAGATAAGTAATGAATTTTCTGAGTCCTATGGAATTGATGGGAATTCAGAGAAGAAAAAGATGGTAGAGAGAAATATGGATAAAGGGAACAAGGGAAAGAAGGATTTTACCATATGTGATAACTGTGGAAAGAATCACATTGGTAAATTATTGAATGGAACTGAAGTTTGTTATAAGTGTGGAGGAAAAGGACACCAAGTACGTGATTTCAAGGGTGAGAAAAATGTTTCAAATGTTCAATGATTCACCTACAAGGAGTTGGGACACTATGCGAATCAATATCCAAATCATCAGAGTATACCCCAAATACTACTATTGGATAAAAATAAAGTTATGATACTATAAAAGATGAAGAGGAATGATTAAGAGTTATTATATTGTTATTAAAGTATTGTGTCATTTGAGTATTGTATTAATGATTTACATGTTATAATAATTATAAAGTATATAAGGATTGTACTGTAGTACTATTTCATTAATGACTTGAGATTAGTAGAACTAAGAAAAGTGACTTAATGGCAAGTTAAACTTCTTGAAAAATACATGGTTGAAGGAAAGACAAAACTTTAATATGGTCCTGATACTTAGATATTGATTTTGGAATAAGAGATGATTGATTTAGATAAATTCTATTGGATATTATTGAGTACCTTGGAACTGATTAATGGTTTGTTTATTTCATCATTGTTGGAGTATTCCAAATTTTTGGATATAAGGAATATATCTAGTATTCTATAGGGAATAAGGGAGCATGAATGTAATAAATAAGTTTTTATGGTAATTCAAGGTGTTACCATATTTTAAAAGAATACATGATGATGGTATTCACATGTTATTACGTGGCAAAAAGGATCTTCATTGTGTTTTACATCTTTATAAATTTTGGACTGTGAGTTTGGAAAGAAGTATTTTGGATAAGTCTAAAGGTTGGAATAGATTATGTTTTACATTTTATTCTATTCTTATGGTAAAATAATTTCTTAATATTGTTTTTTGGATTTTTTATAAAATGAAAACCCGAAGGTTAGGCGACGACCAGTCGCGTCCGACAAGGCCACGAGACTTGAACTCACAACCGAAGGTCGACAAGGGTGCATCACCAAACACTGGCCTACATGATGTCCTGGATTATATAATTTAGTTTTTTAAAAGGTCTGATATATATATTATAAATTCATTTTTTTGGAACCATATACCATTAGGATAAATAGAGTATTTTTATGTTCAATTATCTTTTATAGTGAAAAATGAGTTTGTGGTAGAAATTAGTTAAAGGATGGAACTATACTTGTCAAGTATATTTTTTTCACTTATTCTATGAAGAAATTAATTCTTAAACTTTAGTTAAGGGATCTTAAAACCAAAAATGTGTTAACCTAATACCTTATGTTTTGTTGAACCGATGATATTTTAAATCATCATAGATTGATGGCTTTGAGGCCCTCAATTTTACACTTGTTTGTGATTGATGACCTCAATCACTCCCACTAAATATTTATGTTTTTCCTCTAATTATGTGTCTCTAATTTCCACCAATGTTCTCCAAATCAAGATCATAATTTGGTGGTGACTTTTTCATTTCCCTTTCCCTCTTATTAAGACTAAATTTTATTAACCCAATTTCCGATGTGGGTTCTCCACAAAAATATTTTTCTTTTTTTAACCTTTTATATTTGAAAAACAATTTTAAATTGCGAGGACTCTATTTATTGAAGGAGGGGAGAATGTAACACCCCAATATTTCATAGTATGTTATTTCTTCAATGTAATTCAATAACTTTCACTACACGCAACACTGAGTTCAAGTGCACCACGACTTACCAAACTAGCCATTTAAAAGCGGTTATGAATAGTATTAACTGAATTTTGAATTTTAAATAATCCTTATAATTTTAGAATCCATATTATGAGTTTCTTAGACATAATATAAGAATAAATTCATTTTTTTAGATAAAAGAAGTATTTTTTTAAAATGAAATTTTACCGGCTTTTAATGGAAAACCCTTTTAAAATCCAATATTTGAAACTTTTATATATTAAATTTGACAAAATAAACTTCTTCTTTATAATCAGGACATTAAAATTTAGTTTTGATAAATTTTTTGTGTTTTTCTGATAACTTTCATATTTGGGTGAATAGTGAAAAATACTAAATTTAAACTCAAAACAACTTTTTTAATAAAAATAATTTATAGTGTTCAACTATACATTTAAATGGTTTGGAAGTATAATTAAATTATATTTTTAAAATTTAATTCAATGTTGGTCATTGGAAGTAATTTCACTTTGAAATTGGACATAAACAAGTGTCAATCTTTTGGTAGTTATTATTTCTTAAAAATACGCTTTTTGGTTTTGACAACAGGAATTAATTTTAAATTAATAAATTAAATTCATATGTTTTAAATATGGTAAAATAGAATTCATTTTTTAATTCATAATATCAAAATAATATTAGGGTGAATTTTTGGTATGTTTTAGAAAACTTTCAATTTTTTGATGAATAGTGAAAAACACTATGTTATTGGTTAAAACCGACTTTTTATTTAAATAATTAGTTATTTTATTATAATTTATTTTAGGTAAAAATAGATGCATAATAAATATATATGTTTAACTTAATTCATTGGAGTCATTTTATAATAAGTTTAGATATATAAAATTTTATCGAACTATTTACAGTCTTTTACCCACCTCCTATGAGCATTTGCAAATTTGAATAAAACATAATTTTACCGCTTCTGTGAATTTAATTTAAAAAATTGGAGAGACACAGTTGATATCATTAAGTAAAATATGGTTCAATAAGATAAAAATAATTTTTGGTGAATAGTAACTTTTGACTTTTATTTACCACGGTTAAAAGTAAATGGGGTAATTAAAGGTAAATATGATATTATTATTACCCTAAAACATGTCCTAATTCTATTGGATAAGTGTAATTCGACAAAAAACAACCTTAGGAATAAAATACGATCCTTCAGGTCCACTTGGATTAGAATAGGACATTTATTATTATTTAATTCAAAGAAGAGTTAAAAGTGTTAAATTCAAAGTTTAATAACTAAACCATTTTTAATATAGGGTTATACATAAGATAAATTCGACTATAAATATTCATTAGAAATATAAAAATATTTCCTAAATAATTCTATTTTATTTATAATTTTTATATGTTAAATAATTAAATTTATTTATGACACAATGATGATACAGTAATTACCTAATTAATGAAATATTAAAATAATTGATATTATAAATATCCAAATAAGTGTAATTTGAGACCTTTTATGAATTCCACTAATTTTATAGGTTTATATAACATTTTAGGTTTGGTTAGATAAATTTTTTTCGAAGTAATAATTTTGTTATGAATTTAGAAAAAACAAAATACCAAATAGTGTGAAAATTGACATAAAAGAGTTTTTAAAACAAATATTATATTATTAATTTATATTCTATTCCTAAAAATCTAAGGTTCGTCCAAAAGACATATATAATGATATTTTTATCATTAATGAACCACTTGGGGTTCTCTTTGAAGTATATAGTAAGTTTATGAACCATATAATATAAAAATACAAAGAGACATGGTAAATGTCAAACTATTTAACAAAGAGTCAAATCTAAAATATATGGTCAATATAGTGACCCAAACAAATATAAAACCTATTGGTTGAGTGTTTTGCGACCCATTCCCACCTTATCCTTTAAATAATTCATTTTTTAGTCATTATAAACCGAAAATTATTTTATTATAAAATAATATTTCTAGCTTTTCCTAAGGTGCCCCTCACCCCTCTTATAAAAGGGCACTCCCCCTTATCTCTAATTCACACCTTCATAGCCATTTGTCTTGGCCAAACCCTACCCAAATACCCTATCAAATGTCTTACCTTCATACTAGAGGCCTTACTTTAGTCATAAATCTAACCTAAGGATCCCTTTTGATCAAATCAAAAGGAAAAACCCAAAGAAGAGGTAAATATTTCATCACCTCTTTCAAGTTCTTTTCTTCTTCCACTTCCTATTTCTTTTTTGTTTCCATTAAAAAATAATAACTCCAGTATCTTCTATATACTGTGATGTTACTATAAATATGGTACAACCATATTCATTATTCTATCCATCCTTTGAATTACATGTCACCATACGTGCGTATGTACGACTTACCGTCTCCACACCGTGGTGTAATTGTTATTCAATACATTATTATTTGAATGCATATAATAATGATGTATAATTTATGTAAATAATAAATATAACATGATAATTATTCTATATATATGATATACCATCCAATTATATATTATTTTAATATCAAAACAATGATATTGTCACTCATGCGTAAATACAGATTACCGTCTCCACGAACACGATGAGATTCATTCCCCATCGTAATCCATTCAATACTATTTTTCATTAGGTGATTAAAAATAATGTTTAAAGACTTAATATAATTTTGAATATGAATAAGATACATCCTATCCATAAAAAACATTACTTACGTAATAAAGCATATTAAGGAAAACGAATCAGTTAACACTTGAAACGACGATAATACTAAAATATTATGAACAAAGCAATATTAAAAGGTCATATATGATATCATATTAATGTATATGATTATTTAATAATTTAATAACAATTATTTCACCATTATACAGGAGTTTAACCTACACTCAACCAAGGAAAATTACAAGGTAAGGGTTAATTTATCAATCTCATTATTATCCGAGATTGTTTATGTGTAAGTTTTTACTGGGACATATTTATTATCCATGTCCATGTTTCATAAAAGAGTTTTCAAAAGGATTCTTTTTAAGGGAATTTTTTTTACTAAAACATAATTTTAAATGTTTTAAATATTTATTCTTCTAAATCATTCTCATTAATGTCCATGTTTTCAAAATGGTTTTTAAGGATTTATTTATATGGACATGAATGTTTTTAAAATGTGAATTCCTTTCAAAAGTTTCAAAGTGGTATGGGACACTTTCATTCAAAAATATCTTTAAATGACTTCCTTTATAAATTTTGTGACTTTAAAAAGTTTTTATGAAAAATGGATATTTCTCTCAAAGATTTTTACAAATCATTTGCATCTATATCAACATCCTTTGATGGGTTTTAAACTTGTTTGAAGTTGATTTATTATGATACAAATCTTCCGTATTTTATTGAAGGTTTTGTGATATGTTTTATTGTGGATGTTTTATTTTTATACCATTCATGGTTTATGGATAAAGTATTTAAATTTCGTATGCTATATTTAATATTAATGTTTATGTTATGTTTAAACCTTTTTATATGAGGAATGAATTGGACTTAGTAAGTGAATGGTGGATCCCGCTATAACTCCTCGATGCATCAATAGGTCTCATGAGACAAACTAACATCTTGGCACAAGGCCTTGACAAAATATTATTTGTAGTCTTGGAACAAGGCCTTGAATTTTTGGTTATGAATGTATGGAATTATGCATTCCATCATTATGAAATTGGCTGTTGATATTGCATGTGATTATTCGACTAGTAGAATATCCATGTGAATAAGTAAATGGAATTATTTTGATTTATTTTTTCATTATTATGATAAATTTTATGTTGAAAAGTAATTTTTTTAGTTATATAAATTGCCTTAAATTTCTATGCTTATTTTTGAAAGTTTCCACTATATTGTTATCCTTACTGATAATTTAAGCTCACCCCTTTCTATGTTTTATTTTTTCCAATATGCGAAGAAGTATATTATGACTAACCTGCAGGGATAGTATATGGGATCTCATTGTTGTCCATGGAAACAATGTTGTTGTAGTTTTCCATTTTATGATTTAATGTAAACCTTATGAATGTATCTAGTAATTCCATGGAAACTAAACTAATCGGTCTTTCGAGACTTGATATTTTGTGATCATGTCAATGATACGTAATAATGTACTGACTCTGGGTTTATAGGGTCGGGGCGTTACACAAAATCCTTTGAAATCCATTGAACATGACCACAGAATAACCTTTATAGTTTTAATGGTTCTCTCAAACAAACCACATGTCCAAGGGTGATAAGAGTTATTGAAACTCAGATCTGTATATAGTTCTTATTGAAGGATTATCTAGAACCTCATGGTAAACCTATATTCTCTATCAGATACGATGAAGACTGGTTCTCCATTAAATCTTACCACCTCCCTAATATATATCATAGTGATTTTTTAAAAGATATAAATATTCCTTTATATAAATGAAATTCACTAACTTTTTAAGGTGATCAACTCCCACCTAGATGGTGTTATTACCATTAAATGTCTTGGAGAGTCCTATCATGAAATCAATGGTTATGTTTTCCCATTTCAAAAATGGTATGGTAAATGGTTGCATCATACCCTTGGAATTTTTTTATTCACCCTTAACTTGTTGGCATACCACATATAAAGATAAAACTTTTGCAATCTCCCTTTTCATGTTATACCACTAGAATTGTTTCTTCCAATATATATAAATCTTAGTGTGTATGGGATGAAAAGAGAAGAATGTCCTATGCACATCATCAAGAAGTTCCTTATTCAGTTATGGTTCTTATGGGACACATATATGAGTTTTAAACATTATAACACCATCTTTAAAATATTTTAACTCTAGAATATTTGCTACTTTTTTTCTCCACATCATATTTTTGGGCCACCATGATCCTCTCAAGAATGGATGGATGGGATGTTATTTCCATAATGTAGGATGAATATATTTTTATTATTTCCATTCCCATCCTTTTTATATCCAATAAGATTGGATCCATTTCAATCCTCATCATGGATAGGTTTATAGGATCCTTTCTTCTTAGAGAATATTTCACTTTTTTCACCTTCCTAGGATAGAAATGGATTTAAAAATCATAATCCTTGATCATCTCTAACCACCTTTATTATCACATATTTAGTTCCTTTTGTGTGAATATATACTTGAGGCATTTATGATCTGTATATATGTCACACTTCTCCCTGTATAGATAATGTCACCAAATCTTCAATGTGAATATCACTCCATCAAATTCTAGATCATGAATTGGGTTGTTCTACTCATGGATCATTAATTAGTGGGAGGAAAATGATATTAATTTTTCATCTTTCAGGAGTACACAACCCAATCCACTTTTGTATGAATCAATATAGATAAAAAATCCTTCCATAATAGTGGGTAATATGAGAAATTGTGTAGTGATTAGCCTCTTATTTACATTTTTAAATATTTCCTCACATTCATCATTACAAAAAAAAATTATCCCCTTTTGATTTATCTTAGTTGTGGACCTGAAAATAGGGGAAGTTCCTCAAAAATTGATGATAATACCTATCTAATATAAGTAATCTATGGATCTTCATCAAAGATGTTGGTATGGTTTATCCTTTAATTTCATATGTTTTTTAAGGATTTATAGATATCTATATACTAGTGATAACATGGCCTAAAAATGTTACTTTATCTTTCAAAAAAATTCTTTTATTGTACTTCACATACAACTTTTACTTTTTCAAGGTCTTCAGTACACCATTCAAATACTCATTATATTCCTCCTTGATTTTAGTGTAAATAAGAATATCTTCTGTAAAGAAGACCAGAAATTTATCAAGATAGTACCTAAAGACTCTATTAATTATATTTTTTAATAATTATAGATCATTAGTGATTCTAAATAGAATTAATATGAACTCATATTTCCCATAAATTATATGAAAATTATTCTTGGGGACATCCTCATTATTCACCTTAACTTGATAATATCTTGACTAAATATCCACCTTAGAAAACTACTAGGATCCACTTAGTTGATCGAATAAGTCATAAATCCATGGAATAGGGTACTTGTTCTTTATCATGATCTTTTTTAGATCATGATAATCAATTCAGAGGAACATTGACCCATCCTTATTCTTGATGAAGAGGACTGGTGCACCCTACGGTGAAGCACTTGGGTGTGTAAACCTTTTATCCAGACTCTCCTACTATTTATTCTTCAACTATTCATGTTCAAAATTGGAAATTATATATGGATTCTTGGATATTTTAAATGATCTAAGTATAAGATCAATTGAGAAATAAACCTCACAGCTTGGAGGAAGACTAGAAAATTATTTAGGAAACACATTAGTGTATTCCCTTATAAATGGAATGTCATCAAGGATGATGTTTTCCTTAGTCTCAATCATTTTATCTAGATACACTTTATCATAATGAAATAATATCTATTATTTATTTGATTATTCCAAATTATATTTATCCTCCTCCTTTAACATTTATAGAATCATAAGGAAATTTTTGATATAGAGAGTTATTTCCTTATATTTTAAATTTATGTTTTCTCTATAAAATGGAATCCATTCAATACCAATAATTGCTTTGAATTATACTAAATGGAGTATCACAAGTTTCACTAGAAAGTGCCGCCCACAAATATAGATAGTTTATAAGTCATATAATTGGGATGAAATAATTTCCCTATTTTCGTTTTTCATAGATAAATCCACATAAATATTTTGAGGTGGTGTTTGGATAGTTAAACTAAACATAAATGACATGAAATAATGCATAGAACTAGAATAAAATAGTATGATCATTATTATTGAATGAATAATTGGTGAACCTGTTACAACATCATTTTCGGGATCCACCTTAGTAGTTTTGATGGCATAAGATCACCCTTTCTCACTAGACCTTGGAGGTTGTTTTCATCAGTTACTGTCAATAACACTTATTTTAGTGCATTGATTCTCATAATTTCCTTATTCCTTATAGTTGAAACATTGAATAGTAGGTTAATGGTCAACTGAAGCATTCCTTTCATCCATCACATTGTTGAGTTTCTCCTATCATCATTCATGATCTTGATTCCCTTACTTCCCACACCTAAATCAGTTCTTTATCCCCTTTAGGTAATTTTCAGGATGCTTCTTCCCACAAAATTGATAAGTGGGGTATTGGAATTCCCCCCATGATATTTCTACATTAAACTAATAGAATTAAAATCCACCCTCTTATTCTTATCTCTAGACTCGTGATACCCTTGAGATTCACTAATCTCCATTTCAACTTTGAGGGTACATCGAAAAAAATTCCTTATATTTTTCAAAGTCTCGAATCACCAAATCTCTGTGTAGACTCATCTTTAGCATGCTAAAGAAGTGGTAAACTTTAATTTCAAGGTAAATAACAAAGTTTAAGGTGTATCAAGAAATTATTTTGAATTTCACCTTGTACACTCTGATGGATTCATCATCCTTTTTTTAGGCCAATGAAATCCCTCTCCATTTTATGTTAAAGAGTGAAAGGAAATATTTATCAAAAAAATTCTAGAATTATTTATAATCCATATCTTGAATATCTTCCTCAAGATTTTTATTTTTTACAAACATTTACCATTTATTAGATTCTCCTTCTATATGATAAAAACCCAACACAACCTTCTCTTACTTAGAGCTTTAAAGGATGGATAATATCTTTTCAATATAGTTGATCAATTGTTCCAAAATTAAAGGATCAAATATAAACTAAAATTCAGACTCCTTTTACTCATAAGGATCTCAAATGTAATATGTTATTTATTAGGGGGATGTGGGTTTTACCCCTAATTTAATTTTCTATTCAGAACTTGAGTTAATTGAGAAAGTATTGTCATGAAGTACTCTACTCCTCTTATCAGTTTTGGAACCTCATTTGGGAAGCTAGTACACTTCTCATCACATTAGTTGTTTACTCGATTCCTCCTATTCCCATACATTGGAAATAATAAAGGGAAAATTAGGGATTATAATTTTAAAACTACAAAACACATAAAAGGGAAACTATGAAAATTAAAGGTAAAAATCATAAATTACATACATTCCTTAACCTATTAATTTATATGTTTCAGTCTAAGTTATCCATGGTCTATTTCCTATCAAAAAACTCTATAATAATTTTTGATCCCTTAATAATAGTTTAAAGAGAGCTTGTTAATTTACCAAATCATAACCCTAGGACTATAAAACCAAGTGTGTGGAAATGAATCTTTACTATGAACCATGTAATGATTAAATCAAATACCAACGCTCCCTTTTTGAGGTTATTACTCCTAGGTACAACTGTTTCAAAGCCACACCCACTTGTAGTATCCAGATAGGAAATTTTTAGCTTAAAAACCACTTAAAATATACTTTACCCTAATTTAGGGATGTTTTCCGATGTTTAATATTATAATTAAGCCTTTTCTATTATTTTATAATCCTATACCCCCAAAAACTAGACTTTTCTCTAATACCAACTATGAAAACCTGTATCTTTAATACACTATAATTCATGATTTATTACATAAAGATACACAAATAATAATCCTAAAAGATCATAAGGCCTAGTGTATATGGTAAATTAGGTACATATAACATTACCTTGAAACATGGGTACACTAAAATTATTTAAAATCTCCAAAACATTCCATTATATTCCATCAATATTTTAATATTGCATGGGGTAACTTGGGGGCGTACATAAGAAAAGGGTGATATATAAAGCTCAGTAAGGGAATAATAAAATAATTACATGATAAAACTAATAAATTTTAGTCAAGAGTCATATCAAGGTGAAATAAAATGTGTGAGAATCATAAAAATGATCATTGAAGTACGATATAATATGATAACATCAAGGTAACATAGGAATGTAGAAACATCATAAAACATAACATCATAAGAATAAGTCAAAGATAATTGAAAATAAATCATAACATAGTGTTCTTATGATAACCTCTAATTCACCATACATGGAATATCATGAGATAAAAATATTTACCAATTCATTGGAGGGCTATATGATTATGGTCCCACCCGTCATGTTCATTCCATGTACATACATTTGTGTACCACATAGATCATACATCATAAGAATGCCTTTTATCACTTTTAACCCTATGATTAAGGAATTTGGGTTATATAAATAGAATTAGAAAATAAATTAAGTATAGTTATTACTAGTTTAATACCCTTGAGTGTAAATGTGGATGGTTATTCACCACACTAATGAAAAATCATAGGATAATTTTGGAATCATAACAAGTGTATATAAATTTTTATAGAAGGGGTGAATGAGAGTGAAAGGTGGTCTATAATTACATTTTAAAAATTGTTATAGTTAATTTATGTGTAAAAATACATTAAAACATTGTAAATTTAAAATTAAAAGGGCTTAGTAAAAATTAAGAACTTGAAATAAAAATAAGATGAGATTGTCCATTACCTTGAGAGGGTGCTTCTAAAATATTGGGAGGAGCTTATTATGAAATTAGGAAAACCTTGGGAGGCATTTATAGAGGTATATAGATAGTAAATTCAACCTATATGGGTTTTTATTAAATAAGAGGGGTATTATGGGTTTATATTAATAGAAAAAGAGGGGGAATTCTTTACTAACTCCTCTAGTTATGTTTTGGACTTTGTACGATAAAATAATAAAAACCAAAAACCTTCCCAGGGTTATCCCCATATTTTCTGAAAATGAAGAGTTATTTCCAATATTTTATAAGGCCAATAACTTAAATCCTTAAAATAATACCCATGGTGACATGGAAGTGAGTTGTGTTTATAAAGAATTGATTTTAAATCCTTAAAATATAATATAGGTTTTGGAGGATTCCATAAGGGATTATAAAATTAATAAAATAACATAGAAAAAAATTATTTTAAAGGGGAACCATATTTTCTGTCATGTATTCACTTTATAAAATTTATTACATCAATTTTAGGAAATTATCATGTCATAATACATACCGTATATTTATACCATATTTAATTTTAACCCAAAAATTCGACTATGTCATAAAATTATAAAAAATTCAACATTAGATAATTTTGAAATCATGATTTAAAAAAAGAATATTAATTTTATCAAAATAATTCTAAAAATATAATAATTTACACATTTAAATCAAAATTCTCCTTTATTGAAAAATACATGTTTTTATGAAAATAACACATTTCTAACCCTCATAAAGATTATATTAGACTTCAATAAAATATTTTATCATTTATATATATATATATATTATTTAATAATATTATTATATTAAGATAAAATTTATTTCAAAAATCTTGAATTTATCAAAAATTGTGCATTAATTAAAACTGTATATTTTCCAGAAATGCAATTTGTTTCTTCGTATCAAAATCTAATTTTTGTCAACCATATAAAATTTCAATATTGAAAAGGGATAAATATAATCATTATTATATAAAAATTATAGTATAAAAATTAATACTACTAGGTTCTAGATATATAACTCATTATTACACCATCATACTCAATATGGGTAAGGTTTGGGATGGTCGGGTATTCTTTGGGTTATTCGGTGAACATGGTTTGGTCTATGATCTTGATAATCCTAAACTTATCCTGTAATTTTTTTTCATTCTTTAGTTTTTTAATTACAACTTGGGCTTGGTCAAGGGAAAAGCCCATGGATTCCATATGGACTTCATAGGGTGTGATCCTATTTTTCGAGGCCATAGGTTCTTCCATCGATGAAAATTAGTCTTTATCATAACACTTAATATATACTAATATTATTGGTCACTGTATAACAATTATATTATCAGTGATTAATATTTTTATTGGTATTTTAAATATGACAGTCTATATTATATAATTGGAATAAAATAACCAAAGTAGTGAATGAATTTTATTTAACTATAAGGAACTTAATCAATAAAAATGTAATTTCATTTATAAATGTTTGAGTTATTAAAATTATTTCTTTTCTACTCAATAGAAAAATGAAAATCTCATTCATGTGTATGTATAAACTATTATCTTCATGAAATTATGTGATTTATTTTTCATGAATGGATTACATGGTTGGTTTTAAAAGTGTATTTAATATATAAATATTATAATTATAACATGTTTATTATTTTATAGGTAATGTAACCATAAAACCTTTGACCATAGTCAATGAACTGATGTTGTTTTTAGGTTATAAATTGAATGACCCCAAAACATCCAATGTGAACTTAAAAATTTTAGTAACTAAATAAAATATGATAATAAATGAAATAAAAGAAATACTAATAATTAAATGAACATGAAAAATGTTATTAAGTAAGTATAAAACTAATATAATTTTTTTTATTCAAGAGTTAGAGAATGTATAAAGTTATAAAAAAATTATGGTAAGGGATTTCCCATTAAAATGTTGTTTTATTTATTTTAAAATCTTCCTCCTTCATATCCATTTTCCTAAAAATATTCCAATAATGTGAATATTTATAAATAAATGATTTTTAAATATCATTTTCAAATAAAAATTGAATTTATTTTTATTAATTTTAAAAATCACCTTTTAAAAATTTACCATACTCATCATTTTTGACTTTTTTACCAAAGTACAAAAGAATGTTTTTTTAAATATATAAGGATTGACTACCTTTTCATTCCACCATATCCATTATTTACTATCCTTATTTATCTCAAATTTAACATGGTTTTTCAAATTATATCTAGTACCTCACTTCTCAGAATATTTCATTTTTATAATTTTCAATGAAAATATGTATTTATACTTAATATTATGTGAAAATGGAAAGTGTTTTACTTATGGTTTTAAATGGGTATTTCAAGGGTTTTATAATGATAAATTTATTTATTATAAAATTTTTTTCATGATATTGTACTTGGGAATTAGATGTGATGATGGTTGATCCCAATATAGCTCATGGTGATGGGTGAAACTGATATAGCTCTCTAATGCATTCGGTAACGATATAGTCTTAAAAGGTGAAAATGAGGGAGATACTTAAGATGGATACTCCTACGGAATTAAATGGGATTCATTTATTCTAATAGGGGTTAAAATGAGTGAAATTGTTTATCAATATGAAGCTTTAAGACACAGATATTATGCTTGAAAAATGTTTTTTATGGAAATGTTTTGATTTTATGAGATAAGGAAATTTTAAAGGTGAAAGATTTTTTTGAGTAGAATATTTTCATGAGTTCCCACATGCCCCAGGATGCCTTCCTATTTTTCATATTCTTTTTATTGTGTTTAAAAGGTTTTCTATGAGTAAATATTTTCACTTGTGGAAGTGTTTTATTTTTTTACTCAAAGTTTTATTATAAAAAGGTGAAACAACCTTATGGGTTTTCATGTTTTTCACTGGATTAACAATATTCATTTAATTTTATATCCCTCAATGAGATTTGTTTTTCTCATCCCATTTTTTTCAATAAAAAATCATAGGATCTAAGGATGATTATAAATTTTAGTATGGTCATGATTTCCTCTATGGAAACACATCTTTAATGAAGAAAAAGTGTCTTGAATGAAATAGGGGTGTAAACATAAAGATCTATTTTTTGTGAAAAAAATTTACTATGTGTGAAAGTGTCTACTTTGTTATGTAATGTTTTACCTAATTCTCTATAATTATAAACTAAAAAGATCCTCAAAATGTATGAAAGTATAAAACTTGTTATAAATCATGTTATTATGGGTTGATTATGTTACGAGTTGTTATATATATATATATGTGTGTGTGTGTGTGTGTGTGTGTTTGTATGTACTCACCCCTACATAGTAATTTTTCTTATATGTGTTATGTCTTATGTAGAAGAAAGAACATTTATTGGTGATACTGATAGACATAGTAATAGTGGATTAGAAGATTAGTGGTATCCATAGTTGATAAATATATGTGGAGTTCATGTTTGATATTATAGAATTAGGGAGTCATTAATTTTTCAACTTTTATAGTTATTTTACTTTAGGATATTGGGAATCCCCCTAGTTTATGTTATTTCACTTTTTTTTACTATGTGTATGGCTAGTATATTTCACATTAATTTTATATATTTCAGTTAGTATTATTATTCATTATGTAATATTATTATATAATATGTGGAGATATGTGGTAATGTAGAGGATCATTAGGTTAAGTATACCTATGTTTTCCGATATGAATACTAAATTCTATTAATTAACCCCTAAACTATTGGAGTTAGGTTTGGGGTGGCACACTTGGATTACTGCTGACCGGGGAGGGGTCTTAGTTGTCCAAGTCATGTATTTTGTGGCATAGATTTTTTAATAATGTATAAAATATAATCATAAATTAGATATATTTGGCGTATCATTCCTTATTTCTGTATGGTATACCACCATCTCTTTATTTCACACTTACAACCCCTCCCTCATGACATGATCACCTCCATTATTCCATGGTTTTTTCTTCTAGTATAAAATCACTCTAAATATTGTCGAACTTTTATATCATTCCACTAAGTTATATTATTAACAAACACAACATCACTTATAGCCTTTAAGTTCAAGTATCAACATTCTCCCATTTTTAATAGTTCATGTTCCAATAATAAATAATTTAAATCACCTTGGTTCCAATATTCACTATCTTTGGGTTCATTAGAAATATAAATTTTCTCCAAGTACCATAGTTAAATTCTAATTGAAGCATGGAAAAAATGAAGTAATTCAACTATCACTCCAAATCTGTATAAGTAGTAATCAATGTAGAAAACAAAATATCAATAAAAATATCCATGCCTCAGTGAATACCCTAATTATACATCCTTGGGAAACCACTTTTTAAATTATTGAATTTGAACTTCACACAGGTCCCTTATCTTAAACCACTTTATTGATAATTTTCCCATATCTCACTATAGATTGTATCTTATATTCTTTTTTATACTATAAAATTACTTTATAAGGTAAAATCTCCCTTGTGATGAGAATTATTGTAATATCTTATTAACCACATTTAGGTATTTATATTCTCACTTTTCATTTTCCATCTTTGTTTCGGTGCATGTTGGGGCTTTCGAGGATGGAGATCATTTGTTGGATAAAATGACCTAAAGTTTAGGGATGTAATTTTTTTTGAATTAATGAAGTTTTTTGTATAAATGTGCTCATGGATTTTTGGGGTTCTCCCAGAGTTCAAAGAATGTCCATGGAGGTTTGGAGTTCTCTACTGAAAATTGGACTTTTGTAGTCTGCAGGTGTATTACATGGAATATAATGAGATTACACCCCATGTAATGGTTTCTAGGAATATTTTGTGAAATTTTATAGGGTGTGAAAATTTTAAACACTATGAATTTACATTAAACTTAGTGTAATGAAAAAAACGGGTTTTTAATAAAAAGGTGATGAGTTTCTAAGCATTCTTGAGTTTCATGGATTAAACGATTTGAAAAAACATTACACGCTATGTAATCATCACGAGTTGGGATTTAAGTGAAATACATAGATGATCTTTACTTCTTTAAATTTTCATCCATATTACCTCTCAACCTACAGGCTCTCAGGGAAAATTTTAAACACCTCTACTCTTTCTGAATCGTTTTGTTCAGAAATTGATCATCATTGTGGTTGTGGTGCGTTTCCCCAGGTGATTATTCCCATTATTTCTTATTTTAATTTGATCAAGGAAGACCCTTTGTGATATGTGTATGAATCTATAGATTTGGGTAATGATATTATTGATTCCTTTTAGATGTATTGTGTGATCTTCCTCTATAGGCTAACCCTTGTGTTGGTTGTGGTGCGGCGTGTGGGTTTCATGAGCTATGGGTTGTTTTCTCCTCTCTACTGGACATTTTTCTAAATTGAATCAATTATGAGATGTGTGGATTGATTATAGGACCTCAATTTTTATCTTTTCCTTATTTCTTGTGGTGGATCCCATTCCTAGCATGTGGAACCCGAGTTTTAGGTAGGTGGTTCTGTCTCTAGCCTTTGTTGGATGAATTGCATTGCTCCGGGTTTGATAAATTATTTTATAAGTGAAATGGCATGATTTAATTATTTATTTATATTTTTTGAAATATTTTTTTTTTGATAAAATATGGTTTTCCCTTTATTTTGGTAAAAGTAAAAGGCATTTTCAAAGCATTGGGAAATGTATTTCTGAAATAGTTTTCAAAGAATGGTTTTGATGAAATCGTTTGAAAAAATAGATCACATGGGAATCCTTCAGTACTTAAGTGGAAGGTTTAGTAATAGGCATCATACCTTAATAATATTGGGGGTTCACTCATGGTGTGTTACTTTTATCCTTAATCTTATTGTTCTAGGGACTTGTTCGTCACTATTAGGAAGTTCACTTTCTGGGGTGTTCCTCTCCTACCAAGATTTGATGCATATGTCTAGGGGATTTATGCGTGTATGATTTTCTATGTTTGTGGGTACAAGTGTCATAGCTTGCCTAACCTATAGTGATCTTTGGTGCGATGTTACTTATGCTTATGTCTTTTATTATTATAGCTTTTAGTTCTATGGTTTGATATGATTTGTGATACATTATTTGTTTTTATCTGATATGAATGCTTATTTTTTATTAAATGCTTTGAAACTGTTTTACATGGATTTATTTAGAAATATTGAAAAATAAAAGGAAAATTAAAATTGTTTCCGTTCTTTTGATATCAAAAACATCTAACTATTTATCATGCCATGTTTTATTTAAATTTGATCATTTTTAGATTATTTTAA
The DNA here is from genome assembly GCA_963277665.1 of Viscum album. Taxonomy (NCBI): domain Eukaryota; kingdom Viridiplantae; phylum Streptophyta; class Magnoliopsida; order Santalales; family Viscaceae; genus Viscum; species Viscum album. The sequence goes on along the minus strand of OY728120.1, from coordinate 1,161,211,156 downwards.
AGAGAATGATTAAGGAACACCTGGGTGAGATCCTACTAATCCTTTTATCTCACACCCTACACACCCCTTTGGTGGTGTGTTGACCTTTGTATGTCTTTTGATTTAGGGAAAGGAAAGGTACCATAGTGAGGTGGTGAGGTTTTCTATCAGCTGGGTCAATGTAGCTGGTGGTGAGATAGTGGGAGTTACACATGCTATCATATGGATATTATTGGAGTATCTATTCTTGTTTTGTTGTCCTATGCCATTGGACATATCTCTTGGATACTTTTTATTTACCTTTGGAGTTGTATCATTTATAATATATTCTTTTAGTTATGGAATATGATTATATCTTCCACTATTTCTCTTTGTTATATATATATATTCCATATTTTCTACTTCAAGTTGGGAAAAATCATTCCCTCTGGTTTTTGTTTGATGTGTTGGTGTTAGTCGCTAGCCCATGGGGATTGGGAAATCCCTTCAGGTATGTGGAAACTCAGGTTGAGTGTCAATTTGAGTGGTTATTTTGTTTTTTTTCAAAATATTGGTATCAAAGGGTGGTTTTTCATCAAGATTCATTATCATGGGACATTTGGTAGACTAGAGATAGGATTTTTAGGGACTTAAGATGTAGGTTGTAGTGAGTTACTAGCCCGATACTACTATGATGAGACTCAAGTTACCATGATATGTTGGGATGTGTGTCTCCTATTTGATTTATTCATCTTAATCTCAGTTTTTATTATGTTTTTATAGTTTAAACTGAGATTATTCTATTTCCTGGTCATTTCTTCTATTTTGGAATGCAGCAGTATGCCTCTGATGCACATTCTGTTTTTTTAGATAGGGTGTAGTAGATTTTCCACAAGGTATTCCTCCTATGGATTGGAATATTATCAAGGATACCAGTAAAATAGTTCATGATGTCGACTATAATGTACCACAAGTCCAGAACTCTATTGTTGAAGTTTGACCAGGAGTTTCTGGATAAATCGATCAATCACAAGAGTTCTTGTATGAGAATCCAACGTCCTTTAAAGGTATGAATGCACATCAAGAGTTAGAGGACTGTCTAGATGATATATATAATATATTTTAATTCTTGGATAGACCTGATAGTATCAAGGTGAATTCTATAGCATTCAAACTTGAGGGTCCCAACAAGCAATGGTGGGATTCCATGGTACATACGAATAGACATGTAGGCTTGTATTGGAAGGGTTTCAAGACTCTATTCTTTGATCAATTTTGTCTATAATCACTAATGATGTAAAATTATCTATAGTTCCTCTCTTTATAGTAGGGATAGGTGTACGCTAATCAGTTTACTACTCTGGTTCATTTTTCTTTATAGGTAGTAATGAATGATCAGTTGAAGGATCAGAAGTGCATGATGGGTTTTCAAACAGATATTAGATAAAAGGTATTTATAATAATTATTCATTCCTATGAAGAGATGGTGGAATAGGCTATGATTTCTGAGATGAATATGGTCTAAAAGGTTTGATATTCTTCCTCTTCTATTCCACCTAGTGGTAGCTTTAGTGGTTTATAGGTGAATAAGAGGAAGTGGCAAGATCATCGTATGAGTGGTGGAGATGGTTCTTAGTGGCATGCCTCCTATATATCTTCAATTATATCAATATGTATTCTTTTGACTTTCTATTAGTGTGGAAAGGTTGGACACACCCAAATTTCATGTCTTGAACCTGTGAATATGTGTAACTATTATAGGAATTATGGTTATCTAAAATGTTTCTATTAGGTTATGTCTACGCCTCTATATAGTCAAGGATCATCATCTCAAAAATCTACTGAGGCATAGTCAGATGCCTCGAAGAACATATGCCCAAAGCCATAAGCCTAATGAGTGAAGCACCTTCATGCAATAGATGAGATTCTAAAGGAGGTATATATGGGTCTAGTGATAGTGAGAGGCACCATATTTGTTGCATCTTTAGTAGAGGTAGATTTATTTTATATCAGTGCTTCAAACTCATTTATCTCTTGTCATTTTATTAATATTCTCAAACATCCAATAAATCTCTTGTCTTTTGTTAAAGAGTTAGAGACACCCCTTTGGATGAGGAAAGAGGTTGGGTTTCAGTTCCCTTATAAGTCATTATCGATAGCTGATGTGAAGCTAGCTTGATATTTTCTCATTCTCAATTTGGATCTATTTGAAATCATCATCTAGATTGATAATCTTATTATTCATCCTGTTGAGGTTGATTTTTATCATCGATATTTCATATTTATTGTAGCTAATGGGAGATATCAGGTGTTTTAGGGAGAGTGGGATCCAAGGTAAGTTCATGCAAGACCTTCCTACTAAGAGATTATGAGTTTTTGTTTTCTATAGCATTTGATCCTGACCAAGTTTCTTCTATTTTTTACCTTTCCACTGTTGTTCATGATTTTCATGATGTTTTCCCAGACACTTTCTTAGGGATTCCTCTAGAGAGGGAGGTAGAGTTTATAATTTACCTAGTGCTAGATATTTACCCAATTTTGATACCTTCATATCATATGGAACTAGCAGAGGTTAATGATATTAATAATTTGTTGGAAAAATAATTAGAAAAAGGTTTTGTTTTCCCTAGTGTTCTGTCCTGGGTAGTACCTGTGCTCTTTTCTAAGAAGGAATATGGTTTAATCTGATTTTGTGTGGACTATGGAAATCTAAACCATGTAATGGTTAAGAATAAGTATCCTTTTCCTCACATGGATGATTTTTTTTATCAGTTAAAGGGGGAAAAGTATTTTTCAAAGATTGATCTTTGGTCGGGTTATCATCATCTTATATTTTGGGTGTATGATGTACCAAAGATGGATTTCAGGAGTAGTTATGGACATTATGAATATCTTATGATCTTATTTGGTTTGATTAACACTCCAGTAGTTTTTATGGATTTGATAAACCATATATTCCTTAAGTACCTTAAAGATTTTTTGGTAGTTTTTATAGATGACATTTGGGTTTAATCGATATATGACCTTGAGAATGAGAACTATTTGAGTTTGGTTCTAGAGATCTTGAAGAGTCACCATTTGAAAAGAAACCTTTTTAAATGTAATTTATAGATTCAAGAAGTGTTGTTCTCGAGACACATGATTTTTGATCATGGATTATCATTTTATCATGAGAAGTTGTATCATGGGAAGAACCCCCATACATCTTTTAGATTTGTAGGTTCCTTGGTCTTTATTGATATTATCAATGGTTTATCAAGGATTTATCAAATTTGGTTTCACCTTTTAAAGATATTACTAGGAAAGAGATGAAAATCATATGTGATGTAAAGTTTTAGTCTTCTTTTGATGAGCTAAGAAGAATTATGAAATTTACTCCTATCCTGATCTTACCTGAGACTGGTAAAGGGTATGTGGGTTTTTTTGTGATTCTTATTGTACTATTTTGGGTTGTGTGTGTATGTAGGATGATCGTGTGGTTGATAATGGATCTTGATAACTTTGACCACATGAGAAGAATTACCCCAATCATGACTTATATATTTCCATGTTTTTTCATGTGATTAAGTGTTGGAAGAATTGTATTTTTGGGGAGAGGTTCATAGTATTTTATACCATAAGAGTCTAAGCTATATATTTTCTCAAAAATAATTGAATCTTAGATAAATTTGGTGGGTGTAATACCTTTAGATGTTTGACTTCAACATCACCTACACCCTAGAAAAGGGGAATGTTGTTTCAGATGCTCTCAATAGGAAATTGACATTGCATGATATTTTGAAATAAAATGAGGAGTGGAACCTTATGTGACTCTTCACTCAATTTCACCTAGATTCTCAAGAGAATGTTTCATGTATGGTTTTGATTAGTGTTTAGTTATCATCATCTCTCTTATATTCAATTCTGTAGATTCAACAGTATGATAGTGAGTTTAGGGGATTCAAGAAACCTTGTATAGCAGGAAGATTGTTTCTAGATGGTCTCTCTCTTTAGATGGTATTCTTTATTTTGGGGATCATTTTATTATCCTCACATCTATGTGGAGCCCAGTTTTGTTTTACTATCATAATTCTTCATGGTTCATTCATTTGATCACTATAAAGATGTATTATGACATAATATAGAGATTATGGTAGCCGAGTATGAAGAATGACATTACAGACTATGTAACCTAGGGTCACACCATCCAACAGATAAAGGTAGAGCATATGAAACCTTCTAGTTTTCTCCAGCCTATTTCAGTGCTAGTTTGTAAATGGGATGAAGTTTCCATGGAATTTATTTTTGGATTATTGAGGACTCACTAAGGTATGAATTCTATTTGGGTGGTGATTGATCGGTTGACAAAGCCAACTCATTTCATTCTGATCAAGGACACAACTAAAGTTGACGAAAATCATATGAAAATCAGTAGCATCATCCTTTGGAGTTTTCCAAAGGTGACCAGGTTTTCTTAAAAGTTTCTCCTCATTTGGATCACCATCATCTTGGAAAACATTCAAAGTGGGCTTGAATATATGTTAGACCATTTGAGGTCACTAAGAATCTTGGGAAGTTTTCTTATCAGTTAGAATTGTTGGTTATATTGATAGACATTCGTGATGATGTCCATTTATTTCAACATTGGAAATATCATCTTTATCCCTCTTATGTTGTTGGGAAAAAATCACTCAAGGCATAATTGAATCATTTTTTTGAGGTGATTGTGTTTGTTGACAAAGTGGACATCTGGGTGGTGATTGTTGACAAAGAAAAACAATGACATACAAATTTGTTGATAAAGAGGATTTCATGATGGAATGTCGAGTTCAAGAGCTGAGGTCAACGATAAATGTTTGATTCAAGAACGTTGACAAACGGAATGGATGATCTGGAGGTGGTACAAAAGAAAATATACAAGGAGGCGCCGTTTTCCAGTGTTTGCCAAATTTTTTGGCCTAAAAATCGACAAATGAAGAAAAGTGTTTTTGGAAAAGTGACTTGCGCGCTGAGGAATTGTAGTATAGGAAAATTGTGCAGCATATGTTTTTCAAGATCAGAAGATCAAAATATGGCTAAGGAAATAGGTTCGCGCAATTTGGGGAGTTGGTCACGCAAGTGTCTAGGAGGACAGAAGACTTGCGCGCCGAGACTGGGACGCACAGGTGACTTGCGCGCCGTCGCGCAGGGTGGTCAATTTTCCTATAAATACTAGACCACCCCTCTTCATTCTTAACCTAGAGTTCAACACTTTGATAAATCAGAGCTCCCGTCGCGCAGGTGTGGTGGACGCGCAAGTGGTGTGTGGGTCGCGCAATTGAAGTTGTGCGTCGGTGGTTGAAGTTGCGCGCCAGTGTGAGAAGTTGCGTGTCGGTTGGCAGTTGAGTGCCAATGTTGGTTTGGGCGTAAAAGGAAGAGAGTCGCGCAAGTTTGGAGTTAGGGAAGATTGTGTTGCGCAAGTGTCTAAGGTGGACTTGCGCGCCCATTGAGACTTGCGCGCTGATACTTGTGCGCCGAGTTAGACTTGCGCGCCAAGTAAGGTTTATTTCCAGCAGTGTTTTTCGGGCTGCGTGGAAGTTGTAAGTTTTTCCAATACCTTCGGTGCAAAGAGATATTCATCTACGGGTGAAATTTTTACTTCAATAGATAATCTAAATAAAGAGGAAGATGCATTCATTCATGAAAATGAAGAGACCTACAGGTCTATAAATTGTGAGTGGATTCCTTCCAAGAGCAGTGAGCAAAGGAAGAGAAAGTAGGTGATCCTCTCCATCGGCAGTGAGCCAGAGAGAGAGAAACAGGGAGTGACCCTTGGGGAAGCAGTGAGCTGACCCTAAACATTGTAAAGGCAGTGAGTCTGAGCATAGAAGTGATCTAGCCCGAACATTGTAATCCACAGCTAGTGAAGTTTAGTGGAATTGGTACGACCGAAAACTTGTCAGCGTATGCTCCTTGGATGTATCCCTTTGCGGTGAACCAAGTAAAATTGTTGTGTCCTATGCATGATTTACTTTCTATTTACTTTGTGCAACAGGAAAGAAAGAGAAGAGTGTTTTTCTTAACAGCGAAACAAGATCAGAACGAGTGTTAATTTTAAATTAATCATACCCTGATTCACCCCCCTCTCAGGGTATTCAGCCTTGTGGACCTAACAATTGGTATCAGAGGGAATGGTTGATATTATTTCTTCTCTCAATGGAGGTCACCAATCATAAAGGGATTCTGATCTTCAACGGGAACAACTTTCATCTATGGAAGAATCAGATGCAACACTACTTCTGATCTTTGGGAATGGATGTATTCACAGCAGCAATGCATGGCATAACAGCTGATATTAATAGTGGCGCATTATCAGAAGATGAACGTAGAGAGTTGGATGTATATTCCAAAGAAATTAATGCCTTAGGGGGAGCTCTATCCAATCCTATCTATACAAAGGTTATGTCATGAAAAACATCACGTGCCATGTGGGAAAAGCTATTGAATATATATGAAGGAGATACAAAGGTCAGAGACGTAAAGTTGCAAGTGTTGTGGAATAAGTATGAAGATTTGAAGATGAACCTGAATGAGTCTGTTGATGCATTTTTTGATAGGGTAAATATTGTTGTGGAAGATATGAGGGGTCTTGGAGAAATTATCTAAGATATAAAAATTGTGAAGCGCATATTGAGAAAACTTCCACCTCGATTCAATCCGAAAGTTTCTGTTTTGGAAGATAAAGACCCAAAAGAACTGACATTGGATAACCTGCACAACACTCTTGTTGCATATGAAATGAGAAACGATGATAACGAGACTGTGGAAAAGGGGAAATTCAAAGAGGTGGCATTCAATGCCATGAAGAAACTCACCATTGAATATTCTAATGAAGAAAAAGAGATAGATGAGGCGATGTCATTCCTTTCTTCAAATCTGCAAAGAGGAAGAGGAAAGTTTAAAGGTAAACTTCCACTAGCATGCTTTTGATGTGGAAAGGTTGGTCATCTTGCGGAAAGATTCCCCAAGAAATTTCAAGATAACGATGATGATGATGATGAAGTTTAAATTCCCAAGAAGAAGACTTCAGCGTTTTTGAAAGGGAAGAAGCAATTCAAGAGAAATTTATTCAAGAAAAAGAATCTTCTTTCACAAGAATTTGAAAGTTCAGATGAGTCTGAGGTTGAAGAGGTTGAGGAAATAGAAAATTGCAGAGATCATGGGGTAAATGCCTTGGTGGTGATTGTTGGTAGTTCTCGGAAAAAGGAAGAAGCTAACGCTGAAGAAGAAGAATAAATTGAAGGGAGAGTTGATATGGAAGCCGAATTGGAAGCAGCTCTTGAGGAGATAGACGTCTGGAGAGCCAAAACGAAGAAAGCCAATAAAGTGTTTCATGATTCCAAACTTTATATGAAACAACAGGATGAAGAAAAGTCTAAGCTATTAGAAGAAATTGAAAGACTAAAATCCTCAACACCAGAGAGCTCAGAAAATATTGTTCAGTATAAGCTTAAAATTGAGGAACAAACAAAGGAAATTGATTGTTTGACTAACACAGGAAAGGAGCAAGCCAGACGTTTTAAAGATCTTGAAAATGAAATGGTCAGTCTGCGACAAAAAAATTAAGGATCAAGAAAAACGCTTGACCCCCAATGTGATATCAGAAAAGCAGGTCATTTAGAAGACAGAGAAGATGACAGAGGAGCCTAGTAGTTCAACAGGGAAGAATCAGCAATTGAGCTCAGATGTTAACGTCGTTTCAGGGCTAAATCAGGAACAAAAATCTGTGACAATTGTAGTCAGACCGCAAGCAACTGTCCCGAAATTGAAGGTTGATTTGGGCACAAAACAGAATTAGAATATTCAAAGATCCCAAAGGGAAAATTATAGTGCTGAAGTATCATGAAGGAATTTATCCTATATCAGGTGTTATTGCTGTGGGAAAATGGGACATTCACAGTATGTGTGTTCCATAGCCAAGAGATATAGAAGGGAACACGAACAGAGATGGTAGCCAAACAGAGAACGGTTTTCCAGAACATATTTTGAAGGACACTGTTTTTGGTGTGAAGGATTTGGACACATGGCTAGGTACTACACTTCGACCATTCAAAGAAATGTGCCAAATAAGAATCAAAATGTTCACAGGCAGCAGATCAATAAACCAACAAGAGAGTTAAAAGTTCAGAATAGATTTGAAGCTTTGCAAGATGAAGCTGGTCTTTTATACTCTGATAATGATCATGAGTCTCAATCTATACCAATTATGGAAACAAAAATATGGACCAAGAAGAAGATAACAGAGAAGGCAGCAGTTTCTAAAATTGCCCTTAAAGCATCAGATCGTTCTGGTGTGTGGATTCTTGATAGTGGTTATACGTCTCACATGACAGGCAATAAGGATCTGGTTACAAGAATAAAATATGACAAAGAAGGAGTATTCAAGTTTGGAAATGATGAAGGCCTGAAGATAATTAGATCAGGAAAGTCTAGGTTTGGGGGCAAAGAAATCAGACGCGCTGATGTCTTGGTTGTAGAAGGTCTCAGTCATAATTTTCTCAGTGTCAGTAAATTGTGTGACTCAAGACATTCTATATGGTTCACCAAGAAGACCTGTACTATCACAGGAAAAGATGGGGCAGTTGTTCTGTAGGGAAAAAGGACAAAAGGGAATCTCTACCTTGTAAGTGGAGAAGAAGATATGTGTCTCTTATCCAGCGAGGAAGAAAACCATTTGTGGCATAAGAGACTTGGTCATCTATGCCAACCATCTATGGAAGATCTAGTAAAGTGTGATACTGCTAGAGACCTTCCTAAACTATCATGTGATCGCACTCATACGTGTGATGCTTGACAACAAGGGAAGATCATCAGAAAGACATACAGGCCAAAGGAACAGAAATCAACTAGAGTTCTTGAATTGGTGCATGCTGATGTATGTGGACCTATCTCACCACGAGCTATAAATGGGCAAAGGTACTATGTTCTTTTCATTGATTATTATAGCAGAATGGCTTGGGTATTTGTTGTTACCCATAAGACAGAGGTGTTCAATTTCATAAAGCAGTATAGGAGGGAATCAAAAAAGATTATTGGGCAGAAAATTTTGAAGTTCCGTACAGATAACGGTACAGAATTCACAAACAGTCAAGTGAAAGAATATCTCGAGAAACACGGGATAAGGAATCAAGTTTCATCAGTGAGAACTACCCAACAGAGTGGAGTGGTTGAAAGGAGAAATTGGATCATCAACAACATGGCTAGAATGATGCTTATTGATAAAGACCTACCAGAGAAATTTTGGAAGGAAGTAGTTTTGACATCGGTCTATGTTTCGAACATGTCTATGTTGTGTCCGAAGTAAGGGAAGACTCCGTATGAACTGTGGTACAGAAAGAATCCAACGCTGAAATACTTTCGAATCTTTGGAAGTAAGTGTTTCATTCTCAACAAAGAAAATCACAGGAAGTTTGAGGCACGAGGAGATGAGGGGATATTCCTTGGCTACTCAGGGAAAAGAAAAGAATATAAATGCTTCAACAAGAGACTGGGAAAAATTGTTGAGAGCAATGATGTCACTATAGTTGAAAATGAACAGAATACTCAACGATCCAGTGAACAACTCCTGGATGAAAGTGATGATGAGGTAAGCAACACAGGGGGGAGAAGAAGTGGCAGAGGCTGACTCAGAAGAAGACACTGATGATGAACAAGAAAGTGTCAAGTCTGTGTCTACAAGGAAGCCAAAGAGTCGAGCTGAAATTGATAGGCAGAATATCATTGGTGATCAGACAGCTTCAGTTCAGACTCGAAGAATAAAATCATTACAACAAACATCGTTTTTGTCTCAGGTGGAGCCAAAAAAAAATTTCGATGTAGCTGAAGATGAAAACTAGGTTCAGGCTATGAATGAAGAGCTTGATCAGATTGAGAAGAACCAGACATGGGAGATTGTTTCAAGGCCAGCAAATAAGAATGTCATCGGGACTAAATGGGTCTATCGCAACAAGATGAATGAATATGGAAATGTGATTCGAAGCAATGCATGGATAGTGTGCAAGTGATACTCCCAGATAGAGGGAATAGATGTAGATGATACATTTGCACCGGTTTCAAGGCTGGAGACAATCAGATTATTTTTTTCCATAGCAGTGCAAAGAAAGTTCAAAGTGTTCCAGATGGATGTCAAATCTGCATTCTTGAATGGGGTTCTGGAAGAAGAGGTGTATATTGAGCAGCCAGATGGTTTTCTCATTCATGAGGATGAGAACAAAGTTTGCAGGCTGAAGAAGCCGTTGTATGGGCTGAAACAAGCACCAAGGGCATGGTACTCAAGACTTGATCAGCACTTAAAGATGCTTGGTTTTCAGCGTGGGGGAGTTGATTACAATATTTATTTCAGCAATGAAAGTAATCAAAGGATGATGGTTTTGGTTTATTTCGATGACATAATATTTGGCGGATCAGATGAAGCTCAGTGCAGACAGTTTTCCGAATTCATGAAAAATGAGTTTGAAATGTCAATGATTGGAGAGCTAACGTTTTTCCTTGGTCTACAGGTGACACAAGGAAGGAATGGAACATTCATTTCTCAATCTAAATATGCCAAGGAGGTCCTGAGAAGGTTTGGAATGGAAAATTCCAAGGAGATGAAGACTCCGGTTGCTACCCGGATGAAATTATCAAAAGATGAGGATGGCAAGGCAGTTAATATCACAGAATACAGGAAAATCATTGGAAGTCTGTTGTACTTAACCGCAATAAGGCCTGATATTATTTTCGCCACATGCCAAGCAGTGAGATATCTGAGTAATCCCAAGGAAAGCCACATGCTTGCAGTGAAAAGAATACTTCAGTATATCCAGAGCACAGTGGATTTTGGATTGACATATACTGACAAATCTCAAAAAGAGTTATTGGGATATACTGATGCAGACTGGGATGGTTCAGTAGATGATATAAAATCAACATCAGGTGGTGCATTCTATCTTGGTGGATTGTGTATTTCTTGGATAAGAAAGAAGCAAGATTGAATTTCGTTGAGCACCGCAGAAGTTGAGTATATTGCGGCCACTCAAGAATGCACACAGTTATTATGGATGAAGAAGTAGCTTGAAGATATGGGAGTTGAAGTGAAGTCTCCAATCGGAATCCAGTGTGATAACTCAAGTGCTATAAATCTTAGCAAAAATCTCGTCCATCACTCAAGGACAAAGCACATTGAGATAAAGTATCATTTTATCAAGGAGAAGGTTGAGCAGGGAATCGTGAAGTTGGAGTATGTGCCTATAGAGCTCCAGGTTGCATACATTCTGAAAAAGGCCTTACCCAAGGAAGATTTTGAGAGGAATCGACTGGCTCTGGGAGTTTAGTCGATTCCCCGCACTTGAAATAGTGTGAATGTGGAACCCCCCCCCCCCCCCCCCCCCGCTCCCCAAGGTATGATGTATTTTTCCCTAATGTACTGATATGTGTTCTCTACTATGTTACAGACTACAAAGAAGTGTCCTTTGGGTTCGTTGACAAAGGGGGAGAAAATAGTGTTTGTTCAAGGGGGAGACAATATGTATATTTGATAAATCATGAATGATATGGGGAGAAGCTGACAAGTGGATCATCCAGATAGGGGGAGTTGAATCTAGTTGAACATGCTTAGCCAGAGCATAGCTTGGACAACACAGAAAATAGGGCTAAAGAGGTGTTGAAGCTGCGAGCAGAAAGGGGGAGCGTATTAAATCTGACGATGCTAGAAGTGATCGATCAAAGAATAGATATCACGACAGCTGTGGATCGTGATAAAAGCAGCAGAGTAATGTTGGAATGTGGTAAAAATATTTCCAAACAAAAATTGGTCTTCTAACAAGTCCTTCAAAATTGGTATCAGTTTGGTGTCAACAGTGGATGTCAGAGATGAAGTGATTCATTGATGAACTTTTCATTTACTCTTGTTTCTCACGTCGAGCATTGCTCATGTGGGCTTAGAGTATGTGTTGAGTAAATCTTTGATCGCTATCAGAATCACAAAAGGCGAATGGTGGCTGAAGTATCAATGATGTATCTTTTTATGGAAGAGTTGTCAACAAACCCAAAGGGGGAGATTGTTGGGCAAAAATCCCTCAAGGCATCATTGAAGCATTTTTTTGAGGTGATTGTGTTTGTTGACAAAGTGGATATCTGGGTGGTGATTGCTGACAAAGCAAAACAATGACATAAAAATTTGTTGACAAAGAGGATTTCATGATGGAATGTCGAGTTCAAGAGCTGAGGTCAATGATCCATGTTTGATTCAAGAATGTCGACAAATGGAATGGATGATCTCGAGGAGGTACAAAAGAACCGATACAAGGAGGTGCCATTTTCCAGTGTTTACCAAATTTTTGGGCCTAAAAATCGACAAATAAAGAAAAGTGTTTTTGGAAAAGGGACTTGCGTGCCGAGGACTTGGAGTATAGGAAACATGCGCACCATATGTTTTTCAAGATCATAAGATCAAAATATGGCTAAGGAAACAGGTTCGCGCAAGTTTGGGAGTTGGTCGCGCAAGTGTCTAGGAGGACAGAAGACTTGCGCGCCGAGACTGGGATGCGCAGGTGACTTGTGCGCCGTCGCGTAGGGTGGTCAATTTGCCTATAAATACTGGACCACCCCTCTTCATTCTTAACCCGAAGTTCAACACTTTGAGAAATCAGAGCTCCCGTCGCGCAGGTGTGGTGGACGCGCAAGTGGTGTGTGGGTCGCACAAGTGAAGTTGCGCGCCGGTGGTTGAAGTTGCATGCCAGTGTGAGAAGTTGTGCGCCGGTTGGCAGTTGCGCGCCAATTTTGGTTTGGGCATAAAAGGAAGAGAATCGCGTAAGTTTGGAGTTGGGGAAGATTATGTCGCGCAAGTGTCTGAGGTGGACTTGCGCGCCCGTTGAGACTTGTGTGCCGATACTTGCGCGCTGAGTTAGACCTGCGCGCCAAGTAAGGTTTATTTCTAGAAGTGTTTTTCGGGCTGCGTGGAAGCTGGAAGTTTTCCCGATACCTTCGGTGCAAAGAGATATTCATCTACGAGTGAAATTTTTACTTCAATAGAGCATCTACATAAAGAGGAAGATGCATTCATTCATGCAAATGAAGAGACCTATAGGTCTATAAACTGTGAGTGGATTCCTTCCAAGAGCAGTTAGCAAAGGAAGAGAAAGTAGGTGATCCTCTCCACCGGCAGTGAGCCAGAGAGAGAGAAACAGGGAGTGACCCTTGGGGAAGCAGTGAGCTGATTCTAAACATTGTAAAGGTAGTGAGCCTGGGCATAAAAGTGATCTAGCCCGAACATTGTAATCCACAGCTAGTGAAGTTTAGTAGAATTGGTACGACCGGCAACTTGTCGGCATATGCTCCTTGGACGTAGCCCTTTGTGGTGAATCAAGTAAAATTGTTGTGTCCTATGCATGATTTACTTTCTATTTACTTTGTGCAACAGGAAAGATAGAGAAGAGTGTTTTGCTTAACATCGAAACAAGATCAGAACGGGCGTTAATTTTAAATTAGTCATACCCTGATTCACCCCCCCCCCTCAGGGTATTCAGCCTTGTGGACCTAACATATGTTATGAGTTCGGAATAGATTGAGTTGGAGCCAGACATTTCTACTATGTAGAATCCTATGGAGATAGTTTATTCTCAAGTGAAACTCTTATGTGGTAAGTAGATTCCATTGGTCTGAGTGTTGTGGGGACATGGATAAGATTCTCATGAGACTTTCGAGCATGAATTTTTTATGAGAGAGTAGTGGAATCACCTCTTTTTCAGACATCACTCTTCCACATGACTTTCCAGGATGGAAAGTATTATGGTGAGGAGATTGAAATATCCTATTACCCACTTTCAAGTATTTATCTTATCTCTTTTCATTTTCCCTCTTTATTTGGGTGTGTGTTAGGACTCCTAAGGATAGAGATCAGTTTTTGGGGAAAATGAACTAATGTTTGGGGATGTATATTTTTTTGAATTAATAGAGTCTAATTATAAATGTGTTAATGTATTTTTAGGGTTCTCCCTTATCTTGGAGAACAACTAGGGTGGTTTAGATTTCTATACGAAAAAGTATAATTTCTATAGTCTGTTAGAGTAATGCATGACGTGTGATAGGATTACACATTATGTAATGGTCACCCAGAATATTTCATCAAATTTTACAAGGTGTGAGAATTTTACATGCCATGAATGTACATTACATGCTATATAATGGAAAAATTGGGTTTTTAATAAAAAATTATAAGTTTTTTTAAGTACATGAGTTTTATGGATTACATGATATATAAAATGAATTAAATACCATATAATAATCACAAGTTTGGATTTTAGGGCGTTTCACATATGATAGTTCCTTCATTTGTTTTGTATCCCTCTTCCCACTCAACCAAGAGTCTCCTAGGGGTGATTTTAAAGACCTATGCTCCTTTTGAATCATTTATTTCAGTGATTGATTATCATTGTTGTTGTGGTGCACTTGTATGGGTGAGTATTCATCCTATTTATTCATTTTCTTTGATCACAGTATCCTCGTAGCACTATGAGTTTGAATATGTTAATTTGGGTGATGTTCTTCTTGATTACTTGTAGATCTATTGGATGATATTTCTCTTAAGGCTAACCCTTATGTCTGTGGTGGTTCAACATGTGATTTTCTTTATGTATGGGTTTTTTATTCCTCTTTGCCGATTGTTTTGATAAATAGAATCAATTATAATATGTGTGTATTGATTATAGGGCCTCTATTATCATTGTTGTGTTATTTATTGTGGTGGATCCCATTGTGGGTGTGTGTGACCTGAGTTTGAGGTAGTTGGTTCTATCTCTAGCCTATGTTGGATGAACTGCATTGCTCTAGTTTTGATAAATTGTTTTATAAGTGAAATGGCATGATTGAATGATGGATTTGTGTGTGTGGAAATGGTTTTTTGATAAAATATGGTTTTTACCTTTTTTAACAGAAAAGGTATTTTAAAACCTTTGTGAAATGGATTTCTGAAATGGTTTTCAAAGCATGGTTTTGATGAAATTGTTTGGAAAAATAGAGCAATGGGAATCCTTGAGTAATTAGGTGGAAGTGTAATAATAGGACTTGTCCGTTAATACTATTGGGGGGTTCATTCATGGGGAGTTCCTTTTCTCCTTATGCTTGTTGTTCTAGGGACTTGATAGACACTATTGGGAGGTTCACTTTATGGAGAGTTCCTCTACTGAATAGATTCGATGAATATGTCTAGGGGATTGATGCATGCATGATTATATATATTGGGAGTATGATTATCCTAGTTGTCTTGACCTGTAGTAATCCTTGGTGTGATGTTTCTTATTCTTTTTTATTGTACTATTTTAGCTTTTACTATCAGGGATCGATATGATATGCAATACATGCTTTATTTTGAGCTGATATGACTACTTTATTAAAGAGAAATGATTTGAAACTGTTTTACCTATATTTTTTGGAAAATTTTGAAAAGGAAGGGAAAATTAATTGTTTTTCCATGTTTTATATATAAAAACCTTTTTAACTTTTTTATGCATTGTATTCTTTAAAGTTGATGATGTTCATATTATTATACAATGACTTGTTATGGAACACCTGGGTGGGATCTAATTGATCATGTTAGCTCACACCTTGCATTCCTATTAAACAGTGCATAGAAATTTGTTTGTATTTTCATATAAGGAAAGGCATTGTAGTGTGGTAGTGAGGCTTTTTGTCAACTGGGTTTGGATAGCTCATGGGGAGATGGTGTGACTTTCCCATGATATCACATGGAGATTTTTGGATTATCTATTCTATTTTTGTTGTTCTTTTCTATTGGACTTGTATCTTAGAGATTTTTTAGCTACCTTTTGAGTTGTATAATTTATGATATCTTATTTTAGTTATGAAATATTTTTATCTTTTATATTATTTCTCTTTTCTATATATATATTCCATGTTTTATGCTTCAGGTTGGGTGAAATCATTCCATTATTTGTTTTTTGATTCCTGGGTGCTAGTCATTAGCTTGTGGGGATCATGAATTCCCTTTAGGTATGTGGAAACTCAGGTCAAGTATAGGTTTGAGAGGGTATTTGGGCTAGGTTTTCCACAATGATACTTTGAATCTACTTTTTGATCTACTTTATCTCCACCTATGACAAAAACAATGTCCTTTAAATTTTCTAAATTCAATTTTTCCAAACTGAACTGATCACAAATTTTCCCCTTTTAAAAATAATCCCAAAGTGGAAATCTTCTTCAAAAGATTGTAGAACAATGCTAAGAAATAAATAAATATAGGTAGAGGATTTTTTGAACCTCCTTATACTGATGGAAGTGGTTGAACACCATGTTTCAAACTATTATTATAAAATGAAAATATAGCCAATGGTTTTACTAAAATATCCATATCTTGTTAAGTTATTATGATATTCTCTATATTGATCATTACTCATTCCACCTTTTCTTTAATAAAATGGTACTGGGTATCAATATTATTTTTGTGAGACTGTTTTAGAAGATTCACCGTCAATTCACTTTTACTCCTATTTTCAATGTGAATCATCACAAACATCTTCAAATATTCACCAAGATCCTCTAGTTATTTCTTCATCCATAGAAACTTAGTTCATTTCATCACAGCTAAAATGTATTATGCTTCTACCATGATAAGATATGTGTTTTCTAGATTTTTTTATCAACCATCCAATGTAATTTGTCCTGATAAATAAAGATTATCCACTTGTGTATTTTCTATCCATAAATTCTTTAGCCCAGTCTGTATCTGAATAATAAATTAAATCATTACTTTTTAATGAAACAAATACCACACCATAATTGAGATTACCTTTGATATAGATCATGATATTGTTCAAATTAGTAAGGAGTTCCTCCTTTGGATTACTATAAACCTAAGCCACTAAAAAAGTAGTGTACACAATATTTGGAATTATTTTTTTCAAGAGAAAAAATATTCCAATAATTATCTAGTTTAATGTGGGATTACAAACATTCCATATTCAATATTTTTTAGTTCGGATCCAACTAAAATGATTGTTGAAATTGATTTTCTATCACGCATTATAAAATTATTAAATAACTACTTTGTATATTTTTTCTAAGAGATAAAATTATATCCTTTATTTGATTTAATTATATCCCAATAAAATATATAATCTCTCTAATCATTAAAATATAAAACCCTAAGCCCATAAAATTATAAATTTATAACACTTAATTATTCTCATTTTCAAAAAATATAATATCATCAACATAGATGAGTACTAAGAACTGTCCTTCCTTGGTTTATTTAATATAGAGGTTATGATCAACACTAACTCTCCTAAATTTCAATTTCCTCAAGTTTCTATCCAGCAGAGCATACCATGCTCAAGGTGACTACTTTAATCCATAAAGGGATTTATATAACTGAAACACCTTTAATTTATTATATCCAATTTAAAAAACCAATAGTTATTTGATGTACACTTTCTTTTTGATCACTCTATTTAAGAATATTATCTTTACATCCATTTAATACACTTTAAATATTCTTTGAATTGCTACATCTAATAATAGTCTTATTAACTCAATTTGAGACACTGCTTTAAAAGTTTCTTTCACATTAATGCCATCAATTTTTTCTTAAACTTCCTCATAAATCTACCTTTATTCTATATCATTTTTCCTTATTCATCACATTTATTCGTAAATACCCATTTAATACTGATGACATTGTGATTTTTAGCCCAAATAGTTTAAATACCCTAAGAGGGGTGGATGAATTAGTCCATGACAGATCAAAACAAGTTCCCATTTGGATCTTGTTTCATAATTAAATAAAACACTATTATCTCTCCTTCATGTTGAAGATAATAATATGAGAATTAAAACCTAAACATGACATAGTTATTTTAATTGGTTTACCCTCACTAGGATATGTACAAGGATCCTACAAAGGTAATTTTCCTATGTACAAAATCTACTAAATATCACTAACAATGCAAGGTTCGGTGCAGACTCACTATCCCTCTTGATTTATAACCAATCACAATTAAAAATAACACTACGCTCTCAAATGAAGTGTGCTCACTGCTCCTTTAGATGAATCTTATATTATTCTGAAATAGATCAGAATTGTTTCATGCATGAGTGTTCCATGATTTCAAGTTTTCACCCTATAGATAAAGTGCAATTTATCGCATTGTGATTGACTTGTAGATATACCCTTAGAGAATTGTTTCTACTTATTCTCAAACTTCTTAAATCCATTCATGAGATTCCTTACACCATGTATCATGAGTGCTTTTCAGACTGCCTATACATCACAGCCCTATTTACTTTGCAAGCTATAGTGCCATGTAAACCCCTTCTAAGATATTTCTCTGCTGACTATATTCATGAACTTTCTTCATGAACTACCTCCTTTATAATATTTCTCCCTCCCAAACCACTTATTACTTAGTATAATTCTTCCAAATATGATATTCTCTAATGAAATTCACTATTTTTAATGATATTATTAGGGTCCTTTATATAGGAAAAGAAATCCTAGAAAACCCACTAATCGTAATTTCCATTAACTCCTTTAAAATCAGTCCATTACTATCTATTGAACTTGTTATGCTATTCACAAAGAACATTTTCCTTTGTGGTGGACAATTTCACCCTCAAACAAAAATCCTCTACGATAGCCATAAATCATCGTCTTCTTTTATAAATGATGAGCCTTTGTAGCATACTATGAAACACTACCTCTGGCCACAAAGGACTAACTTCCCATTAAATGATTTTTCTATGTGTTCTCATAATGAATAACCCTTTGCGGAGGCCTTAAATCACCGCCTACACTTTGTAAAATATGACCCATTATTTTTGGTCTGCATAGTGTAGCTCCTATGAGGAATTTGTTCCTTTTATGATTTCTCTTTGAAATTATGCATACTCCCTATGTGGTTCTCCAATTATGATATATAGAAATAATTCCTTTGAAAAAAACTAATCCTAATTTTGAGGGCCAAGAATTTGGAAAAAACTGGGAAATTGAACTATCGTCAAAACAACTACTTTGGAAAAAACCATGTTTTAATGTTTTCAACTGTATTTGTCAACAAACACAAATAACCCAAAAACACCAAAACGAAACTTGGGGGATTTTTTTCTAATAGTGATACACTAATATTCTCACAATATTCTGAGTTTGGTTCTTCTTTATTTGGTCTAACTCCTCATTTATAGTCTTATATCATGTCCCATCCTTCCATACTTATTCAAATGATGATGGTTTCACCTATGAATGTAGGACATTTCAATTTTAACTCATCATCCTCCATGTTTCTGATTGAGTAGTCTTTTCACCAATGATATTAGGATCATTGACCATAAAAATTTTATTCATCCTCTGATTAAATGGATTTTACTCTTCATTAGGCCTTTATTCATCGGACTTGATCTCAAAGTCCTAATCACATGTTAGACTTTGATACTCTTTGGAATTTTTTTTCAATCATATTCATCTTCATCATAAAATTTGTTCAAATAAAAATTTCTAAATTCATTTACAGATTTCTTTTTAATCACCTTCAAATCATTTCCCTCTATAATTTTATTCAATCTATTTTTGAAGAACATATAAACATTATTCTTTAATGAGTAGTATAATAAAAACCCTTCATCAGTCACTTCATGATATTCTCTCGGTTTTCCTTCATTTTTCTAGTTTTAACTCTTACTTCTAAACACTTTAATGTGTTTAAGAGTTGTATTAATTATATTATATATCTTGTATGGTTTCCTTTTCTATTTAGTAAATAATAAAGCCTATTGTTTTGTGTACATCACTACTTGAAATACCTATTTCTTGTAGTTTCAAGATATTAAACACTCAATAATAAAAATATTTACTATGTTGTTCACCATGTGATTTCACCTTTCTATCACACCATTTTCTGGTGTCTTCACCAATGAAACTACATGATTGATTACATGATTCTCAATTTAATTATCTACATCAATTTTGGTATACTTCGTGAAATTATCTTATCATAAACTTTTTATTAATATGTTATGTTTGTTTTCATCTCACTTACATATTTTATTGATGTAATCCATAACTTAATTATTTATCTACATGAACATTATTCAACACATTCTACTATAATCACCAAAAAATAAAATAATATACCTCTTACCTCTTGTCATAGGTTGTGTAATTTGACTTCACACATTGATATGAATTGGTTTTAGTAAATTTTTTGTTTTATTATTTTTTGGTAGGTATTTATCTTAATATTCCATCTTTTGAAAAAAAAACATAAGACTTCCCCTAATCATTCTCTATATTTGGGATATTTTTCACATCTTTAAAATTTGATAAATTATCTATGATTTGTTAGTGTCTGTGAAGCTATTGGGGATGAAATTTTGGAAATAAATCAAGGATCTAAATTTCTTAGTCCTGTAAGAGATGCACCTATTGAGGGGGAGCAACACCCCAATCTAGAAAGTGTTGCAGTGCCTAATCTAGTTGATCCAATCTTTGTGGATACATGGTATAAATTACATAGCTATTTTGATGTGAATGAGTTCCAAGAAGTATCAACTAAAGGTATAGACCTCTCTACTGTATTTCAATTGAAATTAGTCTCTTATATTGTCTCTTAAAAAGAACATAAGCCTGTCTTAGCTCCTATTCTTAAACATTCACAAGAACCTTCTACCTCAGTAAGTAAGGATTATTTGAAATCCCTTGAAGCTAATTTATTGGTTGGAGTTGAAAATATCATGAACACTCATCCTTCTCCTATAAAAAAACTTATTAAAAGATATTTTTACATATTGTTATAGAAGATCATTTAGAAAATTCAGCAAAAAATTATTCATGAAGTTCAAGAGGTCATAGTTGAGAATAAACAATTAAGTGATGAAGTGAATTCTCTTATAGGTGTGGTTGAAGATATGCATAGAGTGCTGAAATTTAGACTAGAATATATTTCTCATCCTATTTAGGATGTTGGTAGTCAGATTTGATAAGAAGTTGCCTCTCTGATTCAACCTAACCTAAATTTTTTAGATGAAAAGGTGGCTGAAAGAAATAAGAAAATAGTTTAAGAAATGTGTGAGCTAGTTATTGGTCTTAACAAGTTTACTGATGAGTATAAGGGTTGTCTCCAGAAAGTTCGGAATCAACTGAAATCTCTTACATCAGCTGTTACAACCTCTTGTTCCTCTGGACAGTCATCTCAACCCTCCCTGGATAGTGATCTACTCAGAACGGTTGTTAAAAAAGAACTCCAATCAGTGTTTAGTGTCTTTGACAGAGTCTCTATCTGTGGTTTTCAAGAATAGCGACAGAGTTCTTGATCTGGTAATAATTCATTTCAAGATTTCCAATAATGATCAAGGATAAATTACTAAGAAGGTGGATTTCTACTTCAATGGGATTTTCTCTAAGCATAATATGAAAAACCATTTCAAGTAACTTGTATAGAATCTGAAAATCCCTCAAGTCACTCAAGCTTTCAAAACTCAAGTTTAAAAGCTAAAGGATATCACTCCTTTATTGGACAAGTTCATGGAAAACAAGGATGGCTTTGGGAAAGCGATGTGGTATGGTGGTGAGATTATTGCTGACTTCATAAATATTTTGAGGCCTTATCTTCATGTGAATAGCACTACTATTATGGCTCTTACAGCTTCACCCTTGTGACCTGGATTTCCTACCTTCTCATACAATACTCTTTCCTCTACTTCTATGTCTATCTCTCAGGCTCTTAGTTAGATCAGACTTTTTATCCTTGACCAACAATTGCCTCGGTCTTCCACTGCACCTACCTTAGCCCCTTCTATTTTCGAAGGTCTCCTTATACCTTTTCTTCCAGTTGGTTCACTCCCTTCTTCAACTTCTACCTCTGCTCCTATGGATTCTATTGATGTTTCTACCAAGGGAAAAGAGAAGATAGTCGGTTCTGCAGAAAAGTGAACACTATCTTTTTATAGGGATATTTTTTTTTTTTTTCTTACTGATTGTAATGAAACCTCTTTATCAATCTAATACACTGTGAACTTTGATTTTATCCTCACTTATTTACTTTTTTACTCTTTTTGATAATCCCAAAATGGGGATAGACATGCACTCTAGATGAACACTAAGGGAGAGACACATCCACTAATAATAGATATCTCACTCACATGATTTTTGATCACCAAAAAAGGGGGATATTGTTAGACTCCTCATGTGTTAATCATATTTTAATGATCACAAATCCTATACATTCTATAAATCTTGTTAATCATGTTTAATCTATCTCAAATCATGTGTACATATGGTTGGTTTCTTTATGATTTAAATAAACCTTTCCAAGATCTTAATTGCTTTAAATTAATTTTTATTATTGTAAACTATATTTACCTTTGGTCAATAAATATTTCTTTGATGAATGATTAAGTCTAATTCATTATTTGAATATCACTGCTCAAGTCTATATACAGATATTTGGCTAAGTCTGAGAAACTGTGAGTCTGCCACCAGTTTTATTTAGCTTGAAAAGGACCCAGAAACCATGACCCAGGCACCATGACCAGACACCATGACCTAGACACTATGACCAAATACTGTGACCCAGACACTGTGACCAGACACCGTGACCCAGACACCGTGAACAGACATCGTGACCCAGATATCGTGCCTAGACACTATGACCTAGAAACCATGACCAGACATCGTGAACTAGACACCGTAACCAATTTCAGATTTGTTGAAGTTTGTGACACTGGTTCTTTACTAAGACATTATTTTAAGTTTGGAAAAATATTAGACACTCTGATCCTAACACCGCATATGTGCTATCAGTTCCTGATATCTATACAACCATGCCGTCATAATTGTCTCACTAATCAAAGTTAAAGAAGGAGACATTGTTTCTTAGTGATACTGTTTCCAAGTGACACCATTTCTAGATAGACTATGACACCATTATTTAATATGTTTTTTCGTCTTCGATTTAATTTCTAATGGTCATATTTGAGTCTTTTAAATGCACTAACATAATTAATATTTCATTGTAGACATGTCACCTGAAAGTACAAGGTACGAGGTGAAGAATACATGCATCCTATCTGCTTCATCACATGAACTCCAAGAATAAAAAGAAATGTGTAGTCATGAAACAAGTGGGGTGTTAGAGCAACAGACGCACGAGCATTCTTGAGAAAATAACCGACACATGAAACAAGATACATCTGAAGAACACAAAAAGCATTCAAAAATCCAAAAGCTGAGAGACTATAGACCAGAGTTAAAAACATCTTAGAAATAACAAATACGTGAAGAAAATGATCCAAATCTAACTAGAAACCATAACACCAGACTTGCAGTACTGTATTTATTTCAAGAGGACTCAATTCTTGCATCTTCTTCATCGGAGAAGACCAGAGCTGCATAGAATAACACTCATAGAACTTCTAACTTTATCTCATATTTTTTTCTTTGTTTTGTAATATTTTTAGCTTTCGAGTAGTGTGTGTGTCTCTGAATTAAAACACACATTGTCTGCTGCACTAAACTGAAGGATACAAGATATCCTTCCTATTATATATTTTTACACTTTTTTACTCTCACAGATAAGTGTGGAAGAGGTCCCTATGTGACCTGTTAGTTTATACCCATGAAGAACTGTGGAAGAGTTCGTGTGACCTGGACAGTCCTGTACACTGTTGTTTACCCCAATCCAGTGTGTGGATCAAGTTTATTAATATAAACTTCTTAGTGGAAAGTGATCACCAAGTGGAGTGGTTAGGCCTCATATTGAGACTAAACCACTTGTTTTATATCCATTGTGTTGTTTAATTTAGCTTTCTCTATTTTACTGTATAATTTAGAAATCACTATATTTACATTGATAGTTAATCTTGGAAAGAAGTTATAATTATTTTTCCTTATAAGAATAGATTCAAAAGTAATATTAATAACTGATATTAAGACTAATGAGAATTAATCAGTCTTCTAAGAAGTTATTTAAGCAGTCAAACTTTCATATCCGTATAAATTTTATTAACTGTGTTATATTTATTTTTTTTGGGGAACCTTTTAAGAAAAATTTTCAAACAGAATTTTTTTTAAATACTCGATTCACCCCCCTCTTGAGTACTCTACTCCAACCAACGGAACTAATGGTGATGCGGGAGAAAATGTATGATTGATTTCTCTTTTTAAAGATGACCCTGATAAAGGCCATGGGATCATGTTTTTAGTATTTTACTATTTTTATTTATCCCCTTTTAGGCAAATATTGATGATGAGGATGATATGGTTTCCTCATTCCTCATTCTTGCAGGTGCATTGTTGTTGAAGTGTGCACACTATCTGTTTATTGTTTTACTTCAATGAATTCTAGGCAATAGCCAAGTCCAAACAAGACTTAGCCAAATTGACTGAAACAAAGCCTCAATCCCTAATATTCTTTGATCTAATATTGAGGTCGGTTGAACCAGATTCCACACACGTTGTTTGGGTAATTCAAATACATGAGATGCTAGAAATTTTCTAAAGTGAAAGTGTCACCAAGGTGATAACAACACTCAAGATTCGACTAATTGACAAGGTTGGTGAATGAGCTTGTTTTTTCATGAGATCGTAATTGGTGTTGGGTTGATAAGGAAGTAATAATCTGCTTCCCAAATTGTTTCAATGAATTATTTGAGAGTCACTGAGAGCTATTTTAGGGTTGGATGAAGATATCACACAATAAAGTGACTAGTCGATGTTGATCCAAATAAGGCCATACCAATACATGGGTAGCTGATTGAGTTTCTAGAAATAAGAACCGGAAATACCATCTTAAGATTTTGGGTTAAAGACTGATAATTTTTGGAAATGAAGAAATCGTATTTGGTTACTTAGAATATCTTTGTTTGGGTGGAATAGTTTGACTGAGGGGTATTAGAAAGTAGAGTTAGTGAAATTTTTAATAGTTTCCTAGAATATTATAGATTGTCTGTGTTAAGTCTACTAGTCTAGATACCCTAAGGGGGGTGAATCCGGGTATGACAGATTAAAAAATGCTCCTTTTGATCTTGTTTTGTTGTTAGAAAAAAACTCTCTTCTCTCTCCTTCCCATTCCAGAGTATGAACACATCTTTAAGAATGTATAGGACACATCAATTTTACTTGGTTCACCCTCAATGGGCTATGTCCAAGGAGAATACACCAATGATTTTATGATTTACCCAATCCACTATAAGCACACTATTTTTTACAAGTTCGAAGAGGACTTACTGTCCCTCCTAGTTTATAACCATTCAAAATTTGAGAACTCACTACTCTCTCAACTGAAGTGAGCTCACTACTTCTTTATAAGATCCAGTCACAGTTTATAGGATTGTTGGTCATTTCATTATCACTAATGAATGCATCCTCTACAATATATAGATGTTATTTCGAAGTCTAATTTTCATCCACTAATGAATACCCCTTGTCCACTGAACACTGGGAAATAACCTTTGAAATAATTTTTCAAAGCTCACTACTTTACAAAGATCCCTATTTTGAAAATCTCAAACAAGACTTCGCATAGTTCCTTCCTTTTCGCAAAGCACACGCCTTCACAGAGATCCTTGCTTCGCCAAGCTCAAGTCTCTGTAGAGCTCAATCGTTTGCAGAGCTCAAGTCTTTACAGAGCTCAAGCCGTTGCAGAGCTCAAGCCATCCCATAGTGACTTCTTTCATGAATATCACTAAGCCAACATAGAACACCCCTTCTTCACAAATCTCTCAATACTTAGAGGCATTGACTTTGGTCAAGACAAGAATTTTCTTTTCGCAATGTTCAGGCCTTTCTTTGAAACCTTGCTTTGTGGAGCACCCCTTGCTTCATGAAATCAAAAAAACTCCAGATTTTCTCTCTTAAGATCATGCAGAATAAAGAGGGGTGGCCTCTTATTTATAGGCATGGTCAAACGCGGAGCTCCGCTTCTTCTGACACGATTTTTGGATCAGTCAAAATCGTATTTGTGGCACATATTCCCTTTTCAAAGAACTGCTGAAATTTTTCATTGTCTCAATGCTCTCTGTCAAATGCTTCATGCTACTACCACAATTCACCCTCACAATTCTCCTCACCTCTTCTTTTCACGAAGCTCATCTTAATTGCAGAGCTCACCGTCAAAATTCTTCATGTATTTGCGAAATCCACTTCATGAATCCCATATTCAAAAAATTCATTCCTTTTTTATATTTTGATGAGATTTTCAAGGAAATACACTTTTTTAAATGCTCACCAAACTCCAAATTTTGGAACCCAAAAATTTGGTAGATACTGGAAAACAGAACCACATTTTATATGTGCTTTTATACCTCCTCCATATCTTTCATTCCTCTTTCATGGTTCTTTATCAACATGAATTGTCAAAATCATTCAAACTTGAAAATTCACCCTGAAACCATTCATTTTCAACAAACACAACCAACCAAAGAATGATTCAATGTTACCTTGAGGGATTCTTTCCCAAAAATATCCCCCTCTGGGTTTGTTGACAACTCTTCTCATAATAATTCTATGCACTTTGATACCCCATTGAAGCTCTTTCCATAAAATACCATCATTCACCTCTTGCAATTCAGATAGTGACCAATGATTCACTCAACACATACTATAAGACCACATGAGCAGTGCTCTGCATGAGAAACAAGAGTAGTATGGAAATTTCATCAATGATTCACTTTAGTTCTGACACCAATTGTTGATACCATACTGATACCAATAAATTAATTTCATCATGAACCTCATTTTTCATGATATCTAATCTTTTATTGATCACTTCAGGCACTCAGTGCTTCATCTGTCAACATCTCTCTGTATCTTGACTATGAAATTTTCTTCCATAAAAGAAACACATTCTCCCCCTTGAATAGTCACATTTTCTCCCCCTTTGTCAACAAACCCAAAGGTCACTCCATTGTGATCTGCAATAGGGTAAAAGCCCACATTAGTACATTAGGGAAAAACACATCATATCTCAAGGAGATGGGGGTGTCCCACATCCATATTTTTTCAAGTACGGGCAGTTGACTGGACTCCCAGAGCTAGTCGATGCCTCTCAAATTATTCCATATAGAACTTTCTTCAACCGAAAAACTTTTTTCTCATCTTCATGAATGAGAAAACCATCCGGATTCTTAATATACACATATTATTCTATAACCCCATTTAAAAATGTAGATTTGACGTTCATCTGAAACACTTTGAACATTCTTTGCACTACGATGGATAAAAATAATCTGATTGTCTTCAGCCTTGCAACTGGTGCAAATGTCTCATCGACATCAATACCCTCTATTTGAAAGTATCCTTCGCACAAAAACCGTGATTTGTTTCAAATCATTGTTCCATATTCATTAATATTGTTGCGATAAACACATTTAGTCATGATAAAAATTTTATATGCTAGCCTCGAAACAATCTCTCATGTCTGGTTCTTCTCAATCTGATCTAGCTCTTCATTCAAAGCTTGAACACAATTCTCATATCCAGCAACATCGGAAAAAAATTTCATCTCTACCGGAGATAAGAAAGATGTTTTCTATAATGACTTCATTATTATTGTATGAATAGACACTTTTAGATCACCGATGATATTTTTCCTATCAATTTTAGCTCGACTCTTTGGATTTTTTACAGATACAGACTTGACTTCTTCTTTCTCATAATCAGTATCTTCTTATGAATCACCATCTTCCACTTCTTCTCCCCCTACATTGGTTTCCTCATCATCACTTTCATCAAAAAAATGTTCATTGTGCTTTTTAATGCTCTCTTAATTCTCCACTATAGTGAAATCATTTCTCTCAACTACGTTTCCCAGCCTCTTATTAAAACATTTGTATGCTTTGCATTTTTTGGAGTAGCCAATGAATATCCCCTCATATCCTCTTGACTCAAATTTCATGGATTTTTCTTTATTGATAATGAACTTACTTCCAAAGATTCGAAATTAATTTATTTTTGTCTTCTTTCCATACCACATATCATACGAAGTTCTTCCTTCCTTCAGACACAATGAAGCCCTGTTAGAAATGTAGACTGATGTCAAAACAGCTTCCTTCCAAAATTTCTCTGGTAGGTCTTTTTCAATAAGAATCATTATAGCTATGTTGTTGATGATGTGATTTCTCCTTTAAACCAATCCATTATGTTAGGGAGTTCTCACTAAATAAAATTAATGCCTTATCCCATGTTTCTCAAGATAGCCTTCCACCTAACTTTTTGTAAATTTCATACCATTATCAGTATGAAACTTCGTAATTTTCTATCCAATAATTCTTTTAGATTCCCTGTAATATTGTTTTAGGAAACTTAACACATCAAACTTATGGGAAATGATGAATAACCATGTCATTATTCTATAATAATCAATGAAAAGAACATAATACCTCTTCCTATCAATGGATCTTGGTGAGATGGGTCTAAAAACATCTACATGAACCAATTCAAGCACTCTTGTTGACTTCTTTTCCTTAGACTTGTACATTTTTATGATGATTTTCCTTTATTGACATGCATCGCATGTGTGAGTATGATCACATGATAGCTTAGGGAGGTCTATAGCTTCATCAAAGTTCACCAGATCTTCTAGGGATGGTTGGCATAGATGAACCATTTGTTTATTCCACAACGTGTTTTCTTCCTCTATTTAAATAAAGCACGTATCTTTTTATCCTCTTACAAGGTACATATTTACCTTGGTTATTTTTCCTTGAAGAACCATTGCACCATATCTTCCTTTGATGATACACATTTTCATAGAAAACTTTATAGAATTACCTGAGTCACATAGCTGACTGACGCTAAGAAAATTTTGACTGGGACTTTTTACTACTAAGACATCAGCACATCTAATTTCTTTTCCCCCAAACTTGGACTTTTCTGATCAAATAATCTTCAGGAATTCATCATTTCCAAAATTGAAAACTCCTTCTTTGACATATTTTATGCCTTTAACAAGATCCTTATTACCTAACATGTGGGATGTGTAGCCGTTGTTATGGATCCATACACCAGAATGGTCTGATGCTTTAAGGGAAATTTCAGCAACCACTGGCTTCTCAGATCTTTTCTTCTTGATCCATATTTTTGTCTTCACACTCATCATAGATTGAGAATCTTAATCTTTCTTGGAGTATGATGGACTATATTCATCTTTCAAGACTACAAATCTATTATGTATTTTCAAATCACCTACTGGTTTATTAATCTGTTGCTTGTGAATAGTTTGGTTCTACTTTGGAACATTCCTCTACATGGCCTATGTGCAGTATCTAACCATATGTCCAAATCCTTCACACCAAAAACAATGTCCCTATAAATATATTCTAGAGTATCGAGCTCTGTTTGGAAGTCACTATTGATCTTGTGCACTTATGTACCTCTTAATTATGGAACACACATTTTGTGAGTGTCCCATCTTTCCACAGCAATATCACCTAATATAGAGTGAATTTTTGTACGTCACTTATTCACCACTAAGTCTCCCTTAGGTTATCTGAATCTTTGAATTATCCTTCATACCCAAATCTTCCTTCAATCTCAAAATGAGTTCTTGCGGTCTGGATTCAATTTTCACAACTTTTTGTTTTCAGTCAAGCCTCACATCAGCTTTATCATCTCAACATAATTAATTCTTTCTTTCTGTTAAACCACTACGATCCACTTTCAACTTATCAGTTTTCTGAGTGATCTTATTTCATGATGTCACAACAGGAGTAAATATTTTTTCTGAATCCTTAACCTTTTTTCTGAAAATTGACAACTTCTCCTTCAAGTTCTTCAATACGCTTGATTTGATATTTCATTGTGTTATTCAATCCATCAATATCCATTTTTTTTCTTCAAACTTGATTTTATACTCACTAACCAGTTTTGAGTCCTCTAGTGTTGATGACTTGATTTTATCAATTTCTTCCATCAACTCAGACTTCTCTTCTTCTTGCTGCGGCATATAGAGTTTGGAATCATGAACTAATTTGTTGTCATTCTTTGTTTTGGATCTCCAAACATCTATCTATTCAAGAGTAGCCTCTAGATCATCTTGCATATCAACTCTTCCTTCAACTTCTTCATCAATTTCGGTTTCTTCCTTTTTCTGAGTACTACCAACAACTTCCACCATAGAATTTTCTCCACGATCTTTGCAGTTTTACATCTATTCAACCTCCTCAACCTCATACTCATCTGAACTATCAAATTCTTGTGAAAGAAGACTCTTCTTCTTAAATAATTTCTCTTGAACTATTTCTTTCCTTTCACATAGGCTAAAGACTTCTTCTTGGGAATTTCAGCTTCATTGAAATCATCATCTTCTTGGAACTTTTTGGGGAACCTTACTGTAAGATTACCAACCTTTCCCCATCTAAATCAAGAAAGTGGAAGTTTCCCTTTAAACTTTTCTTTTACTCTTTTAAGATTTGAGGAATGGTATGAAATCACCTCATTTGTCTCTTCTTCTTCCTGAGAATCTTTAATATTGAGCTTCTTCATGGATTTGAATGAAACCTCTTTGGATTTCCCCTTTTTCACAGCATAATTATCATCATTTCTCATTTCATATGTTATAAGGGTACTATTAAAGTTATCCAGTGTCATCTCTTTCATATCCTTGTCTCCCAATACTGAAACCTTTGGATTGAAGCGGGATGGAAATTTCCATAGGATGTGCTTCACAATCTTTATTTCTTCAATGAATTAACAAATACCTCACATGTTTTCCACTAAAATATTTACCCTATCAAAGAATGAATCAACAGAATCATTTGGGTTAATTCTCAAATCTTCATACTTGTTCCACAACACTTTCATCTTTACTTATCTAACCTTTGAATCTCTTTCATATATTTTCAAAAAAAATTCCCACATGGCATGTGATGTTTTGAATGACATCACTTTTATATAGATAGCATTGGATAGGGCTCCTCCTAATGTTTTGTTCCCTTAGCATCAGTATCCAATTACTTTTTCTCAGCTTCCAATAATGCACCACTATTAATATTGGCTATTATACCATGCATTACTACTATAGACACATCAATTCCCAAAGATTGGAAGTAGTGTTGTATCTGATTCATACATAGATAAAAGTTATTCCCCTCGAAGATCAGAATCCATTTATGATTGGTTACCTCCACTGAGATAGAAAGACTTATATCAACTTTTCCCTCTAATACCAATTGTTAGGTACACTAGGCTAAATACCCTAAAAGGGGGGGTGAATCATGGTAAGATAGATTAAAACAAATTCCCATTTTGATCTTGTTTTGCTGTTAGAAAAAACTATATTCTCTCTTCTTCCCATTGTAGAGTATGAACAAATATTAAAGCATGTATAGGACACAAAAATTTTACTTGGTTCACCCTCACTAGGATATGTTCAAGGAGCATACACCAGTGATGTTCTGATGTACCAAATCCACTATAAGTGCACTTCTGTTTACAAGTTCGAAGAGGACTCACTGTCCCTCTGGGTTTACAACTGTTCACAATTTGAGAACTCACTGATCTCTCAAATGAAGTGAGCTCACTACTTATTTATAAGATCTACTCACAGTTTATAGAATTGTTGTTCCTTTCATTATCACTAATGAATGCATCTTCCAATTTATATAGATGCTATTTTGAAGTCCAATATTTATCCATTGATGAATACCTCTTTTCCACTGAACACTGGACAATAACCTTTGAAATAATTTTTCAAAGCTCACATCTTGGTAAAGATCCTATTTAGAAAATATTAAATAAGCCTTCACAAATTTCTTGCCTAAAGTACACACCTTCGCAGAGCTCCCTGATTCGCAAAGCTCAAGTCTTCGTAGAGGTCAAGACTTCACAGAGCTCAAGCCTTCACAGAGCTCAGGCCATCACAGTGTGACTTCCTTCGTGAATATCATTGATCCAACACAGAACACCCCTTCTTCACAAATCTCGCAATACTTAGAGTCATTCACTTTGGTCAAGATAAGAATTTTCTTTTCTCAAAGATCAAGCCTTTCTTTGAAAACTTGCTTCGTGGAGCACCCATTACTTTGAGATATCAAAATGACTCCTAATTTTCTCTCTTACGCTCATGTGGAATGAAGAGGGGTGGCCTCTTATTTATAGGAATGGTCAAACGTGAAGCACCACTTATTTCGGAATGATTTCTGGATCGGTAAAAATTGTCTTTGAGGTGAATCTTCCCTTCGTAAAGCACCACTAAAATTTGTTATTTTCACAATACTCTACATCAAATGCTTCACACCACCACCACAATGCTCTCTTTCAATTATCCTCACCTCTTCCGTTAGTGAAGCTTTTCATAATTGCAGAGCTCACTGTCAACATTCTTTATGTCTTTGAGAAATCCACTTCATGAAGAACATCTAGGTGAAATTAATTTCTTTTCTATATTTTGATGAGGTCTTCATGTAAATCCACTTTTTTTCAGTGCTCGCCAAACTCCAAATTTGGACCCCCAAAATTTGGCAAAAACTGGAAAATGGAGCCACCATGTATCTGTGCTTTTATACCTCCTCCATATCTTTCATTCCTTTGTCATATTTCTTTTTCAACATGTATTTTAAAAAAAAATCTCTTGAACTTGAAAATTCACCATGAAACACTACTTTGTCAACAAACATAACCAACCCAAAAATGTTGCCATGTTACCTTGAGGGATTTTTTTCCCAACATGCTGGGAATAGCCAAGAGAGTGAGATAGAGATCGAATAATTTTGAACCAAGATGGATATTCCTCTAAGGTCGTAATCACATGTGGCTATCACATTTTGTTAGAGGAGCTTAATCATAGCCACTAGGACTTCACTTGAATCTAGTGAAGATCATTTGGAAGCATTCTATATAGATGTTGTTGTCTGTCAGATTGGTTTGTCACCATTTTTATCTTTTTTTTCAAATAAGTAAAGGATTATATCTCTATAATGAATTATTCCTAAACATGGGAGGAATCTAAGGGTGTAATTTTGGCCCGGCAGCCCAACAAGCCCCGCCCGAAAGCCCGAGCGGCCCGGCCCGGTAAAGCCCGCATCGGGCCAGGCCGGGCTCGAGCCGTAGGTTCAACGGGTCCGGACTGGGCCTTTCCAAGAAGGATCGTGGGCCAGGCCCGAAAAAGCCCGCCCCACTGGCCCGCGTGAAGCCAAGCTCGTGCGAAGCCCACCTGCTGTAAAAAATTTAACGGGGAAACTGCGGGTAGGGGGATTCGATCCCCCTACCAAAAGCTCCCAAGGGTGCGCCTGTAAAATAATCACCACCCTATATATATATGGATATATATATATATATATGGATATATATATATATGGATATATATATATATATATTTACATACATATATATCTTTACATATACCTATATACATACATCTATATATATATATACCTATATATACCTATATATATATACCTATATATATATACCTATATATATATACCGATATATATATATATGTACCTATATATATATATACCTATATATATATATACCTATATATATATATATACCTATATATATATATACCTATATATATATACCTATATATATATCTATATACCTATATATATATATACCTATATCTATCTATATACATGTATATGTAGACATATATATTTATCTATATATGTATCTATATATATGTGTGTGTGTGTGTGTGTGTGTGTATTTCTATATATATGTGCATATATCATTATATATTAACAAAAAATAATATTATATATAAATACATATAATTATTATTATATATAATTATAATGTCTGTATAAATATATATATACAACGATGTATAATTATATATACAATAGTGTATTTTTTTGAAAAATATATAATAGTGTATATATATAAACAAAGTCATTAATAATATATATCAATTAAGTGTGGTTTTTAAAAATCCATTAATAATATATATATATATATATATATATCTATGTATATGTATATGATTTAATATAATATATATATAAACAAAGCTATTAATATATATATATATATCAATGGTTTAATATTATATATATATATATAATAACCTGTTGTATATTAATAAAAAAATAACACACCCACCTAATGATGTTCGTGCAAGTCCCTCGACTTCATTAATTTTTTTTAAGTACGTTGCAACATGCTATATTATATATACTATACATATATAAATCTATTTAGAAAAAAATTAAC
Source organism: Viscum album (assembly GCA_963277665.1). Classification (NCBI taxonomy): domain Eukaryota; kingdom Viridiplantae; phylum Streptophyta; class Magnoliopsida; order Santalales; family Viscaceae; genus Viscum; species Viscum album. The sequence goes on along the minus strand of OY728120.1, from coordinate 1,161,177,039 downwards.
TCACCCACTCCGACGCACCCCCGACCCCTAATTATTATTTTAATAATTTTCTCATATTATATATATATATATATATATATATATATCAATCATTTAACATTATATATATAATAACTTATTATATATTAATAAAAAAAATAACACACTCACCCAATGATGTTCGCGCACACCCTCAACCTCACTAATTTTATTTTAAATATGATGAAACTTGCATATTATATATATGTATATATAAAAACAAAACTACTAATAATATATATATATATATATATCAATGATATGATAATATATATATAAACAAAGCCATTAATATTATACATAAAGCTATTAATAATATATATCAATTAAGTGTGACTTTTAAAAATCCATTAATAATATATATATATATATATCTGTGTGTGTATATGTATATGATTTAATATAATATATATATAAACAAAGCTATTAATATATATATATATATATATCAATGATTTAATATTATATATATATTAACTTGTTTTATATTAATAAAAAAATAACACACTCACCTAATGATGTTCGTGCAAGTCCACCAACTTCATTAAATTTTTTTAAGTATGTTGCAACATGCATATATTATATATACTATACATATATAAATCTATTTAGAAAAAAAATTAACTCACCCACTGCGACACACCCCCCAACCCCTGATTATTATTTTTATAATTTTCTCATATTATATATATATATATATATCAATCATTTAACATTATATATAGATAATAACTTATTATATATTAATAAAAAAATAACACACTCACCCAATGATATTCACGCGCACCCCAACCTCACTAATTTTTTTAAATATGATGAAACTTGCATATTATATATATGTATATATAAAAACAAATCTACAAATAATATATTTATATATATATATATCAATGATATGATAATATATATATATATAAACAAAGTCATTAATATTATATATAAAGCTATTAATAATATATATCAATTAAGTGTGGCTTTTAAAAATCTATTAATAATATATGTGTGTGTGTGTGTCAATGATTTAATATTATATAATAACTTATTTTATATTAACAAAAAAAATAACACACTCACCTAATGATGTTCATGAACGTCCCCCAAACTCATTAATTTTTTCAAATATGTTGCAACTTGCATATATTATATATAAATTTATTTAGAAAAAAAATTAACCCGCCCACTACAGCGCACCCCCCAACGCCTAATTATTATTTTTTACAATTTTAAAATAATATATATATATATATAAATATTCACAATATATAAATCTAGTTAGACAAAAAAACATACCCACCCACTCTAAAATGTTAATAAAAATAAAATAAATGTTTTTACAAAAAACATGCATTTAAAAATAAATGTAATGAAACTTTTTAAATAAATGTTAAAAAAATGTTTAAATAAAAAAATTAAAAGAGACAATTATTTTGAAAATAATAAAAGCCCACCATGGCCCGACTCAAAAAAGTCCGGCCCGGCCTGAAAAAAGCCCAGCCCGACCCGATGGTTTGGGTCGGCCCATGGTCGGGCTCGGGCCGCCTCATGGGGTTGTTCGGACCAGCCCGACCTGAATAGTGGTCAGCGGCCCAACTCTTTGCATGGCAGGCCCAGCCCGGCCCTGTCCCGGCCGGGCCGGGCCGAAATTACACCCCTAGAGGAATCCACCAATTCCTGATGATTGTAATCGACTCTCGATTCCTCGAGACATGAACTTATTATAAACCTTTTCCCTATTGTTTCTTTCCACAAAAACTCACTTTTCAATTTATAAATACTATGTTATTTATTCTTCGACCTCCATGTGTTTTGACCTATAATCTTTAGAGATATAATAATCCTTGAGTCCAAATCTAGGAATTGAATCTCAATGCTGCTTTGAGATCTGAATTGTATATTGACCATTGTCTTATTCCTCTCTCTTGGAATCCAATTATGATGTAAGTGGTTATGCAAGAGCACAACCACCCACGGAAAGTGCTTGTTACCCTTTCCCCTTAATATTTATCCATTTTTTATTAGTTTACCCAACCAATGTCTTAGAGAATATGTGTGATTGATGATCTTATGATTATCACTTTGGTAAGAAGTTATTTTTGACTGGAGTGGTATGATTGAGTGATTCCTTCACTCTTGGGAGAGCTCTCGTGTACTTGAAGAGGTTCTGTGTTTGAGTGTTCTTCATTTTGGGTGAGACATGTTTGTGACTTGAGAGATCGATAATGAAACAATAGAGGTTCATAAATGATCTATTCCTTATAGAGATCCATTATATGTAGTCAAAGAGTGTATTGACCTAGATCTGGGCCTATTTCTTGTTAAGTTTCTTTTCCTTCATTTGTCTTGTTTTCTCAGTTTCCAATTCCTTTTCACTGTTTCCATTCCTCCAACTACCTCTGCAAATTTCATCACTATGCATGAATTTTTTTAATTTTTTAATTTCAAATATATAAAATGAAAAAACAATTTAAAAATATCACTAAAATTAGTGGCACCGGTTCATTGAGAGTGACCCCCCCCCCCAGGTTAAGAATTGTTCTATATCTAGGGAGAATATTAATGTATCTATAAACGTCCCTTTTGGTGAGGTCATCATAAACCATATTCAATCCACTCTATCATTTGAATTTATATTAAACCACTCACTTCCTATTACTTATCTTATATCCCTCTTCCACATTCATAAGCCTATAGTAATAGGAATTTAGTATAAGTTCTCTATTTCTAAGAAAACCTTCAAGGGAAGAATTGGCTCGTCAATGTGAGTAATAACATCTCCATAGTCTTTTCTTCTTTATCTTACTCCTCCAAAAATATTCTAACCATATAACATAATGAATTAAATATAAATAATATAATGAAATTTTATTATATTAATGGTATAACTATTATGTATCCCCCTCCCAACCATTCGAAATTTGAAAACGGCTCTTGTGTTACACGAAGACTACAACCTTCATGAGAGATGTGTTCTGTTTCTCATAATCTCCTTACATGGATGGTTCAAATGAGATATTTAATAAAAAATATTATATTTATAATATTATTTTGATTCTAAAAATATTAATCAATTTATACCTTTTTTCATTCTTAGTAAAAATGAATGTGTCATCAATGTGTACGTGGAGACTACATCCGCCATACAAGACGTATTTTATCTTCATCATTACCTTACATGGATGTTCATAATATATATTTGATGAAAACTTATAATATCAAGGAGAAATATGTGTAATTATTATAGTTTTGAAATGATGACACAAAATTAATGACCATTATAAAGTAATCTATTAATATTGCTAAATTAACCAAAACAAGTTCATCATATATCTCATTCTTGTGAACCATGCTCATATTTTCCATAAAGCAAACATGGAAATACATAAATCATTAAAAAATTATTTCAATAATTTTTATAATCTATTAATGAAAAACTTTTTACCAAATAATAGGGTTCAACGTAGATTTTACAAAACATGTTTGGAACAATCGAAATTACTAAAATCTAATGATGAAAATAAACAATAACTAACTAATACATGTGAAGTAAATGTTTATAATTGAAGAATATAAAATTTATAATATATTAATAACTTTATAAAATAATTTATTAAGATGTTTTTATTTATTATATAGGTGGTTAAATAGATTTTTTGAATATTATGAGAAAAATGTATTGGTTTTCTAATCTCGATTTTCATTCATTGAGATATTTTCTATATTCACCACATTATTTATTTATGTGGTGTATATATACTGAACCATGACTATATTATACAAAATCCTTTATTTAATTCATGCGATTTGAAATTCCATATAATGTTTTTCCTTTAATGGATTCTAATTTAAAAGTTACCAAAGCCCTAAGGGTCTCCTCATCTCAATTTTTCTTTATTGATATATGCTTTATATTCACAATTTTTTTGTGGTTTATATACTACCCATGGATTTATTTTAATATTCTTATCATTAAAAAAAGTGGATTAAAAAATCCATATTATATTCTACCTTTCATGGGTTTTCTTTTTGAATGGTAACAAAGTTATAAGGGTTTATCATCTCAACTTTCTTCCCCTGAGACATATACCATATTCAAACCTTTTATTTTTTTATGTGTTCTATATACTACCCTATGAATTAATTTTATAATAAATTTTATAAAATTAACTGGATTTATAAATCCATATCAAGTTCTAATTTTATTAGATTTCTATTCAAGTGTTTCTAATGCCTTAAGGGATTCTATCAAATATTATTTTCAAATCGATATTATTATTAATAAATTTACATCTGGGGAAACATTTTGTGATATTAATCCATAAAAACCAAAAAAAATATTCTCCAATGGTTATTATTGATGTTTTATATTTCCAATCTAAATTTAATTTCCCTTGTTAAATAATTTAACCAATTTTATTCTTGTAAGTAAAACTAACCCCACCTCTTATTTTCGGTTAGGAATATTCTTTATCTATATCCATATTCATTCGATGATTTTATGCATATCCTTATATATGATTCAATTATTGATTAAGTTATTTTTATACTATTTTAATTTTTTTTAAAATTTTGATACGAATGTTTTAACATTTTCCACATGCGTCATTTTAATAAAATTATCCTTTGTTAATAATTTTCCTTGTGAACACATTATTTCACCTATATGAGCATTATTCTTCACAAATATTCCTTTTAATTTTAGAAAATGGTTTTATAAATCCTAATTCATAAATGTTTTGAAAAAAAAAGTATTATTCCTTGTTATTTTCAAGTTGATTTATTCAAATATTAAAAATGTATTCTTAATATATGTCAACACCATTGAAATTACTTATGTTGCACTTGGAATATGTTCTCAGGATATTATCTACCTTATTTATTTAGAAGGATTAGAAAATTTTATTAAAATGTTTTAATGAAATCTGTATATTTTCTATGAGTAAATTAAGTGATTTTTAAACATGAATGTTTTCATGTTCTCATGGAACACTTGTGTATGGTTTTAATTATGTGGTGGGTGGACCCAAAATTATATAGTCCTGAAATACATTGGATAAATCTTTATATCTCATTTGATAATATGAAAGGGAATGGGTAGTGAACCAAATGCACTATGATACTTTTTCCACTACATTAATAGGAATTGGGGAAAACCCAATCCACTTTGGGGCTTTTCGCATTATGATGGTCATGTAAATTAGCCTTGACTAAGGAATTTGTTTTCTATCCTTATATGTATACCAAACTATAATTTCATATTCTTATTCTTATAATATTTTATCATGTCTCATGATTTATTATTGATGATTCCACACTCTTATATGACTCATAAATTTTTTTATGACAAAACCTTGAACAATGACTCATGATTTCTTATTTATGAATTGTTGGGAATGTTTTCATAAGTTATGTACCTGTTCTCATACATTTATTCTTATCTTATACACACTTATGATCATTGATTGATATATCCCATGATTACCCTTACTAATTATCCAAGCTCACTATTTCTTATCTTTCCATTCCCCAGGTTATGAAGAAGGTATTATGTATGATAAGTCTATAAGAATATAATGTGAGAATAAATTTTATGAGAGGTGTTGAAAATTATTCAAAAATAAGTTGATTATATATCTAGTCTCCAAATAAGATAAACCTTTATTATTATAGGGTGTGTATTATTGATATTTTTAATGAATAATTTTATAACATGATGGTATATGCATGTATGTTATGCTTGGTTCACCTCAGTTGATATCAGAGAAGGTTTTAATTTTATTTTTGGGATTAGTATCGGAGAAAATTAGTGAAACCCCTTGGGATAAGACTAAATATAGGAAATATCTAAAAAAATAGTAAAGTATGGAGTGATTTATTTCCTAGAAATGAATTCCCTCTTTGGATAGTGGATATAGGATCTCTCATAGATGCACCTAGGGGAAATAACCCTGAAAGGGCTAGTTTGGTATTAACTTAATCTTCACCTACTGCATGAAAAAGAGTCAGAATTGCACACCTGGTTTGACACACTCTGTTGATATGCATTGGTAAATTCACATTCTCTTTATGAACCATTTGGAAGGATTGGAATATATTTTATATTGAAACCTAGAATTTCATGGGTTGATAATAAGGTGTTATAATTTAATACATATTAGGAATGATTTGTATTATCATATGATTATTAACTCTAATTATTGATACTTGATACCCACACTAACATTTTTATAGTAAGAAAATTATGGGAATATGAATCAAATGGACAAATTTATGCTTATTATGTGATCAAGAACTCAAAATTCCTTAATTTTTTATTATTCTACCCACTCTTTTATATAAGAATAGTTTTATATAAGCATCACATCACAAACCCAATGATTAGATATTAAAATTTTGATGAAAACTCTTAATGGTATGATTATTTCAGCTCAATCATATAACTACTATCTGATATATTTTTATGGGAATTTTATTCCTTCAAACTTATCATTCTCCTTGTTGTTGAATTTAATGTGATTTTAGGCATGGATTGAATATCTCTTTATAGATCCCATATCGATTTCTGAAGAAGGGAAGTCACATTTGATATTCATAATAAACCTATTATTATTTATCTACAAGAGGATGAATATGAACTTCTAATGGAAATTACATTAATTATATGGGTCTTACTACCAATTCACAGGGGGTGTTTATCTCAAATGGTTGGAGAGAAACTCAACATTGGAGATATGACTATTGTGTGGGAATATTCCAATTTATTTGTTGATGAGTTTCCTAGTATTCCTCTGATTCATGAAGTTGAGTTTTTAATAAATTTAATACCTAGTGTTATGCCTATTTTAAACACTCCCTATAGGATGGTCCCAATTGAGTTGCAAGAATTGAATAAGAAACACCATGAGAATCTAGAAAATAGATTCATACTCCCTAGTTCATTTCTATGGTGTGAAATAGTTATTTTTGTTAGGAATAAATGTGGGTTAATGATTCTTTTCATTTAATATCGGTAACATAACAAGATCACTATCAAGAACAAGTATCTTATGCATCGTAATGATGACTTCTTTGACGTATTGTGTGGAGCTCAATACTTTTCAAAAATTTAATTTTGATTTAGATATCATAAATTGTGGGTTAGAGAGGAGGATATCCCCAATACAAACTTTTATATGAGGCATGAACAAAATAAATTCATAGTTATGCCATTTGGACTCAAAAATGCCCCACTATCTTCATGGATTTGGTGAATAGAGTCTTTATATATTACCTTAATTAGTTGATGGTAGTCTTTATAGATGATATCTAGTATATTGAAATATAAATTATGAGTATAAATATCATATGAGAAATGTGTTAAAGACCTTTAGGAAGGATAAAATATATTTCAAATTTATAAAATGTGAATTATGGCTATAGAAAGTCTCATTATTAGGTCATGTAATCACTAATGAGGGTATATCATGGAACCTTATAAGAGATAGGTTATTGAAAAATGGAATAGACCAACCAATATTACTAAGATACATAGTTTTATTTGATTGTATGGATAGTAGATACACCTTGTGGTAAATTTCTCATGAATATAAAATCTACTAAAAAGGTTGAATTATAAGGGAGATAGGTTCTTTTGGACAAATAAATGTGAAGAAAATTTCATGGAGTTGAAGAAATAGTTGTTCAGTTCACTAGTTCTTATACTACCCTACATTGGATAAGTGTATGTGATATATAGTGATGCATCAAAGAAGGTATTGGTATGAGGTATCATTCCAAATGACATGATGTGAGTTTATTCCACACTCCAATTGAGTAACCAGGGGAAAAATTTCCCAACTCATGATTTGGAGAAGAAAGTAGTAATTTTTGTTTTGAAAATATAGAGGAATTTTAATTATGGTGAAATGTGTGATATATATATTGATCATAAAATCTTGAAGTATATATTTACATATAAAGAGTTAAATATACACTAAAGGATGTGGTTTGAGATCATTAAATATTAGGAATTCTCAATACATTACCACCCTGAGAAAGAGAACAATGTGGATGATGCAATAAGTCAGAAGGATCATGTTAAGTTATTCATGATGATGATTGAAAAAATATAATACATATGGAATTTTAGAGGAGGGACCTTGAAATCATGTGGGAAGAGGAGAAATCCTATCTTACTTAAATGAATGTTCAACTATCCATCCATGTGAATATTAAAGAGGCACTGAAAAAATATGTGGATCTATAAAAGATAGTAATAAATGTTCTAAAGTTCAACCATGACCATGATGGAATGATAAATTTCATGAAATAAATATGTGTCCCTTTAATACCCAAATTAAAGAAGGATCTATTGGGTGAATAACATATCTCATCATTCTTTATCCATCCTAGAAGAACAAAGATGTATAAAGATATTAACAATCATTTATGATGGTACAACATGAAAAGAGATATTGAAAGGTATTTATCTTGATTCTTGGTGTGGGTTCAAGTTAAGGAAGAATAAATAAAGTCTAAGGGGGTGATGTAACTATTATCCAAGACTATATAGAAATGGGAAAACATCACCATGTATGTTTTGTAGAACTCCCCAAGACATTTAAAATCCATAATTACATTTGAGTTGTAGTTGATCGCCTTATGAAGTCAGAGAATTTCATTGCAATCAGAGATGATTTCTCACATGATCAAAATTCTATTATATACATTAATTAGGTGGTAAGGTTTCATAGGGTATTACTCTCAATTTTATTTGATCGAGATATGTGGTTTATGTTATAGTTGGTGTCCTGATAACTAACTGTTTTTACTTTGATTACGTGAATATACCCTTATTATATATTGTTCATTGTTCCACATGACTATAATATAATAATGTCCTAGAATATTTGTTGCATTAATAAGGTCATGTAATATCCTTGCTATGATGAGAACCATGAAATGATATAACAATATTCATAAATAAAGTTCTATGGTTGGATGACATACTATGATAGGACACATAGTATACATACCGTCATATGAAAAGTACTCGTAAGAAGATGAGACTCTCTCTCATGGAGTTCACACTTGGTAATGTCCAATATGGGAGATTATGAGAATAGACCCACCAGTAGCAATTTTTCATGTCTTGGTGTCATCAGACATTTCTATCTACGAGCATGTGTAATGGTACTTAGACTGGAAGATTATCATTAACTCATGTCATGACTCGCACAATTAGATTTGATGACGAAAATCTTCACGAAGACAGTTGATGGGAAGTAGGGTATGTTGTATGCATCACGAATAACATATTGTTAATGGATAAGTAGAGGAAGGATTTGTCCCTTTCATATTTATGGAAGTAGATATCTCAGTCCCTTTGATTGAAATATTACTATCACTCAAATTCCATGGCCATGGTGTCAGGACGAGTTTAATTCTTGAATTCAAAGAATGACATATCAAGCATATAGGTTTATGAAACTACCATGAAACTTTCTTGATGAGATATTGAGACAAAGGGATTAAATTACATGGTAAGTGTTCATATGAGGTGAAACATCAATGCAACGTCAACTTCTTTCTCTTGGGTACCTTGACCCGTTGCTAGGCAGTAATCTTGGACTGTAGGCAAGCCCGCCTAATGCCAATGAGAAATAGTCCTAGAGGGTCACACACTAAGTTTATCCAAGTATCTCAAGTAGAATAAAGATTATTCTAGTATGTGGTTTAATAATTATTCAAGGAAGCCTAAATTGTTTTAATGTTAGAGGAAGAATAAAATGAAAAACAAGATATACATGCAATGTACATTGAATGTACATGTCGTGTAGTTTTCATTTTGGAAAGGAAATAAAAAATGAAAATAAAATATACACGTTGTGTACATTGAATGTACACATCGTGTAGTTTTCAATGAAAAATGAGTACACTTTGTGTGTTAATAATTACACGTCGTGTAGTTTTTCCAGTCAGAATTTTGAGGAAATAATATCGTTTTATTAAATGATATTTATTATAACCAGCGTGCGTGCATGTCAAGGAATTAATGATTCCACGTGGGGTTTTAAATAAGAGTTAATGAAATAAATAAAACACTTAACACATTTATTTATTGTCATAACTCTATAATCTCAAACCTGATTATAAATATCCTCACAACCCCAAAACTTTTCCTAAGAATCGTTGTGCACAACAATTCTAGAGAATTTTCTCAAGAATGAAAGAACTCCATCCTCCAAGAACTCTCTCAATACCGAGAGAGATCCACCTCCATTGGATCAAGGCGATCTAAGGTGGACAACGCAAGAAAAGGCTTCTCCATGCTATCACCCAAATATTCCTTTGGCGATGTCTAGAGATATGTGGTGCACGTGTGGATCACCGCTAGAGGAAGTCTACAGTTGTCTTATATGACGCAATAATGAATCACATCAGAACATGATCAAAAATATCAATTAAGAAATAATTCCATAAAAGGTTCTTCTTTTCAATTAATTAAATTAATTATAATCAACTTGTGATGATCATACTTTGTGGTTTCGGGACTATTCTTCTTCTTTTTCTATTTTTGTGATTCGATCCATGGAGTCTGGCATTTATCTTCATATTGATCCCAGATTGATCATTCCTAATGACAAAAAGAAAAGTGGGCACATCCACCCACGAGCTTTCGCTGCACTCGGGACCTTCAATTAGTATCAGAGGGGTCACAACGTTGATTATAGTTATTTAATTTTCGTTTATAATTTACGCATTTATATTTGATTTGATTCAAGATAAATTGTTCTATAAAACAGAATTAATGAGATATGTTCTTCCTCCTTTGTTTCTCGATTCACATCACATAAACAACCTTTTAATTTTAATTTTGATTAAAATAAAAACAAGGAACTCATCTGGAGGAGCCGCTCACTCTTTCTATACAACACAATAATACACAGCATGTAGTAAAAACTAAACTCCATGTACTTAGGCTCAATGAATCGGTACTGGTCCACCAAACTGACACCATGTGAATTGAGCATACCTTAGTTTTTATTACACCATTCTGACCAGAACCGAATGACATGTGGAAACCAGAATACACGGAGTGTATGTTGAATCAACACGCCATATAGTTTGATTCGGCCTAGGTGAAACCATGTACAAAGAGAATCCATGTACTGCGTACACAGGATTTTCAGGCTGGTAACTGCGTAACAAGTAAATACACGCTATGTTAGATTAATCTACACACCATGTACTCCAAAATTTACAAAGTACAGAAAACACGCCAAAGCCCCTGGTGCGTACTTTGGATAAAGTGTGAAAACAAATACATGCTGTGTAATATAGCCTACATGTCGTGTACTTTCCAGAAATGGAATTTCACCAGGTTTCCTCCAAAGTACAAAGACCTGTACAAGGAATATGGATGAGAATAATCTCAAGGAAATTTAGAAAGAGATTTAAGATAAATAATTGATTAATTATAAGATCATAATTAATTGAATTCAAGCGTGAATTATCTTGAATAAAAGAACGATTAAAATAATTTGAATACTAAATATGCATAAATGTCATTGCATACTATGGATGATCATGATCTAGACCAAAGACCCTTTGTGTGTGTATGGTTTCATTTACATTTATTTAATTTAAATTCGTTGGCATGCGAGCCTTCATCCAATAAAATGTAGGGCCCGCATGCCCATGGTTTCTTTAATGTAAACCCTATGTAATGGAGGATCTCCCAAGCCAGAGGATACGGTTCAAAATCCAAATCTGAGGCGAAACCAACCCAATAATATACCAAGGTGGACAAGTGGAAGATGTAAAAACACAAACCATCAGGTTCAAGGTGTTTTTCCCTAGGTCAGGGTTAGCTTATCAAAACCACTAGATAAGATAACCAATAGAAGCTCATGATCATGCCATATTATTTTATTTCTATCTGATTTCATGGTTTATTTATTATGTATGTGTTGTCACATTCACATAATTAATGAAATAAAAAATCATGAAAATATGGAATAAAATAAAAACCAGACTATGCGTAAACATTATCAGAACATGGTTAATCACTTAAGAAAGCATCACTTAATATTAAAAAGTATGTGATAATGAGAAACAACTCATAAAGGATTAAAATACCTTAAATACCATATTAAGTCAAACCAAGCCTTCTGTTACTTGATTAAGGGCAAGACTCAATAAAACTATGTGTTTGACCAACCCTTATTGGGACACTTACTTTTATAAAGGAAGCTCTCATGAAAGTTTCAGGTTGAATTAAACATTTTACATCAAGAGGAGTAACCCTTGCTAGACTTGTTGTAAAATAGAGGCAAGTGTTGAGGAAATCCAAGTCAGGAGTTCATGATTGGGGAGTCCACTCAATATATCAAGGAACTATAAGCTCATAGTTGGAAAAGACCTACCTATCTAAATAAATTTAAATAGCTTAACCAACCCTTGTTGGGGTTATGAAAAGGGGAATATGGATCTTTTCCACTAGAATGTCATTGCAACTGGAAATTCTGAGTTCAATGGTGAGGGCCATTGAGACTTGATAAATTAGTGGGAGAATTAATAAATTCATTTATTATTTTTCATAAAATGTAATAAAAAGGTACTGATAAATATGCTCTTTTAATTTTTAGAATCAATATGACAAACTCGTCAATCACATTTTCTCTATGATCAATTCTGGATAAAGACAATATCCTCACCAGTAGTAACTTTCAAGAATGGTTTAGGCGCCTTCGGGTTATCCTACGCTATGAACGAAAGTTTTACATGCTGGAGTCCTCACTTCCTGATTCACCTGCCCAAGGGGCGAGTGATGAATATTTCCTGGTCTATGATCAACATTTGAGCAATGCACTTGATGTTCAATGTTTGATGTTGTCATCATTGTCTAGTGAGCTCTTGAAGTCTCGTGAAGACATGGATGCCTATAGCATGATCGAGAACCTCTGTGGTCTATACCAGGAGAGAGAAATATAGGAAAGGCTTGAGATCTCCAAGGCTCTATTTCAGAGCAATCTTAGAGAGGGTGCCCCAGCTGGGCCTCATGTAGTTAATCTCATTGGATACATTGAGCTCTTGGAGGTTCTAGGGTTTAAACTCCCTGAAGAACTGGGTACTGATCTCATTCTTGCATCACTCCCCCAGAGATACTCTAACTTTTTTGTAAATTTAAACATGAAAAACATTGAGAAGTCTCTATCTGATCTTCTTATCCTCATTCACCAAGTGGACAATGATATGAAGCATGAAAATCCTTCTATCCTTATGGTGAATAAAATGAAAGGGAAGGCAATGAGATTTAATCCCAAAGCTTCTTCAAGGCCTTCCAAGAAAATGAAGATCAAAGGGGAGGCAAGAGAACATGAGGTTGTTTGTTTCCCATGTGGCAAGAAGGGCCACTGGAAGAAAAACTGCACCCAGCCAAGGAAGCAAGGGGAAGCTTCAGTTGTATTTGTTATCAAATGAAATCTATATATTTTTACCAATTGGGTATTAGATACTGCTTGTGGTGCTCACATATGTATCCAAATACAGGAACCAAGTAGATTTAGAAAGATTGACCGAGGTGAGATGGATCTGTGAGCACCCAACAGAGCTAGACTCGCTGTTGTAGCTGTCGGAGACTACAACCTCACATTTCCTACTAGGATGGTCTTGGTATTAAAATAATGTTATTATGTACCCTTTATAACCAAAAAAATTATTTCAGTATCCATATTAGATACTGATGGATTCATCTTCAAGTTTGGAAATGAATGTTGCTACTTTTATAAAGATAGCATTTGTTTTGGTAGGGCACATTTATATGATGACCTTTATGTGTTAGACTACACAAACCAAGTAATGGAAATCTATGACAAATTTAATTCACATGACTCATACCACACCCAACTTTGGCATCACTGGTTAGGTCATTTCAATGAGAAACATTTGACAAAATTACATCAAGATGAGTATTTATATTCTTTCGAACTAAAACCACTTAGCGTATGTCATGCATGTCTACAAGGCAAAATGACCAAAGCCCCATTTAGTGGGAAAGGTGAAAGGGCTAAAGAGATTCTATAATTAGTTCACACAGATGTGTGTGGACCATTTCCAGTTGAAGCAAGAGGTGGGTTCTTGTACTTCATAATTTTTACTAATTATTTTAGTAGATATGGATATATTTACTTAATGAGGTATAAGTCATATTCTTTTGATCGGTTCAAAGAATACAAGAATGAATTTTAGAACCATCTTGGTAAGAATATTAAGAAACTCTACTCAAATAGAGGAGGATAATATCTTAATTAGGACTTTATTGATTTCTTACGGGAGTTTGGGATTCTATCTCAACTCACTCCTCCTTAAACGCCTCAGTGGAATGGTGTAAGTGAAAGGAGGAACCGAACCCTGTTAGACATGGTGAGATCAATGATGAGTCATGCAAGTATTCCATTATCCTTTTGGGGGATATGCATTACAAACAGCAACACACATACTAAACCAAGTACCAACTAAATCGATAAATGGGATTCCATCCGAATTATGGAGTGGATGCAAAGCCATGTTATCAAATTTACATGTGTGGGGTAGAGAAGCATTTGTTAAGGCCTCTTCATGTAACAAGCTTGTAACCTGAGGCACAAAGTGTATATTTATAGGATATCCCAAGGAAACAAGGGGATATTACCTATACAACCCCTCTGATAAAAAGGTTATAGTGGGAAGACATTCCATATTCCTTGATAGGGAGAACATCTCCAAAAGAGATAGTGGGAGCAAGATAGACTTCGATGAAGTCAAGGCTCAAGATACATAGGAGTTGGTATAAGAACAGATTCCACAAAGCCTCGGGGAAGAACGATCTGTTTCAGAGACACAAGAACTTCATAGGATCACGAGAGAGGTGAGAGAACCAGAACAATATGGTTTTCTTGTCATCAAGGATGGTGACTTGTTATTGGTTGACAATGATGATCCTCTTACCAACAAGGAAGTTGTTGAAGGCACAAACATTACCAAGTGGAAAGAAGCCATGAATTCTGAAATGGATTCCATGTACCAAAACCAAGTCTGGATTTTGGTAAATCCTCCAGTTGATGTAAATCATGTTGGTAATAAATGGGTATTCAAGAAGAAACTGGAAATGGAGGGACAAGTCAGCACCTATAAGGCATGACTGGTTGCAAAAAGGTTTTAGACAGTGTTAAGGAATTGAATATGATGAAACCTTTTCACTGGTTGCGATGCTGAAATCCATCAGAATCCTTTTGGCTATTTCTTCTTACCATGACTATGAAATTTGGAAAATGGATGTCAAAACAACATTCCTTAATGGGAACCTCCAGGAAGATGTCTACATGACACAACCTGAAGAGTTTGTGACTCCAAAGGATGCCAACAAGGTATTCAAGTTGTAGAAATCCATTTATGGATTAAATCAAGCATCAAGGTCATGGAACATTCATTTTGATGAAGCCGTAACAGAATTTGTATTTATTAAGAAATAATTTAAGCCTTGTGTCTACAAAAGTTTTAGTGGAAGTGTAGTCATTTTCCTAATAGTATATGTTGATGACATATTACTAATTGGAAATGAAGTACATGTCTTATAGTCAGTTAAGGCATAGTTGGATATATGATTCTCTATGAATGACTTGGGCGAGGCAGCATATATTCTTGGAATCAAGATCCATCGTTATAGATCCAAGAGAATGTTGGGCCTGAGTCAAAGTACATACACTGAAAAAGATACTGAGGAGATTTAGTATGGAACAGTCCAAGAGGGGATTGTTTCCAGTGTCACATGGCATTCATCTTTCCAAGAAAATGTGTCCTCAGACACATGAGGAAAGAAAGAAAATGGTAAGGATCCCTTACGCATCTGTGATTGGGTCAGTCATGTATGCTATTCTATGTTCAAGTCTAGATGTTGCTTACACATTAAGTCTGATAGATAGATATCAAGCTGATCCAGGAGACCTCCATTGTATGGTAGTCAAGACTATCCTTAAGTATATGTGGCATACTAAGGATATGTTCCTGGTTTATGGAGGAGATGAGGAACTAGTCATCATAGGACATGTAGATTCTAGTTTCCAGACTGATCAAGATGACATGAAGTTACAGACTGGATACATATTCAGTTTGAATGGAGGTGCAGTGAGATGGAAGAGCTCAAAGCAAGGTGTGGTCGCAGATTTTACAGTAAATTCTGAGTATATCGCAGCTTCTAAGGCAGATAAAGAAGCAGTATGGATGCAAATCTTTTTCTAAGAGCTGGATGTAGTACCTAGCAGTAAAGATCTTATCACACTCTATTGTGATAATACTACAGTGGTGGCACTTGCAAAAGATCCAAGGTCACATCAGCGGACAAAACACATACTTCGGAAGTATCATCTCTTGAGGGATTTTTCTCAGAGAGGTGAAGTTACAGTGAGCAATATTTCCACAGAATACAATGTAGTGGACCCCTTGACTAAAGCCTTGACTCAGCAAAAACATGATCATCATGTGAGGCCTAGCGGACTAAAAGTTGTAGGCAGTTGGCTCTAGTCCAAGTGGGATTTTGTTAGAGTTTGTGTCCTGAGAACCAACTGTTTTTACTTTGATTACGTGAATATACCCTTATTATATATTGTTCATTGTTCTGCATGACTATAATATAATAATGTCCTGGAATATTTTTTGCATTAATAAGGTCATGGCAGATCTCTGCTATGATGAGAACCTTGAAATTCTATAACAATATTCTTAAATAAAGTTCTACGATTGGATGACATACTATGATAAGACACATAGTATACATACCGTCATGTGCGAGTACTCGTAAGAAGACAAGACTCTCTCTCATGGAGTTCGCACATGGTAATCTCCAAGATAGGAGATTATGAGAACAGACCCGCCAGTTGCAATTCTGCATATTTTGGTGTCATTGGACATTTCTATCTATGAGCATGTGTAATGGTCCTTAGACTGGAAGATTATCATTAACTCATGTCATGACTCGTGCATATAGATTTGCTGACGAAAACCATCATGAAGATAGTTGGCAGGAAGTAGGGTATGTTGGGTGCGTCACGAATAACATATTGTTAATGGATAAGTCGGGGAAGGATTTTTCCCTTCCATATTTATGGAAGTAGATATCTTGGGCCCTTTGATTGAAATATAACTGTCGCTCAAATTCCATGGCCATGGTGTCACGACGAGTTTAATTCTGGAAGTCAGAGAATGATAGATCAAGCATATATGTTTATGACACTACCATGAAACCTGCTTGATGAGATATTGAGACAAAGGGATTAAATTACACGGTAAGCATTCGTATGAGGTGACACGTCAATGCGGAATCAACTTCATTCTCTTGGGTGCCTTGACCCGTTGTTAGACAGTAATCTTGGACTTTAGGCAGGCCTGCCTAATGCTAATGAGAAAGAGGCCTAGAGGGTCACACACAAAGTGTATCCAAGCATCTCAAGTAGAATAAAGATTATTCCCGTATGTGGTATAATAATTATTCAAAGAAGCCTAAATCGTTTTAATGTTGGAGGAAGAATAAAATGAAAAACAAGATATACACGTCGTGTACATTGAATGTACACGCCATGTAGTTTTCATTTTGGAAAGGAAATAAAAAATAAAAACAAGATATACACGCCGTGTACATTGAAGGTACACGCCATGTAGTTTTCAATGAAAAACGAGTAAACATCGTGTATTAATAATTACACACCGTGTAGTTTTTTCAGTCGGTATTTTGAGGAAATAATATCGTTTTATTAAATGATATTTATTATAATCAGCGTGGGCGCATGTCAAGTAATTAATGATTCGACCTGGAGTTTTCAATAAGAGTTAATGAAATAAATAAAACGCATAACGTGTTTATTTATTGTCATAACTCTATAACCTCAAACCTGATTATAAATATCCTCACAATCCCAACACTTTTCCTAAGAATCTATGTGCACAACAATTCTGCAGAATTCTCTCAAGACCGAAAGAACTCCGTCCTCCAAGAATGCTCTCAAGACCAAAAGAGATCCACCACCACCAGATCAAGGCGATCCAAGGCAGACAACACAAGCAAAGGCTTCTCTATGCTAGCACCCATAGATTCCTTTGGCGACGTCCAGAGATATGTGGTGCACGTGTGGATCACCGCTAGAGGAAGTCTACACTTGGCTTCTGTGACGCAACAACGAATCACATCGGAACGTGATCAGAATTATCAACGAAGAAATAACGTCATAAAAGATATTTCTTGTCAATTAATTAAATTAATTATAATCAACCTGTGATGATCCTCCTTTGTGGTTCCGGGACTATTCTTCTTCTTCGTCTATTTCTATGATTCGATCTGTGGAGTATGGCATTTATCGTCGTATTGATCCCGGATTGATCATTGTTAATGAAAAAAATCCAAGTGGGAACATCCACCCACGAGCTTCTGTTGCGCCCGAGACCTTTAGTTTACCTAGAAATTCAGAAGAAGTATTCATCAAGAAATGAATATAAAGTTGAACTTTAGAACTAAATATCATCCTCAGATAGATGACCAGTCTAAGAAGGCCATTAAAACCTTAGATAATATGTTGATATCTTGCACTATGGATTTTAAAGGTGGTTGGGATCAATACATTTATCAAGATGATTTTCTTACAAAAATAGCTTTCACTAGAGCATTCAGATGGATCCTTTTGAAGCCCTCTATAGAGAGTATAGTAGAACTTCAATATGCTAAGATGAAGTTGGATAATGTAAGCTATTGGGGCTTGAGCTAATTGAGGAAATTAAAGAGAATTTTAGTGTCATTTAGATATACACCATGTTAACTTAGAGTCGATAGAAGAGTTATGCTGAAAATATTTGGTATGATCTGGAGTTCGAAGTTAGTGATAAGTTATTCCTAGGAATACCTCCTTGGAATAATGTGATGATATTTGGAAAGAGGTGGGGGTAAGACCTAGATATATCAGTACCTTTGAGATCTTTAAACATAACATGATTGTTGATTATCGCTTGGTACTTCCATTGATCCTCTCCCAAGTTAATTATATATTACACATGACTTCTGAGGAAATACATACCTGATCCTTCACATGTACTGAATTTAGAGGATGTATAGATGGAGCATGACATTATTATGAGGAGCAACCCATATAGATTCTCGATCGATGAGATAAACTACTGTAGAAGACAAGCACTCACCCGGTCAAGGTTTTGTGGTGAATCCATAAATTTTAGGAAACTACGTGAGAACTTGAGGATGTAGTAATGTAGAAGTGTCCACATTTTTTTCCATTAGAATAATGAAATTTCAAGCATGAAATTCATATAAGGGGGTAGAATGTAACACTCACAGATTTTAGAATATATTTCGCTTAAATAAATTTGATGCGTTCGATAACTTGTTTCACATACATCACCAAACCAAAGCAAACCACAACACAACAGTTATGATACATTCGTTGAATTGGAGGGTATAAATAAAGGTAACCACATTATAAAATATTTGTATAAATAAAAAATAAATTTAATTTATAATACCAATTCATGATAAAATTCATTTACTGTGCCTAAATAGCAAATAATATCATTTTATGTATTTTTTTAAAAATTTGATTTTAATGTGATATGTATATTTATTTTAAAAAACAAAATATATTATGGTTAAATAATGATAAAATGTATTTTTGATATGAAAAATGGATTAACACTAATTTAAATAGTAATTGATTGGAAATAAGAATAAAAACATTTAATGTATAAAATTTCTTTTTTCTACAAAATAGTTTGTTCTATATATATTATGTTTTAATTTTAAATTTAATTTTCTCATATTTAGAAATTGAATTTAATTAAATAGAGTCCAAATTCTAAATTATCACGTTGAAATTTGATAAGATGGGTCATCTTATATTTTTAGCAAAAAATAATTGTCATGGTTAATTTTTAATCAAGGTTTATAAGAATTAAAATTGGTAACTTAAGTATCTCAAATTTAATTAAATTTACTTGAAACTTAGACATTATATAAAACCTTTAGTATGCTGTAAAGTGTTACATACATGTATCGCCATCATTTTATCACTTAAATCACCCAAATCTCATGCAATTCTATTATTACCCCTCACCTACCATTCAATTCTTAGGAAATGTCCCTTTTTCTTGCATATAAAAGTATATCACCTCCACCCTTGATGTGGTGTGTATTTCATACATTAAGTCACATCTATTTTGGGGGTTTATAGATTATATAATGCTTAATTGTGAAGATAATGAAGAATTTTTTACAGTGCTAAATTCACATTGATGTGTGCATTAATTGAATATTTTAATAAAAATGTGTGTTTTAGGTAATTAAATGACCAAATTTCCATCCCTATTATTTTAAAAATATTTTAAGAACAATAAATTTTTCATTCAAAGTGATTTTTTTAGATTATTTTGTTAAGTTTGTGAAAGTGATAAATTTCATTTATTTTTATTTTTATTTCATTATTCATTTTTTTTTACAGAAGTCTGGGGGTGCGACCATCTAAGTGAGATCATGTCCCATTTTGAAACCCTTCCCCTGCAGTGACCGTGCCCTGCCCCTGCTGCTATAGTGAATTCTTCTACCTTGAGGACTTCCATTGTAGAAGAAAAATCCTACTCTCGTGAAGCTGCGACCGTGGGTGCCCTACGAGTGCAGAGTAGAGGGATCTGCTACAGTGCATCCACCTCCGACCGTGGATCAACCTTTAACCATTCCTTAACACATTGCCCTTAAGAATTCAATCCTGATTGAAATCCAAGATAAGACCAAAGAGTAGAGGAAATTGAACACTCGATCAAGCAGAACAGGAGTTTGTTCACATAAAGGAAACCTCGAGCGCAACAGAACCTTTGAATCTCTGTTCAAAACCCATGGAGGCCGGTCGAAGTTCGTTGTATCCGCCGATGATTTTGGAAGACAGACACACATGAGGACACCGAATCAGATTCAGTTAATAAGCCAAATTTCAAGCATGAATTTGAATCCAAGCTCGATGATGCAGATAAAGTCCGTGGTACGCCGACCTGAAGGTGATGCGGGAGCTAATGTATGATCGATGCTGCCTCTTGAAGGTGATCCTGATAAAGGCCATGGGATCATGTTTCTAGTATTTTACTACTGTTAATTTTCCCCTTTTAGGTCGACGGTGATGATGATGACAGGGTTTCCTCGTTCCCCATTCTTGTAGCTGCCTTGTTGTAGAAGTGCGCACACCATCTGTTTGTTGTTTTGCTTGAATGGCTGCGAGGAGATAGGCAAGTCCAAACAGTCCTTAGCCAGACTGACTGAAACTGCGCCTCAAGCTCTAATTTGATCGAATATTCTGGCCGGTTGAACCAGATTCCACACATGAAGTTTGGGTAATTCATACACATGAGATGCTAGAAATTTTCTAGAGGAGATTTTAATGAAAGTGCCACCAAGGTGATAACAACACCCAAGATTCAACTGATTGACAAAGTTGATGGATGAGGTTGCATTTTCATGATGTCATGACTAGTGTTGGGTTGATAAGAAAGTAATACTCTACTACCCGAATTGTTTCAATGAATTATTTGAGAGTCGCCAAGAACTCTTTCAGGGTTGGATGAAGATATCACACAATCAAGTGACTAGTCGATGTTGATCCAGACAAGTCCATGCCGATACAAGTGTAGCTGACTTTCTTGAAATAAGAACCAGAAAGACGCTTAGGCTTCCAAGTTGAAGACTATGAGAATTTTTGGAAATGAAGAAATCAAAGTTGGTTAGGTGGAAGAGCTTCGTTCGGGTGGAATACTTTGGCCGAGGGGTATTTCTGGAAATGTCAGAAAGTAGAGTCAACGAAAATTTTATTGGCTTCGTAGAATATTCTAGAGTTGCTAGGAATAATCGAGAGAGCAAGAGAGAGCTCGAATGGTTTTGAACCTAAATGGAGATTCCTCTGAGGCCGTACTCACATGGGGCTATCACATTTTCTTAGAGGAGCTTAATCACAATCACTAGGACTTCACTTGAAGCTGATGAAGAGCATTTCAAAGTATTCCACATGGATGTCACTGCCTGTTAGATTGGTTTGTCACCATTTTTCTCTTCTGTTTTCCAAATAAGTAGAGTATCGCTCTGTAGTGGTTGATTCCTAAACAAGGGAGGAAGCCTCCAATTCCTGAAAATGGGAATCTAATCTCGATTCCTGGAGACAATAACTTATTCTAAACCTAATTCCCTTTCGTTTCTTTCCACAATAACTCAGTTTTCAATTTATAAATACTATGTTGTTCATTCTTCCTCCTCCATGTGTTGCGACCTCTAATCTTTAGAGACGAAAGGATAATCCATGAGTCCAAATCTGGGAAGTGAAGCTCAATGTGGCTTGGAGATCGGAACTTTATATTGATCATCGTTTTATTCCTTTCTCTTGGTAAAGGGTGATGGTGTAAGGGGTGATGTGAGAGCACAACCACCCACATGTAGTGTTTGTTACCCTTTTCCATTGATCTTTATCCATTTTTTTCATAGTCTACCCAACCAAATGTTTGGGAGAAGATGCGTGATTGATGACCTTGTGAGTATCACTTTAGTAGGAAGAGATTCTTGACTGGAGTGGTCCGATTGGGTGATTCTTTCACTCTTGGGAGAGCTCTTGTGCACTAGAAGAGGTTCTATGTTTGAGTATTTATTATTTTGGGTGAGATAGGTTTGTGACTTGAGAGATCAAGCATGAACTAAGAGAGGTTAAAAAATGATCTAATCCATCTAGAGATCCATGATAGATAGTGGAGGAGTGTATCGACCTAGATTTGAGCATGTTTCTTTTTATGTTTCTTTTCCTTCATTTGTCTTGTTTTCTCAGTTTCCAATTCCTGTTTACTATTTCCATTCCATCCATTGCCTCCGTGAATTTCATCAATAAGTCTGCATGTTTTAATTTCTTACTTTCAATTATATAAAAGAAAAAAATGATTTTAGGAAGATCACAAAAATAAGCAACATTGTTTCATTGAGAGTGACCCCCTGGGTTAGCAATTGTGTTATATCTAGGGAAAATATAAATGTATCTCTAATCGTCCCTTTTGAAGAGGTCATCATAAACCCTCTTCAATCCATTATATCCTTTGAATTTCTATTTAACCACTCACTTCCTATTACTTATCTTAGATCCCTCTTCCATGTTCATAAGCCTCTGGCCATAAGAAGTTAGCCTAAGTTCTCCATTTCCAGGAAAACCTTCAGGGAAGAATCTAGTCAGCAACGTGAGTAATACCATCTCCATAGTCTTTTCCTCCTTATCTTACACCTCAAAAAAAATTCAAACCATATTAATATAATGAAATAAATATCAATAATATACTGAAATTTTATTATATTAATTGTACAACCATTATGTATCCCCTTCCCAACCATTTGAAATTTGAAAACGTCTATTATGTTACGTGCAGACTACAACATTCATGAGAAATGTGTTCTATTTCTCATAAACACATTACATGGATGGTTCAGTGGGGATATTTAATAAAAAATATGATATTAATAACATTATTGAGATTTTAAAAATATTAATCAATTTATACATTCTTTTCATTCTTAGAAAAAATGAACGTGTCATCCATGTGTATGTGCACACTATTTCCTCCATACATCACATGTTTTATTTTCATCATTACCTTACATGGATGGTCATAAAATATATTTTATGAATATATATATTATGAAGGAGTAATATTTGTAATGATTATGGTTCTGAAAGGATGAAACAAAATTAATGACCATTATAAAGTAATCAATTAATATCACTAAATTACCCAAAACAAGTTCATCATATATCTCATTCTTGTGATCCATGCTCATAGTTTCCATAAAGTGAACCTGGGAATACATAAATCATTAAAAAAATTATTTCAATCACTTTTATAATCTATTAATGAGTAATTTTGTACTAAAGAACACGTTTCAACGTAGATTTTACAAAACATTTGTGAAACAATCTAAATTACTGAAATATAATGATGAAAATAAACAATAACCAACTAATACATGTGTAGTGAATGTTTATAATTGAAGGATATAAAATTTAATAGATATGAATAAGTTTCTAAAATAAGTAATTAAGACGGTTGTATTTATTATATCGGTGGTTAAAGAGATATTTTGAATGTTGTGAGAAAAAGGTGTTGGTTTTCTAATACCGATTTTCATTCATTGAGATAAATTCAATATTCACCACATTATTTCCTTATGTGGTGTATATATACTACCCCATGACTATATTTTACAATATACTTCATGTAATTAATTTGATTTACAATTCCATATCATTTTATTTCTTTCAATCGCTTCTAATTTAAAATTTACAAAAACTATAAGGGTTTCCTCATCTCAATTTTTCTTCATTGAGATATGTTTCGTATTCACCACATTTTTTTATTTTATTTTTTATGTACTTACCATGGATGTATTTTAAATATACTTATAATTCAATTCAATGGATTCAAAAACCCATCTTATGTTCTACCTTTATTGGGTTTTCGATTTGAAAGGAAATGAAGATATATGTGTTTCTCATCACAACTTTATTACGTTGAGACATATAACATATTCACCACTTGTTCTGTTTTGTGTGGTGTAAATATTTCTCAATTGATGCATTTTATCATACATTTCATGAAATTAAAGGGATTTACAAATCAATATTATGTTTTCCTTTTAATGGATTTTGATTCAAGTGTTACTAATGTTGCATAGGCTTCCTTCCAATATCATTTTCAAATCGAGATTGTTATGAATGAATTTCCATTTGGGAAAAAATTGTAGGAACTTTATCTCTAAAACCCCAACCATTTTCTTCACCCATGGTAATTATTTAGGTTTCACATGTCCTCTCTCAATTTCATTTCCCTTGGTAAATAGTTTACCCCTTGTGATGCTTGTAAGTAAAACTAACCCTGCCTCTTCTTTTCAGTAGGGAACTATCCTCCTCCATGTACATATTCATTGGATGATTTTATGGATATCCTTATCCATGGATTAATAATTTATCAAGGTCATTTTATTCTATTTTTTTTACTTTCTTTACAAAAGTTTTAGAATAATGTTTTAATGTTTTCCCCACATGTGGTTTTGAAAAATGTTTCCCTTTTAAATTTTTTTTCATGGGAACACATTATTTCACTATTATGAGCACTATTCCTTACAAATATTCATTTTCATGTTTTAAAATGGTTTTCCAAAATAATCTAAATTCTTAAATGTTCTGAAAAGAAATGGAGTATTCAATTTTATATTGCAAAGTGATTTATTCAAATATTTAAAAAGTGTTTTTTATCCATGTCAACATCCCTTGATTTTCCTTATATAAGTCTTAGGATATGTTCTTGATTCACCTTTAGGGCATCATTATTTCCCAATGGGGAAAAGAAGAATACAAAATTTATAAAAAACTCAAACTATGTTACTTAATTGATTAAAATGTAGTAATGGTAAGTTCGAGGTTGAACCCACAGAGATAGTGAATTAGTTTCTTAAGGTTTTTAAAATATTTAATTTTATTAGATTCAATAATGAGTTAATAAAAGAGATTAGTTTGATTGATTCAAGGAAAACGAATGAAAACAAAGTAGATTGATTGGCTAGTTTGATTTTTTTTGAAAATCATGCTAGGGTTTTGCAATTTTATGGTTCAAGTGAAATTGAATTATATAAAATAGATTATTTAATTCATGATTAGTGTCATATTCAAGAAGATGGAGATCCAATGGTCATGATATCCTCTCACTGACATAAAAATATTCTATTTATCTTGGTTTGGTAATTTATGGTTTCATCATATCATGTTTTTCTTGATACTATGTTTAACCCAATTCCCCTAAATTTGAAAATGGACATGCCTCCTTTAGGGTTTTCAGTTTTGAAATTTTAATATTCCATTTAGATTCAAATACTAATGGTTATGGTAAAATAAAAAAAAAGGGATTAGAAATTGAATGAATAAATCATAGAAAACCAAATATTTGAATAATGAAAAAGAAATACATTCAATAGAACCTTACATTACATAACCTTAGAATAAGGTGGGTTTACCCCCTCATCCTAGAGATCATGGAATAAGAGGGAAGGAAAGATAAAGAAAGAATAAGGGGAAAACATAGATGAACTGATAAGGACCCTGAACAATGTAGTCTCTCACTCTGAGCTTTGGTATTCAGGATATCCTCCATCGAAGCAGGCTTAACCTCCATTTATAGGCTTCAGATGGGCTTGGGTATTAATTAAGGACATAAATGATTGGTCAAAAAGTGTTAATGGGTGGGTCTCAGGTTTTAAAACATGTTAAAAATTGAAGATATGAAAAATTTGGCCATTTAAATCCAATCCTGACTTTTTACATTATTTGTAATGATTACACGAGATGTAAATCTTGCACAATGTGTACTGAGATCATGACAT
The DNA here is from genome assembly GCA_963277665.1 of Viscum album. Classification (NCBI taxonomy): domain Eukaryota; kingdom Viridiplantae; phylum Streptophyta; class Magnoliopsida; order Santalales; family Viscaceae; genus Viscum; species Viscum album. The sequence continues at coordinate 1,161,150,572 of OY728120.1, read as the reverse complement.
GTAGGATTCGTTCATAACTTTCACTGGTTCATGATGTGTAATGATTACACGATGTGTAATGTCAGTTTTCTTATTTGGAATCCCCCTTTTTCCTTGGTTCTTTAGTTATGTGCCTTGGAAGTTCTCCATGATCATCCTAAAAAATCCGGTGTCACGTCGCATTTCTTCACTCACGACACAAAGGGACTTTTTTCTCATTTTTCAATTATCTATTATATCCTTCCATAAAACAAATAATGAGGTAAACCATCCACAAATGGGAAAGAATGATCATTTAAATGTAGAAATCAATATATTAAAACACTATAAAATACATGCATGAAATACATATATCAGTTCTTATTCTACTATCCACCTTCTTTCTCTGAATGAATTATAAAATATTCTATGAATGTTTTCATGAAACCCATCTCTTTACCATGGTTTCATTAAGTGATGTTGTAATATTAATGTTTTCATGTTGTCGAAGCACACATGTGTATGATTTTCATTATGTGAATTGTGGACCCATTATTTTATATTCCATCAATGAATTAGGTAAATCTTGATATCTCATGAGATAATACGAAATGGAATATGGAGTAGATGAAATTAACTATGGGACCATATCCACTATGTTTATGGGAATTGGGATTAAACCCAATCCACTAGGGGGATCTTCCCACTATGATGGTCTTGACAATTAGCCTTCACTAAGTAACTGATTTTTTATGATTATATGTATGCCACACTCTTAGGATACATTCTTATAATTATGATATTCTCTTATGAATCATGATTTATTATTGATGATTCCACACTCTAATGAATCATGTATTTTTTTTATGATAATTCCTTATTCCTTCACTCATGATTTATGGTCTAAGACTTGTTAGGTATGTTTTAATAAATTATAATCATATTCTCATACCCTTATTCTTATCATATACTCAATTATGATCATCAAATGATATCTCTATTGTTTACCCTTATTGAGCATCTATTCTCACCCTTTATTATGTTTCTTTTCCTTATGTTATAAAGAAAGGTAATAAGTATGATAAGTCTAGAAGGGAACCATGTGGGATGAAAATTTATGGTGATGTGAGATCTAATGTATGATAGACGATGCCTCTTCAAGATGATCCTGATAAATCCCATGGGATCATGTTTGTAGTATTTTACTATTGTTATTTTTCCCTTTTAGGATAATGGTGATGATGACAATAGGGTTTCCTTGTTCCCCATTCTTGCAACTACATTATTGTAAAAGTGTGAACACTATCTGTTTGTTGTTTTTCTTGATTGACTTCAAAGAGATAGACGATTCCAAATAGGCCTTAGCCAAACTGACTAAAACCAAGCCTCAAGTTCCAAAATTCTTTGATCAAATATTGAGGCATGTTTAATTACATTACATACATATAGTTTGGGTAATTCAAACACCTGAGATGCTAGAAATCTTCAAATAGAGATTTCAATGAAAGTTCCACCTAATGGCACCCAAGTTTTGATTGATTGACAAAAGTTGATGGATGATATTGTGTTTTCATGATGCCTTAACTAGTGTTGAGTTGATGAGGATTTAATAATATGCTACCCAAATTGTTTTGATGAATTATTTGAGAGCTGTCAAGATCTCTTTCAGGGTTGGATAAAGATATCACACAATCAAGTGACTAGTCAGTGCTGATCTAGAAAATTCCATGCCGATACATAGGTAGATGATTGAGTTTCTAGAAATAAAAACTTGAAAGACTAGCTTAAGCTCCAGAGTTGAAGGTTATGATAATTTTTATAAATGAAGAAATTGAAGGTGGTTACATGGAAGAGCTTTGTTTGGGTGGAATACGATGACCGATGGTTATTTTTGGAAATTTCATAAAGTAGACTCGGTGAAATATTTAATGGATTCATAGAATATTCTAGAGTTTCTAGGAATATTCAAGAGATAGAGAGAGAGAGAGTTCGAATAGTTTTGAACTGAATTGGATATTCCTTTGGCATCGTAATTATATGGAGCTATCACATTTTTTTAGAGGAGCTTAATCACAATCACTATGGAATCACTTGATGCTAATAAAGATCATTTGGAAGCATTCCACATGCATGTCGATGTCTTTTAAATTGGGTTTTCACCATTTTTCTCTTTTGTTTTCCAAATAAGTAGAGGATTATATCTCTTTAATGGATGATTCCTAGACATTTGAGGAATACCCCCAATTCTTGTAAATAGGAACCAAATCTTGATTGTTGGAGACAAGAACTTATTCTAAACGTTATTCTCTCTCAATTATTTAAACAACAACTAATTTTTCAATTTATAAATACTATGATATTCATTATTCATCCTCCATGTGTTGGGACCTCTAACCTTTAGAGATAAAGGGATAATCCATGAGTATAGATCTAGTAAGTGAATCTCAATGCTGCTTATAGATCTGAACATTATATTGGTTGCCATCTTATTCCTTTGTCTTGGTAGATAATGGGAGAGTAAGTGGTGATGTGAGAGCACAAACACCCATATGAAGTTTTTTTTACCGTTTCCCCTTGATATTTATCCATTTTTTCTTAGTCTACCCAACCAAATGTATAGTAGAAGATTCATGATTGATGATCCCATGAGTACCACTTTGGTAGGAAGATATTCTTTACTAGAGTGCTCTGATTGGGTGATTCTTTCACTCTAGAGAGTTCTCTCATGTACCGGAAGAGGTTCTATGTTTGAGTTCTCATTGTAATGCCCCGACCCTAGTTACCCAAAGTCAGTGCATTATTACATAACTTTGGCATGATCAAAAAAGATCAAGCCTTGAAAGACCGATTAGTTTAGTAGCCTTGGAATCACTAGATACATTCATAAAGTTTACATTACATCATAAAATGAAAACTACAACAACATCTTGTATCCACACTCATATCCCCTTATACTATCCATGTAGGTAATTCATAAAATACTTCTTCACATCCTGGAAAAAATAAAACATAGAAAGGGGTGAGCTCAAATGCCCAATAAGGATAACAATATAGCGGAAAATTTCATAAATAAGCATAAACATTTAAGGCAATGTATAACTAAAACAAAAGACTTTTAAACTTGAAATTCAGCATAATATGGCAAAGATAAAATGAAATAATGTCATTTACTTATTCACATGGATATTCTACTAGTCGAATAATCACATGCAATATCAATAACCACTTTCAAAATGATAGAATGCATAATGCCAGACTATCATAACCACATAGTCAAGGCCTCGTTCCAAGAATACAAATAATATTTTGTCAAGGCCTTGTGCCAAGATACTAGTTTGTCTCATGAGACCTACCGATGCATCGAGGAGCTATAGCGGGCTCCACCCTTCACTTATTAAGTCCAATGCATTCCTCATATGAACATGTTTAAACATAACATAAACATTCATATTGAAACTAGCATACAAAATGTCAATACTTTCTCCATAAACCATGAATTGTATAAAAATAACACATCCACATTCAAACATATCACAAAACCTTCAATACTATATAGAAGTTTTGTATCATAATAAATCAACTTCAAATAATCTTTAAATCCATCAAAGGATGTTGACATAGATGACATCAAAACTATTTGAGAGAAATATATCTTTTTTTAAAATCATTTAAAAGACACATAATTAAAACATTTAAATTGAAAATATTCTTATAAGCTTGTAAGGGAAGCTTCAACGATTTTATAATGGCAGAAAATAGCTGCACCCGCCGTATAAGTTAAAAAAAAGGCATTCTTACCTTAATTCTGTCGAAAAGGTTAAAAAGCACATTGTTTGGAAAATGATGAAAAGATTCCTTTATAAACCTCTTATAAAAAGTCAAACAAGGGTATAAATGACTTTAACCCATATTCTATAAAATAGTAATAATGTTTTGAAATACATTTTTAAGAAACATGGATATGGATGATAAAGATGTCCCAGTAGATAATTACGTATAAACAACCTCAGATAATGAAGAGATTGTGAAATAAACCCTTACCTTGTACTTTTCCTTGGTTGAGGGTAGGTTAACCTCCTGTATAATGGTAAAATAATTTTTATTAAATTATTCAATAATCATATACATTAATATGATATCATATATGATCTTTTAACATTGTTATGTTAATAATATCTTTGTATTATCGTCATTTCAGGTGTTAACGAATTCATTTTCCTTTATATGCTTTATTACGTAAGTCGTGTTTGTTATGGATAGGTTGTATGTTATTCATATACAGAATGATATTAAGTCTTTAAACATTATTTTTAACCATTAAATGAAAATTATTCTTGAATGGATACGATGGGGACTGAATCTCATCGCGTTCTTGGAGACGGTAGTCCGTACGTATCCACGAGCGACAATATCATTCTTTTGATATTAAAATAATATATAATTGGGTGGTGTATCATATATACAGAATAATTATCATGTTATATTTATTATTTACATTAATTACACATCATTATTATACCCATAAAAATAATAATGTATTGAATAACAATTACACCATGACATGGAGACGGTAAGTCGTATGTACGCACATATGGTGACATGTCATTCAAGGGATGGATAGAATACTGAATATGGTTGTACCATATTTATAATAACATCACAGTATATAGGATATACTGGAGTTATTATTTTATAATGGAAATAATAGAGAAAGAAGAAGTTGAAGAAGAAAGGAAATTGAAAGAGGGTGGTGAAAACATTACCTCTTCTTCGGGTTCTTCCTTTTGATTTGATCAAAAGGGCTCCTTAGGTTGGCTTTATGATCAAACTAAGACCTCTAGGTTTAAGTGAGGGAAGTTGAGAGAATATTTAGGAAGGGTTTGGCCAAACCAAAAGGCTTTTAAGGTGTGAATAATTTTTTAGAAGTGGTGTCCTTTTATAAGGGGGAGGAGGGGCTCTTTAGAAAAAACTTAAAGTATTATTTTATAATAAATTCATATTCAGTTTATAATGGCTCAAAAGTGGATTATTCAATGTATAAGGTGGGGATAGGTCGAAAAAAACTCAACCAATAGGTTTTATACAGGTTTGGGTCACTTTATTAACCTTATCTTTTAGTTTTAACTCTTAGTTAATTAGTTTGACACTTACCATGTCACTTTGTATTTTTATATTATATAGTTAATAAACTTACTATAAACTTCCAAGAGGCCCCCAAGTGGTCCATTAATGATACACCTATCATGATATATGTACTTTGGCCGAACCTTATATTTTTAGGAATAGAATATCAATTAATAATATAATATTGTTTTTAAAAAACTCTTTTATGTCAATTTTGACACTATTTGGTATTTGATTTTTGTGAAAATCATAACAGCATGATTACTTCAAAAAAACTTAATTAAATCAATACTAACATGTCATATTAACCTATAAAATTAGTGTAATTTATAAAAAGTCTCAAATTACATTTATTTTCATATTTATAATATCAATTATTTTATTATTTCATTAATTAGGTAATTACTGTATCACCATTGTGTCATAAATAAATTAAATTATTTAATATCTAAAAATTATAAATAAACTACCATAATGTAGGAAATATTTTTATCTTTATAATGAATATTTATAATCAAATTTATCTTATGTATGACCCTATATTAAAAATGTTTTAGTAATTAAACTTTGATTTTAACTCTTTTAACTCCTCTTTTAATTAAATAATAATAAATATCCTAATCTAATCCAAGTGGAACTAAATGATAATATTTTATTCCTAATGTTTTTTTTGGTCGAGATACACTTTTACAATATAATTAGGACATGTGTTAGGGTAATATTAATATCATTTTTACCATTAATTACCCTATTTACTTTTAACCGTGGTAAATAAAAGTAAAAAGTTACTATTCACAAAAAAATTATTTTTATCTTATTGAACCACATTTTACTCCTTTATATTAACTGTGTCTCTCAGATTTTCAAAATTCCACTCACAGAAGCGGTAAAATTAAGTTTTACGTGAATCTCCAAATTCTCCTAGGAGGTGGGTAAAAGATGGTGAAAAGTTCAATAAAATTTTATATATCTAAAATTATTCTAAACTAACTCCAATGAATTACATTGAACTTATATAGGTATTATGTATCTATTTTGACCTTAATTATATTTAAATAAAAATTCGTTTTTAAACTATAACTCAATGTTTTTTCACTATTCATCAAAAATTTAAAGTTTTCAGAAAAATACCAAAAATTCACCCTAGGATAATTTTGATATTCTGAATCCAAATATGAAGTCCATTTAGAAAGATAAAATTTATAAAAATTCAAAAATTGGGTATTACTATTCATAACGGCTAGTTTGATTGGTTGTGGTGTGTGTTAGAACTCGAAGTTGCATACACCACACGCTATTGTATTATTCAAAGAGAAACATACCATAGAAGCTTGGGGTGTTACACTCATCATTTTGGGTGACATAGGTTTTTGACTTGAGAGATGAAGAATGCACTAAGAAAGGTTCATAAATTATCTAATCCATCTTGAAATCGATGATAGGTTGTTGAAGAGTGTATCAAGCTAGATCTGGTCCCATTTATTACTAAGTTTATTTTCCTTCAATTATCCTGTTTTCTCTATTTCCAGTTCCTTTTCACTATTTCCATTCCACCCACTACCTCTGTGAATTTTATCATTATTTCTTCAGGTTTTAATTTACTAATTTCAATTATATAGAAACCAAAAAATATTTTAAGAAGATCACTAAAATTATTGACACAAATTCATTGAAAGCGACCCCTAATTTAGAAATTATTCTCAATATTGGGAGAATATAAATGTATCTATGACATTCAATTTTGTCGAGATTAACATAAAACAAATTCAATACACTATATCCTTTGAATTTATATTAAAAAACTCATCACATATTACTTATCTTATATCCCTCTACTATGTTCAGAAGCCTCTTATCATAAGAAGTTAGCCTAAGTCCTCCATTTACAAGAAATCCTTCAAGGGAAGAATCAGGTCCTCAACATGAGGAATACCATATCCACAGTCTTTTCTTATTTATCTTACTATTAAAAAAAATATTCTAACAATATTAATATAATGAAATAAATATAAATAATTTACTTAAATTTTATTATATTAATGGTACAACCATTACATACCCCCCTTCCCAACCATTCAAAATTTGAAAACGTCTCTTGTGTTACATACATACTACAAACTCCAAGGGAGATGTGTTCTTTTTCTCATAACCTACTTACATGGATAGTTAAAAGGGGTATTTAATAAAAAATATTATATTTTTATCATTATTAAGAATCTAAAAATATCAATCAATTTATACCTTCTTTTCATTCTTAAAAAAAATGAATGTGTCGTCTATGCGTAGGTGTAAACTAATTCCTCCATAAAAAACATGTTTTATTTTCATCATTACTTCACATGGATGGTCATGAAATATATTTGACAAATATATATAATATAAAATTTTAATACGTGTAATTATTATGGTTCTGAAAAGATGACACAAAATAAAAAATCATTATAAAGTAATATATTAATATTGCTAAATTACCCAAAAAAAGTTCATCAAATATTTCGTTCTTGTAAACCATGCTCACAGTTTCTGTAAATAGAACAAGGGAATACATAAATCATTAAAAAAATTATTTTAACAACATATATAATCTAGTAATGATCAAATTTGTACCAAATAATGGGGTTCAACAATGATTTTACAAAACATGTCGGAAACAATAAAAATTACTAACATCTAATGATGAAAATAAAAATTAACTAACTTATAAACGTGTAAATTTTTTTATAATTGAAGAATATAAAATTTGATAGATATTAATAATTTTATAAAATAAGTGATTAAGATTTATTTATTTAGTATATAGGAGTTTAAATAGCTTTTGTGAAAGTTCTGATAAAAAGGTATTGGTTTTCTCATATCGGTTTACATTCATTGAGATATGTTCAACATCCATCACATTCTTTCTTTATGTGGTGTATATATACTACCCCATGATTATATTTTACCATATATTTCATGTAATTAATGTGATTTACAATTCCATATCATTCCCTCTCTTTAAATCACTTCTAATTTGAATGTTACCATAACTATAAGGGTTTCCTCATCTTAATTTTATTCACTAAGATATGTTTCATATTCAAAACATTTTATTTTATTTTATTGTGTATGTGCTTCAGATGTCTTCATTTTAAAAATAATTATTATTCAATTCAATGGATTCAAAAATCTATCTTATGTTCTACCTTTCTTGTGTTTTCAATTTTAAAGGTAATGAAGATGTAAGTGTTTCCCATTACAACATTATTCCTTTGAGACAAATACTATATTCATCACTTATGCCTTCTTTATGGTGTAAATATTTCTCAATTGGATCCTTCTATAATACCTTTAATTAAATTTAAGTGATTTAAAATCAGTATTATATTATCTTTTTAAGGGATTCCAATTCAAGTTTTACTGAAGCGGCTGAGGTTTCCTTCTAATCTCATTTTCAAATCAATATTGTTATGTCTGAATTTCTATTTTGGAAAAATTGTGTGAACTTTATCTCTAAAACCCGAACCATTTTCTTATATTATGGTTATTATTTTGGTTTTACATTTACCCTCTCAATTTCATTTCCCTTGTTAAATAGTTTTCCCAATGTGATGATTGTAAGTGAAACTGACCCCACCTCTTTTTTAAGTAAGGAATCATCCTCCTCCATGTCCATATTTATTGGATGATTTTATGGATGCCCTTATCATTGGATTAATAATTTATTAAGGTTATTTTATTCTATTTTGACTCTCTTTACAAAAGTCTTAGAATAATTTTTAATGTCTTCCACACCCACGATATTGAAAAAAGTTTTCCTCTTTAAAAGTTTTCCATGTAAACACATTATTTCACTTTTATGATCATTATTATTTACAAATCTCCTTTTCCTATTTTAAAATATTTTTTCAAAAATAATCATAATTTTTAAAGGTTTTGAAAATAAAATGAGTATTCCATATTATATTTCAAATTGATTCATTCAAATTTAAAAAAGGTGTTTTTTACCTATGTCAAAATCCTTTGACATTACTTATGATACTCTTAGGATATTTTCTTATAATACTATCCACCTTATTTCTCTAGATGAATTATAAAATATTCTATAAATTCTTTCACGGAACCTGTCTATTTTTCACAGTTTCATTAGGTAATGTTTTAATATGAATGTTTTCATGTTGTCTAAGCACAATTGTGTTTGATTTTCATTATGTGATGGGTGGGACCAGAATTTTATAGCCCACCAATGAATTAGGTAAATATTGATATCTCAAAATATAATATTAAATGTAATGGGGATTAAATGAAATTAAATTTGGGACCCTTATTCTTATCTTCTACTCACTTATGATTATCAACTAATATCTCCCTTATTTACCCTTATTGATCATCTGAAGATGATTATAAAGTTGGATTTATGGGAATAACTATTTTTAATGAATTAAAAAAATAATTATACTATCACTAATTCTAACCATGACTACTTTCACTGAAAATTTCATCAAAGTCTTCAAGATATTAAAATATAATTTAAGTAGATAGTTTTTCATTCTTTTGGGTTATCTGGTTGTACTTAGCTGAAATCTTCTTAAATTTCATTTTATAATCCCTTAATGTTTGCCTTCATTGTGTTCTAGTAGTTTAAATATTATGTTAAAAGTGAATGGACATGTTTATGAACATTCCAAAAAACCAAAAGTAGCAAAAATATCCTATTTTTTCCTTTGATCTTTAGTCTGGATGGTTGATGTATCTTCCGATTATTGTGTGTGAAGTAATTATTTTTGGACACCTCTTGGAGAATTTTTTTAATTTCTTTAACCTTCATAGACATGGTGGGTTTTTTCAAACCTTTCCCCACCCATTTTTTTCAAGAACTTAAATGGTATCCTATACTATTCAAAGAATTCAAATTAGTATAAACCATTTTACTAGAACACATGGTTTCCTTTTTATTTATTACTATGGATGATGTATCATCCAAATGTTTCAAGATTCTTCTACTATTAGAGTAAGTATTTCTTGATATTTAGCATTTTTAATTTCATTTCAAATAAATTTTTTATTCTCTAGACCTAATCATTATGAACCTTCCTTTATTCTAGTAGAGAGTTGTTAATATATATTATTCTTTTAGATTTGATCTCTAAATGAGTGTTTTTCCCATTGATAGTAACTTCTGATGCATTAATTAGTTCTCTAAAAAATTTATTAAACACTGATTTCTCATAAACACCACTTTGAAATTATTCTTTAAATAAGGAAATGTTTTCTTTGAAAAATAATACATATTTTTCTTTTTACTTAATGATTTTTGAGAAAGTGTCATACATATATGTACTATTTTACTCAATGCCTTCTTAATTTCATGAACTTTTGATTCTAGTTGGGACATTTCATCCTATATTACCATGATGAATGTGATTATTTATCCAATAACCTCAACATAGACATTCTTTATGTAACCCTTAATTTTATAGAAAAAATATTTAATAGACTCAATGGATTGATTCTATTGAATTATTGAGCTTTCTCATTCTGGAGGATCCATAATAATAGGTTTACCCAAAAATATTCCTATTTTTTAGCTTATAGAAATAATGGATCCTCCTTTTACTATACTTTAGAGGATAAATTTTTTTCTTTTGAGATTATTTCTTCTTCCAAATCTTTAATAATTTGATGGAAACTTCTATTTTACCACTAGTAGGGAAAATGTTGTTAACTTTAACTCAGGCTCAATATTATTAACAATAAAAAGTGTCATATCTATATCTTTCTAAAATATTTACCTAAGTTAAATCAATGAAAAAAATGGGAATAATTATTATAGATCCAATAAGAGGGAACCCACAATCTGATACCACTAATTAGTCATCGTAGACCATGCAGTTTCATTAAGAGGGTGGGGGGAGTGGATGAATTACTATAACCGTGTTTTTATAGAATAAAAAGGACTTAAACTTTAACCCCTTTATGTTTTTCAAATATATATATTGGTTAGTTTTTGTGTTTCTTGATTTTGGAATCTCACTGCTTACTCTTGCATGATATGTAGATACTGAAAGAAATAACAACACATATAAATTTTTAGAACGTTTATCCCTAATATGGGAAACCTTATCCTTGAAAAATATGGTTATTATCCTAAACCATAGATTCTACAACAATAATCTTATCATCTATTACAATTAGTGTGAGAATGTTATCATCCAAAACCCAAAGTGCATCCCACACTTACACAACATCCCACCGTGTCTTCTATAATCCCACTGTTTTGATGGTGTTGTTTATACTAAAACAACCGGTCTTTAATGGAACCTTCCAATGAACCCATAAACATGTCTTTGAATACTAAATTTATCTTCTGGTACAATAGTTTACACATATACCCTATCCTCTACTTCCGATAAACTTAATTTCTTGAAACCTCAAAATTCAATGAAATTTAATGACGAGATCTACTATAGGTTTCACTTGACATCGTTATGGAACTCAACTTCCAGATTCATAAATTAACAAGACCACTCACCACTTCCTCAAAACTACAAGTTACATTATTCTAAATATTTAGACCCAAAATTTCTTCTAGAAGACACTTGTTCTACCGCTCCCTCTCTTTTTTAATTCTAAATAATATCAGAAATAACTTATATCTTTCTCATTAAATTACTTTAATATTATCCCCACTTCATATAACCAATCTCCCTGTGATAAATTTTGGGAATATGGGCTCTGAAATTAAAACATTTACCAAGTCAATGTCTTCAGTCAACCACTTTCAATACATCCTAATATATTAAAGATTGACTTCATCAAAATACCTAAAAATATTACCATCAACTATCTTAAACTCTTACAAAAATATTATCTAGAATCATGATATTTACCTTATAGATTTTGATCCATGAACTTCCTTCTCAACATCATCACTATTGGTTTAAATTCACCAAATTAATGTGATGTCAAAAACATCTCCTAGTAAAATCAATTATAAATATTTCATTCTATATCTTCTGGTTCTACCTTTGTATCCATTATATCTCAAACTCTTTTAGATTTCAGTTCTTCAAAAAACTCTGATATGTTTCCTAGGTTTGTGGTAAACATCTACAATTTCTCCAAATGTTTTTCTAAATTGGGATTATAACATATCTACATAACTTATGATCCCCTCATCTTCTAATCATTGGACTTATAAAATTTCTGATTTTTCCTAATGTCCAATGAAGCTTTCTTCCTATCATCTCAACTAATAACTTATTATCATCAGCTTCCACACTTCCCAAATTTTTATTTCTATAATAAATTTATATTTACTTCAAAAAAAAGATCAAAATAATTGTCAAATACTGATCTCGATATTTTTCATAAACTTTATAATTTACTAATTCTACCTCAAGAATTTATTCTTGTGAATGAAACTTCAAAAGAATCCATAGAATCTGTTTCATTATCTTATAGTCTCAACTTCTGAAATATTTATCTCCTACTCTTACTATTGGGATTACTTTTAGAACATGATTCCTAAGAGCATCCATAACTTACGGTGCACCAACCTCTAAAATTTATCTTTTAGACAAGTAAAATTTTCCACACCTTTTCCCTTTCAATATTGATTATTTCTAGCCCAAGTTACTAACTTCGGGCACACAATAGCATAATGTTCCAACTCATTGCAATAAAATCATTTTACCATAATTTTTTCATTATTTTTCTTCTCTTATTCCTTACAGTCATGAGCCATGTGACCAAACCTTCCACATCAAAAATATTTCCTAGATTTTTTGAGACATTCCCCAGGTTTCTTTTTTTACTTCACTTATCACAAGAATGTGATTTGATTTTCTTATTTTCAAATTTCTTTGACGAATGATTTCATAATTCCTTCAAACCTGACTACTTCTTAATCTTGTCATTGTGAGGAACATACATGTTAGAAAACTCCAACTCAACCTTTTTAGTACAATGAAAAAGTTTATCATAGATTTTAAACCCGCATGAAGACAATTATCTTCATAAAATTGGTTTCAAAACCAGATTAAAATCTATTAATTTTTCTATAAATGTCCCGTAAAAAATTAGGTACGTATCTGGCTAGTCTTGTGGAGTTTAATTCATTTTCAACTACATAATTTTCATATTTTTTAATTCAATTATAGAAATTTTTTCTCTATCATAATCCATACAAAATTAGGTAAATATTTCTCAAGAAAAATATTCTTAAATTTTTCACATTCCATGGCATCAAGGTCATTTTTATCTCTGGTATTCTTAACCAGATACCACCATCGATCAGATTCAACTTCAAAATGATAAATGGAAAGGGTTACTTTTTGATTTTCTGAACATCTCATGAATTCAAATACCTTATCTATGACATAAATCCATCCTTTATATACTATAGGTTCAGATGATCCACTGAATGATGAGGTATATTGCCTCATGAAATGCTCCACTAATAACATATTACTCTATAGTTTGTCCGACTACTCTCTAGCATGGATACCACTGCCATTTATAGCTTATCTCAACTGATCCATCACTATAAAAAACTATTTTTTTTCTAATTCCAACCATATTAGGATGCTGATTTTGAAGGATATTCTCCTATATATGCCTTCTAACCACAACTACCTTGTTTACTCTTTGGAAGACCAATATGAACAAACATGGTTTAGATGATGCAACATAGTAATCATCAAGAAATATATCATTTCAACTTAAAAATAAATTAAAAATAATTTATGGGTATTATATAAACATTATCTAAACCCATAATGTTATCTAAACCTTCCTCTTATACCAAAAGTAAGGATATGACTTTAAACAATACATATTTTGGTGATTTTAAACTAGAATTCACATTATTAAAATACCAAGGACCTTTTTGGTTTAGAGTTTTAGGAAATATGGACTAAATAATACATGGTAATCACCTAAATTAAAAGTGGGAACATATAATCAATATCAATTTTTGAGAAAATAAAATTTAACATATGGTTTCTCTTCATAAAAAATCTTCACAATTTTCATATTGATCCCATCCTTATCCCTAATCTCCCATAATACCCATGAATTTTTTTTAAAACATGGTATGTGCAGAAAGACTATAGTATGGGACATAAAATAATGAAAACCATTATTCTAGTGAAAACCCATAAAAACGTTTTCTTATAAACATACATTTTTACCCTAAAAAAATCATGTTTAAAAAAATATCAATATCTTACCTTTTGAAAAATCAAATGATTTCCATAAAAACTCATTAAAAAGAATATAAAAGTTCAGTAGGTATTGAGGGATATAATTTTACATATCACTCTTATAAATTGAATAACCAATATGGTCAAATTCCATCTCCAGAGTACCTAATGCATTAGAGGTTATAACATAACCACCCGTCCTTGGTTTATCATAGAACCAACTGTCATTGGTTAATAACATTTCCACCTATCCTTGGTTTATCATGGAACCACATTTAATACATTTATAATGCAACCACCCATAATTATAAAAAATTACCAAGAACTATATCATAATCATAAAACATTAATGCTTGAAACATAAAAATATTCTTAAGAAAAATAGCTTTTTCATTTTTAAATCACATATTTTTAGAAAAACTACACAAATACAAAGGAAAAAATTTTATTTGATAATAACCTTTTAAAATTTTAATGGAATATTAAAATCATTAAGGATTCATGAAGGTAGGAAAATCCACTCATGCAGTATATGTTAAAAAAATATTCCATCTCACTTTTTTAAAAAGAGTTTTAAGAGAAAATTTTAAAAGGGGGTTTAAAAGAAAGTCCCTTACCTTGAGTCTGACTCATCATGTATGTTTGTTATATTCTTAAATAATAATTATATATAAATTTTTACTTTCTTAAGAACCTTTTTATGTTCATTATTCTCTTTATATCACTTATTACCATGTTATATATACTTACTTAATCATTTAAGTTAACGTCGGATGTTTTGACGATATTCGGTACTTAAGTCCAAAATGAATTTGGTATGATGAATATGGTCAAAGTGGACATCATTAAATCATACCCAGAATAATAATCATGACATAATTATCATTTTAAATATCAATTATACTTTTAAATCTATCTATTAAATATGGTTATGAAAAATGAACTACGTTATAATCATGGAGATGGTGTACTGTACATACGCATGAGTAATGTATCCATTTTTTAATTATCATTACATAAAATAATGTAATTTTTATTTTTTATTTCCAAAATTATCCTAACATCATATATATACTGTCACTTAACAAATGAATCACATCACTTTTTGGAGGTGGTAGTCCAAAACGTACGCACGAATAACATTATAATTTTCTGTGCATAGATAGGTAAGAAAGTAAATGATATATTATCTTTTAAGAATAAAAAATATATAATTAATATTATATATAACCATTAATTCCATCATTAAACCCAGTGTTGAGAGATAATGATGGAAAATTAATTACACCGGTTCACGAGGCAGCAATCCACTATACACATGGATGACGAATTATTTTCCCATTTGATGGAAGAGGAGAAGAATATGGGTCATGAAAAAAACATAATAACATATTATTATATGAAGGATACTTGATTTATTATTTTATCATGGTTTATAAATATTTTATGGATGTGGAAGAATAAACAAAACTAAAATGTGTAGTTGAAAACTATAATCCTTATTTGGAAAACCTCCTTTTCTTGACACCTTATTCCTTATAAGTTTGGTATTATTCCTAAAAACATAACTCTAAAATGTGGGTAGGGATTATAAGACTATATTTTTTTATTTATTGGATAAACTAAAAAGGTTTTTAAGTGTGAATAAATGAGAAGAATAGGTTTCCTTTTATAAGAGGGGAGGGGCACTCTTGGAATTTCTAAAAATATTAAATTAATATAAATTAATATTCAATTAAAAATGAATCAAAAGTGATTTATTTATAATATAATATTATAATGGGTCTAAATAACCTTATAAAATAAAAATTAGATACGTTTTGACAAAATTTATATCCTTGTCTTTTGGGGTTAACCCTTATTTAAGCCCTTTAACACTTACCGTGACAACATGGATTTTTACAATTTGAGGGTTAATATAATTACTAAAAAATGAAAAATTATCCATAAATGGATCATGGATAATATTTTAAAACTTATCATAATAATTTATCTCAATTTAAGATTTTTAGGAATTTTATATGATTTAATAAAATATTATTTACTATAAAATATATATAATGTCAATTTTATGAACTATTCATTACTTTGACTATAATAATATTAATATAACAATTATAATTTGATAAAACTATTTTATTAAATATTTAAAATTTCAAGGTAATCTATTATTTTTTCACATTAATTATCTCAAATTTTATTTATTTTAATATTTTTATTTTCATTTATTTTATTTTTCCATTAATTAAATAATTACAACATCAGTGTTGTGAAACATTTTAAGGCAATTATTTATTTAATATAAATTAAAATTAAATTTCCACGATGAATATAAATCTATTATATTTCAAAATAATATTTATAGTTAAACAAATCCTCTATATAAATCCATATTAAAAATGTTATAGTTATTAAAAATATGATTGAGACATCTTTGACTTTTCTTTAAACAAAATATTACAAATGTCATAATCCCTTAAAAATGGAAAAAGTCCATATATTTTAAAATATAATGATTATGGATGACAATTAGTCGTAAAATAAAATTGGGTCAAGTGTAAGGGTCATTTTATATCCCTTATCATATTATTTTTACCCTTAATTACCTTATTTACCATTTAATGTGGTAACAAAAAAGTACAAAGGTTACTTTTCATATCGACCAAAATAAAAAAGAAATATTTATTAAATTTCTACCCACTGATTAAAAATATTTAATCCATTATTAAAAATTAAAAATTCTGAAGTTTCACTCTTTAATTTAAATTTAAACTAGCAAAACACAATAAAAAATAGTTTTTCAGAAACATATAAAATTTTTTATACTAAATTAATGTACAAAATATATTAAAAACTCCATAATTATATTATTTTTAAATAAAAGTGAATTAATTAAAATTTAATAACATAATGTTATCTTATAAATAAAATAAAATTTCAATGAAAACCTATATTTTTTTACAATTCATTGAAAAATAAATATTTTCACGGAATTTTGAAAAAATCATTCTAAGATTATTTTAACATGATGAATTAAAAAATGAAATTAATTTTCGTGAAATTATAATTATATAATATCAAAATTAAACTTTTAAATATAACCTTATAAGAACCGGTTTTAATAAAATTATTTCTTTTTTGATTTAAATAACTACTTAACATATTTATAATTAATATAACTATTTAATTCAAGAATACCAATAATAATGAAAAAAATTTATTCTATCATTACCTGGGTTTCTATAATTTGAAAACACATAAAAGGTGAAAATTCATTAAAAGTAATGAAAAATTAGTGAAAAATTATTCACCCCTCTAAATGTTCATCATTCTTAACCTAAAATACACAAATAGTATAAGAGTTCTAGTCACCTATGCATTTTTTTCTCTATTTGAAGTAGAATATCATTTAGTATCAAAAATCTAGTTACCAATGAATATTTTACCAATAAAATAATTGGATTTGTTTTTTTTTTGTTTTTTGATTATTTTCTCTCTTTGATATATAATTTAGTTGATGTTAAAGAATTATTAAAGCGACCAGTATGATTTTCAATAAGAGTAAGTCAAAAATTAAATATGTTCATAAATGGTATATATGTGGAGGTATTCATTATTTTATTGACTAACCATTAAAATAATTATAAATTTAGGAATAAAAAAATGATGAATAAAAGAATAAATCAAAGAAGGTATTAGAGAATAATATTTCCAAGGTGAAGAAAATATAATTAATAAAACAAGAAGATTTAAATAACCCAAGAGAGAGCTATGAAGAAATAGAAAATAAAATTCGGATTATTGAATTGAGTTTATAGGATCATGAAAATATAAATTAGGCATCCCAAGAATAAAATATATTAAGTGAAAATAGGGATTAGTGTGGAGATATCTAGTGTGATTTTGAATTTTTTTAGATAATTCCTAAAGTTGAGTTTCAAGATCCCTAATGTAAAATTTCAAGTAGAGAAGATGACTCAAAGCTATGAGGGTGATTTGGTAACATATTATTCATAATATTAACAAACATAATTAGAGATATTAATGCAGGAAAATCACCAAGGAGGTAGTTTGATATGAAATTATATAATTAGAGATTGTGGAATATTCTTAAATCATTTTCATGATATTGAGGTGAAGAAGAATGAAATTTTGGTAATTTGAAATTAGAAAATATTAATGAATATTAAATTGGTGGAATAAATATTGTTCATATTTATTTTCTATAGATAGTAAATTTTATATGATAGATTAATGAGGGAATAATTATTCATAATGAATAATTTAATTGATATTATTTATGAATTAGAGGATAATTATTATAATTGATAAGATGTTGGAATTTAATTGTAAAAAAATGAAAATATAATTATATGATAATTTAATTTTAATTGTTAGAGATGAGTGATAATGGAAAGTGGAAATAATATGAATGATTGATTTAATCACAAAAATTATTAAGCAATGATGAATTATTATTTATCACTCATATGTAAAATATTTGATAAATTTATTATAATATAAAATTAATATTTATTATTGATTAAAAATATTTATGAAATGTTTTCTAACTTATAAAATTGAATTTTGGGACCTATAAGAGGAAAAATATATAAAATACTTATAGGTGAGAAGGACGAACTAATGAAATTTGACATAGGTCATGCCAATTGAAAAAAAGGGTTCTTCCACTTAATATTGAAATGTATATGATTATTATAAAAGGTTGGGGATAATGTGGTTATGAGTTACATGGGGTTGTGTTAGTTTGGAATAAGGTTGTTCGATTTTCTGGAGTTGGAGTACCTTTTTGGTAGTGACTTATATAAGGTGATGTGATTTCTACATGGGCTATTCCACCTTAGCATTACATCATGCCAAATTTAGGGAGGTGATACAACTTAATGATTATAAGGAGAGTTGATTATGAAATGTGTTGATAGTAATAGTAAAATTTTAATACAAAATAATCCCCTATATAACATTTTTAGTGTAAATTGATGGAGGTGTGGATGTGAAATGTTGTGGTGGATGATGTGTCTTGATTGATAGGGGCCCTTGAAATGTGTTATCCATTTGATGATATTATAGAGTTGTATACAACCTAGTTATGGTAAATGTTAGTGATTAATTACTTACTAGGATTTGAATTGTGGTAGAACTAGGTGGGAACACGGTAAATATTTTTATTGTGGTGATATTCCTTTTGACCTTTGTATGCATTGTGGTATTGATGGGAGAATAAATAAATAGTGGGGTATGAATCCATTTGTGACGTGTGATAGTGATACAACAATATTTTTTCATATTTGATGATAATTATGATGTTGAAAAGGATGATGGTGATGATACTATAGATGATATGGCTAGCTATAGTGGGTATGTGATGCAAGGTGGTGATGATATAGGTTGGGGAGGGGTGATCACCTGAGGGCAGACACCTAGTGATACAATGTCATGACCCATCCTCGGGGCCCGTGCGGTGACTACCCCAAGCCTGCCTTCCATAGGCCAGGGGCTGACGACTAGCACCAAAGGCGTAAATCCTGATAAAAAGGGAAGGCATTGCCTTTACAAAATGTAAACACACACACAACCAGAGTAGAAGTGGAAGAAAACATTAAGTAAGCAGTATAAAAAGTGTACTGAAAGTAAAAAGGGGCCCGAATACAAGCCCAACAATAAAGTACAAGGAAAAGAAAAAACAGCAGGAAGGTGCCAAGCTGCTCCTGGATCGTCCTCTGGAGATCCTACCTGAAGGGTAGGTACAGATGGACACCTCAGCTATCCACATCCATTTGTCACCTCCAGGTACCGTCTCGTCATGAAGTCCACCTCCGGGTACCGTCTCATCATGAATTCCACCTTCGGGTACCGTCCAGCTCTACAAGCCTCAACCACGATTAGTGTTGTCCGTCGTCTGCATCCAACACAATGAGGTGCGGGCATAGACCGTGCAGGGGTGAGTATATAGATACTCAGTATGGACCTCGAGACCCTCAAGGTCTCACTAAACCAATAAGGATAAACCAAAAATAAAGATCTAAAAATAACCTTTACTTAGGTATATGCCCATACATATACCTAAGTTATCAAGTAACCCATCTCAATCATGAGGTAAACACAAAGGTCATTGACTCAGCTCAAACTAGGATTTTCATTATCGAAACCAAAACTGCTGGAGAACTCCTCCTCTGTCGAGTATAGTGGCCCTGTCACAACTCCGAGGAGCTACTCACTAACCTTAGACTGCTGAGGTACTCCTCTTGTTGAGTACCACATGTATGCTTCCAAATACCGGGCGCTCTGTCCACTGAGGGTCTGTTGCCAAATACCGGGCGCTTTTTCTAATAGCCTACAGAGGTACTCCTCCTGTCGAGTACCGCGGGTCTGCTGTCAACTACCAGGCACTCCATCTGTCGTGGGTCTGCTGCCAAATACTGGGCGCTCCGTCCACTGGGCTAACTAAATCACTACGAGTCGAGTCAGTCAAGCAGTCGTCAGGTCTACAACTATTCGGTCTCCGTACTCCGTACGCTCATCTTTGAGAGGGTATGCTCCATGAGCTACTGGTAATTACTTCAAAGTGTCACAAAGTCTCATGTAGAAGTATCACAAAGGACCGCCTCATCATAGGGGTCTCAACTCAACAGACGACGCGTCAATCGGACGCCCGGTCTGTGAGTTATTAGTCTTTCTGTTCCAGGGGCCCAGTTGGTTTTTAAGCTAAAACCAACCCGACCATACTTCTATATCATTTGAAACCCACGTGGAGTATTCTAGAAGAACCTTCTCATCAAGAGGAATCCAATATAGTCGACCACACTTCAATCAAACGTCTGGTCCTCAAGTTATAAGCG
This sequence comes from Viscum album, assembly GCA_963277665.1. Taxonomy (NCBI): domain Eukaryota; kingdom Viridiplantae; phylum Streptophyta; class Magnoliopsida; order Santalales; family Viscaceae; genus Viscum; species Viscum album. The sequence goes on along the minus strand of OY728120.1, from coordinate 1,161,129,448 downwards.
TTTCCGCTCCAAGGGTCCGGTTGGTTTCGGGTTCGAACCAACACGGACATACACAAACTTTGCCTAAACCTTGAGTTTAATATACTAAAACTACCATCTCAATCCGAGGAATCCTACGCAACTGACGGTGCATCGATTGGAGGTCCACAACTCAAGTTATGGGCGTTTAACTGAACAAGGTCCAAAAATAGGAGGTCTGGGCCCGGTCCGACCCGGCCCAACACCCCCTGGGTCGGCCCAAACCGAGTCGACCCGACCCGGATCCAGGTACTTCCCGGTAGGGCGTGGCCTAGCCTGGAACTGGCGGCCCAGACCAGCCGGCGTGGCCCGGCCCCCGTGGCCCACACGGTTGGCCGCGTGGCTGGCCGACCAGGCGGGGTGGCGGCGCCCAGCGGGGCCCGCCCTAGCCGCAGGTTGGAGGGGTTACAACTCCCGTTTTTTTTGAAATGGCCGACCATGATTGCCGACCCTTGGGTAACCGCAGGACCCCCTCAGGTCCCGCCTCTTGGTGGCGCCATCCGCCCTTCCGGATCAGCTACGACCTTAGGCCGTGACTTTGTTCAACCGGCACAGAACGACGGTGCTGCGCCCCACCGCCATGGCTGCGAACCCTTGAAGCTCCGGCGCAGCGTGACGGCGCCTCAGCCCTCCGCCGCGGCTCTCCCAGGCCGCGGTCCGGCTCTACTCCGCGCGGAACGACGGTGTCGCGCCATTGCGGCGACCCGACAATCAAGCACTGAAGATCCGCTCATGGTCGGCCTGACACCGGCCGGTTCTTCACAGTCCGCCTCCATCGCCCACAAACAACAAATGAGAGGGGAAGGGTCGGACTGTGTTTGTGTGGTCCGAGCCCTTCCTCGTCATGATGGTATCAAGTGGCCAAACGAAACTCAAGAATTGAAGAATGATGAAGAATAGTATTAAAACTTGAACATAACAACCCCTACCTCGTAAAATGGCGTTAAACGATGGTGAGTCGTGGAAGACGGGCGTCGCAGAAGACAGGCATCGTTCCATTAACGTCTGGAAGGAAGGAGCCGAGGGTGGCGTCGGCGTTCTTCGTTCTTCGTTCTTCGTTGGAGGAAGATGAAAACTCTCCAAGTGCTGGGTTCCGTGCTTCGCTGCTAGCGTTCTGCCGCTTGAAGAAGCCATCCAGAACTCCTTTCCCTAGCCTCCTTTATATAGGAGTGGGAGGGTTCGTCATTGGCACGCAAGTCATAAATGGAGGATTTATGATAGAGGGATCCACCCAATTAATTCGTTGCGGTGGTGCATTAAAATGGGGAGGAAGTCAAAAAAGGGGGCTTTTGGCCCGGGTGGTCCCCACAGAAGAATATCCTCCAAAGGGAGGATATTTCATGGCGGGCCCCACCATTAATTAACCACAAAAAGGAATAGGTGGGGGGTGGTTAATTGTTGGGTGGTCCCCTCATTAAAAAGGGAGGTTTCATACTTCTCAATTAAGAGGGGGATTTAAACCTAGAGGCTCTCCCTCATAAATGAGGGGGAGTCAAGGAGTTATGATTCCCCTCCCATTAATGGGAGGCCTTGTGTGGTTTCCACCACAATCAACCTCACATGGAAGGTTGGATCTCGGTGGGCCCCACCACCATAACCTCTCATGGGAGGTTAGGGTGTGGTGGTCCCACCACCAACTCCCAAGTGGAGCTTCTAACCACTTTATCCGCACGACATGTGTTTAACAAAATAAAATAAATTGTTCACTTATTTTATTTTATTAACCCACGTAAATCCCCCAAAACTAACTTTCATACCTGATCATCTGGCGTCGAGGTGAAAGTCTTCGTAAGCTAAAACTCGCGCTGCGAGTTCAACGGTGCCCTCAGATTTCAATTCCGAGCACCGGTTCAAAAGATAGAAAAACTCGTTCGTTTGTTTACTGAACGTACCCGAGCTAAAATTTGGAAATTGATTCAGGGCATACCGGGCCTCGGAATCAAGTGTCGTCAGAATCCACATACTCGTAAAATTTCAAAGTAAATAAAAAAAATTTCATTGAAATTTCTGGGTCTTTACATTACTCCCACCTCAGGGATTTACGTCCCCGTAAAGCTTCAAAACACACTAGGGAAAACAAAAGAGGTACTGAGCACGCATATGAGCCTTCCGCTCCCATATGCTCTCTTGGAGGTTTTCGTGCTACTAGCGAATGCACACAAGATGAATCATCCATCCTCATAGGACCCACTCCTGTCGATCCTCAATCTCTACTGGAACCCTGTGAAAGTCGCTACGTCATCGATGTATAGCTCTCCGTGGTCGATGATGTGTGAAGGGTCATGCATGTATCCCCTCAACTAAGATATGTGGAAGACGTCGTGCACCCGATGCAACTGTGGTGGAGGAGTCAAGTTATAAGCCACCTCTCCTACACTACTGAGGACCTGGAAAGGTCTGATGAACCATGGAGATAACTTTCCACTTCAGCCACATCTCCATAGACCTCGCCGAGGTGAGAACCGTATAAAGATGTGGTCGCCATCCTCGAACTCCAGAGGTCTCCGTCTCCTATCAACATTGGACTTCAGTCTGTTCTGTGTAGTCTTCATCCACTCCTGGATGATCTGCACCTTATCTAGTAACCCCTAAATGGGCGCACTGGTCCACCTCTACCTCAGATCCTGAAAAGCTCTGTTGGCATCTCTCTGACCACACGAAGGGATTTCCCCTTCTTAGTCAAAGCTAAAAGTGGTGCAACAACTCTGGTGAAGTCTGGCTCAAATCTAAGTCTGGCCGACTCATGACTGATCGACTGCACCCACTTATGCATGATTCCGCCCTGTGCTGCCTGGGGTTTCCTTTTCGTCGACCATGTAAAACCCACCCCAATGTTGTAGGTAAACCACAACCTTTTTTCCTAATACAGTCAATCTGTGTATGAACTGTAGTTTCCCAGTCCATACCCAAACTAATGTCGTAAGGTCTCGACGCTGCCACCAAGAGGTTCCAACCGAAACTCTCACCTCAAGGGTCAAATCACACCGTCGACATAATCATGATTATCGAGTCTCCTCCCAAAGGTATCTCTAGACGTGAGGGTCAAGTCAACGGCTTAATCGGAAACTCTAGTTCTAGGACAAGATTCGTGGAAGGAAGGGATGACTCATATCAATTTCTATTGTTACGGTAGCTAGTAGTAGACACAGACCATTCATCGAATCATACCTAGTGCCCTTAGGTCGCACTCCTTGACCGCATGCAGCTACTCTCTTCCCCTGCCCTTCAGCTCCCTAAGCCTAGCAAGGAATACAAAGGAGGGCGGTTGTAACATGTCAAAATGTTCACCACCTCATGCTGCTCTCCCAGCTCTGCTTCCATGTCTGCTGCTCAGCAGATTCATCTGTCCTTAACACTTCTTCTTCTTGAAACATTTTACACACCCAAGTCTCTGAGACTGGCGCCAGTTTCCTGTTTCTTACTGCTTACATTCACTAGTTGTATTTGTTCAGCCAAAGAACATTCAACCAAAAAGGTTCCCTCTAGCACCCTAGCATAAGTAAGAATGCATAGAGGAAGGGTCCTGGCTCATATTTCCTTAAACACACCTCGCTCGGAAGTCCGATCCCCGAAGAACTAATCGCATCGTATTCATCGAGTACCAGGAATGGTCGGTACGCCCCGATGAATACTTAGCTACCGACATGTCATCCTGCAAAAGCTGTATAGGCTCCAGAAAACTCTCAGCCACCTCCTCAATCCAGTCCTCAGCCGCCTGTGAGTCGGGCTCGCCTTGGAACCTGAGGGGTATCTAATGCTGAAAAACTTGTAAGGCACTGAACCTACATGTGTCTTCTACTGGTACCGCCAATTGGAACTACTGACCAACAGGTAGTGATATAGCTGGCACACTACCCGAAGGTACTATCTCAGGCATCGGTCCACGCACTGAAGCCTCATCACTACGCGGACCAACCTCATGGTCATTCACTGGGAAACACCAGTAGCTAAGATCACAATCTGCTCTACTAGTGTCTAAACTACATGTAGAACTCTAGCAATCGCCTCCAGCCAGTCCACTACTGCCTGGGAATCTGTCTCGCCTCATAACCTCAGAGGCCTCTACTGCTGGAACTCGTACGACGTGCTCTGTCAGCGTGCACCGTCCGCTAGTATGGCTGGTGGCATTTGCTGACTAACGGGTCGTGGTTATGACAACCCTGCTTTTATTAAAAACTTAAACATGATTTATTACATAAAACTTCACTTGATACAACAAATAAGATTGATAGGTTTAGTGTATTTGGGGCTTAGGATCATTACATAAAAACTTAAAACATGAAATACAACATCTTTATTGAAAAATTCCCATACATGACCACTACATTCCCTCATACTTAGCATTTCATGGGATAACCTGAGGACATGCATAAGAAAAGGGGGAGCTATAAAGCCCAGTAAGGGAGTACACATGGAATAACATGAGGAGTACAATAAATTTTAGACAATAGGCATATCAATAGATCATAAGAGAAACATGAACATAAAGGCATGATAAAGCATGATAAAGCATGATAATCATAACATGTAAATGTGGCAACAACACTTAACATGGAATTAGCATGAGCCAAGGCTCATTGCACATAGAGCATGAGTAAATCCTCATTGCACATAAAGCATGAGTAAACCCCTGTTGCACTTAAATTATCATGAGTCAAAACTCATTTCACATGACGTATCATGATACTATACTTTACCCAATGCATTGGAGCGCTATAAGGGCGCACCCTTCTTAAACATTTCATTTCATGCATAAGTGTGCCACAAGGATCATAAAACATGGATTCATAAAACATAATCATTTATTACACGATAAAGGAATGTAGAATTCATACATTAAAATTTGTAATCAATAAGTAAATGTGCATAAAGGTGGATACCCTTGATGGAGAAATGGGCATGGTATCCACTACACAATGGCATTGGCTTAGAAAATCAGTGTGATTTCGGCAGCGTAACGACGTGACATAAGAATTCATAAAAATGGTTGATGAGAGAGAAAGGGGTTCCTCATAATATTTACATTTAATGGACAGTAAGGAGGTCATATAGATACATGTCCCAACAATTTTAATTGAATTTAGATTCATGATACAATATTATTTCTTGAATGTAAATGAGGAGAGAGAAGTTCCTTTCGGAATTTTGGCACAGTAACGAGTGTACATGGGAGGAATTTAATGAGAGAGAAAGGGGTCTACCATCATTAAAACATAAAAGGGAAGTATGAGGGAGGTGAGAAACCAGACCCCAACATTCATAATTTAAATTAAAAGGGCAAAACAACTTAAAGAAAATTGACAAAAATGAGAAAGGAAGAAAAACCCTTACTTGGAAGTGTGATTCTAAAGGCTTGAGAGAGGCTTGATAGAGGCTTATTGGGAGCTTGGGGAACCTTGGGAGGATTATAGAGAGAGTAGGGCAGAGTTTGGATGAACTCCAAAGGCTTTGAGTGAGGAGGAAGTGGGAGATTGGGTGGGTTTATATAGGAAAGGTGAGGGAATTATTTATTATTCAAGTTTGGAACCCCTTATATTAAATTAATCCAAACCACAAAACATCCCATGGTTTTTGCCCTTGGTTTTTGGAAAAGGGAAGATGAAAAAAATATTTTATAAGGCCAAAGTCCTAACTTCTTAAAATAATAAGGTTACTTACGTGGAGGTGAGTCACACTCCCATGGAAAACCATTTAAAAATGAAAGGTGTTTAATAAGTGTTGAGGGATCCATTAATGCTTTGAAAAGTAAGTCAAACAAACCCAAAATAACATTATTTTAATGGTAAAACATATATTGGCCGAACATAAAGCTTATAGTTTTTTATTACATCACTATTGGGTCATTATGATGTCATAAAACACATTATATATTTTAACGGTATTTAATTTTTACCCAAAAATTTGACTGTCTCAGAAAATTATGAAAAATTCACTGTTGGATAATTTCGACATCCTGATTCCAGAAATAACATTTATTTTATCTAAATAATTTCCTAAATATGTTAATTTTCACTTTTAAAATAAAAACTGTCATTTATAAAAAATTCACGGGTTTTGAAAAAAATGGCTTTCGAACCTTAATAAAAAATTACAATTGCATTCATAAAATTATAAGATCATTTATATTTAATAAATATTAATTTAATAATAATAATATTATTTTATTAAAATAGTATTTAATTAAAAAATCCCTTAATTTAATAAAATAGAATTCTTAATTAAATAATAACTAAAAACACTATTTGTACTTTCAAAAATATTTACAATGCATCAATAATAACAAGAAAGTATATACATTATTATATACAAAAAATAATGTTCATGAACATAGTAATATCGATTTGTTACATAACCCCTTAAAATAGCCGCATAAGATCTAAGGGTAAGGTGTGCGATGGTGAAAGACACTTGGGGTGGCTCAGATAACATCGCTCGAGTGGTAATTTCTATCAACTTCCACTTTTCCCGTAGATGGTCCCGTTCGAGATTGACATGATGAAGCTCAGATTGGGCTTTGTCAAGAGTGAAGCCCAAGGATGCCACCTCTTTTCTGAGCTCCGACAAATGGGCTTCGTATGGAGAAATTCTACTGGATGAGGCCATCACTTCATTCATCTCAGTAAATTGGATTTGTTAAATCCCTATATTTATACTAATCATGTGATCACTGTTCAACGACTATATTAGCAACGGTCAAAATTCTTAACATAAAACCAAAGAAGTTTACATCTTATAAAAACTTTTTTCATAAAGAGAGATTTAACTAGATCAAGAGGGATTTTCCATTAATGAAACTTTGGGTCGTTACAATATTCCCCCCTTAAGAAATTTTTCCCTCGAAATTTTCCTTTTCCCACACTAAAAAAAATGTGGGTAACTCAGCTTCATCATTTCCTCTGATTCCCAAGTCGCTTATTAAAACTTGTGGTTTTTCCACAACACCTTGACGAGGGGAATTGTATTATTTTGTAGAAATTTTTCTCTATGATCTAAGATCTTCATTGGTTGCTCCTCATAAAAAAGATCATCCTCCAACTGTACCACCTCAGAAGAGAGTACATGTGAAGGGTCCGGTATGTACTTCCTTAAGAGGGATACATGAAAGACATCATGTACTTTGTCCATGGTAGGTGGAAGTGATAGTCGATAGGCCACAACCCCGACATGATCAATAATCTCAAAGGGGCTAATGTACCTTGGACTTAATTTCCCTTTCTTTCCAAAACTCATGACCTTCTTCCATGGAGATATGCATAGAAAAACCATGTCTCCAACTTTAAACTCAAGGTCTTATCGACGGTTATCTGCATAACTCTTCTGTCGACTCTAGGATGCCTTGATATGATGCTGAATGGTTTTCACATTCTCCACCATTTCCTAGACCATTTCTGGTCCAAGCAGCTTACGTTCACCGACCTCATCCCAACATGCTGGTGTTATGCACCTTTTCCCATACAGGGCTTCATATGGTGCCATTTGGATGCTCGAGTGGAAACTATTGTTATAAGAAAAATCAACTAGAGGAATATGTTGATCCCATACTCCTTTAAAGTCCATTGAGAATGCTCTCAACATGTCCTCAAGTATTTGGATAGTCCGCTCGGATTGGCCATCAGTTTGAGGATGATAGGCCGTACTGAAGTTCAGTTCAGTATTCAGAGCATGTTGAAGACTCTTCCAAAACATAGAGGTGAATCTTGGATCTCGGTCAGATACAATAGATAGTGGTACTCCATGAAGCCTTACCACTTCCCTGATATATATCCGTGCTAGTTGATCCAATGAGAAATCCTCCCGAATAGCAATGAAGTGTGCAGTCTTTGTAAGACGATCCACAATAACCCAGATTGCATTGTTCCCCTTGGATTTCCTTGGAAGTCTGGTGACAAAGTCCATGGTGATGTTCTACCATTTCCATTCTGGTATGGGAAATAGTTGCATCATCCCCTCAGACTTCTGGCTCTCTACCTTCACTTGCTGACACACCAGGCACTTTGATGTATATTCAGCGATCTCCTTATTCATATTATCCCACCAAAAGTTTTCTCGGAGATCTTGAAACATCTTTGTGCTCCCTGGGTGAATAGAGAAATTTGAACTATGTGCATCATCCAAAAGTTCCTTCTTCAGCTCCGGACTTGATGGAACACATATTATTCTCCCAAACCACACAATTCCTTCTTCATTAACATTAAACACCGAGGATTTCCCTTTTTCGATAGCTTCCACTTTTTCCTGAATTCCCACATCATCCTTTTGAGCATCCTTTAACCTTTCCAAAAGAGACGGTTGAACAATTATTTGTGAAAGGATTGATGATGTTCCCTTATTTATGACTCCAATTTCCATCTCAATCAAGTCTAAGAAGATTGTATCCTTTTCAATTCTCATCATTGATAGAATCGCTGGGTCCTTTCTACTTAGGGCATCTACCACCTTGTTTGCTTTTCCCCAGGTGGTAATGGATTGAACGATCATAATCCTTGATGAGCTCTATCCATCTTCTCTGGAGCATATTAAGCTCTTTCTGTGTGAATATATATTTAATACTCTTGTGGTCAGTATATATCTCACATTTCTCTCCATAGAGATAATGCCGCCAGATTTTCAAGGTAAAGATCACAGCCGCCAACTCCAGATCATGCGTTGGATAGTTTCGCTCATGGATTTTCAACTGTCCTGAGGCATAGGATATCACTTTATCATTCTGCATCAGCACACAGCCTAAGCCCTTCTTTGAAGCATCACTGAATACCACAAAAAGTTCTCCACTTGTGGGTAAAGTGAGCATGGGCGCAGTGATAAGCCTCCTTTTCAACTCCTTGAATCTTTCTTCGCATTCATAACTCCAAGAAAACTTTACTCACTTTCGAGTTATCTTGGTGATTATCCAATAAATGAGGCTAATATTCATTGTTAATATATATAATATTCATGTTATTTATTATTCATAAACACCATTTTATTGCATTTTACACTTTTAACATCATTTCACATTGTGATTGTAATACCTTCTTAAAATGCACTATTATGTGGTACATTTTTGAACATCATTTAAAGTACCCAATGATTCATCTGATTTTAAGAAGTATAATTATCAATATTTCAATTTTATATTTTGGTAAATTTATCTACACTTAAATATTATCATGTTTCATTTAGGGATCAATGGAGAATTTATGGAATAAGATGAGGATATTTTTTGATGAAAGGAAACAATTCTGGAGAAGTCAGATTGGATACCATCTCACTGATGAGACTATGGGGCCCAACATACAGTCTCAATGAATCCCAAATTTCATGGGATTCTAGACAACATGTATAGAAACACATAACTCTTCAGGATCCAATGCTAATTCGTCCTCCATGGTATCCATTTAGGCGGCCGAAGTTAGGGATAAAATTCCGGTCCAGATTCTGCGGCCCAAAACAATATCCCACTAATATAATCATATATACGAATATACAACTCCAAATTGGCCCAAATTTTACATGAGGTTAGAAGACATCCTGTTATCCATTTTCTTCTTCTATGACCCACTCTGATTAGTCCATATAGAAGATCGTTCAAGCGTATCTGTTCGGTGGATGAAAGCTGGATGCCACCTCGGGTCAAGGGTGGAAAAATAAACTCTTCCTCAACTTTCCACCCACCTATAGCCTACCAAAATCAAGTGGGAAGCTTTGTACTGTTGGAGGCTCAACCCAAAGATCCCAAAATTCTTATTTAAGGCAGTCGTTTTGGAGGAGTATTGAAACTTGGAGCATTGTTTTCATCTTAATGTTATGCTGCCAATTTCTCTTTGTAACGTTCTTCCTTCACATGTAAGTTGTTTTAATTCATCCTAGTTTCATATTAAAAGTTATTCTTATACTCTTATTATGTTTTTCTATATATCATGTTGATACTTTTGGTTCAAGGTGTGAATTTATTCACACCATACTTTGTGATATTTATCACACAACGTTGGAGTGATCGATTTTTGTTGTTGTTTTTTTATTTCTTCAATTCCACCCTCGTAAGTCTACTTCCCGCTTCCATTGAAGACATGTCATAAATGGAGGGCTAACCCACTTATGGGTTGATCTAAGGGAGTAGTAAGGGGATGGATTGGATGTTATTTATCACCCCATTAATGTATAATCACTTCTTTAAATGAGATTTTTATTTGATGATTTTTAAACTCCATCATCCTTGTTGAATTTAATGCCACACACTTCATGTGCTAATACGAACCTTTACCTTGAGGTGCTCAAAACTCTGATCCTTCAAGTGTACCGGTGATTAGTATTAAAGGTTGTATGCATTAAAACAGTAAGTGATGATGTTGTTTTATCTTCTTAAATGAACCCATCTCAAATTTAAGAAATTGAAATCATTAAAAAAAGGAATTCATCCAATCCACCCCAAGCGATAACCTAGAATCAACTCATTACATTAATTTTAATTAACTTAAAACTATTAGCGATACCTTAAACCCATCTAAAATCAACCCAAGTTGGACACTTTTTAGCCAAAAACAATCCATAGAATGTATGTGTTTGTAGGTACTTCTTAGGTCTCTGAGGATTCGATAACCCAAGCTAAACTACAAGGACCATTCTACCTTCATATCTTGGGTAAATTTGAGCGAGAATCAAATTTTGGCACCATTTTTGGGGACCAAAGTAAGTTATCTTAGACACTATCATCTTTTTTTTCATCCTACTTCTCTTTTCTCACCCCTCACTCCTATGGAAGTCAATTTTGAACAAGTCCAAACATGGGAAACATATCCCTACTTTGATCACCCAACCCCGTGTGTGATGTACAATGACCATCCTAGTTTTTACTGGTGGGATAACCAACAACCAATTGAGACACAATGTTTTAACTCCTATTCTCCACAAAACATTCCAAAATATAATGAGTTTCAATCCCCACAAAGACAATTTGAACACCCTCCTATACAATTACAAAAAATTAATTATCCACCTGGAATAGACCATCTTTCTCAACCACTTTCCCATAATTATCCACAACCATTCCTTGAAAAATTGGGTCAAAAAATGGAGATAATGAATTTGGTGGTTTCATCATTGAGGTTAGAACTAAAAAGCATTAAAAATTGTGAGGAACTCATCCCTACACAAATTTTCCCTTACATAACCTTATGTGAAGTGTCTAGTTTCCCACAAACCTCTCATGAATTTATTGAAGAGAAAACCTTTGGATTTGGGGAAGATAAAGAGGTTCAAATAATTTTTGATGGGTTTTTAAATCAATAAGAGACTGATTTTTTGTATTCAAAAGAGGAGAATTTGACATCATGGATTGAGTGTCCTGAATATCACTCCTTTGATTCTTCAGAACAAAACATTACTGAACCATTGGGGGAAATCACAAACTTTGAGTCCATAAACATTCTTAACACTGATTTTCTAATTTTTTGGTTGAATCTTCTATTCAAAAGGAACCAATTTTGTTGAGAAATTTGGAAAATGAAACTGATTTGGATTCAAAATCTCAACCTGTGTTTGAATTTACTATCCAAACTGAGCTCAAAATTATTGTACTTACATCTATGATAAAGTATCCCTTCATAGGATATAACCATGAAATTTTAGTTGGAATTCATTATTCTCTTGAAACCAAAAAACTTGGAATGACCATTGATGTCTTTGGAAAAACTACAGTGGAAACTGGATCAACCATTTTAAACATTCCTTGGATTTTCCCACTCATTGTAGAACATAAGTTTGTATATGACACACATTATAAACATAAAATCAATATAAAACTAGTACAAGTGGTGAAACATGTGGTCCTTAAAATGTTTAAAGTTGGTATTGGGTAAGTTAGGGGTGTTCATGTCGGGCTAACGACGTTAAACAAAGCGCTTCATGGGAGGAAACCCATGGTTTTCAAGTTTCTTATCATTTTGTTGTTTTAATCAACTTTATATTTTAAATAGGATTAATTAATCATTTTGATAATTAATATAAAAATAGACTGTTTACCTATTCTTCTATTATGAGTTTGGATGGGTACGAAAGGGGAGTGCCATATTCATCCGTGCCACGTGGTGTGATCCTTGAGTAATGCCTTACCCAAAAATTTAAAAATAAGATAATGTATCATCAGTTTATTTTATTTTAATGTTTTTGTAGGTTAAAAAAAATAAAAAAATAAATAAAAATATAATAATAATAATAAAAAGGGACACATCATGGGTCATGGGTCAAACCCTGTCACAACCTGCGAAGCCGCAGGTATTCGAACCCGGGACCGAAGGGAGACAGGGGCGCGTTCTTACCACTGACCTACGCCTTTTTGTGATTCCTTATTCTATAATTTTTCTATATATACTTATATTTTACTTTCTTTATTATATAAATAAATAAATATATTGTTTTTTTGTTTTGTTTTTCCTTTTTCTACTAGGTAACTCTGCAAGTGACATGGATATCAAAGGATTAAAAGGGAGCAGTAAGAATTTCAACTTCAACCACCAAGTGACTTCATTCCATGATCCTCATTTTCAATTTCCTTTTTGAACTTTAATTCTCTACCTCTACCCCCTTATAAATTTTCTTTTCATTAAACACTAGGGACAATGTTATTTTAAGTTGGGGGGGGGGGATAAAATAAAAAATGATTTTGTGTCAAAAAAATGAATGATTTGAAAAAAAATGTGTAAATGGTAGGAAAAATTACTTTAACTTTGAACATGGTAATAAACATTGCACACTTTGAAACTGAATATAAAATAATTTAGCATGCCCTGATTCTGATTTTAATCCTTGTATAATTTCATGAGCATAGATTTTGGAAAGTGCGGCCATCCAATGTGATATTTCATCGTTTATATTTTCATCCAAATAAAAAAAAGATCACAATGCACGTCCTTTGGATAGTGGGGTATTAGTCTGAGTTCAAGGGGTCCCCAAAATAAATAGCATAGGTTTGGTGATCATTTTAGTTTAATTTGAGTATTCAAAAAAAAAATTGCATGTAGAGAAATGAAATGACCTAATGCGTGGCTTTCGACACTTGGGGATCGTGACTCCATAGTTGTCTGGCCCAGAGTTAGTAATTTTATCTCTATTTTTGGTAATTGGAATTTGTTTTTGACTGAGTTAACTCGAGATGATGCCCGAGTATGTGGGATTCACTTAGTTCCCTAAGGTCTTTGAGCCTAGGAGTCATCGGCAAAGTCTCGCTATAGGGGTTGACTCTTTTGAGTGAAACTTCAATTACCATGGAAAAATTGAAAAAAAACACACAAAAAAAAAATAATACAATAAAAAAATGAATACTCATCTTAATATTGAAATGTGATTCCACCTAGTGCTTCCATGATTTCCCCCTTGAATAAAGATGAACCCCCATATCTATTGTGATACACAACACATCCTCATACTTAATTGATATTGGATGAAATATGACATCGAATTTGAAGAAATGAATGGGATTGGGATTGATATCTGATTATAAAACTATCATGTATTAAAATATTTTGATGGGTTTCATGATTTTTTGTTATAAGGGTTTTTGGTGATCATTATGTATTAAAATGTTTTTGGAAAAGGGAATTCGAATTTCATATTGTTGAGATATATTTTGCTCGGGACTAGAAAAACTCAAGTTGGGGGGGTGTGATTAGCCACTAAATGAGGCTAATATTCATTGTTAATATATATAATATTCATGTTATTTATTATTCATAAACACCATTTTAGTCATTTTACACTTTGAACATCATTTCACATTATGATTGTAATACCTTCTTAAAATGCACTATTATGTGGTACATTTTTGAACATCATTTAAAGTACCCAATGATTCATCTAATTTTAAGGAATATAATTATCCATATTTCAATTTTATATTTTGGGAAATTGATATAAACTTCAATATGATCACGTTTCATTTAGGGATCAATGGAGAATTCATGGAATAAGATGAGGATATTTTTTGATGAAAGGAAACAATTATGGAGATGTCATATTGGAAACCATCTCACTGATGAGACTATGGGGACAAAAATACAGGACCAATGAATCCCATATTTCGTGGTATTCTGGAATACATGTATAGTAACAAATCACTCTTTAGTATCCAACTCTAATTAGGCTTTCATGGTGTCTATTTAGGTGGCCCAATTTAGAGATAAAATTATGGGCCAGATTCTGCGGCCCAGAAAAAAATACTACTAATATAATCATATCTCCTAATCTAAAAATCCAAATGAGCCCAAATTTTACAGGAGGTTATACGACATCCGGTTATCTATTTCCTTCTTCTATGACCCACTCTGATTCGTCCATATAGAAGGACTTCCAATCGAGTCTGTTCGGTAGATGAAATCTGGCTGCCACCTCGGGTCAAGGGTGGAAAAATCAACTCTTCCTCAACTTTCCACCCACCTATAGCCTACCATAATCAAGTGGGAATCTTTTTACTGTTGTAGTATCGACCCAAGGATCCAAAAATTCCTATTTAAGTCAGTTGTGTTGGAGGAGTTTAGAATCTTGGAGCTTTGTTTTCATCTTAATGTTATGCTTCCAATTTCTCTTTGTAACGTTCTTCCTTCACATGTAAGTTGTTTTAATTCATCCTAGTTTCTTAATAAAAGTTCTTCTTCTACTATTATTCTATTTTTCTAACATTGATACTTTTGGTTCAAGGTGTGAATTTATTCACACCATACTTGGTGATATTTATCACACAACGGTGGAGTGATCGATTTTTGTTTGTTTTTTATTTCTTCAATTCCACCCTCGTAAGTCTACTTCCCGCTTCCATTGAAGACATGTCATCAATGGAGGGCTAACCAACTTATAGGTTTATCCAAGGGAGTAGAAAGGGGCTGGATTGGATGTTATTTATCACCCCATTAATGTATAATCACTTCTTTAATTGAGATTTTTATTTGATGATTTTTAAACACCATCGTCCTTGTTGAATTTAAGGCCACACACTTCATGTGCTAATAAGAACCTTTACCTTGAAGTGCTCAAAACATTGATCCTTCAAGTGTATAGGTGATTAGTATTAAAGGTTGTATGCATTAAACTAGTAAGTGATGATGTTGTTTTATCTTCTTAAATGAACCCATCTCAAATTTATGAAATTGAAATCATTAAAAAAGTAATTCATCCAATCCACCCCGAGCGATAACCTAGATTAAACTCATTACCTTAATTAGAATTAACTTAAAACTATTAGTGATACCTTAAACCTATCTAAAATCAACCCAAGTTGGCCACTTCATAACAAAAAACAATCCATAGAATGTACGTGTCTGTAGGTACTTCTTAGGTATCTGAGGATTCGATAACCCAAGCTAAACTACAAGGACCGTTCTACCTTCATATCTTGGGTAAATTTGAGCGAGAATCACTTGGTAAGAGGGTTGGACAATCGTGAGAAATTTCTCACAAATCGTCGATAATATCCAGCTAACCCCAAGAAGCTATGGATATTTGTTACCGATGTTGGAATCAGCTATCCCTCAATTGTATCTGTTTTGGAGGGGTCCATAGATATCCCATTACTTGTGATTATATGGCCCAAGAATAAGACCTCCTTCAACCAGAACTCACACTTTCTGTACTTTTCATAGAGATTCTCCTTGCACAAAGTCTCTAGTACAGTTTTTAAATGCTCCTCATGATCCTCCTTGGTTTTGGAGTATATTAGAATGTCATCTATAAATACTACCACAAATTTGTCGAGGTAATCTCTAAAGACTCTATTCATCATGTCCATGAAGATTGCTGGAGAATTAGTGAGTCTGAAAGGCATTAATATGAATTCATAATGCCCATATCTTGTACGAAAAGCAGTCTTGGGGATATCTTCCATCTTCACCCTTACTTGATAATATCCCAACCACAAATCTACCTTGGAGAAGTATTGTGATCCACGCAGCTGCTCGAACAAGTCATTGATCTGTGTTAGAGGATACATGTTCTTTATCGTGATTTGGTTAAGTTCACGATAATCGATGCAAAGTTGCATTGATCCATCCTTCTTCTTGACAAAGAGAACTGGTGCACCCCATGGTGAAGCACTTGGGCGTATAAAACCTTTATCCAGATTCTCCTGTAGTTGTTTTTTTCAGCTCTTCAAGTTCCACTATAGCCATTCTATATGGAGTCTTGGATATTGGTAGCACCCCTGGTATAAGTTCAATTGAGAATTCAACATCTCTTCTAGGAGGAAGACCAGAAAATTCATCGGGAAACACTTCAACAAATTACCTCACAATAGGCATTTATTCAAGGATGGTTTCTTCCATGGACTCAATCATCTGAGCCAGATACACGTGCTCATAGGGCAGTAATATCCATGCTTGAGATGATGGAGCTAAAGGAGATTCATCTTCCTCCTTACACTTGTAAATAATCGGGGGTCGATTCTCCATATGGAGTGTGATTTCCCTCTCCCGAAAATTTATGTTGTCTCTATATAAGGAAAGCCAATCCATGCCAAGAATTGCATCAAATTCCACCAGAGGGAGTATGACAAGGTTCGATGGGAAATTCAATCCACAGATTATAATAGGGGAGGACTTATACTCATGGGATGAAATGATTTCCCCATTTTCTATACTCACCGAAATCTTCACTTCCATGATTTGTGGTGGTGATGGGATTATTCTACTAAACTTTAGAGATATAAAAGAATGCGTAGAATCTGAATAAAAAATAACTTTCACTATTATTGAATGAATAACTAGCGTACCTGTCACCACTTCGTTGTCGGGGTTCACTTCGGCAGAAGTGATGGAAAAAGCTCTTCCTTGCTGCCTTGGAGGTTGTTGGTTGCCTCCCAAAACCCTTATATTAGGGTACTGATTTTCAAGATGCCCCGGTTCTTTGAATTTTTAGCAATGAACAATGCGTTGAGGTTAGAACGGAGCATTTCTCTCCTCTGTCGTAGCTGTGGGTCTTTCTTACCGACAATTAACAGCTAGGTGCCCTTCTCTTCCACACCTAAAGCATTTCCTCGTCCCCTTGAGGCAATTTTCCAGGTTCTTCTTTCCGCACTTTTGGAAAGTGGGGTGCTGAATCTTCTTAGCACCATTGGATTTGTCCATCGGACCGCCAGCATTGAAGTCCACCTTACGCTTCTTGTCCCCATGATACCCCTGTGATTCCCCAATCTCCATTTCAACCTTTAGGGCACATCAGACAATTTCCTCATAGTTTTTGAAGTCACGGATCACTAATACTTTCCACAGGCTAGGATTCATCCCACCAAAGAAGCAGTCAACCTTGCATTCGGGGGTAATGACAAAGCTGGAAGCGTATCGTGAAAGCCTTGTGAAGTTTTCCTCATACGCTCCAACATATTCTTCTTCTTTTTTCTTGAGAGAAAGGAAGTCCCTTTCCATCTTAATCCGGAGGGTGCACGGAAAATATTTATCAAAAAACATCTTTCCGAAATCCTTCCATTAAAACGCCTCGATCTCATCCTCAGGATTCTTATTTTTGATCAACGTCCACCATTGATCAACTTCACTCTCCATACGATAAGCAGCCAGGAGAACCTTCTCTTGTTCAGAACATTTAAGGATGGATAATATCTTTTCAATGGAGTTGATCCATTGTTCAGCGATCATGGGATCAGATGATCCACTAAAAGTAGGATTCCTTTGTCTCATAAAGCTCTCAATAATGACTTGTTCTTTCTTAGGGGGGGTTTAACGTTCCTCTTGACCTATGTTTCTATTCAAAGCTTGAGTTAACTGAGAAAGAAGCATGAAAAAGTTTGTGATTCCTGCTCCCATTGGATTGGGCATCTCATTAGTATAGTCATCACACTGATCTTCACATCGGTTGTTAGCCTGAGTCCACCTATTACCGGCCATTGTCTGGAATAAAAGGAAATTTAGGGGGTAACTAATAAAGGGTAATCCAAATACAAAATTTGATGACTAATAAATAAACTTTTATTTCCTTAACCCATGAGTCTATAGGCTTCAATCTAGGATTTTTATGATCTATTTTATAACATATATTCTTAGGGACATTTTTTAATTCCCTTAATAAGGGTTCATACTAAGCTTGTGAATTTATCAAAACATATCCCCCGAGAGTGTCACAACCAAGAGTTTAGAAAGGCTCGTTGTCGTGCACCAGTTCTCGTTCGAGTCTAGCTCAAAGCGGTGTTTTCGGGTTTTACCCCTAGGATACATCTGTGCCAGAGCCACCTCTACCTGCTCGTATCCAGACAGGGATGTATTTGTTTGAAAAACCACTTACTCAGTACTTACCAAAACATAGGAATGTTTTTATTATACTTAGTCTTGTCTCCAAGTCTTTACTAGGGTTTTCTAATCCTAATCCAAAAAATAACTAAACCTATCCTCTGCTACCAAATATGACAACCCTGCTTTTATTACAAACTTAAACATGATTTATTACATAAAAATTCACTTGATACAACAAATAATATTGATAGGTTTAGTGTCTTTGGGGATTAAGATCATTACATAAACACTTAAAACATTAAATACAACATCTTTATTGAAAACTTCCTTTACATGACCACTACATTCCCTCGTACTTAGCATTGCATGGGATAACCTGAGGACATGCATAAGAAAAGGGTGAGCTATAAAGCCCAGTAAGGGAGTACACATGGAATAACATAAGGAATAAAATACATGTTAGACAATAGGAATATCAATATATCATAAAAGAAACATGAACATAAAGGCATGACAAAGCATGATAATCATAACATGGAAATGTGGCAACAACACTTAACATGGAATTAGCATGAGCCATGGCTCATTGCAAATAGAGCATGAGTAAATCCTCATTGCACATAAAGCACGAGTAAACCCTTGTTTCACTAGAATTAGCATGAGTAAACACTAATTTCACATGACATATCATGATACTATACTTTACCCAATGCATTGGAGCGCTATAAGGGCACACCTTTCTTAAACATTTCATTTCATGCATAAGTGTGCCACATGGATCATAAAACATGGATTCATAAAACATAATCATTTATTACATGATAAAGGAATGTGTAATTAATACATGAAACTTTGTAATCAATAAGTAAATGTGCATAAAGGTGGATACCCTTGATGGAGAAATGGGCATGGTATCCACTACACAATGGCATTGGCTTAGAAAATCGGTGCGATTTCAGCATCATAACGGCATGACATAAGAATTTATAAAAATGGTTGATGAGAGAGAAAGGGGTTCCTCATCATATTTACATGTAATGGACAGTAAGGAAGTCATATAGATACATGTCCCAACAATTTTAATTGAATTTAGATTCATGATACAAAATTATTTCTTGAATGTAAATGAGGAGAGAGAAATTTCTTTCGGAATTTCGGCATAGTAAAGGGTGTACATGGGAGGCATTTAATGAGAGAGAAAGGGGTCTCCCATCATTAAAACATAAATAGGGAAGTATGGGGGAGGTTCTAAACCATACCCCAACATTAATAATTGATATTAAAATGGAAAAACAACTTAAAGAAAATTGACAAAAATGAGAAAGGAAGAAAAACCCTTACTTGGAAGTGTGCTTCCAAAGGATTGAGAGAGGCTTGAGAGAGGCTTCTTGGGAGCTTGGGTCACCTTGGGAGTATTCTAGAGAGAGTAAGGCAGAGGTTGGACAAAATCAAAAGGATTTGAGTGAGGAGGAAGTGGGATATTGGGTAGGTTTATATAGGAAAGGTGAGAGAATTCTTTATTATTTAAGTTTGGGACCCCTTATATTAAATTAATCCAAACCAAAAACTAGCCCATGGTTTTTGCCCATGGTTTTTGGAAAAGGGAAGAGGAAAACAATATTTTATAGGGCCAAAGTCCAAAATTATTAAAATAATATGGTTGATTATGTGGAGGTGAGTCACACTCCCATGGAAAACAATTTAAAAAGGAAAGGTGTTTAATAAGTCTTGAGGGATCCATTAATGCTTTGAAAAGTAAGTCAAACAAACTAAAAATCACATTATATTAATGGTAAAACATATATTGGCCGAACATAAATCTTATAGTATTTTATTACATCACTATTGGGTCATTGAGATGTCATAAAAAACATTATATATTTAAACGATATTTAATTTTTACCCAAAAAATTTGACTGTCTCAGAAAATTTTGAAAAATTCACCATTGGATAATTTTGACGTCCTGATTCCAGAAATAACATTTATTTTATATAAATAATTTTCTATATATTTTAATTTTCACTTTTAAAATAAAAACCGACATTTATCGAAAATTCACGGGTTTTGACAAAAATGGCTTTCAAACCTTAATAAAAAATTACAATTGCATTCATAAAATTATAAGATCATTTATATTTAATAAAAATTAATTTAATAATAATAATATTATTTTATGAAAGTATTATTTAATTAAAAAATCCCTTAATTTAATAAAATATAATTCTTAATTAGATAATAACTAAAAACACTATTTCTACTTTAAAAACTATTTACAATGTATCAATAATGACAAGAAAGTATATACATTATTATATACAAAAAATAATGTACATGAACATAGTACTATCGATTTGTTACATAACCCCTTAAAATATCCGCATAAGACCTAAGGGTAAGGTGTGAAATGGTGATAGAATCTTGGGGTGGCTTAGATAACATCGCTCGAGTGGTAATTTCTATCAACTTCCACTTTTACCGTAGACGGTCCCATTCGAGCTTGACATGATGAAGCTTATCTTGGGCTTGGTCAAGAGCGAAGTCCAAGGACACAACCTCTTTTCTGAGCTCTGACAAATGGGCTTCGTATAAATAAATTCTACTGGATGAGGCCATTGCTTCTTTCGTCTGAGTAAATTAGATTTGTTAAAGCCCTATATTTATACTAATCATGTGATCACTGTTCAACAACTATATTAGAAACGGTCAAAATTCTTAACATAAAACCAAAGAAGTTGACATATTATAAAAACATTTTGCATAAAGATACATTTAACTAGATCAAGAGGGATTTTCCATTAATGAAACTTTGGGTCGTTACAATGGTCCTACGTTTTGACAACGACCTTTCCTCCAACTCAAGTGTTATTTGATCTTTTGCTTCCATAAAAAGATGTAGAGTTTTTTTAATGGAAAATAAACACCATATACCCTTTTTACGTACTTTGGTATTAAAAATTTTCTTTATAATGGATTAATTATTTCAATATTTTGAAATGATATATTGTGATTGAAATGAGGAAATGTAATATTTCATTTATATTTGTTTTATGTATTATGAATATGTTATGGTTCTTGGGAAATGTTTATGTTTATCGACGGTTCTGTGATAAAACCTGGGTATGTGATCCCAATATTGCTCTCCAATGCATTGGGTAATGTGACAGAGGTAAATGATAAGGTTTATCGTAATAATTTTAGGGAATAGATACTATGATGGGTATTCCAAATGTAACTCCTTACGTAGTTGTGAAAGATACAATGTAGGTATGTAATGTATGCCATAAGTTAACTATATGATTTATGATTTCTGTTTGTAATTCATAAATCATATGATTTTATGAGGTATGTTATGACTAAAAAGTTTGTTTTCATTAATTTTTATTAATTGATGGGTTAATGTTTCCTTTCCTTATTTTATAACCCTTACTGATCTTTTTATACTCATTCCAAGTTTTGAAGTGTGTTTTAAATGACATAATATCGAATAGGGTCAAGGATGGGATCACAGAAAATAAATTCTATATAAAAAAAGACTATGGACATGTTTCTTTTTTTAAGAATTTTTCTTTTATAATAAAAATGGAAACTGAGTAGAGGTGTCTATTTTGTAATTTTTGATATGTAATGTAATAGTTATGGCCTAATTATTTAAAACTCTAAGCCTAAAAAGAACCTGAATGTGAATTCATGATATAACACAATATTATGTAATGTTAAGGCTGGGTCCTTACAGTTTTTATCAGAGGTCAGTTTCGACAAACTTAGGGATTATGAGTTTTCAGTAAACACATGGTTAGTCCCAATGTAAATTATTTTAGTTAAATCCATTTTTTGTAAATTTTTCATATCATGGAATATCGGTTACAGATTGAAAGGGAAGGATCTCAAACTAAATTCGTATCTCATCCTAATGATATACTTGAAATAACTATTTCAATGTTGTTTTTGGATGATTGTTAAACTTTTTTAACATACAAATCCCTTGCAAGAAATTCATTAATATATCAAACACCTCCACTATACCTAGATATAAATGTGGATCATCAGTTGTATTTAATAAAATATTGTTTTCACAATATTATCATATTTTCAAGAAATGTAAATACTATCATTGATTTTTCAAATATTTTACCTTAACACGTGATTTTGAAGCATCATTTTGATTATGAAAAAGGTGGTAAAGAAGGAGACACTTGTGCAACTATTTAGACTTTCTTTTA
Organism: Viscum album; assembly: GCA_963277665.1. Lineage (NCBI taxonomy): Eukaryota > Viridiplantae > Streptophyta > Magnoliopsida > Santalales > Viscaceae > Viscum > Viscum album. Next base: position 1,161,107,006 of record OY728120.1, on the reverse strand, counting down.
CAATATAGTCTCTCAAAATATACATATGGTATTTTAAAAGGACCAGTTATTAAATATTTCAACTCAAAATCAGTATGACTGTTTTATAAAAATCATTTTTTATCAGATGATTGAAAATTATATGTCATACATGATTATTTTACGAAACTATTTTTCTGTGAACACCCATATAACCCAGGATGTACAAGGTGTATTTGGATGAAGGAAGCACATGATTTTAAGGGATATTTAAATAATATTAGAAATGAATGGACCTTATACCTACATGAACATGATTCTGAAGAACCATATGGACACCATGATCCAGGTATGATGTTCTTTCTGTTGGGAATATTTTTATTTTATTATATGGAGGTGAAAAATGACAATATATAAGAAGTTGGGGTCTTACTGTATTGGGATAAAAATAAATGGTATAAGAAATGTTTTTAGGTAAAAAAATTTTATTGTTATTATTGAGTTTTATTAAAAGGCCAACATGCAGACCTTGTGACAACCCGTCGTATCAGAAAAAGCTGTGGGAATCGAACCCACAACCAAAGTACGATTTGGATTTATCACCTACCACTAGACTACATGATGTCCCTGGTTATTATGAATTATACTTTATAGTTAAATGATTTTATTTATCACGAATATGTTTATTTATGAACGTATGTTTTTTCAAAGGGATATCCATAGTATAGGAAAATTATTTGGTGATTAAGTGAATAAGTAAAATTTTAAGACATTCTTTCTTTAGGGAACACAATAAGTTTAAGGAAAATAGAATACTATGGGATCACATTATGGGAGTAATGGTTGAAATTTTATTTTTTAAGAATCAATTTTTTTATTGTGGACATATGGTTATTTGGGTTATTTATATTAATTATTAAACTATCATAGAGAATATGCGATTAGGTTAATTACTTTTTAGTATGAGACTTTATGAGTAATCGATGTTTTTTGAGATATATGTTATGATTTACCATGGGACACAATTTTATTAACTCCTTCTGAGATTTGGGTTTCAATCATAGTTTAGATTATTTTTAAAAACATTATGTTCATTTTTGTATTGAATGGTTTTTCTTGATCTTTGGGTATTTTTTTTATTTTGGATATTAAGAGTAGTATTTCTTTTTATAATGGTTTATCCTTATTTAGGATTATCTAATCTCGTACTATCAATTTTTTGTTTTGATTAATTTAGAAAGAAAGGGTAAATATATAGTTCTTATTTTCTGGATTATGTTATTCTCTAGAAGTTGATTATAGAACATCAGGTGTGACCAACTCACCTTGAAAACTCATTGTTTGAAGAAATTATGTGTTTTTGGTAGAAACTTATTAAAGGATGAAACATTACCTGAAAAGTAAGAATATTTCCTTATGTACATACTAAATCTCAAAAATAAATTATCCAACATCACTCCATGAATCATAAAATAAAAGCATTGTCTGTTTAAATTTCCTAATATTAAACAAAATACCGTTTAACTTGTCACATGTTTGTGGTTTTCTGGTTTTTAACATTCTCCTGATCATTTCTTCTATCACTCTCCATTAGAACATGACACATAGTTTCTCCTTAATATCCATATTTCAATGGAATCCTAGCATGGGTTATCTAGGGTGACCAATTTACTTATCTTTCATTCTTTTAAATTCATATTTTTATTCACTATTTTTCTGATATAGGAAATTCAATGAAGTTTCTGAGCCAAATATTCAAATTGTGAGGACTTAATTTCCAAAAGGGAAGAAGGATGTAACACACTGGGTAAATAAAAAAATATAAAATTTTCATATTTATTAATATTAGTGAATTAAATATTATTATTACATTAAATGGGATTATATGTTTGATGGTGTACCCGACACCAACAATGGGTTTCTCTAAAATCTCATGTTTCAGACAAGGTTGAGTCATACTGAAAAATAAGAATGATATATTATTTTAAATGGAAGTTAATGCCTATCAATTTTATTGGAGGGAATTGAAATGACTAACAAAAATATGATTACAAATGTTTATTATAATTTTTTACATTTATCGAATAAAATTTATATGCTTAAAATGAGAATGAATTCAAAGTTAAGCATAAATACTCAAATATTTTTAAATAGTTAGTTTACAGCCTTTTGATGGAAACAACCTATTAAATATATATATTTTTTCACTCTAATGTGTTATATTTGACAAAATAAAATTATTTTTTAGAATATAGAAATTTTTTTTTACATTGGATGAATTTTTTTTATTTTTATGATAATTTTCATTTTTAATGAATATTGAAAAATATTGGACTTTAATTCAAAACTGCCTTTTAATCTGACTTATTTATATTGTTAGATTATTCTTTTAATTAGATTTAAAGTATAATTGGATCATGTTTTACCATTTAATCTAATGCTGGTAATTGGATATAATTTCACTATTTAATTGGACATAATCAAATGTAAATCTTTTAATAGTTGTTGTTTATCAAAAACACACTTTGTTTTGACAACGAGAATTAATTTTAAATTAATTTATTCCACTTCTGTGTTCTGAATTTGGAAAAATGGATTCCAAATTTAGGATCATTAGTTTCAAAATGTGTAAATATGTAAATTTGTCATTTTGAAATTATTAATATTTACATCAGTACACATTTTATTCACCTTGTCCAGAGTGTAAATCTAGTAAATAAGGGTAATAAAATAATATTATAATAATACTAAATTTCCCTAAAATGTGTCTTAATCGTATTTGATGATATATTTCTTAACATGAGAACTCTGGGGTCAATTTTCGTGACCCCATGGAGCCACTTGGGAGTGATAATGACAATTCATATTAATTAATTTGAAGCAAAGAAGAAAGTAACATAAACAAATATCATTTATTTAAAATGCTTTTATATGGGGTTATAATATTTAAATCTTAGAATATAAATATTCAATTGAAATCAAATAATATTTCATAAATTAAGGTATTTTATTTATAATATTTAGAAATAAAATAAATTAACATAATAACGACACAAAGGTGATGTAACAATTGATTCATTTATAATGGGTTCTAATAAATGATATTATGAATATTAAAATAAAATTATTTATAAAAAATTTTATTCCATAAACGTTTTTTATGGATAATAATGACTTTTTATATTTGAATTTATGAAGTGTTTTTTAAAGTTAAAAGTTTTTATAGTTTTTGTAAAAGTCGTGATACGAATAGTTTATAAATTCACATAAAGGTGTTTTTAAAACAACTAATATATAATTCAATGTTAAAATTATCCAAAAAATCCATTATTCATCCCACTGAAATATGTGTTGTAAAATATTTCATTAATGATCCATTTTGTTTTGTTTGTAATTTTATTCTTTATTTATTTTAACCTTATATTTTGAATATGGTAAAAGATAAATAATTCAACAAAAGGATAACTAAAAATGACAAGGATTAAAAAATATCAAAAACCTATCCAATTCTTATTGGATGATATTATTTCCACTTATATGAACCTTATCAAAGAATTAAATAATTTTTGGACCTTTTGAAACAAAATTTAATTTTATAATAAAATATTACTTTCAAACATTTCTAAAGAGACCCACCTCCCCTTATAAAAATACATCACCTCTTACCCAAACTCAGACATCTAAATCCACCATTTATCGTCAAAAATATCACCAAATAATCTCTAAACATCCCTCTCTTACACATAGGATCTTTAACATATTTTTAAGTCTCTCGAAGAAATCATTTTGTTTCAAACAAAAGGGAGTTACCCAATTTAAAGGTAACGTCTTCACTCAAGTTCTTTTCTTTTATTTTCCTTCTCCAACACCCTAAAACGTCCTTATACAATTATTTAATAACAACACCAGTATATTAAATATACAAGTTTTTTGTTTTGAGAGTAATTTTATATAAACATGCACACACGTCTATCTAATGGACGTGAATATATTATTTCTTTGGATGGAGAACTACTACCTCACGAAACGAATATTGTTCAATATTCTTATACCACCTATCACGGTTACCATTATGATATAAATTTTATTATAAATGATATATATTATTTTATATTCTTTCAATATGATTCTGTAATTCTCATTTAGACCATAATTTAATTCTTTTAATGTTATAAAAATATGATTATTTCATCTGAGGAATTTAAGACTACCACCCCCTCAAATTGATATGACTCGTTCAAACAATACCTGAAACGTATAAATGACAGTGTTAATAAAATTATGTAACATATATAAAATATGATATTATACAATAATTATAATATACTTATGTATAATTATGTATTCATTTATTAAAATTGGAAAACGAAATGATAGTAGCGTTCAAGCGTACATACGACTTACCGTGTCCATCAACGGTGCATTTCAATTATCATGTCCAAATGTTATGGACTATAATAAATACATATTTATTGGATATATATGATATATATTTTACCTAAATCATGAATATAATTCTCGAGATAATTTAATTTTGACCACATTGACAAATTGTAATTATAACAAGTTCATTTTTAACTCAAATTCTGAACATCGACCAAAAGTCGAATATGAACTCAAAATAATTAACTAATATTATGCAGGGTAATAAGTTATATAAAAGGAATAATAAAGTGTAAAATGTTTCTTAATGAATTATTAATTAACATTAGTTTATTATTCATGAAAAAAGGAACAAATGAGTCATGTCAGACACAAGGTAGGGGAAGATCATCACCCAATTTCAATTCATTTGGTTGAACTTACACTTCTTGATTATGTCATGATATAGATATGTGTGGAAGAACAATGATTTTTTTACACTTAATATACAATTATATTGGGTGTATTTATATTTTTCATGCATAATTATGTCATTTATTTATCCATAATTTAATTATACGATAATTGTAAGGGAACTTTTCATCCTCCTCTATTAGTAAAAGACTTATATTTTTTATATGTCTTTTAATTTCATTTTTCATATGTTAGGATATGTTCTGATGTATCCTTTTTTCTATAAATTTTATTTCTATGTGATGAGAGATCCTTTTCTATCTCATCAACTCTTTTTTTTTCAATTTTAATGTGACGCCGATAGGCTGATTAATTTTCGTAAGGGACTATGTCTCAATCTCCTTTCATTTGTGGAATATCCTGATCTTGTACACCTTTATTATTAAATAGAGTTTATATACTGACCTTTGACATATCATTTCATGAATATACAAATTGTCTTGTTATTATGTGTTTTTTAATGTTATTATTTTAAATTTTTTATTTATGTATTTTCTCAATCGATAAGAGACTTCATCTCAACCTCCTTTCATTGGGGCATATTTTGTTTTCTACCTGACTTTCTTTTGTATGGTGTATAAACCCCATTTACATTTCATTTAATTCAATGTGAATCATTGTCTACATTGTGATTTACTAAACTACAAAGGGAATGTTTCTTGTTATCAGCCACGGTGACTACGACCTTTCCTCCGGTGCGAGTATTATTTGATACTTTCCTTCCTTAACAAGTAGTAGTGTTTTTTAAAAGAAAATAAATACCATACACCCTTTTTATTTATTTATTTTATTGAAAATGGTTTTGAGAAAGGATTGATTATTTAAATATATTGAAATGATATATAGTGATTGAAATCTGGAAATGTTATCTTTCCTTTATGTTTGTTTTATGTGTTATGAATAGGTTCAGGTTCTTGGAAATTTATTACGTTTACGGGAGGTTCTGTGATGAACCTAGGGAAGGTTAGCCTGAGATAGCTCTCTAATGCATTGGGTAATGTGACCGAGGTAAATATTAATGTTTCTCATAATAAAATGAAGAAATATATTCTGATGGGTATTTTAAATGTAACTTCTTACATAGTTGTGAAATCTACAACATATGTTTTTTACGTATTCCATAAGTTACCTTTTTGAGTTATGATTTCGGTGTATTATTCATAAATCTTATGATTTATGGAGTTATGTTATTACTAAAAAGTATGGTTTCATTGATTTTATTTTATTTAGGGGTTAACATTTCCTTCACTTATTTTTTATCCCTTAATAAGCTTTTTATGGTCATCCCAGTTTTTGAAATGTTTTTTCACAGAACATACAGATGGATAGGGTCATGGATGGGATCAAGGAAAATTAATGTTGTAAAAAACATGGAAGTAGACAAGTTTCTTTTTTATGACTTTTTATTTAAGGAAAAAATGGTTATTGAGTAGAAGTCTATACTTTGTAATTTTAGATATGTAATATAATAGTTATGGCCTAATTATGAAAAACTCTAAACATGAAAAGATCCTCATTGTGAATTAATTACTTAACTCCTAATTATGCAATGTTTAAGGTTGATTCCTTAAACACAATGAGTTTTAATTAGAATAGTAGAATAGAAACTTTCGAGTATTGGGTGGGATATACCTACATGGCATGGAATTGGATCCCAATCATCATAAAACACATAGGATCTCCCCTCTTCCTCTAGAAACAAGACACAAAAATGATAATATCAACCATTGCAAGATGAGAGACAAGAGAATCCATCTTGATGATGGTGATAAATAAATCCAAATTGAGAATTAAGAAATCCTATAAAAATTGTGTATTATCTATCAATAGTGAACATAAATGACACTGAAACCCATAATATTTCATTATAAAAATGTGTTTCTAAAAATACCTAAAAAGGAAATGAGATGTTTTGGATGTTTATTCATATCATTAAAATGACCATAAATCAATTAAGGGGAGGATCTTGTATCAAATATTCCAATCACTAAAAAAGATAAAATAAATATGGAACCTATAATAATCACTAGAATTGAAATCAATATATACTATAAACTCAAAATCATCATAATGGGTATTCACATCTAAGGCCTACAACTATATCCTGAATGTATTTGAAGCATCTGACGGTGTCACAATATCCTTTGTAGATGATGTTCCTTAATCATAATAAGTTATTGATACAACCTTTTAGTAACACTAAAACAATCATAGAACCCACAAACATTATACATCTTCATAGGTGTATAATAATAGTATTTTTTTTTCACATCCTTTCCACAGTAGTGGTAAGATAGTGGATGACTATTAGATATTTTGAAACACCAAATGAATTCCCTTATTTAATGAGAGGAACTCTATAGACTTCTCCATCATTAGAGACTCTATAAAATAAATGAAAATTAATATATTTTTCAAACCCATCTAGTCAAAGACCCCATACCAATCTTCATATACCAAGGAATCCCACCATCACATACTGGGACACTGATGTCTAAATTTCACACACATAACCTCTATACTCTGATTCATATCATGAAAGACAATTATTTGATCATTAATTTTCATCCAATCCTCCAAATATAGAGGTTCATTCATAACCTAAATGTTAAAATATTATCATTTAATAACTCGTATGATAAATCCAAATATAAACTAACTCTAATTTGTAGATAAACAACTAGATTTTTTACATATTTCTCATTTTAATCTATTACATTAATTACATATATGATAAGCATGATGAAGTTTTGATATAGTGGAAGATTCCTTGGAGAAAAATCTATTGCACCCTCGTTAAGAACTTGTGAATGATTCCTTGGAGGCATACAATTGCACACCAAAATAGAATAAATGGTTAAACAACCGAGTAATATATGTTAAAATTAGGGAAATATAATAAAAAATTGGGATTAATATATAGAACATAAAACATTATACACACATCCCAATATCCCATTGTAACTTGAGTATCATTACTGTAAGAGCTAGTCAGATACTCACTGAAACCTATCTCTCTTGTCAGGGAAATACTATATCTAATCTATTAAAAAACCAAAGATAATGGATATTGAAAAACAACCTCCTTTTATACTAAAATATGATGAAACTTACTTGGATTCCCTTTAAAAAAATGTAACCCTACACGAATGTACTCATGACTGAAGGATATTCCCGATTGAGACAAGCAATATTCTAGAAAATGAGAATCAAAAGAAACTGGGGGAAATGATTTCACCTTTCATAAAGAAGAAATAGTAATATATTTATACATGGTGGTAATAAATAGTTGAAGAATAAATAGGTAGATATGTTATTAAAAAATGGAATTGAATATGTGATACAACTCTGAATTTGCTAAATAATCTACATGAGAAAGGTCCAATGATAAGGGGTAAAACCAAAATAGATACTCCATATGATATCATGGGAAAATCCCACCATATAAACACTAGCTACATAGACTCAAAAGATAGAAATATCACCACCTCACTATTGTGACATACCATTCATTCCATCAAAATACATACAAAACTGTATGCACTATCGAAGGGTTGGGTAAGGTTTGAGCTAAAGAGGCTCAGCCAGAGCCCCCCACGTGTTCATCAAAATCTCTTTAAACAACCATATAAACATGATAAACCTAAAAAATGAATATATATTATATAAACAGTTCATATATAAAAATCATTTTAAAATATTATTTTTCAATTTTTTCCACATTTTAAATATAATCAATGTAAAAATGATTCAAATCATTTTATATATATCAAATTAGTCAAATAAAATAAATGTATGTTTCAATGATCATTTCAAATCCAAGGTAGTTTAATATAGAAGTGTACATGACAAAGCATATGTAACATCACACCAAGGATCATTTTAGGCCAAGATATCAGGATACTTATACCTAGACATAAAAAATAGAGCACACCAAGACTCTAGAAATATGCATTGAATATAGAGGGAAATGGAATAGCCGAGAAAAGTAAATATAACAAGAGTCTCTAAAAATTGACTAGAAAAATGGGCCTTTGGATAAAAGAAACACCCCATGATTTAACCCCCTAGATAGATTCAATGGTTTGGGAATATTACTGAACGTTCTACAGGAGTACCTAAGGATTTAAATGTGCTCTATTTTCCAAACCATTTCATAAAAATGGTGATTTTAAAACCATTACATCAATCCATTTCACAATTCATTTAGAATTAATATTCATTAGCTAAAAAATTGGGAAAATATAATTTTCTCAAAACCCCATTTCAACATTAATAAATAAATCATGCATAATGATTTAAAAAATAACTAATAAAACTAGAGAAATATTGTCCATCTACTAAAATATAGATACATTTCCACCCACCTTGTATATGGTAATTAGGAATCCATAACGGGATCCACCAACCAGAATGGAACATGAGTTTTACAAGAAAGACCCAAATACCCAATACCATGTCTTATAATCACGTCTCATAAAAAGAGGATGGAATAAATTGTATATCAGGAAATAAATTAACTAACGCACACCTAGTACATAAAAAAACACAAAGGATCAGCCCAAAAAAGAACATCAAAAAACAAATATATAAGGAATAACAACTCAATACCATCTGATATGAAAATATAGCACATCCACTCTACTACTCCAATTATAATTTATGAAATATGAAGATAATATACTAGGTGATATATATTAACACAACTCTGATGATCAATCACCAAATAAAGTAATACGTAAGGACATAAGGTCCCCAAAAGTTTCTAAGAAAGATTATATATCAAGATATAAGAGGATAAAATTTAATGAATCATAAATCACCCACGAAAAACCCTAAATATAATAAACAACAAGAATTATACGATGTGAATCCCTTTATGTCATGTAATTCCTAGTTTAAAATTCCCAATGAAAAATTTGTCACTTAAGAATAAAGATAACTGTAACACCCCAGGTAAATAAAGAATATGAAATTTTTATATTTATCCATATTTTTGAATAATATATTAATATAACTTTAAAGGGGGCGCTATGCTCGATGGCGTACCCAATACGCAACAATGAGTTTTTTGGGAATCTTACGTTTCACTCTAATAATAAAATAATGTTATTTTAAATTCTAGTTAACGCCTAACCGTTGTAATGGCGGGAATGAACAGAACTAACTAAAAAATGATTATATATGTTTTTCAAATATTTATACTTTTTACAATAAATGTTATAGGATTAAAAATGCAAATGAATCCAATTTTAAGTGTAAACATTTTAATATTCTTCAAAAGGTCGATTAACGACCTTTTGATGATGAACCTCTTTTAAATCCACTTTTTGAAAATTTTATGTGTTATATTTGAAAAAATAAAATACTTCTTTATAATTGGGAAATCAAAATTTACGTTGTGTAAATTTTTGGTATTTTTCCGATAAAGTTCATTTTTTAAGGAATAGTGAAAAATATTGTATTTAATTCAAAACCTCTTTTTAATATAATTTATTAATATGATTAGATTATATTTTTAATTGATTTTAGAGTGAAATTAGAATATATTTTTACCATTTAATCCAATAGTGGTCGTTGGAATTAATTTCATCTTGAAATTGGATTAAAACTAGTGTCAATCTTTTGATAATTATTGTTTCATAAAAACACGCTATTTGCTCTGACAACGGGAATTAGTTATTAAATTAATTAATGTAATTATAGGTTTTGATTTTTTTTAAAATAGACATCATTTTTGAATTCGGAATATCAAATATAGCTTAGGGTAAATTATTGGTATTTTTCTGGAAAACATAAACTTGTGATGAATAGTGAAACCACTTAGTGGTACTTAAAAAACAGATTTTTCGTTTAAATGAAATTTTACCACCTCTATGTTTTGAATTTCAAAAATTTGACATAAATGGTTTTCATTAACAAGTATTATTTGGTTCAATGGGATTAAAATAATTTTTTGGTGAATAGTAACTTTTAAGTTTTAATCGCGATTAGAGGTAATTAGTGTAGTTTAAGGTAAAAATAATGTTTTAATAATATGAAATGACCTAGACTCATGTCCTAACCTCATTGGATGAGTCATGGACGACCAAGAAAATCCATGGGTCAACTTGGGGACCCCATGGAACCACATTGGTTGGAAAAAGACATTAATACCTTTTTATTTAAAGATAAAATTAAAATGTCACAAACATGTGTTGTTTTACTAAAAAACAATTTACATGGGGTTATACAAGTAATATTTTTGACTATAAATATTCATTAGAAATTTAAAAATATTTCCTACATCAGGATATTTTTTTAAAATTTTTAGACATTAAATAAATTAAATTATTTATGACACCATGATGATGCAACGATTACCTCATTATTTAACGATTTAAATAAAATGAAAAGATAATGTAAAATCTAAGACCTAAACCTGTCACAAACCTATTGGATGGGTGTATTTCGAAACCTTATCACCTTATACTCGAAATATATCCTTTTTGGATCTTTAAAATCCGAAAATAATGATATAATAATGTAATATTTTATAACATTCCAAGAGTGCCCCTCCTCTCCTATTATAAAAGGCCTCCACCTATACCACCTTACCCACACTTCTAAAGCCATTGTCTCGGCCAACCACTGACCATTTAATCTCTCCACATCCATCTATTCATCATTGAATCCTCACTTTGGGCAGAATCCTTTCCAAGGAAGCCTTTGAGCTCAAATCAAAGAGAGTTACCCGATTTAAAGGTAGTGTCCTCTCTTGTGTTTTTATATTTTATTTTGCTTCTCCAACCATCTAAACTATTTTTATTCCTTTATTTTCTAACAAATCCAGTATCTACAATATACTAGGATGTTTATATGTGAATTAATCGAGCTACACTTACACACACCTTCGTCTAATGGTTAAAGAACATACTATTTCTGTGGATGGTGAATTTCTGCCTCACGAAACGATGATTGTTCAATCTTCTCTTAACACCTTTCATGGTGGCCATTATGATGTCACTATATTTTATATATGATATATATGGTATTTATGTTTTCTATATGCTTCTGAATTTTCTATTTAAAACATTCCTTTTTGCTTTTCATGTTGTGCAAATGCGATAATTTCATACGAGGAATTGTGGAATACCACCCCCTCTAGTGATGTGACTCATTCATGCAATACATGGAATGTATAAAGAATTAAATTAATGATCATATGTGACCTATATAACATATATATTATACTGGAATTATAATATATATATCTCTAAATTATTTTTAATTCCATTAATATGACAATGAAATGAAAGTAGCGTTCATGCGTACGTACGGCTTACCATCTCCATGAACAGTCCATTTCATTTCTTATCTCCAAATGTTATGTACTATTATAAGTACATATATATAGTGGATATATATGTAATATATTACATATAAATGATGAATATCAATTTGTAATTATAATATATATATCTCTCATTTTGTTTTAATTCCATTAATATGACAAAAAATGAAGGTAGCGTTCATGCGTACGTACGACATACCGTCTCCATGAACGGTGCTTTTAATTTTTTTTCTATAAATGCTATGGAATAGTATAAAATGAATATATAGTGGATATATATGATATTTAAAACATCAATACTATTTTGGATATGATGTACCTATAACTACATGGAAAATTATTTTCCATCAAGTTTGATTTTTACTCAAGTACCAAACATCGACAAAAACGTATGATATGAACTCACTTTATTAACCAATTATTATACCATTATAATATGTGATATTAACTGAATAATAATATTAAAATTAAATCCTTATGAAATTATAAATTGACTAAATTTTATTATTCAGGAGATTAAAGAATGATCGAGTCTAGTCGGATACGAAGTAAGGGATCCGTCCTCTCTCTTTTTTAAGTACTCTCTTTTATGTTATTTCTTTGAAGCTCATATTTCATATGTTGGGTGATGTTCATTTATATTCCTCTTGCTTTAAATTTTATGTTAATATTATGGGATACCCTATTTGATCTCATCAATCCATTTTTGATGTTTTATGTGGGGCCGTTAGGCTGCCAAATTCTCATAAGGGGATTTTCATCTCACTTTTTATTCATGTGGGATTCATGCTACATTGGACACTATTTCCTTTTGTTTCGTATATGTACTGACCATTATTTTACTATTTTAATAATATAATCTCATTTATGGGTAGTTACATCTTCATTGTATGACCCTTCTTTCATGGGGTGTACGTTTCGGATGTTACCCAATTCGGTAAGGGAAACTTTCGACCCCCTCATTTTAAAAGACTTATTTTTTAGGTATTTTAATCATATTATGATGGGATATGTTCTTATATACCCTTGTTGATATAAATGTTATTTTCAAGTTATGAGATACCCCTTTTTATCTCTAATGAACACATTTTCTGAATTTTGATGTGACGTCGTTAGGCTGTCGAATTTTTGCAAAGGAACTTCTTAAACCAATTTTGATTCTTTAGGATAAACTTGTACTCCTTGAAATATGTCATTTTATGAATATGTGTGAATGAAGTATGATTGTTTTAAACTTAATATCCACTTATATTTTGTGTATTATTTTGTCATACATAATTATGTAATTGATTTATCCTTAATCAAAGGATACCGTCTTTGTAAGGGACTTCATCTCAATTTACATTTCCATTGAGACTTCATTGATCTTATGCCCCAATTAACTATTATATGGTGTGTATACTGTCCTTTGACTTATTATATTATGAATCCATTTATTCTCATGATATTATGAATCTCGGAATAAATGTTATTCCACAATTATTTGTATTCAAGAGTCTCTCATTTTGTTAAAAACTCTTTAACAAAAATATCGTTTTAAATGTTTTAAAGATTCATTATTCTAAATCTTTACCTTTAATGACCATGTTTTCCAAATGGTTTTTAGTATTTATTTATAAGGACATTAATGTTTTAAAATTATAATTCCATTAAAATCTTCAATGTGGTATGGGACACTTTGATTCAAAAATCTCTTTTAAATGGTTTTTGAAAATGGATTGATTAATTCAATATCTTGGAATTAATAATTGTGATTGAAAATGAAATTTTGTTATTGAAATGTTTATATTTTCAATATTTTATGTTAAATGATAGTACTTGGACATTTTATAGGTGGTTACATGATAAACCATATGACCTGTGGTGCCGTGAATACCAGGACTGGTGGTTACGTTATAACCTCCAATGCATTGGGTATGGAAGTCATCCGTATGGCTATTCCATTAAGTATGTGTGGAAGTCGACCGTATGGTTATTCCATTTAATTATTTTCATGTCCCAATTTACCTTTTTATGTTATGTGTTCTTTATATGGGGTTTATGGTAATCTTTTGGGTAAAAAAGGGTATGTAATGATCTTTTATTCATTGAAGAGTTTTTTTTTACTACTTCATAATGGTGAAAATTATTACTTTGATAAAGTATACATGGTTTACTTGTTGTTTTGAAAAACTAACACTTTTCCTTCTTTGTGTATCCTTTACTGGGCTTTTTATGCTCATCCCATGTTTTTTAAATGTTTTCCACAAGACTTAAAGATAAATAGGGTCAAGGATGGGATCAAGGAATGACATTCTATCTAAAACATGGAACTAGACATGTTTCTTTTTAAGTGTTTTTTTTATTTTATGGAAACTTTGTTGAAGTGTCTACTATGTAATCTTTTGAGATGTAATAGTTATGTACTAATTCTATAAAACTCTAAACCTGAAATGATCCCCTATGTGAATTATAAGTTTAATTCATGATTAAGTAATGTTTAACGTCGGGTCCTTATAGTTGGTATCAAAGGTCGGTTTACATAACTTTAGAGGTTAAGGTATTCTCTAGGCATAAGTGACATTACCATAATGGTTAGGATTTTAGAAAGAGTCCTAGTTTTAGATAAAGTGAATGAGTAAGTATATATTAGTGTTTATCTTCCTCATTAGTACATGATGGTTTTGTTGATATACTCACACTGACATTTCTATTTTTAGTTAATGGATGGATCTAGCAGGCACCAAAGTGACAATAGGTTTGAAGGAAACTGTGGTGGTTCTCTGATTAAGAGACTGGATGAAATGGGGGATTCAATGAGGAAACACATGGTTGTTCTAAACCAAATATCAAGGAGTCATGATCAACCACTTGTACCTTGGTATGTTCTATAATGCATCATGTACGAGATGACAAATCGATGTGGAAGTTTAGTTAATAATTATAATGGTAACCATTAGGGTTTATATGATCCTTACTTTTGAGGTAATTATGGGTTATTATATATTATGATGGAAAATGAAAGGCATTAGATAAAATTGAGGTTAAATTTTGTTATGATTATTTTTGAATATGTCATCTCGTTTTGGGGAATGTTTTAAGAATTATATAGTTTTGGAAAAAGGAAAACATGTAGACCGTGTGACAACCCGTCGTGTCAGACAAAGCTGCGGGAATTGAACCCACGACCAATGTGCGACTGGTATTTATCACCTACCACTGGACTACGTGAAGTCCCTTTTTTTACTAATTATTTTTAGTTAGATGATTTTAGGAATCAAGAGTACGTTTAATTTGGTTTATCTATGGAAATGATTAACCTATCATTGAGGATATGTGATTAGGTTAATTACTTTTCAATATGAGACTTTAAGAGCAACTGATGTAGTTTGGAGATAAATGATATTATTTAACATGGAAGACTATGTGATTAAATCGTTCAAATATTTGGGTTTCAATCTTTGTTTGGTTTATTTATGGTCTTCGTTGAACTTTGGGTTTTTTTGGACAAATTTTGGAGATTAAGAATAGATTTTCTTTTTATAAAGGGTTATCCTTTTCTGGATTATCTGATCTTGTACTAACCTTATTGGTTTTGGTTTTGGATATTGTATACAGACATGGGAAATATATAGATCTCTTTTGTGGATTAGGTGATTCTAAATAATTTGATTATATTTCTCTTAATGAAAACAAGTCTTCCTAAATACTTGTCTTTTGGAGAAAAATGAGTTTGATTAAGGAATCTAGTAAAAGTTGAAAGTCTACATGACAAGTATGTATGTTTCATTATGATTTAGTTAAGCTCAAAAATAAATTCCTCAATGAAGAGTATCTTAAAACAAAAATGTTGTCTGTTAACTTTTCCTACTGGGGAATCAAATACCGTTTAACCCATCACATGTTTTCAATTTCCTTATGGTTAACTTTCTCCTAGACATGTTTACTATCACTCTCCCTCAGAAAATGAACCTTTGTTTTTTCCTCCATATCCATGTTTTCATGCATGGAATACTATTATGGGTTAACGACCTTTGTACATCCCTTTCTTTCTTTTAAAGTGATAGTTTAATTTACTCCTTTTCTGATGTGGGACTTTCAATGGAGATTCTAAGCCCAATTTTGATATTACAAGGATGCAATTCTCAAAAGGGGGAAGGATGTAACACCCCAAGTAAATAAAGAATATGAAATTTTTAGATTTATCCATATTTGTGAATAAAATATTAATATAACATTAAAGGGGGCTCTATGATCTATGGCGTACCCAATACGCAAGAACGAGTTTCTTGGAAATCTTACGTTGCACTTTAATAATAAAATAATATTATTTAAAATTGTAGTTAACGCCTAGTTGTTGTAATGGCGGGAATGAATAGAAATAACTACAAAATGATTATATATGTTTTTCAAATATTTTTACTTTTTACAATAAATGTTAGGGGATTAAAAATGTGAATGAATCCAATTTTAGGCGTAAACATTCTAATATTCTTTAAAAGGTCGATTAACCGCCTTTTGATGAAAACCTATTTTAAATCCACTTTTGACAATTTTATGTGTTATATTTGACAAAATAAAATTCTTATTTAGAATTGGGACATCAAAATTTACTTTGTGTAAATTTTTGGTATTTTTCCAATAAAATTCATTTTTTAAGGAATACTGAAAAATGTTGTATTTTAATTCAAAACCTCTTTTTAATCTAATTTATTTATATGATTAGATTATATTGTGAATTTGTTTTAAAGTGAAATTAGAATATATTTTTACCATTTAATCCAATAGTGGTCATTGGAATAAATTTCATCTTGAAATTGGTCTAAAACTATTGTCAATCTTTTGATACTTATTGTTTCATAAGAACACGCTATTTGCTCTGACAGCAGGAATTAGTTATTAAATTAATTAATGTAATTATATGTTTTTAATTTTGTAAAATAGACCTCATTTTTGAATTTGGAATATCAAATATAGCTTAGGGTAAATTTTTGGTATTTTTCTGGAAAACATCAATTTTTTATGAATAGTGAAACCAATAAGTGGTACTTAAAAAACTGATTTTTCGTTTAAATGAAATTTTACCACCTCTGTGTTTTGAATTTAAAAAATAAAACATACATGGTTGTCATTAAGAATTAAAATTTGGTTCAATGGGATTAAAATAATTTTTTGGTGAATAATAACTTTTATGTTTTTATCGCGATTAGAGGTAATTAGTGTAGTTTACGGTAAAAATAACGTTTTAATAATAAGAAATGACCTAGAAACATTTCCTACCCTCATTGTATGAGTCATGTCCGACCAAAAAAATCAATGGGTCAACTAGGGGACCCCATGGAGCCACTTTGGTTGGAAAATGACATTAATACCTTTTTATTTAATGATAAAATTAAAATGTCACAAACATGTGTTGTTTTACTAAAACAACTTTTACATGGGGTTATACAAGTCATATTTTTTAATATAAATATTCATTAGAAAGATAAAAATATTTCCTACATCATGATTTTTTTTTTATAATTTTTAGACTTTAAATGAAGTAAATTATTTATGACACTATGATGATGTAGTGATTACCTCATTTTTTAACGATTTAAATAAAATGAAAGGATAATGTAACATCTAAGACCTAAACTTGTAACAAACCTATTTTATGGGTGTATTTAGGACCGTATCACCTTATCCTAGAAATATATCCTTTTGGGACCTTTAAAATCCGAAAATCATTATATAATAAAGTAATATTTTATAATATTCCAAGAGTGCCCCTCCTCTCCTCATATAAAAGGCCCCCACATTTACCACCTTACACACACCTATCAAGAATTTTTCTTGGAAAAACCTTGCCCATTTAATCTCTCAACATTCCTAGCTTCATCATTAAAGCATCACATTGGGCATAATCCTTTCCAAGGAATCCTTTGAGCTCAAATCAAAGAGAGTTACCCGATTTAAAGGTAGTGTCCTCTTTTGTGTTCTTATGTTTTATTATGATTCTCCAACCCTCTAAACTCTTTTTATTCCTTTATTTTGTAAAAAAAACAGTATATTAAATATACTAAGATGTTTTTATGTGAAGGATTCGAGCTAAACTTACACACACCTTCATATAATGGTTAAAGAACATACTGTTTCTATGGATGGAAAATTTCTGCCTCACGAAACGATGATTGTACAATATTCTCTTACCACCTTTCATGGTGGCCATTATAATGAAACTATATTTTATATATGATATATATGGTATTTATGTTTTCTATATGCTTCTCAATTTTATATTTAAAACATTTCTTTATGCTTATCATGTTGTGCAAATGTGATAATTTCATACGAGGAAGTGTGGACTACCGCCCCCTCAAATGATGGGACTCGTTCATGCAATACATGGAATGTATAAAGAATGAAATTAATGAACATATGTGACCTATATAACATATATATTATAATTTAATTATAATATATATATCTCTCAATTATTTTTATTTCCATTAATATGTCAATGAAATGAAAGTAGCGTTAATGCGTACGTATGGCTTACCGTCTCCATGAACGGTACATTTCATTTCTTATCTCCAAATGTTATGTTATATTATAAGTAATTATATATAATGGATATATATGTAATATATTACATATAAATTATGGATATAATTCTGGAATTATAATATATATATCACTAATTTTGTTTTAATTCCATTAATATGACAAAAATGAAAGTAGCGTTCATGCATACGTATGACCTACCGTCTCCATGAACGGTGATTTTAATTTTTTATTTCCAAATGCTATGGAATAGTATAAAATGAATATATAATGGATATATATGATATTTAAAACATAAATACTATTCTGGATATGATGTACCTATAACTACATGGAAAATTATTTTCTAACAAGTCCGATTTTTACTCATATACCGAACATTGACAAAAACGTCTGATATGAACACACTTTATTAACCAATTATTATAACACTATAATATGTTATATTAACTGAATAATAATATTTAAATTAGGTCCTTAATAAATTATAAATTGGAAAATTTTATTATTCAGGAGATTAAAGAATGATCGAGTCTAGTCGGATACGAGGTAAGGGATCTGACCTCACTCTATTTTTAAGTACTATCTTTTATGTAATTTCTTTTAATATCCTATTTCTTATGTTGGGTGATGTTATTTTATTTTCCTATTGCTTTAAATTTAATTTTAATATGATGGGATATCCTATTTGATCTCATCAATCCATTTTTGATTTTTTATGTGGTGTCGTTATGTTGCCAAATTTTCATAAGGGGATTTTCATCTCACTTTTTATTCCCGTGGGATACATGCTACATTGGCCACTATTTTCTTTTGATTGGTATATTTACTGCCCATTATTTTACTATTTGTATAATATAATCTCATTTATGGGTAGTTACATATTCATTTTATGACCCTTATTTCATGGGGTGTACGTTTCGGAAGTTACCAAATTCGGTAAAGGAACCTTTCACCCTCCTCATTTTAAAAGACTTCTTTTTAGGTCTTTTAATATTATTATGATGGGATATATTCTTATATATCCTTGATTCTATAAATTTTATCTCCAAGTGATGAGATACCCCTTTGTATCTCTCATCAACTAATTTTCTGAATTTTGAAGTGACGTCGTTTGGTAGTCGAATTTTTGCAAGGGAACTTCTTAACCCAATTTTGATTCATTAGGATAAACAAGTAATCCATAAAATATGTCATTCTATGAATAGGTGTAAATGACCTCTCATTTTTTTACATATAATATCCACTTATATTTTGTGTATTAGTTTTTCACACATAATTATGTAATTGATTTATCCTTAATCCAAGGATACCGTCTTTGTAAGGGACTTCATCTCAATTTACATTTCCATTGATACTTCATTGTTTTTATGCACCAATTCACTCTTATATGGTGTGTATACTGTCCTTTGACATATTATATCATGAATCCCTTTATTCTCATGACATTATAATGCTCGGATAAGACGTTATTCCGCAATTATTTTTATTCAAGAGTCTCTCATTTTGTTAAAAACTCTTTAACAAAAATGTCATTTTAAATGTTTTAAAGATTCATTATTCTAAATATTTACCATTAATGTCCATGTTTTCCAAATTGTTTTTAGTATTTATTTATATGGACATTAATGTTTTAAAATTATAATTCCATTAAAAGCTACAAAGTGGTGTGGGACACTTTGATTCAAAAATCTCTTTTAAATGGTTTTTGAAAATGGATTGATTAATTCAATATCTTGGAATTACTTATTGTCATTGAAAATGAAATGTTGTTATTGAAATGTTTATATTTTAAATATTTTATGTGTAATGATAGTACTTGGACATTTTACGGGTGGTTACGTGATAAACCATATGACGGGTGGGGTTGCGAATACCAGGAAGTGTGGTTACGTTATATCCTCCAATGCATTGGGTATAAAAGTCGGTCGTATGGCTATTCCATTAAGTATGTGTCGAAGTGGACCGTATGGTTATTCCATTTATGTATGTTTATGTCCCATGTTACCTTTTAATGTTATGTGTTCTTTATATGGGTTTTATGGTACTCTTTTGGTTACAAAAGGATAAGTAATGATCTTTTATTCATTGAAGAGTTTTTTTACTACATCATAAAGGTGAAAATTATTACTTTGATAATGTATACATGGTTAACTTTTTGTTTTGAAAAACTAACAGTTTTCCTTCTTTGTGTATCCTTTATTGGGCTTTTTATGCTCATCCCATGTTCTTGAAATGTTTTCCACAGGACTTAAAGATGAATAGGGTCAAAGATGGGATCAAGGAAAGACATTCTATCTAAAAAATGGAACTAGAAATTTTCTTTTTAAGTGTTTTTTTATTTTATGGAAACTTATTAGAAGTGTCTACTATGTATTCTTTGGAGATGTAATAGTTATTTCCTAATTCTCTAAAACTGTAAATCTGAAAAGATCCTCTATGTGAATTATTCGTTTAATTCATGATTAAGTAATGTTTATGGTCGGGGCCTTATAATATTGATACTAACCATTTAACTACATGAAATAATTTCAAAACATATAATATTATCACATAATTATCCAAACACTTAAAATCTACTAGATAAAAAATACATGGTGTGAAATTATTTAACTACATAAGAATACTCCGTGATGTGTAATCATTTCACAATGTCCAATCACCTAGAAGATATGAAATATTCCAAATTCTACTAAAAACATCCAAAACAACACATTTTTTCTATAAAAATGGTTAGAAGATTGTGAATCATTTATATATAGAACCTCACTTATCATATATCAACATTTCATTATTATTGATGTATATATTGTAAATTACCCAAACAAATGCCCAAAGTCTGTAATAGTTTTTTGATTTTGAAAACATGGAAACAAAATATAAGTATATAATTAGGCTCTAATATTTCCTATAATATTCCTCATATTAGAGCCTTTCTTAAAAACACAATAAAAATTACATAACTTCAGGACATAGGTTAAACAAACATAAAAATGGGTGTGATTAGATTCTCATTAAGGGTAATCAAGGAACATATATAAGCATATCATGATCATAAGGGTAAGAGGAAAATAACATGAAAATATAAGATCATAACCTACATATAAAATATCAAAAAACTTATTCATGGAATACATATTTTTAGATCATAATAAATGATTAATAATGGAATACATAGAATAATACATGAATTAATAACATAAAAATTTGACATTGAATTTGTGGAATACACATAATCTTGTAATATCATTCCCTATAAGTCATCTTGTGTTGCCAAATTGTAAAATGTTACTTCATGGGGACTAAATATACTAGGTACGACATACCACCATCCTCAGTCACAGTCCTTTCCTTATATAGGATTTGATTTCTACATCTTCCCATAATAGATCAGGTATCTCCATCTTCCATAGTGAATAAAGCACGTCGACTTGATTACCGTTATTATATTATAAGATAAAAAGAATTACCCAATATATTGGTCAGAGATATATATTCCACCCATAACATAATTAAATACATACATTTTTGTTCCATAATAGCATGAATCATTTATCATATCAGAACCCATGTAATGAAATGGGTTTCATAACATCATTTAATCATAACATAACCCATGTAATAGAAACGGCTCTCATAAATATTATTCCATAATAAAAATAAACCATTATTAAAAAAAATTGTTGAATTGAATAATATATTTAGTAGAAAATAATTAACATAAAATAATGATTTCTTATATGGAAAATAATTCTGAGAGATCAGTTCAAAATAATTATTGGGCAATACACCTATATTCTTTGAAAATGTTTTTGTTTCAAAAATTGATGCAGAATTTAAAAAGAAAATTTTTTCATTGAAAATAACCATATAATATTTTAAGGTAATATTCAAATAATTCTGAATTCATGTTGGAGGAAAATTATTTTCATGCCATATAATATAAAAACCATTCATTTTGACCTTTTTATGAAAAAAAATCAGAATGTACCATATTTTGAAAATGAAAGATATATTCTATTGAACCTATTTAGTAAAAATTAAAAAAATGGTGAAAATGAAATTAAAATTTAATTTGAGAATAGTGAAAATATTTTTTGAAATAATATTTAGGAAATTATTACATGAAATATAAATATTCCCCAACAAAGACTTAAAACAGAATAATACCAAATATTATAGATATTGTGAAATTAATAATCACCACATTATAATTAGTAGAACCAAATGCCCCATTTAAGAATTAAATATATTGATATTAAAATACAATAATATTTTGGATAGGACTCATAAAATTCAATAATGGGATGTATATACACCCTATAGATGTGACTAGTTGTGTATAAGGCATGTTTCCCATTGAAATAAAAGTGTGACAATAATCCATTACCTAATGTCTTGAATATCTTTATATTAATTAAAATATTATATATTATAAGTATTTTTTTATTATATATTTATATTATATAAACATATTAAATTACATAACAACATATATGATTTACTTATGATATTCTATTACCCATTAGTTAAACAATCTATAATAGGGTTATGTTTTAGGTAATATATTCTTGTTTTGACATGTTTTTCTTGATAATCACGCATATGATATGGTTTAATAATATAAAAAATGTAAAATTATATAAATATTATATATATTTGATATATAAATATTAGTAATACTTTATAAATAATAAAAATATGAAATGAAATACATAGTTTATTGAGACAGTTAGACATAAATATATAAAAATGATGTTTCCGTTTAATTATTGTTCTAAATGAAATAAATTAAATGATAAGTACATACATATATATATATATAATAATTAAAAAATAATAAAAACATCATATATATTATATAAAAATATATTTTTCATTATATTTTCCAACATTGATAGTTTGTAAAGGAAAAATGAATAAGATTTTTTCATGAGGAGGTCATCGCCAAACATAAGAATGATAAGATTGTTACCCACTATATCGTTGTATGTATGGGTATGTAAAAATAATAATAATAAGTATTATTATATTGATGATACTGAGGTTATTATATAATCATTTTATAAGAAGACTTTAGAAGGTGGATAATGAAAATAAAACAAAAGTGGTTGTGAAAGGGTCTTATCTATTCTGTTGGTAACTCTTCATGGCCATCACAAAAGTGTTTCCTCAGCTATATTTATCCATAAATGGTGGATTATAGGATTAATGTATGTATTTTTTTGAGCTTTGGATAGATGATTTCATAAAAAAATCAGTTCTGAAGTGTGAATAAAATAGAAGTGGTTCCCTTTTATAAGAGAGGCGAGGTGTACTTTTTAATTTCCTAAAACTATTAATTTATGATAAATAAAATATCAATAAAAATACTTAAAATGGGAAATTATTAGAATATAATATGATATAGTATTGTAATCCCATCAACAAATTAATTAAATTCATGTTTTAGTACTATTCTAAACCATATCTTTTTGTTTAACCGTTAGTTATCATATTTAAATTTTAAATAAGGTTTAAATTTATTTAATATTAAAAGGTTATAATTATCAAATATTTGATGTTAATTAAATAAAAAATTAATAATTTATAAAATTTTGTATTGTATTATAATTTTTTTAAAATTTTCAAGATGATTATGGATTATTAAATAAATAAATAAAATATTATTTTCATAAAATACGAAAATGGATAATTTTGAAACTATTCATTACATTGAACTAAACTAAATAAATAAAGAAATACAAGTTCTAAAAATCATATTATTACACACATAACCTTTAATACTAACCAATAAATTTTTTATTCTTCTTAGTTAAGTCAGTTTTTTTATTATTTCAAATAACATTTTATAGAGTGTTTCATTGGTTTAATAATTACTCCATAATTATTTCCTAAATATTTATGATAATTATTTATTCAATAAATATTTAAAAATTTAATATTATATATAATAATGTTATAATTAATAATAATATATATAGTCGACCATATATCATATCTTTCCCTATATTAAAGACATTAAACTTATTAAATGTAACAATGTGACACATTTTCACGGTCATTGATTTTAATAGTATATAAAATATTTTCATGGAAAATTTTCCAATGAATAATATAATTTAATGTCCTTAGGTCAAATGGGTTGAATTAATTTCATCCAATAATATTTTCTCAATTGTTAGGATAGTTATATAAAATTTATATCAATTTTTTACCCATATTTAACATATTTACCCTAAACAGTTGTAATAAAAGTTAACATAGTTATTATTCACATTGTCCCAAAAAAAGGGACATAATTTATAAATTTTTCCCGTATGATTAAAAACATGGATTCAATATTTTATAATTTGAAAAACATAATTGAATAAAAATAATTTAAAAATTATCCCACCGAAGGAATGAGAAAACATGTTTCTAATGTAAAAACGTCCAAAAGATTGAGCTATTTTTATATCCAAATTCAATGTGAAATTGATTTCAATGACATAAACTACATTAAATGACCAAAAAATTATCTAATAAAACTTTTCAAAAAATAAAAAATATAATTTAACACTATAAATTATTTTATTAGAAAATATGTTTTCAATTAAAATTATGAATTTTTAACAATTCATCAAAAATTAAAATTTATCAACGAAATAATAAAATGAAACGAATGTAAATTTTGACATCAAAATATTAAGAAAAAACTATTTTTTAAAAAATATTTTATATAAGTTTCCAAAAAATTATTTAAAACCAGTACACCATCAAAAGGTGGAGAACTTACACTTTTAGAAAAATACTAATTTTTTACCTATAATTGTATTTGTTGTTATATCATGTATGGAAAAAACATAATATTAATTTAAAAAATAAATTTAAAATAGATATCATTAATATTATCAAATATGAGGGACTTCATTTACTTTATTTTGATAAAACACTCTTTTAATCGTTTTAATAGTTTTTTAGAAAAATATTTCATTTTAATTTCAATAGGGGTTTACATGTATAATTCATACTATTATAATATAGTAAATCCTCAAAAAATGAGCCATTATAATTTCTAGGTTTTAAATGTATTTTTTAAAATAATTAAAACAAAATTTCTAGAAAATCATTGTTGCATGTAACAAAATACATAAAATTAGATTAATTTATTTTACAAATATGATATAATAAATTAGGGTGTTACATTTTACCCCATCTAAAATGAATTTCTCCCTTGTAAATCATCAGAATAATAACAATAATATTAGTGCCTTATAGCATCCTCATGTTACCACAAAGCTACCTCTAACTGGTGGTTTCTCATCAAAACACTGACCATTTGAGTTGTCTCAATTTGTATAACATTCTTTGTACGATAAAAAATATATAATTGTTATTAATCATTAGAATTATCTTTTTATAGTTGTATAACCTATAATTACTATCAGGTGAAGGGTTGGGTATTTAATTCATCAAAAGAGGCACATGGAAGATATCATGGACATGAGATGGATTACGTGGAAGTGCCAAGTGATAGGATACCATCTTGATATGATTAAGAACCTCAGATGAACCAATATACCTATAGAATACCATCCCTTTCATCCCAAACCACATAATATTATTCCTTGGATAAATTCATAGAAATATCTTCTCATAAAATTAAAATTCTAGTTCACACCATCAGTTATTAGCGTTACGTTTCTACCGACTTGTGCTACCTCGATATATGGGAGAATGGTTTTAACCACCCCAGCCATCTCTTTTCCGATCTCATCTTCCACTGACATTATTTCTCCAACTTCATATTAGCTTTTTGGATATCTATATTTACTACTTTGGAGTTATTAATTAATGAGTGAATAATAATATTGTAAGATAAATCAACTAGATTAAGGTGTTGATCCCACCACCATTTCCAAACATAGAACCAGATACCAACATATCCTCTAGGGTATTAATTTTTCTTCTAAAAAAACATCAGTTTGAGGTTGATTAGTAGTGTTTAAGATCATTTATGTATCATGTTCTTACAGAATTATTCTCCCAATTATTTAGGTATACTTAGATTTTCAATCAGATATAATGTATTTTGGTACTCAATCAATCCATACCATGTCCTCAAATTTATTTCCTAACATGTTGATCCTAAGAGAGTTATTCTTTGATTACAATGATGTGTGTAGAAATAGTATAAATATAAACTACCACCCATATAAAAGTATATATTTTTGAGTTATAGGGTATTCTAATGAAAAGATAAATAGATTTGTTATCCCATTTCCACCCTAGTATGGGTAATGTATGAATCATCCCCTTATATTTTTTTCAATAGTAACATGTTGGAATATGAAACACCAAGATGCAGACTCTATGATATATCTCTTCATTCCATTATAAAACATGTATTACTTCAAATCAATTTACATAATCATACGTCTCTAATGAATATAGAATGATGAACTTTGACCTTCCTCTAATAGTTCCTTCTTTAAATCCTATAAATAAGATTCATACATACAGTTATTGAACCCTATCATTCCATCCAAACTGTGGTTAAACTAAGGGACACTTATAAGGATCTTTTGATGCTCTACATCTTCCTTGTGAATCTTTTTATTTTTCACATGGATAAGAGTTAAAAATTCAATTGAGAAAGACCAAAATTTTCCCATTACATCAATATTTACTTATCTATACATGGAAAATATTGAAATATTGATTATTTTGTGATCCCAGTCCTAGATAACAAAGATTGATCCTTTCGACTCAAAGCCACAAATAACATGTTTTCATTCCCAAGGTGTTTATTAGTTCATCATTCATAATCCCTTATTTTCTATATCTATCTCCTTGGGTTATTGTTCAAATTTTTATACGTGAATAGGTATTTGATACACTTATATTCAGTGTATATATCACTCTTTTTTCCATAAATATAATTCCTACATTTCAATAATGAAAATATTTCTTCCACTAATTCCAAATCAGGATTGAGGTAATTTTTATAATTAATCTTATTCTTTGAAGATACTTATCTTATAGACAAGTTATTATTATGAAATAGTCATACCAATACATTTTTAAATTCATCATTATATACTAAAAACACTTATCTATTATAGGGTAATGTTATCATATGTTTTCTGACCAATATTCTCATTAGTTCCTTAAAATTTTCACCACATTCATCTATGTTGTGGAACATGTATCCCTTTTCAGTCCACATGTATAGAGGATTATATATTCCAAAAAAATAATCCACAAAACCATTAGAAATGTGAATTCAAACAATGAAAGATACACGAAGATAGAAGAGTAATTAAAAATACTTATAGCATAAAATTATATACATAGTTCCCACACCATTATGGAATGATTTATTCGTTATATCATCATTATTTACCAACAATTGATTATATTGAAAATAGAGGTAGATCCTAGAAAATTATTGAGACACATCCAATAGATCAAGATAATAATCAAAAAGTGAAAGATGATACTTTTTTTTGATTTTGATCTTTCTTAAATCCAGATAATCAATGCAGAGTCACACTTATCTATATTTCTGTTACAAAAAATAAATCGGTTGAACTTAAATATGACACACTAGACCGAATTAATCCATTATAAATGTTTTCTAGTATTTTATTCTTCAATTCATGTAAATAAATTGGGAGCATTCTTTAATGATTCCATAAAATTTGTGTAGAATAATGAATGATTTCTATTGAGAACTGAAGTTAATGTTTTTCTAGAATACTATGAATCTCTTTAAAAAAGACATCAACAAATTCATATTCAATATAAATATAATCGATGTTGATTTCCTCCACATTAATATGATACAATTATAAATTATAAATTGTAACTGAAACCCAAAAATAGGATGTAATCTCCATTGGAATATTATACTTATCATCACATTTATAATTGATCATAGGATGGTTTAAAAAATCAATCATAACTCCCCTTCCCTGAGAATTCATGTGGGGTCTATACAAAGAATTAAAATCCAAACCTAATATTGAATCAAATTCAACTATAGGATGAATGACGAATATTTCTAGAAAAATATTCCCACATTCTTCAACTATATATGAATCATTTACTTTAGAATAAATCACCATACTGTTAGATATTTTCACTCCAAATTCTTTATATAATCATTTGGGTGGAATCGTATTACCTTTCCAAAATTCTATAGATATGACATAGTGGGTAGATATGGAATCAAATAATACATTAGAATATCTAGATTAGATTGTATTTGTACCATTCACCACATTTTATCATACCCATTATCAGAAGTTATGACCACATGAAAATTCCCCCATCATATTTAGAGTTTTATGATACCGATCATCATTACTAATTCTTAGGTTTGGTCACTAGATAGCATAATTCCTATTATCCTTACACATTAAGACTTGAAGTGTGGGAGTCTCATTTTTTGTGGATTTCTATTTATTCACATCATTTAATAACTTAATCCCATCATTTTTGCAGTAAAATTTCATATATACTTTCCTTCTAGACATAAAGCATTTATTAGACCTCATAAGACAATTTCCTTTAGGGTTCATTCTATACTTTGATCATAAAGGAGATAAGATTTTCTTTTCTCCATTATATTCATTTTTTTCATTTTAAATTCATCTTAGTTTTATTAATGAAATCATGAGTTTGATATATAACCCCAACCTCCATGTAAACATCGAAAGAACAACAAATAAACTATTCATAGTTACTAAAGACTCTTATAGATAACACTCGTTTAGGGCTTGGATTTAACCCACTGATGAATCAATCAACCATAAGTTATGGTTAGATGATAATCCTAGAATCATACCTGTAAAATCTTTTAAAATTTGACTCAAAGGTACTGATGTATTTATCATCCATTTTCATTTACACTTGTACCTAAATTTTCAACCTTATACAAAGAGTATGACGACTGTACTTATTGAACAATATGTTATGAAATCAACCTAATAAATTGATTAAATATCAACTTGTTATGTTGTTTTATTGATTAGAGTTCACCACTAGTCCTCTTCACCTTCTAATGAATAAATATCTAGAATGACTATATCATGTTCTGAATAATTGACAATAGAGAATATATCCTTAGTGATACTGATCCAATTTTTATAAAAAAAGTGGATCAGAAGACCCGTAGAAAGTTGGTGGAAGATGCATCATGATGGAATTATCAAAATGATTCTCCCTCCATTGATAAATTGGAATTCCGCAATTATTAATAACCTATGAAATTTGGTTGACCATGGAAATAAGGGTTTTCCCTCTAAATTCTCTATAAATCAGTTTTTTAGGAGTTTAATTATTCAATTTTCCTAATCAATTACCATTTACATGGTTCCTACAGGTTCTATCCATTGACATTAACCAATAATCATAGAGTAAGAAATATTTTTCATATAAAGGAAGCACATAATCATGAAAAAAACTTATACTATGTACAAATTATGACACAATGTTTAATATATGACACTTTAGGATTATCCTTATAGACATCCCTAGATGTATCCTTAGAAATATATCTAGGTATATCACAAAATGTTTCACATCCTTGTGTCCAAGGTTGGCAAAACATTTTATCTGATACCAATTTTAAAAACCATCACTTTGAATACATTAACATTTCTTCATTATTGTAGAATACTTAATTCAAAACAAAAAACAACCAAAGGTGGTATTAATTTAGTTCATTCTGAATCGTGGAAGCAAAAACACGAGTACATGAGTGAGCTACATTATCACCCACTAGATTCTTCATTATTGATACCTTATTAGACTCATCATGCATAATAAATATATTTATAACTTTGGGAATGTAAATATATAATGTGGTGAGATCAAATGATCATTAAGGGTAAACAATAGACAAATGTTATAATGTAATGATCATAAGGGTATGATTACATGATCCTGAAAATAGAAGATCATACAATGCATATCAAATATCATAAAACATAGTCATGGAAAAAAAATCGATCATAATATATGAATCAGAAGGGAATCAAGAGCATATTCTATGAAAGAAAAACATAAAAATATAACATGGAATTTTTCATAGTCATATATACATGTAATATAATTCCATACAATTGAAGGATAATTTCCAAAACAAAATAGCTAAATTCATGGGTACTACAAATACAAGATGGGACACACCACAATCCTTATTCGATGTCCATTCCTTGCATGGTATTAGGTTTTCCCATCAACCATAGTGTATCAGGTCAATCAACTTGATTCCAATAAATATATCATGAGATATAAATCATTACCCAATCCATTAGTGGGAGATATAGGTACCATACATCAAATAATTCAATACAAAAATATTTTTTCTTCGAGAATGTAAATCATTCATCATATTATAACACACGGAATAAAACAGTTTTCTAATCATCATTAAATCAAATCAAATAAAACATTGAAAAGAAATGGTTTTCATAAATGACATCATATTAATAAAATAAATCAGTAATAGAAGGTATATTATTGGTATAATTGAATTATATTACATTTAAATAAAAATTATCATCAATTAACTTTGTGTTATATGTATTTTAACTTTTAGAGATCAATTGAATACAATTCTTGAGGAAATTATCTTTTATTTTTTGTAAATTTTTTCATTTTTAAAATTACATACAATTTTAAAAGATAATATTTTATTTTAAAATAAACCAATAATATTGTAAAGGAAACTCAAAATAATATAGAAATAATGATGTAATAAGAATCCACTAATGTTGTATATGTTAAAAAACACCCCTTTCATTATTTTTTTAGATTAGTCACAAAGTTCCTTGTTTGGAAAATAACAAAACAATTCCTTTTAAACCATGTAGTAAAAAGTAAAAAATAGTTAAACTAACAATAAACACCTATAATGTAATATTAAACACATATCTAAGGAATGTTTTGTGAAAACATTGATATTGAATAAAAAAATTCCTTAACTGATACTTGAAATGAAACAATAACATATATTCACGAGTTGGTGAAATGAATATGAATCACGTTATAATCAGTACAACAATATGCCCCATGAAAGAATTAAAATTATATATATATGAAAATATTAAAAAATATAGATGTCTCATTAGAAACATTCATGATATGTATATACACTAAGTAGAAGATATAAAAAGTTAATTGGGAATGTGTTCAATTGAAATAAAAGTGAGACATAAATCCATTAACATATGGCTTGCCTCTCTTCATATTCATATAAAATAAATTTATAATAAATTTAATATTATAATATATCTAGTAAAAAAACATAATTAATTAAGTAACACAAAATAAGATTTAATTATTAACTCTTATTACTTGTTTATAATCCATTCCATGTTTGTGTTATGTTTAGGAAATTTTGTCTTCATTTTACATGCTATTCACGATACTCTAATAAAGATCCTGATTTAATCATTTATGAAATGTAAAAAATGATATAAATATCATATATATTCACTATATTATTATTTATAAAAATATATAATAAATATAAATATAAAATTGAATACATCGTTGATGGAAATGGTAGGTCGTACTTATGCATGAACGGTATTTCCATTTAAAAATTATTTTGAATGAAAGAATGTAAATAATATATAGAAATATATATATAATAATTATTTAATCATAAATAAATAGTATATATATATATTATAAAAATATAGTTTCCATCATAATGGACATCCTTTAGTGGTGGTAAATGAAAAATAAATAACATTATTTCGTGAGGTAGTAGTTCAGCGTACACAATAACATTAAGTTCATTGGCATTTGATGGATGTGTGTGTGAGTATAGGGAGAAACCATAAAATAAATACATCTTTGTCTGTTTACAATACTTATTTTATTGTTTCATCTTATAATAATAATATTTTAGTTGCTGGATAATAAAAAAATAGCTTGTGACAGTATGTTACCTCTTCTTTGGGTAACCCATCCTGGTTTTTATCATAGGGCTTCCTTGGTTGGATTAATTCCCAAAGTTATGCTTTTAGGATTAAGGTTGGTGTTTTGGGATTATTTTTTACATAGTATTTACAATACCAATATGTTATTAAGTGTGAATAAGGAATAAGAACATGTTTCCTTTTATAAGAGAGGATTGTTGAACTTTAGTAATTTCCTTAGAATATTAATTTATAAAAAATTTAATATCAATCAATGTTCCACTAAAATTAAATTTATAACAATATTATTTAATATAGGGTTGTTATATAATCATCCAATTGATTTTGGATATGTTTTGTTACTATTATAAACATTAACATTTTGTTTAACCCAAAGTTTTCATATATTACTTTTAACTAGGGTAGCAAATGTTTCAATAGTAAAGGATGTAATTTTCACATTTGTGATGTTAATTAAATAAAAAATTATTAATTTTAAAAAATAGACCATATTATAATTAATATTTACTTAAATAATTTAATTTAATATTTATTTCATAAAAAATCAATAGTATCAATTTTGAAACTATTCATTACATTAACATTAATGAAAATAAATACATACATGTAAGTTCAAAAACCTTATTTTTATGCAACCATAATATGTAATATTCCCCTTTAAAATACATGGATCATATTAATTATGTCAATCTACATTTCATTTTATATTTATAATTTCATTTAATTGATATATTCATAAATTTAATAATTACTACATCATCATTTGGTATTTAATTATGATAGTTATTTCATTGATAAATATTAAAAATAAATTTCTATAGGGTATATAAACATTTTATAGTCCATAATGTATATATATATATTCGTTCATATCTTCTATTTATATCCATATTTAAACTATTATACATATTTAATGTAAGAGTGTGATATTTTGTCAATCTCAATGATTTTGATAATATCTAAATCAATTTCATTGATATGTATCCATTAAATAAATAAATTATTTATATGTAGGTGATATTTTTCGATTTTACTTCATTAATAAAATGTTTTACCAGTTATAGCGTAGATTTATAAATTTATAATATTATATTTACCCTTAATTACATGATTTACCCATGACTACGTTAAAAAAATAACATTGTTACTATTCAGGTTTTCGAAAAATAAAAGGGAACTGAATAAAAAATATGGACACTATAATTTAAAAATATAGAATCTATATCTCTGAATTAAAAACATATAATTTTCTAAAATTAATTTAAAATTAACCTCATTGAAGGAACGAGAAAACACGTTTTTAAAGTGAAAATTTCCAAATCAATGAATTGTTTTGTATCCATATTCAATATGATATATGATCCAATTACATAAATTCTGTTAAATGATAATTATTTTATCTAATTACTCTTTTAAATCAATCATATATACAATTATAATTATATTTTTTTAAGAAAATATAGTTTTTTTTCAATAACAATTCATTAATTTTAAATATTCATCAAAACATGAAACATATCAAAGAAATACCAAAACATAAGACAGTGTAAATTGTTATATCTCAAAATAAAATAGAAAATTTATTTTTTCCAATATAATTTATAAAACTAAAAAATCTAGATTCAAAACCGATGCACCATAAAAAGGTGACAAAAATGCCTTTTTTAAAAAATATATATTTTATGTGTAAAATTGGATATATTATTATATCCTATACAAAATACAGCTAATATGAACTTTAAAAATTACATTGAATATATTTTTCAATAATATTATCCAATAGAATTTTTTTTTCTTTACTAGTATAAAATCAAATTTTGTGAATTAAAATAAAGTTTTGTAAAATTTTTCTTTTTAATTAGAAAATGGGTTTACATGTATAAATAATATATCCATAATTTAGTTATTCTAGATAATATCATTCATTTTAATTAGTTTGTTATAATATTTCCATTTTAAATAAAAATTGGTGCTTCGTAGAAACTCAGTGTTTCTTGTATGAAAAGACATCAATGAAAATTCAATTATTCGAAAGAAAGTTGACAAAACCTTTCAGCATTAAAATTTAATGCATAAATACCCAAAATTTATTAATTAGAAAACATAAATCCTCAAAAATCAATTCATTTCCTCATAAAAGTTTTCGATATCCTCGATATTCTATAAAAACTCTGACATTAATAGGGAAATGAAAAGAGAAAAGGGAAATACCTAAAAATTGGTAGCAAGATCATATAATTTGGGATGATGTAGTTTTCTGTGTTTCAAATTTAAAATAATAAAAACATCCTATTATATAGAAATAAATAAATAGAGAAAATACAATCCATAAAACACATATTAATACAATAATTTACATCATTTAGTACTCAATATGTTTATCTAGTTCTTGTAAAGTTTTAGAAGTAATTTGGGTGCACACATCTAAGAGATTACAATATATTATTTTGTTTCAATAATAATGAAATATAAATATTTTTTATATTACTATTTCTCTCTAACAGTTCATGGGTATCAATCATATATAATATAATAAAACAAATTTTTCAATAATAAATATAAATTTCAACAAATGGATTTGATATGTTATAAATATACTAGTGGAAATATATTCAAAATATCCTTCAAATATGTCCTTCATAATCTTTAATTTCATGCACTTCAATGATAAATAACAAATTATTCCCCCATATATGCTTCCACATTCATACACATACCATCTCTCTAACAATCCTTTGAAATTTATAGAAAGTATATCAAATAGTGATAGTTAAATGTTCTCTTCTATATTAATTATGATATTAATGAAACTATATAAATACTTGATATCATATATCTATAAAACACGGATAAATATTTCAACATTACATACATATATAGCGCATTATGAGAAATATTGAAACTAAATCAAATAATCTTGGTAAACCACAACTTCTTCAATATCTTTTAAAATTACAATTACCTTATTTTAGATCCATTTATGTGAATAAATGATCATATGTAAATATATGTACATCATATAAAATCATTATTAGTGTTGAACAAAATAAATTTTCTATGTAGAGTTTTATGTCAATATTAAGTTGCATTAAAAATTCTCATACGTATCAATTAACATAAATCATGCATTCAGATATTCCAAATCTCCAAGTAGAAAACAATACCCATGAGATAAATTCAAAACTGGGGATTAAATCCATCAAGGAATCTCATAAGAGATCAATTCAAAAAATATCATTTGGGTATGAATATTTATATAGCTGAAAAAATCATCTATTTGAATTACTATTCTATAAAAATTTTCAGTGTGAATTACTCAACTCTGTGATTATCATATGCGAATCAAATTGATATGTAAATCACCTATCTGAATAAGAACTTATTTAACTGGTCATTAATATTTTTCTCCTCCACTATAAAATATACTACATAAATCAAAAACATTCACTAAAAAAATATCATGAACCAAAATAAATAATATCATGATATTTTATTTTTTATAAGAATACTATATTTTCAATCATTATACATGAAAAATCATTTAGTGAAAAAAAAACGTTGATGTGTTAACAACAAAATAAAAAATATGCCTTCCAATTCTCCATCAATAGCATATACAAAAAAACCTCGAAAATTCATTTTATCAACTGTAATAATAACATATATACCAAATTCAAGGAATCTTGAATTTAACCTATATAACGGTCTATCATCCAATTATCTAGAGGCCCTCAATTATAAACTCATCATAATATTATTTAGTTATCCCAACATGAAATCCTTCAACATAACTCTTTTAGAATGTGACAATGTACTAACACTGATTACATTGTCTTCTAAATTGGAAATCCATCGATTAGTGGATCAGTAGAACAATGGCTATAATTTGATTTTAATGGGATTTTTTCTCGACATGACACAATGTGTCCTACCTATATCATATTAAGCTAACTGTGACACAATTATATTAAATATAATTTTCCATGGGATGTAGACGTGAACAAATAATTAATAAAATGCAATTATATTCCCTAGAGTAATGTACATGTATGCACGCAAACAACTATCTCTGCGGAAAAATTTAGTGGAATAATAATAGACCATAACATATAGTGTATAACCATACATTTAATAACCTAGAGGGAATTAATTAGAGTATTATAATGTTAATCCATATAATAATGGGTAAAAATACATTCCCAACATTAAATTAAATCCCATCTTGAAAATAACTAGCACTAGTGAGAAAATATGATTTCCTAACTCTTGATCTCCATGTCTAACCACTAATTAGGGTTAATTCTCCCAACTACTACTATGTTACAATAATTTCATAGTAGATACATATATCATCTATATAAGAAACAAATGTGGAAAATACCATGCATGGGCGAGTATATATTTACCCATAAATATGCCTCAAAAACAAAATACAAGAAAACTAAATGATAAAATATTCAGATCATCCAAATACACAAAAATGATTATAATGAAACTAAAGAGTGAGAGAGAGAAAGGGGATCTATGTTTTCATATACGAGAAGAGGAATTTCGGTCTACCTACAACTCTAATGGTTCATTTAATATTCACCGTATCACATAGAAAAACCCAAAAATATGTGGGGAGGAAACCCACCTTTCTACCATGCTCTACATTCAAGGGGGAACACTCTCTATCAGTGGACTCAGACCTAGGTGCTTCAGAGGAGTGACACTCTAGACCAACATCATAAAATATCTCTTGGTAACAAATGATAGTTAGAGGTCTTGGACTATCTATATCATGATGGGGGTAACACTTCTTAATAATGAGTACATGTAACCCACACCCTTTAATGAAATGAGGGTTTCCCACCCCAACATCTCTCTGGTGATAATTCCATATCACTATCATCTCTCTGAAGAGAAATCAGAAATATATCATCTAAAATTATATCTCTAATTCCATAATTAAGGATACCATCACATTCTATGAATAAAACTAGCCAGGATATATTATTTTGGGACCAAATCCATCCCCTAGAAAAAGAGATACATATGGTATGTTTTCTTGCGAGATGTAAATTGTGTACGCATGGGGTCACAAACAATTTGACCTCATATTTTATCCTAGTAATGATCTCCCATGAACATGGATTTGGAATCCATGTCATTTTATGAGTTGTTTGATCCTTGACATTTCTAAAACAGTACCCTCTATTAATACATTGACTATACATTGTATGTTTCTCTGGGACACATGGTATGTAGTTTGGATTCTTTATGAAAACAAGTTTCATTATTTTTATTGTAGATAAGCATCACCCACCAATGAATGCACCTGTTTTTCACCTCAAATACATTATGGTTTTTGGAAAAACCTTTTCCACCAATTCATGGCCACCAATAAATCAAAATCCAAATTTTGATCACCTCTAAAGAAATCATCACATATCTTATATCATATTTGATTCAAAAAAACATTAATAAATCACCTATATCCCAAAACACACCTCAATCCATGAAAAAACATAAATTCAATATGTCATTTTTGTAACAACTATAAATATGGTGGTTTTATCACACTCTAAACTAGCTCAAAAATGTCGAATTGGTACCCCAAGGGACAACATTGATGAATTTGTATAACAATGGGGAGAAACTAAAATAATTAAGTGGAATACACCATTATTCTATTTGGTTACATCCAACAATTAAAAATTTTAGAATCCAAGTGTTGAAATCAGCCCAAATATTACAAATATCCTAAAACCAGAATATTTTTCTATTATAGGCTCCTCTAAATAATGCAAAATAAAAAAAAATATAATAAATCCATGATTAATCATTAATCATAGGGAGTAAAATAAATACAAATATCCCTAAAATTATAATGGAAATACTGTTGTAAAAGAACATGTCCACATGCGTTGGAGAATATGATCCATTGTGTTTGATGTAAATCTCATGATTCACCTTGATTCATTCATCATTGATCTTCAAACTTCCAATAACTTCAGGGTACACTCATTCTTCATCTAATTCTCTCTCGGTTATGTGAAGATCCATAGAACAAAATTATAACTATATATCTATATTGGGTTTCTAGGTTTAGGGACATTACATAAAATAATTAATTAATTTAATAAATTCACTTAATGTACTCATCATCAGTTCACTCAAATGAATGTTTATTGATGACCAACTCTAGGTCATTCCTTTGTTAAATATATGTTCTAGAATCAACCAAGTTTATGGATTTCACATATAAGTTCCAAAATAGTTATAAGAAAATTATACCAATATTATGTGAACATTTCATTTAAATTATATTTATATTTTCAAAAAAATAACTATGGGGTCTTCAGAAACATAAATACTATGTAGAATCTGAGGAAGAAGCTAGATATATTTATAAAAATATTAATATGACTAATCAAATAGAACTAGAGTCATTACAATAATGTCACCACCCTACTGATCACTATAATAGTTGTCAAATTGAACACCAAATGGCTCCAAGTTGTTCTCCTCATATGCCAGAGGCATCTGAATAGTAGTGATGGTGTAAAATAAATCCAATGGGGAGGCTACAGTGTAATGACCCAAACATTCATTAACGTAAATATCTCTTGGTCTAATTAAATGTCTCATTATTTAAAATTTATTGAGAAATTATTTGGTTTTATGTCTTGTATTGTTAAAATATTGTTAATACATGTGATCATAGCTAATATAGTCATTGAACAGTGATCAAATGATTAGTCTAAATATAGGTCTTTAACAAATCAGATTTACTCAGACAAAAGAAGCGATGACCTCATTCAGTAGACTTTCCCTATATGAATCCCATTTGATGAATCTCGTAAAGTATATGGTGTCAATGGTCTTTCCCCTTGACCAATCCCAAGATGAGTTTGAACACGTTAAGCTTAAGCGGAACCGACTACGGGAGAAGTGGATGTTAATCAAGATTACCATGCGAGCGATTCTATCCGACACAGCCCAAGAGTCTGTCACCATCGCATACCTTACCCTTTGTTGTTATGTGGGTGTTATATAAGGTTATGTTACATGAAACTAGCATGATGACTATGGACATTATTTTTTTATAAAAATGAGCATTCATTTTGTTATTGTTACTTTGTAAATAGTTCATAAAGGACAAATAATATTTTAGTTAATATTCAACTAATAAATCTAATTTGTTGAATTAATGGATTTTTGAATTAAATATTTTTTTTTAAAAAAATATTATTATATTTAAATTAATTTTTATTAAATATAAATGATCATATAATTTTATGAAGGAAATTGCAATTTTTATTAAGTTTTAAAAGCCATTTTTGTTTTTTAGAAATGTGGTGACATGAACTAGTTTCCCAATTCATGCCCCCTAGAGAAATTTATTAAAATCAAAAAAAAGTTGTGTTACAAAATCGAGGTGTAAAGAACTTACACCAGCACGGAGTAATCGGGGGTACATGATAAGGAAACACAAATATACCAAAGCAAGATGTTGCATCCATCCAGTAATAGATCTCCGGAAAAAGGTAGATCCTTCAATCAAGATCATCCATTCTGGCCTTGACTCTAATCCAAGACTTCAGCAGCCTCATTAAAATGATCATCAACCAGAGCACAATGCATATCATTTCCAAACAGCATCCAGATTAACACATCATGCTGGAAATACAGTATCCATTTCGAAACAACATGCTAGAGATTCAAGTAGAAATCCATCCAAAAATCATCCATATGCACTGATAATGCTTCAAGGAGTTTCAAGTAGATGACTGTATAAACAACCAGAAGACGAGAAATCTAATCTTCAACAGCCAACTACCAAAAAATGTCAAACATTAAGACCTTTAAAAACATCTCATCGACCAAGATGTCCCGCAACCACAGGTGCAAAGGAAGTCCACCATCATTGAAACAGTATGGCACGAGACACCAACAGAAATAGTAGAGAAGAATTGTGGATCAAATGGTGAATATATGTTTTATCATTAAAATAATGTGATTTTATATTTTTTTGATTTATTTTACAAAGAATTAGTGGACCCTTCATGACTTATAAAACATTTTGTCATTTTACATTGTTTTCCTTGACACTGTGACTCTAATCCACATAAGCACCATAAATATTTTAAGAATTTCGTCCATTCGCCTTATAAAATATTGCTTTACACTCCCCTTTGTGATAAAACTTGGGACAAAAACCAGGTGATGGTTTGTGGAATTGACAAGTTTAATTTGTGTTGACCCAAACCTAAATAATAATGAATTCCCTCTTCTTTCCTATATAAACCAAACCAAGCTACAACTTCCTCTTCACTACAAGACTTAGGAGTTAGTCAAATCTCTCCCCTCCTATCTATATAATCTTACCCAGTCACCCCAACCTCCCAATAATCTTCTCTCAAGCCTTTCCCAAGCCTTTGGGATCACACGTCCAAGTAAGGGATTTCCTTTTTTTCATTTTTTTCCCCATTTCATTATGTTGTTTTACCCTTTAATTTTCAATTATAATTGTTTTGTTATGATTTTTCACCACCCCCATACATCCCTTTCTATGTTCTAATGATGTGAGACCCCTATATCTCATTATAAATTCCCCTCATGTACACCCGTTACCATGTCAAAATTCCTTAATGAATCTATCTCTCCTCATTTACATTCAATCAATTCATTGGTATTGTGAATATAAATTCCATTGCATATATTGGGACATGTATCCATATGAACCCCTTTATATCCATTTCAAGTAAATATGATTATACACCCATTTATCTCTCATCATCCATTTTTTTGAATTCCTATGTCATGCCATTACGCTGCCGAAATTGCACCACGATTTTTCAAACCAATGACATTGTGTAGTGAATACCATGAAAATTTCCCAATCAAACAGTATTCAACATTTTTCACATTTAATTATTGATTATAATGTCTCATGTATGAATTAAACATTTATTTTATCATGTAATAAATGATGTGGTTTAATGAATCCGTGTTATATGATCCATGGGGCACATTTATGCATGAAATGAAATGTTTAAGAAGGCTGTGCCCTGATTGCTCTCAAAGGCATTGGGTAATTATTAGTATCATGATACGTCAAGTGAAATGAGGTTTTACTCATTCTAATTCATTTACAATGAGGGTTTACTCATGATCCATGTGTTATGAGCCTTTTCTCATGCTAAAATCAAGTTAAATGTTGTTGCCACATTTCTATATTAAGATTATCATCATTAATCAGGCCTTTATGTTAATGTTTCTCTTATGCTCCATTGATATTACTATTATCTAACATGTACTATATTCGACTTGTTATTCCATGTTTATTCCCTTACTAGGCTTTATATCTCACCCTTTTCTCAAGCATGTCCTCAGTTTATCCTATGCAATGCTATGTATGAGGGAATATAGTGGTCATGTA
The DNA here is from genome assembly GCA_963277665.1 of Viscum album. Classification (NCBI taxonomy): domain Eukaryota; kingdom Viridiplantae; phylum Streptophyta; class Magnoliopsida; order Santalales; family Viscaceae; genus Viscum; species Viscum album. The sequence goes on along the minus strand of OY728120.1, from coordinate 1,161,064,984 downwards.
AAGGATGATTTCAATAAAGATGTTGTATTTCATTTTTTAAGTTGTTCAGTAATGATACTAATCCCCAAAGACAATATACCTCTTTATATTATAAGTCGTATCAAGTGAAATTTATGTAATAAATCATGTTTAAGTTTGAAATAAAAGAGCAGGGTTGTCATAGTTGATTTTTAGAGGATATGTTTACTTATTTTTGGGATTAGGGTTAGAAAACCCTAGTGAAGATGAAGAGACATTAATAAGTAGAATAAAAACATAGCTAAGTATTTGTGAATGTTGATTAAGTTGTTTATCAAGAAAATACATCCATGTCTGGATACAAGCAGGTAGAGGTTGCTCTGGAACAGATGTATCCTAGGGGTCAAATCCGAAAACATTGTTTTGAGCTAGACTTAAATGAGAAGTGGTGCACAACAATAAGCCTTTCTGCACTATTGTTTATGAATTTCATGGGGATATTCTTTATTAAATTTACAAGCTTTGTATGAACCATTATTGAGGGAATAAAAAAATCCTCTAGGAATACATGTTAGAAAGTAGATCATGGATAACATAGATTGATGAATATAGATTTATAAGTTAAGGAATAAAAGTAATTTATAATCATCTATTTTGGTCCGTGGATTACACATTATGTGTTACCCCAAACATTCATTTTATTCTAGGTAATGGATAGTACTACGAGGACTCGGGAAAACAACCAATGTGGCGATCAATGTGATGACTGTACTAATGAGATGCTGAATTTGATGGGAGCGGGAATCTAGAACATTGTCATGCTTATCTCTTAGTTAACTAAATCTAGTGATAGAAACAAGGGTTAAGAGTAATGTTAACCCCCCCCCCCCACCAAAAAAACAAGTCGCTTTTGAGAGCTTCATTAGACAAAGTCCTTCTAATTTTAATGGATCATCTGATCCCTCAATCTTTTGACAATGCATCAACTTAATTGAAAAGATCATCTCCATAATTCAATGTTCCGAACAAGATAAGGCTCTCTTGGATGCTTATCGTATGGAGGGTGAAGTAGATGAATAGTGTACGTTGATCAAAAATACAAAGCATGAGGAGGAGATCGAGGTGTTGGAATAAACAGATTTCCAAAAGAGGTTTTTCGATAAATATTTTTCGTGCACCCTCTGATATAAGATGGAAAGGGAATTCTTTGCCCTTAAGAAAAAAAGACGATGAATCTTTTGTATCGTACAAGGAAAACATCACAAGGCATGCACAATATGCCTCTAGCTTTGTCGTTAAACCTGAATGCAAGGTTGACTGCTTCTTTGGTTGGATAGCACCTATCCTATAGAAAGCAATGGTTATCCGGGACTTCGACAGCTATGAGGAAATTGTCTGATGTGTCCTCAATGTCAAAATGGAGATCAGAGAATCTAATGGGTGTCATGGGGATATAAAGTGTATGGTGGACTTCAACATTGGCGGTCCGATGGATAAATCCAATAGTGCTAGGAAGATCCATCACACCACTTTCCAAAGTTGTGGAAATAAGAACCTTGGAAATTGGCTAATGTGGATGACGAAATGTTATAGGTGTGGAATAGAAGGTCTCCCACTAAGGAAAAATGCATATTTAGCGGCGTTTCTTTCCGTGTCGCGGCAGTTTAAAATGCCGCTAAATTGATTGGCAGCGGTTTTCAAAAACTGACTCTAAATTGTGCATCGAGAAACTTTTCGTGGCGGTTTTCAAAACCGTTGTAGATGGTTTCGCATCGGTTTTTTAAATTATTTATTTTATTTTTATTTATGTTTTTTATTTTTTTAATGTTTTTTATTTTTTTAATGTTTTTTATGTTTTTTTAATTTTTAAATTTTTTAATGTTTATATTTTACTTATTATTTATTATTTATTTATACTATTTATTTATTTAATAGTTTCGTATTAATTTATTAGTTTCATATTTATTTTATTAGTTTCATATTTATTTTATTTTTTATTTACTTATTTCATATTTATTTTATCTATTTCTTTTTTAAATTATTTAATTTATTTAATTTATGTAATTTATTTAATTTTCTTAATTTTTTTAATTCGTATTACTTTATTTACTTTATCCATGCCCATGCACTTGCACATGCCCATGCACATGCCCATGAAATATAAAGAAATATTACGTTTGGTGAGATTTAAGATTTGAACCCCTAACCTCTTGCATATTTTCCAAAAACTTTACCACTCCCACATTCTTGTCATGTGGTTAATAAACAAAATTTAATATACTTATATATACTAATTGAAAAAACCAATAATAAAAAAATAATATATATAAAATCTATAATAAACCAACAATAAGAAAGATTTAATAATTAATAATTAATAATCAATAATTAATCATTATGGATCTATTTTTTATATATTGTGTTATTTATTTAATTATTATTATTTACTATTTATTAAAAAAATAACAAATAAATTTTTATAGTATTTATATAAATTATAAAATTATGAAAATAAGATAACAAAATAATAAAATTAATAAATTAAAATAATAATACAATAAAATAATAATACAATTAATAATAAACAACAAATAGTAAACAATAAACAATAAACAATAAATATGAAATAATAATTAATAATTAATATTTACTAATTAGTAAATAATAAATAAAAAAATTTAAAAAATAAAAAATATAAAATAAAAAATAAATAATATTAAAAAATAGTAAATAAATAATATTAAATACCAAATAATAATAAATAAAAAATAATAAAAAATAATAAACAATAAACAATAAACAATAAACAATAAACAATAAACAATAAACAATAAACAATAAACAATAATTAATAAATAATAAATAATAAATAAATATTAATAATAAAAATTTAAAATTTTAATATTAAATTTTAAATTTTAAATTTTAAATTTTAAATTTTAAATATTAAATATTACATATTAAATAACAAATAAAAAACAATAAAGATTAAACAATAATCAATAAATAGAAATAAATAATTAGTAATAATAAACAAATAAGAAATAAGAAATAATAAATATTAAATATTAAATATTAAATAGGATATAATAAACAATAAAAAAAATAATAACCAATAAAAAATAATAAATAAAACATAATAATAATTAATAAATATTTAATAATAAATAATAATAAACAGATAATTAATATTAATGATTAAATATTAAATAATAAATATTAAATAATATATAATAATATATAATATATAATATATAATATATAATAAACAATAAATAATAATACATAACAATGAATAAATATGAATAAATTATAAATAAATACTAAATACTAAATACTAAATAAAAATTAATAAATAATAAATAATAAATAATAAATAATAAACAACACATAATAAATAAATATAAAAAATAAAAAATAAAAAATAAATAATAACAATTGATACATAATTAATAATTATAAATAAATAAATAATAAATAATAAATAATAAATAACTAGTAACAAATTTTATTATTAATAATAATATTTTATTAGTAATAATAATAAATAATACATAATAAATAATAAATAATAAATAAATATAAATAATAAATAATAAATAACCAGTAAAAAATAATAGATAATAAATAAATTAAAGTATATTAAAAATAATAAATAATAAATGAAACACATGAAAAAGTTTGAAAAGGCGTGATAAGGGATAAAAACTCATGAAAACGCATGAAAACAGACGTAGAAGCATGGATAAGGAAGCATTAGAAAGCATGGGAACACATGAAAACTCATGACAACTCTGAAAAACCACTTATGAATTCAATATAATCATCTTAATAACCAACAAAAAACCATTAATAAAGATGACAAGTCCTGGAATCCCAAATAAACAGTAATAAATGGAGCAACTGTTAAAACATGTAAAAACGGTCAAGAAGTGACAAAAACATTGGACCCAAAAAATTTGAGATAACTTATGATCTGAGAGTCTGTTCTAGATCCTCGATCAGTTAAATCAATGATCATGAAACGGTCTACGACCTGATAGGTGAATGTGACCGGATGGACTGGCGGATCGGAAGTTACGACCATAAAAAAACGTTGATGGGGGAATGATTGCTAGAAACTCGGAATCAAAAAACACAACAAACCTGATACCCAATAAAAAGGCCATAACATATGATCCAAGAGTCCATGTGGGCACCGTGACTAGTCAATCTGAAGCTCATAGAACAAACTATGATCTGGCTGGCAGAGGAGTCCAAACTGACACACAGATTGAAAGTTAAGTCTGTTTGAAGAGAAGTTTGATGAGACACCTGTCAAGGAAACTGGGTTTCAGAAGCCTTTAGAGGGGTTTTTGGGGTAGAAAAACACAACATAATCTTTCTTATGGGGAATCGGTGTGTATCTCTCTTCGATAGCTTCGATTTGATATGTGGTAGAGCCTAAACAGACACCTAGAAAGAAAGTTGTGGTCGTTTGAAGTTGAAGAACTTTTTTCAAAATTCTTTTAAATCTCATATCTTCCGCACATTATACCCTCTCATGGTTTTGATTATACCTGCCTCTAGAACACTTCATTATCATCGATTTGACTAGTCGTGGCACTCCAACAGACACCCAAATCAAAAGTTATGGTCGTTTTAGGGATATCAAGTTTTCTCATGTTTTTTTATTTTTTTCTATTCATATCTTGGTGGTTTTACCCAAACCACCTCTATTCCGTGGTGATTTTTTAAAAAAGCACCGCTAATCCCCGAAAAGTTAAAATAAGTCATATTAAAAAATTTAACACATTTCACGACGGTTTTTAAACCACCGTGAAACTCCCATTTTCCTGTAGTGTCCTAGCTATTAACTGTCGACAAGAAAAACATGCGGTTGCGACAGAGGAGAGGAATGCTCTGATTGTCCATCAATGCAATGTTCATTTCATCGATGAAATGAACTGAGGAACTTCTCAAATCATTGGCCTAACCTAAGGGTTTTTTGAGGCAACCCACAGCCTCAAAGGCATCAATGGAGATCTTTTGCTATCACTACTGCCAAAGTGAACCCCGACAACAAAGTGGTGATAGGTACGCTAGTAATTCATTCAAGAATAGTGAACATACTTTTTTATTATGGTTCTACACATTTTTTATATCTCGAAAGATTAGTAGAATAATCCCAACACCACCAAAAATCAGCTATTTAAAGATATCGGTCATTTTGGAAAATGGGGCAATCATTTCATCCAATAAATATAACTCATCCCCAGTCTTAATTTATGTATTTAACTTTCCAGTGAACCTCATCATACTACCTCTTATAGAATTTGTTGTAATTATCATCATGGACTGGCTTTCCATATATAGAGCCAACAGAAATTTCAATGAGATTAACATCACTCTCCATATGGATAATCATCCTCTGATTCCTTACATGTGCAATGAGAAGGTTGAATCTTATTTAGTTCCATCATCTCAAACATGGATAGTACTTCCCTATGAGCATGTGCCTATAGTTAGATGACTGTGTCCTAGGAAGAAACCATCCTTGAAGACATTCCTATTATGAGGGAATTCACTGATGTGTTTCCTGTGGAATTTCCTGGTCTTCCTCTTAGAATAGATGTTGAATTTTCAATTGATCTTATACTTGGGAGGTTTCCAATATCCAATACACCATATATAATGGTTTTTTGGAGCTTTAAGAGACTAATAAATAACTATAGGAGAATCTGTATAAAGGGATTATATGCCCAAGTGCTTCATCATGGGGTGCACCAGTCCTCTTCGTCATGAAGAAACATGGATCAATGTGCCTTTGCATAGATTATCATGAGATTATCAAAATCACTATAAAGGACAAGTATCCTCTCACATGAATTGTTTACATGTTCGATCAGCTGTGTGGAGAAAAATACATATCTATGGTGGATTTGTGTTCAGGATATTATCATGTACGGGTGAGGAAGGTTGATATCCCCAAGACTACTTTTCGTACAAGATACGAGCACTATGAATTCATAGTAATGCCTTTCAGACTCACTAATGCTCCAAAAATCTTCATGGACTTGATGAATAGAGTATCTAGAGATTACCTCTACAAATTTGTGGTGGTCTTTATAGATGATATTCTAATATACTCCAAAACCAATGAGGATCATGAGGATTATCTATGAACTCTACTAGAGACCTTGTAGAATGAGAAGCTCTATGAAAAGTAAAACAAGTGTGAGTTATTTTTGAAGGAGGTCTCATTATTGGGCCATATCATCAAATGTAATGGGATATCAGTGGACCCCTCCAAATAAAGTTTGAATAGATGGATGGCCGAGTCCAACATTTTTATTAGATATCTGTAGCTTTTTACGGACAGCTGTATATTATCGACAATTTGTGGGAAATTTTTCATGATTGTCCAACCCTCTTAACAAGATAAATCGGAATGGAGTAATGATTACATGGAGTGATGAATGTGAAAAAATCATCAAGGAGTTGAAAAAGAGGCTTATCACAGCGCTCGTGCTAAAATTACCCAAAAGTGGAGATCCTTTTGTGGTATGCAGTGATGCTTTTATGAAAGGACTGAGATGTGTGTTAATACAAAATGATAAATTCATTGCCTATGATTCAAGGAAATTAAAAGTTCATGAAATGAATTTTCCAAAACATGATCTAGAGTTGGATAGGGTGGTCTTATTTTTAAAAATTTGAAAGCATAATCTCATTGGGGTGATGTGTGAAATAAATACAGACCACAAAAGCCTCAAGTATATATTCACACAAAAGGAGATGAACATGTTCCAACGAAGATAGTTAGGTTTGGTCAAAGACTATGACTACTTAACTAATTACCATCCTATGAAATTGAACAAGGTGGTAGATTCTCTAAGTAGAAAGGATCCAATCATCTTATATTTGATGTAGATGGACATGGGAATCATAAAGAATAGAACATCCTCAATCCTTTCGCAGATTGTTGTTCAACCGACATTTTTTGGAATGATTAAAGGATTCTCAAAGAAAGGTTGTGGAAATTATAAAAAGTAAGGAAGCTATCATAAATGGGAAATCCTCATAGTTCATGGTTGACATGGATGAATTCGTGAGATTTGGGTTACAATTATGTGAACCATCTGATCTAAAGATACAAAATGATCTTCTAGATGACTCACATAGCTCAACCTTCTCTATTAATTTGGGGAGCACAAAGATGTATCATGATCTCCGAGAAAACTTTTTGTGAGAAAATATGAAATGTGACATAGTGGACAATACATCAATGGGCCTGGTATGTCAGCAAGTGTAGGCTGAGAAGAAAAAGTCTATGGGGATGATGAAACCACAACCCATACCAACATGGAAGTGGGACAACATTACCATGGACTTTTTCACTAGACATCCATGGAAATCTAGTGGAAACATTTATTAATGGGTCATTGTGGATCATCTTGCAAATACACAACACTTAATATCGATTAGGGAGGACTTCTCATTGGATCAACTTATACAGATTTACATTAAAGATTTGGTAAGGCTATATGGAGTACCACTATCTATTGTATCTAACCATGATATGAGATTCACCACGATGTTCTGGAAAATTCTCCAACATGCTCTAAGAATTGAACTGAACTTCAGTACGACACATCATCCTCCAACTGATGGCTAATCTGATAAAACCATTTAGACAATAGATTATATACTAAGATCAAGTTTTATGGACTTCAATGGAGTATGGGACCAACATCTTCTACTAGATGAATTCTCCTACAATAACAGTTCCCACTTGAGCAACCAAATGGCACCATATGAAGACTTATATGGGAATAGGTGCAGAACATTGGCTTGTTAGGGTGAAGTCGGCGAGCATAAGCTTCTATGACCAAACATAGTCAAAGGAATGGTATAGAAGTTGAAAACCATTCAGAAAAATATCAAGGTAGCCCAGAGTCGATAGCAGAGTTATGGAGATAATCGTCAACGAGACCTTGATCTTAATGATGGAGACATGGTATTTCTATGCATATCTCTATGGATGAAGGTTCGGAGTTTTAGACAACATTGGAAGTTAAGTCCTAACTACATTTTCCCCTTAGAGATTCTAGATCGTGTCGGGCATGTGGCCTATAAACTATCATTTCCACCTACCATGTTCAATGTACATGGTTTCTTCCACGTATCCCTCTCAAGTAAGTACATACCAAACCCTTCACATATATGCTCTTCAAAAGTAGTTCAACTAGAGGTTGATCTATCTTACTAGGAGAATCTAGTGAAGATCATATATCACAGAGAAAAAGATTTATGAAATAAGACAATTACCCTCATCAAGATTTTATGGTGAAACCACAAGTTTGATGAAGTGATATTGGACTTGAAGGAGGTGATGAAGTAGAGGTACCCGCATTTGTTTTAGAGTGGGAAAAGGAAACATTGAGGGTGAAATTAACGACCCAAAAATTCATTAATGGAAATCTCTCTTGATATAGTAAAATTTCACATTATGTAAAATGTTCTGTGAACTACATTGATTATATGTTTTGGATAATTTAAATATCGTCCTGAAATGTGACCTTTGCTAATATAGTCGTTGAATAGAGATCCGGTTTTTAGTCTGAATATAGGGCATTAACAAATCTGATTTACTCAGAAAATGGAATCGATGGCCTCATCCAATAGATTTTCCCCATATGAATCCCAATTTTCATGGCTAGGAAAGAGATGAAGTCATTGTGATTCTCTCTTGATGAAGCCCAAGTAGATCTTAACACATTAAGCTTGAGCAGAACTGACTACGAGAGAAGGGGAAGTTAATAGAGATTACCACCTGAGCGATGTTATCCGAGCCCCCCAAGAGTCTGTCACCATTTCACACCGTACCCTTCAGTCTTATGTGGGTGTTCAAAGGGGTTATTTAATAAGACCATATCACTATGACTATGTACATTATTTTTGTATAAATAATGTTCATTTGTTTTATTATAGTTACTTTGTAAATAGTTTTTAAAGCACAAATAGTATTTTTAGTGAATATGCAAGTAATAAATCAATTTGGTTGAATTAATGTATTTTTGAATTAAATAATATTTTAATAAAATAATATTTTAATTAAATTTATTTTTATTAAATATAAATAATCATATAATTTTATGTAATAAATTGTAATTTTTATTATGGTTTGATAGACGTTTTTGTCAAAACCCATGAATTTTCGATAAATGTCAGTTTTTATATTAAAATTAAAAATTCACATCTTTTTAAAATTATTTACATAAAATTAATATTATAATTGGAATTAGGACGTCGAAATTATCCAATGGTGAATTTTTCATAATTTTTTGAGATAGTCAAATTTAAGTGTAAAACGTAAATATCGTTTAAATACATAATGTGTTTTATGACATCATAATGAACTAATAATTATGTAATAAATTCATATAAAAATTATTTTCGGCCAAAATATGTTTTATAATTAAAATAAAGTGATTTTAGATTTGATATATTTATTTTACAAAGCTTTAGTGGACCCTCCAAGACTTATAAAACATTTTGACATTTGAAATTGTTTTCTTTGAGATTGTGACTCACCTCCACAGAATCCACCTCAATATTTTAAGATGTTCAAACATTAGCATTAAATAATATTTCCTTCAACTCCTCTTTGGAAAAAAACATTGGCAGAAACCATGGGCTGGTTTGTGGTATTGACTAGTTTAATGTGTTGTGACCCAAACCTGAATAAAAAAGAATTCCCTCTTATTTCCTATATAAACCCACCCAAGATCCCACTTCCTATTCACTCATACCATTTGGAGTTCATCAAAAGTCTTCCCTAATCTCTCTAAAAACCTCACATGGTGCCCCAAGCTCCCAAGAAGAATCTATCAAGCCTCTCCCATGCCTTTGGTATCACACTTCCATGTAAGGGATTTCCTCTTTTCTCATTTTTGTCTGAATTTCATATTATTGTTATTCCATTTTATATTCAATTATAAATATTGGGGTATGATTTTAATCCTCCCCCATAATTCCATATATATGTTTGAATTATTATATACCCAATTCTATCTCATTATATGCCCCTCATGTACACTCGTTTCCATTCCGAAATTCTGTAAGGAATCACTATCTCCTCATTTACATTCAAGCAATTATATCATATTGTGAATATAAATTCCATTAACTATGTTGGGAAATGTATCTATATGACCCCATTACATTAAATTTCTTGTAAATATTATCATACACACATTTCTCTCTCATCAAATTTTTTTATGAATTACTATGTCACGCAGTTACGCTTCCAAAATTGCACTGTGATTTTCCAAACCAATGTCATTGTGTTGTGAATACCATGCCCATTTCTCTATTAAATATATTCACCAATATGCACATTTACTTATTGAATTTAGTGTTTTGCGTATTAATTAAACATTTCCATTATTGTTGAATAAATGATAAGGTTTAATGAATCCATGTTATATAATCCATGTGGCACATTTATGCATGAAATGAAATTTTTAAGAATAGTGCACCCTGATAGAGCTCCAATGCATTGGGTAAAGATTAGTTTCATGATAATTCAAGTGAAATGAGGGTTTACACATTATAATTCATGTTCAATGAGGGTTTACACATGATCCATGTGAAATGAGAGCTGGCTCATGCTAAAATCATGTTAAATGTTATTGTGACATTTCTATATTAAGATTATCATGCATTATCATGACTTAATGTAAATGTATTTATTATTCTTCATTGATATGCTTATTTTCTAACATGTATTGTATTCCTCATGTTATTCCATGTTTATTCATTTATTGGGCTTTATCACTCACCCTTTTCTCATCCATGTCCTCAGGTTGTCCTATGCAATGCTAAGTACAAGGGAATGTAGTGGTCATGTAAATGATTATTTCAATAAGGATGTTGTATTTCATGTTTTAAGAAGTTATGTAATGATCATAATCCCCAAAGACACTATACAACTCAATCTTCTATGTTTTATCAAGTGAAGATTATTTAAAAAATCATGTTTATGAGTGAAATAAAAGAGCATGATTGTCATATATACCCAAAATCTCAGAGTTTCACAGTGGTAAAAAATGCATAAAATAGGAAACAATCAAAGATAATAATAATTAGATGATATATGTAATATCAAATAAATAGAAAATATGTCTAATGTCAGTTCATACAATTAATTATTTGCAAATAATGTTGAATAAGCTAAAATAGTAACATACAACATTTTTTAATTTCAGTATATAATAACGAAAAGATATCAATTCCCCATGGGTTATCGCCATTGTCATCCCGAGCTCGAGCTCGGTCCTTTTATCCTAACATATAGGTAAATTAAAAATTGCACAATAAAGATCCATATCCATGTAGACAAGTAGGTTTACTCGAGCTCTAATGGTTCCTGAGCATGGTCTGCGATATAAATCATAGTTGGTCAACCCCCATAGTAAGTATCCCAAACCATCAAATTTATAAAAATATATCAGTGAAAGATGATATATAATATGTATGGGAGTACTAAAATGTAAGAAACATATAACATTTAGGATTCCAAATACACTCAAATATGTTTAATTAAAGTCATTTATGTGATATTTTTCTGATATAATAGTGAGATATGTTTGATATACAATGATCAAATGATGTTTTAGCTCATTTTTTAAATATGTCACAAGAAATGACATGTAGAATGTCATCCCCCATAAGATACAATCAAGTTTCACAAAAATTAAAAATGTAAATCATGATCAAGAAAGAATCAATGATTTTGGATTGTCTAGGATGACACATATTATGAATTATTTCATTCATTATTAAATTTATATCACATGTTTATCCATGACATTCCTATATTGGAATTAATTTTTCACTCTATGTATAATATCAACCAAAACCCTACATGACAATCCATAGTGAACCACCCAGGAAACCGATATCTCTTTATGTGAGGAATATGCTCCATGTCATATAAGTACATACTTTGAGGTCCTATATATAAGCTACAAGTATCACCCATGGAATATAATAATAACGCATGATTCCATCCATGAAATCCCTCATATAACAAGATCCATGTATAACTCAATATAAAAGTCTGAATACATTAATATTCCATCCATGGAAGCCGAATATCACTCCGGAATAAAATGAAATCCTCAATGACGTCGTCCATGGCGTCCCCCAATAGATCCATGCATCTCCCATGGAATAATTACATTTAACCATTGAATCCATCAATGTAATCCTATGTTAATCCATGTATCACCAAATGTATAAAGGTCAATAATCACATGATTCCATCCACGAAATTCCTATATGAATTCATGTATCACCAAAGTCTATTTATCCTTTAACAAAAATAATTTCAATTAAAAGAATCCTAAACAAATCCATGGTAAAAACCAAGAGAGCCCTTAATCAAACTCACCTCAAGAGGGTTATATAGCATTGGATAATCACATATGGTTTGGCCTTTAATTTACACATGTGGTCATAACTCAGACAACATTCATCACATTCAGAAGAATTTTTTTTTTTGGATTTATCATTATTTATCTAGTGTGGGAATATGAGGATAATGAGATTCCAATGATCGCCTAATTCATTTCCTAGAATGCTCTCAAAATAACTCAAAAGGGATATCAATTCCAAATATATTTAAAGAATCACATGGAAAATTACAATATAACAATACTAATAATCCTATCAAGCTACCACATGGTTTAGTTATCAATTATCTCCCATGGGAAAATACTTATATCGAGCATCCCAATCATAATAACCTATTATACAATGTCGTAGAATCAAAATCACATAGGATTATAAATACAAGGGAAATTCATGATTAATTATGAAATGAAAAAACAAGGTCCAAGGATCATGGTCACTCAAAAAATCCCAATTAATACATTAAATTCACATTGGGATCTACAAATAAATTACATATATGGTATTTAATGACATTTGGTAAAAAGCCACACCATAAGATATACAAGGCTAAATAAATAAGAGTTCTATTTAATAAGAAACCCTAAGGGGTGCTTCATGTTTAAAAGTATCTCTAATTGCATAGACATAAACAGAATTCAAATTTCCAAAATTGATATTATAATCATTATATTCTTAATGACAACTACATGACATAGTCCTCATTTTACTCATGTGGGAACATCATTTGACCACCATTAAAGGGATTTGCATTAAAATTTTATAAACGATCACATGAAGTAATACCTATAAAAATTAGAAAACATAACTAAGAATTATAAAATAGTTATCTCTGCTTATTGGTTTGATGGTAGCGCACCTCTATTGGAGAGGTTTTATTGCCAAAACATGACATAATTTATCAAAAATTCATTTATCCTATTTAAGAATATAATTCGATAGTTATAGATCTATTAATAATGGAATCATATAATAAAACATATTTAAATAAGAAATTTATGAATCATTTATAAAAAAGCTCACGAATAGGGATCCTACATCAAGAAGAGGACCAAGATAACTTAAGGGACATGTATGGTTAGGAAACAAAAACTCTAAACCAACCTCCACTTGGACACACATACATTTATATATATATATATATATTAATATACCTTTTAATTAAAATTCACATATTCACCTCGCTATGATGAAGTACCCGTGAGGAAGATATATAAATACATACCTATGTATCTATGTGTGAACAATCAATGATGATTAAAACTACCTATAATTATCATTCACCCTTTAACACACCCAATGGATCCGAATTAAATGGTTAAAAATAAAACAATGTGTAAGGAAACATACCCAAATTAGTGGTGGAAGGATGAAACAGACCCATCTGCCTCGCCCTCTACAGTGAATTTTTTAATTCAGACCCCTGAGTCCCATCTATGCCTTCGCACACCCTAATACCAAGGGAATACCAAAAATAGGGTATTAGGCCAACCCTAGGTTTTCAACCGAGTGAAAAAATTGGTGATGGGAGACCAATCAAGGTTGAAGAGAAGGAGTAGAATTTGAGAGAAGTTTCTTCTATGAAGATACAGAGAGGAGTATTAAAGGAACCACCTTGATTGGGCCAATATATATGAAGTCATGAGAGGTTCGAGCTAATGGACAAGGGGAAGGGATCTGTTATGTTTCACATCCTTGGTATGGGAAAGGAACACTATATGTTCCATTTATTTTTATTTTTATTTAATTAATAAAAATCATTAAAATATGGTCTTGGTGAAGGGTTTATGCTAAAAGGATTAACAGATAGTGAACCAATGGTGAACCCATTTTTGGGAACCTGGAACAAACCGCACATCTTGTCCCGAATGATTTATAAAGCATGCACCAACCATGTGGATAATAGTGTTTAGGTAATACCTCTACCAGTAACCATTAAATCTTGGTGAATAGTTTATAAAACAATGTGTATCACGTGAAATTTCCTTTTTCTGCTATAAAACAAGCCACACTATTTCCTTCTATGGGCAACATGGTCTTCAAAAAAACTATGCACCCTCTGCAGCTCCATTAAAACCTATTTTTCATAGTTTGGATCTCCCAAAAAACATTGAGATGCCATGTAATATTATTGGGCCTTCAACCAAGTATAAAATATAACATAAATTACACAAAACAATAATAATTATGTTTGGATGTTTGGTTATAAAAATTACCAATACAATAATCAAAAAAATTAAAATTCCCATAGAATATTGTCTGGTTAGATAAAAGGTCTTACAAGCACCCCACCATAGATCTTCTCATCAATGAGTTTTGGAATAAAATTAATAAATCAACAAGACTATAAGTTTTTTGAATCACTGTTCAATGTTGACGTCATTTTTCAAAACACCCATCCCACCATAATGTACCACATAAGCACACAACACACATGCTATAAAAACACAATCGAACGCTCGATTTATAGTAGAAACATTAGAGGGGATATTACTTAAGTCCTATTAACCAATGAAATTATCATGTCATCATTTTTTTAATCATATGATAAATGGTTCCCCTCACCTTAAGCTTTAACATTAAAAAAAAGGACAAAAATCAATCAAGTCTTTTTTCTAACAGCTGGAATTGGCTTTCAAATCACAACCCAAAAAATATTAATGATGATCCTAGAGTATTTCAATAAAACTATGAAGCCTTCCTTTAAGGATCATACATTTAAAATAACCATAACTTATGAAGATCACAAATTATATCTGGTGACTCTTCTAGACCAACCAAAAACATGGCCATTTGAAAGTATTGTATCACATAAAAAAAGGTGTAGACTAGTTCCAGCCCACTAGAAACATTATCCTTAAATAATTACATAAATGTCTGATAACATGTCCAATATACCCTCCGGTTAAACCCACTGGAGTCCTTGTATCTATCCCTAGGTATCCAATACACCATGTTATAAGTGAGATATTTGTAAAAATAAAAAACATCCACTTAAGAACATTGATAGAGATAAAGATACATTACCCTAGAAATCACATCAAATGAAACAATAGGTTTCCAAAAGTCTATCTGAGGAATTCTTTTATGGGAAACCAAGTATCACTTAGGACTAACCATGACTCAACAATATCTATTCATCAGGCATACAACATAGAAATAGGTCAAAAACTACCCCAATAACATTCAAACTTTAGCCCGACATATAACTGACACATTGTTAGTGCATCTAGGATTATGTAATGACAGGGGACATGCCTGTCCCAATCAAGATAAGTACACTAAAAGAATCCAAAGGATTACTAGAAGTGAAATTGAAATATTAATGTAATACCATGAGATTTTATGAGAAATATTATTTTTAATTTCTTTGATGTCTTGTGTTTTACGCTACACCAAGATCATCTTGCTCTATACGCAACACCGTATTATCTTGTACTATACGAAAACACTATTCTTGGCTTTTGTTGCACGCAAGAGTGGCCTTCCTCAATAGAGTCTGTTGTACACAATACCATGTTCCACTAAAAAACAATATATTGTTATAATATTATTATGAACTAGAATTTATGAATATTATTAACCGGATTTTGATTTTTTTAACAATATCATTCACCTTACACATATTCTAGAAGATGGTATGAGGAAAAATAAATTTTTCTGTTAAAATAATTTTTTTTTAAAAAAAATCCAGTTTTTATGCCTTTTGATGGCGCACTAACATTAAATCTAGTTTTTGACATGTTTATAAATTAAATTTGATGAAATAAACATATTCATTTCAATAAGTATATAAAAATTAACATTGGATAATATTTTTAATATTTTTCTTTTAACTTTATTATTTTGATGAATAGAAAAAATAAGCTAAATTTTAATTAAAAACAAATTTTTTCATCAAGATGATTTATATGGCTAAATTATAATATTGAATAATAATAAAGTATAAATAGAATATATTTTTACCATTTAATATTATTTATGTAATTGTCATTTTTTTTACATTGAATTCATAGGAAAAAACATTTCAATCCATTGCAATGTTTTATCTTTTAGAACATGTTTTCTTAACAGTAGGATTAATTTTAAATTAAATACTGCATCTTCTGTGTTTTGAATTTGGACAAATGGATTCCATATTTCTATTCATTATGTAAAAAATATGCCAGTAGGCTACTTTTAATTTTAGACATTATGAATAGTAACTATAGTAATTTTTTTACTATTGTTAAATGTAAATCAGGTAATTAAAAGTAAAAAAAATATTATAAAATTTCATTAACACATATGTAAATATAATTGTATGATTATATTTTTCTATAAATCATACTTTTGTCCAAATGGAATCTATTGGAACTCACTTGTTTGTGATTATGACTTTAATTTATTTTATTTAATGAAAGTGAAATATGTCTCACTCAAACATTAATAATTAAATTATTTTTAATATAATGTTATACTGAATATAAATTTGATTATAAATACTCATTTGAAATATAATTTTTTTTCTTTATCGTGGTAATTTATTTGAAATTTTTAAAAAATATATAATTACCTTAATTGCTTATACATTAGTGAAGCAGAAATTATTTATTTAGTGAAAATCAATAATATAATTTTTATTAAAATAATAATACCCACCAAAGACCCAAAAACATCACCTAAACATTTTTGTTGAGTATATATACACCATAATAATCCATTTTTCGACTTTTAGAACTTTTGGAGCCTTATAAAACTGATTAGGACATTTATATTATTTAATTTTAAATGATGTCAAAGTTTTCACCTTCACAATTTAATGAATATAACAATTTAAATGTTGTGAATTTATGATTATAAATTCAATTTGAAGTATTCTTAAGAAATCTATTAGATTTATCTTCATCATAGTATTGTATTTTTAATTTTTATACAACATATATGTATATTAAATAACTATACATAAATGTTGTAATAATTATTTTATTAAGAAAAATATCAAATATATGGTATTAAAAACATTAAAATATATATTATATGAAAAAATTAATGTGCTCCACGAATTTTATAGATGATTATGACTTTTTAGAAATCAATTAAAATTTTTTCATCAAATATATCTTCTTTCTGGATTATATTTAAATTGAAATAAATGAATAGTGTCAAAATTGACACAATTGATATTTTATAAAAATAACATATTCTTAAACTATTTAAAAATCACAAAAATATTTAAAAATTACAAATTAAAGTTTATATGGTCTACCATGTCATAACGTATCCAATTATGTATAATTAACAACACAAAAGTATGTATTTATAACCATTTAAAATTTATAACATTTTTACCACAAATAATATTAAATAGATTAAATAAGGATAAATAAAAAAGATAAGGATTAAAATAAACATAAAACATGTCTAAATTTTATTTTTTAGATGAGATTACAAAACTATCTCATCTCATATTTCATGTTGTGTCATTTATGATGTTTTTAGGTGGGGTTTAAGTTAACTGTAAATTAATATTTTGGAGGTTTCCAAAAGTGCCCCTCTACTCTCTTATAAAAGGGCACCTCCTCCCTCTACTCCTCACACCACTTTGAGCCTTCAAGCTCGGCCAAAATAGGAAAATTTAACTTCTCCACTTCCCAATAAACATACTAGAGGTCTTTTTCTCCTTCAAAGACCAAATTTAGTGCCCTAAGAGTATGTTTAGAAGAGGAGCGTCGAAGAAGAGGTAATATCATTTACCAATTCTTTCATATTTATTTATTCTTCTACTTCCTCTTCATAATTTTTTTCATTATGAAGTAATAACAAAATTATATTTAATATAATTATATGTTATTATAAATATGAAACAACCTTATTTCACATTCTATCCATCCTACGAAAAATGCTATCACCGCATGTGCGTATGTACGAAATACCGTCTCCACGTTGTGGTGTAATCTGTTATTCCACCACCACCTTACATGGATGAGTATAATGATGTAAAAAATAACTATATATGATTATTATAACATTATACTAATTCTGAGATATTATATGATCCACTTCAGTTCCATTCATTAATTCTGAGAACGATATCATCGCTCGTGCATACGTACGGATTACCTTCTCCACAAGGCGATGATATTCTTTCTCTATGTTAACCATTAAAGAATGACTATAAAGTATATATAATAAATAATCATGAAAAATGTGACATAATAATGACATTGGATTTATATATATGTCATTTAATTACTTCCATTAAATTTAATAAGGAAACAAAAAAAGCATTCATGCGTACGTACGGCCTACCGTCCCCATGAACGGTGTATTTCATTCAATTTATCGATCAATCATATATATTTATATGCTGAATATATATTATATATATATATATATATCATTTTTTACATTTTGGAATTATATATGTCAGGTTATATGTAATTATATCAAGAAAGACAACTCCAAACACGTGCAATAAATGAAACGATTTTACCAAAAACATTTCTTTAAAATGAAATTTACAAAATAATGGGTAATATAAAGTCATAAGTGAATCATATATGATATCATAAATTTTATTATGGCTCTGTTACAAGTTAATAATATGTTTAAACCCACTATACATGAGTCTCAAATACATACTGAAGAAATTGGACATAAGGTAACAGATAATTATTCCAATCTCATTCTTATCCCATATTGTTATTCGTAAGTATTTACTGGGGTTATATTTATCATCCATGTCTATGTTATATAAAAAATTTATTCATTATTTTTTATGATTCTTCCAAGTTTTTTTAATTTCATGTTTACTTCTTTTTAACTTTTACTATGTAATATGGATGAATCTTTCTTTTGTTTACCATTTGAGGTACTATTTGACTTTTCCGGCCAAAGTACAAGAAGAATTTTCTTTTAATGTATACGGCATGAAAGGATTTTTATGATTTCATAGAACATTATTTCCATGATGATTCTTTTACAAGGATTCACGATTATTTTCAATTATCTTCTTTTAGTTTATAATTGTTGGAAATGTTGAGATAGGAAAAATGTTTTTGAAGTAGAAAGGTTATTTCCCTCAAGAATGGAGTTCAAGTGTTTTATCAATATTATTTTCCATCTAAGATAATATAGGTTTATATTTATATCCATATTATTACATTGATTTTATTATGTTATGATGGAATTTTATTTATGAATTCCTTTTATCTTATATGGATTATGTTATGATGGAACGATGTTTAAGAATCCCATTTTTATTACATGGGTTATGCAATGATGTATGATTTATGATTTTGTGGAACACATAAGAATGGTTTCATTATGAGAGGGGTGGGACCTATATCTCACACTAATGCATTGAGTAAATATTTATATCTCAAGAGATAGACATGGTAGGAATGGAAAGTAAATCAATTTCTGTAATGCAGTGCTAGAATGACAAGTAAACTAGGTTCAGTAATCGACATTTTCCACTATGATGGTCTTGGAAGAAATTAGAAGGCTACTATGGAAATAATATCATGTGCTTAATGGTTTTCCACAATTAAATGTTTTATTCCCATTCTATTTTATCATGATTAATGTTCTTATATGATCTATTCCTTACGTACTGCTGTGAATTATTTCACATCTAATGATTTTAATGATTAAACATTATGTTCATGTATTTATGATCATATGTATATGGTTTGTTTTATTTTCTCCATGCATACCCTTACTGATCATTTGTGATAACCCTTTTTATGTTTTCTTTTCCCCATGATATAATCAATGGTTTTAGTTAAGAAAAAAAATCAAAATATCATTATGGGGGATGTTGAATATCGTTCACCATGATTAGAAGATTGTGTTCCATGTTTCCAAAGACACTAAAATATTATGGTCCTTGGATGTCTGTTTTTTGTTATGTATTAATTATTCCACAAATGTAATGTAATGTCCATGTACGTCAAGCTTTGTTCTCTATAGTTGCTATTAGAGGAACGGTTTCGTTAACCATTGGAAACTAGAATGTGAAAACATTATTGAGATCCCTAGAGATATTTATAACGTATGTCTAGGGATGTCCCTAAGGTTTAGTATTACTATATGTTATAGTCCTAGAATTTTGTCACTACTAGAATTTTCAGTTTCTGCGCCCTAGGACACGGGCGACCGCCATTGGCGGTCACTAATCCCGCCTAAAAAACGCGGGATATTTCCCGCCCTGTCATTCCACTTCCCTTCCTCGCCGCTGCAACTTCAGGCCGCCTCCCACAGTTTCCCCCGCCGATGCACTACCTCATCTGGTCACCCCTATCACCGCCTTTGTCATCCCCCGCTTCACCGTACCCCTCGTAGGTCACCCCTGTCATCCCCCACATCATCAGACCACCATCCACAAGCACCATAAACTTACCGCACATCCCTCTGGCCACCGCAGATCCGCCATTACCGGCAGCCGATGCTTCACCATCCCTCGAGTGACTGCCTAAGTCCACCAGTCATCCATATAGCGCAAATCTGCTGTATTTCGATACAGGCTTTAGCGACCGCCATTGGCGGTCGCTACTGCTCTTTACCGACGAAGCATCAGTGACCGCCAAAAGTGGTTGCCCAGTGGTCACTAAAGGCCTATAGCGACCGCTTTTGGCGGTCCCTAATGGCCTTTATTATAGTAGTGTGTTGACGATCATGAATAACCTAGGGTGAACCTATGCTATCCTAGATTAAATAAGGTGTCAAAAGTTATACATAATATAAGTCACTTTTTATGATTATGTAGTTCCTCGTTATTTTAACTATTTCTTACACTATGGATTCTAGTTTTATTTAATGGAGGGAACCAGAATGAATTGGGATATCATGAATCCGATGGACAAAATGGTGACTATGAGGAGAAAAATTGGGTAATTCTTGAAGAGAACTATTTTGCGATTATGCCAAATTAGTCATCGTGATATAGGATTAACAAGGTGAACTTCAGTTGAATTCATAAGTCATCAAATATGAGGAAGATGGACTTTTATGCTTGTTGGAATGGGGAGGAAAATAGAGGATGGAAGATTAATCTTTCTACACATGAAGAAGATGGGAAGCAGAACCTTGAGGAATACATTAAATGGAGGGGAAGATGATAGATTTGTGGGGAAAAGGGGCATTGAGTGACAGACTATTATGGAGGTCAAAGTATTATTTGTGGAGAACATGGGAATTACCCAACTCAATGCCCTGACCTAAGAGGTTACATCTAAATATATGAAGGACCTATTCCATGCCAATAAATGAAGAGGATGGATTGAATGGATTATGTAGTGTAATTCAAGAATAATTCTATTGAGGTAATTTTATGGTATATTGAAATATCTTTGTATTAGTCCATTGTGGTTTTCTATAAAAATATGGTACCGGTAACCCTGAAAAGTGATTGAAATATTTTTTAGAAAGCAGATGATATGTGAATATTGAAGGGATAAAGTTCAAATAATATGTTTGATAGTATTTATGAGATCAATATTAATAAAATGACAAAGAGATATCATTGTTTGTGTATATTGTATATTTGGTATATTTTTTGTGTGGAAAGGGTTAATTTTGATGGAATTCGTGTTGTCAGTAAGGTTCTATAGTAATTTATATTATTATCATATTTCAATAGGATTCATGATGATGTCCTTAAAATGTTTGTAATGTGACCAACAAGATATATCTTATGGGTGATAAATGATGTTATTCACAATCTTTGTAAGTGACCTCTCTAGTAATCTTTTTATTCATACTGTGAGTTTGGACAGAAGTATTTTGAATTAGACTAAAAGTTGGAATGGATTAAGTTGGACATCAGATAGAATTTTTTAAGTCTAGAACTATTTTTGATATTATTTATATAATGTTATAATGGTATAGTTTTAGAAAAAATACAACCTTCAGTAAGGGAGACAACCTGTCGCATCAGACAAGGCTGTGGGAATCAAACCCACTACCGAAGTGTGACAGGCATTTATCACCTACCACCGGCCTACAGGAAGTCCCTGGTTAGTAGAAATTAGTATTATTTTATTAAGGGGTATGATATATGAAGTATAAGTCTATTTTTGGAATCATATACGGTTAATCTCACTATAGATGGACTTATGTATAGTTGATAACTTTTTATAACCTTTAGTTTGAGACAGATGGAATGGCCCCTCTTTCTATCACATTATCTATTAACACTTCAAGAAGGAAATTTCAACTTCATTTCTTTAAATTTTAGATGAAGTGGAAATTATTCATGGAATGACCAACGATGATATTACACTGAAATCAAATAAGTATTTATCATTGTAAAAAAATTATCAACTATAGGGAAATTATCATGAAAACCAAAAATGTTGTCCTAGTACCCTCATATCTGATGAATCAGATGGTACCTTATATCATCACAACATTATGGCTTTGTGAATTATTGCTTTTTTAGAGCCATGTTCTCTACCACTCTCTATTAGGACATGATAGTTAGATTTCTCTTCCATATCCATATTTTCCCCAATGTTCTCCTATGTGGAATCCCAATGATGAGTTAATTTGGGTAACTGATACGATTCATACATTAGTTTCTAAAATTGATTTTTTTATTCCTTTTTATGATGTGGGTTTCTATGAAATAAACTTTCATGTAGTAAACCATTTATTACCCCGACAAATTTCGAGGGAGAAATTCATTTTTATGGGGGTACAATGTAACACCCCAAGATATTATGAGGAATATTATTCTTAATTTCTTTGATATATTATTTTGTACGCTACAACATGATTATCTTGCTCTATACGCAACACCGTATTAGCTTTTATTATACGTACACAATATTCTTGGCTTCTGTTGCACGCAAGAGTGACCTTCCTCAATAGCGTGTGTTGTATGAAATACCGAGTTCCACTAAACACCGATATATTGATATAATAATATTATTAACTACCCATTATTAATAGTATTAATCATATATTTAATTTTATAACAATATCATTCATCTCAAACATATTCTAGAACATGGTATGAGAACAAAATAATTTTTTCTGGTAAAATATGTTTTTTTTAAATGTGGTTTTCCGCATTTTGATGGAGCACCAACATTAAATATAGTTTTTGACACATTTATAAATAAAATATTATTAACTAAACATACTTATTTCAATAAGGATATAAAAATTAACTTAGGATAATTTTTTTATTCATTTTCGGTTAACTTTCATATTTTGATGAATAGTAAATATACGCTAAATTTTAATTAAAAACAACTTTTTTCATCAAGATAATTTATATGGTTAAATTATATTATTTAATGGTTTTAAAGTGTAAATAGAATATATTTTTAAAATTAAATATTATGTATTTAATTATCATTAATTTTACATTGAATTCGTAGTTAAAAAAAATTCAATCGTTTGGAATGTTTTAACTTTTAGAACCAGTTTTCTTAATAGATGGATTAATTTAAAATTAAATACTAAACATTATGTGTCTTGAATTTGGAAAAATGGATTCCATATTTTGAATAATTAGGTACAAATTATGTTAATAAGATAATTCTTATTTTTAGCCATTATGAATAATAACAACGATAAAGTTTATTTACTATAGTTAATGGTAAATCAGATAATTAAGGGTAAAAATAATATTATAAAATTAACCAAACACTTTTATTAATATAATTGGATGATTATATTTTTTCCTAAAGCATACTTGGGTCATAATGGAATCTATTGTAACCCACTTGGATGTGATTAAGACCTTTAATTTATTTTATTTAAAAAAAACTGAAATATGTCTCACTCCATCAATAATAATTAAATTATTTTTAATATACGGTAATACTGAATATAAATTCGATTATGAATACAAATTTGAATGATAATATGTCTTTATTTTTCATGGTAATTATTTATAATTTTTAATAAATATATAATTACCTTAATAGCTTATAGGTTAATGATGTGAAAATTATTTATTTATTGTAAATCAATGATATAGTTTTTATTAAAATAATAATACCCACAAAAGACCCAAAAACAAGACCAAATAGTATTGGTAAAGTATATATACACCATAATAATCCAAGTGTCGACTTGTGGATCACATGGAGCCTTATAAAATATATAAGGAAATTTATATTATTTTATTTTAAATGATGTAAAAGTTGTCACCTTCAAAATTTAATGAATATAAAAATTTAAATTTTGTTATTTTATGATTCTAAATTTGATTAAAATTATTCTTAGGAATTATATTATATTTATCATCATCACAGTATTTTAATTTTATTTATTATAAAACAAATAAGTATAGTAAATAAATAAGCATTAATTTTGTAATAATTTTTTTATTAAGAGAAATATCAAATAAACGGATTTAAAAACATTAACATAAATATTATATGATCAAATTAATGTTATCCACCAATTTTATAGATTAATATGACTTTTTTGAAATCTATTAAATATTTTTCATCAAATATATCTTCTCTGTGGATTTTATTTAAATTCAAATAAATTAATAGTGTCAAAATGAACCATATTGATAACTTATAAAAATAACATATTATTAAATTTTTTAAAAATCACAAAATTATTTAAAAATTAAAAATTCAAATTTATAAGGTCTAAAATTTCATAAAATATCCAATTATGTTCAATTACTAATACATAAGTAAGTATTTATGACAATATAATATTTTTATCATTTTTACCATAAAAAAATTAAATATATTAAATAAGGATAAATCAAAATGATATAGTTTAAAATAAAAATAAAACATGTCTAAATTTTATTTTTTGATGATATTAAAACCATATCTCATCTCTGATTCGAATTTGAGTCATTTTATATGTTTTTAGGTGGGGTTTGAGTTTATTGTAAATTAATATTTTGGAGGTTTCCAAAAGTGCCCCTCTCCTCTCTTATTAAAGGGCACCTCCTCCCTCTTCTCCTAACACCACATTAAGACTCCATGCTCGACCAACCACTACCAATTTATCTTCTCCACTTTCCTAGAAACATATTAGGGGTCCTGGTATTCTTCAAAGACTAAATTTAATTCCCTAAGAGTAGGTTTAGAAGATGCGCATAAAAGAAGAGGTAATATCCTTTTCAGATTCTTTCAAAATTATTTATTCATCTACTACCTCTTCTTCATTTCAATCAATATAAATTAATAACATTAGTATCAATAATATACTGTTATTTTATTATAAATATTAAACAACTATATTTCACCTTCTATCCATCCTACAAAAAATGAAATCACCGCGACTGCGTATGTACGGAATACCGTCTCTACGTTGTGGTGTAATCTATTATTCCACCACCACCTTACTTGGATTGGTATAACTATGTAAAGAAAAACTATATGTGATTATCATATCGTGATATTAGTTCTGAGATATTATATCATCCACTTCAATTCCATTTAATAATTAGTATAACGATGTCATCGCTCGTGCGTACATACAGATTACCGTCTCCACGACACAATGAGATTCATTCTCAATGTTAACCATTCAAGAATGACTATAAAGTATATATAATAAATAATCATGGAAAATGTGACATAATGATTATACTATATATATATATATATTTTATTTACTTACTTCAATTAAATTTATTAAGGAAATGAAAACAGTGTTCATGCGTACGTACGGCCTACCGTCCCCATGAACGGTGTATTTCATTCCATTTATTGATCTATAATATATATTTATATGCTGAATATATATTATATATAAATCATTTTTTGCATTATTGAATAATATAAATCAGGTTATATGTAATAATATCAAGAAGAACAAGTCCAAACTAGCACGATAAATGAAAAGATTTTACCAAAAACATTGATTTAACATGAAATTGACAAAAGAACAGTTAATATAAATTCATAAGTGAATCATATATGATATCATAATTATTGTGGTTGGTTATCTTACAAGTTAATAATATGTTTAAACCCACTATACAAGAGTCTCGGGCACATATATAAGAAATTTTACATACGGTAAGGGATAATTATTCCATTTTCATTCTTATCAAATATTGTTTATTCTTAAGTATTTACTAGGGTTATATTTATCATCCATGTCCATGTTTTATAAAAAATATTTTCATAAAGTTTTTATGATTCTTACATGTTTATTTAATGTAATGTTTACCTCTTTTTGACATTTACTATGTAGTTTGGATGGAATCCTTCTTTATTTTACCATACAAGGTACTTTTTGAAATTTCCGGCCAAAGTACGAGAAGAATGTTTTTTAACTTATACAGCATGAAAGGATTTTTATGATTTTATATAACATTATTTCCATGAAGCTTCGTTTACATGTTTTCAATTTTATTTACAATTTACTTATTATTTAAAAAAATTGTATGACATGTTGAGAAGGGAAAAATGATTTTGAAGTAGAAAGGATACTTTCCTCAAGATTGGTGTTTATGTGTTTTATCAAAATTATTACCCTTATAAGATAATATAAGGTTATGTTTCAATCCCTATTAATACATTTATTTGATTATGTTATGATGGAATTATTTTTATGAAGTCCTTTTATCTTATATGGATTATGTTATTATCGCATGATGTTTAAGAATCCCATTTTTATTACATGGGTTATGATATGATGTATGATTTATGATTTTGTGGCACACATAAGAATGGTTTCATTATGATATGGGTGAGACCTATATCTCTCTATAATTCATTGGATAATGATTTAAATCTCTTGAGATAGACATGGCTAGAATGACAAGTAAATTCAGTTCAGTAAAACAGGGATGGAACGTCAAGTAAACCCGGTTCAGTAATGGACATTGTCCACTATTATGGTCTTGGCAGAAATGCCTTGGATACTATGGAAATCATATCATGTGCTTAATGGTTTTCCACAATTACATGTATTATTCCCATTCTATTTTATAATAATTAATGTTCCTTTATGAGCAATGCCTTATGAACTACCATGATTTGTTTCACAACTCATGATTTTAATGTTTAAACGACATGTTCATGTTTTTAAGTTCAAACGTATATGGTTTGTTTTATTTTCACCATGCTTACCGTTACTGGGCATTTGAGCTCACCCTTTTTATGTTTTCTTTTCCCCAAGATATAAAGAATGTTTTTAGGTAAGAAAAAAAGGGAAAGATCTTTATGGGAGATGTTGGAGATCATTCACCATGATTAGAAGATTGTGTTGCATGTTTCCAAACACACTAAACTATTATAGTCCCAAGATGTCTGTTTTTGTTTTGTATTAAGTATTTGGAAAAAGTAATGTAATGTTTATGTACATCATGCTTGGGTCCCTATAATTACTGGATGGCCTCTTGATAGATGCTCGTCTTCACCTCCATTAAAATCACTATTTAACCAATCATAATGCCTTTACCATGAGGAATTTACATGATTGTTGAAACATAACCACCATTTAGATCCATGACCATTGGGTTTTTAAAGAGTTTCACCCATAGGCAACCCCTTCAATGTAATGTTGCAGAGTAAACACCGACCTCATTCAAATCATTCATGTCTCAAAAGCATTCCCTAACTATGTTCCTTCTATATGTAAGGACACATTCATTAAAAAAGACATAACACCCCCAATATAAGAGTGTCCTTGTCATATAAATAAGGTATAGACCAACTAGACACTTAAAATTGTTCTAGATTAGATTCACCTTAAACACACATGTGATGTTCCACAAACCATTATAACCACATCCAATAATTTTGCATCAAAGCCATAAACAAACTGACCGATTTATGTAAACTCCTAATTCCTAGAAATTCCTACAACACATTGGGAAAAAATAAAATACCTAAACACATAGTTCAATATACTCTATATATTTCCCAAGGACATAATCAATGGATAAAGTCTCAACAATTTAATACAACCCAAATTTATAGTTACACTATTTTACACTCATTAGGTATCGCATATGTCCACAAATACCTCCTTGATATTAGAAATGAAAAAGTCACATAATGATTACTATCCATAGGATTACCACTATATTCAATCAGGTATCAGAAGGATCATGAAAAAACTAGCTTAAAATAACTTCATCCCAAGTATCTTTTTACTCATTTAATGATGTACTAAGTCATCCATCTATAAAAAATAGAGAAGTACACACATCATCCTTGGATGCTAAACATTCCAGAGACATGCCTAGCCTCATCAACTGAGAATTACTCATTTCCCACTCCCATAACATTGGTCATGATTCAATGAATACCCATAAAATCATTGGTGTCATTTTAAGGACCAAAAGTCTAACTACATACGACAACACCAAACGACACCAAACATTAGAAATATCACTCTAGAAATAAATAAATTATGATATATGGGATCTACCTGCCACTGTTATCCCCTTACAAAGTACAAGAGTTAAACATATCACTAGGTCATGAAAAAGAGAATTCCCTACTCCCAAGATCCCATTTCCATTAATCCATTGATACAATGAAACATCCTATGAATAAATTCTCATCTCATCATTCCAAATCATTCCAATAAAAATTTTTTATCAACCATTACATTAGGTTCTAATCAAATACACTACTTCTGGATGCAATATAAATCCATTTAATTTATTGATATAAAAATATAAAAATTTGAATGAATTTTAATCCAATCCTCATGTACCATTATACAAAACAACGAACCTAGAACCCACTTTAGCTAACATATCAAAGAAAAATAAGTAAATATAGAATATAAATATCATTTTAAGTGTTTAGGAAACCAAAGAGCATCCTGTTATACCATATTGTGTTTTTTAGAAGGAAACCCAGAAGAAAATTCTTATCAATAGAAATACTAAACACTATAAAGGTTTATCTTATAACAGCATGCCCAAACAGACCTACATGTGTCTAAATGATCAATTTTAAATGTTAGCCGACCATTTAAAATCAAAAAATAAAATCATTCATTATGATATCAATTAGAAAATATACCTTCGTTATATAATGGCTTAGTCATATGGGTATCCATCTACCAATCCAAAAGACATAGATACAACTTACAGTCGACAATTTTCTCTTATTAAACAAAATAATTATTCTACATCATTTATCTCTAACATCCTTGTTCATTTAACAAATTTCTATAAACATTTCTAAAGTTCCATAGATTTTTCGAGTATATGGGTTACCCTTTTCAAAATTATAGGATACCTATACACCATACAATTGAAAACTACCACCATCATAAAATATAACCAACAAAAATAAGCTTGTAAAACACTTTTCAAATAAAACAAGAATTCTAAAACCAGAAATAAAGAGAAAATATATAATATATGAATGTTTCAACTCTATAAGTGCATGATAAATAAAAAGTTATGCTAAAATATTGCCTCAATATTTACAAAAATAAACATGGAAGAACTCCTGGGACATAATTAAACATAGCAGGAAACCTACTTATATAGAAACATGGCATGACATATGAATTTTCAAGTGTATATAATGATGAATGTCATGATACTTCTTTGACATAATTTGTCATGGGAAAATTTAAAATTAATTTTCATAAATCCATAAGCCACCAAAAATACACAATTCACCCAAGGTGAAGTCACATCAACTATAACATCAATATGTATAATAGAAATCTTGATCCCTTTCCACCAGGTAATTTTCAATAGGCGAGGTGATCATCAAAAAATAAAATTTTTACCAATACCAGAAAAACTCATAGTATTTTTCTACCAAAGTAAAAGAGTGTAAAAAAGGGGGAATAACTCTGATAACACATTATGACATCCCAAAATGATTGACCACTAAAATGGTTTCCAGACTAGTCACCACATAGCCTCAAGTTCATCTCCCCATATGTTAGAGGATGCATACTAGAAGTGAGGGTTTAAATGTATTCCAATGGGGAGACTATACCCTCAATCAACGAGTTTCATAGTAATAAGTAGAAAGTAAACAATAAGAAGTAATAAAAAAATAATAATGAGTACAGGACGGATGAAATATAAACTGAATATAAAATATGTCCCACACTAGTTTATACAATGAATGAATTCCAAATGATGATGCATAATATAAAATAGTAACGTATAAAATTCATTATATTTCAATACAGAATAAAAAAAGACATAAAATCCTCATGGTATATATCTATGATCATCTCGAGCGCTAGCTCGATCTATTTACCCCAACATCTAGTTGAAAACAATAATGAAAAAGTAAGGTCCAAAGCCCTAAAAAAAGTATGTCTACTCAGGCTCCAATTGTAATCGGGTAGGGTGTGAGATAAAAATTTCTTTTGTCCAGAACTCATAGTAAATAGACTAGTCCATAATGAGCTAAAAAAATCTAGTAGTGAAAGAAGATATATAACATGTAAGATATTTCACAAAATTTGGAATCCTATAATGTCCAGGCTTCCATTTATACTCAAATACATTTAATCGAACACATTCACGTGAGGTGTTTCAAATTTACCATTCAGATCAGTTTCGTTAACAATGATCAATTGACATTAAAAATCATTAGTTAAATATGACTCAAGACCCAACACATATCACGGTGTCCCTTGTAAGATAAAATCAAGATACTGAAGTAGACCATTTATAAAGGATAATTGGGAAAAATCCAAGATTTTGGATTGTATTGGCACACATGTCACATGATTCCTTTCATTCCTTAATCAATTTAGAACCTGAGTCCAGCCATGACATTCCTAAGTTGTATTTCAAGTATCACTCAAGCTATAATATCACCCAACACCCTACCAGACTATCCAAATCATACATATTAGGAACCCAGTATAACTCTACATGAGGTCTAAAATCCATGTTATCTGAGTCCGTCTTCATTGGTCCTATATAGAATTCCCAAGTATCAACCATGACAAATATCATTTAACTTTGATCTATCTGTGGATTACCTCATATTTTTAGACACAATTATCACTCACCTTATAAATCAGAATCCCCTATGAATCCATCCTTGGTGACCCAGTATCAATTTGGAAAAAAAGTGAAGCCTTAATGACATTGTCCATAGAATCACCCAATGGATCCATGTATCACCTGTAGGATAATTATGATTAGCCATTGAGTCCATCCATGGAATCCTAAGGTAGATCCTTGCATCAACCATGGTATAATGGTCAATAGTCACATGAGTCTATCCGTGAGCTTCCAATATGAAGTCATGTACCACCCAAGGCTATTTATCATTTATGAAAAAAAAAATTCAAAAAAAATCATATAACATGCCAATGTCAAAACTAAGAGCATCCCTAGACAAACTCAACTAAAGAGGGTGATTTAAGCATTATCCACCCACATATGGCCTTTCAATTAATTTAATCACGTGGATATAATTCATATAACAAACATTTGATGAATAACCATCTAATGAATGGATTTATAATCATTTAACTCACAAGGGAATATCATTATAATGAGCTTCCCATACTTGATCAATTCACGATATAACATCATCTCAACATAACTCATAAGTGTAATAAATTCAAAATCAATTTAAACATGCACATATAAAATTCCAATATAACAAGACTAATAATCGTATAAATCTACCACATGGCCTAATTATAATTAAACTCACATGGGAAAATCGTAATAACTAGCATCCAAATCTTAAGAACCTACTAAACAACATGGTAGAATTAAAAAAACTAAGAATATCCCTACAATGGAAATTCCTGCTTAATAAAGAAATGACATAATAAGTTCCAAGGGTCATGATAAATCATTCCTTCCCAATTAATGTAATGCCCCGACTCCAATTACCCAGAGTCGGTGAATTAGTGCGTAACATTGTCCTGATAACAAAGATCAAGTCTCGAAAGACTGATTAGTTTAGTAGCCTTGAAACACTAGATACATTCATAAGTTTTACATTCCATCATAAAATAATAAAATACTACAAAAACATATTGTCTTCATATTTCCTCATATTATCCCTTCAGTTCATTCATAAAATACTTCTTCACATCCTAGAAAAATTAAAACATTGAAAGGGGTGAGCTCAGATGCTCAGTAAGGATAACAATATAGCGGAAACTTTCATAAATAAACATAAACATTTAAGGCATTGTGTAATTGAAACAAAGGCCTTTTAATCTTTAAAATCAGAATAATATCGCAAAATAAAATGAAATAATTCCATTTACTTATTCACATGGATATTCTACTAGTGGAATAATCACATGGAATATCAATAACCACTTTCATAATGATGTAATGCATAATTCCAGACTATCATAACCATGTAGCCAAGACCTCGTGCCAAGACTACAAATAAGATTTAGTCAATGCCTCGTGCCAAGACACTAGTTTGTCTCATGAGACCTACCGATGCATCGAGGAGCTATAGCGGGCTCCACCCGTCACTTATTAAGTCCAGTGCATTCCTCATATGAACAGGTTTAAATATATCATAAACCATAATATAATCGTATCACATAAAACACGCATAAAGGAAAGGTAAAATTTCCACATTTCAATCACAAGATATCAAAAGAACACATTGATATAAAAAAATACCTTCAAAACCATTTTCAATACCAAAATAAAAGAAAATTAACACATTGTAATTATTTTTCAATTAAAAAAGTTATGGCTTGTAGAGGAAACTGAAACCCAAATAATGGTCATGGTGGTAGAGAAGTCGTTGTCGACACATACGTACGACAATAAAAACATTCCCTTTTGTCATTTAGTAAAATGCTTCATATAAAAATATTACTTTTGAATAAACATAAAGTTCAAAGGTTTTTATACACCATATAAAACAAAGTTGTGTATAAAATAAAATATTCCTCAATGGAAGGAGATTGAGAGGAAGTTCCATACAAAGAACATTTTTTTAATAAAATAGATATTTTATGTGTTTTAACTATAAGTACACATAATGAATGTACAAATACAAGATAGGACATAATAATATCATGACATAATTTGAAAGTATGAGATTAACCCAATGAATTGAAATTGGGTTAAGAAGTTCTCTTACCTCGAGTCCAACTTGAATTGATCATTCCTTAACATCCTAAATAATAAACTATAGTTAATTTCTAATTGATTAAGAACCTTTTCCAAGTTCATTATTCCTTTTATATCACTTATTACCATGTTATGAATATTATGTAATTATTTAAGTTAATAACGGTCGTTTTGTCGATCTTTGGTACTTGAGTCAAAAATAAACTTCTTATAATTACAATTTGTTTATGTGGTAGAATATATATTATCTCCAGAATTATATTCACGATTTTGATATCATATATATCATATATATCTAGTATATAAATTCATTCATAATATTACGTAACATTTAGAGGTAAGAAATGAAATGCACCGTTCATGGAGACGGTAAGCCATACGTACGCATGAACACTACATTCATTTATATTTCATATTTAATGGAATGAAATCATAATGATATAAAGGTATATTATAATTCTAGTATAATATCATATATAATATCATTTACTCCATCCTTTATACATCCCACATATGGCATTAACGATTCAAGTCACATTTAGGGGGTGGTAGTCCGCACTTCCTAAAATGAAATTATCGTGTTTACCCATAATGGAAATCATAAAGGTATGCCATAAATGAGAAATACAGAAGCATAAGGAAAACAATATTCAACAATGAGAGGTGACATCATAATAAATATCATAAGGTATGGTGACATCTTACGGTATGGTGACATCATAAGGTATGGTGACATCTTAATGGCCACCACGAAGGGTGTTAAAACAATATTGAACAATCATCGTTTTGTGAGGCATAAATTCGCCAACCACAGAAATAGTATGTTCCTTAACCATTAGATGAAGGTGTGTGTAAGTGTAAATCAAATCCTTCACATAACAACATCCTAGTATATCGAAGATACTGTTTTTGTTAAAAAATAATGGAATAAAAAGAGTTTAAGGGGTTAGAAAAGCAAAATAAAACAAAATAACAAAAGAGAAGACATTACCTTAAAATTAGGTAACTCTTTTCGATTTGAGCCAAAGGCTTCCTTGGGAAGAATTCTGCCCAAAGTGAGGCTTCTAGGAGTAAGAGATGGAAGTTGAGAGAGTATTTGGGCTGAGGTTGTGTAACACCCCAGGTAAATAAAGAATATGATTTTTTTTTATATTTATCGATATTAGTGAATAAAATATTAATATTACATTAAAGGGAATTCTATTCTTGATGGCTTACCCAATACGCAATAACGAGTTCCTTTGAAATCATATGCTGCACTCGAATAATAAAATAATTTTATTTTAAATGGTATTTAACACCTAGTAGTTGTAATGATGTGAATGAACAAAACTAACTACAAAATGATTATATATGTTTGTCAAATATTTTTACTTTTTAAAATATATGTTAGAGGATTAAAAATGCAAATGAATCCAATTTTAAGCATAAATCTTCTAATATTCTTTAAAAGGTCGATTAACCACCTTTTGATGAAAAACTATTTTTAAATATACTTTTGAAAATTTTATATGTTTTATTTGACAAAATAAAATTCTTCTTTAGATTCGGGACATCAAAATTTACCTTGTGTAAATTTTTTGGTTTTTTTCTGATAATGTTAATTTTTTAATGAATAGTGAAAAGTGTTGTATTTTAATTCAAAACCACTTTTTAATATAATTTATTTATATAGTTATATTATCTTTTTAATTGGTTTTAATGTGAAATTAGAATATATTTTTACCATTTAATCCAATGGTGGTCATTGGAATTAATATCACTTTGAGATTGGACATAAACGAGTGTCAATATTTTGATAGATATTGTTTCTTAAAAAATGCTATTAGATTTGACACCAGGATTTAACTATAAAATTAATTAATGCAACTACTATGTTATTAATTTGGTAAAATAGACATCATTTTTAAATTTGGAAAATCAAATATAGCTTCGGGTGAATTTTCGGTATTTTTCTGAAAAACCTTAATTTTTTATGAACACTGAAACCACAAAGTGGTTGTTACAAAAACTGATTTTTTCATTTAAATGGAACTTTACCACTTCTGTGATTTGAATTTCAAAAGTACAATATAAATGATTTTCATTATTAAGTAAAATTTGGTTCAATGGGATTAAAATAATTTTTGATGAAACGTAACTTTTATGTTTTATTAATCGTGATTAAAGGTAATTAGTGTGATTTAAGGTAAAAATGGTGTTATAATAAAATGAAAATAACATGAAACTTTTCCTAACCCAATTTAATAAGTCATGGTAGACCAATACCACCCATGGGTCAATTTTTGGGACCCCATGGAGCCACTTTGGTAAGATAATGACCTTTATGACATTTATTTAAAGTAAAAGTAAAAATGACACAAACATGTATTGTTTTAATAAATCAATTTTTACATGGGGTTATACAAGTCCGATTTTTGAATATAAATAGTAATTGGAAATCTAAAAATATTTCCTACATCATTGTATTTTTTTTATAATTTTTAGACATTAAATTAATTAAATTATTTATGACATCATGATGATGCAGCGATTACCTCATTATTTAACGATTTAAATAAAACAAAGAGATATTGTAAAATATATGACCTAAACATGTCAAAAACGTATTGGATGGATTTATTTAGAACTATTATCAACTTATCCTCTATATACATAAATGTGGGACCTTTAAAATCCGAAACACATTTGAAAATAAAGTAACATTTTATACCTTTCAAAGAGTGCCCCTCCTCTCCGCTTATAAAAGGCCCCCACCTCTACCTCCTTACCCACACCTCTCAAGCCTTTTTCTCGGCCAAGATCTGATCATTTCGTCTCTCCACATCCCTCTCCTCATACTATAATCCTTAACTTAGGCAGGAATCTCTTCAAAAAACCCTTTTGGTTCAAACCAAAGGGAGTTACCCGATTTTAAGGTAACGTCTTCACTTGTGCTATTTTGTTTTATTTTTCTTCTCCAACCCCATAAACTCTTTTTATTCATTTCTTATGTAACAACACCAGTATATTCCATATTCTAGGAGGTCTTTATAAGAAGTATTAGAGCTACACTTACACACACATACATCTAATGGTTAAAGAACATACTGTTTCTGTGGATGGTGAATTTATGCCTCACGAAACGATGATTGTTCAATATTCTTTTTACAACTTCAAATGTGGCCATTAAGATGTAAATATATTTATATATGATATATAATATGTTTATGTTTTCCTTAATCTTCTGTATTTTTAATTTATGGCATACCTTTATGGTTTCCATTATGGGTAAACGCGATATCTTCATTTTATGAAGTGCAGACTACCGCCCCCTCAAAGTGATTTGATTCGTTAATACCATATTTGTTACGTATAAAGGATAGATTTAATGATATTATATATTATAACATACTTAAATTATAATACAATTATGTATCATTATGTTTTAATTCCATTAAATGTGAAATAGAAATGGAAGTAGCGTTCATGCGTACGTACGGCTTACCGTCTCCATGAACGGTGCATTTCATTTCATACCTCTAAATTATTATGTAATATTATAAATTCATGTATATAATGGATATATATGATATATATTATATCTAAATAATGACCTAATTTTTGATATAATGGATATTTTATCCCATGAACAAACTTGTGATTATAAAGAGTTTATTTTTGACTCAAGTACCAAGTATCGACAAAATGACCGTTATTAACTTAAATGATTACATAATTTGAATAACATGGTAATAAGTGATATAAAAGTAATAATGAACATGAAAAAAGTTCTTAAGCAACTATAAATTAACTCAAGTTTATTATTCAGGAGATTAAAGAACGATCGAGTCACGTCGGACACGAGGTAAGGGATCCGACCTCTCTCTTTCTTTTTAAGTACTCTCTTTAATGTCATTTATTTTATGCTCATATTTATTATGTTGGGGGGTGTTCTTTTATATTCATGTTGCTGTAAATTTTATGTTAATATTATGAGATACCCAATTTGATCTCATCAATCCATTTTTGATGTTTTATGTGGCGTCGTTAGGCTGCCGAATTTTCATAAGGGGATTTTCCTCTCACTTCTTATTCTCGTGAGATTCATGCTACATTGGCCACTATTTAATTTTTTTGGTGTATGTACTGCCCATTATTTTACTATTTGTATAATATACTCTCATATATGGGTAGTTACATCTTCATTGTATGACCCTTCTTTCATGGGGTGTACGTTTCGGAAGTTACCCAATTCGGTAAGGGAACCTTTCACCCTCCTCATTTTAAAAGACTTCTTTTTTTAGGTATTTTAATCTTATTATGATGGGATATATTCTAATATATCCTTATTTATATAACTGTTATGTCCATGTGATGATATACCCCTTTTTATCTCTCATCAACTCAATTTCTGAATTTTGATGTGACGCCGTTAGGCTATCAAATTTTTGCAAGGGAGCTTTTTAACCCATTTTTAATTCTTTGGGATAAACTTGTACTCCTTGAATATGTCATTCTATGAATATGTGTGAATAAACTATGATTTTTTTACACTTAATATCCACTTATATTTGGTGTATTCGTTTGTCACACATAATTATGTAATTGATTTATCCTTAATCCAAGGATTCTGTCTTTGTAAGGGACTTCATCTCAATCTCCTTTCATTGAGGCATATTTTGTTTTATACACAACGTTATTTTTTACGGTGTATAAACCCCTTTGACTTTTAAATTTATACAAGAGGAATCTTTTTCTACGAAACGTTTTACTAAACGACAAAAAGGGATGATTCTTTTAACGTACGCGGTGACAACGACCTTTTCTGCCACTGCGAGTATTATTTGGTATTTGGATTCCTCAATAAGACATAATGTTTTTAAAATGAAATAAATACCATATATTCTATTATGTATTTTGGTATTAAAAATGGTTTTTAAAATGGATTTTTTATGTCAATATATTTAACTGATATATTGTGATCAATGTGTGGAAATGTTTACTTTCCATTATATTTGTTTTATGTCTTATGATTTTATAATGGTACTTAGACATTTGACAGGTGGTTATGTGATAAACCATATGACGGGTGCTGCCGTGAATACCAGGATGGGTGGTTACATTATAACCTCTAATGCATTGGGTATGGAAGTCGGTTGTATAGCTATTCCATTAAGTATGTGTGGAAGTCGACCGTATGGTTATTCCATTTAAGTATGTTTAGGTCCCAGGTTACCATTATATGTAATATGTTCTTTATATGGGTCTTATGGTAATCTTTTGGTAACAAAAGGGTAAGTAATGGTCTTTTATTCAGTGAAAAGTTTTTACTACTTTATAAAGTTGAAAATTCTTACATTGGTAAAGAACTCCTGGTTTACTTGTTGTTTTAAAAAACTAACAGTTTTCCTTCTTTGTGTATCCATTACTAGGATTTTTATGCTCATCCCAAATTTTTGAAATGTTTTCCACATTATATAAAGATGAATGGGGTCAATTATGTGATCATGGAAATACATTCTATCTAAAAAATAGAACTAGACATGTTTCTTTTTATGTGTTTTTTTTATTTTAAGGAAACTTATTAGAAGTGTCTACTATGTAATCTTTTGTGATGTAATAGTTATGAAATAATTCTCTAAAACTCTAAACCTGAAAAGATTCTCTATGTGAATTATTCATTTAATTCAGGATTAAGTAATGTTTAAGGTTTGGGCCTTATAGTTGGTATCAGAGGGAGGTATAGATATCTTTTGAGGTTAGGGTATTCTCTATGAATAAGTGACATTACCATAATAGTTAGGATTTCAGAAAGAGTCCTAGTTTTAGATAAAGTGAATGAGTAAGTATATCTTAGTTTTTATCTTCCTCTTTAGTACATGATGGTTTTGTTGATATACTCACAGTGACCTTTTTGGTTTTAGTAAATGGATAGATCTAGCAGGTACCAATGTAACAGTGGATGTGAAGGAAACTGTGACAGTTTTCTGAGTGAGAAAATGAATGATATGGGAGCTGAAATTAGAACTCTTGTGTTTATCCTCAACCAACTATTTGGAGTCATGATTGACCACCTAAACCTTGGTGATTTCTATAAGGCATCATATATGTGAGAAACATTTCCCTACGGGACTACATGTAATAATCATAATGGTAAGTGTGTTCAAAAACCAATGCGTCAAAGATGTAGAAACAAACACCTAGGAAGACATTTCAAAGGGACAAAAATATGCTATAGATGTGGAAATGAAGGTCATAATGCAAGAACCTACCATGGAAAAAACAAGCATCCAGTTGACTCGAGGAAAGGGAAAGAAGTTCGTTCTAAGGGATCAATTGAATGTTTTAAATGTGGTGTGCATTGTCATTATGAAAAAACATGTCATATGAAGACGTTTCGGGAATGGGATCACCAAGATCGTACAAATATTCGTTTACCAATACCTAATGCCATTCCGATTGAGGATGAAGAAACTAACAGTGACCAATCAAAGGTATGGATTATTTATAAACATTTTTTCCCTATTTTGGAATATTAGGATATGATTCATGTTTTTTTTTGTAAGAAAGAAGTATTTCAGAATAAGTTGGAAAGGAATGGTTAATGGATCATGAAGAATGTTGAATGAGTAAGAAGTCAACATATAAGGGCTTCAAGTGTTATGGTGAAATTCTTAAGATTATTAAGTCTCTTTTGATGATGGGGTTACATTAGAAGACTTTTAAAAGTATGTGTAACCTTGATGTTTGATATATGAAAATTTTAATCAAAGAATGGTTATCTGTTATTTTGTGGACATACTTATAAAGAACCATTTGGGTTTATATGATCCTTACTTTTGAGGTAATTATGGGTTACTATATGTTATGATGGAAATTGAAAGGAATGAGATAAAATTGATGTTAAATTATGTTATGATTTTATCTATTTTTGTGGAATGATTTTAGAATTATATAGTTTGGAAAAAGGACAACACGCAGAGTGTTGGACACCCCGTCGCGTTGGACAAAGCTAAGTGAATCGAAACCACAACTAAAGTGCAACTGGTATTTATCGCATACCACTGGACTTCGTGAATTCCCTGGTTCGTTTGACTAATTCTTTATAGTTAGATGATTTTATTAATCAAGAATAAGTTTATTTTGGGTTATCTATGGAAATGATTATCCTATCCTGAAGAATATGTGATTAGGCTAATTACTTTTCAATGTGAGAATTTAAGAGTAACTGGTGTTATTTGGAGATAAATGTTAAGATTTTCTTTGGAAGACAATGTGATTAAATCCTTCATAGATTTGGGTTTCAATCTTAGTTTGGATTACATTGAATAATTTTATGGATAGTTGTTTACTGAATTGTCTTTGTTGAACTTTGGGTATTATTGGAAAAATTTTGGAGATTAAGAGTTGTTTTTCATTTTGAAAAAAAAATATATCCTTTTTGGGTATTATCTGATCTCGTACTATACATTTTTGTTTTGTTTTGGTTGATATCTAAAGACATGGGAAATATATAGTTCTATTTTGTAGATTAGGTGATTCTCAAGAAGTTGATTATAGTACTCTTAATGCGATCCAGTCTTCCTAAATACTCGTCTTTTGGGGAAAGTATGAGTTTTTGTAAGAAATCT
This sequence comes from Viscum album, assembly GCA_963277665.1. Lineage (NCBI taxonomy): Eukaryota > Viridiplantae > Streptophyta > Magnoliopsida > Santalales > Viscaceae > Viscum > Viscum album. The sequence goes on along the minus strand of OY728120.1, from coordinate 1,161,023,956 downwards.
AGTAAAAGTTGAAATTCAACATGACAAGTAAGTATGTTTCCATAAGATCAAAAATAAATTCTTCAATGAAAATTAACTTAAAAAAATGATGTCTGTTATCTTTTCCTACTGTGGAATTGAATACATTTTAACCCATCACATGTTTGTGATATTATGGTGGTTAACTTTCTCCTAAACATGTTTTCTATCACACTCCAAAAGAACACGACCCTTTGTTTTTTCTTCCATATCCATATTTTCATACATGAAATCCTAGTATGGATTCACTCGGATGGCCTTTGTACTTCCATTTCTATGTTTTAATGTGATTGTTTAATTTACTCTTTTTCCGATGTGGGGCTTTCAATGAAGTTTCCGAGACCGAATTTAAAAATGCGAGGATGCAATTCCCAAAAGGGTGGAAGGATGTAACACCCCAGGTAAATAAAGAATATGATTTTTTTATATTTATCTATATTTTTGAATAAAATATTAATATACTTTAAAGTGAATGTTATGCTTGATGGCTTACCCAATACGCAACAACGAGTTCCTTTGAAATCTTACGTTGCTCTCTAATAATAAAATAATTTTATTTTAAATGGTAGTTAACACCTAGCCGTTATAACGACGAGAATGAACAGAACTAACTAGAAAATGATTATATATGTTTTTCAAATATTTTTACTTTCTACAATAAATGTTAGAGGATTAATAATGCAAATGAATCCAATTTTAAGCATAAATCGTCTAATATTTGTTAAAAGGTCGACTAACCTCCATTTGATGGAAAACCATTTTTAAATATACTTTTTACAATTTTATATATTTTATTTGAAAAAATAAAATTCTTATTTAGAATCGACACATCAAAATTTACTTTGTGTAAATTTTTGGTATTTTTCTGATAATGTTCATTTTTTAATGAATAGTTAAAACTATTGTATTTTAATTCAAAACCTATTTTTAATATAATTTATTTATATAGTTATATTATCTTTTTAATTGGTTTTAAAGTTAAATTCGAATATATTTTTACCATTTAATTCAATTTTGGTCATTGTAATTAATATCACCTTGAGATTGGACATAAACGAGTTTTAATCTTTTGATAGATATTATTTCTTAAAAACACGCTATTCGATTTGACAGCGAGATTCAATTATAAAATTAATTAATGCAACTTATATTTTATGAATTTTTTAAAATAGAAATAATTTTTTAATTCTTAATATCAAATATTTCTTTGGGTGAATTTTTGGTATTTTTGTGAAAAATCGTAATTTTTGATGAATAGTGAAACCACAAAGTTGTAGTTACAAAAACGGATTTTTTTCGTTTAAATGGAACTTTACCACTTCTGTGATTTGAATTTAAAAAATAAAATATAAATTATTTTCATTATTATGTTAAATTTGGTTCAATGGGATGAAAATAATTTTTGATGAAAAGTAACTTTTAAGTTTTATTAATCACGATTAAAGGCAATTAGTGTGATTTAAGGTAAAAATGATATTATAATAAAATGAAAATATGTTGAAACTTGTCCTAACCATATTGGATGAGTCATGGTCGACCAAGACAACCCATGGGTCGATTTTTGGGACCCCATGGAGCCACATGGTTAAGATAATGACATTTATGCCATTTATTTAAAGTAAAAGTAAAAATGACACAAACATGTATTGTTTTACTAAATCTTTTTTTATGTGGGGTTATACAAGTCAGATTTTTTACTATAAATAGTAATTGTAAAGATAAAAATATTTCCTACATCATAGTATTTTTTTATAATTTTTAGACATTAAATAAATTAATTTTTTTATGACATCATGATGATGCAGCGATTACCTCATTATTTAACGATTATATAAAATGAAGAGATAATGTAAAATATAAGACCTAAACATGTCAAAAACATATTGTATTGGTTTATTTAGAACTATTATCTCCTTATCCTAGAAATAAATCAATTTGGGACCTTTAAAATCCGAAAAAAATTTGAAGATAATGTAACATTTTATATTATTCCAAGAGTGCCCCTCCTCTCCTCTTCTAAAAGGCCCCCACCTCTACCTCCTTACCCACACCTCTCAAACCTTTGGATCAGACAATATATGATCATTTTTTCTCTCTTAATCCCTATAATAATCCTAAGAATATTTACCTTAGGCAGGAATATCTTCATGAAACTCTTTTGGTTCAATCCAAAGGGAGTTACACGAATTTATGGTAACGTCTTCACTTGTGCTATTTTATTTTATTTTACTTATCCAACCCCATAAACTATTTATATTCATTTATTTTGTAACAAAACCAGTATATTCAATATACTAGGATGTTTTTAAAAGAATTATTAGAGAAACACTTACACACACCTACATCTAATGGTTAAAGAACATACTATTTCCGTGGATGGTGAATTTCTGCCTCACGAAATGATGATTGTTCAATATTTTTTTAACACCATCAAAGTTGTCCAATAAGCTGTAACTATATTTATATATGATATATAATATGTTTAGGTTTTCCTTAAGCTTCTTATTTATTCATTTCTGGCATACCTTTATGATTTCCATTATGGGTAAACACGATATCTTCATTTTGGGAAGTGCGGACTACCGCCCCCTCAAAGTGATTTGGTTCATTAATACCATATGTTGTATATATAATGGATCGATTTAATGATATTATATATGATTCCATAATGTAATTATAATAATATTATGTATCATTATATTTTAATTCCATTAAATATGAAATTGAAATGGAAGTAGCGTTCATGTGTACTTACGGCTTACCGTCTCCATGAATGGTGTATTTCATTTATTACCTCTAAATGATTATGTAATATTATAAATTCAAGTATATAATGGATTTATATGATATATATGATATCTAAATAATGAATATAATTCTGGATATAATGGATATTTTACCCCATTAACAAACTTGTGATTATAAAGAGTTTATTTTTGACTCAAGTACCAAGTATCGATAAAACGACCGTAATTAACTTAAATGACTAAATAATGTGAATAACATTGTAATAAGTGATATAAAAGGAATAATGAACTTGAAAAAGGTTCTTAATCAAGTATAAATTAACTCAAGTTTATTATTCATGAGATTAATGAACGATCGGGTCAAGTCGGACATGAGGTAAGGGATCCGACCTCTCTCTTTCTTTTTAAGTACTCTCTTTTATGTCATTTCTTTTAAGCTCATATTTCTTATGTTAGAGGATGTTATTTAATATTCCTATTGCTGTAGGTTTTATGTAAATATGATTAGATACCCTATTTTATCTCATAAATCCTTTTATTAAAGATTTATGTGGCGCCGTTAGGCTGCCAAATTTTCATAAGGGGATTTTCATCTCAATTTTTATTCTCGTGAGATTCATGCTACATTGGCCACTATTTCCTTTTGTTTGGTGTATGTAATTCCCATTAATTTAATATTTGTATTATATAATCTCATATATGGGTAGTTAAATCTTCATTGTATGACCCTTCATTCATGGGGTGTACGTTTCGAAAGTGACCCAATTCTGTATGGGAACCTTTCACCCTCCTCATTTTAAAACACTTATTTTTTAGATCTTCTAATCTTAATATGATGGGATATGTTCTTATATATCCTTATTGATATAAATGTTATGTCCAAGTGATGAGATACCCCTTTTTATCTCTCATAAACTCATTTTCTGAATTTTGAAGTGACGCCCTTAGGATGTCAAATTTTTGCAAAGGAGCTTCTTAACCCAATTTTTATTCTTTGGGATAAACATGTACTCCATGAATATGTCGTTCTATGAATATGTGTGAATAAACTATGACTATTTTACACTTAATATCCACTTATATTTGGTGTATTCATTTGTCACACATAATTATATAATTGATTTATCCTCAATCCAAGGATACCGTCTTTGTAAGGGACTTCGTCTCAATCACTTTTCATTGAGGCATATTTTGTTTTATACACAACATTCTTTTATACGGTGTATAAACCCCTTTAAATTTTAATTTTATACAAAAGGAATCTTTTTCTATGAAGCGTTTTACTAAATGACAAAAAGGAATGTTTCTTTTAACATACGCGGGGACAACGACCTTTTCTGCCACCACGAGTATTATTTGGTCTTTGGCTTCCTCAACAGGCTGTAATGTTTTTAAAATGAAATAAATACCATATACTATTTTATGTATTTTGGTATTGAAAATGTTTTTTATAATGGATTTGTTATGTCAATATATTTAAGTGATATATTGTGATCAAAGTGTGGAAATTGTTTCTTTAGATTATATCTGTTATATGTCTTATGATTTAATAATGGTAATTGGACATTTGATGGGTGGTTACATGATAAACCATATGAATAGTGGTTCCATGAATACCAGGACGAGTGTTTACGTTATAACCTCCAATGCATTGGGTATGGAATTCGTCCGTATGGCTATTCCATTAAGTATGTGTGGAAGTCGACCGTATGGTTATTCCATTTATGTATGTTTATGTCCCAAGTTACCTTTATATGTTATGTGTTCTTTATATGGGTTTTATTGTAATATTTTAGATGAAAAAGGGTATGTAATTTTATTTTATTCATTGAAGAGTTTTTACTACTTCATAAAGGTGAAAAGTATTAATTTGGTAAAGAACTCATGGTTTACAAGTTGTTTTGAAAAACTAACAGTTTTCCTTATTTGTGTATCCTTTACTGGTATTTTTATGCTCTTCCCAAGTTTTTGAAATGTTTTCCACAGAACTTAATGATGAATGGGGTTAAGGATGGGATCATGGAAAGACATTCTATCTAAAACATGGAACTAGACTTGTATCTTTTTAAGTGTTTTTTTATTTTATGGAAACTTAGTAGAAGTGTCTACTATGTAATCCTTTGAGATGTAATAGTTATGACCTAATTCTCTAAAACTCTAAACCTGAAAAGATCCACTATGTGAATTATTCATTTAATTAATGATTATGTTATGTTTATGGATGAGGCCTTATAGTTTGGCTGAGCCAAATGACTTTGAAGGTGTGAATAAGGTGGTAGTGGTGGGGGCCTTTTACAAGAGGAGAAGACATGCACTCTTGGAATGTAATGAAATGTTACATTATTATGAATTAATTTTCGAATTTCAAAGGTCTCAAAAGTATAAATTTCAAGGATAAGGTGATATTGGATCTAAATATACCCATCCAATAGGTTTTTGACATGTGTAAGTCTTAGATTTTACATTATCTTTTCATTTTATTTAAATCGTTAATTAATGAGGTAATCATTGCATCATCATGGTGTCATAAAAAATGTAAACCATTTAATGTCTAAAAATTATAAAAAAATTTACCAAGATGCAGGAAATAGTTTTAGCTTTACAATGAATATTTATAGTCGAAAAGGTAACTTATATAACCCCATGTAATAATGGTTTTAGTAAAACTACACATGTTTGTGACAATTTTATTTTCACTTTAAATAAAAAGTTATTAATGTCATTTTTTACCCAAGTGGCCCCATGGGGTCCCCAAGTTGACCCATGGATTGTATTGGACGTCCATAGGACAAGTGTAAAGGTAATTTCATATTATTAAAACATTATTTTTATATTAAAATACACTAATTACCTTTAATGGTGATTCATAAAACTTAAAAGTTACTATTGACCAAAAAAATTATTTTAATCCCATTGAACCAAATTTTACTTCTTAATGACAACAATGTATGTTGGATTTTTGAAAATCAAATCACAGAAGTGGTAAAGTTTCATTAAAATGAAAAATCAGTTTTTTAACTACAACTTAGTGGTTTCACAATTCATCAAAAATTGAAGTTTTTCAAAAAATATGAAAAATTCACTCTATGATATATTTTATATTACAAATTAATAAATTATGAATATTTTACAAAATTCCAAACATATAAGTTGAATTAATTAATTTCATAATTAATTCCCACTATCACAACTTATAGCGTGTTTTTAAGAAACAATATATATCAAATGATTGACAATTGTTTATGTCCAATTTCAAACTGAAATTATTTCTAATGACCACCATTGGATTAAATGGTAAAAAAATATTCTAATTATACCATAAAACCACTCAATAGTATAATTTATCACTATAAATTATTTTGATTAAAAAATTTGTTTTTAATTATAATTTAGTAATTTCCACTATTCATCAAAATATAAAAGTTATCCGAAAAGTTCAAAAATTTCACCCTAAGCTAAATTTGATATTCCAAATCCAAAAATGAAGTCCATTTTGAAAGATAAAATTTATAAAATGTCAAAAAGTAGGTACTACTATTCATAACAGCTAGTTTGATTGGTTGTGGTGTGTTAGAATTCGAGGTTACGTACAACACACGCTACTGTATTATTCAAAGAGAAGCGTACCATGGATGCTTGGGGAGTTACATTCTCCCCTCCTTAAATAAATTGCGTCCTAGAAATATGAAATATTTCTTAGAAAATAAAAGGTTGAAATTAAAAAATACCATTGGGGAATACCCACATCGAAAATAAGGTTAATAAAAATATAACTTTAAAAGAAACAAATAGAAGTAAAAAGGTCACCCGAGATAGCCCATACTAGGATTCTATGAAAATATGGATAAGGAGGGAAAAAAATCCTCAAGGACGGATGGAGAGTTGTATAAAAAAGGATTAGGAGAAAGTTAACTATAAGAAAATCATAAACTTATGATTGGTTAAATGGTCATTGATTCCCCAATTGGAAATGTTAACTGACAACATTTTTGTTTTAAGTTACCATTCATAAAGTTGAGGAATTTATTTAGTAGTTTTACTAATAACGTATGAAAATATACTTGTCATATAGAATTTAATTATTTAATAAATTTTTACCACAAACCCATCTTTCACTCCAAAAGGTAATAGAACTCAAAAATATTCTATTTATCATAATTTTATAAGGTTCCAAATATTAACACATACCATTTATATTAGGAATTTTTTTTTTGTAATAACAAGGGAATTCCTATAGGCTAGTGGTTGGTAATAAAGGCCTGTCGCACTATGGTTGCGGGTACGATTCCTACAGCATTGTCCGACACGACGGGTTATCCCCTAACCTGTTGCTTGTCCTTTTCCTAAAATAATAGTATTATAATATTACAAAAAAAACTTCATAAATTTTTTAACCTTAAATAATACTATCCAAAGTTCAAATTACTCCATTCCAACCATTATAGTTATCCAAACTATCACCTTCCAGACATTCTCTAAAAGGTCTTTAAATTCCAAAATCAATTGTAACATTAGATTCCCCAAACAATGTAACGTTTCTCTTATTGTCACATATAAAAATATGATTACCTTCATCATATTAAAATCTTAATGAAAACCACAAGTACTGCAGTAAAATCCTTATATAAATCACATTATTCTTATAACCAGAATATAATCCTTATTTCCAAAATCACCAATACATTAATTATTCCACTTCAACTATAGTAACAACATATGATTATCCTTGATACCTTGGACTTTTCTGAGGAAAGTTTCCTTAACGATTAGGACATTCATTTTCATAATTTTCATTTTCCCTACAATTGTACAATTCAAAATTGATAGCCTCTTTCTTTCACATGCAATCACGATCCTGGTGACCATTTTCTCCACAATTATAACAAACTCCCATTCCTTTTAGGCAAGTACCTGGGTGATTCTTCCCACAATTATCTCATAATGGAAAATCCTTCTTTCCATTTTACCTTTATCTGTCTCTTGTTCCATCATTCATTTCTTCTCTTACTTTACTTTGTTGTCATAAGATTTAGAGAATTCCTTTTTTGTCTTGATAGCACATGAGACAATATCTTCATACGATGAGAAAGATTGTGAGACTAAAGCTCGACAGAGAAACAGTTTTAATCCATCAAAGAAACGATCAATATTACTTCTTGGTTTATGTATATAATCTACATCACGCCTCGCTAACCTTGTAACGTTATCCTCATATTTTGCAACATTGTCATCCTCCTTCTTTATATGGCTCAGAAATTGCCTTTCCAGATCTGCTCGATGGTCATGTGGAATGTATTTTTTTAAGAGAATTTTCTTAAACTCCCTCCATTCCATACTTGATACTTCTTCATTTTCCTTTGTGTTTTGAATCAGTGACCACCATTGATGGGCATCTCCAGTGAGGCGGTAAACTGCCATGACTAATTTCTCTGTTACTCTACTACCCAAGGCGTGGAATATTTTCTCTAAGGAGTTTATCCATTTATCAAATACTAAAGGATTTTTACCCCCATTAAATGTGGGAAGTTGTTTCCTCATGAAGCGGTCTAACATTGATCCTCCACATTGCGGATCAGAGTGCTCCATACGATTAAGGTTATTATTCATAACCTGAGTGAGTTTTCCCTGTATGGTGATAAGCTGATCAGCACCAGTTTTATCACCAGCTCCAATATAATTATTTGGAGTAGGAGGGAAATCCCTACATGGAGTGTGTGAATTGATACAGTTTCCATTCCTCCTACTAGGCGCCATTTCTAAACAATGGCATAAACTAGATTAGTTTATGAATCAAAATACATAATTACAAACATGAAAACACATAACATTAATTGAACTATTTATGGATATAATCCATAATCATAAAAATGTTTTCTTTGAGGAATTATATACTCATAATCCCTTAATAATGGTTTGTAAAGAAAATAAGAATTATCCTAAGCATATCCCCTGGGAGTGTCATAACCAAGAGTGCAGCAAGGCCAATTGTCAGGCACCAGTTCGTGTTTGAGTCTAGCTCAAAGTGGTGTTTTCGGGTTTTACCCCTAGGTACATCTGTTCCAGATTCGCCTCTACCTGCTCGTATCCAGACAGGGATGTATTTCTTGGAAAACTCATAAAAATCTCTATAATACTAAAATTCTAGGAAGTTCTCCTTTACAAATCCACATAGTCTATATTAGTTCTATGTGCTCTAATCAGAGTTTATTTTAATCTAGCTTCCATGTATTGTACTAAACTGCCTCTGATACCAACTGTAACACCTCGACCCCAGTTACCCAGAGTCGGTGCATTATTTCCTAACATTTTCATGATCACAAAGATCAAGTCTCGAAAGACCAATTAGTTTAGTGGCCTTGAAACACTAGATACATTCATATGTTTTACATTACATCATAAATTAGTACAAAACTACAACAACATCTTGTCTTCATATCCCCTCATATTATCCAATCAGGTCATTCATAAAATACTTCTTCACATCCTGGAAAAATTAAAACATTGAAAGGGGTGATCTCAGATGCTCATTAATGATAACAATATAGCGGAATCTTTCCTAAATAAACATAAACATTTAAGGAATTGTATAATTGAAAAAAAGCCTTTTAATCTTGAACTTCAGCATAATATCGCAAAATAAAATGAAACAATTCTATTTACTTATTCAAATGGATATTCTACTTGTCAAATAATCACATGGAATATCAATAACCACTTTCATAATGATGGAATTCATAATTCCAGACTATCATAACCATGTATCCAAGGCCTCGTGCCAAGAATACAAATATGATTTTGTCAAGGCCTCATGCCAAGACACTATTTTGTCTCATGAGACCTACCGATGCAATGAGGAGCTATATCAGGCTCCACCCATCACTTATTAAGTCCAATGCATTCCTCATATGAACAGGTTTAAACATATCATAAACCATAACATAATCGTATCACATAAAACATGCATAAAGGAAACATAACATTTCCACATTTCAATCACAAGATATCAATAGAACACATTTATATAAAAAACACTTTCAAAACCATTTTCAATTCCAAAATAAAAGAAAATTAAAACATTGTAATTATTTTTCATTTAAAAAAGTTATGGCTTGTTGAGGAAGCTGAAACCCAAATAATGGTCACGGTGGTTGAGAAGTCGTTGTCGCCGCATACGTACGACAAGAAAAACATTACCTTTTGTCATTTAGTAAAATACATCATATAAAAAGATTCATTTTGAATAAAAAATAAATTCCATGGTGTTTATACACCATATAAAAGAAAGTTATGTATAAAATAAAATATGCCTCATTGAAAGGAGATTGAGACGAAGTTCCTTACAAAGAACATTTTTTTAATAAAATAGATATATTATATTTATTCACTATAAGTACAGATAAATAAATTAAAAATAAAAGAAATGAAATAATAATATCATGATATAATTTGAAAGTAGGAGATTAACCCAATGAATTGAAATTGGGTTAAAAAGTCCCCTTACCTCACGTCCGACTTGACTCGATCATTCTTTAACCTCTTAAATAATAACCAATAGATAATTTCTAATTGATTAAGATCCTTTTTCAAGTTCATTATTCCTTTTATATCACTTATTACCATGTTATGAACATTTTGTAATTATTTAAGTTAATAATGGTCGTTTTGTCAATCTTTGGTACTTGAGTCAAAAATAAACTTCTTATAATTACAAGTTGTTTATGAGGTAGACTATAAATTATCTCCATAATTATATTCATGATTTAGATATCATATATTTCATATATATCTAGTATATACATTCATTCATAATATTACGTAACGTTTAGAGGTATGAAATTAAATGCACAGTTCGTGGAGACGGTTAGCCGTACGTACGCATGAATGCTACTTTCATTTCTATTTCATATTTAATTGAATGAAATCATAATGATATAAAGGTATATTATAATTCTAGTATAATATTATATATAATATCATTTACTCCATCCTTTATACATCCCACATATGGCATTAATGATTCAAATCACTTTAAGGGGGCGGTAGTCCGCACTTCCTAAAATGAAATTATCGCGTTTACCCAGAATGAAAATCATTAAGGTAAGCCACAAAGGAGAAATAAAGAAGCGTAAGGAAAACATAAAAATAATATATATAATATATAAATATTGTGACATCTCAATGTCTACCATGAGAGGTGTTAAAAGAAGATTGAACAATCATCATTTCGTGAGGGAGAAATTCGCCAATAACAGAAGCAGTATGTTCTTTAACCACTAGATGAAGGTGTGTGTAAGTGTAAATAAAATAATTTTCATAACAAAATCCTAGTATATCGAATAAACTGTTGTTGTTACAAAATAATGGAATAAAAAGAGTTTAAGGTGTTGGATAAGAAAAATAAAACAACATAATAAAAGAGAATACATTACCTTAAAATCAGGTAACTCTTTTTGATTTGATCCAAAGGCTTCCTTGGTAAGCATTCTTCCCAAAGTGAGGCTTCTACGAATAATAGAGGGATGTTGAGAGTGTATTTGGGCTGATTTTGGCTGAGCCAAATGGATTTGAAGGTGTGAATAAGGTGGTAGTGGAGGGGGGCTTTTATAAGAGGAGAAGAGAGGCACTCTTGGAAAGTAATGAAATGTTACATTATTATGAAGTAATTTTCGGACTTAAAAGGTCCCAAAATTATATATTTCTAGGATAAGGTGATAAGGGATCGAAATATACCCATAACATAGGTTTTTGATAAGTTTAAGTCTTATATTGTACATTATCTTTTCATTTTATTTAAATCGTTAATTAATGAGGTAATCACTACATCATCATGGTGTCATAAAAATTTTAAACTATTTAATGTCTAAAAATTATAAAAAAATTACCAAGATGTAGGAAATAGGTTTAGCTTTCCAATTAATATTTATAGTCGAAAAGGTAACTTATATAACCCCATGTAATAATTGTTTTAGTAAAACTACACATGTTTGTGACATTTTTATTTTTTACTTTAAATAAAAAGTTATTAATGTCATTTTCTTACCCAAGTGGCTCCATGGGGTCCCCAAGTTGACCCATGGATTTTCTTGGTCGGCCATAACTCATACAATAAGGGTAGGACAAATTTAAAGGTAATTTCATATTATTATAACATTATATTTACCATAAATTACACTAATTACCTTTAATCGCAATTAATAAAACATAAAACGTACTATTCAACAAAAAAATATTTTAATCCCATTGAACCAAATTTTACTTCTTAATGACAACCATGTATGTCGGATTTTTGAAAATCAAATCAAGGGAGTGGTAAAGTTTCATTTAAATGAAATATCAGTTTTTTAGCTACCACTTAGTGGTTTCACTATTCATCGCAAATTGATGTTTTTCAGAAAAATAACAAAAATTCACTATTAGATATATTTTATATTCCAAATTAAAAAATGATGACTATTTTAAAAAATTCCAAATATATAAGTTGAATTAATTAATTTAATTATTAATTCCCGTTGTCACAACAAATAGCGTGTTTTTATGAAACAATATATATCAAAAGATTGACAATTGTTTATGTCCAATTTCAATTTGAAATTAATTATAATGACCACCATTAGATTAAATGGTAAAGATAAATTCTAATTATACCATAAAACCACTAAATAGTATAATTTATCACTATAAATTATTTTGATTAGAAATGTTTTTTTTAATTAAAATGTAGTAATTTTCACTATTCATCAAAATATAAAATTTATCTGAAAAGTGCCAAAATTTCTCCCTAGGCTAAATTCGATATTCTGAATCCAAAAATGAAGTCCATTTTGAAAGATAAAATTTATAAAATTTCAAAAAATAGGCACTACTATTCATAACGGCTAGTTTGATTGGTTGTGGTGTGTTAGAACTCGAGGTTGCGTACAATAGACACTACTGTATTATTTAAAGAGAAGCGTACCATGGACACTTGTGGTGTTACAATTAATGAATTAAAATCAAAATTATATCAACAAATAAATTATATGATTGGTATCCCATAACAAGGGGTAAAAACACACCTAAGGGTGACCAATTACAAATCCATTTAATATAATGTTTACAAGAAAACCTATGGGGTGACTAAAATTTAACAATATATCTCATGAAAATACATAAACATAACTATCATTGGAAACATGTGATATTATAAGAATTACTTTCCATAATTACAACTATAGGGCCTAGTTCTCATTAAATTCACATAAGAAACATCATTTGACAACATTCAATAAGCCTTTCATTAACATTTTATATATCAACACTAGTAGAAATAGATATATAAATCTCAAACCACAACCAATCATGATATAATAGCCATAAATTATTTTTGGAATGAAGGTAGAGATCACCCATTGGAGGGTTTTTATTTTAAAAATATGAATTTATTCATCAATAAGTCATTCATCACATTTAATTTTATAATTCAATCATTGTAGTGTCATCAATAAAGGAATATAATTGTTCAATTTATTTGAAGAATAATCTTAATAATTCATCAATTCAAAGCTCACGTATAGGTACCCATCCTCATGTAGAAGACCAAGATGACTATAGGAATTTTTCTGGTTTGGCGTCGGCAACTCTAAACCACCCTGAACTCACACACACATTAATTATTATGGTTATATATATATATATATATATATCCCTTAATCCTATGATGAAATTACCATATCCTTGAGGTGACATTAATGCTGAAGATATATATATATATATTTATATTTACATACCTATTAATGTGTGTGTGAACTGGCAAAGACTATTAAAACTATCTATAAACAATTTTAGGGATTCAACATACCATAAGACTATCAATTAAAAGAAAAAAAAAACAAAACAATGTGGGAATAAATACCCATGAGTCCAGATGAAGCCTTCACATTCCCTAATACAATATAATAAAAAAATTGATTATTAGACCATCTCTATGGATTTGTCCAAGTGAAAACCTAGTGACAGGAGTCCAATATTGGTCAATGAGAAGGAAAATATATTGGGAGAAGGATTTACATAGAGGTTTTGCAGTAGAATCATGATGGAGACAACTTGAATCAGGTGATGGAGAGGGAGAATTGAGAGGCTAGAGCACACATCCAATGGGAATGGGTTTGGAAAATCATGGAACCCAGGTTGTAAGGCCCTTCCATAAACATTACAAAATCGTGAATTACATTAATTATTCACAATGAGGATATTATTCATTTTAGTGCTTGTGATAATTAGGTCATAAAAAACATAACAACATGAATATTACAAGTACACTATTCTTCTCACTATCCTTTTTTTCATAAAAAATCATAAAAAAACATGGATAGTTCCATGTTTTAGACAACACCACTATTCCTTGATCCCATCCTTGACCCTATTAATATTTATATTATATGAAAAACATTTCAAAACATGGGATGAGCATAAAATTATCAGTAACAGATACATAAAGAAGGAAAACAGATAGTTTTTCAAAACAACATGTAATCCATAAATAATATATCACAAAGTAATAGTTTTTACATTAATAAAGTAGAAAAAACGCATCACTGAAAATAATCTCACTGCTTACCCATTTTTCAACCAAATTATTACCACAAATCCCAAAGAATACAATGTATAGAATAGAATTTTAACATTGTATATAGAAATATTTAATTTTAATAACAATATAACCGACTTCCATACATATCACTAAATGAAATATCCATAGGGCTAACTTCCATACCCAATGCATGGGCGATTATAACGTAACCACCCATCCTTTGTTTATCACAAAACAACACATCATTTGTTTATCGTGTTACCATAAGTAATTATTTTATCATGTAACCATCTGTCAAATTTCCATGTACCATTACATTATCATAACACATAAAATATTTCAAATATCAACATTTTACTAAAAATATTTCATTTACAATATCAATAAATAATTTCAATACATTGAAAACCCCAATCCTTTAAAAAAACATTTTAAATTACAAAATATGTAAATATGTTATATGGTATTTAATTTCATTTTAAAAACAATTACGGCCTATTAATGATGACAAATATCAAATAATGATCACGACAACGAAAAGGTTGTTTTCAGAACATACATTAAAAACATTAATTTTTTGTTTAGTAAAATGCATCGTAGAAAAAATATTCCCTTTGAATGAATGTAAAAGTCAAAGGGGTTTAACATAATCTATGTAAAAGAAGGACGTGTATATTATCAAAAACATTCCTAAAGGAAAGGATATTTAGACGAAATCCCTAACCTCTTGTCCGACTTGACTCGTTCATTCTTCAATTTCCTAAAAATTAAACATAAGTTAATTTCTACTTGATTTAGAAAATTTTTCATGTTTATTAATCGTTTTATAACACATATTACCACATTATAAAAAGTACATATTTTTTTATGTTAATATCGGTCGTTTTTTTTGATATTGGGTACTTCAGTCGAAAATGAATTTGTTATAATTACAATTTGTCTATATGGTCAAAATTACATTATATCAAGACTATTACTCATAAATTTATATATATATCACATGTATAAATTATATATTTAGTTATAATATTCCATAAAAATTGGAGATACTAAATGAAATGCATCATTCATGGAGAAGGAAAGGCGTATGTACCCATGAATGAAACATTTATTTCTATTTCAAATTTAATGGAATTAAAAAATAATGATACATAGGTATATTATAATTATAGTATAATATAATATTTTATATGTGTTACTTAATTTCATTACCTCCATCAATTATATGTTCCATTTTTGGCATGAATGAGTCATATCAATTTGAGGGGGTGGTAGTCCGCTATTTCTCAATTAAAATTATTGTGTTTTCACATCATGAACAGCATGAAATAATGTTTTAAATAAAAATTAAAGAACCATAAAGAAATATAAACATAATATATATCATATAAATAATGTTCCATCATAATGGCCACCTTGAGTGATGGTATGTGATAATTAAACAATCATCATTTTATGAGGCAGTAGTTCACCATCCACCGAAACTGTATGTATTATACCCATTATATGGAGGTGTGTGTAATTGTATTTAGAATATAGATCATAACAAAATCCTACTATTTTAAAGATACATGATTTTTTATGTGATCAATGAATGTGAATAGAATAGGGTGTGGAGAAGAAGAATATTTAAGAGGAACGTTTGAGAAGGCACTACCCTTTAAAACGGGTAACTCCATTTGATTTGATCCAAATGCCTTTCTTGAATTTCCTTCTTCCCATGGTAAGGATTATTGGAGGTTTGAATGGATTTTGGGAGCTTATTGGAGAAGATATTTGAAGATCCAATGTGATTTATAGGCGTAGCTAAGGGGTTAGATGTGGTGGCATTTTATAAGAGGGGGGA
The DNA here is from genome assembly GCA_963277665.1 of Viscum album. Classification (NCBI taxonomy): domain Eukaryota; kingdom Viridiplantae; phylum Streptophyta; class Magnoliopsida; order Santalales; family Viscaceae; genus Viscum; species Viscum album. Next base: position 1,161,007,776 of record OY728120.1, on the reverse strand, counting down.
TGGGTACTTTAGGAATGTCTGGAAGGATTATTTTATAATAAAATTAATTTAGAATTTAAAATGGTCCAAAAACACATTTAATTATAATATAGAATAATATTTTAATTATACTTTTAGAAAATAGGTTTTGGACATGTTTTGGGATCAAATTTAAACTTGTCATTTATCATTAGGCCTTAGTAATCTAATTTAACTATTACCATGTCTTTTTGTATAGTCATTCTATATGGTTAATATAGTTACTATAAAATACCAATAGAATACTCAAGTGGTTAAATAATGAAATTTAAAACATTATATATGTCATTTTTCTGAATCTTATATTTTTATAAATATTATATCATTTAATAAATTATTATTTCTTTTAAAAACTCATTTATGTCAATTTTCATAATATTCATATAATGACTTTTAAAAAATCTCTAACAACATGATTCGTTCGAAAAATATTCATACACTAAAATATAACAAGTAATAAACATCCCTAAAATACTTGGATGGAATTAAATGTTTCAAAATAAATTTATTTTAATATTTATAATCTTATTTATTTAAATGTTTCATCAAAAAGGTAATCTAAACATCATCATTGTGTCATAAATATATTTATTTATATGATGTCTAAAAATTATAAATAAAATACCATGCTATAGGAAATATTTATAAATTTATAATTACTTTAATAATTTAAAATATAACTTATATAACCACATATAAAATGTTATTTACTAAAATATTCATGTTTAGGTTTTATTTTCCATAACATTCAATTAGAAGTAATTAAATGTCTTTTTCACACACAAGTGGAACCTTGGGGTCTAAAATAAACCCAATGATGACCATGTTCAGAAATATCTCATTCAATAGGGATAGGAAATGTGTTAGGGTAATTTAATATTATTATAGTTTTATTTTTTACACATATTTACAGGAATTACCCTTTAACCATTGTGGATAAAACATTAACTCAAGTAACTATTAGAAATGTCTATAAAAAAGTAACATATTTAAAAAAATTAGATATCTTGATTCGAAAAATGGAACCCATTTTTCCATATTCAAAAGACACAAGTTTAATAAATTAATTTAAAATTAATTCAGGTTGTCGAAACCAAATATCTTTTTTTTAAGTAAAATCTACAAAAATAATGACATCCGTTTATGTCCAATTTAGATGTGCAATTATATACAATGAACAAAATTTGATGAAATGAAAAAAATATAATCCAATTAATCCTTAAAACTAATTAAAAGTACAATATAAATATATAAAAAATTATATTAAATGGAATTTTTGAATAAAAATGCTTTATTTTTCATTTTTCATTAAAAATTGAACATTAGCAGAAAAACACCAAAAGATAATCCATTGTAAATTTTTATGTTTCAATTATGAATAAACTATTTATTTTTTCAAATAAAACATATAAATGTGTTAAAAAGTTTATTTAAAAAAGGTTCACCATCAAAAGAAAGTAAAACAACATTTTTAGAAAAATACATCATTTATCTGAAAAAATGAATTTCTTATTATATCATATCTGGAAAACATATAAGATGAATTTAAAACATTAAATTGAATTAATATAATATATTTTTCATTAAATAAATATCCATAAAGAGTGATATGAAAACATAAATATTCTATTTTAAATATGTTTTCATAAAAACACATCCATTATATTCAATTGGTTTTTACTTCCATTTATAATAAATTTAGTTATCAATTAATCATCCTTTTAACATTTGTAAACCATATTTAAATATTAATTTGATATTATACATTCACTCTATTCCAATGGCTAGGTATTAACTATAATAATAGTAATATTATTTTTTACTTTTTTAGTATAACTCATTGTTGTGTGCAATGTAAGATTTCTGGGAATCTTATTGTTGCATGTCATGTAAGATACAAGAAAAATACCCCCCCGTTAACATAAAATTTATATCATATTCAAATGAATTAATTTAAATCAAAATGTATTATTTTATAAATATCATGGTCGTTACATCCTTTCCCCCCTATGGAAACTGTGTACTCATAATTTATAAATGGGCTCAGAAACATAATTAATAGACCCACATTAGTGATAGAGTCAATAGAACTATAAAATTAAAATAAATAAAGAGAAGATTAAAGTTCATCAAAGATAAAACATACTAATATTCAATGAAAAAAAGGATCTGGGAGGGAACACTGACCATAATGTTCTGATGGAGACTAATAGAGAACATGACCAATATAAATTTAACCACCAGAAAACCACAAACTTGTTATATGTTAAAGGGTCTGTGATTTCCCTGTAGTAAAAGTAAATAGACAATGTTTTTTCCCTTCCATAAATATTGAGGTTTTATTTATGATATTTATTATGAACATAAGGAAGTGTATTTAATTTATAGCTATAGTTTCATCCTTTATTAATTTTCTTCCGTAAACTCATGTTTTCTCCAAACAATGACTATTCATGATGACTTGGTCACACTTGAAAAACTGGAATTAACATCTAGATAATAATAAGATCCAAAAATAATTAACCATATATTTGATTTGTCTTTACATATTATCTAAAACTAGAATGGTTAGTACAAGATCTGATAATCCCCAAAAAGGATAATTAAGTATAAAAAGATATACTACTCTTAATCTCCAAAATTGAACAAACAATAACCAAATCTCAAATAAGATCAGTCAATAAAAAATTATCATTAAAATTATTCTAAATAATCCAAACTATGTTTGAAATACAAAATTTAGAAAGATCTGATCACATAGTCTTCCAAAAAATCTTAACATTTTTCTCCAAATAACATCGGCTACTCTTTGAGTCTCATACTGAAAAGTAATAAACCTAATAACATGTTATCTATCATAGATTAATCATTTCCATAAATAACCCAAATCTCTATATATTCACAATAAAAAAAATATTATTCCAAAAACAATTCCACCATTACTCTATAATTAAAATCCCAACGTATTCTATTTTCCTTAAGCATATATTGTCCCCAAAAGAGTAAACGTCTTCCAAAATTACCATTATCACTTAATCACCAAATCATTTTCATATACTAAGGATATCCATTTGATAAAACATGAGATCAAAAATCAATATACTCTAGATCAACAAAATCATTTAACTAAAAATAATAATTTATTCTATATAGGGACATTATGTCGGCCTGTGGTAGGTGATGCGCCCTTGACACCCATTAGTTGGGGCTTCAATTTCCATGGCCTTGCGGGTCATGATGGGTTGTTACCAATCCTGGGAGTTATCTTCTTCCTAAAACAATATCATTCTTAATATATTCTATGAATTAATATAATTTCCACAAATATTAACCATAACTTATTTTATCCTAAATGGTTATCAAATACCTAAAATTTTGAATCCAAAAAAGTAATAACCATTTATCAACTAAAAACAAAAGATCATATTATCCCGTATGGTTATCCATTATGTCCAAATAAGAAAACATAATTTCTTCCTAGGTAACATTTTCACATATTAAACTCTTGTGTTACACATACTAGAAAAAACATTCCAATGCAATCCCATCGTCAAAAGATCCATAATACATTTATGAATTTCATCATTCAAAAATCAACCATAATTCTTGAATCCCTTATATGTAGACTTCTTACTCATTCAACATTATTTAGGATCCATTAACCATTATTTTCCGACATATTCTGTAATACATCATTCCAACAATCAAAATCATGAATCAAATCCTAATATTCAATATTGTCAAAACATTAGCTAAGAAGTAATCAATACCTTTGATTGGTCATTTTCATCTTCCTTATGCTGAATTAGAATTGAATTAGGTATTGGTAAAACATACATTTATACAATTAGGTTGATTCCACTCCTAAAACATCTTCGTTGGAAATATATTTTTATAATGACCATGGAAACGACATTTAAAACATTCAATTGATCCTTAGGAATACACTTCCTTCCCTTTCATGGATTTAGTTGGACCCTTCCTTTTTCCATAGAAGGTTCTTGCTTAATGACCTCCATTACAACATCTATATCATCTTCCCACCCCTTTCAATTTTTTTTGCATATGTGTTTTTCCACAACCTAGACACATTGGTTTTTGAATATACATAGCTTTTTAATTATTACATGAACATCCATAGGGATTTGTTTCTTGCATTTGTGACGCCTTATAAAAATCACTACATTTCATGTGGTCATTCATGAATCCAGATAGTTGGATGACAATAACGACCAGAGTTCTCATTAAATCTTCCATTTAATTTGTTTTCTTAATTAGAAAACCATCACAGTTTTCTTCACATATATTGTTACATTGGTTCCTGATAGATCAATCCATTTATTAAAACCAAAAAGGTCAGTATGAGTATATCATCAAAATTATCATATAATATCTTTTTAGAATGGTAAATACTATGATATACATATTCATGTTATCTTAAACCCATTAAATTTGTCTAAAATAACTATAAACCTTTCTAATATTTTATCCATTATGGTTATGTCACATTTTATTAAATAACACCCCAAAGACTAAATTTATATAAACTGACCTCTAATACCAACTCTTGGAACCCTGCATTAATGATTAAAAAATCTTCCATTAAGTTAATAATTCACATTGAGGTTATTTTCAGGATTATAGGTCCAGGGGATTATAGAATAAGGCCTTAACTTATATTTAAAAACATAAATATTACCAGTACTCTCTTGTATTCACTAATAATTGTTTTTAAAAAACAAAAACTCATAAAAAAAGAAACAAGTCTACTTTCTTGTTTTTGATATTAAAATTTTTTTGTGATCCCCTCCATGAACCTATTCATATTTATGTTCTATGAAAATAGATTTAAAAACATGGGATGAGCATAAAAAGATCAGAAAGGAAAAGATAAATCAGGAAAACTGTTAGTTTTTCAAAACAACATGTAATCCATGAATAATTATCATAAATAACACTTTTCACCTAAACGAAGTAGAACAAACACTTCACTTCATATAAGCTCATTGCTTACCCATTTTTTTTAAAAAAAATATTACTATAAATCAAATAGAAAACAATGTATAGCATAAATAGGTATCTTAGGATATAAACATACTTAATTGGAATAAACATACGGTCAACTTCCACACATATCACTAGATGGAATATCCACACGACTAACTACGATACCCAATGCATTAGATGTTATAACGTAATCAATCATCCATATTTTATCACGGAACCTCCACTCATTTGGTTTATCTCATAACCACATGAAATTTTTTTATCATGTAAGAACCTGTCAAATGATCTAGTACCATTATATAATAATAACAGAAATAATATTTAAAATATCAACATTTCACTAATAACATTTAATTTGAAGTAACAGAAAATCATTTCAAGATACTGAAATACTCAATCCTTTTCAAAACCCATTTTCCATTCCAAATATGTAAAAAATGTATATTGTAATTATTTTCATATTGAAAAACATTTCTACTTGTTAAGGAAGAAAAATATCAAATAATTCTTACAGTAGCGGAGTGGTCGTTGTCATAGCATATGATAAAAACATTCATTTTATTGTTTATTAAAACGCTTCATATACAAAATATTCTATTTTAATGATTGTAAAATTCATATGGGTTTATTATACACTCTGTGAAACAAGGTGGTGGATATTATAAAAACATTCCTCAATGAAAGGAGATTGAGAGGAAGTCCCATACCTCGTGTCTCACCTGATTCATTCATAAATTAATTTCCTGAATAATAAACTTATGATAATTTTAAAATGATTAAAAACCATTTTCAATTTTATTATTCCTTTTATATGATATTATTCCATGTTATAAATGTCACAAGGTTATTTTAGTTAATATTGATTGTTTTTTTGATAGTAGGTAATTGAGTCGAAAATGATATTATTTTAATTATAATTTCACATAGTGGTAAAACATCTATTATGTCCAAAATATTATTTTTATATATATATATCATATATATAAAGTATATATCTATTTATTATATTCCATAACATTTGGAGATAATAAAAGAAATTTATTGTTCAATGGGACGGTAAGTCGTAGGTATGCATGGACACAACTTTCTTTTCTATACCATATTAATTTGAACGAAAACATAAGGATACAGAGGTATATTATAATTACAGTATAATATCTTGTTTTATATATGGTACAAATGTTAATTAACACCATCCATGTAACACCCCACGATTTCATGGTATGCCATCTCTTCAAAGTAATTTAATAGATTGCCTAACAAGCAACACCGAGTTCAAGCACATAATGACCTATCAAAATAGCCATTTAAAAAGTATTTATGAATAGTAATAACCACATATATAATTATATATATATATACTATATTATTTCATCATTCATATTTTTTGTTTCTTTGACATTATTTAACTATTAATTCAATTTTTCAGATAAAAGAAGTATTTTAAAAAAATGTAGTTTTTCCGTATTATAATTGAGAACCCTTTTGAAATCCAATATTTGACACATTTATATAATAAATTAAGTTCTATTCTATTTTTAATTATAAAAGGGAAATTAAATTTAGTTGGGATACATTTTTTGGTAATTTTCTGATAACTATCATATTTTGATGTATAGTGACAAATACTAAATTTTAATTAAAACTATCATTTTTAATCAAAATAATTTATAGTGACAAATTATGAATTTAAGAGGTTTTAATGTATAATAAAATTTTATTTTTATCATTTAATAAAATATATTTCATTCTACGTAATTTCACATTTAAATTGGATATAATAACATGTCAATCTTTTGATTGTTTTTACTTCTTATAAACCAGCTTTCTAGTTTTATTAATGGGAATTAATTATAAATTAATTATTGGAACTTATATGTTTTAAATATGATAAAATAGAAATAATTTTTTAATTTGGAACATAAAAAATATATTTGGTTGATTTTTTGTTATTTTTCTGAAAACTATCAATTTTTTATGAATAGTGAATAACACTTCGTTTTTGTTTAAAACAGACTTTTTATTGATATAATTAAATTAAATTTACTTTAAAGTCCAAATAGATACATTGTTCCTATATTAGTCTAATTTCATTCATTGGAGTCATTTTATAATAAAGTTAGATATATAATATTTTTTTGAACTATTTAACATCATTTACCCACCTTCAAAGAACATTTGCAAATTTGCATAAATCATAATTTTATCGCTTATATGAATTGAATTTAAAAAATACAAGAGACATGTTTGAAAACATAAGTAAAATTTTCATCAATAGAATGAAATTGAAATTTTTGTTTTATAGTAACTTTTGAATTTTATTTACAACGGTTAAAAGTAAATCAGGCAATTAATAGTAAATATGATATTATAATTACCATAAAAAATGTCATAATTCTATTGCATAAGTTTTTTTCTAACCAAATCAACCTTAGAATAAAAATATAATCATTTTTTATCAACAAGGATCAGATTATGAAATTTATTTTATTTTATTTAAAGAACAGTTAAAAGTGTTGATTTCAACTTTTCAAAACTAAAGCATTTTTCATATAGGGTTATACGTAAGATAAATTAGTCTAAAAATTTTAATTATAAAGCTATAAGATATAATATATCATGGTATTATATTTAATTTTTTTTGTTTAAATTAAATAATTAAATTTTTTTATGACACAATGATGATGTAGAAATTATCCTATTAATAAATGGTTAAAATAATTGATATTATAACTATTAAAAAAATGTAAATTGAAACTTTTTATTTAATACATTAATTTTCTAGTTTAATATGTCATGATATGGTTAATTAATCTATTTTTTAATGTAATAATTTTTTATGACTTTCACAGAAAAACAAATATTAAATAGTGTCAAAATTGACATAAAAGAGTTTAAAAAAATACTATTTTATTAAATGATATAATATTTCTAAAAATAGCAGGACCAGCCTAAGACCATAAATAATTATATATATATATATATAATAAATGAACTAATTGAAGTTATCTGGTCTATTCATAGTTAATTTATTAACCATATACTGTATGAATACCAAAAGACATGGTAAATGTTAAACTATTTAACGAAGAATTAAATCTAAAAATTAAGGTTAATATAGTGACTCAAAAGTGTATAAAACATATTGGTTGTTTGTATTTCAACCAATAAAAACCTTTTAAATGAAATAAATAAATTTGGAGATATTAGAAACCGAAATTGATTTTATAATAATATAATATTTAAATCTTTTCCTAAAGTGCCCCTCTCCTCTCTTATAAAACGGTACTTCCCCTTATCTAATATTCACACCTCAAAATACTTTTAGCTTAGCCAAACCGTACTCCAAAATCCTCCCAACTACCTTAAATTCATCCTAGATTCCATAAATTGATCAGAAATCCATCCTAATGATCCCTTTTGTTCAAATCAAATTGAAGTACCCAAAAAAGAGGTCATTATTTCATCACCTCTTTCAATGTTCTTTTTTTTCTTCCACTACTTCTTTCTTGGTTTTTTTCCATACCAAAATAAAAACTCCATAACCTTTTGACTAAAGTGATGTTATTATAGATATTTTATAACCATATTCATTATTCTATCCATCCTATGTATGACAAAGTCACCATACATGCGTATATATGGTTTACAGTATCCATGTCTTGGGGTAGTTTGTTATTCAATACTTAATTATTTGTATGGTTATAATATTGATTATAATTGATTTAAATAATAATTATTTAATTTCAATGATTATATATATATAATATACCATCCAATAACATATGATATTACCACTAATAGAATGATATTCTCCCTCGTGTGTATGTACGGCTTTCTGTTTCCACAAAGCGATAAGATTTCATTACCCATCATAACCATTCAAGAAATATTTTCAATTGTTTAATAAAAATATTGTTTAATAACTTAATATATTCTGGATATGAATCAAATACATCTTATTTATAACAAACAAGTCTTATATAACAAAACATGTAGAGAAAAATGATTCAGTTAACACCTGAAACAATGATACTATTGAGATATTATTATCAAAGTAATATTTGATGATCATATATGATATCATGTTTAGGAAATTAGTACTTGTATAATTTAATAACAATTATTTAACCATCATACTGAAGGTTAACATACCCTTGACTCTGTAAAAGATAAAGTTAAGGGGTTTTCATCTCATTTCATATTTCCGTGAGATTCATGCTATATTTCCACTATTTTAAATTTGTGTTGTGTATGTACACCCCATGATTTTATTTCTTGTGCAATATAAATTAGTTTATGGCCATTTATATATTTATTTTATGAACCTTATTTCAGGGTGTGTATGTTTTTTAAGTTACCAAATCAGTAATGGAATTTCTAATTTCAATTTCCACACAGTTTGTTTTACAAAAACTTCATTGATTTTTTTAGTCAAGGAATATGTGTGAAAGAACTCATGATTTATTTATGTAGTAATTTATACTCCCCTTTGTGTTGTTATACTTTTGATACAAATTATCCATCAATTGTTAAATTCTGAAGTCATCGAGATAATCTTGACAAGAGTAAACATAACTCAATTTCCATTTATTGAGTTAAACATCCAAGTATTGGGTTTTGTTTATATAAGAGTATGTGTGACTGTCCTCTAATTGATTTACAGTGAATATAAAATCATATTTAGTTTATTTATATTTTTCATAAATAATTATGTCATTTATTTATCCATAACCTAAGAATAAGGTCTTCAAAAGGTATTTCATCTCAAATTACATTCATTGAGACTTTTTTGTTGTTATACACCAATTGACATTTATATATTTCATATACTGTAAATGGACATAGTATAACATGAATATTTTTATTATAATTATATTACAATATTTTAATTTCCTCAATTATTTTATTCAAGTGTCTCCCATTTGGTTCAGTACTCTAACTAAAATATCATTTTAAATGTTTTAAATATTTATTCTTCTAATTATTTCTCATTAATGCCTATGTTTTAAAAATGGTGTTAAGGATTTATTTATATGGACATGAATGTTTTAAAATTAAAATTCAATTTAAAATATTATATGTGTTATTTGACAATTTGATTCAAAAATATATTTTTAATTACATCTTCATAAATAGTGATCCACATAAATATTTTCAAGAATAAGGGCATATTTCTCTCAAATAGTTTTACTGATAATTTTATCTATTTCAGTATCCTCTATTATTCTTGATTGAGGTTGATTTATTATAATAAAATCATCTATATTGTATATAATGAGTTATGTTTGACTGTAGATGGTCAATTTTTATACCATTAATGATTAGTGGTTAAAATATTGACATTTTTTATGCATTTTTTAATACGAATGTTTAGATTATGTTGCAGCCATTTCATATAAGGAATGAATTGGACCTAAGAATGGATGGGTGGGTCCCTCTATATCCCATATAGTCATCAGTAGGTCTCATGAGACAAATTTATTTCTTAGAACAAGGCCTTGACAAAAATTTTATTTTAGTCTTGGGAAGAGGCCTTGACAATGTGGTTATGATGTACGGAATTATGCAGTCCATCGTTATAAAATGAGCTATTTATATTACATGAGATTATTAGAATACTATAATATACATTTTAATAAGTAAATAGAATTATTTTATTAATATTTTCAATATAATTCTGATGTTTATGTAAAAAAGGCTTGTGTTTTAGTCTTATACATTTTCTTAAATGATTGTTCTTATTTATAATAAATTGTGATATCTCGTTATCATTTATGAGCATTTAAGATCAAACCTTTCTTATGTTTTAAATTATAAGAATGAAAAAAATTGTATTATTATATAGATGCAGAATTAATCTTGGAGAATAATGGAATTCTAAAAGTATTATCTATGTTTTATTTTATGTTAGAAATTGTAATGTGAAGTTCATATATGAAATCCATTTTCCAAAACTGATAAAATGATCGGAACATCAATACATGATTCCTTATAAATATTCCAATTTTATGTAATAATTCACCTACTCTAGGTAACTTTGGTTTAGGAATTACAATCCTTTATATGATCCATGCATGTCATGAAAAAATCTTATCACTTTGAGGGGGTGTTAGTTTGCACTTCCTCGAATGAAATTATCATCTTTACACATCATGAAAAGCATAAAGTTATGATGTAAATTAAAATTACAGAATAAAAAAAAAATATAAACATAATATATATCATATAAATATATTTACTTCATAATGGCCACCATGAGAGGCAGTAGGATATAATTGAACAATCATCGTTTCGTGAGGCAACAATTTGTTGTCTATAGAAATAGTATGTTCTAAATCCATTCGATGGAGGTGTGTGTATGTGTATTTATAATAACAATCATAAATATTCCGACTATATTTAGGATACTTGTGTTTTTTTGTAACCAACGAATATAAATAGAATATGGAGTGAAGAAGTTGAATATTGGAATGGATCTGTAGAGAAGACGTTAAGTCTTTAAATGGGAAACTCCTTTTGATTTTATCCCAGAGGCTTTCTTGAATTTACATATACATGTGGTATGGATTATAGGAGGAAGATATGAATGTAGGAAGCTTGTTGATATTGATTTTGGACGATCCAAGGGGACTGATGGGCATATGTATTGGGTTATAGTCGGTGGCCTTTTATAAGAGGGAGGAGGGGTACTTTAAGAATGTATTGAAATATTAATTTTTTATAAACCGAATTTAGATATTCAAAAAGCCCCAATCTCATTAAATTATAATATATAGAGACAATTATTCTAAATACTATCTTCCAATATGTTTTAGACTTGTTTTGGTTTCAATGTTAAACTAATCATTTAGAATTAACCCTTAGTTAACTAATTTAACAATTACCATGTCTTTTTTATATACGTACTATACTATTAATATATTTACCACAAAATTACAATAGAACCATAAGTTGATCTTTAATGAAATTTATAACATTATCTATGTAATTTTACCTAATCACAGTTTTTTAGGACTAATATATCATTTAATAAAATAGTATTGGTTTTAAAACATCATTTATGTCTATTTTTATACTAATCATATCGTGACTTTTTTAAATTTCAAAACAACATGAATCATTTGAAAAAAATTCATAAATTAAAATATAACAGGTCATAATCATCTATATAATTATTAGATGGAATAAATAGTTTAAAAATAAATTTATTATAGTATTTATTATCTCATTTATTTAAATATTCTATTAATAGATTAATCACTACCTCATCATTGTATCAACAATATATTTATTTATTTGATGTATAAAATTATTAAATACTATACAATGTTGTTGGGAATATTATTATCATCATAATTAATATTTGTAGTAGAAAATATAGCTTTTACGACACTATATAGAATTTTTTTTACAAAAAGATTCATGTTTAGGTTATATTTTCCTTAACATTAAATTTAAAGCAATTAAATGAAATTTTCACACACAAGTTGCTCCATGGGGTCCTCAAATCAGCCCAAGTATTCTAATGGTCATAATTATCTCATAAAATAGGTTTATCACACATTTTAGGTTAAATTACTATTATTATTTTATTTTATTTTACCTTTTTTACCGAATTTATCGTTTAACGATGGTAAATAAAACATTTACTGAAGCTTCTATTCATAATATATAAAAATAAAAGTTAACAATATAAAAAAAATTTATCTCCTAATATAAAATATGGAATCCATTTTTTCAATTTCAAAACAAAGAAGTTGATTAAATTAATTTTAAATTAATTCCCATTGTCAAAACCAAAAATCTTGTTTTTAAGAAGAAAAAATAACAAGAGATTGTCACACGTATCTGTCCAACTTTAAAGTGAAATTAAATCCAATGGAAAATATTTGTTTAAATGATAAAACTATAATTTAATTATAATTTAAAAACAATTAAAATTATAATTTAATAATATAAATAAGTTAGCTTGAATGTTATTGTTTTATTAAATTGCAATATTTATCAATATTCATTAAAAAATGAACATTAGCAAAAAAATAAAAAAAAAATCATCCAAAGTATATTTTGATGTTTAGATGTTAAATAAGAAAATTATGCTTTCAAATAAAACATATATCGGTGTAAATAATGAAATTAAAAAAACGGGTTCACCGTTAAAAGGTGATAAAACTGCATTTTTAGAAAAATAATTGTTTTATTCGAAAAAATGAATTTATTCTTATAAAATATCTATAAAACATATAATATTAATTTAAAACCTTAAATTGAATATATATAATATATTTTTCATTCAATAAAATCCATATAGCGTGATACAAAAAAAATTATTCTCTTTTAAACAGGATTTCATAAAAATGCATCCATCATATTTAATATGATTTTATATCCATTTATAATAAATTTTGTAATCAATGAATCATCATTTAATAATATATAAACCATATTTTAAATTTCAATTGACACTATTTATTACCATCATTCCAATGGATTGGAAGTAACTATATTATTATTATTATTATTGTATTATTTTTTTAGAATAACACAAAGTGATGTGCAATGTATGACTTCAAAGAAGCTTTTTGTAGCGTGCCATGTACGCTGTTAGAAAAAGTGCCCCCTTTAAATTAATATTAATAGCATATTCATCTGTATTAATTGAAATTAAAAAGTATAATTATATAAATACTTGGGTTGTTACACATGTAGGGGAGTGGAACACATTTAGTTCCTTTTATTTTTATATTTATTTAATTAAAATAAAACAATGAATAAAACAGGGTCTTGACGCATGATTTTGGCTGAACTATTTAATGAACATTGCACTAACTGTACACCATTTACTAATAACCTTGAGATCCCCCACATCACTTTTCCAACATGATTTAGAAACCATGTGCCAATTTTGCGGTGAATTGTATTTATGTAATACATCTTCCACTAACCATACGGTATAGGAAGATGGTTTGAATACCATTTTCATCCAATACAACAATCTCTTCCCACATGAAAATAAGCATCATGGTTACCTACTATGGGTCGCATGGTTTCAAAAAAATAGTACACCCATTTAAGGTCCATTAAAACCTTATTTCCTAATCCGACGGTCCATAAATTCATCATGCCACATGAGAAACTTATCATCCCTTCACCTAAGTCCAAAAATATCTCATTAAATCATTCCACCATTGAATATATGTTTGGATGCTCTTTTTTTAACACAACCAATCTAGTAATCTCATTAATTCCATTACCAGTATAATTTTATCTTCCTAAAAAATTGTTTATTACAAACACCTTAGCTTATAACTTCTCATCCCCAATAAGCCTTTGGGAAATCAACATTGACCTCACCCAACTTACAAGGGTTTTGATGATTCATTTAAAAATCCGAATCATGTTTCCAAATGCCCAAATAACCTCAATGTACCACATAATCACACGAAACTCATGCGATTAAATATCTAACCAACACTCTATTTCTAATTGAAACCTAAAAGTGCCTCATACACGAGAGCTCTCAACCAATTAATTGATCATGTCTTAATCTTTTTAAGCATATGTCCAAAGTTTCTCCCCACCTTAGTCTTTAACATTAGATAGATTCCAAAACAAAATCAGGTCTTTTTCTCCATAGATGTAGTTTCCTTTCCAACCATTCCCCTAAGTGTTTTAGCAATCCCTCGTTGTATTTTAAAAAAAATAAATTCCATCAATCCAGGACATTTCATTTAAAACAATTGAATCCACTTAATTACACACTTGACATCAAGTGACTTTTGAAGACCAACCCAAAACATTGATATTTAAAAATTTTATTCCTCAGAACAAAATAAGGGGTAGAAAATTTCTAACCCACATGAAATGTTACCCTTAAATAACTACTTTTGATCCTGAAAAAATGTTCAAGATATCCTCGGATTAAACCCACTTGAGTCCATATAACTTTCCCTAGATATCCTATACCACAATCTATAAGTCAGATTTTGGAAAAAATCTAAAAACATTCACTTATGAAAATTCACGAAGCCAATATGGAATTCTCCTAACATTCACATCAATAGAAACACAAGGTCTCCAAAATACCATCCATGGCATTCATACATAGGAACCTAAGTATCACATTGGAATAACAATATATCAAAAAACCCATGCATCAACCAAAAAATACTGAAAGTGATCATAAACCATCCTATTAGATTTCAAACATTAGTTTTTTGTATAATTGATTCTATCTAAGTGAATAAAGGATGACTTCATGATAAGGGACATTCAGGTACCACAAAGAAGAGTAAAATAAGAGTTTCTCAACGATTACCAAAAGAGAGGTCAAACCACTACCGATCAACCACTTTAATGAATCTCGACTTCACCTACCGACACATTGGAATTTAACCAATTATATTTCCTTTACCTCATTGAATTACCATGACTATTCTACAGAGACCCGTGGCTTTTACATCATAAAATACATGATTTTAAGCATAATTTACATCATAGTACAATCCAAGGATCCTGAAGTCTAGTGTCTTTGAAGACTAGGTACACAAACCATAAAAAATTGGAGATAAAAATCAATTCTTTATTTAATATCCATTATTTGATCTTAAATTCTATTGAACAATTACATCTTCATAGGATAACATCGGGATTAAATGGACAAAGGGATGCACAAAAATAAGAGTAAGGGAATACAATGAAAAATAAATCCTTAACAAATGGTTTAGAAAACATGAAATTATGAATTATAAAGGGATGTAACATAATGAATCCTAACATATAAACATGGATTCATATATTCATGGAATCATAGAAATGTGGCTACAACATAAAACATGACTTCAATATGAGTCATGGATAACCACCAAGATCATTTCCCATAGTAGAACAAGCCAAGGATGATCACCAAGACCATCACACATAACATCCAATTGGAATTAACGTTACCCAATGAATTTTATTGATATCTAGGCTCCCCCATCATAACATGTAATTAATATTCAATCTACATAATCAATATTACATTAACATAAGGGAACCCAAGGAGAGAAATTGGTATCACATTCAGGACATGATGATTAGTGATGGGTGTATCATAAAAGTGTCCATGAGGGAAAGGAATTAAAACATACATAGACATTAATATGTTAAAATAGTTATATATCATGTTAAGTGATTTAAAACATAAGTTAAAACATGTAATATGATTATTTTATAAATTCATAGCATTAAAATATTTTAGAGCAGTTTTAAGGAAAACACTAAAAGTTATTTTAAAATATAAAGGGGAACCATCTTTTATATTATACCAGAAGTGAACTAATATGGTTTTAATAATAAAAATACATATTTTATAAAGGCAATGGTGGATTAATATATAGAATATACTACACATGAAAATTGGGAAAAAAATTGGGATGTTCACTGAAACCGAGTTTTCTTGTTGGGAAGTATCAAGTAGAAAATCACATAAAAAATGTATATCCCCACAGAAGAGTGAGTTATGGATCACAAAACATGTGTTTGAATCATATAAATAGTATGAATAATATTTAACTAAATTAAAAATACAACTTGATTTTGGTAATATGAATGATTGTGCAACCCTAATGAATAAATGTGGTTCGGGTAGAATTCCATATGGATTATCAAGATTGTATTGGGTGTACTTAATAGGATTAAATGAAATAGAAAGGGGCTTTAAATTACTTATAAATCATGAGGTTATTATGATGGAGATGTTTAATCATAACACATCACTATGAATTACACATAAAAGGGCATAACATAGAGGAAAATATTGACTAAAACTAAAATGGAGATGATCCCTTACCTTATGTCTGTTAGTGGTCTCCACATGATATCATTGTACTAAATAAACCAATTAGGATTATTAACTAATAATTTAATAACTTCTTCTATATGTAATTTATTTATAATAACCTTTTTATGTTCATTTAAGACCTTTTTATTGGATAAAAGGTTCAATTTCATTGTTCAGGTCTATTTGTTTACTTGGTTTTAATGATCGGTTCACTTATATTCATGTTAGGATAAAAATGGAAGATGAAATTGGTAGTCCAGAATTGATGTTATTTTATTTTAGCAAACAAACTGGTTATTACATGGTTGAAAATTTAATTATGTTCCTTAGATTGAATTCAAATAATTATTTCACACATTAATGATAAACGCACATGAGCCTTAGCCCAGTTGGTGAGGTATCCTTAAGTGCATCCACAAGACCCAGGTTCAAAACCAGGTAGAGGCATATTTCCAGGTACTGTAGCAGGTATTGTGGAAGGCACTATACACAGTGCCAGTACTATAGCAGAACTGTAAACTGTACAGGTACTGTAGAAGAACTGTACACTGTGCGGGAACTACAGCTGGAACTGTAGCAGGTACTATTTGGTACTGTAGCAGCTAGAACTATTCACCTTGGGCCACCGGTTTGGGCTTGGAGTCCTTAAGGCTTTCAGGCCACCCAGGCCTTCGGGTCAGTAGGGATTTCAGGCAACCTTTAAGGCCCTCGGGCCACTTCAAGGCCTTCTGGCCACATACAATTTCCCCAGACACACTACAAAAAAAGAGCAGCCTCAGAAAAGGATTCCGAGCAGGTGCACTTACCAGAGAAGAGCCAAATGGATTTTTTAGAATGAGAGGGTATGGATATGCCATTAGGACTAGCATTTTCTTGCACGGGAAGCCTAGACAGATGGCCATGCAAAGTTGGAGAGCTACTATCATGAAGCAGATGCTGGGGAGGGGTAGTTCCTTGTAGATAGTCTAGTTGGATTCCCTATGACCTGCAGGTCATGTAATCTCCTAAGCCAATGGGCCTTGTAATCTATGTCTACCGGCCTTGTAAGGATTCCCCCTAATCCCTTGATAGGGGGGTTATAAAAAATCAATAAAAATGAATGCCTTCGGCCCATTTGGTCTAATGATAAACACTTGAATTAATTTTAGTGATTTTTCTCACAAGTGACTTATTTTGTATTTTTATTTTACATAATGATTTCATATGTATTACCAATAATTAATAAAATAAATAAAAATATAATATTCATATTGAACAATGAATATGGTTTTATAAAAAAAATTTAAAATACTAATAAAATTGATAACCCTATTGTCCTTGATTGTGGCAAATTAACACATCTCAAACGTTGTTTTCACGTCATTCAAATAAAATGTGGGGTAAGGAGATATTCTGATGAACTATCCCATTAGCATAATATAATTCACATAAATTTATGCTACTAGATTTATCAAACCATTTAGTTGAACAAAGGAAAGGAATGAAACAAGAAAAGAAAAGAGCATGAAAGAATATAAAATAATTGGAAAGAGTAATATACCTCATGAGTTTATCTCCTTTGAGATCATTTTATGGTGAGTGTTTTTTGTCCTCTGAGAAGAAAAAATGCATTTGGAAGTGGGGAAGGATGTGGGGAATAGATTTGGGTAGAATATTGGAAAGGCACAGGTCATTAGAGGAGAGA
Source organism: Viscum album (assembly GCA_963277665.1). Lineage (NCBI taxonomy): Eukaryota > Viridiplantae > Streptophyta > Magnoliopsida > Santalales > Viscaceae > Viscum > Viscum album. Next base: position 1,160,989,240 of record OY728120.1, on the reverse strand, counting down.
AGACAATAGTTATGGATGAGGGGTATATATATTGGAGGGGAAGAGGGTTTTCTTAATATTATAATCATTAATATTTATTTCATCACAAGACAAGATATAGTTAGTTTTATATGACCAAAATAGTAAATGGGTCATGTGAATTCGAACCTTGGATGCTGAAATCATCAATTAAGCTATTAATAGTTTATTTATCTTATAATGTATATTTATAGTAAATTACATTATATCACTATTCACAAAAATTCAAGTATTTCAAAAAAATACCATAAATTCAGCATATATATTATTTGATATGTAGAATCCAAAAATGGAATACAATTTTCAAAAATAATTTTCTAATATTATTATTTTAATATAAAATTAAAATCTTCATTTGTTCTAACAAACAGTTTTAAAACATTTATTTACTTATTCCAAAATATGTAAACATCATATTTTCCCTTATATATTATTTATATACTATAATAGATAAGATTATTATTCATTAGGGTATATCACTATTCATAAGGTTAACATTAAAATTCATAGGCGTATATAACTATTCACCAAAAAGTATGTTGATCATATTAGACTCCAAATAACTTTTTGATCGCAAGAATATATGGCAGAATTTCAAAATTTAAATAATAGACTAACAAAATTATGTTTATAGGTAACATAGTACTTAGTAGTTCATTGTGTTGTGATTTCATGTAATTATTTGACATATTCATAAGAAGTAAATTTGTTTTGAAAACATTGGTTCGTTAAATTCTTCCCCCTTATGAAATTTCACCCTCGAAATTTCATTTTAAAATAAAGGTTAAAAACATGTGTGTGTACTTTTCTTTCTTTACTTCCTCAAGTTCCCATGTTTCCTCTCCGTACAACTGGTTCCACCATAGTACCTTGACCTGGTGGTTAGACTCGTAATGTAGAACATCATCTATAGGATGTTAGATATTCACTGGCTACTCATCATAAGAATTATCATCCTCAAACTATATCACATCTGTATATAGTACATGTGAAGGTTCATGTATCAACTTCCTTAAGATGGATACAAGAAAAACATCATGTAATTTTTCCATTTTAGGTGTATGTTCTAGTCAATAGGCCACACCCCTGACCTGATCAATAACCTTGAAGGGGTCGATGTACCTGGTATTTAATTTCCCCCTATTTCCAAACCTCATGGACTTCTTCCATAGAGATATCCATAGAAATAAAATTTCTCCAACATTGATCTAAAGGTCACATCGGTGATTTTATTCATAACTCTTCAAAGAAATTTGGGCTGCCTTGATATGTGGATAAATGATTATCACATTCCCCAACATTTCTTCAGCAATTTCTGGTCCTAACAGCTCATGCTCACCAAATTTATCCCAATACACCAGTGTTTTGTAACTTTTCCCATAAAGTGCATTATATGGTCCCATTCAGATACTCATGTGAAATTTTTTTTGAAGGATATTTCAACTAATGGAGTATGTTGGTCCCATCCTCCTATGATGTTTATAAGAGATTCTCATAGAATGTATTCTAATTTCATGATGGTTCGCTCAGATTAGACATCTGTTTGAGGATGATAGGCCGTATTAAAGATTATTTTAGTGTTTATAGCATGTTGGAGACTTTTCTAAAACATCGAGGTGAATCTCAGATCTTGATCGGATACAATAGATAGTGTTTGTCCATGCATCCTTACCACCTCTTTGATATATATCCCTTCATGTTGATCCAATGATAAGTTATCTCAAATTAAGATAAAGTGAAATGTATTTGTAAGACAATCCACAATAAACCATATACCATTGTTTATTTCTATATTTACTTTGAGGTACAGTGAAAAAGTATGTTGTAATGTTTTCCTACTTCCATGTTGGTATGGATAGTGGTTGCATCATCTGCTTAGACTTTTGCCTCTCACCCTTCAAGTTTTTTACATACCAGAAACTTTGATGTATATTCAGCAATCTCCCTTTTCGTATTGTCCCACCAAATGATTCCTTGGATATATCAATATATTGTTGTGCTCCCAAGGTGAATAGAGTAGGTTGAGTTATGTGAATCATTCAGAAGATCCTTCTCTATATCTAGATCACATGTTACACATAATCTTGACCCAAATCATACAACTACATTTTTTTCATCTATGAACTCATAGTATTTTCCATTATTGAAAACTTCCACCCATTTTTGAATTTCCACATATTTTCCGCGAGCATCCATTATTTTCTCCATTAAGTATGGTTGAAAATCATTTGAGAAAGGATTTATGATATTACTCCCTTAATGATTACCATGGGAATCCACTGAAAATATAATAAGATTATATCCTCTTTGATTCTATTAATTGTTAAAGATTCGGAATCCTTTCTACATAGAGCATCCACCACATTGTTTTCTTTACTGGGTTGTTAGTAGATCGCGCTTCCATAACTCTTTATGTGCTCTATCTTACTTCGCTGGTGCATATTAATAAATTTCTATGGGAATATATATTTAGACTATTGAGATCAGTATATATGTCACACTTCTCCCCAAAGAGATAATGATGGTATATTTTCAATGCAAAGATCACTACAACTAACCCCATATCATGCATAGGATAGTTTTTCTCATAGATTTTCAGCTGTCTTGAGGCACAAGCTAGCACATTATAATTTTACATTGCACACATCCTAATCCTTTATTTGAAGCATCCCAATACACCACAAAGAGTTCTCCACCTGTTGAGAGTGTGTGTAATGGAACAATCATTAGCCTCTTTTTCAACTCCTTAAAATAGTCATCACATACCAGAGTCTAGACAAACATTACTTCATTTTGTGTCATCTTGATCATTGAGTTAGATAATCATATAATGTTATTCAAAAAAATTCAATAATTAACAACTAGACCTAAAAAACTATGATTCACCATTACCGGGGTTTTCCTGGGCCACTCTTCAATTGCCTTCATCTTTCAAGGGTGCACATAAGTCCCTTTACTAGAGATAAGAAGCTGAAAGAATGATATGTCCTCCATCTAGAACTCAATTTTTCTATACGTTGCATACAAAATCTCGCATCACAAAATCATTGACAATGTATTCAAATGCCTCTCATGTTTATCCTTTCTGTTGATGTATATCAATATATCATTGATAAAGACTACCAAAAATTTGTCTTGTTAATATCTAAAGACTCTAGTCATTAAATCCTTGAAAATTTCTGGAGCAATAGAGAGTCTGAAAGGCATCACTATGAACTCATAATGTCCATACATTGTTTGAAATGTAGTCTTGGGAATATCTACCTTCCTCACCTATAATTGGTGATATCCGGAAAATGGTTCCACCTTATAAAAATAACTAGCCTCATGAATCTAATCGAACTAGTCATCTATCAATGGAATGGGATACAAGTTCATTATTTTGATTTTAATTTTCTCATGATAAACAATTAATATGCACATTGATACATCCTTGTTCTTGATTAATTAGTCTGGTGAACCCAATTGTGAATCCCTGGTGTGTATCAAAACCTTCCCCAGATTCACTTCTAAATGCTTCATCATATCTACCAAGTCTATAGTGTAAATTAAGTAAGGTGTCTTGATATTGGAAAAAATCCAAGAATAAGTTCAGCTGAGATCTCAACCTCTTGGTCATGAAGAAAACTAGACAACTCTTTAGGAAATATATCATTATAATCTCTCACTATGGGAATTTCATCATGTAAGATTCTCTCTTTTTTCACAATCATTTGGGATAGATATTCTTGCTGATAAAGAGGATATATACAAGCTTGAGATGATGTATCTAAATGAAAATTCAACTTCCTCTTTACAATTTTAAATAATTGGAGGATGCTTCAGGAAGTGATGAGTGATCTCCCATTCCCAACAATGGATGTTGGATTTGTTTAATGACAGGCAATCAATTCCCCTGATTGCATCGAAATCTACTAAAAAGGAATGGAGAGAATTTTTGTGAGGTTCATTCCCCCAATATTAACCAGGGAGGAGTTATAAACAATGGACATAATAATTCCCCCATTCTATGTTCTCAAAGATAACTTTTCCTCCCAATGTTGAGGTGGTCTTTCAATATCCATACTAAACTTGCAAGATATGAAAGAATGCATAGGACTATAAATAAATAGTTTTTTATCATTAATGAATGAATAACTAGCATACCTATCACCACATCATTTTAGGGATCAACCTCAGTAGTAGTGGTAGAAATAGCCTCTCCATGTTTCCATGGAGGTTGTTGTTGATTTCAACTAAAAACCCTTTGCTTAGGTCAATTGTTTTAATAATACCTGTGCTCCTTGTAGTTTTAATACTACACCACTTGCTGATAGTTTATCTAAAAATTCCTTTCTTCTTCCACATTAGCGGGATGTTTCATATCCCATTAGCAGTTCATGGCCAAATGTCACATCTTTTTTCATTTGAATCAATTCATGGTTCCCTTTAGACAGTTCCAAGGACAATTCTTCCCAAAACTTCTATAAGTTGGATATTTAGGTTTATTTAAATCATGGTATTTTTTTTGTTGAACCACCAATATTTTTCTATATTTTTCTACTTCTTGTCCTAGGGCGCACAAGACCACTGAGAGACTCCAATATCCATTTCAACCTTCAGGGCACAATGGACAATCTCCTCATAAATGTCAAAATCTAAAATTTCCAACACCTACCATAGAATCGACTATAAACTACTAAAGAAGTGATCCAAAATTCTTTTGGGGTTCATGAAATATCTAGAGAAACACCATGAAACCCTTGTAATGTTTTCTTCTTATACCCTGATGGACTCATATTCATTCTTCTTGAGTATGAAGAACTGTCGTTCAATATTGAGACAAAGGGTTTGAAGAAAATATTAATTGAAAACATCATCTTGAATTCCTCCCAAACCACACAGTCAATTTCCTCTTGGAATGTTGTATTACTGTTCAATGTCCACCACTGATCAGCTTCCCCATTAAAACGATAGACCTCTAGTACAAATTTCTCTTCTTTTGAGCACTTGAGGACGTAGAATATCATTTCAATGTTGTTAATCCACAGTTCTATGTGGAGGGGATCAAAAGATCCTCTAAACATGGGAGTCCTTTTCCTCATGATGGATTCTATAGAAACATTATCCTTCATTGTAGGAGGAGGGTGTTTCACATGATTCATGTTTTTATACATAACTTTGTCCTGCTGAGCATGTACTATCATGATATTTTTAGCACTTGTTCCCATCATATCAGGCATATCATTAGAGAAATATTCATAGTTCCTACCACAGTAGTTGTTGGAACGTGTTCTTCTATTTCCCTCCATTAACTATGTTAAAGAACATAAAATTAAGGGCTTGACTACATAGTAAATTATCATAAAAAGGAAACATTGAACATAAAAGGATAAAATTATAAAGAAGAAGTATATCCTAACATTTGATTCCTTAGGATTACGTATTTTTTCATGTCAATTTATTTATTTACATATATTATTATGGGATTTTTTTTATTCCATTACTAATGGTTTTTACTATGCTCGTGAATTTACCAAAGCATATCCCGAGCGAGTGTTCATCCAAGAGTGCAACAAGGCCCGTTGTTGGGTACCAGGATACCTTAGGTGAAGCCTGAAACTCCTTATTGGAGTTTTCACTCCTAGGTACATCTATGCCAGAGCCACCTATACCTATTTTAATACCAAATAGGATTTATTTTTGTGACACACCACACACTCTATAATTACCAAAATTTAGAGTGGGTTTCTTATACACAATATCATCCAAAGGCTCTCACTATGTTGCTCAATTCCTAATCTCTATATAAAACTAAACCATCATTAGATACCCACTATGGAAACAATATCCTTTTATAGAAGACATTACATGATTTTAAGAATAATATACATTAGAGTACATGCCAAGTATTGTGAAGTACATAGTCTTTGAAGACTAGGTACATAAAACATAAAACATGGGATTTAAAAAACACTTCTTTATTTAATAACCATAAAAGGATCCTAAATTCCATTGTGCCCTTATATCTTCATTGGATTACCTGGGGATAACATGAACAATGGGATTAGCTAAATGCCTAGTAAGGGAATAAGAATAAGAATAAATCCTTAATAAATGGGTTAGAAAACATGTAATTAATAAATAAAATGGAATGTAACATAATAAATAATAACAAATAAACACTGATTCATATAATCATGGAATCATAGAAATGTGAAAAAAACATAAAACATGACATTAGCATGAGTCAAGTCTAACCGCCAATATCAATTCCCATTGTGGCATAGGCCAAGGCTACCCTCATAGACCTTCACACATGACATCTCATTAGACATACCATTAACCAATGCATTAGAGCACTATCTGGGTGTACACATCATAACATGTTCTTTCATATTATTTTCTACATAATTAATCATACATAATCAATCATTCATAAACATACAGGAACCCATGGAGAGAAACAGTATCACGTTAATGGATTAAATCATAATGAATATGTGTATCATAAAAGTGTCCTTGAGGTAATGGTATTAAAACATTCATGGATATTAATAAACAAAAATAATCATATAGCAGGGTTAGTGGTGTAAAACAAAAGTGACCGCATGTAAGAAGATTATTTAGAAAATTCTTACCAATAAAACATTCTAGTATGTTTTTAAGTAAAACACTAAAGAGCTTATAAAATAGAAAAGGGGGAAATATTTTATACAAAACCAGAAAGGAAAAAAGAAGTTTCTCATAATAAAGAGACTGATTTTATAAAAAAAATGGTGTATAATAATAGAGGATAGTGTGCACTAGAATATTGGGTAAAAATTCGGGATGTTTTGTCACGAACCAACCCGGGTCGACCCTGAACTGGTCACCCGAGCCGGTCCGCGACATGGCCCGAGAGGCGTTCCCGATCCTCCCGGGCTGGCGACAAGCGCCAGGGCATCATTAGAGACTGTGGGAACGATTTCGCCCAATATAAATAAATAATAATGCAAAGATAAAACAGAGCAGCGCAGAAAAAGGTAAACTAAACAAAGTGACTAAACATGAACAAACAAGAATCAAACTAACCGAACATGACGTCCGAACAAACTCTGTGCGACCTCGCGGGTCGCTCTCCGACTCAACGATCAAGCATCGCCCTAGGCGAGCACACTCAAGCTATAGCCTGCACAAACACTAAAAACAGAAAAGAACTATAGGCGTGAGTATTAAAACTCAGTAGGCTAGCCCGATATCTATTCCCAATGCACTACCTTTAAAATAAAAGAAACATCATTTCAAGTTTGAACTACAATCTATAAAAGTATGTTTTTAATAATATTCTACTTAAAAACAAAGTACGAACCATTGCCCTTAGCCATTTCCAAATTCGTGTTCATTTCATTAGTGTCAATGACATTTCAGGAAAAGGGGAAAGTGATGTTAAAATTTTCAAACTTGTACAAAGGGGATTAAACACTGTTATTTGAAAATAATTTTTTGAAACCTAATCAAAAGCAATTTACCATTTTCCAAAGAAAACAATACACCAGAATGCACAAAGTAAAACACACAGCAAGGGCAATGTAGGTATACATGTGAGCATCATAATCATTACTGCAAGCTACAAAAGCTGAATAGACATGGGTGAACCTAGGAGATCGAGAATAAACCAGAAGACACCAATACATGAGAAATCATCCTTATCGACATGTCACTATGAAATCAAAACGCACAATACGCTCGACCATCCACTCACGGGCAGGTCGAGGGAAAATCCCATAGCAATAAACCCAATATATCCACCTACTATGGGCCACTGGTCAGTACCATAACCTACCAGTGCAGCAATCATTCTTAGAATATTCTCTCAATATGCCAGATTCCCAAGTCTCAAGTGTTTGAAAAAGGGGTGAGCCAACTAATGCCAACCGAGCATCCAATCATATACATATATATATATATAAAGCACAACAGGCATCACCCGAGCCACTCCGTGGAACAACCTCATGCATTTTACTACCCAAGTACCCGGGAGCCTCTAAGCGCGGCCTCCCAAAAAATCAATTGCAACCAAGGCATGAGAGTCGCCCTAAGAGGGTTTTTATCAAAACATTTTTATCGCTTTCCATAAAGTGCCAAACAGGCATTTAATACATTTCACAAACACTACTCAAAGACAGGTACAACTCCTTTATGAGACAAAACCCAGTTTAAAACCGTTAAAGAACCCCAAAACACTACTTCACAGGCTAAAAATATTTTTATAAACCAAACCAAACCATTTTCTTTTTCCAAATAAACTTTAAGAGCCAACCGGGCAATTTCTCAAACGAACCAAAGTATTTGTTCACTCTTCAAAAGAAATCATTTCTCATTAAACCAAAACTCTATTTTATATTTCATGAATTATGTTTAAAAGCCAAAAGGGCATTCTTTCATTATTGGGTGTTCTCCCGTCAAAAGGATGTTTTATGTGTCGTGTATAAAATAAACGACTCCTTTTGACATTAAATAACCATTTAAAAATTTACCCTCTTATATTAACAATTAATTATCGTATATTATCTCATATTTATTACAATTAGTAAAATGTTGATTTTGAATAATTAGGGTGCGCAAACAGCATGAAATAATATAACTTAAATTTTAAAAGCAGTGCAAAGGGGACCTACCTCAAAACCAAGTGCGTCGACACAACAACCTCGGATCCAAGGCGCGATGACACGACGTGTGTCTGAAACCACGTGACAAAGTCTAACACTCTGCATAATCAATTTCAAGGACTCAGACCCATCCAAAAACTCACCAGAGCCTGCAAAACCAAGCGTCGGGAATAAATTCTCACCTTGAAACTAAATCGCGGCGACGACGGAACCTCGGAAACAAGGCGCGGCGGTGGCACACACTTGGAAACGCCCTGCGCGGGTCCTCAAACAATAATCCTACCAAAAGAAACATAAATTGATAACCCTCTACAGAGAAAAGGCCAGAGCAGGAATAATAATGATAATAGTAATAATAATTGTAATAATAATATCAATAATAATAAAAATATTAATAATAATAATAATAACAATAATAAAAATAACAAGATTAATAATAATAATAATAACAAAAATAAAAAAAAAATAATAAAAATAATAAATTTAATACTACTATCAATAATAATAATAATATTAGTAATAATAAGAATAGTATGAATAATAGTAATAATAAAATAATAATAATAATAATAATAATATAATAATAACAATAATAAAAATAATAATAATAATAATAATAATAATAATAGTAATAACAATAGTAGTATAATAATAATAGTATTATTAACATAATAATAATAATAATAATAATAATATGATAATAATATTAATAATAATAATAATAATATAATAATAATAACAATAATAATAATAATGATAATATAATAATAATAATAATATAATAATAATAATAATAATATTATTATTATTGTTATTTACATAATTACAATATTAACATAATAATATTTATAATAATAACTAACATATTAATAATAATAACAAAAGAAAACATAATATTTAATTAGATAACTTAAAATAATAAACTAAAATAAATAAAAAAAAATGAAAAAAAAACACCTGCGCGGGAGGAGGCCGAACAGGGGCGCCGGAACAGAGAAGAAGAGGAAGAAAAAGAAAGGGAAGAAGAAGGAGAGAAGAGGAAGAGGAGAAGAAGAAGAAGAGAAGGAGGAGAAGAGGAGAAGAAGAAGAAGAGAAGAAGAGAAATAGAAGAAGAAGGGAAGAAGAAGAAGAGAAGAAGAAGAGGGGGAGTGGGTCTGCCGTGGGTACAAAAGGGGGTGCGGCTCATGCGGGAGGACGCCGGAGGGCTGGTGCGGAGAAACGGCGCCGGGTGCTGCAGGTGCTGCTGCGGACGAGGCCGGGTGCTGGTGAGATGTTGTGTGAAGAAGGAAGGAAAAAAACAAAAAGGCACGGGAGGTCGTTGCGCTAGGAGGGGAGGCCGAGCGGGGGTGTCGCGTGAAGAGGGCGGGGCAGAGCCGGGGAGCCGGACGGGGGTGCGGCGAAGCAGTGCCGGAGGGATCCGCCGAGGTGCTGGCGCAGCGACAGGAAGCCGGGGCCGGAACCAGCGGTCGCCGGAGCGGCGCAGGAGGGAGCCGCAGCGGCCGAAGCGCCGGGGTGAGCGGAAGCCGGAGAAGGGGGGGTTCAGCGGGGGTCCGGGGGTCCTGCTTGCACCACACCTAAGGGAGACGAGGTGTTGGGGGAGGCCACTGCAAAACCGTTGGTGGGGAGGCGGCTAGGGTTAGGAGTGGGGTGTGGGAGGAAGAAGAGAGAAATGGGAGAGAGAGGGGGCGGCGCTCAAGGGGCTACCGAGAAAAAAAACCCCTAGGCCAAAAGGATAGGAAAAAAAAACAAATAAATAAATAGAAGTAAAAAAAAAACAACCATAACAATAAATATTAAACAAAATAAATAAATAAAATAAAATAAAGCATTAATTTTAATTGCAGTATTTATAATAACACTAAAATAATAAAAGTATTTACTTCATTTTGAAAATAATAAAAATAACAAAATCAGTTTTCATAAAAATATTAAAATTCCTAATAACCATAAAAGAAATTTACATGACATACTAAAATGATATCTATTTATTTTAATTCTTCAAAACCGAAAAAAGTCACACAATTGCATGGGAAAATCCGTGCGGCATCGCGCTCTGCCCACGCGTCCAACGTCGTCGAACCCAAAAGTGCGTTTTTTTATCAAAAACTGAGAAATTTAGTTCAGGCCTTACCTCAGACCCCAGAAAAATAATTTAAAATCAAATAAATCATAAAATAAAATAAACGTACGGTTTGGGGTGCGACAATTCTCCCCACCATAACGCTTTCCGCCCCCGGAAAGCCACAACACCAACCAGTCGATCGATCAACACCTAAGGATTTCACAGAACACGATCCAACCTCTTATCTCAAGGACATCATACCGACTACCAACAGGACTAAACCTCATTGCCCGAAATAAATCACCAACAGAGGGAAGCCCGAACGGTCTCCCCACTATAAGGACTTCACTAGAATTCGATAACTATTTAAGAGAAAACCCAACGAGACTCATGGTGGGTATCCCCACCATAAAAAAAAAACTAACCTACTACCGACCAACTAGAAATCCAACTTAGGCCAGATCGGGGCCTTTCCCAAGCTATATATAAAAAGCACAGCAAGCCATTTAAACCACCCACTCCCATCTGAATGGGATAATAAATGGATCAAAACTCCATACGAACTGTAAACCCTAACCCCATGGGTGGGGAGGGTGGGCCCAAGGATCGGATCACTGAAACTACGACGTACGACTACTCACGACCCATCACTTCGGGATGGACACAAACCAGGGCCGCAACTGATTTACATCAGTGGACCACGCAAAGTCACTGATCATAAACTTACATCCAAAAGGCACAAATCCCGGCGTTACACGAGGGATAAGTCCATCGCGCACTTTGAGACAAGAGAGAACTACAACGACAGAGAAACCAGAGCAACAACACCAAAACTATCACACCACGATGATAGAGGCACGAATTTAACCGGACTCTTTAAAATTTTCCCCCAGGGTTCCTGACTACGCGCCGGATTCACTCCGAGACCTTTTGGATGGAGCTCTGATGGATGAAGCATCTCCTACCTCGCAGTCAGGTTCTGATAATCCCAATGAGATACATACATCTTTTGATCTGACAGATTGAAGGACAAGATTTTAAAATTAAAACACACCAGCATTGAAAGCCGAGGTTTGTCAAAAGACCCATGAAGTTCCCATAAATTTCAAACCCAAAACACCACCAGTATAACTACAACGATAAAAGATCCCTTAAACTGAAAGGAAACTTACACCAATAACTCTGAACAAAGACCCAATAGCACATTACTTCTGAGAACACCCTCTGCGACGCTTTCTTGCAACACCCCGACAAAATCGTCGCAAGTGACCCAGACATCCACATGCCTGGCAGGGCTTCGGAGTTCTTGGGCATGACGATTTCTTGTGACCCCGCTTTCCACACTGATAACACACAATAATCTCTCGCTCCGAAGAGGTTGATGAAAGATCCCGAGGCCTCATGATTCCACGACCTGATCCATCCACTTCAATTTGTTTACTCATCTCCTTTCCAGAATCATCACCACTGCTCTTAGGAGTCTAAGGAGGGAGGACTACTTCGAGCACTCCTGCCATCGCAGCTTCGACATGAAAGGCTTGTCTCGCCACATCAACAAAAGAAGTCAGGTTGGACTCTGAAACCTTCGACTGTAGGTCAGGGCGGAGACCCGCCTCGATGTGTCGAGCCTTCACAGGGTCATTTGTGGCATACTCTGAATCATAAGGTACTAACTCCACAAAGCGATGGAAATATTCTAACACGGATCCGTCGCCCTGATGTAGACAACACATTTCCGTCCCCTTCCTCACCCTATCTTCCTCAGAGAAATACTGGCGAATGAACGAGGCCTTGAAAAAATCCCAAGTAACCTCTTGACGGGCTTGTTCCGAGACACTGACTTCCACCACATCCACGGTGAACCTTCAAGCATGAAGGTCGCAAACTTGACCTTCAACGACTCGGGCAACTCAATGAGGTTAAAGTCCCTTTCAATCTTCCACATCCACTCCTCTGCCACTGATGTTTCTGCTTGACCATAAAAGAGAGGTGGATCCAACTTCCGAAACTCAAGCATAAAATCCTTAGGTTGATCAACCACACTACGATCACCCATTGAAGCTTCAAAGGGATAACTGCTGGACAAGGAAAAGTCAAAAACCCAATCAAGGCCAACTCAACGAATGAATAACAACCTCAAAATCAAACACTGCATAGGTGACAAGCTCAAAATCCGAGAAAACAAGTTATCATAACATCAAAAAATTTCTCTTTGAAAACATCTTTAATTTAGAACAAGCTTAGTGGTTTAAACCTTCACCATTGGTATTCTTTAGAGTCTCACTCACATGCATGTATCTGTGCCACCCAGGGCATCCATCCACCATACCAGACATCCATCCACATTTCCAACATACCACAATGCATGTGAGAACTCATCATAACACCAAGGTCAAAACAAAGCAACTTCATTTTCCAAAAACAATTCATTTATACCACTTCTTTTAGAACAATCTACAAATCAAGCATGTTATTTCAAACAACCATTTTTTTTCAAAACCAACTTTTCTGATTCAAACTACTTTCAAAAATCAAGGGAAACACAAAATAACTCAAACATGGGACTAGTGTCAGTGGGTGACTTGACCATATGGTTGGCGGCCACATTCCAAACACGTCATTGACACAAAGAGCCTTCTTGGACCATGCCCCCAGCTCCACATGGCTTTCCAGGCCATGCGGCTTAGGACTATTAGTCCAACTCCATTTGTCGTACCCCAATCGCAAAACATTTTTCCATAAAAAAAAACCCCAAACTAGCCAATTAAACTGGACTTCCCATGGAAACCCGAGGATCGGTACTGGCAAGAGTTCGCGACGCTCTTCTCGCACCTACCCCTCAAGTCCCGACAATCCTACTCCATCTACCTTGACATCCCAAATAACAAAGGGCGCTCTGAAAAGTGAGGTCTGCTAAGAGAAAACCTCCCTCTGATACCATTTTGTCACGAACCAACCCGGGTCGACCCTGAACAGGTCACCCGAGCCGGTCCGCGACATGGCCCGAGAGGCGTTCCCGATCCTCCCGGGCTGGCGACAATTTCCAGGGCATCATTAGAGACTGTGGGAACGATTTCGCCCAATATAAATAAATAAGAATGAAATGATAAAACAGAACAGCGAAGAAAAAGGTAAAATAAACAAAGTGACTAAACATGAACAAACAAGAATCAAACTAACCGAACACGACGTCCGAACAAACTCTGTGAGACCTCGCGGGTCGCTCTACGACTCAACGATCAAGCATCGCCCTAGGCGAGCGCACTCAAGCTATAGCCTGCACAAACACTAAAAACAGAAAAGAACTATAGGCGTGAGTATTAAAACTCAGTAGGCTAGCCCGATATCTATTCCCAATGCACTACCTTTAAAATAAAAGAAACATCATTTCAAGTTTGAACTACAATCTATAAAAGTATGTTTTTAATAATATTCTACTTAAAAACAAAGTACGAACAATTGCCCTTAGCCATTTCCAAATTCGTGTTCATTTCATTAGTGTCAATGACATTTCAGGAAAATGGGAAAGTGATGTTTAAATTTTCAAACTTGTACAAAGGGGATTAAACACTGTTATTTGAAAATAATTTTTTGAAACCTAATCAAAAGAAATTTACCATTTTCCAAAGAAAACAATACACCAGAATGCACAAAGTAAAACACACAGCAAGGGCAATGTAGGTATACATGTGAGCATCATAATCATTACTGCAAGCTACAAAAGCTGAATAGACATGGGTGAACCTAGGAGATCGAGAATAAACCAGAAGACGCCAATACATGAGAAATCATCCTTATCGACATGTCACGATGAAATCAAAACGCACAATACGCTCGACCATCCACTCACGGGCAGGTCGAGGGCAAATCCCATAGCAATAAACCCAATATATCCACCTACTATGGGCCACTGGTCAGTACCATAACCTACCAGTGTAGCAATCGTTCTTAGAATATTCTCTCAATATTCCAGATTCCCATGTCTCAAGTGTTTGAAAAAGGGGTGAGCCAACTAATGCCAACCGAACATCCAATCATATACATATATATATATAAAGCACAACAGGCATCACCCGGGCCACTCCGTGGAACAACCTCATGCCTTTTACTACCCAAGTACCCGGGAGCCTCTAAGCGCGGCCTCCCAAACAATCAATTGCATCCAAGGCATGAGAGTCGCCCTAAGAGGGTTTTTATCAAAACCTTTTTATCTCTTTCCATAAAGTGCCAAACGGGCATTTAATACATTTCACAAACACTACTCAAAGACAGGTACAACTTCTTTATGAGACAAAACCCAGTTTAAAACCGTTAAAGAACCCCAAAACACTACGTCACAGGCTAACAATATTTTTATAAACCAAACCAAACCATTTTCTTTTTCCAAATAAACTTTAAGAACCAACCGGGCAATTTCTCAAATGAACCAAAGTATTTGTTCACGCTTCAAAAGAAATCATTTCTCATTAAACCAGAACTCTATTTTATATTCCATGAATTATGTTTAAAAGCCAAAAGGGAATTCTTTCATTATTGGGTGTTCGCCCGTCAAAAGGATGTTTTATGTGTCGTGTATAAAATAAACGGCTCCTTTTGAAATTAAATAACCATTTAAAAATTTACCCTCTTATATTAAAAATTAATTATTGTATATTATCTCATATTTATTACAATTAATAAAATGTTGATTTTGAATAATTAGGGTGCGCAAACAGCATGAAATAATATAACTTAAATTTTAAAAGCAGTGCAAAGGGGACCTACCTCAAAACCAAGCGCGTCGACACAACAACCTCGGATCCAAGGCGCGATGACACGACGTGTGTCCGAAACCACGTGACAAAGTCTAACACTCTGCATAATCAATTTCAAGGACTCAGACCCATCCAAAAACTCACCAGAGCCTGCAAAACCAAGCGTCGAGAATAAATGCTCACCTTGAAATTAAAGCGCGGTGACGACGGAACCTCGGAAACAAGGCGCGGCGGTGGCGCACACTTGGAAACGCCCTGCGCGGGTCCTCAAACAATAATCCTACCAAAAGAAACATAAATTGATAACCCTCTACAGAGCAAAGGCCAGAGCAGGAATAATAATGATAATAATAATAATAATTGTAATAATAATATCAATAATAATAATAATATTATTAATAATAATAATAACAATAATAATAATAACAAGATTAATAATAATAATAATAACAAAAATAAAAATAAAAATAATAATAATAATAAATTTAATACTACTATCAATAATAATAATAATATTAGTAATAATAAGAATAGTATGAATAATAGTAATAATAAAATAATAATAATAATAATAATATAATAATAACAATAATAATAATAATAATAATAATAATAATAATAGAAATAACAATAGTAGTATAATAATAATAGTATTATTAACATAATAATAATAATAATAATAATAATATGATAATAATAATAATAATAATAATAATAATATAATAATAATAACAATAATAATAATAATGATAATATAATAATAATAATAATAATAGTAATATAATAATAATAATATTATTATTATTGTTATTTACATAATTACAATATTAACATATTAATATTTATAATAATAACTAACATATTAATAATAATAACAAAAGAAAACATAATATTTAATTAGATAACTTAAAATAATAAACTAAAATAAATAAAAAAAAGAAAAAAACACACCTGCGCGGGAGGAGGCCGAACAGGGGCGCCGGAACGGAGAAGAAGAGGAAGAAAAAGAAAGGGAAGAAGAAGGAGAGAAGAGGAAGAGGAGAAGAAGAAGAAGAGAAGGAGGAGAAGAGGAGAAGAAGAAGAATAGAAGAAGAGAAATAGAAGAAGAAGGGAAGAAGAAGAAGAGAAGAAGAAGAGGGGGAGCGGGTCTGCCGTGGGTGCAGCAGGGGGTGCGGCTCATGCGGGAGGACGCCGGAGGGCTGGTGCGGAGAAACGGCGCCGGGTGCTGCAGGTGCTGCTGCGGACGAGGCCGGGTGCTGGTGGGATGTTGTGTGAAGAAGGAAGAAAAAAAAACAAAAAGGCAGGGGAGGTCGTTGCGCTAGGAGGGGAGGCCGAGCGGGGGTGTCGCGTGAAGAGGGCGGGGCAGAGCCGGGGAGCCAGATGGGGGTGCGGCGAAGCAGCGCCGGAGGGATCCGCTGAGGTGCTGGCACAGTGACAGGAAGCCGGGGCTGGAATCGGCGCTCGCCGGAGCGGCGCAGGAGGGAGCCGCAGCGGCCGGAGCGCCGGGGTGAGCGGAAGCCGGAGAAGGGGGGGTTCAGCGGGGGTCCGGGGGTCCTGCTTGCGCCGCACCTAAGGGAGGCGAGGTGTTGGGGGAGGCCGTTGCAAAACCGTTGGTGGGGAGGCGGCTAGGGTTAGGAGTGGGGTGCGGGAAGAAGAAGAGAGAAATGGGAGAGAGAGGGGGCGGCGCTCAAGGGGCTACCGAGAAAAAAACCCCCTAGGCCAAAAGGATAGGAAAAAAAACAAATAAATAAATAGAAGTAAAAAAAACAATCATAACAATAAATATTAAAAAAAAATAAATAAATAAAATAAAATAAATCATTAATTTTAATTGCAGTATTTATAATAACACTAAAATAATAAAAGTATTTACTTCATTTTGAAAATAATAAAAATAACAAAATCAGTTTTCATAAAAATATTAAAATTCCTAATTACCATAAAATAAATTTACATGACATACTAAAATGATATCTATTTATTTTAATTCTTCAAAACCGAAAAAAAAGTCACAAAATTGCATGGGCAAAGCCGTGCGGCATCGCACTCTGCCCACGCGTCCAACGTCGTCGAACCCAAAAGTGCGTTTTTTATCAAAAACTGAGAAATTTAGTTCGGGCCTTACCTCAGACCCCAGCAAAATAATTTAAAATCAAATAAATCATAAAATAAAATAAACGTACGGTTTGGGGTGCGACATGTTTACTTCAAATGATTTCTCTCATTGAGAAGTATCATGGGGGGAATAATATAAAAGAATGTATTTCTCCAAAATATAATGAAGGATGGGGCATGAAACATAAGTTTAAAGCATATAAATATGATGTATATGTTGTTAATGGAATGAAAAGGAAACTTCATTTGGGTAATAAAAGAGATAGAGTAACATGAATAAATAAAGGTTGTTCGGTTTAAATTTGATACAGATTATCAGCATGGAAATGTGTGTACATAATAGTGTTTCATGAGAGAAAAAGGGGTTTAACATTAATTATTCATAATGTGGTATGTATGGGGTAGGTGCATAGTCATACCCAAAAACTAGGAATTACACATAAAGAGGCATAATATAGTGGAAAATATTGATTAAAACTGAAATGGAGAGGATACCTTATATTTTTTCTATTGGTTTTATCTAATTTGTATCAATGACATGAATTGAAAAATTAGATTTATTAGTTAATATTCCCATAACCTTTTCTATATTTAATTTATTTATTATATCCTTTTTAAGTTCATTTAAGACATTTTTGGTTGGTTAAAAAGTTCAATTTCATTTTTCCGATTTGTATTCTTACTTCGTTTTAATAATTGGATTATTTATATTCATGTTTGGATATACATGTAATATGAAATAGGTTTTACCATATTGATGTTATATGATATTAGTGAACATCCAGAATATTACGTGGTTTCATATTTAATTTGGTTACTAAGTGTGAAGTTGAATCATTATATAAAACATTAATGATAAACATATGAATTAATTTTAGTGTTTTTTGTCACAAGTAACTTTTTTTGTATTATTATTTTACATATTTTATTCATGTGGATTGAAAAACAATAAATAAGATAAAATAAACATATAATAGTCTGGTTGATCCATGAAAATGGTTTCATGAAAATAAATTTAGATAGAAATAGAAATTGATAACTATCTCCCTTGAATGTTATAAATTAATATATATCAAACAGTGTTTTCATTTTTTTTAAAAAGGGGGGTAGATGTTGATAGAAAATCTAGTTAGAATATTGAATTCCATTAAATTTATTTTTCTAGTGTTATCATACCATTTCAGTGAAGAGAGGGGGGGAAAGGAACAAGAAAAAAGTAGCATGAAAGTAAAAAAAATAATTTGAAAGAGGAATTTACCTATTTAGTTTATCTCCTTTCAAAACCTCATTAGGGGAGAGGATTTGGTATTTTGAGGAGGATAAAGGCTGCAGGACATGGGGAAGGATTTTTGGAAGAGTTTTAAGAAGAATATTGGAAAGGCACATGGTTTGATAGGAGTGTAGAGAAGAGGTAAAGATGGGGTGTAGGAGAAGAGGTTTTTCATAATATTTTATTCATTAATTCATTATCACATCACAAGACAAGAAATATAGAGTATTCCATGAATCAAATAGTAAATGGGTCATGTGAATTCGATCCTATGGTGCTGAAGTCATCCATTTGTATGTGAAGAGTTTATTTATCTTATAATTTATATATACGGTAAATTATCACATACCAATATTCACTAAAAATTAAATGATTTTCAAAAAACTCCCAATAATTCACCATAAATATTTTCCAACATGTAGAATCCAAAAATGGAATCTATTTTTCAAAAATCATTTTCTAAATATTATAAATTTTATATCAAATTAAAATCATAATTTATTCTAAACAATTGTTTTAAAACATTTATTTAAATATTCCAAAATATAAGTACATCATACTTTCATTTACATGTTATTTATATACGATCATAGGTAATATTACTATTCATTAGGTTACATCACTATTCATAAGGGTATGTTACTATTCACTAAAATTATTGTTAGTCATATTAGACTCCAAATAACTTACTGATCGCAACCGTATATGTCATATTTTAAAAATTCCATATCACAGAAGTGACAAAATTAGGTTTAATGGTCCGATAGTACTTAGTATCTCATTGTGCTGTGATTTCATGTTAATATATGACATCATCATACGAAGGAAATTTTCTTTGAAATAATTGGGTCATTAAACATTTAAACATAACCACTGATGTTCTTCCATGCCCAATGGTGTTCTCAGGGGTTTCACCCTTAATCATCCTCGTTAATGTCATACTTACAAGACAGAACCAACCCATTCCAAAATATTCAAGCCTCAAAATAATTCAAAGAAATATTACCCAACTTAAAGGAATTCCATTACTCTATTCATTCTACATTGAAGGACTTGTTCTCCATATCCAGTGTGATGCTCTATAGTATTAAAGTTTCCTATTCATTTATAGAAGGGATTGACTGACTGAGCACTGACAAGACCAATAGATTAGATTCACCGTAAAATGCACATGTGACGTTCCACAAACAATGATCTCCATGCCTAAGCATTTGTAATGAATGATGAAAAAAAACTTTCTGACATTAAAAAACACCCGAGTCACAAAAAATGATTCTAAGAAGTGTGAAAAACTAAAATTACAAAACACTCAATGTACTCTACTTCATATATAGCCTGAGTTCATAGTCACTAGCTCCATGATCATAAATTTATCCAAGCATAAATGGATAATTTAATCTTTTCACACTTGATGGGTATAATATATGTCAATGCATACTACCACGAGTCTACAAAAAACACATCATAATCAATATATATAGGTTTTCCACCCATTGTAATCATGTATTAGTTGGATAATGGAAAAACTAGCTCAAAATGACATCATCACAAATATCCCTTTACTCAAATAATGAAATACAAAGTAGTACATCACTTAAGAATATTGAGTTTCAATGACCTCCAATGCAGCTAACCGTGACAGAGTCATATCTACCCTAATAAACTGAGAATTCCATGATTCTCACTCCCACATCAAGGGTCAAGATGAAATGACCAACCATCAGAAAATGGGTTTCCTTTTAAAATAAAACATTCAACTAGTGAAAATGACCTCAAATGACACCAAATGTTAGAAATCTCACAGTGAAAATAAATACATAAATCTGTTAGGGTGATACCAACCAAAAATATCCCCTTATGAAGAATAATTATTGAACCTATATATACTTCATGGAAAACATATTGTATTAGTCTCCATATCCAATTTCAATTAATCCATTTCAAATAATAAAAAATTTACAAAAAGACATTCACGTATCCCTTCTAATAAATACCAATGGAAACATTTTATCTACCGTTAAATGAGTGTCTAAACAATAGAAAACACTAAAGGTTCATATTTAAACGAATTATATTAATTCAAATCAACATTTATGTGTTTGATTTAATTGGAAAAAAACTCAGGTGATGTTCTACAAAACAAGGAACATGGTAACAACTTTTGCCAAAAAAAATCGAAGAAAAAATATAAAAATTAACATATAAATTCCATTTTAACTAATTAGGAGTTCTAAATGCATTCTATTATACAAATATGGGGTCTCTAGAAAGAAACCCAAATAGAGCTATTTATTCATAGAATGAATATGGACCATAATAGTTTATCTTATAATAGGATTCCCAAACTGACCTACATGGTTCTAGTTGGGCATTTATAAAAATTTACCATCAATTTAAAATAAAAACATAAAATCTAAAAATATCATATCCATTCCCAAATATACCATGGATATATAAAGTCCCAGTCATATGGGTAGAAATCTAATATTCCATAAGAATCCAACACACTATATTGTTGGAAATTCAATCACATTTGTCGAAAACATTCATCTTCACCATTTTACATATCATAAATTTTCATTTAATTTTTTTTAAATCATTTATAAGGGACCATAAATGGTTCAAGTATATGAGTTACCCTTTTCCCAATCATAATGTTCCCACATAGCTTATATTTGAATACTAGAACCTTCCTATACCACATCCAAAAAAATCATCCCACACAACCATTTTAACACCAATACTAGAATGCTATAAATTTAAAAAAAATCCTGGAACATATCATCCAATGATGATAAAGTAGAATAAAATAAAAGATAAATAAACGTAAATGATAAAATATTACCTCAATAGGTACAAAACTAAACATGTACTATCTCATGGAACATAACCATACATAGAAAGAAACTGACTATTGTAACTACATGGAATCGAATATGAATTTCATGTGAATTTATGGGTTCCTATAAGGATTCAGTTCATTTTTATTATTTTCCATACTAGGAAAAGGGAAAATTTACCATAAATTTCTATAAATCCATAAGCAATGGAAAATACACCACTCACCCACAGTGATATCACTTCAACTATAACATTAATCAGCATAACAGAAATCCCCATACATGGACAGTTGGTCATTTCCTGTACAGGGATGATCAGTCCTATGCATGAATATTTAGAAGGAATTGAAACATTTATAGTTTCCTATATACCAAAAAAATTAATTCAATATAGAGAACACTGATAATAACACTTCATAATATCCCTTCCTAAGTAACCACAAAACTGGTAGTTGTACTAGATTCTACATGGCCTCACACATGTCTCCCTATATGCTAGAGGATGCAGACTAGTAGTGAGTGAGTAAAGGTAATGCATTGAGGATACTAAACTCTTTATTTCAGAGTTACACATTGGTAAAAATAATGTAAACCAGAAGTACCGGTAAAAAATTATAAGAAGTGAAAGATAGATGAAATATCAACTGAATTCAAAATATAGACTATTCTAGTTCATACAATGCATGAATTCCAAATGATGATGCATAAGCTAAAACTGTTAAATGAAGCATCCATTAAATTTCGGTACATAATAATGAAATGATAGAAATTCCCCATAGGAAATCTCCATGACTATCCTGATCTCCAGCTCAGTACTTTTCTCCCATCATCAAGGCACATACAAAACAACACAAGCATGGTACATATGACAACAAACCACTTGTTCTACTCAAGCACCAATGGTACAGATGTAAGATGACATATATAAATATCATTAGATCGGCACCCATAGTATCTAGGCCAATCCATCCAATGTTATAAAAATAATGCAGTGCCAGAATATACATAACATTTATGAGAGTTATCTAAAGTACAAAACATATAAAACTTAGGCTTCCTTGTATACTCAAATAAATTTAATAAAACACATTTATGTGAGATGTTTTTAATTCAATAGTTATATATGATTCAATTAACAACATCAGATGAGGTTCTAAATCACTTGTTAAATTTGTATCAGGACACAACACAGGGCCCGATGTACCCCATAAGATTCAATCACGATGCCTAACCATGCCATATGTAAAGTAAAATCAAGACTGAATACAAACATTTAGTTTGGATTGGTAGGAGAATTACTTGATTAATTTCATTCATTAATCAATTTAGGAAACATGTCCATCTTTTCCATTCCAATGTATAAATTCAATTATCACTCAAGGCATAATATTTACCCACACACTATAATCCCATCCCTAGAAAACCTATCAGAAAGACGATATCACTATAGGTGAGGTTTAATGTCCATGTCATGTGAGTCTGTCCATGGAGGTCCTATATGGAATCCACATTTATCACCCATGAAATATAAGATTTTACCATGAGTTCTTTCAATGGATTACCTCATATAACTAGATCCATGTATCACTCGACAAATAAGTCAAAATCCCATATGAGACTATACATGGAAACAAAGTATCAATATGGTGGAAAAGTGAATCCAAAATGTTTCTGTCAATGGAATCTATCAATGGATCTATTTATCATACATGGATAAATTACGTCAAACCATTGAGTTCATTCATGGAATCCTAAAGTGGATCCATGTATCATCCATATTATAAAATTCAATAGTCATATGAGTCAATAAATGAAATTGTAATATTAATTCATGTATCGACAAATCTATTTATCATTCAACCCCAACAATTCCATTTAAACATGTCTTAAAACATGCCAAGGTCAAAACCAAGAACATCCATAAACAATCTCAAATAAGGAGGGTGATTCAAGCATTTTCCTTCCTCATAGTGATTGGTATTTAATTTACTCACGTGGGAATAATTCAAATAATACGAATAACATGCATAAACATCAAATGTGTGGTTTAACATCTTTTAACTCATGTTATAATATCATGATAATGAGATTCCCATAGTTAAAAAATAATTTAATATCATGGTCTCAACATAAATCATAACAGACATCGATTCAAAATCGATTTATACAATCACATGGTGAATCCCAATATAACAATATTATAATCCTATAAGGATACCACATTGATTAGAAATAATTTAGGTCAAATATTAAAATATGTATAACAAACATCAAGAAAATAATAACCTAATACATAACCCTATGTATTTTAAATCACACGGGCATAGGCATACAAGGGAAATTAATTCATAATCATTCAATGAAACAATATGTTCCATGTGTCATTGTCACTAATCCCTTCCCAATTAATCCATTTAATTTACAATTTGATCCAGAAATCATTTACATGTTTTACATTCCTTGAATTATTGTAAAAAGGAACACCTAAGGGTGTCAATGGATAGATCCATTCAAGTACCATTTAATAAGAAAACATAAGGGTTGTATCATATTTTACAATCTATATCATGGAATAGATGTAAACATAACTCACATGGGGAATGAAATATATTATTAGCATTACTTCATTAATAAAAACTATATGTTCTTGTCTTCTTTTTTCTCACATAAGAAAAATAATTTAAAAACATTCAAAGTTTCATGCTTTAACATACTATTTATCCATAGTAATAGGAAGACAATTGGAAATGTAGAACCACAAGTAGGACTGATATAATAGTTATCAGTACCATTTGGTTTGAAGAAAGACACATTCATTAGAGTGGTTTTATTATAAAAACATGACCTTATTCATCAAGAAGTCATTTATCCTATTTAATAATTTCATTAAATATTTTCAATTCCACATATCGATGAATTAATAATTAGGATTATTCAAATAAGATATCTATTATTTCATCAATAAAATGGACATAGATAGGGATCCTACATAATGAGTAATACACAACTAACTTTCACCACTTATCTTCTTCGACTGTGACAACTATATACTTCCCCACACTCTCACTCATAGTTATTCTTATATATATTTATAAAAATGAATTAATACAAATAAAATATTCCCTTCAGATTGAGAAAATACACATGAAGAAGATATATATATATATATATACGTGTTGGTGTATGACTATGTGCACTACAATTGATGATTAAAACTCTCTATAGTAAATTATTGGGATTCAACGCACCTTATGATTCTCAATTAAAGGGTGCGAAACAAAACAGTGGGTATTGAACCTTACCCAAAATAATGGTCAATGGCCGAAAAGGACCCATCCAACTTTCCTTCAGTGGTAGATTTAATAATATGGAACCATGGGTCATGTGGGAGCCTTTTCATGCCCTAATACTAGATGAATAAAATCAATCAGGTATTAGAAAAAACCATGGATTTCAGCTGAGGGGAAATCATGTAGTGAGAGGCCAAAAATGGTTGAACTGAAGAAGGATAAGTACAGAGAATGATTTAACTCGAATATAAATTGAGGAATTGAGATGATCCACCATGAATCATTCTATATAAAGGTAGAGAATAGAGGATCACATGTGTAACCAATGGGAAGGGGACTGGTGCACTGTGCGTCCATGGTAATGGAGAGGACCACAATAAATTACTTTTATATTTAATTTAATTTAATTAACATAACATAAAATTTAAAATACGCTCTTGGACCATAGAGTAGGCTGCATAGTATAGTAGACTGCAAGCCAAATTTTTACCCTTTATTTGACACCTAGAGCACCCTACATGACTCCTAACACATTGTTTAGAAACCATTCAATCATATTGTGGTGAATAGTGTTTTGGTACATGTAACACCCTGAGATTTTATGAAAAATATTCTTTTTAATTTCATTAATGTCTTATGTTGTACGCTACACCAAAAGGAGCTTGCACAACACGCATCCTTGACTTGCCTTTCATTACACGCAATCGCGACCTTCCTTGATAGCGTATGTAGTACGCAATATCGAGTTTCACTTAAGAACGATATGCTATTAAAATATTATTAAAACTAGCCGTTATGAATAGTAATAACCACTTTTTGAAATTTTGTAAATTTTATTTTCCAAAATGGACTTCATTTTTGGATTCTGAATATCGAAATTATCTGAGGGTAAAATTTTGGTAATTTTCAGATAACTTTCATATTTTTATGAATAGTGAAAATTACTAAATTTTAATTAAAAACATCTTTTTCAATCGAAATAATTAATAGTGATAATTTATTAATTTGAGTGGTTTTAAAGTATATTTATAATATATTTTTACAATTTAATACAATTTTGGTCATTGGATGTAATTTCACATTTAAACCAGACATAAACAAGTGTCAATCTTTTGATAGTTATTATCTCTTAAGAACACGCTATTTGTTTTGAGGAACGAAATTAATTTTTAAATTAATTAATGCAACTGATATGTTTTGAATTTGGTAAAATAGAAATCATTTTTGAGTTCATAATATCAAATATAGCTTAGGCCTAATTGTTGGTATTTTTTTGAAAACTTTCAATTTTTGATGAATAGTGAAACCACTAAGTGGTAGTTAAAAAAACTGAATTTTTCATAAAACTTAATTTTACTGCTTCTGTGAGTGGAATTTAAAAAATCCGAGAGACACGGTTGATTTCAGTAAATAAAATGTAGTTCAATGAGATGAAAATAATTTTTGGTGAATAGTAACTTTTTACTTTTATTTACCACGGTTAAAAATAAATAGGGTAATTAAGGGTAAAAATGATATTATTATTACCCTAACACATGTACTAATTCTATTGGACAAGTGTAATTCGACCAAAAACAACCCTAGGAATAAAATATGACCATTTAGGCCCACTTGGATTAGATTAGGACATTTATTATTAATTTATTTAAAGAAGGGTTAAAATAGTTAAAATCAATGTTTAATAAGTAAATTATTTTTAATATAGGGTTATACATAAGATAAATTCTAATATAAATACTCATTAGAAAGATAAAAATATTTCCTACATAATGATATTTTATTTATAATTTTTAGACATTATATAATTAATTTATTTATGACACAATGATGATGCAGTAATTACCATAATAGTGAACAATTTTAATAATTGATATTATAAATACCCAAATAAATATAATTTGAGACTTTTTATGATTTACACTAATTTTATAGGTTAATATGACATGTTATTGTTTATTTAAGTAACTTGGTTAGAACTTATCATTATGTTATGAATTTCATAAAAATCATGTACAAAATAGTGTCAAAATTTACATAAATTAGTTTTTAAAACAAATATTATATTATTAATTGTTATTTTATTCCTAAAAATCTAAGGATCGGCCAAATGACTTAGATAAGTTTATATATATTAATAATAAACAATTTGGGGTTCGTTTGGCTTGTTATAGTATGTTTATTAACCTTATAGTGTAAGAACACAAGAAGACACGGTAAAATTAAAATTATTTAACTTAATGTTAAATCTAAATGATAAGGTTAAAATAGAAACCTAAACTTGTCTAAATTCTGTTGGATGAGAGTATTTAGACCCATCCACACCTTAGCCTCGAAATAAATCAATTTGGATCTATTTAAAACCGAACATGACTTTATAATAAAATAATATTTTTAGTTATTCCAAAGGCGCCCCTCTCCTCCCTTATAAAAGGGCACCTCCTCCCTCTCTTCCTCACACAACATTGAGCCTTCAAGCTCGGAAAAACCCTTCCAAATTCCATTATCCACTTCCCTAGGAACATCCTAGAGGTTATGTTCTTCCTCAAAGACCAATTTTAGTGCCCTAAGAGGAGGTTTCAAAGAGGCGCTTTAAAGAAGAGGTAATTTCCGTTACCAATTCTTTCACCTTTATTTCTTCTTCCAATTCTTCTTCTTAGGTTGTTTCATTATGAAGTAATAACATCAGTATCAATCATATACTGATATGTTATTATAAGTATGAAACAATCCTATTTCACCATCTATCCATCCTACGGAAAACGAAATCACCGCGCGTGCGTACGTACGGAATACCGTCTCCACGCTGTGGTGAAATCTATTTTCCACCACCACCTTACTTGGATGGGTATAATGGTGTAAATAATGGCTATATATTATTATTTTAAAGTGATTTTGATTCTGAAATAGTATACATACACTCCAATACAGTCTCACGATCATGAGAACGATATCATCGCTCGTGGGTACGTACGGACTACCGTCTCCACGACGCGATGAGATTCATTCTCCACTTTAAACCATTCATGAATGATTATAAAGTATATATAATAAGTAATCATGAAATATATGACATAATAATGATACTGTATTAATGTGTATATATATGAATGTCATCTACTTAATTCTATTCAACTCAATAAGGAAACGAAAACAACGTTCATGCGTACGTACGGCCTACCGTCTCCATGAACGGTGTATTTCTTTCCATTTACTGATCAATTATATATATGTATATTATGAATATATATTATATATAAATCATGTTTTATATTCTATAATTAAGTAATCATGATCTTAGTAATAATATGAATAATTACAAGTCAAAACACGGACGAAAAATGAAACGATTTTACCCAAAACACTCTTTAACATGGAATTTACAAAAGAACGGTTAATATAAAGTCATATGTGAACCATATATGATATCATAATAATTAGTATGATTCTGGAATAAGTCAATGACATTATTTAAATCATTATACAGGAGGTTCGGACACTTACAAAGGAAATCGGACCTAAGGTAAGAGAAATATCACAATCTCATTTTTATCCGAGATTGTATATACTTTGAAATTTACTGGGGTGTATTTTATCATCCACATACATGTTTCATCGATATGTAATATTATTTCCATCCTCCTACAATTGTTTAAATCCAATTTTACCCTTCGGTGAGTTTTTAGTAAAAGATATGAAAGGAATCTTTTGACGTTTTTCGTACGAGGTACTTTTTGACTTTTCCGAAAAAAGTACGAAGAATGTTTTTTAACTTATACGGCATGAATGTATTTTTAAAACATTATTTCCAAGAAGCTTCCTTTAAAAGTTTTCAAGTTTATTTTTAATCCACTTATTTTACTATTAAATTGTATGACATGAAAGGAAAAATGTTTTTGAAGTAGAAATGATATTTTCCTCATGAATGAAGTTCATGTGTTTTATCAAAATTATTTTCCATATAAGATAATAAAGGGTTTTGTTTTTATCCCTATTATTACATTGATTTGATTATGTTGTGATGAAAATATTTTTATGAATTCTTTTATCTTATAAGAATTGTTTCCACGATGTTTAAGATTCCTATTTTTATGGGTTATACAATGATGTATGGTTTATGATTATGTGGCACACATAAGAATGGTATCATTATGATATTGGTGGGACCTATATCTCCCTCCAATGCATTGGGTAAAGATTTTATATCTCATGAGATAGACATGGCTGGAACGGTAGGTTATACCGGTTCAGTGAAGCAGGACTGAAACGAGGGTAACTCGGTTCAGAAATGGACTTTGTCCACTATGATAGTCTTGGCAATGAGTCTTGACTAATAAGAAATGATTCTCTATGATTATGTGTGTATTCCACAATGTTTCATGTTTTTAGTTATGATTATTGGGATTTCATTTCACTACTAGGATTTATCCCATGTTATGAAATTATGCTCTCTTTTGCAGGTTAAGATTTCCAAAATGTTATGTTCTTATGAATATGATGTGATTGATATTTATTTTGTTTACCGTTACTGAGCATTTGAGGTCACCCTTTTATGTTTTCTTTTCCCCAGGATATAAAGAATGTTTTTAGGTAAAAAAAAGAAGATCTTTATGGGATATGTTGAAGATCTTTCACCACGATTAGAAGATTATATTCCGAGTTTCCAAAGACACTAAATTATTACGATCCTTGTGTGTGTGTTTTTGTTATGTAATAAGTATTCCGCAAATGTAATGTAATGTCAATGTACGTCAAGATTCGGGTCTCTACAGTTGGTATCAGAGGAAAGGTTTAGTCAACCTTTGGAAACTAGGATGCGATAACTTTAGTGAGGTCCCTAGAGATATTTCTAAGGTATGTCTAGGGATGTCTCTAAGATTAAGTATACGTATAGGTTATAGTACTAGAGTTGCGCTAACGATCTTAGAATTTAACCTAAGATGTTAGATATTGAGGGTACTCCCCCTTTATTATGTTGTTTTCCCTATCATGATTTTTTCCTCTCACACTATTCTTTTTGGGTTTTAGACGATGGCTGGAACCCGAAGGAACCGTGTTGATCAATGCAATGGAAAATGCAATGACTGTCCTCCTGAACAAACAAATGTTATGGGATATGGAGTGTAAAATCTTATTGCTATACTTATACAAGCTATGAATCATTCTGGACTTCCAAATGAGCAGAGAAGGGAACAATATTCTATTGAGTCCTTCATGAGGCAACGTCCACCTTCTTTCAGTGGGTCTTCTGATCCACTTGTTTCTGAACAATGGATCAGAACCACTGAAAAGATATTTTCAGTTCTTCAATGTTATGAACAAGATAAAGTCATCTTAGCAGTATATCGTTTGGAAGGTGAAGCTGATCAATGGTGGAATCTTATCAAAAATACGAGGCAAAGAGATGAAATTGAGTCCATGGAATGGGACGAGTTCAAGAACTTATTTTTCTATAAGTACTTCCCTCGTATTCTTCGAACAAAGATGGAGAAGGAGTTTCTTGAACTAAAGCAAAAGGATGATGAATCTGTTGGTATATACGAAGCAAATTTTACAGGACTTGCAAGGTATGCATCTGACATTATCATCCAACCTGAATGTAAAGTTGATCGATTTTTCAGTGGCTTAAAACCAAGTCTTCGAAGGGCATTAGCTATAAGAGACTTCAGTAGCTATGAAGAAATTGTGCGTTGTGCTATCAAGGTAGAAATGGAAGTTGGTGTTACATATCCATCTCATGGTTTTGACAAGAAACGAAAGATGGAGTTCAAGGAGAAATCTCAGAATAATGGTGAAAAGAAGATGAATGTTTCCTTATGCTCAAAGTGTGGAAAGAATCATGGTGGAGATTGTCTTAAAGGGACAAGTAAATGTTTCAAATGTGGAAAGGAAGGTCATCAGGCATTTGAATGCCGCAATGATGGGAAGAAGATGTATAATGATGCAAACAAAGGAAGGGATACACAGAATGAACCTACTACACTTCAATGTTTCAAGTGAAAGGAGATGGGACATTATTCCAATAAATTCCCTAATCCAAGGGTTAGTGATGATCGACATGAGCAACCACTTAAGGAAAAGGACAAAGGGAAGTCACATGCGATCACTATTGGCGATGTTGAATATGACAACGATGTGGTGGAATGATTAAATGTTTATGTAATGGGATTCCAAAATAATGTTGTATCATAGAGTATTGGAATATTTATGTATTGGTCTAATGTTGTATTCAATGTGATTGATATATTTTTGGAAATAAGATGATATGCGCATAATGAAGGGATTAGGAAAAAAATGAAATGTTTGACAGTATTCATGAGCTCATGATTGATATAAGGACTAAGTGATATCATGGTTTGAGTATATAGAATTTTGAGGATTTTGGTATGTGGAAAGTGTTAACTTTTAACTGCATTCATGTTTTCACTATGGTTCAATGGGTATTCATTTTTCAAGATAATACATGATTAAGGTATTCACATGATTAGAATGTTACCAAAAATATATATATATGGGGGATAAATGAATTTGGACCGAAGTAATTTAGATAAGCCTAAATATTGGAATGGATTATGTTGGACATATGCTAAGTATCGTTTAAGGATAGAACTTTTTTCGATATTACTGATGGGATTTTATAGTAATGTAGTTTTAGAAAAAGGACAACCTGCAGGACGGGCGACAGCCCATCGCGTCGGCCAAGGCTGTGGGAATCGAACACACAACCGAAGTGCGACTGGCCTTTATCGCCTACCACTGGCCTATAGGAAGTCCCTGTTTAGTAGAAACTAGTTTTATTATATTAAACAGTATGATATATGAAGTATAATTCCATTTTAGGAACCATATATGATTAATCTCACTATAGATCGACTTATGTATATAAATTTTGCTAACCTTTAGTTTGAGACAGATGGAATGACCCTTCATTCTATCACATGATCTGCTAACACTTCACAAATAACAAATTCAACTTCATTTATTTAAGAGATGAAGTGGAAATTGTTCAAGGCACGAACAACAGTGAGATTGTACCAAAATAAAGTAAGTATTTATTCTAATTCAAATTCTTCAACTTTAGGGAAATGATCTTGAAAACCAAAAATGTTGTCCTAGTGATCTTATATCTGATTAATCAGATGGTACCATAGATCGTCACAAATTTATGGATTTGTGATTGTTGGCTTTTCCATATCCATGTTCTCTACCACTCTCCACCAGAACATGATGGTTTAATTTTTCTTCCATATCCATATTTTCACCTATCTGGAAACCCAGTGATTAGTTTATTTGGGTAACTGTTACGTTTCATAATTTTGTTTTTAAAGATTGGTTTTGGTATTCCTTTTTACGATGTGGGTTTCTATTAAAGAAACTTTCGAGTAGTAAACCATTTATAACCCCGACGAATTTCGAGGGCGAAATTCATTTTAAGGGGGGTAGAATGTAACACTCCGGGATTTTATGAAAAATATTCTTTTTAATTTCATTAATGTCTTGTGTTGTACTCTACACCAAAAGGAGCTTGCACAACACGCATCCTTGACTTGCCTTTCATTACACGCAATCGCGACCTTCCTTGATAGCGTGTGTAGTACGCAATACCGAGTTTCACTAAACAACGATATGCTATTAAAATATTATTAAAATTAGCCGTTATGAATAGTAATAACCATTTTTTGAAATTTTGTAAATTTTATTTTTCAAAATGGACTTCATTTTTGGATTCGGAATATCAAAATTAGCTTAGGGTAAAATTTTAGTAATTTTCGGATAACTTTCATATTTTGATGAATAGTGAAAATTACTAAATTTTAATTAAAAACAACTTTTTCAATCGAAATAATTAATAGTGATAAATTATTAATTTGAGTGGTTTTAAATTATATTTAGAATATATTTTTACAATTTAAAAAAATGTTTTTCATTGGATGTAATTTCACATTTAAACCAGACATAAACAAGTGTCAATCTTTTGATAGTTATTATCTCTTAAGAACACGCTATTTGTTTTGACGATGGGAATTAATTTTTAAATTAATTAATGCAACTGGTATGTTTTGAATTTGGTAAAATAGAAATCATTTTTGAGTTCATAATATCAAATATAGCTTAGGCTTAATTTTTGGTATTTTTCTGAAAACTTTCAATTTTTGATGAATAGTGAAACCACTAAGTGGTAGTTAAAAAAACTGAATTTTTCATATAACATAATTTTACTGCATTTGTGAGTGGAATTTCAAAAATCTGAGAGACACGGTTGATGTCAGTAAGTAAATTGTCATTCAATGAGATGAAAATAATTTTTGGTGAATAGTAACTTTTTACTTTTATTTACCACGGTTAAAAGTAAATAGGGTAATTAAGGGTAAAAATGATATAATTATTACCATAACACATGTACTAATTCTATTGGACAAGTGTAATTCTACCAAAAACAACCCTAGGAATAAAATATATCCATTTAGGCCCACTTGGATTAGATTAGGACATTTATTATTAATTTATTTAAAGAAGGGTTAAAATAGTTAAAATCAATGTTTAATAAGTAAATTATTTTTAATATAGGGTTATACATAAGATAAATTAGAATATAAATACTCATTAGAAAGATAAAAATATTTCCTACATAATTATATTTTATTTATAATTTTTAGACATTAAATAAATTAATTTATTTATGACACAATGATGATGTAGTAATTACCATAATAGTGAACAATTTTAATAATTGATATTATAAATACCCAAATAAATATAATTTGAGACTTTTTATGATTTAAAATAATTTTATAGGTTAATATGACATGTTATTGGTGATTAAAGTAACTTGGTTCGAACTTAGAATTATTTTATGAATTTCATAAAAATCATGTACCAAATAGTGTCAAAATTGACATAAATTAGTTTTTAAAACAAATATTATATTAATAATTGTTATTTTATTCCTAAAAATCTAAGGTTCGGCCAAATGACTTAGATAAGGTTATATATATTAATAATAAACAATTTGGGGTTCGTTTGGCTTCTTATAGTATGTTTATTAACCTTATAGTGTAAGAACACAAGAAGACATGGTAAAAGTATAATTATTTAACTTAATGTTAAATCTAAATGATAAGGTTAAAATAGGAACCTAAACTTGTCTAAATTCTATTGGATGAGATTATTTAGACCCATCCCCACCTTAGCCTCGAAATAAATCAATTTGGATCTATTTAAAACCGAACATGACTTTATAATAAAATAATATTTTTAGTTATTCCAAAGGTGACCCTCTCCTCCCTTATAAAAGGGAACCTCCTCCCTCTCTTCCTCACACAACTTTGATCCTTCAAGCTCGGCCAACCCCTGCCAAATTATATTCTCCACTTCCCTAGAAACATCCTAGAGGTTCTGGTATTCCTCAAAGACCAATTTTAGTGCCTAAAGAGGAGGTCTCAAAGAGGCGCTTCAAAGAAGAGGTAATTTCCGTTACCAATTCTTTCACCTTTATTTATTCTTCCACTTATTCTTCTTAGGTTGTTTCATTATGAAGTAATAACATCAGTATCACTCATATACTTATATGTTATTATAAGTATTTAAAAATCCTATTTCACCATCTATCCATCCTACGGAAAACGAAATCACCGCGCGTGCGTACGTATGGAATACCGTCTCCACGCCGTGGTGAAATCTATTTTCCACCACTACCTTACTTGGATGGGTATAATGGTGTAAATAATGACTATATATTATTATTTTAATGTGGTATTGATTCTGAAATAGTATACATACACTCCAATACAGTCTCACGATCATGAGAATGATATCATCGCTCGTGCGTACGTACGGACTACCGTATCCATGACGCGATTAGATTCATTCTCCACTTTAAACCATTCAAAAATGATTATAAAGTATATATAATAAGTAATCATGAAATATATGACATAATAATGATACTGGATTTATGTTTATATATATGAATGTCATTTACATAATTCCGTTCAACTCAATAAGGAAACGAAAACAACGTTCATGCGTACGTACGGCCTACCGTCTCCATGAACAGTGTATTTCTTTCCATTTACTGATCTATTATATATATGTATATTCTGAAAATATATTATATACAAATCATGTTTTATATTCTGTAATTAAGTAATCATGATCTATGTAATAATATGAATAATTACAAGTCAAAACACGGACGAAAAATGAAACGATTTTACCCAAAACACTCTTTAACATGGAATTTACAAAAGAACAGTTAATATAAAGTCATAAGTGAACCATATATGATATCATAATAATGATTATGATTATGGAATTAGTCAATTACATTATTTAAATCATTATACAGGAGTTTCAGACACTTACAAAGCAAATCATACCTAAGGTAATGGAAATATCACAATCTCATTTTTATCCGAGATTGTTTATACTTTGAAATTTACTGGGGTGTATTTTATCATCCACATCCATGTTTCCTCAATATGTAATATTATTTCCATCCTCCTACAATTTTTTAAATCCAATTTTACCCTTTGGTGAGTTTTTAGTAAAAGATATGAAAGGAATCTTTTGTCGTTTTTCGTACGAGGTACTTTTTGACTTTTCCGACAAAAGTACGAAGAATGTTTTTTTTATCTTATACGGCATGAATGGATTTTTAAAACATTATTTCCAAGAAGCTTCCTTTAATCGTTTTCAAGTTTATTTTTAATCAACATCTTTTAGATTAAAATTGTATGACATGAATGGAAAAATGTTTTTGAAGTAGAAAGGATATTTTCCTCAAGAATGAAGTTCAAGTGTTTTATCAAAATTATTTTCCATCTAAGATAATAAAGGGTTCTGTTTTTATCTCTATTATTACATTGATTTGATTAGGTTGTGATGGAAATATTTTTATGAATTCCTTTATCTTATAAGAATTGTTTTCACGATGTTTAAGATTCCCATTTTTATGGGTTATGCAATGATGTATGGTTTATGATTATGTGGCACACATAAGAATGGTATCATTATTAGATGGGTGGGACCTATATCTCCCTCCAATTAATTGGGTAAAGATTTTATATCTCATGACATAGACATGGCTTGAACGGTAGGTTATACCGGTTCAGTGAAGCAGGACGGAAACGAGTGTAACTCGGTTTAGAAATGGACTTTGTCCATTAAGATAGTCTTGGAAATGAGTCTTGACTAATAAGAAATAATTCTCTATGATTATGTGTGTATGCCACAATGTTTCATGTTTTATGTTATGATTATTGGGATTTCATTTCACTACTATGATTTATCCCATGTTATGAAATTATGCTCTCTTTTTCAGGTTAAGATTTCCAAAATGTTATGTTCTTATGAATATGATGTGATTGATATTTATTTTGTTTACCCTTACTGAGCATTTGAGCTCACCCTTTTATGTTTTCTTTTCCCTAGGATATAAAGAATGTTTTTAGGTAAAAAAAATAAGATCTTTATGGGAGATGTTGAAGATCTTTCACCATGATTAGAAGATTATATTCTGAGTTTCCAAAGACACTAAACTATTACGATCCTTGTGTGTGTGTTTTTGTTATGTACTAAGTATTCCGAAAATGTAATGTAATGTCAATGTACGTCAAGCTTCGGGTCTCTACAGTACAACCTATGACAATAACCATGAAATCAAGGAGTATGGGTTGGAAAACCTTGAAAACATATGTGATAGCCTCTTCAAACCTATAAATAAGACACCTGATTACCTACTGTGGGATACATGGCTTTTGATAAACTGTGTTCCCTCTATATATCCATTAAAACATTTTTCTCATGCTCTGGTGCTCCCAAAACACAACGATCCAATCTATAAACTTCTCAGTGATTCACCCATGTCAAAAAAAATCATAATAATGAATTTTAGCTCTCTTAATTAAGTTATGATGTTTTTTATTAAATAATACTATTCCAGTAATAACAAAAATTCAAATTCCTAGGGAAATTCATATTCTTCAAAAAAATGGGTTCTTATAATTACACCCTCCCTAACATCATGGATTTTTCCATTTCAAGGATTAATATAAAAAATAGTCAGATAATGGTTTCAACATCTGACTCTCATACCCCAAGGATATATTTATCATTATCATATGATTCCAAAACAATATAATGAAGTGTAATGGTCTATCCATGCAAAATCCTCTCTTCTCGCTCCTTGACCATCATTGGTTACTCCATGATGGTGGATCCATCTTCAATGTGTATCCAATGCTAGTGAAAAACCTATGTTGGGATGTTCACATATCACCTCAAATATGAAACATGGTAGAGGCCATATAGTTGTTTTTTTAATGGAATTTTCCAAGATGTAGGAAACCATTCAAACGCTCAGTTGGATCTCAAACAACAAATGAAATATCATGAAAATATTTCTACATTGACCAAATATATATAATCCTTATAATATTGATACTCTATAGAAAACATATCCTCTATAAAATAACTCTAATGTTTTATGACTCTGATATTCCTATGATTTTTGTTGTGTATGGGTTATCATTATAGGATAATTGATCACATGTCCTTTATCTATAATCACATACACAATCTCTTACAAGATCACGCGACAATCAGGATTCTTGATTCTAAAAGCATCATGATTAGGTTTTCTTCAGAAGAGGATCATTTGTTTCATAGTCGAGTACCCATTGATCATATATGGGGTCTCGTTTCCCCCTCTTTATATGGTCTTATGACTACCATATGAAGTGGGATTAATCTTCCTTGGATGGTGGTTAAGGCTTCCTGAACATCCCCTTCCTATTCAAAATCCATTATATCTATGTATTCTAGGGAATCACAAAGGTCATTATATGCACCTGGATTGATGGAATCGAATGGTTTGTCACAGAATTGATCCTAGGATACATGTTTATGTATATTTGATGAACCATGAAATTGATTTTTTTCAGTACTGTTGTTGGTTAAGAGTTTTTGTCAAATCAATCTCCTATTTTTGAAAACATTTAGGATTTCTATTCTATGTGTATGAAATTGGGACATGGATAGAAGGGTTTTAGGCATGAAATGATAGAGGAAACTGAAGAGAAATCTTCTCAGACTAAACTAGAATTAGGTGATGTACCTCCTTCTCAAGAAAACACTTTGGGTGTGATGATTAATTATTCTAATGTTGGCTATGAGTTCACTCAGACTGAAGGCTTTGAATTGGACTTTAAGGCCGACTTCAATGCTACATCTATGATGTGGGTTTGACTATGTTCTATTTTGGTCAATATGATTAATGGAATTCCAAATTCTATTTATGTTACCTAGGTATGGATGAAGATATCGTTGAATATACCTCTAGAACTAAAATTCAATAGTGTTTTCAGCAGGATAATAGGTAGTCTCAATGGTCCAAATTTTCTAGTGGCTGTGACTCCTAAAAATTCCTTGGAAATGAGAGTTTAGAGTGATTTTGATGATGTTTCTCAATTAGGGGAGCAAGGAGACACAATGCATTTTTAGTTTGAATGGGATGCATGTAAGATACATTCAACCCATCCTAAGATGGAATGATATGATCTGGACAGTGAAAAGGACGTCAAAATTTTTGAGACATCACCCATGAATACCTTGGTACCATCATCTTAAGAGGTGGTGTGCTCAGGGAATGGAAATTAGGCATGACCTAGCATGGAGGTGGTAGTAGTAGAATTGGGAAATCATTTTGAACAGTTCCACCATGTTTCTCAGATTACAGAGATTGAGGGTGAGAGAGAATCTAGTGGAGGGGAAGTATATGAGGTGGTTTTGGGTGATATATCTCCTAACCTAGGGAGAAGATGGAGTCAGAAGGGAATCCATTAATTGAGGAATAATTAATCCAATTTGTATCCTCCAATGGAGAAACACTCAAAAATTAAGTTCAAAGTTAGGAAGACGAACCAAAATGATACATTCTAGCTAAATAAATTAGGTGAAGTGCTTGAGAATCATTATAATTGCTTAAGAACTTAGAAGATAAAATGGTTGAACCAACTCTCTCTCTGAATTCAATTATGGAGGAAGCTATTATAATTATGGGGAGGATTTTAAGGGTGGACCTCAATGAGGATAAATATAAAGAGATCAAAAAGAATGACATAATTCTTGTTAAGGTATTCAACAACAGGAAGATCAGTATCGTAGAGTATATATAGTCATGGGAAAATATGTCCTTTAATTTTGAATATTTTCAAAGAGTGTATCAAGAAACATAGGTATCCAACATCTCTTGTAAATTTTATTGGGAGATTAATTCTGGTAGTCTTAAGTTTCCCGTCAATGGTACTATTATGTCTTTTTGTGGTTTATGTTATGGTTTCTCACATTTATATTAAATATGTTTGAATAAAAAATATTTAATATTAAGTCAATTAAATATGTCACACCATTATCAATTGATCATAATGGTAACCAGAAGGGTCTACCGTAAAATTCCATGAATGGTGCCCTGCTGATAGTAGAGTGATATATGTTGTTTTAAGAAAACTATACCAATTGAAATTGAATGTCCCAAGTCCGGTTGATATATGACACATATATCCTTAACATATCCATCAATACATGGATAATTATATTGGTCGACCCATTCAATTGTGGGTGAAAACCCATGATCATCTATAAATGGGTCCTAAAATCCATCCATATACCTCTTTACAACCATCATGTGAACCGATTATCATAGCCGAAGATGATCTTCATGGGTACCCCATTATGGATGATGATCTCCCAAAAGTACAACTTCCACAAAATCAAAATCAAACTCTTCTCCATATATGATAATATATATGTCATCAGGCTATGTTAGTCAGCAGTCGTATTGATTATAAGGCCCTGACCTTAAACCTTACTTAATATTGAATTAAATTAATAATTCACATTGATGATCCTTTCAGGTTTATACTTTTAGAGAATTAGGACATAACTATTACATCTCAAAAGATTACAAAGTAGAAACTTCGACTAAGTTTCCATAAAATAAAAACTCTTAAAAAGAAAATGTCTAGTTCCATGTTTTAGGTAGCATGACTTTCCCTTGATCCCATCCTTGACCCTATTCCACGTTAAGTCCTGTGAAAAACATTTCAAAACATGGGGTGAGCATAAAAATCTCATTAAGGGATACACAATGAATGGAAACTGTTAGTTTTTCAAAAAAACAAGTAAACCATGTATACTTTATCAATGTAATACTTTTCACCTTTATGAAGTAGTAAAAACTCTTCACTTAATAAAAGTTCATTACGTACCCTTTTGTAACCAAAATATTACCATAAAACTCATATAAAGATCACATAACATATAAAGGTAACTTGGGACATAAACATACTTAAATGGAATAACCATACGGTTGACTTCCACACATATCACATAATGGAATATCCATACAACCGACTTCCATACCCAATACATTGGAGGTTATAACGTAACCACCCATCCTGGTATTCACGACACCACCCGTTATATGTTTTATCATGTAACCACCCATCAAATGTCCAAGTACCATTATAAAATCATAAGACATAAAACAAATATAATGGAAAGAAAAAATTTCCACACTTTGATCAAAATATATCACTTAAATATATTTACATAAACAATCCATTATAAAAACCATTTTCAATACCAAAATACATAAAAGAGTATATGTTATTTATTTCATTTAAAAAAAACATTACGACTTGTTGAGGAATCCAAAGACAAAATAATACTTGCGGTGGCAGAAAAGGTCATTGTCACCGCGTACGTTAAAAAAACATTCCTTTTTGTCATCTAGTAAAATGCTTCGTAGAAAAAGATTCCTTTTGAAAAAAAATTAAAAGTCAAATGGGTTTATACTCTGTATAAAAAAAATCATTATATTATAACAAAATATGCCTCAAAGAAAGGAGATTGAGACAAAGTCCCTTACCTCGGGTCCGACTTAACTTGATCATTCTTTAACATCCTGAATAATAAACTTGAGGAAATTTATACTTTCTTAAGAACATTTTTCACGTTCAATATTCCTTTTATATCACTTATTACCATGTTATAAACACTATGTAATTATTTAAGTTAATAATGTTAGTTTTGTCGATATTTGGTTCTTAAGTCGAAAGTGGACTTCTTACAATTACATGTTGTTCGTGTAGTAAAAGGTTCATTATATCGAGAATGATATTCATGATTCGGATATCATATATATCATATATATACAGCATATAAATGTATTTAGAGTATTTCATAATCATTTAGAGGTAATAAATGAAATGCATCGTTCATGGAGATGGTAAGTCGTACGTACGCATGAACGCTACTTTCATTTCTATGTCATATTAATGGAATTAAAAATAAATGAGAGGTATGTATATTTTAATTCCATAATTATATTCATAATTTATATGTAACATAAATCATATATAATAACTTTACATCCATCCTTTATACGTCCCACATATGTCCTTAACGAATCAAATCACTTTGAGGGGGCGGTAGTCCGCACATCCTAAAATGAAGATATCGCGTATACCCATAATGGAAGCCATAAAGGTATGAAATAAATGAGAAATACAGAAGTTAAAGGAAAACATAAAAATATTATATATCATATATAAATATAGTTACATCTTAATGGCCACCTTTGAAAGTGTTAGAAGAATATTGAACAATCATCATTTCGTGAGGCAGAAATTCTCCATCCACAGAAACAGTATGTTCTTTAACCATTGGATGTAGGTGTGTGTAAGTGTAGCTAGAATTATTCTTAAAAAAAAATCCTAGTATATTGAAGATAATGGAGTTGTTACAAAGAAATTAATAAAAAGAGTTTAGGGGGTTGGAGAAGCAAAATAAAACAAAAGAACACAAGTGAAGACATTACCTTAAAATCGGGTAACTCTCTTAGATTTGAGCTCAAAGGCTTACTTGGGAAGAGTTATGCCTAAAGTAAGGCTTCTAGGATTAATATATGGATGTGGAGAGACAAAAATTGTAGAGCGTGGCCGAACCAAATGCTTGAGAGGTGTGGGTAAGGAGGTAGAGGTGGGGGACATTTATAAGAGGAGAGGAGGGGCACTCTTGGAAAGTTATAAAAGGTTACTTTATTATAAAATTATTTTTTGATAAAAAAGGTCCCACAATTATAAATTTAGAGTATACGGTGATAAGGGTTCTAAATACACCCATACAATAGGTTTTTGACAAGCTTAGGTCTTATGTTTTACAATATCGTTTCATATTATTTAAATCGTTAAATAATGAGGTAATCACTGCATCATCATGGTTCCATAAATAATTTAATTTATATAATGTCTAAAAATTATTAAAAAAAAATCATGATGTAGGAAATCTTTTTATCTTTATAATGAATATTTATAGTCAAAATTATAACATGTATAACCCCATGTAAAAATTGTTTTAGTAAAACAACACATGTTTGTGACATTTTAATTTTAACTTTAAATAAAAATGTATTAATGTTATTTTCCTACCAAAGTGGCTCCATGGAGTCCCCAAGTTGACCCATCGATTTTCTTGGTCATCCAGGAAACATCCAATAAGGGTAGGACATGTGTTTAGGTCATTTCATATTATTAATACATTTATTTTTACCTTAGACAACACTAATTACCTCTAATCGCCATTAAAAACTTAAAAGCTACTATTCACCAAAAAATTATTTTAATCCCATTGAACCACATTTTACTTATTAATGACAACAATTTATGTCGGATTTTTGAAATTCAAAACACAGAGGTGGTAAAATTTCATTTAAAAGGAAAATCAGTTTTTATAAGTACCACTTAGTGGTTTCACTATTCATTAAAAATTGATGTTTTCAGAAAAATACCAAAACATCACCCTAAGCTATATTTGATATTCTTAATTAAAAATGATGTCTATTTTACAAAATTCAAAACATATAAGTTTCATTAATTAATTTAATAATTAATTCCCGTTGTCAAAACAAATATCGTGTTTTTATGAAACAATATGTATCAAAAGATTGGCACTAGTTTAAGTCCAATTTCAAAGTGAAATCAATTTCAAAAACCACTATTGGATTAAATGGTAATAATATATTCTAATTTCACTTTAAAACTAATTAAAATTATAATCTAATCATATAAACAAATTAGATTAAAAATA
Organism: Viscum album; assembly: GCA_963277665.1. Lineage (NCBI taxonomy): Eukaryota > Viridiplantae > Streptophyta > Magnoliopsida > Santalales > Viscaceae > Viscum > Viscum album. Next base: position 1,160,946,114 of record OY728120.1, on the reverse strand, counting down.
TGTTTTGAATTAAAATACAACATTTTTAACTATTCATTAAAAAATGAACTTTATCGGAAAAATACAAAAAATTTACACAAAGTAAATTTTGATGTCCTGATTATAAAGAAGAGTTTTATTAGGTACAATATAATTTATAAGAGTGACCAAAACTATATTTAAATATGTTTTTCCATGAAAAGGCGATAAATTGACCTTTAGTGAATATTAGAGTATATATGCCTAAAATTGAATTATTTTCGTATTTTAAGCCTTTATATTTTATTAGATATATGTAAAAACATTTAAAAAACATATATAATCATATTTCAGTTATTTATATTCATTACTGCCAATACAACGGCTAAGCGTTAACTACCATTTAAAATTATATTAGTATATTACTAGTGTGCAACGTAAGATTTCAAAGAAACTCTTTGTTGCGTATCGGGTATGCTATCGAGCATAGAAACCCCTTTAAAGTAAAATTAATATTTAATTTTTAAATATTAATAAATATGATAATGTATTATTCTTTATTTACCTGTGATGTTACATCCTTCCCCCTATTGGGAATTGCGTCCTCGCAATTTTATTCACTTATCAAAATAAGTGGGGGTATTTATCCCTCATATTAGTTTTAGATTCCCACGTTTCCTCTTCAACCATATAGTTTTTCCAAAAAACCTTTACCTGGTGAATCACCTTATTTCTCGACACATTCTCTCTTCGGTCAGATATCTGGACGGGCTGTTCTTCATAAGAGAGATTCTCTTCCAACTGAACTACCTCTGGGCTCAAAACATGAGATGAATCTGGCATATACTTTCTCAACATCGAAACATGAAAAACATTGTGTACCTGAGATAAACTATTAGGTAAAGCCACTCGATAAGCAACTGATCCAACTTTGTAGAGGATTTCATATGGTCTAGTGAACCTTGGACTCAGCTTTCCTTTCTTACCAAATCACATCACACTTTTCCATGGTGAAACATAGAGAAAAACATGATCACCTACCTAGAAAGATAGATCCTTCCTCCAGTTATCTGCATAATTTTTCTGTCTTCTCTGATATGTTCTCATGTGTTTCTGAATCAACTAAACTTTTTTTCCATCTCTTCTTCCAATTCTTGTTCCATCAGCTTCCTAACCCCCACTTCGTCCCAAAAAGCCAGAGTTCGACAGCGTTTACCATATAATGCCTCAAACGGAGCCATCTGTATACTAGAATGAAAACTGTTATTATATGAATATTCAACCAAAGAACGATGTTTGTCCCAACTTCTCTGATAATCCATTGAACAAGCACGTAACATATCCTCCAAAGTATGAATTGTTCGCTCTAACTTCCCATCTGACTACTGATGAAAAGAAGTACTAAAATTTAATTCAGTACCCAAAGACTTCTGAAGGCATTTCCAAAAGTTATAAGTAAACTTGGGATCACGATCAGATACAATGGGTAGGGGAACTCCATGAAACCTAACTATCTCTTTAAGATAAAACTGAGCAAGTTTATCTAGAGACAAAGTATCTCAAATAGGAAGGAAATGATCAGATTTTGTCAATCGATCAACAATAACCCAGATTGCATTATCACCTCGAGATGTCCTCAGTAATCCCACAACAAAGTCCATGGATATATTTTCCCATTTCCAATCTGGCACTAGTAAAGGATGATGTATCCCTTTCGTTACCTTCCACACTACTTTAACCTACTGACATGTCAAACACTTTACAGCAAAATCAGCAATATCTCTTTTCATTCTATCCCACCAGTAATACTCTCGCAGACCTCTGTACATCTTAGTACTGCCTGGATGAACTGAAAACAGAGAACTATGAGCCTCACCTAACAAATCATTCATAAACTGTGAATCATCAGGCACACATAATCTCTTCCCAAACCTCAAAACACAGTCATTATCAATTTTAAATTCAGGAAACTTACCCTTCTGAACCAGCTCTACCTTTTTCTGAAACCCACTGTCTTCCCTCTGCGCTTTCTTAATTCTGTCTGATAGGGATGATATCACTGATACCTAGAACAAAATAGAAGGACATCCTGCACCAACAACTTCTATTCCACTGTTCATCAAATCAAAAACCAAAGGATCTCATTCCAAACGTAGCATGGTTAATGAAGAATTGCTTTTTCTTCTCAAAGCATCAGCTACTTTATTTTCTTTTCTCAAATGGTAGTTAATTGTACAATCAAAATCCTTGATTAATTCCAGCCATCTCCTCTGTCTCATGTTCAATTCTTTCTGAGCGAATATATACATTAAACCTTTGTGATCAGTATATATTTCACACTTTACTCCATACAAATGATGCCTCCAAATTTTTAGAGCAAAAACAACAGCAGATAATTCCAAGTCATGTGTAGGATAATTTACCTCTTGAGTTTTCAACTGTCATGAAGCATAATAAATTACCTGATCATTCTGCATTAGGTCGCAACCAAGTCCTTTCAATAAAGCATCACTGTAGATAACAAACTCACCATTCCTAGAAGGAATTTCCAAAACTGGGGCATTCACCAATCACCTTTTCAATTCCCGAAAAAAATCATCACATTTTATTTGTCCTGATAAACATAACACCCTTCTGAGTAAGCTTAGCCATTGGACTAGATAACCGTGAAAACTTTTCAACAAAACTTCGGTAGTAACCTGCCAAACCATGAAAACTACGGATCTTGGTTAAATTTGTGGGTATTGGACATTCTTCAACAACTTTTGTTTTAGCAGGATCTAAAGTTATGCAATTTTTGAAACAATGTGACCAAGGAAAGAAATTTTTTGTAACCTAAACTCAGACTTGATAAATTTTCGATACAGTTTATTTTCTTTTAAGGTTTTCAAGATAACCCTCAAATTAGTTTCACGCTCCTATTTAATTTTAGAAAACACTAAAATATCATCGATGAAAACAACCAAAAACTTATCCATGAACTCATGGAAAATTCTATTCATAAGGTCCATGAATATAGCAGGTGAATTGGTTTATCCAAAAGGCATAACTAAAAATTCATAATTTCCATATCTAGTACGGAACGTAGTCTTCAGAACATCTGATTCTTTTACTTTCAACTGATGGTACCCAGACCTCAAGTCAATCTTCGAAAAATACTAAGCTCCCTGGATCTGATCAAACAAATCATCGATATGAGGCAAAGGATACTTGTTCATAACAGTAATGTTATTTAAGGCTCTATAATCAATGCAAAGTCTCATTGTTCCATCTTTCTTTTTAACAAACAAGACAGGAGCACCCCATGGTGATGTTCTAGGTCGATGGAACCTTTATCTAATAACTCATGGAATTTTTTCTTTAACTCTAAAAGTTCAACTTGATCCATTCGATAAGGGGGTTATGAAATTGGCTTAGAATCAGGAACTAAGTCAACAGTAAATTCAACTTCCCGATCATGAATAATAATAGGAAACTCATTAAGAAAAAAATCAAGATACTCATTTACCACTGGCATATCATTAATCTGAACAATTACTTTATTTTCAACAATATGTGCAAGGTAACATTCATTTACATCTTTTACTAGTTTCTCAAATTCCTGATATGTTATCAAATTCAGGGGTTCATTCTTGTACTCAAACTAAAAATCTATCTGAAAAGAAACCGTTTTAGATCTACAGTCAATCTTAGCATGATAAACAGAAATCCAATCCATGCCCAAAATAACATCAAACTCTACTAGAGGAAAAACAATAAGGATTTCGGGTAGATTCTTTCCGCACAAAAGGATAGGAAGATTCTTATAATTCCTTTTTGTCTCAATGTTCCCTCCGGGTGTTTTTACCATAAGTTCAGGATTCATATCATGAGATGGAATTCCCAATTTACTAGAAAACTTCTCAGAGATGAATGAATGTGTAGACCTTGAATAAAACAATACATTGGCCTAATCTGAACAAACAAATAGTGTACCTTATACTACTTTATTCGATGGCCCAACATTTGCTGAAGTAGTTGCAAAGGATTTCGCCACCCCTTTCTTCTTTTAGTTTGGCTACTTTCCCTCAGTTGAGTTCTTCATTAGACACTCAATTTCATAATGACCCATTTCATTACACTTAAAACATCTTACCACTGGCTTTTTATTTCCCTCTTGATCATCTTCATTACAGTTACAGGCAATATGACCCGACTTACCACTCTGAAAGCAATTTCCAGACTTGGATAAACATTCTCCAGGATGCATTTTACCACACTTCTCACATGATGGATATTTTGTTTTCTTACCTCCTTAATTCTTTGATGAATTGTTCCCGTTTTCCTGCCAACTGGACCTCTTATTCTGTTGTTTGTCAAAGATCACATGATCATCAGAAAACTCCATTTCCACCTTCTCCACACATCGAACAAGTTTTTCATAACTTCTGAACTCACGAGAAGCTAAATCCCTAAGATACCTTGGATTTAACCCTGAGTAAAAATGGTTTATTTTACTATCAAAATCTCGTATGAAGTTTGGAGAATACCTTTCCAGTAGAGTGAACATTTCTTCATAAGTAGCCACTGAATCATCCTCCTCCCTCAATTCTAGGAATTGTTCTTCTATCCTAAGACGTACTACCTTAGGAAAATATTTCTCAAGAAACATACCTTTGAATTCGTCCCAGTGAAGATCATCATTCTCATCACTATCCCTACTATTTTTCACCATTGACCAACACTGATCAGCTTCTCCTTCAAAACGGTAAACAAAAAGACTAACATTTTGATGTTATGAACACCCCATGACATCAAAAATCTTCTCCAGTGCTTTAATCCACCCTTCAGCTAGCACGGGGTCAGATGATCCTCTGAATGATGGGGGATGTTGGCTCATGAAATGTTCCACCACTGACATGTTCCTTTGTGGTTGATCTAGCTGATCTCGTGTATGGATACCACCACCATTTATAGCCTAAGTCAACTATTCCATCACTGCAAGAAATGGTTCAGTTCTGATTCCAACCATCTCAGGTTGCTGATTTGGAAGGTTGTCTTCCTCCTGATGTCGTCCCACCATAGCTACTTTGTTTCCTATGCGGAAAACCATTCTGAACATAGAAATATCCTAGGTGAAGAAAAATGGTAATCTTTAAATTCTATATCATTTCAATCATAACATAAATTAATTCATAATTTAACAATTTTCTAACTCCTAAAGTTGTCTAAACCGACCTCTGATACCAACTATAAGGCCCCGACCTTAAACCTTACTTAATGTTGAATTAAATTAATAATTCACATTGAGGATCTTTTCAGGATTAGAGTTTTAGAGAATTAGGACATAACTATTACATCTAAAAAGATTAGAAAGTATAAACCTCTACTACGTTTCCATAAAATAAAAACTCTTAAAAAGAAACATGTCTAGTTCCATGTTTTAGGTAGCATGACTTTCCCTCGATCCCATCCTTGACCCTATTCCACATTATGTCCTGTGAAAAACATTTCAAAACTTGGGGTGACCATAAAAAGCTCAGTAAGGGATACACAATGAATGAAAAATGTTAGTTTTTCAAAACAACAACTAAACCATGTATACTTTATCAAAGTAATACTTTTCACCATTATGAAGTAGTAAAAAATTTGCATTGAATAAAAGTTCATTTTTACCCTTTTGTAACCAAAAGATTACCATAAAACCCATATAAAGATCACCTAACATATAAAGGTAACTTGGGACATAAACATACTTAAATGGAATAACCATACGGTCGACTTCCACACATATCACTTAATGGAATGGTCATACGGCCGACTTCCATACCCAATGCATTGGAGGTTATAACGTAACCACCCATCCTGGTATTCACCGCACCACCCATCATATGGTTAATCACGTAACCACCCATCAAATATCCATGTACCATTATAAAATCATAAGACATAAAACAAATATAATGGAAAGAAAACATTTCCATACTTTGATCACAATATATCACTTAAATATATTGACATAACAAATCCATTATAAAAATAATTTTCAATACCAAAATACATAAAAGTGTATATGGTATTTATTTCATTTTAAAAAAACATTTTGGCTTGTTAAGGAAGCCAAAGACCAAATAATACTCACGAAGGCGGAAAAGGTCGTTTTCACTGCGTACGTTAATAGAAACATTCCTTTTTGTCGTTTAGTAAAACACTTCATAGAAAAAGATTCATTTTGTATAAAATTAAAAGGAAAAGGGGTTTATACACCATATAAAATAATGCTTTGTATTAGAACAAAATATGCCTCAATGAATGGAGATTGAGACGAAGTCCCTTACCTCGGGTCCGACTTGACTCGATCGTTCTTTAACATCCTGATTAATAAAATTGGGTTTATTTCTACTTTCTTAAGAACCTTTTTCATGTTCATTATTATTTTATATCACTTATTACCATGTTATAAACACTATGTAATTATTTAAGTTAATAATGTTTGTTTTGTCGATATTTGGTTCTTAAGTCAAAAGTGGACTTCTTACATATATATGTTGTTCGTGTGGTCAAAGGTTCATTATATCCCGAATGATATTCATGATTTGGATATCATAAATATAATATATATCCATCATATAAGTGTATTTATATTATTTCATAATCATTTAGAGGTATGAAATGAAATGCACCATTCATGGAGATGGTAAGCCGTACGTACGCATGAACACTACTTTCATTTCAATGTCATATTAATGGAATTAAAACTAAATGAGAGGTATGTATATTTTAATTCTAGAATTATATTCATAATTTAAATTTTACATACATCATATATAATAACTTTAAATCCATCCTTTATATGTCACACATATGGCATTAACGAATCAAATCACTTTGAGGGGGCGGTAGTCCGCACATCCTAAAATTAAGATATCACGTATACCCATAATGGAAGCCATAAAGGTATGACATAAATGAAAAATACAGAAGCTTAAGGAAAACATAAACATATTATATATCATATATAAATATAGTGACATATTAATGGCCATCATTGAAGGTGTTATAAGAATATTGAACAATCATCGTTTTATGAGGCATAAATTCTCCATCAACAGAAACCATATGTTCATTAACCATTGGATGTTGGTGTGTGTAAGTGTAGATTGAATTCATATTATAACAACATCCTAGTATATTTAAGATACTGGAGTTGTTACAAAATAAATGAATAAAAAGAGTTTAGGGGGTTGGAGAAGCAAAATAAAACAATAGAACACAAGTGAAGACATTACCTTAAAATCCTGTAACTCTATTAGATTTGAACTCAAAGGCTTCCTTGGGAAGACTTCGGCCCAAAGTGAGGCTTATAAGAGTAATATAGGGATGTTGAGAGACAAAAAGAGCAGATCATTTCATTTTATTTAAATCGTTAAATAATGAGATAATTGATGCATCATCATGGTGTCATAAATAATTTAATTTATATAATGTCTAAAAATTATAAAACAAATATCATGATGTAAGAAATCACTTTATCTTTCTAATGAATATGTATAGTCATAAATATGACTTTTATAAACCCATGTTAAAATTGTTTTATTAAAACAACACATGTTTGTGACCTTTTAATGTTAACTTTAAATAAAAAGTTATTAATGTCATTTTCCTACCAAAGTGGCTACATGGAGTCCCCAATTTGACCCATGGATTTTCTTGGTCGGAAATGACACATCCAATAAGGTTAGAACATGTTTCTACATCATTTCATATTATTAAAATATTATTTTTACCTTAAACCACACTAATTACCTCTAATCGCGATTAAAAACTTAAAAGTTACTATTCACAAAAAAATTATTTTAATCCCATTGAACAACATTTTACATCTTAATGACAACCATTTATGTCGGATTTTTTCCAATTAAAAACACATAGGTGGTAAAATTTAATTTAAACGAAAAATCAGTTTTTATAAGTACCACTTAGTGGTTTCACTATTCATCAAAAATTGATGTTTTTCAGAAAAATACCAAAACATCACCCTAAGATATATTTGATATTTTGAATTAAAAAATGATGTATATATTACCAAATTCATAACATATAAGTTTCATTAATTAATTTAATTATTAATTCCCGTTGTCAAAACAAATATCGTGTTTTTATGAAACAATATATATCAAAAGATTGGCACTAGTTTAAGTCCAATTTCAAAGTGAAATCAATTTCAACGACCACTATTGGATTAAATGGTAAAAATATATTCTAATTTCACTTTAAAAACAATTCAAAATATAATTTAATCATATAAAAAAATTATATTAAAAAGATTTTTTGAATTAAAATACAACAATTTTCACTATTCATTAAAAAATGAACTTTATCGGAAAAATACCAAAACATTACACAAAGTAAATTTTGATGTCCCAATTCTAAAAAAGAGTTTTATTTGGTTCAATATAATGTATAATAGTGACCAACACTAACTTTAAATACGGTTCGCCATGAAAATGCGATAAGTCGACCTTTAGTGAATATTGGAGTATATATGCTTAAAATTGAATTCATTTCGTATATTAAGCCTTTATATTTTATTGGATAAATGAAAAAACATTAAAAAACATATATAATCATATTTTAGTTATTTCTATTCATTACCTCCAATACAACGGCTACAGTTTAACTACCATTTAAAATATTATTATTATATTACTAGTGTGCAATGTAAGATTTCAAAGAAACTCTTTGTTGCGTATCGGTTACGCACTCGAACATAGAAACCCCTTTAAAGTAAAATTATTATTTAATTAGTATATATTAATAAATATGAAAATGTATTATTCCTTATTTACCTGGGATGTTACAGAGATAGCATCGCAACCTCTCATTTTCCAAGGAATCCCTTTCATATATTCTGTAGATATTATATCCATATTCCACTCTATGACATCAATAGGATATGTCAAACCTATGGGATCATGGTATTTTTCCAATACATTATGACATGAGAGAATCTAAAAGACAAACTAGGTAGTTCTCAACCACATTATAGCCCCCCCCAAAAAAGGTACAAAATGTCCATGTACAACTTTTCCACATTGTGTTTTACAAAACAGGAGAAGCCTGAAACTCCCTCTTCACCTGCTCTAGTAATGTTACCAAAACTACCATCCATCATTTGAATATATTGATGGGATTCCCCCCACAAAAAAAAATCAATTACACTCTTCTTATTAAGCTTTATGGTCATAAAGAATCTCAAAATATATTTTTTTCCATGTGAACCTCTACCAAATGGTAGAGGAGTAGTCGAGTCACCACTGAAAAAACCGTATATTTTATGAAGTATATTATCAAAATAAACATAGTTATTTTGATATATTACAATACACTCAACATCGACTGATAAAAAATAATGATATACTATTATTATTATAAATTAATAATGACAACTATACATGACATATTAAACATGGAAGTATTAATTTAAATAACATTATTTTTGAAAATTATTTAAAAAAAAATTTAAAAAGAAAATATATTTGTCAATAAGACCATTATTATTAGTAGTCATTATATAATTCAAAAATACTTATTTCTAAAAAATGATTTATTTTTAATTTTTTTAAACAAATAATAATAATAATTTTTGATAATTTAACAAAATATATTTTAAAAATGTGAAATTATCGTTTTAATCATCCTTATAAACTTATATAAGTTTGAATTTTTGGATAACATTGTGTAATGATTAAATTTTCCAAGAATTGTTTAAAATATTGATTTTAATTGAAAAAATACTTTTCTATTTAATGTATATACTATTTTCCACAATGTTGAAAAAATAAAAGTAAAATTAATTCAAATATTTTATGTTTAAACCATTCTTGTTCAATAGAATCAAATTCATATTGAATTTTAATATTAAAATGTATTATACTTATCATAATTTCTTTTTTGGGAAAACATATTTATCATTGCATATATTAATTTATTTTATATGATATCCTAAAACAACTATGTATTAAATTTGATAAAATATATTCAATATTTTTAATTATAATTTTTTATTTTAAATATTCGTGTAAAAATAAAATATGTTCGTAATTAATCTCAAAAATAAAAAAATGTAATTATTATGACTAATGTTAAAACATGTTGTTCTTGTTACTTCTAATTGTGTTGGAAATGATTTTCCCCACACATAATATATTTATTTAATATATATTATTTATTTTTTATAATAATTGGTTTATAATAATATTACATTAAACTTTTTATTTTTAGTCTTAAACGAATGATGAATGATTAAAATAAAAAGAGACTATTCATTGTGGTGGAAAATGAAATCCATAAAGTGATTATATAAAAATGTTATGCATTAACATATTGAAAACACATGCTTTCTTGTGTTAGAGGTGTAGGATGAACATATATTCCCTCCAATCAATTGTTTATCAGTTATTTAAGATCATGGGGTCATATTTAATTCTCATTATATAATAGTTATTTATATGTTTTTAAAAAAATTCACTATTTCATATTTATAAAATGTAACATCCTTCCCTCACATCGTCACAACCCGTAATCACATAATCCTTCCAAACCCTAACAAAATCTCTCCCAAGCATCCTTAGAAAAATTATAGTGCTATTGGTATCTCCAAAATACCAATACAAAGGATATTATTATGAGATATAAGATTTTTATTTCTTAGAGAAGGAGGGTCAAACATCTAAAATGGATATTGTGACATAAGGTAATGGATTTCTATTCTCACAATGCTTTTTGGAAGAAATATTTCATATTCACCAATCATCTCTTTTGTATGAAATATATACTACACATTTGAAATTTTAAATCATTAATATAATGATTTTATTGAAACATAGTCATTAATTTTATGTTATTCATTAATAGGACTTTTGATTTAAATGTTTCCAACGTTGTAAGGGATCTTGGTCACAATTGTATTTCTGTGAGAGAGGTGACATATTCAAAAAATGTTTTTTATGTTGTTTATATAAAACAAATCAAAATATTTTATGAATTTTCTCATAAAATTATTGGATATACATATCCATATAATGTTTTTAAATACATGGTGGCTATAAGTAAAAATTTACCAATGTGGTAAATAATGGATGTTATAATCTCAATGTTTATTGGGACTGTGTACAGTATATTTTATTATTAAACATATTATAATATACCACGTAGGAAACTAATTATTTTTCCCCCAATTTATTTGATGAAAATAAATGTTTTAATTTCATTTTCTTGTATTTATTTAATTAATACTCATAACAAATGTTTATAAAAAAACATATTTGTTTCTCTCTTCGACCGGAAGATTTTTTTCTACCATGTCCATGATTTATAGTTTCTTAAAATAACTATTATACTAATTTAAATGTATAGATTAAAAAAATTATTACCTTTGTTTTATTTTCTAATAAAATTAATAAAAATGACATTCTTTTCATTTTTTGAAGGATTTATTATTATAATTTTTTAATAATTTTAAACGAATCCTTTTTTAACATGTGGATCAGAAGAAATATTTTTCTACGTAATTTCCATTCATTTATTTAAAAAATAAATTAAACGTATCAAATATTATTTCCATTAAAATGGAATTTCACAATATTTTGTGATTGTTTATTTTAAAAAACAAATTTTGAAGGTGAAAATGTTATTTTAATCAAGAAATGTCTCAACTAATCCTTTAATTGAATTTTATTTCTAAGATGAAATCCTTTTAGGTTAATTAATCTTTATTGGTGATATTATTCAATGTTAAATTATTCATTATTTCTCTTGATAGATTACCTTTAATTTAAAATTATTTTTATGAGACCCATTCCTTTTCTAGAGGATACACTAGGGTGAAATGATGAAATTATTATGATACCCATTACATTTCAATGGACCATTATAGGAAAAAATGTTTATGAAACCCAATTAATTTTTTGGTATATGAGATGATGATTTTTTTGGATCCTGCGGAACACATATTTCTGGTTTTCATTATGTGATGAGTGGTTATATTATAAACCCCTAACATTGGTTTTTTTACCAACGATGGTAGTCAGATTATAACTGAGGATGGTTTTGGCATATATCTCTCTCCAATGCATTATGTAAAAAATGATATCTCATCAGAAAAATTGGAATTAAATAAAGAGTAAACCCGATTGAGTAATTTAATTTTTATATACTGAAAGTAATTGAAGTTAACCATGAAAAAAATGATGGTTTTTGGATTAAACCAAATCCACTAGGATATAATTGGAAATGATCCTTGACTAATAAATATATTATTTTCTACAATTACGTGTATGCGAAAAATATATTTTTGATTCCCATTTTATGTTCCCATGGATCATTGTTTTTATTCCATTATGATTCATTTCATATTAATTTAAAGTTATTATATAAAGAATTGACATTATTATCTTGGATATGCTGGGTATGGTTTTAAAATTTTATGCTCATATTCTCAAACCATTTTGTTATTTTTAATCTTATGTGATCATTGATTTTTCTATTTTTTTACTATTAACGAGAACATGATATCATCCTTTATTATGATTCCATTACCCATATTATAAAGAAATATTTTTTAATTGTGGTATTTAAATGAATATTGAATATTTGGAATACCCTTGAGGGTGATGTTGAATATCCTCTATGAAATTACAGGATTATCGATCTAGTACACAGATATACAAATCAATTAAGGTCCTATGTAAGCTCTATTAAAATAAAATGAATAATAATCAATTAGGGTGAAATTTATATAAATAATTTTCCATGGTTTATATAGTTTCTAACATTGGAAATGATTATCTAAATTTTTTACATTATGATGGGAAAAATTTACTAAGAAAACTTAAAATAATCTTATGTATAAGAGAGCATATGATTTTAAGGTAAATAATGTTATGGTTTCATCCTCGAAAAACATAAATTTATATATACTACAAGCGGATGTGTGTTTAGAATATTTGTACCTAGGGGAAATATATCCAAAATGCTATATGAGGATGGACTTGATTGTCGCCTCATGCATGAGAATGGTATTTACTACACAACTTGTTTAAAATTCGCAATATATATTCTTTGAAATTGATAAACAAATTATGAATCATAAAAATGAATTAATTAATGATGATCACGAATAAAATTGGTTAAACATAAGTATTTAATTATTGAAATTAATTTGTGATGATTAAGAAATATTATAACAGACTTTTCATGGTTAATCAATATGATAAATAGTGTTTGTCGTAAATGAGAACCATGTTCGTTTTAATAATAAATTTTAAATATAATGGAAATAATAATGTGGTAATAGGTAATATAAAATATTTATTTACAATATTTTATCAATCTTATATGAATTACATGGAATTTTAATTCCAATTTTCTAAGATTAGAAGTTGATTTATCACTGAAAACCACTAATTGTATATTGATCACATATGAAGATTATGTTTCTTATACCTTTGATGTTCATTAGAATAGGAATCTAAATTTTATTCTCAAAATAGTATAGTTATTTTAGACATGGTTTGGATATCAATAGAAAAATACCACAACAATTTCAAAGTAGTGGATGCTATTTATAAATATTCAATATCATCCTATTAAAATCGATCATTGCAATGACAAATATAAATATATAATGTGGATCACAACTATTTTATGGGTCTTAATTCCTATTCAAAAGAGGTGTTAATCTAAAATGGTTGGAAAGAAACACAACATCAATGAAAATCCTATTGGGTGGATGTTTTATGATTTATTTCTATAATTATTTACCAATCATCAACCACATTTTGATGTTGAGTTATTGAACAAAATAATAAATTTTGTTGTACCTATTTCAAATACTATATATTGAAAGGCACTAATTGAGTGGTTGTAATTAATGTAGTAACTCAAAGAGAGTGTTAATAATGTATTAATTCATCATATTGAGTCAATTTTGGGTTCAACTCTTCTGTTGTTATGATTTAATAAGGATAGATGTGACATTAAATTGATTATCAGGAGATAAAGAAGATCACAATCATGAACAAATATCCTCGACCCAGATTTTAAAATGTCTTAGACCAACTGTGTATAGCCAAATAATTTTTCCAGAATGACCCTTATTCTAGATATAATCATATAAGGATAATGAAGGAGTATATAACAATGATAATATTCATAATAATTCATATAAACTGTAAGTATATTTGGATTTCATTCAATGTTACCAACACCCATTCTATCATTATGGATTTAATTAATAGTTTCACTATAACTTAACTTCATCGGTTTTTGGTAGAAATTATAGATAATAATTTTTTTATTCAAAGTTCAAGGTATAGAATAATTATTACTTCTGTACTATGATATAAAATCCATAGATGGAAAAACTATATTAAAATAAATTAAAATAAATTAATTTTTTCTCCAAAAAGTTTCATATTTGGTCATATAATATCATATGAGGGTATATAGGTGGATTAAAGAATGATAGATGCTGTTGAAAATTGGCTAATACCATCCATAATGACTATAATTCATAGTTTTCTTGGGTCTTCTAGATATTATTGATTATTTTTTGAACATATTTCTTGTCTATAAATTAAATAACCATGTTAACATGGAAGGGATAAAATTTCCTTTTGATAGATGAATGTGAAGAAATTTTGATTGATGAAATGACAATATTAGTCATAAAACCTTTAGAAAAATAACCCTGTAGTGGAGAGTAGTTTTTATTATATAGTGTTGAATAAATGAGGGAATTTGAATGCATTATCAAGCAATTTAATATGCTGATATCTTATTACTCAAACAAATTGAATGTTAGTGAGAAACATTACCCAACAAATGATTTGGAGTTAGCCGGATTAATATTTTCCATTAATGATATGAAGGAATTATATATAAAGAGAGAAATATAGAATATATATATTTATATATATTCTGATTAAAGTGTTTAAATTATATATTCACAAAGAATGATTTGGATATGCACTATATAATATGTTTCGAACATATTAAACATTTTGACTTCTCAAGAACTACCATTGTAGGAATGAGAACTTGGTAGCCAATTAATTTCTTTGAAAGGATCATGCTATCCTATCATTGACGATGATAAAAAGATCTAATATTTCTTTATATTCAAAATATAGTACTAGAAATATAAATTTATGCAGATAAATCTTTTTTTGTGAAATAATTGTTCAACCATCTATCATACTGGAAAATAAAGAGGCACAAAATAATTAAATTTAGTTGAAAAGATGGTTTGTAATTTTATTGACTTTAACCTTGATTGTGATAGAATAATATGGTTCATGATTCATGAGTGTGTTCCACATATACCCAATTTTATGAAGAATATATTAGTGGAAGCTCATAATTATTAATTATCTATTTATCCTGGATATACCAATATATATTTTTATTTTAGAGATTATTTATTCTCTGATGACAATAAGTGTGTTTTTGTATGATGTGCTTGTCAGCGTGGGTTATGATAAAAAAATTAATGATTTGTGATAAAATTAAAATTTTATTATTAATTAATTACCCATTCAATAATTGAAATGTGTAAAAATCAAAAAAAAATATCATCAGACTCCCCGGAGCTTCTAAAGTGAAAAATTATATTTGTGTTTTACTTGATCTCCATACAATGTCATTTCTATTTATTTATATCATAGAATATATCTCATCATATCATGTTTCCATGATTCAAATTTATAAATTTGTATGTTTACATTTATTACCCCATTATTGTGTATTACATCGAGATATGAGGATTACCTAAATGTTGGTAAAAAGTCCCTAGTAAGTTATAAACATGTAGTTGAGTTTTATCACATTATGAAATCCTTAAAAATATAATTAATATTTTAAAAAAATTATACAATCGAGTATATATTTATGTCATCAATAATTTATTTCAATGTTGTTGAGGATAAACACTTTCATCTAGTTGAGTTAGATTAAAAAGATTCAATCAAATAATAATTTAGATGGCATGTTTTGATTCTAAAAAAAGAAATAAATTAATAATACTAACATGATGCGATGTAATTGTAGAACAAAATATAATGGGAATAAATTTGTGTTGTTAAATGGTAGAAATGGTTATAGCTGTTGAACAACACATATTGTAAAAACAATGGCAGTTGAAAAGTTATGTTTTTAATCATCATCCTGATCTAGATGTTGATTTTTTTAAGATAATTTTTTTGGTGAATTTATCTGTAGAATAATTTTCCGAGATTCAGGAAAAAAGGAAATATCTTCACTAGGTTTATTTTTTATTTGGAAATTATTGATCGACTAGGTATGTATTGTTATCATTTGGTGTTTCCACCGAACCTCTCTCGTTTCCATGATATGTTCAATACATCTCTCATGAATATGTACCAACGTAATATATGAGATGTACTAAACTGAGAGGTCATACAGCTAGACCATTTAATTTCTTATGAATAAAACCATTAGAGATTTTTTATTTAAGAGTGAATATGTTATGAAAAAAACCACGTACATAGTCAAAGATTTATTGTGAAACCATGAGGTCGAGGAAGCTGCATGGGAACCATTGGATTTGATGATATATAAGTATCCTAAATTATCTATATCAAAGTGATAGAATTTCAAGGTCCACTAATTGATATCATCACACAAAACAAAGCTTTTTAATGAAAAATTATATTCTACTACTATTATTATTTTTATATTAACACGAATTTTATAACCTACACATTAAATATGGATGTAATAATAAGAATATTTATATTTTTCATATCAAATATTGTGGTCTTACAAAAATAAAATATATAAGAACATAATCTCAAATTTTATGAAAAGTCATTATATTATATAAAAATACTATTTTCCAAAAAAATTAATATATTTTGTGAAACAATTATATAATTTATTATTTTGAATTCATGAAAATATTATTTTAAATATTAATCTTTATTTTTTGAATAATCATGTTAAAATTATATTATTGTTATTTTTTGATAAATCTGAAAAAGATTATTTTTTACTAAATAGTGGTAAATAAAATTTTTAATTGAACATATCAATTCCATTTAATTTAATTACAAATATATTAATTGTTTAAAAATATTAAAAAAGTAACATTAGTTCAATTAATTTTTTATTAAACATATTTATGTCTTTTCTATAAAATTCATATTTGATATTGAAATTAAAACATTCTATACCCATGATTATTTTCTTTTTGAAAAATAACTTTTTTTCTCATCAATGGGTTTTATTTTTAAATATATGCTACCACTTATATGAATTAAATTTGAAAAAAAATGTATTTTATATTTTGAATTTGTATAATTTAAATTATATAATAATATATAATGATTTTATGATAATAAATTATGTTAAAATTAGTAAAAATTATTTAATGTGGTTAATGTTAAAATGGGGATTTTAACGTTAAATGCACATTTTTTAAAATATGTTTTCAATACATATAGTATAGAGACCTATTGTAGTATTATATAAATATTAAACTATTTTTATGATACAAACATAGCATTAATAAAAATCTATGATCAAAATATTGAGTGTACAGGGAATGTTAGGATCCTACATCAATTGGAAAATATAAAACATCGACATTATTGAAATTATTCATATTTTTTTGTTCTAAATCTATCAAAATATACTTACTACATGTACTCACTTGCTGATATAATCAATGAAATATGTGAGATAATATCCATGCAATGGGATTAATATGGGGCATGAATCAATAATACACGGGTGAGCATAATCAATATCCTCTAATCATTTCAATTGATAATCACCATAATCATGAGAGAAATAATAGATAATGGTCTGGAATGTGGAACACGAATAACAAGGAAATATCATAACATAGTTCCAAATACGACACCGAATTTTAATGAAATATAGCATTACTTCCAGGAATAAAATATGTATTTAAATCCTTACATAATCATTGTGAATAAATATAGAATAAAGTTCAAAAATAATAAATATTATATCATGAGATACATCACATTATCCATTTAATTTTAGGGATACATAATTTAATGTAGACCAATTACATCATGAAATTCTCATAATCATGCATCCCCCCTAGAAGGATAAAAATAATATTAATTAAATATCATATATAAATGAATGGGTTTTTTAAATTATTTTACTTATTTTCCATCATGAAATGTTCCATAGGATTCCAAAATGACTATTTTATCGAGTAATTTGGAATTAAAGATCATTTCCTTCATTTAAATGAGAAATAACTCAATATGATTCAAGATATTTTTTTTGTAAATTGTTGTCTTTTCTAAAAATCATTTTATATGGCTTAGAAATTTTTTTGGAAGGGTATAAACTTGTATATACAAAAAATGGAAAACACATTGAAATTACATTGTTTATATATTAATCAAAAGTTCATAAAAAACTGTGGAATATGATATAACTCAAAAGAAATAGTTTTGGATTGAGAGTTCCCTTTCCATTAATCCTTCAATATTTGGTCAATATTTCCACTCTTGATTAATAAAAATATGATTACAAAATCAAGGAAATAGAATTGAATTGTGTTAATTTATGTCCCCATTTTTCAGCTACAATAACTGGATTTTATTTTTTATTTTATGTTTATAAAGGTGAATCGTTTTGTAATCAAGATTCCCTTTAAATAACCAATTTTATTTTAATATCACAATATGCCATCGAGGTAATTTGTACATAAGTAATGTGAATTAATAAATAATAAAATATATATTTTTATAAATTTATATGTTATAAATAATTATATTTTAACATTCAAAAAGGTGGTGGTATGGAAGATGTTCGAGACATCATCATTTGTTGTTAATTGTCTGTTATTGAGAATGTTTTCCCAAGGAAGATAAAGATAGGTATAAAATAATAATAATTATAAAAATACAATTTTTATTGTATGTAGACATAATTAATATAATTTTTTAATAGTGAATAATTAATCATAGAATTTGTTTGGAATGGAATTCGTAAAATTTTAAGAGAAGTGAAAAATTAGAGAAAATTTGATAAAACATACTTTATTTGTCGGTGTTTGTTCTCCAGTACAAAACTAAACCACTATGATGAATGGAGTTGGTTTTCTCTAACATGTCCCAATATATTATATAGATATTATTGAGTGGTTTTGTAAAGATGTTACAAATTGGTTTGTGTAGGAAGAGTTATCTTTTAAGGTGGGGGAGAGCTGTATTTTAGAATAAAATATTATAAAATATTATGTATTAAAAATAATCTTGGTAATAGTGTTATTTATATCCCAATGATTCGTGTATCAATATAAAAGAATGGGTCAATTCATTTAAAACCCCTAATAATGATAATTAAATGTTTTATTAAAAAATTAATGTAGAACAACATTAAAATTTATTTTAAAGGAATAATTTTACCTTTAGACATTGAGAATTAATTTTTAGGTTTGAAAATCATTTTTATTATATTCTAATGACTCGGCTATATAATTAAATATGATTTATTTTCAAGCTTAAATATCTAGAAATTTTTAGTTCATTGTTCCATTATGAATATAGCAATTAAGGATACACATATTATATTAAAAACTATATTTCAACTATTCATCTCATAATTAATGTATTTTATAAAATTACCAGGAAAAAATCATTTGAAATTTTGATTTTATTATTTGAAATTATTTTTTAATATAATAAAAAATACTTTTCTAACATATGTATTCATAAATTTTAATATATAATTTTTTTATGTAATACATAAACATATGGTTTGTTAAAAATAAATTTTAATTTTTTTTTGAGTATTTAAACAAGATATTTATTTTATGGAATTATAATATTCATATTTACTTAAATTACTCATTATATGTATTATTTATATTATGTTTTATTATTTTTATTTTAGATTACTATTCCGATGGTCTTGATTTATTCCCAAAGGTCATGTTGCTATTCCCAATGGTGATGTTACTATTACAATAGTTACATTTCTTTTCCAATAGCCCAATTACATTTCCAAGGCACACATTACATCAAATAAAAACTCCATCATTCCAATATTCATTATTCAACTAAATATACCTCATGATTCATTATTTCCATTTTTAAATTATCGATTGGTTTACAAATTCTTTGATTAATTTCAATACTTTTGGTTTTGTTAGCGTTCATTCTAGAATATTTTGTTGATCCATATTTTGTAATTATACACATATCAAATTATATATTTTTTCTCTTTGTATATTTCAAAATTTCTGTGAAATTATATTTTGATTTATTTAATAGTCCTTGTTAATGAAATAAATTATAATTGATTTCTTTAGGTATTGAATATATAATATAATATAACACAAATGTATTAAAAAAAATATCTTTTATAAGAATTTGGATGTAACTTTGATTCAAAATTATAAATTTCAATCCTAAAATTTCAACAAAAATTCATTGTTGAGAATAGTTTAGGGTAGTTCTGTTTTATTATTTTTATTGGTTCCCACTCACCTCTTAATGTTTATGGTACCTCCACAAGAACATTTTAATGTGTGATGTCTAATTTAGTGGAAAATTAATTCTATGTTCCAATATCATTATCAAACATAACACATATGAGAGGACATTTTGTTGTTGTACCAGAACCATATTCATGAAATGTGATTGATTGAGTATTTATAACCCCTTGAAAAATATGAAGAACACATCATCAACTGGATCCATATTTGGTGAATAATTAATTTGATTGGACACATATCTAATGTTATTAGACAACTCAAGGGGGTGATTTATCAAGTTTGGAATTCTCATCCATTCCAAAATATATGAATCTATTATATAGTGATATTCTATGATGAATATTTCAACTAACATCAAATGTCAAATCAATTTGACGGTTTTCATAAGTTCTCTTTCAAAAACATTTAGAAAAATAATTTTTTTGATTTATTATTCCTTCTCTATTATATGATCCAAATGATCATGTCCAAGTTGATTTTATTCTCAAACATAATCCTATCTAGTAGGAGTTCTGCATTGCATCTCATATAGTGATTCATATGGATCCATTTGAATTATTTAGTTTAATAAATTTTTTATGAGAACATAAATAATGGGAGATAATGATCCCATCATATTTTAAATTTGATAGAGAAATATTTATATATTTCCTCGAGTGTCTAAATAGTCCTGTAATATTAGACATCAGATTGTGGGTGGTAGACTATATTGAAATTAAATTCTTTATTCAGATTGTGTTACAGACTTCTCTATAATTTAAAATAAAACCCTGGATCATGATCCGATATTATCGAATGTAGTTCCCCAAGAAACCTCATCCTTTGATTTACATATATCTTGTGATGTTATTTAGTGATTAAATCCTTCTGAATATGATGAATTTGGAATTATTACCGAGTCGATCCACCATAACCAATATCACATTATCTCATAAAAATTTCAACAAGAGACCAATTTCAACATCTATAGTTACATTTTCCCATTTCGACTTTAGTATAGAAAATGGTTACATAATCCCAATATAAATCACTCATTATTATATATCCTTCTAACATTATAAAAATACTGAACTGTACTTAGTGATCTCAATCTTCATGTTGTCCGTCGTTATGTTCTTTATAAAATCGTGGTATTTTTTTTTGTGATTTTGGGATTTATGGGGAGAAATAGAACTATGTTCATTATTTAATAGATCCCTCTTTATGTTTTGTGATAATGGAACAAAAATCCTAGTTCAAAACCAAATCACACTATCCACAATGTCATGTAATTGATGATGCATACCTTCATTTACAATTTTCACCCTTTTTTTGTTCCATATATATGACCTAAAAATAATTTTGGTAATATATTATTTCTTCCAATATATTATAAATTACAAATATATTATTTTCATATCTATTATGGAAGTATCTTCCTCACTTTTGATCATGTATATAGTAGCAGGATATATTCCACTATAAGCATCAACATTCTTAATCTCTTGTCAAGGTAGATAGGGAATAAATATATAACAGTACTTGATTAGCTCTAACTAACACCTTTTAATACTATTTAAATATATATATATGAATTTATACATTAGACTATTATTATTATTATATAAGTTACACCTATCACCATAATGATAGTGCTAAAAAATATTCATCTAAAAAGGAACACCAACTAATTCTAGATATTGGATGTGGTGGTTTTTCTCATATATCCTCAGTTTTTTTAATTTTTGGGATATCACTGTGTAATTATGTATAGGTACACACTCTGAGATGTTATTTGAAACATCACCATATATCACAAAACCTTATCAAATTGTTTCTTGTGTGAGTACTAACACGATGATTTGCCTATCCTTGAACTCTTTAAATCATTCTGCACATTATTTTAACCCAATATACATTACTACATTCCATTTTACCATATTTTGTTTGTTATAGAATCATGAGAAATTCATCAGATAATGTTAGTAGTAACCAAAAATACAATAAAAAATCATATTTATGGGATGTGGGTGGGTCATGGTGATTCCTCAATATCATTTTTCGTTGAAGGACCTATTAAAATTCCATCATATATTATCATATTCCCCAATAATGTTATCTAATTCATCGAAAATCCACACATAATGAACATATAAAACAATTTCTCATTTCATAATCTTATTATTACAATACTTATATGGTTTTGAAGTTCCACATTTCTATTTGGGTAAATAAAAATATCATTGATAAAGACTATGAAATTTTATTCAAGGTATTCAATGAAGACAATACTACACAAATCAATTAATATTGTAGTGAAATTAGTAATTATGAAGGTAGTCAATATGAAATAAGAATTCTGAAGCATTTAAAAAAAAATATTCTTTATAATATACCCCTTATTCAACATCCAATGATGATATCCAATATAATGATACACATTATAGAAGTTTTTTGCTCATTTTAATTGATAAAAAAATTCATAAATCCTTTTAAGGGGATAATTATTCTTTATAATGATCTTTTTGAGTCCCTAGTAATCTATAAAAAACACATTAATCCATCCTTTTTAACAAAAAATCAATGAAATTCTCCCAAAGAGTTGCACTAGGGATTTTGAATTCTTTGTCCAAATGAGCATGCACCAACTTCTTAAACTCCTCTAATTTAGTTGGGTCCATCCTGTTCGGTAATTTGGGGGAAGGAGTTGAACCAGTTATAATATCTATATAGAACTCCAAAACATGAAATATTGGATTTAAATATAACTATTTATGAAATAGATCTATATACTCCTTTCTAATGGGAATTTCATAATGGATTATGCTTTCCTTTAACTCAAAAATTTTTAATTGTACTATTATTCATTGGTTATTGTCTCCCACTCCATCGATGGATTCCACAATAGTTATTCATGTTATTCATTAAATTTATAGAGGATGATGGAATGGTTCAAAAATTTTAAATGGATTTATCATTCCTTTTAATTGATGTGTGATCTATATAACAGTAGCCAATACAAGCCATATATATTGTCAAATTCCACTAGATGAATGATTATATGATTAACATGAATAATATTCCCACATAAGATAACATGAGTAGATACTAATATTTGTGTTCCAATAATTACACCATATAGTTTTATTACAGAAATATATTATTGAATGAATTAATGATTTGAATCAATAGTTATAGAAAAACATTTTATAAAATTGGAATGTGTAGAACCAGAATAAAATACTTTTTTCTGTATTTAGAATAGAATAGGATGTATACTCTATCCAAATTAATTTTAATACTCTATACCATTATTAGTGGAGCCAAAATAATTTCATTTCTCCTTTTGAATCGATGTCTTTTTTGTTGATTACCCACAATGACCCATGACTTGATAGAAAATCATGCATAATACGATTTCTCCCTTAAAATGAATCATTGAACCCAAATTTGTGAATAATGAGTTTCATTATTTTAATACATTGTGTGGGTATTTATATTAATTCCTTTTCAATGTTCATGATCATGGTTTTCTTCTCTCATAAAACTGATCCACTTCCTTATACATTTGAGGTATTTCCCATGATTAATTATCCAACAATACTGAAATGTCAGTGGTGGAATCCTCTTTCCCCCTTTTTCATTTAATCCCCCAATGAAAATCCGTTATTTTAGTATTATCAACATAACTATTGGACTGTTATCCAATATATATCTCTAATTTGATATAATATAAAACTAATTATTACTATCTACCAATGTCTTAGAAATCTACACCCCTTTGAAGGTTTTGTTTTAAACGGCTAAATAATAAAATTATTGAAGATAAAAAATAGAGGCATATCATCAAATTCACTTATTTATTTTCCTTCTAATCCATTCAATATTACCATTCTCTTTGTTTCGTATATAATAATTATCTCCCCATTTTTTTGTAAGTGTTATATGGAAATAATTATTAAGAAATATTCTCTTAATGACTTCATGCTACATCTATTCTATTTCATCAATCTGCTTGGTATTATTTATCAACACCCAAAATTTATTGACTTATATATCCAAATTATATATGACTATATTCATTTTACCCTTTTCAAAATATTGGTGAAGCAAAATCTTCTCCATTGAATTGACCAAATGTTATGTGATTATTTGATTAGAAGATCCAATAATTGTTAGAGTTCTTTGCCTCATAAAGGACACAATATCTAGTTCATCCTTTTTATGAAAATTAATATATTCCACACAGTTGAGGTTATAGTTAATAATATGATAAATCTCGGTAATCATATTCATAATGTTTTGAACTCCCCCTCCCATTGCATTGTGAATTATGTTCGCACAATCATTTCATCATCCCTCCCAAATATTTTTTCTCTAGTTTATCCGAGTTCTCACCATTATCTAAAAAACGGTTTTCATAAATAATATGTCAATATATCCTGAAAAAATAAATTATTATTATTCATAGATTTACTATTATTGGAAATTTAATGGAATCCTAATTCTTAGTATATTTTGGGAATGATTTTTCTTGGATGTTTAGATATACATTTAATTATAATAATGTTTTTAAATGTCATTTTCTAAAACTAATTCCAAAATATAAAAAATAATTTTTTGTCACCATATATATAGTCGTTAAGATTTCTTACATGACTATTTATATATTTTTAAGATTATTATCATAAAATACAGTCAAATCTACGATCTAAAGGCTTATTTATGTATCGAAAATTAGGCTCACACATCAATTGTTCATAATTAAAAATAAAAATTATTTAAATTACTATTATTTATCCCTAAAATATATCATTATAATAGTAGTACATTTTTCCACAAGATTATATACATTAATGAATGGGGTGAGCTAAATGAATATTTTTTAGAGGAATAATGGACTAGAATCAATAGTACATAGGTTAGATTAATCCAAATCATTATTTAATAAAAATATGATCATTATCGTAATGATGATATATAAATTGGATAATATAAGTAAATTTATAATATTTAAAAAAATGAATCATTGTAACATAATTTCCAAATACCACACCTAGTTTCCAACAAATCTAGCATCATGTCCACACATAACATATGTTAAAAAATCATAAAATTGTCACTATGGACAAAACAAAATTCATTTTAATGAATAAGAAACCTCATCTCAGGAGATAAATCTCATTGAAAAATACATTAGAGTGATATATAATTATAGTTTCACCCATCACACTATAAAATTTTCATACTCAAACATTCCACATGGAAGGATAATAATCCTAGATATGAACTTTCCCATGGAAATGAATGAGTTTTTTAAAAATATTTGTTATATGAAAATTCATAAAATGATCCTTAAGATTAAAATATCAATAATGGATATCATTCAATATCATTAATGATTATTTTCATTATTGAAAAGAGAAATCACTTAATAGGAAACAAGAGATGGTTAAGGAATTGACACTTTTTTGAAAAAAACATTATAAGTGGATCAAAAATCATTATAGAATGTTATAAACTTGTATATACAATAAATAAAAGATACAAGATATTTAATAAAACATATATATTTAATATGTACATTCATACTATAATAAATTTGAAATATGATAAACCAAAAAGAAAGAGATTTAGTTTGAGAGTCCCCTTTAGATAAATCTGGGTTTATTTGGTCATTAGTATGGCTCTTAAAAATATCTTATTTTTTTGGTTTTTCCTATTTTTCATCACTATCATTCATACATAAGAAAAGTTAATTATATAGGATTAAAATAAATATTTTTATACATTGAAATATTAAAAATAATTTATTTTAACTATACATGATGGTGATTATATGAATGAATGTGGAAACTTCCTCATTAGTGGTTAACCGACTATTATTGGGAACTTTGTCAAAAAGAGGATAAATAATGGAGTTTGGTATTAGAACCTAAAAAATTGTTTTTATATTAGGTAAAAATAATTGATAAAATTTTAATATTAATAATAATTAATCTTATAATTTTTTTCAGGAAAAAATGTAAAAAAATAGAAGAGGGGTGGAAAATGAGAGAAGAGTTGATACAAACTTACTTTTTTATTGGGGTTGCATCTCTTGTATGTTAGTTGAATTCCATGATCAATGGATTTGGTTGACTTCTTCAAATCCAAAAGGTTTATAATGATCTAATAGTAATTTGTTAGGCTAATAATATGAATTTTTAATGTAATAGGATTGAATTTATAGTGGGATGGAGAGGGGTTATGTATATATAAAGAGAAGAAAATTAAAAAAATTGAATATCAAATACAATACTATAGAGTTTTGAACCCTGTATTACTAATATTCCCTGAAAAATGAATAATATATAATTATAATCGAAGGTTTTTTGTACTCAAAACCCATTTCTATTTTGAAACCAAAATTATATTAAAAATAAATGTAGAGAAAAGTGATTTTTTAAAATGATTACTTTTGACTTTAGACTTTTGAATGAAATTTTTAGGTTTAGAATAATTTTTATTGTATTTTAATAAATCATTTATACAACAATATTTTTGTCGCTCCTGAAGATCTAGAATTTATTAGTGCATTATTATATCATGAATAATGTGATTCAACAAACAATTGTTATAGAAAAACCTGTATTTTTTCTATTCACATGAATATTTAGGTATTTCATCAAATTAATAAAAATAATCACTATTGGACATTTTTAAAATAAAAAAATTTAAAAACAAAAGTAATTTTTACAAAAATATGTTTATTATATAGGTAATTAAACTTTTTAATATATACAAAATTATTTTTTATATAATATCACATATAAAATTTATTAAAATTGTAATTATAATCTCCTTGATCATTTAACCATGACATATATTTTAAGACATTATAATATTAATATTTAGTTTAATTACTCAATATAAATATTTTTTATATTAATATTTATTTTATTTTTATCAAACTAAAACTATAGTGGTGTGGCGATTATTCTATATGGTGAAGATACATTTCTGAAGTTCCCATTACTATTCCAAAAACCACTTTACCTCCTATAAATACTATTTCATTACATAATTCCTTCTTTACCTCCATCTATATAAACATTTAATATTATAATTTTCTTAAATTTTATTGTTTTACAAATATTTTTTTCCTTTTCTATTGTTTTGGTTTTCGGGGTGATGAATCAAGAAAATTGGGGAGACCCACCACCACCACAATCATTTTTTATTTTATTGAAAATACACTTTGAGGGTGAGTGGGAACCTACCACCATTTCCCCATATTTTTCCTTTCCACAATACTTAATTTATATTATTTGTACCATTGCAATTATTTTCATTTTCAATAAATTAGATAGTTCTTAATATAATGATCATAATTAATTAAATAATATTTTTTCAGTCACTTTATGTGTGGAATATATAATATAATATAGCACCTAGTTATTTCATGAAAAAAATATCATTTATAAACTCTTATTTATTACATATAATATATTTATTAAATAAATTGGATTAAATCAGTAGAATATGTTGGTCAATTTTTATTAACAAGTAAAATTTTAATTGTACACATTCATGATAAATTATGATGGTATATAAAAAGTGACTAGTTAAGATAGTGAAAAATAAAATAGTAAATTTATATAAACATATAGGTTGAGTAACAAAAATTTGAAACATAGTTTTTAGTTGAGGAGTGGTTTGGGTGTATATTTCATTCATTCTAGTCTTTATATATTTTGGAGGCACTCTCAGTTATAATGAATTCCAATTAATGAATAGTTGGGGGTATATAAAAAATTACACCCCTCCTCAATTATAAAAAAGGAACTTCTTCCACTCAGTTAGTCACAATTCTTATGAACTTTATCACGACCAAAACCTGAAAAAACTATTTCAGCAACATCTTTAGACACATTTTATAGATTATGTTCTTCCCAAAAGATGAATCATATAGTTTTTAATAAGATAACCCAAAGATATATTTTCTATGTCAAGAAGGATCAAATGTATTAAAAAGAAGTAAATACTTAAGAGATTTATTGTCTCTCTTTTATTTTTGGGAGATATATTCAGTATTCACCAATAATTAATTTTGAGTGGTTATTATACTACACCTTTGAAATTATATCATAAAAAGTATTTTGATAATTTTATTCAATTACTCCATTGATAATACTCTTCAATGAGACCTACGATTTAAATGTATCCAAATTTGAAAAGGATTGTTTCTAGCTTTTATTTCTCAGGGACACATGACATATTCAACAAATGTTTATTTTCTATGGTTTATATAACTACCGTAAATTACTTTTATGATATTTATAATAAAATAATGTGATATACATATCAATGTATTATAAATTCATTAATGGGGATTACGAGTTAAAAGGTACCAAAGTGGTAATGATTTTATATTACATTGTTATTATTTATGAAGATTGTGTATGATTAAGTTTCATGGATGTAATATTATGATATATCAATCATGAAATTCAGGAATATTTGTATCTTATATTTATTTAATTAAAATCCATGTTTTTGTTTATATTTCACTATTTATTTAATAAAGAATCCAAAATTTAAGAAAAAATGGATTACTTTCTTCTATTAGATCAAAAAAAAATTATTCTATGTCTGTATTTTTTAAATTTTTTGATTAATGTTTTTATAAAAATAAAAATATTTCTTAATGAATTTATTACATATATTTCAATTTTTATGAAATGTTTTAAAAGGAATCATCTTATGATTTTCCGAAAGAGTTCTTATTTGAATTTATACTAAAAATTTGAAAGGAATCATTGTTTTATCATGTATGATGTGAATGGTATTTTTCCATATCATGAAAACTAAATGTTTTAAATATTTGTTTATATGTACGAAATATTATATTCAGTGAAATGTATTTTGAAAATGTTATAATAAATCATATCTTGATGAAGGTAATTTTCATCATGAAATGTCAAAAGTTATCTTTCAAAATTATTTTCTATAAAAGATGGAATCCCGTGATGTTATATATGATTTATCTGGGTATATGATCCTTGGATTCCATCATAATTAATTACCTAGATGGTTTATGTTTTTAATGACAAGGTACTTATGAATCTCATTCATTTCACAGTAGTTATAAAATGATTAAATTATAAATATTTTTTGACAACCATTACTTTTCCATAGGTTATGATATAATGAAATATTTCTAAAACTCATTTATTTTCATGGGTTAACTAGAAAAAATTGGAAATTAACAACATATTTTGGAAAAAATTCTAATTTGATGTTGTTTTCAGAAGAAGTCCGTAATTTTTCAATTTCTTTTTCAAAATATCAGTAATTTCGGGACATATCTAGAAAAAATCACTATTCTGGAGATGTCTCTTGTAAATTACAATAATCTATGGTTTTTCATAAAACTGTTCATATATTGGTTGCATTTTGATAAAATGCCACCAAATCAATAAATATCCATTTATTTGAATGTGGGTAAATAAGATTCATTTTGACCACTATTTTGAATAATAAAGTATTAAATATAAGTATAATTCTATTTTTTTTAAAAAAATTCACTGAAGAATCTTTTTTATGAAAGAAAATACTTCATTATATCTGGGTAGTGTGAGGCCCATTACATAACACATACTACCAAGGCCATGTGGGATATGAAAATGGCCCAAAGGCATCATGAAACATCATGTTTACATCTTATTTCCTAAATCACCATGCCATCATCACGTTAGCATCACTACATTCATCACCCATTTCATTTTATATCCCAATAGGGGCCTATAAGGATTAAATCCTTGGAATATTTGATGCAGGTTTAATGGGTTTTAAAAACTATATTTTAATACCATAATATATATATATATATATATTAACACACACACAGAAACACCCCCACGCACACACACATATATATAAATATATATCCCTTAGGGTACAACTCAATTATAGTTGATCATGTTGATCTTAGTGAGGTCTTCAAGTCCAGTCTCCCTGAGTTATTCATTACATTTGTGTCTTGAATGTTTTTATATGTAATGTAGATCATTTCCCCTCAATGGTATTTAAATATAAATTTAAATATATATTATTATATATAGACACACAAAAATATATTCAAATATCTATATATATATATATGTGCAAACACACACACATATATATAAATATATATACACATATATAAAAATATATACAATAACACAAACGTATATATACACAATAATATATTTATATGTACAAACACACATGTATATATATATATATACATACATATGTATTACAATAAATTTATACATAAATATATATGTAAACACACTAACACACATATTTATAATCTAATATGAACACACAATACATATAAAAACATATATATAAATTAATATAAAAATATATATAAAAACAAAAAAATATATATAAACATATATATATATATATATAATCAAATAAAAACACACACACACACATATATGTAAACACTTATAAACACACAGACACACATAGGGGAAACAATACCACTGAGATGTACCATGATGTATATATATATTTATAAATAATTTTATATATTAATATACATATATTAATATATATATATATATATCCTTGGGTGTTCATATATTTCTTATATTATATATATATATCCATAGGGGATACAATACCATTGAGATGTACCATGAAGTGTATATATATTTATAAATAATTTTATATATTAATATACATATATTAATATATATATATATATATATATATATATATATATCTTTGGTGTTCATCTATTTCTTATATTATATATATATATGTGTGTGTTATTACATTATATATACCTAAATGTTTATATTATATATATATATATATATTTATAATCAAATAAAAACACACCCACACATATATATGTAAACACTTATAAACACATAGACACAGACACACACACACACACATATAAACATATATATATATTTATATATAATATAAACATTTACATATATATAATTTAATCATATATATATATATATAATATAAAAAATATATGAACACCCAAGGATATATATATATATTAATATATGTATATTAATATATAAAATTATTTATAGATATATATATACTTCATGGTATATATCAATGGTATTGTTTCACCTATGGGTATCAACGAGTTCTCGAGTTCAGGAATTTCATAGTTCATCGCAACATTTTGTGTTTCATTTTAAATTTGTGATATATCCTAGTAGCATGCATCATGTATATATATTTATTAAAATATTCACAGACACACAAACACACACATATATATTTTTAAACACAGACACACATATACATATACATATATATATTTATATTCACAGAAACACACAAATAGACACACATATATATATATATATTATAAATTTAGTATTATTTTTTTAAAAAAATTGATAATTATTTATATAAGTATAATTATATTTCTATTAATGAATATATACAAAAAAATGGAAATTTATAATTACAATTATACACACATACACAAATATATAAATATAATAGTTATATAATATATATATATTTAATATAAATATGTATATATATATAAACACACACATATATATATTAATATATTTATTTCAAAAATAATATATAGATATATTTAATATTAGTTTCCAAAATATTGAAATATATATATATATATATATATATATACAGAATCATATATTTTAATAATAAAAGTTGGTTTAAGGCTAGATGCTTGGATCATATCCCAAAGGGTTAAAATTTAAGTAATAGCGTATGGTGGGAGAATGTGATTTTTGGCGAGGGAGGGGAAATGGAGGCAATATGGGGGTGTGTGATTGATGGACAGATGCAGGTAAGGGGGTGAGTGGGATGTGTAGGGGAATGGGGAGGATCCTGAGGGGCGCCTATGACATAGGGTGTAGTGGGGTGATGATGTGTGCATGGAAACTATATGTAGGGGAGGAGTATGATGGATGCGTATGGGATGTTGAAATTACCTAATGAGTGATGAAAACAAGAAACTATTGGTGTAATTATAAAAATATTAAAAATTAAATTATTCTATCTCTTATAAAATATAATTATTTGAAAAAATAATCTATTTTTTTAACGATATTTTTAAAAATGATATGTAAATGAGGTGTTCATAAAAATATATAAATTTCAAAAAAAAATTCAAAATATTTTTAAAATTTCATCAAATTAAACATTATTTATCAATGATTCAAAAAAAATTGATAAGTAGTGTGCCTATAATTGTTTATGTTTATAGACACCACCAATTTATCGACATTTATAAATGATTCTCATTAATGACACCTAATTTACAAATGTTATTCCCAATATTCATTAAATGAATTATCTATATTTAAAATTGTCATAAATTCATGAATAAAATACTAAGGTACTTTTTTATTGGTTACAAGATGATGAATGTTTTTTGATGTTTTGGAAGAAATATTAATGGTTTTTATTATGTGATGTGTGGTTACATTTTAATCTATGTATGTTGGTTATATTTAGTTGTTGAAGATGGTTATTTTATATCCAATGATGGTGTATATATTATAACTAGGGATGGATCTTACCTATATCTCCGTCCAATGTATTATGTAATTGTTGATATCTCATGAGATAGATAGGACTGGAATGAGGAGTCAACCTAGGTTATTAAGGGACTCTGTTCACTACGATAGTATTGGTAATTATCATTTACAACAATGTTGTTTTTATGTGTGAACCCAATCCCCCTAGATATGCATGTAAATGATCCTTGACTACTAATGAAATAAATTTTTATGTTTATTTTTCTCTTATAGACATACATCTTATTCCACTATTATGTTATCAAGAAATTTGTTTTCTTCCATTGGGATTCATGTGTTATAAACATCCATGAAATATTACGTGGATTATGATTATTATCTTGTTTATGTTCTGTACCATTTTCCAATTTTACAATCATGTCCTCATACATTGAATATCATGTTATTCTTATTTGAACATTGATATATCTCTTGTTTTCCTTATCAAATCATCATATCCAACACATTCTCATTATTCAAATCCTTATATTATGAAAAATGGTTTTATATAGTGTATTTATATGAATATTCATTAATGATAATTTATTTTTATGAGAAGATATATCAATTTCATGAAATAAGAAGACTATGTATCTCATGTAAAAAGACACTAAATGATTATATTCCATCACCATGATTTTGTAAATTGAAATTTATATTCTTATATTAAGATGAAACATCTAGGTATGTAATATTATGGTCACTATAAGAACAACAGCTTGAAGAAAATTTACACCCCTATCCCCAACCAACGTTAGTTGTGATGAATCCAAATACCAAAATGTGTCCTCTTCCATTATATAATGAGACATTGTAGTTAGAGAATCTACCACCAAGATTCGTTTAATTGATGTATAAAATATCTCAAAATAATATCTCTACAAGAACTCCATCCAAGGCCTCTATCTTAAGCTAATGTCTCTCTAAGTAAAGATATACCTAAGACTCGGATGGTTAGTGTAAACAACAAAATTCACATCCGTATCATAATTACTTTACATATCTTGAGAAAATACTACCAATTCCAACTCTTGGTTGTTATTCTAATTGATGTGATCATGGGGTTTCAATTGACATGACTCATAAGGAATATATTCCTACCCATGTATCATCAAGTTACTAATCCAAGCTCAAGAGGCATCATAAAAAAAATTTACTCACTCCCATACTCCAGAATTATCAAAATAGGAGAACTAATCATCCACTACTCCAAATCATTAAAGGCTCTCTAGCATAGTTCATTCAAGGTAATGTAATACTAATTCAATGTCAAGGTAGATAAGTGGTAAGATATACAATTTTATTCTTCCATGAACATTCTGTAGTACCCCACCATGCTAATGAAACATCATACCTCTGACATGCTCTTGGGTGATTCTACATTAAGAACTGCATCAATGTTTACTAGCCCCACTATTACAAAATTCTCAGATACGTCATTACAGAAATAGTGTGCCTATCATGTGAAAAAATAGAACATCGATAGATTCTCATAAATATGGTTCATACAATGTATGACTAGGACCATTATCAAATTTTCTACATGATCCTCATCTAACGAAGTGTAAATGAGTAAGTAATTGATGATGATTAATAATTTTGGTCCATGTATGGTTTGAACATATGTATCATAAGATCCATAAACACATCAAGGGTGTTCCCTACAGTGAAATGAATCAATAGGGACTCATAGTGTCGATAGTGACATGAGAACGCCTCATTCTAAATATCATCCTCATAAACCCAAAAATGTTGGTATCCAGAATTGTGATCAAACATTGATAACCAACCCACACCTCTAAACAGGTCAAATACACGGTCGATCCTCATCGAGGATCAAATGATATTTATAATTTTCTATTTTAGGTGATGATAATTAATATAAATCTTGTAGTTATAATTTATATTTTACCTAAAAAACCCATTATCCAAGGGACACACATTACATCTAATAAAAGAATTATCTTAAAGGACCTATAACCCCACCCACAGATCATAGATCTTGGTAGGGTCATTCTGGTCATCAATGGATGTTATTAGTGTGGTGTATGAGTGCAGGTTGATATATAAGTATATCTCCTAACATGGAAAAAATTCACAAAATCATCAAATATGACAACCATGTAATCATCCATGTCTCTTGAAGTTTGACATTTGAAGAGAATGCTACACGAAGGATTTATATTTTCAACTAATGGGTGAATAGATACATCTTTCTACTCGAAAGGCCCACCAAATCATCCAAAATATCTATCTATACCAAGAATGAGAACCTCATCCCCTATTTTCGAAGGAATATACCTCATCTATGATGAATTAATATTTTAGAATGCACCACAAACAACTATTATATACCCAAAATAACTTCATAGGGTTTTATCATGATGACTACAAGTTCCCATGAGATACTCTCCCCACCAAAATCTCACTCAGAGTGTTAAGATACGCGAGTTATCAATGAATCACTCCATATTCTAACCTATATCAAAAACTCCTATGCGAATGTCTCAATGGGGGTATATAGCTCTCACATAAGGGATCTAAAGATGATTGTGTGAGAAATTTTGATTTATACATGTACTAGAGAAAAAGTATAAAATGTACTTATCCAAAAAAATTCATCATTTTAGTACAATTATCGTATCACTTCATATCTTGAGGCTACTCACAACAATGACCAGCGACTCCTAGATCCTGGCATGGCACAACTAGTGGTTGTTGTGGGAGTATCTATTTCCAGCATTCCCCACCAGTCCTCCCCCATTCAGCAATACACTTGCATCTATTCTAGAACTATCTCCCTTTGTCCTGGACAAGCCATGTATTGGAGATCCAGGATCATGATGTTGCATCTATTGTGGTGGTCTATCCACAACCTCTCTTCCCACCTTATCATGTCGGGTCATGAAATCATAATTCATGTTACATCACCCATCACAATCATAAAATCTCCCCTCTCTCGACTGAATAGGTCTTATTTTGGATCCCTGAATAATCAAACCACATCTCAAAATATACAGATAGGAAGAACAAATAT
The DNA here is from genome assembly GCA_963277665.1 of Viscum album. NCBI lineage: Eukaryota > Viridiplantae > Streptophyta > Magnoliopsida > Santalales > Viscaceae > Viscum > Viscum album. The sequence continues at coordinate 1,160,910,017 of OY728120.1, read as the reverse complement.
TCCAAGGCCTCAATGGTTGACGTCTGTATGTTTCTTCATATCAATCACCCACATGATATACAATAAAAGTTCTAACTATGTATCATCCCTATACATGGAGTCTCACTATAACCAGATCCATCTCCCACAACCATGTATAAGTAGGACTGTTAAATCATACTACACTAGAATCGATGTCTATATAGAAAACCTTCTCATACTTCAACTATCATATGAAACCCTATATCACTATGTTGATGGAGTAACACATTATGTCATTGAACCCTTAAACCTATAAATATCTTATCACCCTTTGATATGGTGATAACATCTTGAAACATCATGGGGAACTAGAATAAAGGTTATTACTCATAATGAAATATCTAATATATGTATAAACTTGAAAATATCATATCATCATGAGTCTATATAGTGACACTTCACCGGATCCCTATTTTTTTATAGAGAGGGTTGGATTTAAGTGTAGCCATATGATGAGTCAAGGTCTAGAAAGTGTAAAATATCACACCACTGACTTGAGTTAATCCACTACAACCAGTGGGTCAGGATCACCATTTATCCACAAATGTCTTTATTTCTAGAAACCACATAGTATGATAATTATACACATAATATCATCATATAAAAATTAGACTATATAATGATCTAATAGTGGTGTGACTACTTCCTTAAATATTAGAGGAAGTACATAATCAGATGGACCCTAAAATAAGGACTCAGCACTCAACTAATCATAATCAAGATCTTATATCAACATTCTACCATGAATTATTTATAGTGGATTCATAAATGTTTTGTTTGACATACGATGTGTATATTAGCATATAAAATGCGTTGAGTCATGTATGACCATAAATTAACTCAATTAAATATGCTTCATGTTCCAATAGTTCCCTACAATTATTTCACGATATTTGAATTCGACAAGTACTTATTCAGAGTCCTTTTGAATAGATATGTTGGGTGCTATAGAAAATTGGGTTACCAATCATGAAATAAACTTTTAGGTCAGTATAACATCTCTTCCCTATTTTCTAAATTATTCTTCACCATTTGTCTCACTCCATCACTTACATGAGTTTGATCCCTATGATATAAATCTATAATGATATAACACACTGAGACCCACAAGGCTATTGAAAAGATGAGTAGGACATCTCAAGACCTTCTGTAATAAGAATGGGTCTTGATACGATCTTTGAGAAGGAATAAAATCTAATGGTAGGCCTAATCCTAATGTACTTGTACCTATAGACATTACCATACCCAAAAAAATATGATAAATAATAAAAGATTGTAATATCTAGAGTTTAACCATTCCCACAATAACTTCTAGGTAATACATTATAGTATGATAATATAAAACAAATGAATTAATTGAAAAAATAAACTCCATATAATATATGATGTCCCAAAAAGACCACAACATAAAATGGGGGAATGTAAGAGGGTCGGGCTCTTGATCTCCACATTTGACTAACAAACATGGTCAATGCACCCATGTACCACTTTTATCCATTGAAGTCACCATTGATTTTTCTATTATTTACATATGACATGACATGTGGTAGAAAATCCTGAGATAGTCTCAGTATATATGTATCTAGTATGAAACCCTAAAATTAGAAGAGGGACATATAGAAATATACAATACTCAGATCATCCTAGTAAAGATAAATTATCAGAAATAACCCAATGTGAGAGAGAATTGGGATCTATATCTCGATATCCTAGCTAAGGATGAAGAGTCATATGAATTCTTCAATGTACCTTGTTTGATTCCAATAATCACATTAAAATGTATAGGAATATTTTTTTGATGACCTACAAATCTCATTATGCTCCATATTTGAGGGGGTACAGTCACCATTATAGGGCCCACACAAGGGTGTGTTAGGGGGTGCCACTAAGTAGATATAGGATTCCCACCCTGGTGTTCCCGGGTGTTCCACATGGTAGATAGGGGACCCACACCATCTATAGTTTGAGGGGGACACCAGTCCACCATGGTGAAGAGTATGGGGTACCAATGACCTTCTACAACATGGAGGTTTGTCAACCATAATGCCTCTCTTCAATCCCTCATTGTCACCGCCATCCAACAAAGATTTAATAAAGAAGTAACATTCTTGTAGAACCTTATATCATATATAACATTCCATAATGAAGGTTACCATCATTTTCTACATGAGAAACCAATTAGGACATGCTTCTCTTGGGCTCAGATAAAATTCTCAAAGAAGGAGTTATGAAATGTATAAGTTCAATGTAGAAGTGCACAATGTATACATGGTTTCACATTGCATCTAACCTCACCTCATCAATTGGGGGTTTTCTAAACGATAAAAAAATCATAGTAATCCATTAATACTATAAAACATATACAAAATAGCACATGGAATGTATTTATATGAAGGGACTTGGTGCAAACACCTAGAACATGACTCACTCAAGCATGTACATATATATGTCATCTTCCCCAAGGTATATTTTTTTTCTAACAATATGTTGTTTTGGGAATTTTTAGTTTGAACATTACATAGATAGCTGAATAGCATTTCATAGTTTTTTCATTTGACCCCACATAACATGATCCTAAACACGGCCAAATTTATATGGATTGTAAAAACCTGAACAACATGGTTTGCGTTCCTCTATAATACAAGATGAGATGTTAGTAATTTTTTAGAAAAGATGTATCATAAATAAGATTATATATTTCGATTATCCAAAACCATTTATGCCCTTTTGATTACCCTAAGTCTTACACAGTTTAAGGAAACATATCTGACCATCTATTCCATTCCTCCGTTAGCCAAAAATCAGAAATATGATCACTTATGTAGAAACCATCACTCATCAAAACCCAACTCATTAAATAAAATCCATCAATCCTTCAACATCAAACATAAACACACATCGATAAATCCCCAAACCATGGATCCAAACATAATTCATTTAACATCCACAAATCTTTGGGTTTGATCACACATAAACCCAACCCAATAATGTCTAACTTTGACCCATTGTGACAATGATAATAAAATTGAAGATATATATGATGAAATGAACATATATAAAATGTAAAAACACTATTGAATGATGTAATATCAACCATTTATGACATAATTCATAAATACATATGTGAAATAAGGAACACTAAATAAGTAACAACTTAATTATGATTTATATTCAATTACGAGATCTCATGAAGAATAAATGTCCCCATCAAAAGAAGGTGGATAATAAATTCATTATTAATATTTTATAAATGTGTAATGATAATAAAATAATGGGCCCTAAATCAATTGTGGATTGATATTTTGTGATGAAAATTATTCCAAGTGAAGCATAAGGAGAACATTGACATTCATCGTATATTTCATAGTTCACCACAATCCATTTTTCATCGATCCTTGATCATCCAATGATAAAATTGAATGATATATTCTCATCTAATTATCCTACTGTAATGAGGGCATGATTGGGAAAATTTCATAATGATTTATTTATAAAGGGTTCATAGGATATGGGTTATTCTGTAAATTAAAAAATTATATTAATTAATTCACTTAATATACCTACAAATGGCTACGTCAATCAAACGTCCATTTTTGAACAATTGTGGGAAATAAATAAATTAAACCCCATAATGTGGAAAAATAACTGGAATTGGATTTCTCATATGAGGTCCCAAACAAATGAAGAACAAATTATACTAAAATTTTGTTCACACATGATTTAAAATATATAAATATTTTTAATATATTAATTCAAGGGTCAAAATAAAAGGAAACACCGCAGATACACCAAGAAAAAATAAAAATACATATAAAATTAATTCAAGGATAAATCCAAAAAACCCAATTAATTAATGATTTATAGATAACCTCTCAAATGAACACTTGGAATAAAATACAAAATAAATTATTACACTAATAAAAAATCTCTCAACATCATTAATTTTCACATTATAATCAGCGGAATCATTTTTTTAAGAATGTACATTTGTAGAATGATATTTTATAGACTTATAGAAATTGTAAATTTATAGGTTATTTTGTTACAGAATAAAATGTTCCAAATACACATTTTTATGGATCAATTATGTCTACTTCATAAGAAACATCACCGTATTAAGATGAAATTTTCAACACTTCATATCATTCATTGATATTAGATAGGAATGAGATCATTCCTCATAAAAATTTTGAATATTAAATTAAATAAAATAACATATTTTTATCATTTCACATAAAAAACATCCATAAATTAAGTAATGTGTTTTTTCATGAATAGAAGAAAATCATAAAAAAACCATTCATGTTTAAATGAATATAGTCATTGGTATTATGTGATTTTTAATACATAATATAAATTAGGTATATGAATACACACTCTACTCACATATTTCCTTTTTCTTTCCATGGTGGGTGATTTGGTATTCTTACCCCACCCTATTTTCCCATTAACTAATTTTTTCAATTATATAGTCATCAAATTATCCCATTTTTATCATACTAATAATGGCTTAAATGGGTGTATATATTTTAGTTTGATTGATTAATTATCCATATTGAGATATGTGATTAAATATTTGAATTTAATAAATATTAATATCTTTGATCGAGGAGAATGATGAGGTTCAAAAATATATTTTCCCCCTAACTTATTAAAAAAATATCCCACTAGCGATCTACCTAGGTAATGAATTTAAAAAGTTTAAATATCCTTTTCTGTGATGAGTAAACAATATTTTCACTCCAATATATATCTATGAGATCCTCCAAAACTAAGTAATGGACGTATTAAACTCACACATTAATCCTACCTTCTTCTACATCACACTCTTGATTATACGATGCTTCAAATTAAGACTCGGCCTTGGACATATACAATTGATCCACCAAATAGTTAAAGGTTACTTCACTAAATGTGACAAGTCATGCTTTTGGATTGAATAATATACTAGTTTGGTGAATTAATGTCCTATATCTGAAAGAGATGTAATTCCATCATAGATGGAAATACATATAGAGGTGTTAAGCCATCGCCACTATAGATTATAATGCATGGCTAGAAATCCTTAGCCGGAGTAAGAAGTGCATGACATTCAATCCCTCTATTACCCATGATGATATGCTAAGGTGAAACATTATAAATATATCTCTAATTTAAATCACTTCCAAGTGATAAAAATTAGAACTCATAAATAATATCATAATCTCATCAATGGATGATTCAGTGTATTTAATGAATAATTACATAGAATCCATTTTTCTAAAAAATTTGGGATCCTTCCCCAATAATAAAATGACATTAAACAATTTAGTACACTTCTCATAAGTTATATACATCTGAATAACGTGGTGAATTGAATAATAAAAATTGTGTAAAAATAAATATTGAGTATGTATAACATATAAACATGTTTGGAAGGGTATGATAATAATAATATGAGAAATCATGAGAAAGAGAGAAATATATTATTCAATAGAAAATTTAATAAAAATATTTCTCTGTATGTCATAATAATAGGGCATATAATCTCAAATTCCAAAACATATAACACATAATAAGAGTGAATAATATGTATATAATATACATTATATAGGGATCAAAATTATAGTCATACTGATATGGATTTCCATCGAAATGTAGCATATGATTAAACTATGGTAAAAACATAAGAACATGGAATTTTCATTTTTCTAGCATATCCAAAATTCGTACCCTTTAGTTTTTGATCATATCCATGAAAGAACACCTTTTATATTTTGATAATATCTATGAAAGAAGAATCATTAGTTTGAGAGAATATCTATTAATTAATTTTCTATATTATCTAATTTTTTATCAAACCTCATTAAAATAATTTGAGGTTCATATATGACCCCACCCATCATCATCCATTGATATATATTCCCCATAAATTTCACCATAAAAATATCATAAGGATCCATAAAAAGAGAATGGGTATCTGTTTTATCATGAAAAAGGTGAAATTGAACCCCCGTCGTGGAGGGTTCGGTTATTCCCTACAGTTGAGGTTGAGGTTTTCTACTCTTACACAAATAATAACATAAATTCACCATTTTTGTTCTTAATTGAAACTCCTAATGTTTACCTAATCCATAACCAGGTATGGACCTAATTTCCAATTGATGGCTTGTTAATTAGGATACAAAATAAAATGATGCTTCGGGTATCGCATTGGTCGACATAATGGGAGGTCAGGCATGTCACACCCTTTTTGGGGGGAATTGATTCCATGTAAAATGATCTAATATTGATTTAATATATATTCATGAATTTATTCCTAATAAATATATGATACTACTTACCCTAACAAATCAATTTACAAGTTATGACTCCTTCATGTGCAGTATACAAGGATCTCATTATTGAATCCATATGTATGTAGCTGAGGTTCATCATTTGTTCCCCTTGTAATGGAATGTTGTTTATATGATGCATCAATTTAACTAGGTACATTGGAATTTTCTACGATGTAGGGTGGGGATTAATATTCCTATGAGAGGATTTATACTTTATTGGGAATCCTACATATTTGAGACGTTTTTGGAATAAAAACTAACATAGAATATTAAACACATGTAGTTTAACAACATAATGAAATGACATATATTTGTGTTTCGGGGAACCAATTAATGATGAATTAGTCTTTAGGCGATGTCTAACATAACCTCGTTATAATAGGAATATGAGTTATCAATGTTTTATCGCACCCTCTGGACTGACCCCAATGTAGTTTCCCATGTATAGAGGATGTCTATATCATGACACTAATCTGGGGTTACTTAATGAGATTTTCATGGGTGGTGTAGATTCATGATTCCAATAGATTGTTCATCGTGGATCCCTAACTTAGATGATCTATGCTTGCTGTGAGAAATGAGGTATCAAATGTGATTATCCTCATTGCAAATGTATGCAGTACTTCTATATAGAGACCACCAATATGAGATTTAATATATTGTCGGGACATAGAGAGGTGTATTACATATCCTGATTATTATAGGAATCAGAGTTCCCATAGTTCATTTGATTTCCTATTCAACATTGGTATGTGGTAGATTGTTAATCTTATCTAAATGATTGGCTCTTGATGTTTTAAATAACATAGAATTGGTGGAATCTAAAATGAGTGGATTCCCATTTGAGATCATGATGTGATACAACATTCAAGGTATCATTATTATTATAGGAACAAGTGTTTTCATAGATCCGTTTAGATTTCCAATCCACTGAAAACTGTGGTAGTATGAACATCCATTGTGAATGATTGTGTCTCTATGGTTGATATGTCAAATACATGAGATTACTTACACCAAAGATGGTTCCCATTGGATCTCAGGACATAGAAATGCATACCATATATCTTCGTTATTACAAGAATCATATTTCTTATAGTTCAGTTCATCAAGACATAAACTCTAATATTTTACTCATAATAAAGACAAATCATATTATTCCACTAAAAGATTCTTACACACTTAGGGTAACATTTCTTCAAAGTGGTTTATATTGAAGATTATTTTATTATTTCAACTCCCTATTCCAAAATATGATGTGATCACTTTAAGAAACAAGGGATGAAAAATGATTATTCTCAGTTTCTATAGATATAGGGATTATGCACTTCGACATCCATTGTGAGATATATATAAAGATAGATACTCATATAGGTGTCAAAATTATCATGATTAAGGATGGAATCAATGTCATCATCATTCCCTTGATCTGGAAATAAAAACTGATGTTTCCCTTATAATCAATTTTACACACTAAAGATAGATATGGTTATGAAATCCTAGGATTCCATTATAATTTTAACATACATAGCGAGGATAGAAGAAGACATAAAATCTTGTGATATTGTTGGTCGGAGTGGATACTCAAGAGGGGTATGAATTGAGTTCCAATTAAAATTTTTCATAAAAACTTTTAGGATTAAAATCCCCCAAATTAAAATGGCCTAGTCAATTTAGGCAGTAGAGATATAAGTGAATTATTGTTCGACATATTTCTCAAACGATGATTACTCCTCAGTTGAATCAGTATGAGAAAAAATTCGACTTTTGAAACAAGTTTACTAAATGAATCACATATACACAGTAACCATAACTAACTATCAGAGTATATGTAAAAATAGATTTTTGTCTTTGTTAATATAAGCAACGGATAAATATAGAAGGTAGTAATGGAAAGATGAACACAACAGTTTAAACAAGAGGTTTAGTCATAAGTCAATACCTAGTCCTCTCCACTTGGTGATCACCTACCACAAAGCAATTATATTAAAAAGTGATACACAGCCTATATCGGGCTTTAAAACAGTTTTAACAAACTGTCCTGGTTTTGAAACCTCTACCACAATTATACGTGGGAAAAATAAACTACCAATCCACACTAGGATTTTTCCACAGTTATGCATAGGAAACAAATGTAAAGAGAGTTTGGTATGTGGAGTTTCAATATCCCTCAGTTCAAGCACATTATTAAGTGTGTGTAACATAGACACACTACTCACAAATGTAAAATACTTATACACAGTAGAGATAATGATAGTAGGGACAAGTTTAGAATGCTCTGTTGTGTTGGATGATCAGCTCTGGACTCATTGGAATGAAGGAAATAAAGGATTGGTCCTTCTATGCAAGTTTCCTCCAAAACATGGTGTCGCAGCTTCCAGGTTCTGACTTCCAGATGTAGAGATGATCAGCTTCGTGGGTTTAAAGCTCTTTGTAGAACACAACTACAACTTGAAAAATGTTATTTCAATAGAATTTCGTGAAGCTCTATGTTCCGATGAATGAGTGCTTGAGTGTTCTTATTCAGATGTCGTATGTTTCTCTCTTATGTGTGTATATTCAATATGTCCACACCTATATTTGATGTCTGTCTCTAGTCATACATATATACACTTTTCCATCTCATCTTTTTTTATTTGGTTCAGCAGGGGCCAACAAGAAAAATGTTTCAACCATGTGTTGTCTTCCTTGTACCACGTACTGTCTCCTGATATGCCTAAAAATAACAATAAATAATGTCAGGTGAATTACTTTGTCCAGACATGAACATAATAATAATAATAATAAAATTGGTAATGAAAATAATATAATATCTCTAGACTGGTAGTAGATGCATTTCACACGGTAGAATTCAATGGTAGTATCTTCAACTGTGGACTTCATCGGTAGGCTATTCAACTGTGGGATTCATCTGTAGGCTTGATCAGTGGTAGACTTCAACAGAAATCTTCTAATTGAAGATTTCTAACATCAGACAACTTCAACAATGACCATTCCAATGGTAGACTTATCTCAACAGGTAATTTCATTAACAATGGAATATGTCCATCAGTAGACTTTGAACAACAGTTGACTATCATGATAGTGGGAGTTTTCTAGTAGTATCCTTCTACTAACGGTAGACATATCAAACTATAGACTTGAATAGTGATGCTCTCAATAGAAGACCTGATAAAGAGTCTGACAGTGAACTTCTAACAGAAGCCTTGCCATAACAGTGACCTTGTGACAGTGACTCTTTATCGGTGAGCTTTGATAAGAAGATCAAAGATAGGCTTGAGACAGTAACCTTGTATCGGTATCTTATATCTGTGATAGTAGATATTCAAAAGTATCCTTCTAGGATCAGTGACCTAGAGTAACAGTGAGCTATAACGATGACCTTGAACAGAAGGCTCTTACCAGAAGCCTTTAACAGTGAACTTATATTTAGGTAAATGTAAACTGTAAGCTGATGCAACAAAGTCATGAGACTATGAATATTAATTTTTCAGGATAAAAAATATAAGTACATATTAAAAAGGGTTAGTAAATGGCTTAATATATCATGGTCAATATTTAAATATGATTTGGGATTATCAAAACAGGTGTTTCCAACAATCTACCCCTTTTTGATAATCAGAAATTATGCCAGTATGTATTAATGATAGATATCATATATAATACAGTTACTAATCATAGATCTAAAATGTATCAATTAATCAGAGATTAATAAGAGTGTAAACCCCGAAAATATTTGTACATGGTATCAGAGAGAAAGGCAGAAAATATTCAACATTGGATCATATTAGCACATTCCTCCCCAATCAAACGATTAGTGTAGAATTAGAAAAATATGATCATATTAGCACATTTCTCACCAATCACATGATTAGTCTAGAATTATAATAGTATTTATCCACCTTTGTGATTACAAAAAAGAACTACAAATAGAGAAAACAAAGAAATCTTGTATTAATGAATGTACATGACATGACCCAAAAAGAATAAAGAGTACCTATCTAAATAAATTAGAAGACTCAATCCACATCATCCATAGTTGATGGATCATTCTATTTGGAAGAAGAGGATGGAGGATGAGTTGGTGCATCATCAGGATTAGGAATTGAAAAATAATGACTGGAGGGGAAGCAGTATAAGCTCCTGTGGGTCTGTGGTGAGTAGCTCGCTGAGGGATTAGTGGAGTAAGGCTTCTGATAGCATTAGTAAGAGACATCATGGAAGAACCACTGGGTTGAGAAGTAGGTAAGGCAGGAGGTATGATGACATGGGTACAATCCACATGGAGAAAGTGTATAAGAAGTTTTCTGAAATCCATAATAATTCTTCCTCATCTTTCCATAGCAGATAAAAAATAATCGTTATTATCCAAAAATTTATCCAAGGCAGGGGTCAATTCTTCTCAGTTTGGTGACCTACTCCTTGAATGCCTGAGACACTATAGGAAAAATCATATTCTCTGTCAAAATATTGAAGTGGTTGGTCATTTGATGCTTGGTATAGATCTTCATAAAGTAAGAGTAGACCTTATTCTTAATGGCTTCTTGAGTAGCAGTAGATTCTCACAAGTGTTCACGGACATAACTATCGACTACCCTTGTGGTAGAAAGTACCTGAGAATCAAAGGTTCCACTGGTACTGGACATAGAAATCTCTTCCTGGATCACATTTCTGATCTGGTCAATGATCACAGAGGAGCTAGATGAGGGAAGGGGTTTGACTAAAAAGCTACTATCTCTTTGAATGAATGAGCCAAATTACCATTCACCTTCGGAAAAAGTGCATCATGACTATTAATGTGTTCTTTGAACGATGGATTTAAAGCCTAAAAAACTTCCACAAACTACTTTACTACCTCTTTGAAATATCAAATCACAACACTCACTTGGTTTTGAGAACTACTCATGGCAGTCAATAAAGAAACTGATTGTCTTAGAGAAACGAAAGCTCATGTCCAGAATTCAAATTGAGTATGGACCACTTTAATCTCATTCAGCATTTCATTCACTGGACTAGACACAGAACATCCCATAGATAACTCTAGGGATTTCTCTACATTCCTCATCTCTTCAGCAAGGCTATTCTTCAAATATGCCACTGATTCTCTCAGGGCCTCTTTCATTTCAACCTTTAAGGACTCAAGGTCTTCCTTGGATGCCAAATTATTAGCCACAACTACTGGAATAATTTCAAGTAGGATAATAGAATCCTTTTGAGTCTTGTATTTCTCATCAGAATCTCCATAATTGAGTCCAAGTACAATGTATCCTGGATCTGATGACCAACCCTCTATGTCATATAGAACAGAAACTAAACCATGATGCTCCCCCTCACGTAGAGCTCTCTCCTGAGTATTCTCCTATACTTATTCTGGTCTAGGTAACTCCACAGCATCCTCTACAACTCCAGCAGATTCTACAACAATTTGCACTATTGGTTCACCTGTGGGGTGAGTCACAGCCTCCACTGAGTCATCAATGACTTCCATATCAATGGCAGTAGATGCCACTCCTGATTCCGGATCAGAAACTGTCTTGTCTGTATTAACTATAAAAGGGCTCAAATTGAGCTCTTTTCTTCATTGTCCTCATCATCAGCTTCATTAATAGTCTCCTTACCTTCTTTCTTATCACAATCCCCCTCTATCTCATGAGCATAATTATCTGACTCGGTAGCCTCATACTCTTTAGAGGTTTCCTTGACAATATTCTAAGATTCTTCTTCTTCTTCAGTGGTCTCAGTATCACTTTCCATCAGAATAGTCTCTCTTCTTGGCAGTTCATTTGGAGGTTTAGCTGCTCCGAAAGCTACTGTCTTTATAGGGTAGTTAGGAAAATCCTGATAACTCCCATCATCAATGGGGATGTTTTCTCTTTCAGGCTCCACATCACCTTCAACTTCCTCCTCCTCATATGAATAATCCGGTTCCGGCTCATCAGGCTTCAGACCTGGATCTCTCTTTTCTTTTGACCTAGATGGGTGTGTAGTAGGGTCAAAATTTTCATATACCATTCCTTCATCATTCACACATGCCTTCTTCCAGGGATTCCAGAAAATTTTCATGAATTTCCAAATCCCCTTGGAGATACAAACACTGATCATGGACACAATCATCTCTTCTTGATTTCTTGCCACACCATTTACCTTTATCATTACTGAAATTAGCTTGGCATGGAATAGGGAATTGGATTTTGAGCTTGCCTTAGTCATATCATCCAATTATGCCATCAGTAACCTACATAGGTTAATCTTCATTCCATGTTTTAGTATGTAAATCAGGAATATGTCCGGGTACATCAGTACTGAAAAATATTCTCTCCTAGGACTAATTACATGCTGAATGAATTTGAACAAAAGCTTGTCTTCTCCATTCATTTCAGCTGCAATGATCTTCCTTGATTTTCCATTTCCTGTCTGTTCTTCCAGATCTTTTTCATATTCAAAAATTAGTTTCTAGAGGATCCAATCCAGAGTAGTAATCATATACTCCTTCATGAGGAACTCTCAAAAAGGTAGCCCACTCAACAGACGAGAAGCTGACTTCATTTCCATTGACTCTGGATATTAGCTTATGCACATCATATTCCACTTGTAACATCAGATATTCATAGAATTATTTCACATGCTTTGGGTAGTACGGTCCATTGTTGTTGGAGAAACATTCGGCCCATCCTTGGGCATCTAGTGCTTTAAGCACTAATGATTTTCTCGAGAACAACCATTATTCACATAATTCCTTCTCAGAAAAGATTTCTCTCTTGGTCAGATGCGGGTTGACAGGTCCAGTCGGGGTATTACTGGTCCCACTGGATTCGGCTCGAGTTCACTTTGGCATTGGTGGATCTTCATTGACAGTCGGGGGTCGCTTGGTTCTGGACATGGAGATTGAGAGAGGTTTGAGGGCTCAAATGAAGAGTTAGGGTTTAGAAATATCAAGAACAATGTTCTAGGTTGAGAGAGGAAGGTGGATTGAGATATGTTCATTGCCTTTGGTTTTATCAATTAGGGATTAAAACAAAATAAAATAGAAATAATAAATAGGAATGAAAATGGTTCAAATTCACGCAAAAATGATGACAAACAGTGAGGTATCCAACAGTGAGATGTACCAGTGAGGTACACCAGTGAGGTGCAATGGTGAGGTGTAACAATTAGTATTATGAGTGAGTTACAACAGTGAGGTACAACGGTGAGGTCCAACGGTGAGGTGTAACAGTTAGGTTTATCAGTGAGGTCCAACTATGAGGTCTAACAGTGAGGTCCAACTCTGAGGTCTAACAGTGAGTTCTGACTGGGAGGTCTCCCATGCTAAAGTTAATCATACCGAACTCATTTGTGATGTATTTTAACCCCTCATAATTCAAAGTATTTGTGAATATATCAGCCAATTGATGTTCAATTCTAATGAATTCAAGAGTGATATCACCCTTTTAATAATGATCCCTCAAAAAGTGATGTCTCGCATCAATATTCTTTCTCTTAGCATGAGATACTAGTTTATTGTAATTTTTAATAGCACTTGTATTGTCACACTTTATAGAGATATGCATTAATTGATATCCATCATCTGGTAAAGTGTGTTTCATCCACAGAATTTGAGCACAACAACTACCAGCAGCTATGTACTCATCTTCAGCAGTAGATAATGCAACAGAGTTCTGCTTCTTACTACACCATGAAACTAGTGACTTGCCTAAAATATGACATGTCCCAGAGGTGTTTTTTCTATCTAACTTGCAACCAGAAAAGTTAGAATCAGAATAACTCAACCGAACAAATGATTGTCCTTTTGGAAAAAATAATCCTAATTTGGGAGTATGGTTGAGATATTTAAAAATCCTTTTTACAGCAGTTAAATGAGACACTTTTGGATTGTCTTGAAAGTGAGTAGACATGCATACACTAAACATGATGTCAGGTCTTCTAGCTATAAGATAGAGTAGACTCCATATCATAACTCTGTAGTTGGTTTCATCCACCGGTTCTCCAACTTCATCAGTATCCAACTTACAAGTGGAACTCATAGGTGTGTCACTACCTTTAACAACATCCAATGAAAAACGTTTTAAAATATCCTTAATATATTTACATTTATTCAAAATAATTCCATTTTTATTTTGAATGATCTGAAATAAAAGGAAAAATTTGATTTCTCATATTAATCTCATTTCAAAATCATTTTGCATAATTTTTGAAAAATCAATACATAATGAATTTTTAGAATATCCAAAAATAATATAATCCACATAAATTTGTACTGTCAAACCATCTTTAGAAATCCATTTAATGAAAAGAGTAGGATTAGTTATCCCTTTGGTAAAACCTTTTGAAATAAGAAAAGAGCTGAGCCTATCATACCATGCTCTTGGAGCTTGTTTTAAGCCATATAAAGCTTTAGATAGTTTAAAAACATGATTGGAAAAATGGGGAATTTTATAACTATGATGTTGTTCAACAAACACATCCTCAACTATATACCCATTTATAAAATCACTTTTAACATCAATTTGATAAAGTTTGAAATTTAGATGAGCTGCATATGCATGTAGTATCCTAATTGCTTATAGTCTAGCTACAGGTGAAAAGGTCTCCTCATAGTCTATTCCTTCTTCGTGACTATATCCTTGTATAAGTAGCCTAGCATTATTTCTAACTATATTCCCAGACTCATCAACTCTGTTCCTAAACACCCATTTAGTACCTATGGTCAATGTATCCTTAGGTCATTCCACTAATTCCCAAACATTGTTTCTTTCGAACTGGTTTTGTTCTTCTTGCATAGCCATTACACAAAATTCATCATGGACAGAATCATTAATATTTTTGGGTTCATGCTTTGATAGAAAAGCTTGGTGTTCAACCTGGTTTCTCAGAAAAGCTCTATTTTGTGTTCCTCTATTTAAATCTCCTACAACAGCATCTAGAGGATGATTCTTGAGAGTCTTAAAACCTATAGGAAGGTTTGAACTTGATTCCTCATTGTCGTCTGTTGGTTCAAAATCAGGAAGTGCAAATTCTGTAAAATTTCCAGATCTTGATAATTTTACTAGGGATTCACTATCCTTATCATTAATGTCCAGATTTGACAAATATTCATCATGATGTTCAAGAGAGGTTTTAGGATCATGTGGATCAGTGTCATCAAATTTGACATGAAGTGATTCTTCCACACATTTGGTTTTCTTATTGAACACTCTATAGGCTTTACTTGAGATAGAGTAACCTAGGAAAAATCCTTCATCACATTTGGGAGAAAATTTCTCAAGATTACCTTTAGTATTAAGAATAAAGACTTTGAAACCAAAAACTCTAAAGTAATTAACCTTAGGCATCCTATTATTCCAATGTTTATAAGGGGTCCTTTTTAGAACAGGTCTAATCAAAACTCTATTGATAACATACCAAGATGTATTTACAAGTTCAACCAAAAAATAAAAAATTATATCATACTCATTAAGCATAGTTCACGAAATTTCATGAAGGGTCTTATTTCTTCTTTCTACAACTCCATTTTGTCGAGGTGACCTAGGGGTAGAGAAATTGTGACTATATCTGTTCTGTGAGCAGTAAGATTAAAACTCATTATTCTCAAACTCAGGGCCATGATCACTTCTAAGGGTCTTAATTCTAAGTCCACTAAGGTTTTCTGCAGACTTGGAATATTTGACAAAATAGTAACAAGAATCACTTTTTTGAGGTAGAAAGTATACCCAAGTATACCTAGAAAATTCATCTACAAAAACATAAACATAGTGATTCAAATTTAGACTTGAATCTATTGATGGTCCAAAAAATCCATGTGAACTAACTCATTTGGTTGAGAAGTTGAAACTTCTCTCTTTGGTTTGAATGAAACTTTGTGTTGTTTTCCCATTTGACCGTGAATAAACACTTTATGAAGTGGGAATTCTAATTTAGGTAATTCTCTAACTTAATATCTCTTAGATAACATCCAAAGATAGTGCACATTACAGTGTCCTAACCTTCGGTGCCACAAGCAAGACTCATTATGAAATGCATTTAAGCAAGAATTTTTTTTGGATAAGGAATTTAAATCAACAGCATATACATTCTCATTTCTACATGTAGTGAAAACTAAATCATTTTTTGAATTAAAAACATTACATAAATCATTTTAAAATTTATCATTAAATCCATCATCACATAAATGAGACATGCTAAGTAAATTGTACTTAAATCCATAAAAAATGTACTTTAGAGATTAATATTGTATCAGGGTTACCAATCTGGCCTAAGTTGATGATTTTTACTTTTTCATTGTCACCAAAGGTGACATTCCCACCATCAACATTAATTAGACTCTTGAAGAATGAATAGTATCCTATCATATGTCTTGAACACCCACTGTCCAAGTACCATAGGGTCTTACGTGAACACTTTAAAAAACTTCCCTGAAAAACAGATTAAACATGTGGTAATTTTGGTACCAATATCTTCTTGGGTCCAGAAATGTTATCCAATAAAACTTTGGGAACCCATATTTTCATTATAGGATTTCTAAAATCATCATAAATACTTTGAGACATAAATACTTTGTTAGGTCCTTTAGAAAATTATTTCTCAAAAGATGGTCTAGAACTAACAGTGAACTATCCAGATTTTGGAACAAACATGGTTTTGCTAATTTGTCTATGTCCAGGCTGATATCCTAGGCCGGTTGTATATTTAAGAGCAATATGTTTTCCTAGAAATTGTGTCAAGGAATCTCTACTAAAAGTGAACTTATCAATATCCTTTCTTAATTTTTCATTAAATAATTTGAGTTGAGTGTTCTCTTTCAGCAGTTGAGCATTCTTTTCTTTTTCTACACTTAGATATGTTTTAACATTACTAGTCAAGGCATGCTGTTTCTTAAAAGATTTATATTTATCTTTTAGTTCATTGCAGGTATCTTCAAGCATATTGCAGTATTCAAACAGTTCATCCTTAGACATATTTTCATCATTATCTGAATCACTGTTATTTCCAGAATAATAATCATTTAGAACATGGGAAACTGGTACCTCAAATCTATCAGTCATGAAGCACATGTTGGCTTGATTCTTTTCAGAAGCAGTAGCTTCTGATTCACTTGTGTTGTCTTCTGAAGCACTATAGGTTGGTTTCATGGCTTTCTTGTACTTCATGTCCTTATATTCATATTTCTTTTTGAATTTTAACTTCGGACAATCATCCTTGATGTGTCCTTTACTCTTCCATTCATAGCAGACTATATCATCTTCCTTATCATATTTCTTCCAATCCTTCTTCCACTTACCGTGTTGATCATACATACCATTGTAGTTTGGTTTTCAGGAAAACATCTTATTCCTATATAACTTCATAAATATCTTGGTTATTTGATCCATTTCTTGATCACTTTCTGAATCTAAATCATCAATGGTTGAACTTTCAGTAGGAACATGTATTTTCTCCTTGTCTTTTCTCTTTGAACCAGTAGACTTGAATGCCATGGATTTTATCTTGGGATCATCATCATCTTCATTGTTAACCTTCATTTATTCTTCATACATCATTAGTTTACCAATAAACTCCTTAAAAGGTAGGTTTCTGATGTCACATGACTCTCGAATAGACACATAAGTGCATCTCCATCTATCTAGAAAACATCTCAATATTCTCATGATCTAATCCTTCTCTGGAACAACTTTTCCCAGGGAAGTCATGGTGTTGACAATATCATTAAACCTGAGGTACATGTCAGAAATGGTTTCATCATGTCTCATTTTAAAATTATCATATTTAATAGTATAAGTATTTAATCTCACATCCTTCACGTTGGTTGTTCTTTCAGGAGAAATGTCCAAGGTGTCCCAGATTTCATGAGCTATTTTACATGAAGTAATTCAGATAAATTCCTCATCTCCTAAATATAATTAAAGGGAATTCATATATTTATAGTTATTGTTATAGTAATACATTACAGCATCATCCCAGGTAGATCTAGCAGGTTTGGGGATATCATTTTCTGATTCTATAGCAGACCAAATATCAAAACCAATACTTTCCTAATGAATTTTCATTTTAATTTTCCATTGATAATAATTCACTCCATTAATGAAAGGTGTTCTATTAGTAGCAACACCTTCTAGTCTATTATCCATAACTAGATTTTAGAAAATATATTAATGAGATAAAATTTATAACTAACAGAAATTTAAGATCTTTAAGATAAAACTAAAATTACAGTTTGAAAAATAGTGGGTTTGAATGATTTTTATAAATAATAATTTTTCCTCTGATACCAAATGTTGGTCGGAGTGGATTCTCAAGAGGGGGGGGGGGGAGTTGAATTCCAATTAAAATTTCTGTTAATTTTTTTTTGATTAAAATCCCCCAAATTAAAATGGCACAGTCAATTTAGGCAGTAGAGATATAAGTGACTTATAGTTCAATAGGTTTCTCAAAGGTTGATTACTCCTTAGCTGAATCAGTATGAGTATTAATTCCACTTTTGAAACATGTTTACTAAACAAATCACATATACACACTAACCAGAACTAACTATCAGAGTAAATGTAAAAACAGATTTCTGTATTTGCTAATATAAGTAGCGGATAAATGTAGAATAGTGTAATGGAAAGATGAACACAACAGTTTAAACAAGAGGTTCAGTCTTAAGTCTAGACCTAGTCCTCTCCACTTGGTGATCACCTACCACCAAGAAAGTATATTAAAAAGTGATACACATCCTGTATCGGGATTTACAATAGTTTTCAAAAACTGTCCAGGTTTTGCAACCTCTACCACAGTTATATGTGGGAAAAATAAACTACCGAGCCACACTGGGCTTCTTCCACAGTTATGCATGGGAAGCAAATGTAAATAGAGTTTTGTATGGGGATTTTCAGTATCCCTCAGTTCAAGCACAAGAGTCGGTGTGTGTAACATAGACACACTGCTCAAAAATGTAAAATACTTATACACAGTAGAGCTAAAGATTTTAGGGATAAGATTAAAATGAAATATTGTGTTGGAAGATCAGCTCTGGACTTGTTGGAATGAAGGAAATGAAGTTTTGGTCTTTCTCTGCAAGTTTCCTCCAAAATAGAGTGTTGCAAATTCCAGGTTATGACTTCAAGATGTAGAGATGATCAGATTCTTGGTTTTAAAGCTCTTTTTTGCACACCACTATATCTTGAAAAGGGTTCTTTCAATAGATCTTCAGGAAGCTCTATGTTCCTCTGAATGAGGAATTGAGCGTTTTTCTTCAGATGCTGTATGTTTCTCTCTTATGTGTGCATATTCAAAATGTCCACAACTATATTTGATGTCTTTCTATACTCATACATATATACACTTTTCTAGCTCATCTTTTTATTATTTGATTCAGCAGGGGTAAACAATAGAAATGTTTCAACCACGTGTGCTCTTCCTCGTACCTCGTACTGTCTCCTGATATGCCGCAAATAACGTTAAATAATTTCAGGTACATTAATTTGTCCAGAAATTACTGTTATAATAATAATAATAAAATTGGTAAAGAAAATAATAGAATATCATTAGACTGGTAGTAGATGCATGTCACACGGTAGACTTCAACGGTAGTCTCTTCAACTGTGTACATTATTGGTGCACTATTCAACTGTAGGCTTCATCAGTAGGCTTGATCAGTGGTAGACTTCAACAGTAAGATTCTAACGAAATCTTTGTAACATCAGACTACATCAACAGTGACCCTTCCAATGGTAGACATATCTCAATGGGTAATTTCATTAATAGTGGAATATTTCCATTAGTAGACTTTGAACAACAGTTAACTATCTCGATAGTAGGATTTTTCTTGAGGTATCCTTATACTTACAGTATAAATGTCCAATTTTAGACTTGAATAATGATTCTCTCAACAGAAGACCTGAGAAAGAGTCTGACAGTGAACTTATAACAGAAGCCTTGCCACATTAGTGACCTTGTGATGGTGACTCTTTGTCTATGAGCCTAGATAAGCAGATCAACGGTAAACTTGTGACAGTAACCTTATACCGGTGGAATATATTAGTGATAGTAGATCTTCAACAGTATCCTACTAGGATTAGTGACCTAGAGTAACAGTGAGCTATAACTGTGACCTTAAACAAAAGGGTCTTACCTGTAGCCTTTAACAGAGAACTTATATTTAGGTAAATGTAAATTGTAAGCTGATGAAACAAATTTATGAGACTAAGAATATAAATTTTTCAAGATAGACAATATAAATACAGATTAAAAAGGGTTAGTAAGTGTCTTAATATATCATGGTCAATATTTAAACATGATTTGGGATTATTAAAACAGGTGAGTCCAATATATATCATAATAATCAAGTCTCACACAACAAGGATAGACATGGTCATCATGTCATGGGATTCCTTTATTGACTAGGCTTTCATGCAAGCATGACATTGTTAACTACCTTCTTTACATTCCTTGATAGTCTATTTTTTCATGTTAGAGGATGTGTGTACATGTTTTATTATGTTTTAGTATTGTCCAATGATAATCACAAGATCTAAATAGATTTTCTATGGTAAATCACATATCTTGTATATCATGTTTCAGGTTCATCACATGACCATGGATGAAATCTCTAGAGGACATCACAATCCTCAGCTAGCTGGCACTAAAATCCATTGAGTGATCTTAGCTACCTTGTCCAGATGGTGTCGCATGATCAAATTGACATTTCCTATTATCCTAACAAGAGTAAAATGACACTATTAGAGGATGTTTTATAGTTAATACAACATGTATTAGATGGTTTTAGGAGACATGGATGACATGAACTGGTATTTCCATGTGGGTTAGGAAACATGTGTGATGAGAACTGAATTTCTAGGATGGTGAGACCCGAGGGATTTTTGAGACTAGGGAGGAATTCACTTACGGTTTCATGTGACATACACTAACATGTCTATAGTACATCAGTTGATCCAAATAGAATTCCAAAGGAGTGTCAAATGAACTGAGT
Source organism: Viscum album (assembly GCA_963277665.1). Lineage (NCBI taxonomy): Eukaryota > Viridiplantae > Streptophyta > Magnoliopsida > Santalales > Viscaceae > Viscum > Viscum album. The sequence goes on along the minus strand of OY728120.1, from coordinate 1,160,888,714 downwards.
GGCATGTACACCTATTATCTCATGACCTTGGTGGTTCATGCAATGCGCATGAAGAACGACATATATTTTCATTTATTAATTCTTCAATGTTTTATTCTTTTTTCTCAACTATAAATTGTGAATGAATTTTATTGGTTCAGAGTTCGTTTTTTTAAGTCTCTCATGATCTTGAATGTTTACAAAATTTCCATTATTTGTCCTTCTAGTATTATATTGTGTGATCTAAGGGTGATCACATGAAGATCCTATGCATATTTCTCAATAGATCTACTACTTCAATAATATAATACATAATGGAAAGAATTCCAGTTACATCATTTTATTCTCTATGAAATCCACTCTTGTGAAAGTAAATATGTCAGTGGAAAGGACAACTCATTGTCTAAAGATCCTTGTTTTTCTTCTATGGAAACATTTTTAATTATAGGGTGGGGGATTTATATATATATAAACCCCATAAGATCCCCATTTTTCATTTACAACATCATATGAATCCATCCTGGAGATGGTGGAGGGATTCAGTGTCACTTGTCCTCATGAATCCCAACTATGTATCTCTCTGAGGGTGTCACATGACTTTCAATGACCATGATTCAATCCCATCAATGCTTCAATTATTGGATTATTTCAAATTAATTTGGACTTTTGTGTCTTTATATAATGGCTAAGGAATTATATATTATCAAATTGACATGTCAATGTTCCTCCACATGATTAAGGATCTTGTTAGAATTATCTCTTGTGATCTATTGTGAAATATACGGGACTTTCCAAGATAGATGGGTAGATTGTCTAGGGTCCTTCCTATTATCATGATAACATTTTGAGGGGACTCATATAACCATTGTACGAGTAAAATTATCAATTATCTTGGGTTTTATGATCATGAGAGGCTTCCACCCCCATCCCCATTTTATTTCCATTGTTTATTTTACAAATCATAGGGGTTATACGAGATTTCATGAGTAATGTTTTAGAAAATCACTATACCTATCAGTGATGTGTTGTGTGACCAATAAAGTATCAATGGATATGCATCATCATTTCAGGGGAAATACTATCGAATTTCCCTAAGGGGTATAGATGGTTTGTGTGTGTGTGTTGTTTCTCTGACCTACCCAAGTATCTTTATATAATGATATTGACATTCTAGTCGACACTCATGAGATATAGAAGAAATGTCACCCAGGCATCATGTCGACCTAGGCTTTCCAAGGTCATGTAAAATGATTTTTATAAAGGCAATTGGCCCCTTGAACCTCCACCTATTTAATTACATTGTAATTTAAAACTATATAAGGATCTTGGGTGTTTTCATGATTATTTTCAAGGAAAATCATTCTCCCCATCATTGATCCATCACAGGAGTTTCATGATCATAATATTCATATTCCATTTGGGAATTTTCCACATATTATTGAAGGATGTTTTTATGTTTTTTGGGAATTTATCCATTGACAACCATATGAGTTGGGGTAGCTTATATAGCTACAACCACATGACCAACAATTTTCTAGGACACCTTCAAGATTGTAGAAGGAAATTGTCAAAGGGAAATCATGGGACTCTTTGTAGACTTTTTGATGTGCATCATGCCTTCATGGGACCACATTATGGAAACATGATCATATATCACTTGGAGGATTATAAGATAAATGGGTCTCATACACCTTATTATTGAATTTCTTTTTGGGAGAAGGTAATACCCATGTTAGGTTATTTCATCAATTTTGATTTTTTTATGCTCAATTGGTGGGTGTCATCAAAATAAACCCCCCCCCCCAGACGAAAGATTTCATCAAGACAAGAAATTTATTCCTTGGAATGTAAATACTCTCTGGATTCATTGGTGTTATCATTTACATGTGTCTTGGGGGATTATTTTTCTTCAAGGAGATTATTGGTATTTAGTAGAATGCCCTATGTACAGGGGATAATATATCATCACAATTCACCAAATTCATAATCATTAGAGATCATGTACCCTACTTGAATCACGTGTCCTTATTTCATGTCCCTTATACAAGGTCCAATAATGAGACCTTACCACATGACCTTTTCACGAGAAAATTTATGTGGGTCCATTTTTGCATTGGAGCCTACTCGATCAAACTATGAACAATATTTCAATAATTTATCGATCATCAGATGCGAGGATTCTTTTTCTTCATGATGGTTACCTTTGATCAATAATATTGATCTCATAATCCCCTGGCTATAATGTAGCCCGTGTGACATTTTCCCGGTCAGGTTATCATCAGTCATTGTGGGTTCATTCAATTTCATGATTCCCAATAGGGTCAAGTGAAAAATAATATATTTAGGAATCAGGATATTAGATAGAGTTTTATAAAACGTATAAATTCATTTTTAAATTAAAGCATTCTTGATGATGTTTATAGTTTATGAATTTCAATTTTTAATATTTTATTTTAGAAGATGACTTTATTCCACTTACTTCTTTTATGCGGTCTTCTAGTTATCTCTATGGTTCCCTTGCTGTGACCTATCAAAAAGCCATTATTTCATGAAATAACAATCCCAAAACCATATACCACATGCATTCAAATAATAATATTTTAAAGAGGTTCCTCATACCAGATCTCCATGACTATACAATATCTCACCGACTTCCTCTACCAAATTTTATTTAGATTGAAAATGTCATCATCTCTCCCTCAGAAATTAATTTTTCTTAATGTAGGTTGTCAAATTCGTTTGACAATATTTAGATGATAATTTCCAAGGGTGGATAAATGTTCATAGTTTAGTCCCATGGGTTATCCTATAAATTTAAAAACTCTACCATTGGTCTAAATGTCTATGACTAATCTCACCATATGATTTCTCATAACTAATTAAGTATATTTTCCTCCTCTATGAAAAAACCATAAATTATATGGAGATTAAAATGGGATCTCAATCTTTATGGTAATATTTTTTCATTAACGTTCATGAGAATACAAGTTCACAAAATAATGTATAAATTTTGTTGACCAGTTATACATGTCCCATCATTATAAATCAATGTTCAATAAGAAATTTATTATTTATCACTCACCATACCCATCCTTTATTGTTTATCTAGTTAACATGAATGTATGGATCTGAATATTCAATGCACAGTAGATTTTTTCAAGGAAGGTCTCCTGAATTCCAACCAACATGACATTATATACTGATAATGTTTTTTTGCAGTTATCTTGAGAACACTCGATTCACAAAAGTATAAATATGTACAACACTTGTCCTGGATAGAGTGTTATACAACTTTTTCTGAAGTTAATTGGTTTGGTAAGAGTAACATCATGTTCACTCAGGCCACATGGTGGTCCTTTTTGAGATCATATAGACAAAATAACTACTAGGTTATAGTTTAGGTTCTTTTAGCTAAGACATCCTATTGATATAGTTTATAGAATTTAACTCAAATCTTCTATAAATGTATTTTGGGGACATTTTACTTGCAACTTATATCACATTATTTTATGTTCTTTTATCTCATACCTTCGATAACATTAGTTTAGGGTCATTTTTCATAAACCTTATGTTGTGATATTTTAGGATATTTTTTCTTTGACCTTCTATTGTTGTAGTTTGGGGACTTTTAGTTCAAACACATTATTTTTATATTAATGTGACTTCAGTCATTGGACATATATTTATGTACATTATTTTCTTTTTTTACTCTGAACTTCTATCAATCTTTTTGGGTCTTTTATCTCATAGCGTCTATCATTGTAGATTAAGGTATTTTAGTTCATACATTATATCACTTTATTTAATGGTCTTTTATATGGAACCTTATATTTATTTAGTTTAGATTGTTTTATCTCGGACCTTCTATCACTTTATTAGAGGTTCTTTTATCTCATAAAATCTATCTCGTTAGTTTGGGGTAATTTTTCTCATAACAAATATTGTCTCAATTTATGGTCATTTAGTTCAGACATTCTATTATTATAGTTTAGGGTGTTTTATCATGGTCCATCTATTTATATATTTTATGGTCATTTATATCATAACATCTATTGATGTAGATTATGCTCATATACATTAATTATGATTGAATATCATGTAATATGCTGAGTACATTCCCATCCTGAATGAAAATTTTTTGGGGTGGTGGGTTCAACCGTTTTGTTTCTATGGATTATAAGGATAAAAAACCCCCATTTACAGATTGATATTTTGGTTGATGACCATAGGAACATATTCATGAGACATAAAAATACATGCAATTTCATGAAATTTGTCTCTTGAAACTGATTATATTTTCTCGAGTTTATGGATGAGTTATTGATGTAATATCAGTTTAGGAAGAAATAAAGAAGAATATAGGTCCTCTAGGATTGCTGGACCATAGATGTTGTATATCATAAATTAATGGTTTAATTCCATGGTAATGAGATGGGTCAAACATAGAGGGGATGACTCATAACACAATGTGGTTCTAGGTTCCACAATAGTGTTTCCAGGGTTCATAAGGAATAATTATCATTTATTTCATGGATTATATTCCTTTAGTAGGTGGGTGGTTTCGCTTATGTATTGGTAGGATTGTCATGAAAAAAATGATCCCCACCCCATTCAGAGGTCTGTGAAATATTTTTTTAGACTAAAACGTCTATATGATGTGGTCAGGTATGGGATGAAAGTATTCTGGGAAGTATTATAGAACCCCTAGGGAAATTGGTCTCTTATATTGTAAATCATGAGCCCTACACAGAATAGTTTTGAGTGATGAGGAATGTGCATCAAATACTTTGGAATAATGTGCCTATTCCAACTTTTATATATGGTAATAGTCACAATGATATAACATAGTGTATGTAAAATATTATTGGATAGTTTGATATGGAGATTGTAAATCATGGTAAAAAGTGCTTGGGTAATGGGTGATGATATGGGAAAATAAAATTATTAGTAGTTAATAACACACTTAGGTATTTGAGTTCTTCCCATGACATTTCATGGATAAATATTATTTTAATGACCTTTTAGATATTTAAACATTTTTTTGAAGACCCGAGGCACATACTGTGGAGCCATATAAAATCATGATGACTCATGAAATAGCTCATTTGAAGTTGAGTATCCTTTCCAAAGTCTATGAATGATTTTGTAAATATAAATAACTGAAATCATGAAGTTATAATTCTATACATTTCAATATCCAAGAAGGGTTTTTGTGATTTGATAGTTGTGTCACCTATGAGTGAACATATTCTCACAGCAAGGATACGTTAAAAATTATTACACTAATATTTTTCTGAACCAGGGGGTCCAATGAGCATTCATGGTAGTTAATTAGTGATATATTTTATAACCTATGAGATTTTTGTCTTCTTTATATTAATAAGATTTTTCCTAAACTCTAGAGTGGAATTGTTAAGAAAGTGATGATTTCAAAATTCCTTAGGCTACCGTTTTCCGATATTCAACCTGAAATTTTTCTTGCCGAACTCACTATCATTTTTTGGAATTGTGAATAAGGAAATAATATGCTAGAGTTTTGGGTCATACAAGTTTTACAAAAGTGTGGTAAATTTAATTTCAATATACACATATTTCTTATATGTGGAATGATACACAAGATCCATATTAGGATACCTTGGTAGAAGTGTACCAAAAAATCCTTCATATTGGGGGGATCATTATTTTTTATTTTATGCATCTTGGACATAGTTTCATGAGTAATGATAATATATCATCATACTGGGAGTATCTAGGAATATACTAAGGTATTTTAGTTCATTTTAGGGTGATTTTAGGGCTCAAAGGGGAGAGAAATCCGTTTTTGCACAGTTATACCTTTTGTTGTTGATCATAGGCGGATATATAGGATCAATTAGAAGTCATGCATATTCATGAAAATAGTCACCTAAAGGTGATAAATTTTTCTACGGGATGTGAAGGTACTTCTAAACATGATAAGAATGATAAATTATATATTATTAATCAATTATGGTTATTTTATACGATGGGTGATGCCCCCCCATATTATCGATGACTAGTGTAATGATACAATGATATCTTGATAGAGTATGAGAAATGGTAAATTTCCTTCATAGAATATTTTCTCATAGGGGGACAATATCTGCACATCTTACCATAATGCATTAAGGACCTTTTTCATGAAGATTTATTTGATTTGGTATAAATATATTTGTTGTGATGTTTTAATGTCATGTGACTTGGACATTATCTATGAAGTTTAATATCATGAAAAGGATATGGGAATGGATGTGAAACTTTTTTAATGATATATTGAATTAAAAATCTAGCATTATATAGACCATGCCTATATATAGGAATAATTATTTTCTATGAATCATTCCCTATGCTGTTGGGATGCATTTTTTATTGGTTTTTGATGCTGACCTAGGATTCGAGACCTATGAATCACTACATCTTTTATAATGATAGGAATAAATCACCACATAGTTTTGGAATGATAATCAACCTACACATATCTGACCAATACATAGAGGTGGTAATTGATTTTGTTGATTATTTTAGATATTCACAAGATTGGAGATCCATGCATCACTATAAATACAGTTATGACAAGAATCATTCCACATGTAGTTGTTAAGAGGCCTTGCATTTTAACACCATGAGTAAATGATATTGGCTTCATGAAATGAAGACATGAATTGTGGATGGACCCGAAGAGGCTGATCTGGACATCCACATGTTTACTATGGTAATAAAAAACAAGAGAAACATAGTACCAGAAGAATGAATTTACAACAAATGTTTGGACAATATAAAGAAAAGAGGAATTTTATATCATGTAGTCGACGAACAGATATATAATATTGAGGAATCCCAATGTAACTCATTGTAAATGGGAATCATTCCATATTTAGTTCTAAAAAACATGTATAGTTTAATTTTGTTAGGAAATGAAATTATCCATGTAGTTTAATGTATTTTTCTAAGGACATAATTATATTCAATTTATGGTCATCAATTCAAAACCATGATTTGATAATCAGAAGATTCTATTCCTTGTTTGTGTGGGGGAATTCCATACAAAAATTTCTATTCTCACATGAGATATGATTGGTGTGATTAATAATTAATGTGAAGGGTTCCTCTTACTATGATGATACAATTAAGGAAAGTATTATGTTGTTTTGCATCATGTGGTGGATGGACCAATATGTATGATTGTGGTGTCCCTACATATCTCAAAGATAATAAGAATCATGCAGTACATTGTTCTATAAAACATGTGCCCTTTACATTCCTTTTTAATAGAAAAAATCCATATAGTTAAATATCTTATTGTAAGAAAATTTATCACCCAATTTGAAGGAAATGAGTGGTTGTTGTTAGGATCAAGACTAGAGGTTCATGATTCATTGTGTATACTATGACGACATTAATCAAATCTCACATAGTTATTCTTAGAAGGGAATCCAAAAGTGGATCTAACTCTCAAATAGGTGTGCGTTCATTTCACCCTTACTTCACATAGATCTATCATATTTGTGGTGATATGTTAGTGAGATATTGCTTTCAATGAAATTAAAAATAATGCACTGAAGAGTTTTGCTATGAATTTTAATGCCATGTGGTGAAGAAAAGTTCTATAGAGTTTAGTTTCATGTGGTCAGTATTTCACCACACAGATTAACATCGTCTGGTCAATATGTGAGACATTGTGTAGTTTAATGTATATTATTAGTCATTGAGGTGATGCATAGTTTATCATCTTACCGTTGGGATGATCGTGGGTAGTTTTACATCATCCAATCCGGATGAGATTTCCTTGATGATAGTTATATGAATTATTTCTTGAGAAATATTCCATTCCTGGGTGGTGTAACATTATCCCCATCCATGGTGGATAATGAGTGGGCTCCATTATGATAGAATTTATATATGATGTAACAAACATCCAATTTAGGTTACAGATTTATAGAATTCTTCTCTAGAATAATTTGGGTTTTGAGAGACAATTCCAATTATTCGTAGAGGAATAAAATGAGGAAATTATTTTTATATATAAATGATCATACTTATTTAGATGGACCTATAAGTTTTATAGTTTGGGGAACAAGTTCTCATTGAATAACTCAAATTAATCCATGAACAATTGTGATTTCTCATTATCTATTAGTTCTACTAAAAAGGGTACCTAGAGAATATGAAGTAATAAATTTATGGGTAATAATGCCTCGGTCTGGAACACAAATTAGTATGGTATTTCATATGTATCAATACACATTTTAGTATTATAGGACCATAAAGAAAAATGTTATTATTTGGACATCTATTTTTATACATGTTCACCATATTTTGATATATATTTGCTAGGGTCTTATTGAAGTAATATTTACGAAAAATTTACATTGTGTGATAATGAGATTAGGTACTTTACTCAATGCTTAAATCTTGGAACATTTTATTCGACTATGTAGAATATAAGTTCAGGTCATTGTAAATCAATATTGTGCGACAGACTCTGAATTTGATGATGATAAGGGACATAAAAAAATTTATGATGATCTCCATTCCGAAAAGTGTTGAGCGGTAACACCACATTCAATTTGGAAAATAATTCAGTGGTATTAAGGATGTACACAAACTACATAGTTGTCGATGGTGAATATGGCCCATAGCATCCATACTCCAAACACAATGAATCGTGAATATTAATATGTATGTAGAAATTATGAGGGTAGATTGGAGAAGTTTTCATCGATTTAGTATTCATGAAATATCATTGTCAATTCCACATAGCTAGGTATCATGGTTCTCTAATAGTAACTGAACCTTCTGATTTCGGGGGATTTCCTATTCCTTGTTAAATGGGAGTTGGAAGATCCTTCATGGACATCCTCCATGATGGTGAAAATAACTCTTTCTACTATATATCTGAAGATGATTTCATCAAATACGCACATGTAGAAGAACATTAACTAATTTGGACTATCTTGTCAGCTAATGTTCACTACCTGATGATTAATTAGTTCTCTTCTGGCTCAGTCTATTAGGAGTTTCCCATTTATGAGATAATGGATTATGGGCTCCATCTATCTAGGGGTGGTCATCGATTCATCATGCTATGGGGTAGTTTTAAACGGATTTTTTTCTTCCATGTCCCATATGATGATCGGTGAGAACATTATAAGATTTGTGATATAGAAAATTTCTTCCTCATTATTAGGGATAGAAAATATTATCGATTTATTAGACAATTTATCCATCTGAGAATCTTGTGATTGGGAAATATGATACTATGTGGTCTAATGATCGAACTCTTCCACAAATCCCCTAAAGTAGCTAGTGATATGGGTCAGTTCTTCCATTTTTAGGTAATTTTCTCCAGTTATCTTCTTCATCAGATGTTCTGAATCCACTTTTATATTCAGCTAGGTTATAGGCTTCTTTAGGGAAAATTCCTAGCTAATAGAGAGGGATTGATATTAGTCCTCATTATTCATACAACCTTAAGACAATGATAACACGTTGGGAAAATGATTTATCTAGAGAGAAGAATACAATCCTTAACCCAACATTATGTGAATTGGGGTTTCCAAACATTTTTTACAGTTCTATAGAAGAAATCAAAAAATATATATCTCCCATGTGTAGGGAGTGTAATAGTTGTGGAAGAACAACTCATCTTAAAGAAGTGTGTCCCCCAGTGTATTATCTAGGGTAGGATGTGATGCGAGGATATCACGAAAATATTTTCATTCCACTAACATCTATGATACAAATTGAATGTTGTATTAATGCAGAATAACCAATCATCGATCAATTTTTCCGATCCCCACAGGGAAATGAAGGATTTACATGAGTGGATTGATAGGAGAGACCAGACGGAATTCATAGTGAAAAATGGAACACCTCATCTTCTCACTAAGAATATGAGTATATGGTAGTTATCCTCAACAGTTGAGCATCATGTATTAATATATATCATTGTATAAATGGTGTCATAGAGTCTATTCTCACACCCCACATCATTGTTTTATGTAATAAGGAAACCCAGTGAGAATTACATACAGGCCTCATAAAAGTTGTGTAGCCTCAGCTAAACAATAAGAATTGGAACTAGTGGGTGTCATAGGTAATACTAGATAATTTTGAAGGCATCTAGGAAGACATCAACCAATCAAAACATGATTCCCTTATCCTTTATCTTATTAAATGGGAGAGATTTTCCAACCATTTAGGATATGAGCAAAGTAATTTAGGAGAAACTCCATTCAATTCCACTATGTTATTTGAGATTTATGGTTGGCTTCATCACTAAAAAATAAAGAATATTTCATCAAACATTACAATGTGGTGGCATACAAAAAATAAAATGAACTTCCCTAATGTAACCCCTTATGCATACATCAATGAATCCAACATAAAATTGGGTTTTCACATCCTCTTGATCATTGTTTGAAGAAATGTGATGTGAGGAAATCACTTTTGGAATTTGAGGACCTGTTCAACGACAAAAAACTAGAACATCCCATTAATGTATAAAAGATATGATGCACGGTTTATTTGATTTTTGGATCCATCATTTTATATGCCTAAGGGCATGATCTGATATTAACAAATCCCCTGAAGTTCCCTAAAGGTAGAGGATTTTTTTAGGGTGAATCTTTATTTCATTATACACTAAATAACCATGATAGAAAGGGAATTGAAGCTATATTTCATATCATACAAGATTTATATGACCAGAAATGAGAAATCGTCTATTTGGAAGTACCGAGTAAGGTATTTGGAATCGATGAAAGATCTAATTATCCCATTTTGTTTCTTGATGGGGATGATTTTGGGGATCCATTTGGGTATTTCACTTCTCAGAGACAGTTGGATTTGAACAACTCATCACATTCTTACTCTACAATGATGGATTGGGAGGGGTGAATCCTCATGAATGTGTGATTCATGCCTTTATGCTTATGAGGTTATCCGAGATAGAGTGTAGCCAGATATGGATTTAGTTTGGGGAGTTTTGTATAGTTACAAGTTAACACATATTTATTTTTCTTTATAAATTGGATATATGTATCTATATTTTTTAGGGGAATGAAGTCACTAATAATTGTATTCCATGACTATTCATAAGTTCCATGATTTATCTTCCTCATCTATCAATGTATTTGGAGACACCTTCCCCAAATGTGAGTGGGGAATTCCCAGTTCCATCCTTCTATTATTACAACTATATGAATATGGTTACATTATCAAATGGAGATTAATACCTCTGAGAATATCTATCACTATCTAGGAGAGAAAATATTCGATGAGAGACATTGTCGTCCATTGTTTCCAGAGTCATTATAGTGATATTTTGGATCTAGTTATCTTTTACACTATCTATTGAGAGAATATGGGCCTTGAAGTATAGTGTCAAGTCTATCACATTGAAAAGATTTTTGGGGAGAACATAGTCACTATCAATAATACTACCAGAAGATTTAGGGGGCAACCCTGTTGAAATGGATGTTGGAACTTATATATCATCACCCATTATTGGTTTCTTTCATATCCTTTTGTAGAGAACTATATGAGCATATGTGGATCCACACATCTCAAAAGGGGAATTGTAACCATGCAGTAATCTAATGATTCCATTGATGGGGTACTTCAAACACTTACAGAATGATGATGGTACTTCTAGGATTCTATTGATCCATGGATATCTAAGAACGACATATAATATGGTGTCTTTCTCGACAAACATAATCTCAGTTTCATATGTGTGATCCCCAAAACGAACCTCGTGTTTGATCTTCCTATGAGGTATCTTCTCATTCTTATCATACCATTGAATTGATAGATTTGGGAGACAATTACACTTCCTTATATCCCAAATGATTGAGGTTTCAGAAAAATATGAGGTTTATCTCGAAACCATTATTAATTGGTTCCCATTGGAAATCAGCATTATTGAGTCTACATGAATATTATAGGCTCAGAATGTCCTCTTTTTTTAAAATATTACCAATACTGGTTAGTGAGTGGGAATATTATATGAAATTTTTATGGAATGGCCTCCACAAAATAAACCTTACCAACAATTAGTACAATAATAAACTCTTGTGTGATCTTGAGGGATTCAACATGTGATTCATTAAATACTTTGGAATGATGCACCATATAGAGGATTGAGATATTGGACGGGACCACCACCACCAATTTTAGGATTTCATACTTTTGTTCCATAGTGAGCTGCTTCTTAAGGTGGGGTTTCCCTATAATGTATAGATCAGGAGATCAAATATTTGAGGTAGATAGGCCTAGTTCATCAACCATGGTCTATGGAGTATATTATTCTAGTGGAGTAGGTTTTTTCGCCCTTTCCCTTTGTTTGGGATTATCAGATAATCAAACCCACAATAAGAGGTCATATGAGAAAACGTGGAATGGATGATCAGTAGAGGATTCTGTGACACCACCATGACAATTTTGGGAATCCTGGATCACGTTTCGATGGGCCACATCTTCATATAAGTCTTCTATGATAATTTGGTAGAAACATTTCGTCTGACCATGACTATCGTGTCCCATGTATCATCATTTACATCGAATAAGTACTCTTATTCCATTTTTATAGGCCGAAAACTCGTATTTTGATGTATACTCATCATTAGAGAAGGGGTATACTGTTTTTATCATGTGGAAAAAACAAAATATGATCTCTTCATCTATTGGTGGGGTAGTTCCAATTCTTATGGGGTTGTTGGGATGAGTTCTGAAAACATTAGAGCATGAATTTGTGCATAATGTGACTCTTCTAATTATGCTTCATCATACTACGTGTGGTCACACCCACTTTTTGGAGGAATATATGATTTTATGTTTTTAGGTGGTGTACCTACTATGGTACTATGTAGCTGTGATCTCTAGGTGGAATGAACTTAGTCAACTATTTTTCATGTCATCTAGTTTGAAAACATTCATGCATGCATGAATGGAACATTTTTTTGAACATTCAATTCTTCTGACATAATTATTGTTATTAAAGCCACCTACATTGAGGATTTATCTATTACCAACTATCTAGAATTGACCATGCCTTGAAGGAAACATTTGAAGATGAACATTTTCTTAATATGATGACCTAATATTCTATATAAAGTGTAGTATTCATGATGGTTGGTGAAAATATATTTAAATATTTTTGTTAAAATAATATTAGAGTTTTATATAAAATAAATAATTTTAATATATTATATAAAATTTTGATAGAACTTATAAATTTAATTAATTGGAAATACCCCTTTCAACATTATCATCATAAATAAAATCAATCATAATAATCATAGGTTTATTCCAAAAAATTAAATTCATCATAATAAATAATATGAAATCCATTTTTCAATATTTAATTTCTTCATGTCATAAAAACTACTCTTAATATATAAAAAAATTTGTTTTATTGTAAAATATTATATAAGATTCCAAGACATTAAAAATGGTTAATAATTTCAGAAAAGTATTTTTAAAAGGTGGAATTTATTTTTAATTCATATAATTTTTATGAAAAATATTTCAATGAAGGTTATATCACTCATGTATTAAGAAAATTTCATATTATTGATAGTGTCAGATAATATTATATTATTTCATTATTATTCTATATTTCTTTTAAAAAAATATTAATCTTAAAATATTATTAAAATTATAAATCGAAAAAATGATATTATTTTTTGAAAATAAAACATATAAATTAGATTCATCAATCATTAATAATAAAATACAAAATAAAATATAAAATTAATTCAATTAAAAATACTTAAAAAACATTAAGTTTTATTATACATATTTTGTCTCAATTTTAATCATATAATATATTTTTATTTAAATTTGAATTTTTTATTGGTAAATTTTATAAATAATAGTCATCTACGTTTTCGTGGATAATTTATTTAGGGGTTGCGTATAAACCAAAATATCAAATATTTTATTAATTTATAGATAAATATATTCCATATTTAGGGTAATTACATCCCTCCCTACATTAAATAAATAGATTACTATCAATTTTATTTATCTTCATTGTCTGAAAATATATAAGTGTCTTTAATGGAAATAAGTTACTCAAGATAATAATTATATAGAGATATCAACCCCTCAATGTAAGTAAACATTTATTTTCCCCACAATAGTTTTTTCCATAATATTGATTTTTTTAAAAACCATTGGAGGTAAATATCCCACATAGTTTGGTACCATGAATCATATAATAGAGTTAATTTTCAATTAGATAACATAGTAATACATACACTAATAGATGATCATATTTTGGATTATAATTCATTTTTCTATTCATTTAAATTATTCAAGTGTCAATTGAATGATAAAAATTTAGTATAAATGAAACATTATTATGACTTGGATGTATCATAATACCAATAACATTGGGGGAGATTCATAATCCTTGGATATAATTATTATAAATCAAGGTGAATTATATTTATAATTCATTAGCTAATAGTTGCTGAAAACATAAATGATATAACTCATCCATAAGTCTTCAGTGGATAACTCCTAACACTAATTAATAATCACTATCATATTATATTTTTCTTTTTACATATGTTTTCCCTATTTATATAGTATATTATATTTTAGTTGTTCATTATCAACACAATACCTAGAATTAAATCAGTAGTTTCAAAATTTCCTATATTCCACACATCAAAAACATCATACTTCTAGTATATCACTAAGAATGAAATTAGTTTTCTCCATTATGTCAAATTATCTATTCATTTTCCCTTGAAATCCTATTTTCATAATCATTCTATTAACATCGATTTTTTTTTTCAAAATCTATAGAGAAATTCACCTAGATATATTTTCCCACACAATTGATATGAAAGGAATAAAATTTTATTCATTCAACATATTTATAACATTAAATTCAATGAGATTAAATACATATCTAATTTGGGGTGTATGTAAAGTCAAAAATGTTCACATCTTTATTAAAAATTACTGATGGCATGTATTAACAAATCAGACCACTCCACACACTATGTATATTTTTTTAATAATCTTATTGGTAAAATCACTGAATTAAAAATGAATTGTTTTGATAACATCGTTCCTATTGTATTTATTAATTACTAAAACAAAAACATATTTATTTGAGTTGTGAAAGTGAATAAAATATAATAATTATCATAAATTATATTATAAATAACTCAACAATAAAATTTTAGACTCTTCAAAACCATTATATAATCATTATATTCAACAAAAATAAATCTTGTTTAAATCATGTTTTCATTTGGTTGGGTTATGTAATATTGAATAACCCAATTCCATAACAAATTCAATAATTCTTAATGATTAAGAATGAGAATATGATTGAAGAATTAATATCCCTTGGGATTGATAGAATAGATGTTGTGTTAGGTCTCTTTGTCTAGTTCTGTGTGTCGATTGAGCTATTATCATATCTATAACACCACGTTATTTTTATGAAATATTTCTCTTAAAATAAATTTATCTCTATGATATCATATGTTATATGAATCAACGAGTTTAGAATAACTAGGTAATGCTATTTTTATATTATATGTTTGTTATCACATAGTCATTGCACTGATAGATATGTGTATTTATATATTTTTGAATAAAAATATATGGTATACAATATTTTAAAATGTATTAGTTTTTTGTCAAATTATTATAATTAAAAAATATATATTTGAAAATAAAATTGATATTTTTTCTGGAAAAATATTTTTATGAATATAATGTATTTTGTATAAATAAATTAAATTCATCCCCAATGTTCGATTATTTTTTTTAAATTTATATTGTATACCCATGTTAAATTTTTTAAATAATAATAAAAAAAAATTTAAACCAACTATAATAATAAATCCACTTTTATAATTAAAATTTATTTTTTCTCAATGGTAGTTTTCATTTCATATTGCAGAGTTATTTTAAAATTAAATTTATCAATTTTAGATATTAATTTTTATAATGTTAATTATATATTTGGAATTAGGATGTTCAAATTTTTTAAATAGGCCCCTCTGATTTTTGTTATATATGACCTGTAACCGGTGTAAAATATATCACGTCAATAATGGGTAAATAGAGTTAATAAAGGTTATAAATAAGTGATAAGGACATAAAAATTCATCGTATATCTTATTAGATGAAGAAAATTATACATATCAATATGTTTTATATTTACATTAGGAATAAAAAATATATTCAAAATTGGTCTCTTACAAGAATGGGTGAATTGTGGATTTTAAAACGTTATTTTATTATGAATTAAACAGTTCAATATACAAACCACTTTAGTAAATGGATCTGATTCAGAATTTTCACTCTGTCAGATTACATATGAATATAATATTCTTGTTGATTATGATATGTTATTTACCACAATTTTCAGTCACATGTTATTAAATCTACAAAGTGTAAAATCATAATAACCAAAATTACGTTTATTTTAGAGTATATAAGACAATTTAATTAGAAAATATTCTATCATAAATGCATATATAATCATAATTATTGTATTATCATATTAATATTATAATTTATTTAAAAATGAAAAATAGATTTCTATGGTAATCAAATATATTATGATAAATATGAAAAAATAGAATTATGGATATAAAAGTATCAAATTATATTACAAGTAGAAAAAAATTTCGTTTAAGAAAACAATTAAAAAAAGAATTGACTTCTTTTAACCCAAAGAGTTTGGTATCTAATATCCTTTGATAAGGGTTACCTTATTTTATACTTACAGGAATGTCTATCTTTACTCTTCAAGGAAATCCCACAATATACTGATCAAATTCTCTATATTAATAACCGTGGAAACCCAAAATATTATTGATTAGATTCTATCTTACTCTCCTCACAAGCCATCGATCAAGAATATTTGTATCTCTGTAGTCCATGCCTATTTGACCTCAATCATATAAACGCAATCGGATTAACAATAAAACAAAAAACGTCCAATGAATTTAACCAAATATTGTTTTCATGAGGAATCCACTAAATAATAAAATAAAAGAGACTAGGAACATATTGTTCATAGATTGTAGACTTGAGGAAGTCGAGAGAATAATTAATCAACCAACATCACCAAAATCATCAAATAAATGAGAATTTATTGGAAAATCCTAAGTGGTTTTATTTCCATCCCAATAGTCGTATTTATCAATGTTTTTTATATTGGTGTGGTAATATTTCATTCCAAAGTCTATATTATAATTGAATGTCTAATGACATTTTCACATACACCATTATAGATTAAATTGTGTTCCATTATGTTAGAAGTTATTTATTCAATATTCAGTATTTAAACATAGTCATTCCGATTGATTTCCTTACAAAATTTCATTAGGATATTCTAGATGACTGTGAATCCAATTTTTATCTATTCAAAATTCATTCTAATTATAAATATTTGTCAGTATGATGTCATAATAGAATGTCATATATCTGATTTTTTAATGGTGAATCTGATGATTCTTGAATCCGTACTCACTATGATAATTGTTATGAAGAATGATAGTTTATATTTAGGAATTCATTTAAACTAATTATATGTAATTTAGGATATATGTTTTATAAAAAAAATTTAAAATTCATTGGGCATAAAAATTAAATAAAAAATTATTTATGAAAGTGTTTAGAATTTCTAAAATAAATAGAATAGAAAATTCTTAAGTGTGTGATTGACCTCAATAAAATACCAATTTTTGAGAACACAAACCAAAATAATTATATACAAAATAACATTGAAAAAATTATAATACATTTTCATTAAGTACATCATATTCCAATTCAAACAATTTACCTTATATCCCCTGAGATTATAACTCATATGAATATGATGATGTAGAAGAATAACTCCCTGTTAGGGTAACATCTCCCCATAAAGATAATATTATTCATCTAAATGGAATTTTACTCTCTTTTTATAATTCTTACCAAATTAATGTTTTTATACCACATAATAAAACATATTATATATTTTATAAAATTCTCCCCCACTGCAATTTTCAAAAAGTAACATGGAAAATTATTGAATAATATAAAAGGGGTTACAAAAAAACAATATATTGAAGTAACTATTCATCCTGAAAAATTATGAAATAATATTAAAACAATGGATAATGGAAAAACATTCAGTCAATTATATTTGGATAAAGAGGTCCTTAATTTAAATAATTTTTCAAACATATTATTACAAAAGGAGTTCAAAAGATTAAAAATTCACTATTTCATTCTAAATATTCTCTTAATGATCAATATCTTCTTGACCTTTTTCTTATATTCCTCATCATTTTCTATGATATCTTATTGGTATAAACATTTTTTCTTGAATACAGAGTCTATTATCTTGAATATGAATACTGAATTCTTGCATCCAGAGATTCTCATCAAATTATTCATTCCACTTCTTCATGGAATCAATTTCATCCTTCTAAATTTTTTGTCTCAAAACATCTGACTTGATGTATTTATTATTTCAATGTAATATGATGAAATACTTTGATAATTCATTAGTTTTATATTCAGACTACTCCAAAAACATCACCCAATCATACATGACATTAGACTACTTGTTGAACGATTCTATAAACTCATGTTTAATACTTTTGACCTTTTGATGATTATTTTCACAGGCCTTGAAATAAGAATAATTCTTTTGAGACAACATTACAATTTTATTTCAGGTTTTCTTATTAGCATGAAAACATTCTTAAAGGACATTTTGATCAACTTAATTCTGAATTAAATTATCTGTCAAGACACCAAGTGACTCCATTTTTGTATTTCATTTTCAAGAATCAAATCAACCTTTTCATATAATTCTGGAATGTAATGAATTTTTCCATCAATTATTTTAAGAAATTCATAGTATAATGGACTCCTTGAATCATAACAATTTTTACTAAATGAGATAGCTGGATTTTATTTTGTTGAGGATGAGAGGTTCCAACGTCCATTTTTTTTCTCATTCCTTTGTCCACTATCTTTAACATCAATTTTTCAACTCCTTGTCCAATATTAATTTTATAATAAATATAAATGATTCCATCTTCAATATAAAATACATTATTAGCTTATTATTTTGAGTTATTATGTTTCCCATCATTTTTCGATGAGGATTCAACATCATTATCTGATAGAAATTTTTATTTTCCTCAATTATCATATATGTATATTTGATTTTTCATTGAAGGATGTTTCATTGATTATGATTGTGATTTTCATAAGGAAATATTATCAGATGAAATATATTAATTATTAGTATTTTTTATTTTCCACAACATCTACATCCTCATCATCACCACCATTGGGATGTTATTTTTCTATATATTCTTCATCATATTCACATTGTTTTTCATCTTGTATACCTTCTTCCTTATTTTTTAAAACATAACATATAACATTACTAGATTACATTTGTTTTCTAAACACCTCAGAAAGTTGATATTGAGTTCTTAAATAGAACTTTCCAACTCATCCCGATTTTGGTTCATTTTCGTAATCCATAGAAGGTACTGATTAATCAATAACAATTTCCTTTCATTAATCTGCTACAGAATGAAAATCATCATGAATAGATTTTTTCTATTGAAAGAAAAATATAATAATAATATTTTGGTTTTCAGCCACTTCACTTGTCATTTTCTTTCACCATACATCGGCTACATCCTCTAGAAAATTCTATTTTTTCTTCTTTTAGGAGAGAAAGGTTCATCTTTTCTTTTAGGATCCTAACAAACATAATCATATTCCACCTTCTTCCTTTTATAACTACCTTACTCAATTGAAAATTTTTTCTTCTCAAAACCCTTTTTATATTTCATGGAATACTCATCATTGGATGAATCAAAAAAAGAACAACGATTTGATATAAAATTAAAATCTCAATCTATTCATGGTATCATCACTTAGGAAGTAGATTTTTTTTGACTATGAGTATTTTAAATTTTTTAAAATTATAGGAATTCTAACACTATGTAACTCAAAATAGCTATAAATATTAAAATATGATACTTAATAGCTCCCGTATTTATATTATTTATAGAATAGAAGTTGAATCAGATATGGTTATTTTTTCTCTTATTCAGAGGCTAATCAGTAATTAATACATAATTGTATTTAAATGTGTCACAGTCTTATTTTTATTAAATTAAGGATCAATTAATCCATAAATAATGAATCTAATTATTCACAATTAGGTTATAGACCTTTTTATATTCTTCATAGCGACCAAAAATTAAATCCTCAGCGTTCTTCTAATTAATAGAACATTTTTCATTTATTAACATGTGGGAAGCAGAAAAGAGTTATCCATATAATTTAATTTTAATAAATCATTCACACATTGTATAAGATATTTTATATGATATTTGTTAAACAACATATAAGCCTCTGTTTTTCCATATTCTATGATAAATATAACATAGTTATAAAAATCATGAACAAGATCCTGAAAAATGAAATCAAAATTATCTTTAAAATATGATGCAAAAAGGTGCATAAATAACAAGAAATTTATTATCCATTTCAATGAAGAATCATATTTTTCCAAAAAGGATTTATTGACTATAATTTCTCCGAAAATGAACCACTCATCGTAATCATTGGAAGAAGGAATCGTTTTTGGGGAAGAACCTTACAATTTTAACATGAAGGCGTGAAAATTAATCAGAAAGGAAATCATGGAATAATTTTAGTTGAAGGAGAAAAACATCAACTCAATGAGGAAGAATCATCCAATATGGTACTCATGGGGGGGGGGTCCACCCTTTTATATAGGTGACCAGAGAGACATTTAATCCTCACGATATAATCAAAGAGTTGAGATGTTTTCTTAATTAATCTCACAGTTGTGATTGATCAGAAGATGATTTAATTAAAAAATGAACTATTGCGGTTTGAAAAAAAATTATCATATGGGGATAGAATATAAAAAACTAGGAAAAAATAAAATAGATTTATTATAAAAACTAAATGATATTGAAAAAAATGCCAAATAAAGTAATGAAATAATACAAAAATTTAGTGATAATAGGAATACTAGTTAGAGTTGAAAAGGCATATCATTATGATAATTCAGATCTTCTTCAATTTATTAAATTATTTAAATTACAATCATATTTATAAATTAAATTAAATTGTTTTTATAAAAAACAAAATATAGATGTATCGAAGGAAAAATTTAATTAGTTTTAAAAAAATGAATACAAAGAAAAGTTTCAGAATTTGATAATCTTTCCATAAATGATTTGGGAAAATTTAATTTTTTCTAATTCTATTATTCATTTCATATTTCTTGCTATATAAATTTTGTAATGAAACGGGAATCTTGAAAACCAGTTTTGAAAAATTTACGAATATAAATATTTTCAAAAACATAAATACTTACAAAACATATTTTTCTCTATATGAATAGGAGTAAATTAAGGTTAAGAGATTTGTAAAAAAAATAAGTATATGTGAATGATCAATTAAAATTGATCATTCTTATATAATGATTAATCAATTAAAATCTATCATAGGGTAAGGTTTTTGTGAAAATATCCACAGGTTTATTCTTCTAATCTGATATATTATAAAATGATATCACTTTAAAGTGTTTTATAACTAAGAATGTGATACCTAATATATATGTTTTTTTTCCTAGGAGTGATGCTAGGGGATATTAAATAAATAAATGGCACAAGTATTTAAATATTTTATTTGAGATTTAGTAAAACACATGCAATAACTAGTGAGTGTCTATTGTATCAATATCACTAGAGTATAACCACTTCCTACTGCAATATATTTGGCTTCTCTATTGAAAAGTTATATCAAGTCTAGTATGTTACAAGTTCAATAAACAAATTAATCATATATGAAATGAAATGTTCCAAATATACTTATCATATCCACTATACATCCAAAAAGGTCAGCATGTGAAAAACTGTATAATTCAAAATAATTTACATATAAATTACATTGTCTTTAATCTATTTTTCCAATAAGATATAAAAAAATTAGTATTAATAATTTAAAATTTGATTATGTTGGATTCTCTTTATATCTTCGATATAATAATAAAGAAAAAATTTAATCTGGTCAACTAGTAGTTATGCATAGTAATATTTTTATCATAACTGTAAAAGTTTTTTGATTATCTAGTTACCCAAACTTATCAAGATCATGTGTATTTGAGGAAGCATAGGGAGTACTACTACATTTTGTATTCCAATATCCATTGTTTTTATGAAAATATTTTGTATAAATTTTTAGGATATATACAAACATTATGGTTTTTTATTAATTTAGAAAAAAATGTTATCTCACCAATAATACTAATATCGAAGAAAAAATTTATAATATGAAAAATGGGTTGTCTTAAAATTTGTGGAGGAAGTTCGAATAGAATTTCATAAACAATGATTTTTACTATAATTTTTTTTAATTTTTCTATAAAATTGTAGGATCCACTACTCCGTTAATTTTTTTTCAATTACTAAAATCGTGATAACCTACTATACCAAGATATAGGGGTTTACATAAGGCCATATAATGTTTTTATGTTTAAATATGTATTCAGAATGTTTTTTATTTTCAAAATGAGGGGTTGGTCAATAGAAAATTCATCCTTGACAAATCCATTAAAAAATGTAGTATTTACACCCATTTTAAAATGTTTGAAATTGAATAATGTTGAAAAGTAGAGTATGGAGAAAATAGATACTAATAGAGATACTGGTGCATTTGTTTCATTATATTCTATTCCATCTTGTTCATTGTTAATTTTGGAAACAATACTCTATTTATTTCTAATGATTATTTCATTTTAATAGGATATTTTTTTGAATACCCATTTTCCCAAATTATGGATCTTTCTATAGTTCATTTAACTATAGTCGAAATATTTTTCTTCTTAAATTTATTTTCCTAATCATTAATACCCTTAGTCCAATCCTCATCATGTAAAGCATGATATGGAGTTTTAAGTTCAAATTAATAATGAAAAAAAAACATGTTATATTTCATTCCATTAGGATATTCTAGTCCTAACTAGTTGATCAATATCACCAATGTTATTATAACTAGGATGATTCCAAATAAATAACTAAAATGGGTTTATTGAAACAAATTAATCAACAAAAGGTAAAAAATATTTCAGAGTAAATACTTCATAAACCATTTCCTGGGAATTTTCGTAATGATAATTATTTTCTAACAAATTTTGAAAATCAGATTTAGAAAACACATCAGAGGATAATGGCTTTGTATATTTAAAAACAAAAGTTTATGGTTTGTAAAATTTAATATGTAATTATTCCTCAATAATATAATAGTTTTTTAAAAAAAATATGTATTAGATGTAGTGGAATAACCTTAAAATATACCTTCATAATATTTCAGTGGGATTTTTTTTAATTTATCCTTCTTATTAAAGATTTATACTTTTCATCAAAATACTATTAATTAAGAATCATTTGGTTTTTATCATATCCATAATTAATACGGTTTTTTATTAATTAAAGGACTTATTAAAAAACAATTTATATCATAACAAGTATTAATGACAACATTATCCAAAAAATGTTTAGAAATATATTATTCAATCAACATAGTTATTATTCTTATTTGAATAAAATGTTTTATTCTTTTAAAAATCCATTTTTATGAGGAGTTCTTGTAGATTTAATGTTATGTGCAATCAATTTTTACAATAAACTTCTCTAAAATCATAATTTAAAAATGTTCAATAATGATCACTATAAATAGTTAACTTGTGGAGGTTTCTCTTGATTTTAAAATTTTGTAAAAAAAGTTTTTAAATTAAAAAAGGCTTTATATATATCTGATAGAAATTTGACCCATCCGTTTCTAGTGTAATCATTGTCTGTAAAAAATACATTGTATTTTTCCCCAGTACACCTAGTTTCCATAGGCCCAATAAATCCATGTGCACAAACTATAAAGAATACGATGTTGAGACTTCACTAATAGATTTTAAGATATAATTATATTTCTTACCTTATTATCATGGGTCGAATAATATTGAGTAATGATATATAACCGTCGGTAGATCATTAATAGATATTTTCTTATTCAACATACAAAAGATCCTATGGTTATAGTGTTTTATCCATCCTTTCAATAACCATGATTGATCATCCATTTCACTAATGTAATATAATACATAGATCCTATGTCCTTCTACGTTTAGTGCATATACATTCTCTTTCTTATGGGTGGAATGAATGAATTAATCCTCTGAACTATGTACAATACATTTATCATTACAAAAATTCAACATATAACCTTCATACAATAATTTATTTATTCATATAAGATTGTTCTAAAGTCCTTCAAAAAACAAATCATTTGAAAATAAAGCATTACCATGATGAACTATGTTAGCAATTCCGATAATGTATCCTTAATGATTATTCATGTAGGTAAAGTTTTTATCTTTCATCATGATAACGTTTTATTTTTTTTATACAAGTCCTATAATGGGAAAATATACTATCGATATGCCAATTTTTCATGATCCATGTAGCTTCTCTATCATCTAGAAAAAACATTACACTTTTTCCACAATCCTTATTTGTTTTGAATAATTTCAGAAAAAAATTTCATTGAAACCATAGTTGTTTTAAAATATAATATTTCTATAATCCTTGATATATAAATTTATTTAAATAAAAAAAATTCCAAATACATCCACTTCAACACATTGTGATAAATGGATAATTTTTAATAAAAAGAAGTTGGAACGAAAAATAGTTTTTTATATGTAGATACCATTATATAACATCTTCGATTAGAATGAATTTGTTTATACATCTTATAATTGTTTTATTTACCATTTTTAATTTTTGAGAACATTTTAATTCCAAAAAAATTGAAACATTAGTTTAATAACTAAATTATTATACCCATTAGTAATAGTTTTCGGATTGAGTTTTTCAAAATACATTTGAGAACTATGAATTTCAGAAATTTATTTTTCAAGATCATTACATATTGATTAATTTCTAAGTGATTTCCTATCATGATATTCAGAATGTTCGGATAATTCTTTTGTTAAAATATTTATCGTTTAATTTTTCTAATATTTTTTTGTTAGAATCAATGAAAATTTTCATTTTCAAGGATAATATAATTATGAAATACCTATTCATTTGAAATAAGAGTATTATAATGTAATGATGATGATTCTTTATTTGTTGATTTCTCATTTTTTTCATTACCAGATTCGGGATAAGTATAAATTTAAGATAAGTTTGTATGGTTCTCAGATGTGTGTAACTTTTCCAAATGAAAATTTTCAGTTCCATTATTATTTAATAAATACCAATGTTATTCAATATAGAACTATTAATATCTTAAGAATTTTTCAACGAATATCATCCACTAGACCTCCATGGATCATTTTCATTTAGGACATTATTTCATTTTTTTCTATAATTTTTTTTCTTGATTCCATTAAAAATTCATATCCTTCTTATCTTTATTTTTCAGCCTAGAACAATACAGTATGATATGTCTATCTATATTACACTCATTAAAAGTAACATAAGAATCATTATTTTCATTCCTATCATGTTACTTTTATTATACTTATTTTAAATGTCTTTCTTACCAACTATATTGTTCGTCCTCCAATAAATATTTCCTACCTCACTTTTAAAATGATAATAATATTCTAATTCAGATTGAATAACCACATTCTTCTATCTTTAGTTTGTATTTTTTTTTTCAGATATTGAGATTTAGAATGTAAGGTAGATGTTGTTGAAAATGAAACAAAACCATTCTTCTTTTTTTCTCTACATCTTTCTTGGGTTTACTTTCAATCTACGTCATGGTTCTAGTAAGATCATTCAGAGTGATATTAAATACCTTTCTATTTTCATTAATACATGTTCTATAATATTCAAATTTATTGTGAATGATGTATTTGATTTTCTCTATAAGAATATCAACATAAAATCTTTTATCACCGATGACATAAAAAGTGTAAATAATTTTCATTAATAATTAATGATTTATAACAAGATATTCACCTTGTAATAATTAAAATGCTTGATAATGAGATCTATGAATTGATATCCCAGTCTCAAACCCCATTTATGTGGAAAAGTGTATAACATAAATATATTCAAAATAATATTTTCTTCTTCATAATATGAAATATTTCTAAAAATTTACCTTGTCATAGAACCCTATAAAGTATTAGTTTCTTTTTATGTAAGTCGATATTCAAAATTCTCTTGATTAATAAAGGCTAGGAATTCCTAAACATTTATACTCTAATCTCTAGTGATCATTACAAAATTATAAAATCATGTTTTAATAACAATGGTATTCATTCTATGTCTCTAATATTTAGAGTTTACTCTCTCAAAATTTTGTGGTCAATATGAATTTAGATTATTAATCAATGTGACATTAATTCTTGGTATCATTTAAAATAAATAAACAATTCTATTTCCAAAATACATTATTGTGTAACAAGTATTTATGAAAAATAATTTTACAATAAAATTTTACAAACCTGAAATAGTAAAGAATATAAAAATGAAACACATGTTTGACTAGGGGAATCCTCTAGTGATACATTTTTTTATTTCAATATGATTTATATTTATATTATGATCATATAATATATTCCCTATACTTCAATTACAAGATGGGTGATTAATATAGGTTCACAAAACATTATGTTAATGAATATTCAACTATATAATTTACCAACCTCTTTAATAACAGGATTACATTAGGGATTAACCCACATTCTGATTACTTATGAATATCATAATCAGGTCAATACTGATATGTTATTTACTAAATTTCATAACCAAATACGATTAAATGTACATAGTTTTAAATCTTAATCGTTAAGGTTATGATTATATTGGTCTATAAAGGATAACGTATTTAGATATGATTATATCTTAAAAGAATATATAATTGTTACTAGAGTAATGTCATATTCAGAGATGAATCGATTAAATCATAGTAATACAATTGTATTGTAATAAAATCTATTGTGATAAACAATATACAAATAGAAAAATTAATATAAATGTATCACTTTATATTATGTGCACCAGAAATAAAAAGACCTGCATGAAAAAATTAATACAAAAGAAAACATTCATTTAACTGAGAGAATAGTCTATCCAATAAAATAAGACAATGGTTCTCTTATTGTGTACCTACATAATAGTCTATTTTTCCCTTGTCTCGAATGCCTGATTATGATGATCAGCTTATCTATATACATATCTTCCCCATCCCTCGATCCTTTATATCATAGTTTTCCATTCTATCCCTACAATCACTCATTCATGAATAATGGAATCTCAGTATCCCTAGCCTTGGAAGCCCGTAATTGTATCCATAGAATGAGGCGTGCAAAAAAAATTATTAAAAAAATTATTTAGAAGACATCCTAACAATATTTTATTTGAAAAAACAATCTCTATTGAAATATAATAAAAAAACAACATGTTGTTCACTCATTTTATACTTTAGAAAAATTGTGTGTAAAAGAAATCTACAGTAACACAAATCAATTCAAACGATGCGGTATTTATTGGAAAATACCAAATGATTAAATTTCATTCACAACAGTCATATTTATATGATTTCATCACAACAACATTGATTGCTGGCACTTCATGTGATATGTTATAATGGAAGATCTGACATCATTTTGATTTACAACATTATAGTGCAAAAGATGTTACCTTACAATAAAACATTGTTTTTACAAAATCATAATTTAAACATAGTAAATCCAATGTATTTAAATATATAATGACATTACTATATTCTCTATGAGTTTTATTTTAATTTTTATCAATTTTGAAATCATTCTAATTATAAAGACATTGTTAGTATGATTTCATGATACAATGTCTAAAATCAATTTTTTTAACGATGAATCTAATGTTTCTCAAATCTATAATCAATATAATAATAATGATAATGTATGTTAGTTAAAATTAATATAAAATTAAAAACCAATCTATGCAAGATTTAATTCATGTTTTCTAAAAACGGAAAAAACAAAATTGTACATATGAAATTATTATCATGTATTTATGAATGATTTTGAGTTATCTAAAAAATTAATGTAAATTACATAAGTGTATAATTTTTACATGATAAAAAATTATACTCTCAATACATTAGGTACGTAATTGAGTTGTTTAATGTACAATTTTATATAAAAAGGGACTATATTTTACTTAATGCTATGAAAGTAAAAAAAAATCTAGTTACTTTATATTTAATATCTCTTATGATAAAATATTGGTCAAAGTGTGTTGTATTTAAATATAACTGTATATATTGATATTATTAAATTTATTTTTATGAAATAATTTTATTTTTAATTTTTGGTAATTATATAATGTCCAAAAATGTTATTCCACACTGATGCAATATATATTCAATTTATAAAAATATAATTATAAATGATTTTAAATACTTTAAATGAATATAATTTGAATGGTTTAATGTGAGAGACATATTATATATATATGACATATTATTTTTTTGTTTCATATCATTATTTTCTAACTAATCCATTTTCATGATTTATTTAATATTAAATTATTTTAATAGTATCAACAACGGAAATAATAATTTTGTATTTAAAAATTATTTTATTAAATTATTTAAATATAATTATATAATTATATAAGAAATATTTGATTTTATATGGTCAATATGATCATAAATTTTCCATTTATGATCTACATTAAACATTATATATAATAAATTACAACTCATTATTAGTTTAAAAGGTTCCAACTATTGTTTAAATTTAAATTGATTAACCAAGGGTTAATCCAAATTATATAGTTTAAAATTACATGGAAAATAATCTACATTTAATTTTTGGTATTCATAAAATCCAAAACTAATTTATAATTGAAACCACTCCCATTTATAGGCATATGGTTTGCGAATAAATTTATATTAATTTAATCCTTTGAAAATTTCCCAAATTTCCCATCTCCTCAATTATAGAAGGAAACATCCTCCCTCAATTCCATGACCAACATTGGGAAATATACATCGAAAATTATCATATAATATAACTCTTATTGATATTTATCGAAATACAAGTATACAATTCATCATAAAATATTATCATTATTTCGATTTCATGGAGATCTAAAGAGTCATTTGAATGAAGAGGTAATCACATTAACTGATAAATTTATTTTATACTCATAATTACCTCCTATAAAACAATGATACTTTTCAAAAAATATAAAAGTAAATATTATATAATTACATGTAATTATTATAATTAAAACATCATTAAATACACATTTCCCATCAAATGATAAGAGGCATTATCGCCCATTCATACATACGACTAACTGTATCCACATATCCATTCAATTAATTTTTCATTATTATCTATAATGGATGTGTATTATGATAACTTCAATTTTTACAATTGATAATAATTAAATAATTAAATTCATTAATTTTAATATAAAATTTACCTTCTTGCCTTCCAAACCATTAGAAAATGATATGGTCATTCCTGCATACGTGTGGACCACCATCTCTATGAAGAAATATGATTCATTTTTTGATTACATTTTACATGGATGGTAAAGTGGACATATTTATGACTAAATACAATATATTTATATACAAAATTATATTTATTATGAAAATATAAACTATTATTTAACATTATTTTATTCAATAACTTGGAAAATGAAAACATGATTCATGTGTATGTACGACGTACTGTCACCATGAACTATGTAAATCATTTTTCAATCTCAAAATTTCATAAATAATTATAAATATATATAGTTAGTATATATATTCTTTATAACATTATTAAAATTTATGAAATTATGGAACAATGTTCACAGTATAAGGAAAATAATTTTCAAACTGAATCATGCTTGGAAATCGAAGCAGTTATCACATATAACATTGATTTTATTAACAGATAAGTACTAAACATGTGGTAAGATATAATATATAAATTATTAATGGTATGATATATATGAATATGTTTGTGTAATAAATTTATAATTAATAATAATTTATTATATAGGATTTTAGAATATGAATGAGGAAAGTAGAGAGTTGAGGTATTAGATTTATTTCTCAATCATATATTTATCATTATTTTTATTACTTGAACGTTATTTAATGAAATTATAAGATTAATATCTAATGAATCCCTTCCAATTTATTATACCCATGTTATATCATGATATTTTTTATTTTTCTAAATATTTTACATAATATTCATAGAATAATTTTTTGGATAATTTACTTTATTTTCCCTTTGGTTGAAAAATAATTTATCATAAATGTCTATGTTTTTTTAAAAAAATATTTTAAATAATGTTTTTACTATTATAAATTGATTGTTTAAAATAAATTGTAACCATATTTTACATTTCTCTATTTTTTAATGAGATATATTCTTCATTATTTAAATTAGATACTTTGGGTTATTTTCGAAAATAGTATTGAAGGAATTATTTTTTAACATACATGACATTATCAAAAAATTCCTACATCATGAAACCATAATTATTTGAATCTTAAAATAAAATTTTACATTTATATTTTCTTAGAAAATGGTTTCTTTAATATGTTCACATTTTTTAGTTTCAGAGATTTTTTTTTAAATATGAAAATTTTTTTCCCCCAAAAGAATTTAATTAAATTTTAATTGTATCTCTTATCATCATTTATAATAGGAATTGATTATAATTATTCATTAATTGGGATTTAATATAGTAATGCTACACATTTTCATTATCAATATATATTTTTATTATGATGAAAAATATTTGTGGAATACATTTCCATGGGTTATTCTATGATGAAGTGTTTATGAAACTCATTTCATTTCATGGGTTATAATGTGATGAATGTTTTTTAATTATGTTGAAAACATATGTATGGTTTTCATTATGTTAGGGTGGGATTTATATCTCCACAAATTAATTATGTAAATTATTTTATCTCATGAAATATTTTAGGAAAAAATATCTTTGTGTTTTATCTTTTATGGGAAAAAAGTCGATCCGGTTGATTATTATAGGAAATAGGAGTTGAGGTTTAATATTATGGTCTTATTAGTTGACCATGAAATTTGAAATTATTTTTATTCTTATGATGGTTCCACATAAATTTATGAAATGGATATATGTTTCATCATTTAGTTACGATGACTTTACATTCTAATTATTGATTCCTTTTGAAATTTCAATTTATATCAGAACACATGTGTATTATCATTTTACAATATTTTATTGACATTATATGTCATTATTATGATATCATATCATTATTATTAGCATATAATTTCATGTGATCATCCATTTATTTCTATAAATTTTATATTTATTAAGATTCAAATATAACCATTTTCTTATGTTTATTTTGTCCAACTTATGAATAATTTTTTTAGTTAGGTATGACTATGATGATTGATATTTTGGAAGATATTCTTTTGATATATTGAATATCATTATCAAAATAAAAAGATTGTATATCTCATTTCCAAATACATTAAATATTTATGGTTATTACATGGATCATATTGTTAATTATTTAATATTCATATAAATATATTTAATATTTATATATAAATTTTTTGGATGTTATAGTAGGTATTAGATAAGGGATTAGTAAATATTTAGAGATTAGGGATATAAAACATTCATGTAATCCCTAGTTATAGGTATATGTGTAAGATAAAATCCTAAGTTTTTGGAAACAATCATGAATGGAGTTGGTCAAACCTATGGAATCTTTTAATAATTATTAATGATTTAGAAATTCTATATTTTGATTAAATAAATAAATGGTTTTACATTGTGAATATTTATTCTCACACTAAGACATATTGTTTTATTCAAATAATGGAACCCAAAAGAATAATTTTAATTATGAATGTGATGGGATGTGAATGATTATCCACTTATGTATGAAAATTTTATAGGATCAAGAATGAAAAATAATTATGTTATAATCATAATACCTTCAAATAATTTGAATCATGCTATGTTACTAAATTATAAATAGAGGGATCAATATATAGTTTAATATTTCTAGGGGAAACATCCACATTGTATTAGTTGATATTTTGATATAGAGGTTGTTGATCCATCGATAAACACCATTAATAAAAATTTTATGTTCTTCAATGGATGAGTCAGGAAAATTGTTTCATACATGTTTATCATATGGAGGTTCAAGCATATATATATTGGAATCATATCAAGAATAAATTTCAAGGTGGTGAAATTTAAATCATGGAATTGGATGACTTTAAAGGTATATTCATTAGTAATTAATTTCCTCATATTCTACATAAAATAATTTATAATGAATTTAATTAATAGAATAATAATAATGAGGAATCCATTGGTGCTTATGAGTAAAATTTTATGTGGATTGTATGCTTTTACTCTAGATTGATGATCGACACTAAAAGTAAAATTTATAGACTATTTTGTGGAATAAACCCAAGACTATGAAAGTAATTAACCATAATAGACAATAGTACTTATGGTTATATGTTTGAACATGTAATGAATATAGAAATGGAAATCTGGCATTCCTACTATTACTATATATTCAAATAAAAGAAATAATATTTCTCATTAATCCTCATAGAAGCTACATAGTTGAATGATTTTCTAGTCATAAACATGCTAGAATTGTGGAAACAAACATTAATGGAAGTGTTTGAATGGAAATTAGAGGCTATTTAATCATGAAATAGAAGATCATAAATATCGTGAATGTCAAAAGGTGATGAATTTTCTAGTAAACGTAATTGAACAAATGAATATGGAAACTAATTCACCAACCATGAATAATTTATTTAAATATAAGGATTAAATTCACTATATAAACCATTTATTGAATAAAATGGGTTTTTTATGATTTTCCTCAATAACCACTTAAAACCAATGTAATAATAAAATGTTATACAATCACGACTTCTGAGGTTTTTTATAAAAATGTAATGGGTAATGGTACACATACTATACAATATATAAAATATAATGTTTTAGATAATTATGGATTAACCCAATATTTTATTTATTATGATATTGATATGGGAATCCTCATTTCACCTCAATTATTTGATGTCTATATTGCTCTGAATTTTCCTAATGGGTCACTGATGAAATCTCAAATCTATAGTTCCATATGTTTGGAGTCTTGGGGAATTCAATTATTGAAATCCAACGAGCTTCCCTATAATTCAATTTAGTATAATTTATTTAATGGATTTTCATTCTCTATATAGATCCCATATCATTTTCCATGGAAGTAATTTCAAATTTTATATTAATAATAAACTTATGATTATTAATCGATATAATGATGATTATGAAAATATAATTGTAATTTTTTCCTCAACATTTATCTTAATTCCTATACAATAAGGTTATAAATCTTATATGGTAAGTAAGAAAATAAAAATTAGACATAAACAATTTTTATGGGATTTTGTTAAATTATATTTGGA
The DNA here is from genome assembly GCA_963277665.1 of Viscum album. Lineage (NCBI taxonomy): Eukaryota > Viridiplantae > Streptophyta > Magnoliopsida > Santalales > Viscaceae > Viscum > Viscum album. The sequence continues at coordinate 1,160,855,158 of OY728120.1, read as the reverse complement.
TGAATTGTATGGTCTTCCATTGAATTCTGATCGTGAGTTTTCAATAGTACTAATATATGGTACTAATTCTATTTCAAAAACACTTTGTATAATGGCACAATTTTGTTTCATGATTTAAAGGAATGGATTTTGGGGAATCTTGAAATGGGATTTATTCATCGATGTGTGTTACTAGGGGGTTCACCTATTTTTTTATCGTTAATAAGAAAGATGTATCAATATGATTATACAATTTTTATCAACAAATTTAAAAGATCTATATCAAGAAAAAGTATCATATACATGATATTTATGCCTTATTTTATCAATTATGATGATATTATTAATTTCCATGATTTGAGTTCAATATATATATCATTAATTGAGGATTATGAAAGGGGATATACCCAATATGACATTCCATAAAAGGTATTAGTAATATTAATTAATTAAAATTCATTTTGACTAATTAATTAAACCCTAATTCTAATGGATTTAATGAATAGATTATTTATATATTGCATTGATCAGTTTTTGTTAGTATTTATATATGATATTCTAGTACAATAAAAGATAAAGGAAGATTATGATGATCTCTTGATCATTACACAAATGACCCTAAGTAAGCATAATCTTTATGAAAAATTTACCATGTTTAAATATGGGAATGTTGATGTTTCATTGATTGTTCATATAATTTAGGTGACAGTATATTCATAGATCATTTAATATATTTGTTGTCCGAAAATTTATAAGAACACAATTAGTAACTCAGATTCACATTTTTTTGGGTTGCCTAGATATTATAGTGGATTTTTTAGATATTTATCATGATTTTCTAGTCAGCCAACTATGTCGACTCAGAAAGGAGTTTAGTATATTTTGATTGAGGATTTTGAATTTAAAATCAAGGAGACGAAAAGTTGGTTTGATAGTTCACTTATGCTCATACAACCCTATAGTGGATAAATTTTTGTGATCTATAGTGATTCAATAAAAACAAAATGGGATGTTTCCTCATGAAAAAGTATATGGGGATAGATTATTCCTTGTTCTAATAAACGTATGATGAAAAAATTTTACATAAATCATTATTTCGAGTGAGTAGTGGTAATTTTTTTATTAAAGAAATTGAGTAATTATCTTCATGGGGAATGGTGTGAAATATATACTAATTTAAAAATTATATATTTTAATTTTACTTAAATGATATGATGATTCACCAAAGTATACGGCAGGAGACAATTAATGACTATGACAGATCAATACATTTTCAGATTAGGAGGGTGAACATTGTAGCAGATGAACTATCTTAAAAGAACCATGATAGCCTATCTATAATGAGGAAAAATATTTATCTAATATTTTAGTAGATTCAAAGAATATATTTAGAAATATTATAAAAAGTGGTGAAATATTATCTTCATCAAATAAATTTTCAACCATATATTAATTTGAAGATTAATGTGGTGAAAAAGTATGATGTTGAGCTGTAGAAGATGTTAACTAATTTTCAGGAGTTCAATATTGATTGTGTGGGATTAATATTGATTAATAACTATGTCTATATCCCTCCCATAACATATTTGAAGAAGCATAAGTTGGAAGAAGCTAATATTTCATCAATATCTATTATTTATTTATGAATGAATATATATACATACATTAATGGGTATTTATGTTGGGTTTAAATCATATGGGATATTGAAATATATATTAATTATTGACTTTTTAATTAGTAAGTTAATTTTGAGATGAAAAAATATAATGGTTTTTTATAAACATTAACTAAACCTAAATAGAAATGAGAAAACCAAACATTAGTGTTTATCATCAAACTACGCAAAAAATTTATAGTCCATCATTCTATATTGACAATAGAAAAATTATTTATGAAGGAACCACACATTATTTCTATATCCAAATACATCTGTCCAGAAAATAATGGAATAATATATATTTAGGAATTGGAAATATTACATGGAGTTATACCTTTAATTCTATCTGATTGGGATATGAGGTTTACTAAAAAAAAATTAAAGTAGTATTCCAAAGGATATGGCTAAAAATAAGAGCTTTAGTACAGAATATCAATCATAAAAAGATATTATATCGGAGATAACAGTTAACACCCTAGATGAAATACTATATTACGAATTAATGTAATTCAAAGTGTTTTAGGATCATTACCTTCCTCTAGTATAGTTTCATTATAATAATACCTCTTAATCATGAATTCATATGGATCCTTTTAAATTAATCTATGGGAAAATTTGAATAAATAAAATTTTCTATGACGAAATTTTATAATGAAATATTTTAGGACCAAAAATAGATAATGGAATAACATAGAATGCCATAACTATTTAGCATCACATTAGGTAAGCTCAACGTTAGCAGAAAAGATATGTTGGAAATAATCAATGTGAATTAGAATTTATTGTTTTTGAAAAGGATTTTCAATGAATTTAAATATAGATAATGGTTATGACATTTGGTTGTAAGGTAATAATAATCCTCGTTATATTTTCCCATTAGTCATTTTTTATTCATTACAAACAGTTTCATATTGATTCATGATTCCAGCAAACCTATCTTCTGTTCATGATGTGTTCTATGTATCTCTCCTAAGAAAGTACATAACAAATATTTCACATTTACTAAACTCATATGTCATATCACTAGTGCATTATAGTTCATCTAATGAATAACTGATATAAATCAATGATTCCAAGATAATGTGATACATATCTTGAAAACATTACATATTAATGTTCCCTAGAGAATCCTGGAATTTAAATACGATGTTTGGGATCCTATTGATGAAATGAAACAGATATAACCCAATTTTTGTGTATAAAAGTGATTAATTTTGTTGTTTAAATCCATTTTTAGTGGTATATAAATTTTCACTCATTTATTTTTATGAAATACTTCTCTTTGAATAATTTCATTTTATCGATGTCTTGAGTTACACACAACAGTGACTTCAGAATACCCACTTAATATTATTAAAATATTATGTCTCAATTATTTCATAAATTCCGGATTGAAAAGTAATAAAAATGGTAACTATATTATGAAAAACATAATATATAAACATTTATAAAATGAATTTTGTTATTATTCGTGATTAAATAAAAAAATATAGCCTTTTAAAGTAAAAGTGATGTTTTTTATAATTTTTTTTATTTCCTCCATGTATTATATATATAAATAAAATAAATCACTATTGGACAATTATTTTATTAAAATTTATATATGATTTACATGATATTTTTTAATCCAAAAAAAATATTTTTTTTGTATATGATAAGAACAAATCAATTTTTATACATAAAACAATAATTTTTATAAAAGAAAATATTGTTGCATGGTGAAGGATTATTTTAAAATTCATATTGGATCTATTTGATATTTAATTTAATTAAATTTATTATATATTTTATATAATGAGGTTAACATAAGGTAAATTTTCTCCATTTATGTTTGGTCAATATGAGTAGAAACATTTGTAAAATTTATCACCTTGGTAATGGGAAATTCTATGATAAATGTATGTATTAAGACCCAATTTTTTCACCCTAATTAAATATTTATGTAGTTAATAAAACCATTATAGATTTAGGTTTTTCCATTATATATTTAATTATTTTTTAAAAAATTCATTATATATTATTTAAGTCATGAAAATTTAAAAAATGGAACTCAGATTCATATTATTATCTCTATTGTGTCCACATTTGGAAAGAAGTTATTTATGAAAGAAAATAATTTCTCAAATTCATATTAATAAAATTAATTCCCATATATTATTTTTTTTTAAAATTTTTAGTAATTATACAATCACGATAATTTCTTATACGACACTGATGCCATATTTCACCTATTAATGAAACAAATAATAAATAATTTTAAAAATATAAAAAGTCCTATAATATGAATACGATAATGGGTCCCATTAGTTTTATAGATATATATTACCTGTTGTATATGTTTCAGTTATTTATGTTATAATTATCTCTTTGAATTGAAATATTTACATGTAAATTTAATTAATAGTTACAAATTGACAACAAAAAAAATTTCTAAAATTTTATTTTAGTAAATTTAATAAAATTAAAAAACTCTTGAAATAAGACAAGGTGTGTATTTTTTTGTAAAATGTGTGAAAACTTATCCATTTATGGTTAAATTTTCTCCTTATATGTAAAAAATTACAATCCATTAATATTTAATAATGTTTCTAAGCTAGTTAAAATTAATATATATTACCTCTATGTTTATCAAAATGATAAGGTTTAAAATTAAATCGAAACATCTATATAATAAAATTTACGATATTATCTCAACCATATTTTAATCTATATTGAAATTAATTCCCATTTACAGGCATATATAGTTAATAATGAATTTATTATAATTTATTATTTTTAGAAAGTCTAAAATTTCCCCCATCACATCTTTGTTTTCTATTTTATGTATTTTTTACCTTTTTTAATTCTGGTCGAACCATTTCCCTGATGTTACCTTATTATTTTATGAGAAATAGAGAGTTTTGGGTGGAAGACCCAGGTACACGGTTGGCGAAAGTTTAGCAAAAACTGTGATCCCATCCGAGGTAACCATTTGGTAGAAAAAAAAATTTACCACACAAACACCGCATATTCATGGGCCCTGGACTAGAACTGTTAGACTGGTTAGAGTGTGTCACACGATTTTCCACACGATTTAGAAAACAATGAATAGTTACCATTGATGATTTCTATCTCATTAATATAAGGGGTATTTACCATTTTCCCTTTTTAAATTAATAATAATCATCCCCTCTTCTTCTGAACTCAATATTTTCATCAATATGAGGTATCTAAGCTCCCACAAACTCTCTTGAAACACATTTTTATGGGGTTCTTGTGGGATAAACATAAACAATAATGAATAAGTTGATTTATCCCTTGTTAATTACTTCTTTTAATAGTATCCTTCCCTCCTTCATGGGGTTATATTTTTCCCATAGATTGGGTTTCATCCCAAGGATTAATATTATGGTTTTTGGGGTTCATTTTAATTATTATGGTTCATTTTTTTTAATTTGTTGTGAGTTTATGGTGTGGTTGGAGATTTGAATTGTATATTGGCCATTTTAACACCTAAAGTAGGTGGTCCCATGTATAAACATTATTTCGTAATTTTATCTTGATTAATAAATTTAGTTTGTTTTTATATTTATATGTGTGGTTCGAAATCAGTTTTTGAAAGAGTTTTATATTTGTTTGATTTTTATGTGGCATGTTTATATGAAATGAGCTGTATTTTTTGTGAAGACCCATATTGTGTTACATATTAGTGTTTTATAATTTTTTCAAATAGTTTATTAAACTATGAATGGTATGTGAGTTATGTTTTTGTGTGGTGTTGGTGTGGTTTTGTTCTTAAAAGAGAATTTTTGATGTGTTTTATGTGCAAATCCATGTGAAACTTCTTGGAAAAATTTTATAAACATTTTAGTGATTTATAAAAATAATGGGATTGTGTGAAACATGTTTTGAAACAGTTTTGGTTTGAGTTTTATTTTAAAAATGGAATTTGGTGGTTTAAGTGGTGTTATGTGCCATGTAGAACTTATTTGAACAAAAAAGAGAAGCTCAAGTTTATAGGTGGGTCGACTAGGACCAGTATGTTAATGATTCATAAGTGGATATGACTTAGGTACACTTATTAGGATTTATGATAAAAAACTACATAAATGATAATATAGGATTGGAGACCACTAGGTTTTGGTTTTTTTCAACTAGTGGCTCGGGCATTATAAGATAGTTGGTTGTGGTTTCAATGCCACATTTCACTAAGATAATATGTACCTAATATTACATTATTATCAGGTGCATTAGGGTTATTTACAATAACTAGTGATCATTTTTTTATATCACACTTAACCTTGGGATATATTATATTTGGTTGGAATATTCAAAAGTTTGTGTCCTTTCATTAAATTTGATTCTAATTTAATGATTCTTTGTTAAAAACTTTTTCTCATTCAATGTTTATTTCTCTATATTTTTTACTAGAATATAATTTTTATGAACAATGAAATCTATTTTTCATATAATGGTTATAACATATAATATTCTCAAAGTTGGAATCTTACAGGGATTAAGCTAACACTATATATAGAAAATTTTGTGTTTGTAGACTTGGTAATGTGTAACATATGTAAGGGCAATGCTTTTGGAGATGAAGGTTTGTGTTTGTAAAAATCTTGTTTGGTGCGGTGTTGGTAAGGTGGCTTGAGGGTGATGAACCTTGTGATGTGGGGGTTTTTGAGTCATTCTTGATGTTAATTTTTGATGTTACCATTTTGGGTTTTGGTTTAAACTATGTAACTCAATTATGAAATTTTATTATGTGTTTTTCTTTGCATTTTCAGATTTAGTTTATTAGTTATTTTTGTTTATTTTATGATTAAAAAATTTGGGTATATTGATACCAAGATTATTTAGGACATCCTAGAACATGTTCCAACCTGTGGGGATAGGTAATGCACTCCAGGGCTTGCCACTGACTGGGTTGGGTGTCAGTTTGGATGAAGACTCTTCTTGGCTCATTACATCAACTCACCTCATTTATAAAAGGGAACCTCTATTCACATATCCTTAAAAACTATGAGATTTATATATCTACATAAATCTTCAAATTTCCCTCTTGGATATAACTAGACACATCTCTGTGGTTTTTTATTCACTATAACCCATCCTTAAATCTATTTAGAGGATATATAATTTATTCATTTCATGGAAGAGGTATTCTCCTCAACCAGTCACTTAATTTTCAACTCATATACATATATTATAAATATAAGTTATTTTTAATAAAATAATATATTATGTATCAAATATAATTTTACATTTAATTTTGATTTTGAAAAAAAAACATTATTCTCCCTCTTTCCCATTAAATATGAAGTGAATGTATTGCCCATGTGTATATAGGACATACCGTCACCACATTGCATAAACATTCCTTTTTTATCTCCTTATTTTATCAAAAGGTATTATGATGAGTTTAATGATTATTTAATATAATTATGAAATGATTAAAAAAATTAATTTTAATTTACTATCTACAGCCAGACCTTCTGAAATGCTGGAAAATAAAGATGTTGTTTGTTAGTATGTGTGGACTACCTCATCTAGAAAGTGATGTGATTAGTTTTTATATTCCACATTAATTTAATGGTATTGAGGATATATTTAATGAAAATATATGATATATAAAAATATATTATTACTCTGTATGGTGGAATTATTATTTTACATATTTTGATTTCATCATTTAAGATATGAAAAGAGCATTCATGCACTCCTCTCACATATCATCTCCATGAATAGTGGAATTCATTTTTATATCTATAATTTTAATGATTGATTAAAAATATACATATTATGAAGATATATTAATTTTATTCTTTTAGTAACATAATGAATATGATGTAACCATTATAATTGTATAAGGACCGAGACATTAAAACGAAAATATGGTTGGAAAAAGAAGTAATCATCCCATAGAACAATAATTTTAATAAAAGATTATTATTAAATACATATTAATATGTCAAAATTAAATCATTATTGGTATGAATAATATGATTATGGTTATAGAATACATGTATAATAAATCCATATTTAATATTATTTTTAAAAAATAAGAATAAGGAAAGGTATAACTTGGGGTAATGGATTCAAATTTCAATCATATTTTTATCATGATTGATTATACATGAATTTTAGTTAAGGAAATATATCAACATTATCTTATCTATAAAAGGAACATTCAAATCCTCTAATTATTTCTAGAAAATATTGTTTTTATTATTTCATTTTCCTCACTACATGTATTTAAGACACTGAAAATATAACTTTATGTAAAACCAATATGATTTCTCTAGTCAGTAAAATTATTTTTTCCAACATCCATGTTTTCTAAAAATTGTTTATAGAATGAGTTTACTATTTTCCTGTGGTATTTAAATTAATTTTCCCACATTTTTATATATTTTTTTAAAAAGGATATGAAAGGACTGTTTTTATTTTTTTGAAAGATGTACTTTGAGAATTATAAAAAATGTATCGATGTAATGTGTTTTTAACTTATATGGGGTGAAAAAAATATCAATCCATCTTCAATAATCAATGAAATGAATATTCAATTACAATATTTCAATTTTAATTTCAATGAAAATGGTTTCCTTATAAAATGAATATTTTTATTCTTTTGAAAAATTATATTTGTATCTCAAAATTGTATTTTCCTCTAGATGGTTTTAATGACCATTTCATTGTATATATATTCATCAATAAAAAGACACATTATATTATATATAATTTTATAGGGTTTGGATACAAGGAGACCATCCTTATTATTTTTTTGATGTAAAACTAGTATGACCATAAATGTTTACGAAGCATATTTCCATGGATTATGATATGATAAAGAGTATATGAAGTACAATTTATTTGATAAATTGTGATATGATTAATGTTTTATAATCATACAAAACACATATGTTTTGTTCATTAGGTTATATGTGGGACATATATTTCCTCAATTTCATTGGGAACTATATTATATTTCATTGTATTGTTATGAGAAATAAGTTGATGATCTTGATCTCTCAGAGGAAAAAAGTCGATGTTCATGATTTACTGTGTGAAATAGGTATTTGATTCCATTTCTAATTGTCTTGTTAGTTAACCTTGATATATAAAATGGTTTCAATAATTATTATGGTTCCAAAAATATTTATGACATGGAGATATGTTTCATGATTTAGTTATGATGAGTATTCATTATTTTGAAATGATTATTATTTATTCCATAAATTAGGTTTATGATCATTAATATATTGGATATGAACATTGTATTTTATATTCATGATATCATAATTTTATTTTTATTTTATTTTTATATTATACTTTCACATGATCATAGATTAATATCTCTCATTTTTAACGTTACGGATCATATGTTCTCACCCTTTTCTTATGATTGTTTCCCCCAAGTTGTGGAGAATGTTTATTTTATGGTATAACTATGAATTGTATAGTAAGGGAAGATAAATATTGGAGATGATGAATTTAATTCATAAAAATAAATAATTCTATATATATACTCCATAGGTTGTAATAGGTTTTTGTTATGGCATGGAACATTTTTTTGTGTATTGAATATTTTTCAACATAGATGTAATATTTGTGCTCAAAAAGTCTCAGATATTGTAAATATACCCATTTAAGTGTTACTCCCCTTATGCATATCAAAATCAAAGACAATATTCACTTTTAATTTATAGATAGTGAATATATTACATGAAAAGACATTGTATTTATATTTTAATAAAATCTCATGTTTTAAACATACACATATAATTATCCTTTGGGTATTCACTAACATATTATTATTATCATCCTTTAAATGAACAAATTAATACTAAAAATAATTACCCACTAAAAAGATAAAAACTAATGTGACTCAATATAATTTTATCCTTAGTTAATTAACTTTTATAAGGATTATGATAAAACTCCTAAAACCTCTAATAATAAAAATAACAAAATTTTTAGTCTCTTTGAGGACCAGTTATTTAGATACATTATTCTATAAAACTGAAAATAATTTCCCATCAACCACCCCAAAACCAACTTACCTCATAAATTATCAAAAGTTATACCAATCCTCAAATCCTACAGAAATAGACACATATGAAATGGTTGAGATCAAATTTTCTTAAGGGATTTCCAATCAACCGTTAATCATATATTAGATCAATGGAATATGATAAATCATATGAAAAGGAAAATTTATTATAAAAAAGAATATATAATAGTAAAATTTATCCATAAGGATACTAATACATGAAATAACAAATGGGAAAAATATTTTTTATCTTAAAATTACATAAAAATAGGATAATAAACATAATCCAAAGAGTATAATCAAAGGCATAGAAATATATAATGTTGTGGAAATTTAGTAAAACAATAAACAATGGGAAAATAATAATGTCAATGAATCATTATATTTTTATCCTATATAGGAAGAATGACCATTTAGTTTCTGATAATATATAAGAAGTCCTACATATTATGTTTTATGAATATCAAATAACGACCACCCTTTAAATTGTGAGAATATCTAAGAATGATAAAATATCATTTTATGATCATATTCAAGAAGGTACAACCTTTATTTTGGGATCATAACCAAGAAGGATTACACTAAATTATTTAATTAAATTTGTATCTATAACCAATGAAATTGGGGGTAATATTAGACTCCACCTATCATCACCCAACATTTTTTCTCCCACATAAAATTAATAATCATTATAACATAAAAAACCCGATAAATATAATGTTTTACATAAACAATTTGAAACATTATTCATGCAAGGGAATATTCACATACAAGTCGTTAATAAAAAGGTATTTTATCCATGTAAAATAAATTTTGTTTCATTGACATTAGGTAAAAAACTAGGTAAATACCACTCAATTGAGGTAATCAATTATATAGTACTTACACCAAACATATAACAGAAATGTTGTTTTAGTCATTCAATTTCCCAATCAATACATTAATTGAAATCTTAGTGAATACCCTTAATCAGGGGATGAAATGTATGGGTCTTATTTGGGAATTTAAAAGGAATAAAAACATTCTTCTACATAGTTAAGGATTAAGCAATATGATAGAATTGATATTCCATTTTATCTATTTAGAATTATTATTCATAGTTCATACAAAAAATAAGGTGGATCATTTGATATGAATATTATCATTTTTCAGTCATAATATTACTGAAATGAAAATTACAAAAATGAGAATATTTTTCTTAGATTTTTAGATGAAAAATATTTGAAATATGAAATAGATTTGTTCATTGGAATTAATTTTGAAAGAATGTTTTCATAAAAAAATAATGTAAAATGATTTAATTTAGAAAGAAAAAATCTTTTGATTTAACAATTCATATAAAGTGAAAAATTCAATAGAAAAACTTGTTTATATAGAAACCCTTAAGTGATTATTTTATTAAAAATGGAAATATCGAAAAATTTAAATTGATTTTGTTTAAAAACTTATTCAATTAAATTAATTGTAGTTCAATCATAATTTTTTAAATTTTCCAAATATATATTTTTATATCCAAAAAATTAAGAGTTTATTAAAATATACCATTTGAAACAAATTCCCTTTATTTAAACCCATACATTGAAAACCCAAATGCTTAAATTAATTATAGAACAAAAAAATTAGAATTAGTTAAATTGGTTGAAAATCTCACCAATAAAACCCAAAATGGAGTTAAATTATTTTGATAATATAATGGGATAATATATTAATTATAAGTGCTTTATCATAATTTAGAGAGCCATATTTCAAAATTGGGTTGAGATAAGAATCCTTATTACTTGAGAACATTTAAAATAAAACTATTTATGGAGAATGGAAAATAAATTTACTTTAAAATACATTGAAAAAATTAAACTGATTATTTGATATAATAATTATGATTTATAATCCCCATTTAAAATATATTTTGTGTATAACATGAAGTATGTCTCAAGAAATGGGAATGATGACCAATAAACACCTATAAAGTAACATAATCATTATATCAAAACATATTTGATAATGTGGTAGTATGGAATAATTTTAAAACCCTATGATATAAGGATTATATAATAAATTAATACTATATTAGTTTAAATAAATAAAACATGAAATGATAGTGTTCTTTAAATAATCATATTATAGAATGTGACAAATAAGTTTTAAAAACCCTTTGAAATATCATTATCATTCCTATAAAAAACCTATGAATGTTATAAAATTTGATAGAATATTAAAATAATTATATTGAATGAATATAATAATAAAAAATTCTCATTTCCGATATATACACCGAATTATGAAATATGTGGTGAATGTGAATCAATTATCAATGAAGCTAAATTTATATGAAAAAACCTTTATCATATATTGTATTTCATTTTATGTGTGCACCTATCCAACTAAAAAATAAATATAAAGTTATTAAAAACAAATTTCATATTTTTTCTATACATATTTCATATTCTATAGAATATATATTACCTCGTGATATTAATTTACTCAATAATTTACATTAATATTGTTTACTTGATGTTGTTGGAACAATTTCTCCATAAGACTGTTGGTATTTTGACAATTTTCAATGGTATTGAAAAATAGATTATTTACCCCAGAGTATTGGATGTTTGTATCTTTTATTGTTCCATTATCATAATATATATATATATATATATTTCAAAAAAGGACTAACATTATGAAACATTCCTTGATATAATAATTTATTGTGTTTAAATTTACTGTAATAGTTAAACAATTTCTTTAGTTATATTCATTCCCATATTTCAATTTAACAATATTAATAGCTTTATGAAAATAATTTTTTCAAATTTAATAATTTTTTAATTTTAAACCATTTCTGTGGTATAGGGAAAAAAAAATAGATCATTTAGTGTAGCAATTAGTCAGCACATACAAGGACGACACAATCATTTTCAATTTAATGAATGGGGTAAAAATTTATTTTTAAAATTTATAGGATTTATAATCATATATATTATATTTTTTATTTAAATAACTATTTTGTACCATGAATTAATATAGGATTAAAAAATAAACCATGTGATTCTTTGATGCAGTAGTCCTAAAAAAACTCAGGGCATAATCTTACTTTTTGATCAAATTATTTTGAAAGGAAGTTGAAATAAGGATAATCCAGTTGTATAATAAAATTTAATAATTTTAATTATAATTTTTTAATAATAATTTCATGTATATAGAATATTTTAGGTGTTATATGAATAAGATAACTGGTAGATTTATATTGATAGCACTACCCCTCCCATTGGATGTTCCCCCTTATGAAATTCCTTAATGCTCAATAATAAGGTCATTATAGAAGATAAATATTATTACCTATAAGTGAATTTTGATTAGATAAAAAGGTATAGTTTGGAAGTTCTAAAACATGTTATATTGTGGAGAAACGTGGTGGATGTGATCCCCTTTTATAAGTTGAGGAAAATGGATTTTTTATAAATGCTTCGTTCATCTGAATGATGATAGCATTCTATTAAAGTGTAAATGTCTCCAAATGTTGTCCAAAATTTATTGGATGTTTTTTAGGGATTTGAAATCCTAAAATATTAATTTTCATACTTATATTGATCTTTTTATTATCCTTTATTAGTTATATTTTTTTACAATTTTGTTTTTACCTTGGTCACTAGTTTTTTATTAATAAATTCTTTTTTTTAAATATAAGAAAAAACAAATTACAATTTTTTATCCTAAATATTCCATATATTTAATTCAATTCAACTACTACCAATTAGAAAAATAAATTTTATATTAAATAATATTATAAATTGAAAACCCATTTTTTATTAAAAAATTGGGTCTTAACTATAAGTAGGCAACCTTAATCATTACATAATCGGAATTTTGGTAAATAAATTACATCCTTTCACATTGAGGATGTTTTCAGGATTATTGATTTTGATAATTATGAATTAACTATTACTTATAAAATATTAAAATGTTTAAAATTATATTCTATGCCATTTTTTTAGAAAAATAAAACTCATTAAATAAAAAATGTTTTATATTCTTTATATAAATATACTTGATTTCTGAATTTCTCTTTCCCTTATAACATGTGAAAAACATTGGATGATTATAAAATTCTGAGTAAGGGATATAAAATAAAAAAGAGAAAACTTTTCCATGAGCTCATAAAGAAAAATGAAATCATACTTTTTAAACATAAAACATAATCTATTTAACTTACCTCATAAAATCATAAGATAATTGGAATAAATCATAGAAAAAATCATAATTGTAAATTGTGGTATCCATGACATAGTTACTTTTTATTTTTCACATCTACATAGGGAGTAAACTTCTTGGTTATGTTTTGAATACCTATCACAGTATATTTCTTAAGTATCTAAAGGGAAACCTTAATTATTACCATTTTCACTTTACCCAATGAATTGAAGAGATATCACAAGATTACCAGTCCTTAGATTATCATGGAACAACTCATGTACATATGAAATTCCCTTGAACTATAACATAATCATAAAACATAAAACAAGCATAAAGTAAAGATAACATTTCAGCATTTTAGTCACAATATATCATTTTATGATTTTGGCATAATCAATGATTTATAAAAAAAGTCAATTCCAAAAAACCTAAAAAGGTTATATGGTGTTTATAATCCTTTTAAAAACATTACGGATTGTTAAATAATCTAAATATCTATTAATTCTTGTCGCAGCAGAAAGGTCATTGTCACCGAGTACATTAAAAATAAATTCCTTTTGTCATTTCGTAAAATGCTACATAAAAAAATATTACTTTTGAAAACCATCGAAATTAATTATAAAAATGTTTATAATTATACACCGTATAAAATAATGTGGTGTATTACTTCAAAATATTAATCAATGAATGGAGATTGAGATGAAGTTCCTTACCTTGAGTCTCATGTATCTTGTTAATTATTAATCTCCATAAATAATAAAATTATGTCAATTTTTACATGATTCCAAACTTTTTTCAAGTTTATTATTCCTTTTATTTAACATATTCCCTTTCTATAAAAATCATATAATTATTCAATTTAATATGGGTCGTTTTGTCAATTTTTGGTACTTGACTCAAAAATTAACATGTCATAATTACAAATTATCTATATCTACAAAAGATGGATATCTATAAAATAGTATTAATGATTTAAATATCATATATATTCAGTATATATATGTATTAATAATACTACATACATTTGAAGATAATAAAATAAATGGACTGTTCATGGAGATGGTAGACCGTACATACGCATGAATGGTGCTTTCATTTCATTGTCTTATTAAAGGAATGAAAAATAATTGATAGATAAATATATAATAATTATAGAATAATATATATGTTATTTATGTTAAATTATTTCATTAATTCCATCGTTTATAAGTTCCATGTATGTAATTAATGAGTCTTATCACATTGAGGGTGCGGTAGTCCACACATCATCAAATGAACTTATCGTAATTACACATTATGGAAAGAAGAAAGGTAATTTGTAAATAAATAAAACATAAATATAGAAATAATATAAATATCATATATATCATATATAAATACAGTTCCATCATAATGGCATCCATGGGAGGTGGTAGTGGAATATTGAACAATCATCGTTTCATGAGGTAGTACTTCATCATACATAAAAACAGTATGTTTGTATCCACTCAATTGAGGGTTTTATAAGTTTAGTACGAATAAATATCATAAAAAATTCCTAATATATTGAGGATATTATTTTTTTAAGTAATCAATGAATTAGAAAATCATTAGGAGTGTAGAATGAAAATAAATGAAATGAACAAGAGAGAATACATTACTTCTAAATCTGGAAACTTCATCCAATTTGAGGCAAAATGATTTCTTTTATTTCTGTGTCCCTAATGTAATACTTCTAGGAGGAATGGAGGGATTCTATAATTATTTTTTTGAAGATTTTTTTGAAATAAAAGGATTTATGTGTGAGATAAAGTGAATAAAAAGTTCCCTTTTATATAAGAGGTGAGGGCCATATTAAGAAAGCTTTGAAATATTAATTTATTATAAATTCAACATATATTAAAAAATTTCCGAAACCCATTTAATTATAAGATTAATGTTTTTGGTTAGAATAAACAGTATTAATCATTGTTAGACTAGTTGAGATATTTCTTTGATCTCTACATTTTAGTTTAACTATAATTTTACCCTTTTAAATCATTCAATGATATCATGTTATTTACAACATATGGGATAATGTAATTACCATATCGGGTAAAAGGACCCATGAAAAGTCATTAATGATTTATTCGGACTTATATTAAACAATTTTTCAAATATTTTATTTTTTGGAATTTAATATCATTTAATAAACTTTCTTATATTTTATGTAATGAATTATGTCAATGTTGGACAGTATTCATACTTTACATTTTAAAAAATTCATAACAACCAGATTACATAAAAAAATTGAATTAATACAAACATGCCATATTCATGTATAAAATTCATTGATGAAATAAATTATGTCAAATAATATTTATTTTAATATTTATAATATAAATTATTTGAATCATTTATTAATGATACAATCATTGCATCATTATTGTGTCATTATTACAATTTTTTATTTAATGTCTAAGATATTTGAATAAAATATCATGATATAAGGAATTTTTTATATTTTTAATTACTATTTAAAGTCATAGATATCTTTTATATAACCCTATATAATAAATTATTTAGTACGATGATACATGTTTATGTTATTTTTCTCTTTACATTAAATTAAATCTTCTAAAATGTCATTTTCACAGCATCTGGCTGCATGGGGTCCCAAAATCCACCCAAGGATTCCCATGGTCATAAATATCTTAATAAATAGGATTAATATAGATTTTAGGGTATTTTTTTATTATTGAAATTTTATTTTCTCAAATTATTTAATAGATTTAATCATTTACCATGGTAAATAAATATAATTAATGAATTTTCTATTCATATTGTCAAAAAATGAAAGGTCCATATTCTTAAAATTTGGAAATTATGTTTCCAAATAAGAATCCATTTTTTTTTCAAATTCAAGACTTGTAATTTTCAGAAATAAATTTTAAACTGATTCTCTTTGTCAAAACCAAAAAGTGGGTTTTTAATGAAATAAAATATATAGACATATTGACAGGCGGTTACTTCCAATTTAAAATATAAATTACTTCCAATGACCAAAATTGGATTAAAAGAAATTTTTTTTCCATTTATAATTTTAAACAATTAAATAATATTATTTATCCATATAAATTGACTCAATTGAAAAAAATCAATTAAAATTTAGTGTATTTTTACTAGTTATCAAAATGTGATATTTCTCATAAAAATATCAATAATTCATCATAAGTATGTTTTGATGTCTTGATTCAAAAAAAGGTTCATTTTTTCAAATATAACATATTATGTTGTCAATAAATACATTTCAAATTGGTATGCCATGAAAAAGTGTTAAAAATAATTTTTTTTGGAAAATTATTTCTTGTTTAGAAAAATTTATTTTTTTATTATATAATATCTAGAAAACCCATAAGATGAATTTAAAACATTAAATTGAATATATAACAAAGATTTATCTTTGAATAAAAATGTATAATTACTGATATGATTTTACTAACCAAATTATTCTCTTTTAAATAGGTTTTCCAAAAAAGGCATCGTTGTTATTCAATTGGTTTTCATTTCTATTTCTAATAAATTTTTTAACCAATGAATCATTATTTAATCATCTGTAAGTCATATTTAAAAAAATAATTGATACTATTCATTTCTTCTCTTACAATGTATATGCATTATCTACCATTTAAAATAAAAATAATATTATTGTATTATATTTCCATATAACACAATGTTGTGTGCAATGTATGATTTCAAAGAAACTCTTTGTTGTGTGTCGAGTACGCTATCGATAGAAGCATACCATTTAATGTAAAATTAATATCATATTGAAAAATATTAATAAAAATGAAAATGTATTATTATATAAATAATGGGTCATTACATCATTCCCCCATTTTTGTAATTGAATCATAAATTTTTACAAATTGGGCTCGAAAAAATCATTGACAATCGCAAATTGGAAAAGATTTAATAAAACTATCTCTTTAAAAGAATGAAATATTTGTAAAAATGTTACCTGAGAAGACACATAATAGGGTTCCGTGTTGGAAAACATGGATATGGAAGAAAAAATAAGTGACATGTTTTGATGGAGAGTGATAAAAAACATCTTCAGGATAATGTAAACAACTATAAAACCCAAAAAATTTGATTAGTTAAATGGTAATTGATATCATAGTAATAAAATTAAATGGAAAAAGTTTTTTTAGATCATTTTCATAATGTTGATGAATTAATTTACTACAAAGAATAAAAACATAAGAAAATATATATACATAAAAAGTATAGTTTTATCCATTAATAAATTTATACTACACACTCATCATTTGTCTTGAAAATCACATAATCCCAAAAATAAGAACTATATATTTCCCCCATTTTTTACATTAAGAAAAATGAAAATGGTTAGTACATGGTCAGACAATCCTTCAAAAAATAAGAATCCCTCATCAGGATAATTAATACATTTAATATCCATAATTCAACAAAAATACCCATGTTCTACAAATAATATTCAATAATCCAAAGTCCTTAAAATTTTTCAAACCAATACAACTAATATTGAAACTGAAAATTAAAAAGTATTTGATCAGATAGTTTTCCAAGATAAAATTTAACATTTATCTCCAAATAACATAGAATAATTTTAATGTATTGTACTTAAAAGTAATTAACCTAATCACATATTCTCTAGGATAGGTTATTCATTTCTATAAATAACCCAAACTGCTATAATTCCACAAGAAAACATATATTCTTCTTATAAAAAATTCAACCATTACTCCTCAATTAAAATACCATTGTATTGTATTTTTGTTACACACATAAGGTTACCAATATAGTGAATGACTTACAAAATAATACTTATAAAGTAAACACCATGTTTTTCCTATACCAAGGATATCCATTTGATAAATCAAAAGAACCCAAAACAATAGTATTCTAGATCCATAAAATAATTTAACTAAAAATAATAAGTCATAATGACTTTTGACTTCACGTAATCCAGTGGTAGTATATAATACATCATCGCACTCTGGTTGTGCGTTCGATTTTACCAGCCCCGTCCGAAGTAAAGGGTTGTGTCACGACCCATCCTTGAGCCCATCCTGTGACTACCCCAAGCCCGCCTTCCATATGACAGGGGCTGGAAACTAGCACCAAAGCTGTAAATAATGATAAGAGGGAAGGCATTACCTTTTTAAAAGTAAACAAACACAATAGAGTATGCAATAGAAGAAAGCACTAATTAATACTTAATATAAAAGTAAGTGCTAAAAGAAAAGGGAAAAAAATACATGCTCAACAGTAAGTACATTACTACTGAAAAGCTAGAACAACTATAGTAAAGTAAAAGAGAAACAACTGAGTCATTCACCGGAAATCCCACCTGAAGGGTTGGTAAAATTGGCCTCCTCATCACCTCGGGTCCGACCGTCTTCTCCATGTACATCTCACCAAATGGTCCACCTCCGGGTACCGTCCAGCTCCACAAGCCTCCACCTCGATCAGTGTTGTCTATCATCTGCATCCAAAACAACGTAGTGTGGGCATAGCCCGTGCAGGTGTGAGTATACGATACTCAGTAGGGACCTCGAGACCCTCGAAGGTCTCCCCGAATCAAGGAAGGATAAACCATCGAATAAATATACAATCACGAAGTATCAACCAACTTTACATAGTTATATGTCATTACATATACCTAACATATCAATCATAGTTCGACTCCAACTCTCAAGCCAAAGAAGAACCCAGTCCACACAGGAAAGGAAGTCAATCACATCGAGGATAATGATTGAATGTAATGACTCATCTCACATAGGTATACACCTTTCATATAGAGATAAAGATGATTAAATGTAGTCACTGATTCATGTAAGATGTCAGACCACGTAGGATACTAGACCAGCTGATCTGTCAGACCCATGTAAGAAACTAGACCTGCTACACTGTTGGACCCACTCAGGATACTAGTAAAAATTTCATATTGTCAAACCCACTTAGGATACAAGTACAATATTCATCGATGTCGAACCCACAGAGGATTTTAGTACAGTTGTCATCGTCGTCGAACCCACGGAGTATTCCAGTACGATAGTCATCACAATCGCAACCATCACTAGGGTTCCTGCTCACAACACGCTCAATTATGGGAGGGTCTTCTCCTTGATTCAAGTGATCGACACATAAACTATCAATAAGTCAATAGTTTATGTATCTCGAAGTTCCGTCTCGTCAAAAGGAACCCAACATGACAGACGACGTGTCAATCGGACGCCCTGTCTGAAAGATATTGGCATTTTCATTCCAGGGGCCCGGTTAGAATTATGCTCATTCCAAAACTGGACATTTTCCATTATCATTCAAAACTCACTTAGAGTATCGCAATAGGTCTGTCTCGTCACGAGGATCCCAGTGTCATAGACGGCACGTCGATCGGACGTGCGATCTTAACATTATTCATGTTTAAGTGAAAAGAACATGGCCCATCAAGCCCATTGGGCTGGCAGGTCGGCCCGACCTGGTTCGGCGAGTCTGACCAAGTCAAGTGGGGCATGACCCAGCCCAGCGGGGCACAGCCTGGCGCTGCTGGCGCAACCCCCGGTCTTCCGAAATGGCGGCATCACCCACCTGTACGGCCGCCCGAAGCCGGCCTGTCTTCCCGGTGTGAGCGGCCCGCATGGGCGGCCTATAGTTCTCCCACACGGCACCTATGGGTGCCACGACCTCCTTCATCTTGGTCATCATGTGGTCGGATGTTTCACCACCAAAGCGGCCCGAGGAGCGCAGACTGTGGTCATCCGTTGTGCGGCACCCCTTGTGGCGTCGCGGTCTCCCTGTCTGGTCGGCAATGGCCTGCCGGTTCTTCTTTGGCCGAGCGGCCCCGCAGATTGTGGCCTTCTGTTCTTCTCTATACTTCCAGCACACGGCCTCCACTTTCTCCGGTCGCCATCGCCTCCGGTTGTCGCGACAAAATTAGTCAAGAACCATCAGAACATCATCAGGCCATGTTCGTTCGGCCCGCGTCCTCCATGTTAGGCAATATCAATTTGCCAAAGATAATACAAGAATTCACCAAGGACTGAATATAATTTCATAAACATAAAATTATATCATTCCCCCAACCTCGTAATTGAGGTTCGTTCATTGAAGATCCGCAGAAAAGGAGCATCGCGATAGTTGGGCGTCACGAAAGATGACGTCGCGAAGAACGGTGTCGTCCCGTCATCGTTGGAAGTCATTGTTGTAGACGGCGTTCCTCACGATCGTTGTCTTCTCCATTGACGAAAAGAATGAAGAAAGGATGGAGGCATTCCTCATAATATTTTTCCGGTTGAAAAGAAACGTGGAGAGAAAATGCTTCCTGTTCTTCGGGTTGTAGAGCGTTCTTCACGGAGAGGAACACTTCCATCTTGTTCTCCAAAGGTTTCCCAAAGTTCTTCCAACACAACGACTGTCCAAACTAAAATAATAACTAAGGATATTATTTTATTCGCACATTAATTTCAAAATTCAAAAACTTTAATTAATTATTTTTAGAGTTCAATTCATTAATTATAAATTGTTGGAAAAAATTAATGGGAATGAGAAGGAGATGGAAATTCACAATTCAAGAGGAGAGTTATCAAAATAAATAAAGGGGAGTTGAAGGGGAGTTGAAGGGCTAGAGATTGTGTGGTCCCCACCTCACAAATATCCTCTCATGAAAGGTTTTGTGGGTGTGTGACCCACCTCTAACTCCCCCTTGTATGAATTAACCAACTCATAAACAATAAAATTGTGTGCAACAATTTTATTTAATTCCATATAAATACCCAAAAATTATCCTCTCCTCCCGAGAAAATACATCTATGGTAAAGATCCCCTTAAGAAATTACCGGTGCTATCAGTTCATCGGTACCTTCATATTTTAATTCTGAGAAATGGTTCAAATGATAGAAAAACCTGAATGTACGTTTACTGAACGTACCCGAAAAAATTTCAGAAATTGATTCTGCGCACATCGGACCTCAGAATCAGGTGCCGTAAAAAACCACAGAATCATAAAATTCCAAAGTAATTTAAAAAAATCCTTGAAATTTTTGGGTCTTTAAATTACTCCCACTTCAATTATTTACGTATCTGTAAAGCTACAACAGAGAGTAGGGAAAAAAATGAGGGTACTGAGCACGCATCTGAGCCTCCTGCTCCCATGTGCTATCCTGGAGGTTCTCATGCAGCCAGTGAATGCGCACCAGAGGAACTAACCATCCATGTAGGAACTTCTCCTGTCAATTCTCAATCTCCATCGGGATCTCCATGAATAACTCCCTGTCATCGATGTCCAGCTCCCTATGGTCGATGATGAAGGACTGGTCGTGAATGTGTCTCCTCAGCTGAGATACGTGGAAGACGTCATGCACCAAGTGCAACTAAGGTGGAAGGGCCTGGAGGTAAGCCACCTCACCTACTCTACTGAGGACCTCAAATGGTCCAATGAAAAGTGGAGATAAATTATCTCCCCGACCAAATCTCCATAGTCCTCATCGAGGTGAGACCCATAGGAAGGCGTGGTCGCCATCCTCAAACTCCAATGGTCTCCATATCCTATCATCATAGGACTTATTTTTTCTCTGTGTAGTCTTCATCCACTCATGGATGATCTGAACCTTCTCTGTCGTAGCTTGAACCATATTTAGTCCTACAAGTGCTGACTCCCCCGGTTCAGTCCAACACAAAGGTGATCTACAATGTCGATCGTAATGTTCCTCGTAAGGGGTCATCCCGATGGTAGAGTGGTAACTGTTGTTGTACGCACACTCCACCAAGGGTAAGTGATCCACCCAACTACGACCAAAGTCTAGGACACATGCACAAATCATGTCCTCAAGAGTCTGAATGGTCCGCTCTGTCAGGCTGTCTGTCTGAGGATGGAAGGCAGTGCTCAGACGTAGTTGCATCCCAAAAGCCTCCTGTAACCCCTTCCACAGCCGGTAAGTTAATCGAGCATATCAATCGAAAATGATAGATGATGGCACCCCATGAATCCTTACGAACTCCTGAACGTAGAGGTGTCCCAAACTCTCTATTGAGCATTTCTCTCTCATCTGTAGTAAGTTGGCCGACTTGGTGAATTGGTCTACGATCACCCAGATAGAGTCGTGTCCTCTAGATGTACGGGGAATCCCCATCATGAAATCCATGGATATCCTATCCCACTTCCCCTCTAGGACCTCTAAGGGATCTACCAAGCCTGCTGGTACCTGGTGCTCTTCCTT
Organism: Viscum album; assembly: GCA_963277665.1. NCBI lineage: Eukaryota > Viridiplantae > Streptophyta > Magnoliopsida > Santalales > Viscaceae > Viscum > Viscum album. The sequence continues at coordinate 1,160,832,077 of OY728120.1, read as the reverse complement.
CACTTGCTGACAAGTGAGGCATCGTGATACAAACTCAACTACAACCGTCTTCATACCCGTCCACCAGTGCTATCATCTGAGGTCTTGAAACATCTTCTCCACTCCTGGATGTACTGCTATAGGGGTAGTGTGAAACTCCCTTAGTAATTCCTCCTTTAGTGGAACTGGTATCATAATACGTCCCCTGAAAAGGATGACGTGATCCCCTGCTTCATAAAATCCATCAGGTGCCTGCCCTGTGGATATCTGAGCAGGTCGCGTCTCGCAGTCAACGTCTCCACGTTGTGCCTCCCTGACTCGCTGAAGAAGTGGAGTAGTGACTTTGAGAGACAGAAGAAATGATTCTCCATCTATATCCACAAAGGATATCTATAATGCGGCTAGCTTCTTTGTCACCTCTCCTAGAAGATGAATGCTCGATCTCCTTCCGAGACCATCAACTACAATGTTCCCGTTTCCCAGGAGTATAGACTACCTCAAAGTCATAGTCTTGGAAGAACTCGAGCCATCACCACTATCTCAGGTTTAGCTCCTTATGTGGGAAGTTGTACTTGAGAATGTAGTGGTTAGAAAAGAATGTAAAGCCCTCTACCATCCGATAGTGTCTCTACATCTTCAAGGCGAAGACCACTACTGCTAACTCCAGTTCATGGGTAGCATAGTTCTACTCATGTTTTCCCAACTACCGTGAACCATACGTGATCACAGCTCGCTCCTACATTAGGACACACTCGATTCTGGTCCCTGATGTGTCATAGTAAACAATGTACCCAACGCCCTCCTCTAGTATCCTCAATATGGGTGCACTGGTCAACCTCTTCCTCAGATACTGAACGCTCTGCTGGCATCTATTTGACATCACGAATGGTTTCCCCTTCTTCTTCAAGGCTGAAAGCAACGCTGCAACTCTAGAGAAGTCTGGAAAAAATCTCCGATAATACCTATCCAGACCTAGAAAACTCAGAACCTCTCTCACACTCCTGGGTGGCTCCCATGAAAAAATTGCCTCAATATTCACTAGATCCACTACTACAGCATCCTCCGAGATGATGTGTCCCAAGAATTGAACCTCTCGAATCCAGAACTAGAACCTCGAGAGCTTACCAAAAAGGTGGTCCTCTGGGAGTGTATCGAGTACAAACCACAATTGGTAGGCGTGATCCTCCTCAGTAGTCGAGTAAATCAGTATGTATTCCATGAAAACTACGACAAATCAATCAAGGTAAGGCTGGAAGATCATGTTCACGAGACTCATGAACACTGCTGGAGCATTGGTTATGACAAAATCATGACAATGAACTCGTAGTGTCCAAACTGACACATGAAGGCTGTCTTATGCACATCCTTGTCTGGAACTCTGAGTTGGTGATATCCTGAACTAAGGTATATCATCGAGGACCATCGTGATACCTTGGGCTGATAAAATAGGTCGGTAATCCTTGAGAGTGGGTACTTGTTCTTCACGGTCCCGAGATTCAGGAGACGAAAGTTGACACACAGTCACAGGCTCCCATCCGCCTTCTTGGTGAACAAAATTAGAGGAGCCCTGGTTGAAACACTGGGATGGATAGATCCCTTTCCCAGCAAGTCCTCCATCCTTACCCGTAGGTCACGAAGCTCATTAGGAGACATCCGATTTTCTAGGGTAGATATTGATGTTGTCTCAGGGTACAGGGATATGTAGAATCTTCCTCTCTGTGAGGAGGTAGTCCTAGAACATCGTCAGGAAAAAATCCGCATACTAATCCACCACCATAGGAAAACTCAGACTCCGCACATCAACCTCTCCGAGGATGAGACTAGCCAACTGATTTGTGATTGGATACCCTCTCCTCCTCGAATGTCCAACCTGCACTGTAAAGGCTCTCGTCTTACCGGTGATGGTGAACCTGGTCCCATCCATGCGGACACACCACACTTTGTGCCTAATGCAGCCGATCTGAGCCTGGACTATAGACAACTAATCCATACCCAAGAAGATGCCATAAGGCCTCGACGCCGCTACAAGAAGATCTCAGCCGATGCTCTCGCCTCCTAGAGTAATATCACCCTGTCGGCACCAGTGTGTTATCATCGAGTGTGCTCCCATAGGAATCTATAGTTGTAAGTATCGAGCCAATTACTCTGTTAGAATATCCGTGTTCTGAACAATGACAACAACAATAAAAGAATGAATTGAACCTGTGTCCATAAGTACTACATCAAGGGTGGAGTAGACACAAATAATACCTCAAATAATCTCAGGTGCACTGTGTTCATAGGCCTCGGCTACCTAGAGCTTAGCCTGCCTATGTCCGCTAGCTACTTGTAGATGGGGTGGACCTCCTGGTGGTGGTGGTGGTAGGTCATCAAAACATCGTCCACCGCCTGCTGCTCGGCCAGCTCCTCAGCCAAATCTGCCTGCTCCCGGCGGACCACCACGGTCGGACCTTTGCCTCTTCCTGGGAGGTCCCTCAATTGTCTTCTGCTCGTCCGCATAGAAGGTCAGGCAGTACCGAGCCATCTAACCTTGCCCGCATCATGGATAGCACAACCTGCTCCTTGTATAGCTAGATAAGTTTTGTGTGCCCCCCACAAACGAACCTTTATCTTGAGATTTCCCAACTAATGGACTAGTCCGCTTGGACCTCTTTGTCATCTGCCAACATCTAACTGTAAAATACTCCGCTACATGTCACCTTGTTCTGGGTCTTGCCACTGGTGACTGCTTAGTGAGAAATCTCTCCACAAGAAGGTCTCACTCCATTACTCTCGCCTGCGTCAAAATACTGAGGGAGATCATCGAAGCCCTCGTCTCATGTCTGAGTCCCTGATCAACAGTCTGGGCCCTGATTAATGGTTCTCGTACCATGTCTGTGGAGTAGCATGAGAGGCCAGTGAACCTCGCTGAGTACTGAGCTATTGTCATGCTGCCCTGCTGTAGATGAATAAACTCCTGAATCCGCACCGCATGAAGGGTGGCTGGAACAAACTCTAAGTGGAAGAGACTCTAAAATTGTGTCCAGAGTAAAGATTCCACGTCATGAACCTAGAGAATTATGCTACACCATCTACCTACTTCTGTATGCAGGAGACTCGCGGAAATAATCACCATAAGGTCAGATGGTGTCCCTACGAATTTGAAAACTCTGACAACAGCCTCCAGCCAATCCTCAGCTACCTGTAGGTCCATCTCTCCCACAAACCTAGGAAGCCACTGGTGCTGGAACTCATGCAATGCACTCAGGTGGCGTGCACTCTCTACAGTTGGGGATGGTTGTATCGATGGCCCAACAGGTAGTGGTACCGATGGTGCCTCCACTGTGATGGGGCCCTGCACTGAGGCCTCGTCGCTCGGTGGGCTACCATCTCGTACATAACCCGGAACCCTAGATTGTTTCTTTCGTGGGGCCATCCTGAAATGAAACATGAGAACCACAGTTAAAACAATATATCTGGTGAGCTGAATAAAAGTAATCACAAAGAAAACTTTGGAAACACACATGCAATCACTATTTTTGTGCACTGATTCGGTAATCAATGGTCAGGGTCTGGGTTTATGGATACGTCGGCCGCTGCACCAACACTAGACTCCCAGGACTGAAAACCACACTGAATACTCTTAACACTATTAAATCATAGTAAGAATGATGAGAGTCCTGAGTTCTACTGTAGAACCGACTCCTCTGATACCAATTTGTCACGACTCGTCCTTGGGGCCGGTGTCGTGGGTACTGCAAGCCTGCCTTCCATATGCCAGGGGCTGGTGACTAGCACAAAATGAAAGAATACCGATAAAAGGGAATGTATTGCCTTTATAAAAGTAAACAAACACAATTGAGTACACAACAAAATAAAGCACTAAGGAATAAAGAATATAAAAGTAAGTGATGAAATGAGAGGGGCCAGAAATACAATCCCAATAGTAAGTATAGTACAATAGCAGTAAAGTAAAACAGCAACCACTAAGTCATTATTTGGAAATCCCACATAAAGGGTGGGTATAGATGTCCTCCTCCGCACCTTGGCTCTGGCCGTCTACTCCGTGTACGTCTCTCCATGTGGTCCACCTCCAGGTACTGTCCTGCTTTACAAACATCCACCTCAATCATTACTATCTGTTATCTGCATCAAACACAACATGGTGCTGGCATAGCTCCTGCAGGGGTGACTTTACGATACTCAGTAGGGACCCCGAAACCCCGGAAGGTCTCCCAGAAACCAGGAAGGTTAAACCACAGAAGAAAGATGCAATCATGAATTATCACCCAACTCTACTTAGGTATATTCCCATACATATACCTAAGTTATCAATCACAGTTCGACTCCAACTCTCTAGCACAAGAACAACCCAGTCCACACAATAAACCCAGTCAATCACATCGATGATAATGATTGAAATTAAAGACTTAGCACACATAGGTATATATATTTAATATAGTGAGATAGATGATCAGATTTAGACACTGATTCATCTATGATGTCGGACCCACATAGTATACTAGACCAGCTAAGCTGTCAGACCCATGTAGGATACTAGACCAATTACTCTGTCGGACCAACTCAGGATACTAGTACAGAAGAAAAACTGTCGAACCAATTAGGATACAAGTATAGAAGTCATCATTGTCGAACCCATGTAGGATTCCAGTATATCTGTTGTATTCATCGGACCCACAGAGGATTCCAGTACGGTACTCATCATAGTCGCAGCCGGCTCTAGGTTTCCCGCACACAGCACGCTCGAATTCGGGAGGGTCTGCTCCTCGATCCAAGGGGTCGATACAAAAACTATCATGATGTCCAGATTTGATGTATCCTGAAATTATGCCTCATCAAAAGGAACCCAATTCGATAGACGATGCGTCAATAAGACACCTGATTTGAAAGATATTGGCTTTTTTGTTCCAGGGGCCCAGTTGGAATTATGATCATTCCAAACCCATCCATTTTCAAAAGTCATCCAAAATCCACTTAGGGTATCTAAAAAGGTCTATCTCATCGTGAGGATCTTAGTGGTGTAGATAGCGCATTGATCGGACATGTGATCTTAAGGTTCTTCACATAAATAGAAAACGGGCCTGGCCCATCAAGCCTAGTGGGTTGGCGGGTCAGCCCGACCTGGTTTGGTGGGTCTGACCCGGCAGGGGGGTCGACCCGACCTAGTGGAGCACGGACCGGCCCGTTTTGGTGTGGTGCGGCCTGCCGTGGCATGGCCCGACCTGGTGGGACGCGGCCCGACACGATGGGGCGCTGCTGGCCGTGGCTCGGCCAGCTGGCCTGGGTGATTGGGGGAGCGGCCCAGGGTCTTCGGAAATGGCTGTGCCGAGCAGCACCGCCCTACTGTCTGGCTGCCCGATGCTGGTCGTTCTTATTGGTGTGAGAGGCCCACATGAGCGGTCCATGGTTCTCTCACACAACACCTACGGGGGCCGCGGCCTCCTTCAACCCTAGTTGGCAGGCGGCCGGCCGGTTCACCGCCAAAGCAGCCCGCAGAGCGCGGGCCGCGGTCCTCCGTAGCACGGCGCCCCTTATGGAGTCACTGTCTCCCTATCCGGCCGGATATAGCCAGCCGATTATTCTATGGTCATGTGGCCCGTGGATTGCAGGCTGTAGTTCTTCTCTGTGCGGCCGACTGACGGCCACCGCTTCCTTCGGTCGCCATCTCCTCCTGTTTCCACAACCAAATTAGTCATGAACCATCGGAGGGTAGTCAGGCTATGTTTTTTTGGACCGCGCCCTCCACGTTATGCGATATCAATTGACCTAAGATAATACAAGAATTAAACAAGGACATAATATAATTTCATACCCGTAAATTTAAATCTATCCCCCAACACGTAATTGTGGTTCGTACGTCGATGAGCTGTAGAAAATGAGGGTCGCGGTAGTCGTGCATCTTCGAAGATGACGTCACGGAGAATGGTGTCGTCCCATCAATGTTGGAAGTCGTTTTCGTAGACGGAGTTCCTCACGAGTGGTGTATTCTCCCTTGATGCGGAGGAAGAAGAACGGATGGAGACGTTCCTGATGATCTGGTTCAGTTTGAAAATAATAGTGGAGAGAAAATGCTTCCCGTTCTTCGAGTCGTGGAGCATTCTTGGCAGAGAGAAACAATTCCTTCTAGTTCTCTAGAGGATTCCCAAATTCCTTCCAAAACAACGAGTGACCAATCAAAAATAATAGCTAGGGATATTATATTATTCACAGATGAATTTCAAAATTCAAACACTTTAATTAATTAAGTTTAGAGCTCAATTAATTAATTAAAATTTGTTGGAAAAAATTAATCTAAGTGAGAAGGAGTTGGAATGTCACAATTAAGGAGGGGAGTTGTCAAAATAAATAAAGGGAAGTTAATGGGTATTTTAAGGGTTAGGGATCCTGTAGGCCCCACCTCACAAATATCATCTCATGAGAGGTTATGTGGGTGTGGGCCCCAACTCTAACTCCCCATTGTAGGAATTAACCAACTCTTAAACAATAAAATTGTGTACAATAATTTTATTTAATTCAATATAAATCCCCAAAAATTAACCTCTTCTCCCAAGAAAACACAACTGCGGTAAAGGTCCACTTAAGAAAATATCAGTGCTACAAGTTCATCAGTGCCCTCTAATTTCAATTCTGAGCACCAGTTCAAAAGATAGAAAAACTCACAAGTACATTTACTGAATATACCCGAACAAAACTTTAGAAATTGATTTCGGGCACACCGGGCCTCGGAATCAGGTTCTGTCAGAAACCGCAGACTCATAAAATGCCAGAGTATTTACAAAAAATTCCTTGAATTTTCTAGGTCTTTATAGGTTGTTACACAGTATATGTTTCGTCCCATTTCAAAAATGATATAATTATTATGAGATAAAAAACATAAAAATTACCATAATATGATTTATTCGAAAAGGTTACACTATACATTTAATTTCCATCAAAAATCATAATGATATTAACATCTTAAAGAATTATGTATTATATATATTGAAATTGTTTCACCTCCATATGAAAAAAAACCATTCCCAATAAAATGAACATCATAACTTAATAATGGTGTCCACATAGTTTCACCATAAATTTAAGTATTATGCATTCAAAAAAAATTTAGATTCTTCAAAATCATTGGACCACATAATAATATACACCTTGTAAAACTTGGGTCACATTAGAGTTCTCAAAAAAATAGTTTTGAAAAATAATCATTTAGGAAATATTATTTCAAAACATCTGAGAAAACATGATTTTTATAAAACAGTCAAACCAAGAATGAGTTAAAACATCCAATAAATATACCATTTAAAATACCATATGTATGAGTTGAAAGATTATATTTTATGAGAAATAAAATTAGGTTTCTTAATGGGCTCCTTCTTCATCACCTTTATCAAAATCATAATATTCTAAAAAATCGTGTGATATGGTAATGTATTTTAAATTTCCTTAATAATATTTTACTTTCTTATAAATATAAGAATATTTGGAAAATAGGATTTGATTAAAAACAACTCATTATCCATGATGGTATCGATGTATAGTAAAGGTGTTTAATATCTAAAACAACTGCACAATAGTTAGTTGTATTCTAGAAAAATATTTACAATCATCTAAATATGAAATTGCAATAATTATTACAGGCATGTTATTAGGAAGTGATATGAATGTGGTTTGAGACCCCCTACTATTTTTAACTGATTTCCTTGTTCTGGAAAAGTTATAATATCAGGATTTAACTAAAATAATAGACTTTTATACCTACCATGTGGTTAGGGAAAACTCATAATACCTAATGTTGTTAAAAACCTTCATCTGATACCAACTATAATTCCCCAGTAATAAACATTAAATAATATTTATTTTAGATCATGTATTTACGTTATTTCACATTGAGGATCATTTTATGTTTATATTTTAAGAGAACTAGGCCACAAATATTACATTTCCAAGATTACAAAGTAGACAATTCTATTCTATCCAAATTTTTCACAACAATAATACTCCTTAAAAACTAAAAAATATTTTCATGATATAAATCTTCTTAAATTATTCCTTTCTCTAAACATTCATTATTCTCTATGAAAATGATTTCAGAAACATGAGCTGGGAATAGAAAAATCAGTACATGATATAAAATAATGAAATAAAAAATTACTCCATTTATACATAAAAATAAATTAAATCATAATTTTCCTTCATAAAACATAAAATCTATAACATAACTCATGAATTAATAACATTTTATTAATAAATAATAGGAATCAAAAATTATAAAGGTATTTTGTGGAACCCATAACATACATACATTGTAGGTTTGACAACTACATAGGGAGTAACCTTCATTGTGACATTTTGAATAACCATCATAGTATATTCCCAAATTCTCTTAGGAGAACCCTTATCATTTACCACTTTCATGTTGCCCAATGAAATGGAGATCTGTCACAGGCTCACTGGCCCCATTTTATCACAGATCCACCCATATACATAAGAAATTACCAAGAACCATAACATAGACATAACACATAAAACATGCATAAATGAAAGATAACATTTCCACGTTGAAATCATAATATAACATTTTAATATAATGACTTAATAAATGATTTATCATTACCATTTTCTATATAAAAATACTTAATGGCATAAGTTTTTTATTTTCCTTTTAAAAACATTACGACATGTTATGGAATAAAAATATCAAATAATTCTCCCAGAAAAGGAAAGTTCATTGTTAATGTGTATGTTAAAAATAAATCCTTTGGTCATTTAGTAAAATAATTCCTAGAAAAAGACTCATTTTGAAAAAATGGTATTAAATTAAATGTAAAAGGTTATAATTATACACTGTATAAAATAATGTAGTGTATGACATCCAAATATGCCTCAATGAACAGATATTGAGATGATGTCCGTCACCTTGAGTCCTACTTGTCATGTTAGCAATTTATCTTCATGAATAATAAAAATAAGTTAATATATAATTTCCTAATAACATTTTCTTAGTTTATTATTAATTTTATATCACTAATTACCTTTCTATTATAATAATATAATTATTGATGTTCATATTGGTTGTTTTTTGTTTATTTGGTATGTGAGTCAAAAATGAACTTGTTATAACTACAAATTTTCCATGTGGTCAAATATCTATTACCTAAATAATATTATTCATGATTAAATTATAATATATATATATTATATATATTTATTCCAAATAATACATAAAATTGTTATATTAGAAATGAAATACATTGTTCATATGAACGGTAGACTGTACCTACGTATGAACAAAACTTTTATTTCTTTAACATATTAAAGGAATGAAAACTAAATTATACATAGGTATATTATAATTCCATTAGAATATATATTATATATATGTTAAATAATTTCATCAACTCCATATTTTATACATTAAATGTATGGAATGAATATGTCATATAACTTGGAGGGGGCGGTAGACCAAACTTCCAAAAATGAAATTATCATATTCACACATTATGAAAAGAATAAAAGTATGCTTTAAATAAATATTATTGAAGCATAGATAAAATAAATATATCATATATATAATATATATACATTTCTCGATCGTAATTCAATCATTATATGTAGTAAGGGAATGTTGAACAAACATCATTTCGTGAGGCAGTAGTTTACCGTACACAGAAAAAATACATTTGTATCAATTTGATGGAGGTGTGTGTATGTGTATTTTTAATAATTCTCATAAAAAAATATTATTTAAATGATAATTATGGTGTAGTTATTTTATCATGGAATAATAATATCATTGGGAGTGGAGAAGGAAAATAATCGAAATGAATTTAAGAGAACATGTTACCTCTAAATCGGGTAACTTCTTTGGATTTGTGCCAAAAGGATTTCTGTAATTTCCTTCTTCCCAAGGTAAGGATTCAAATAGGAAGTGAATGATTCTATAATGATTATTTTAAAGATATTTTCCAATCTAAAAATATTTTGAAGTGTGCTATAAATAGAATAAGAAGTGCACTTTTATAGAAGATATACAAGGAACTTTAGAAAAGACATGAAATATTAATTTATTATAAATTCTATTATGATTATAAATGTTTAAAAACATATTTAATTTGAATATATGATGATTTTGGATATATTAACCATAATACAATATTTTTTAGACATTTTAATGTTATTGTTCACTTTATGTTAAATTAATTCATATAAAATCTCATTTTCACACCCAAGTGGATCCATGGGGTCCCTAAATCGACCCATGTATTAACATAGCCAGACAAATCTCATTAAATAGCATTGAGAAACGTTTTAGGGTTGTTTTAAATTATTAAAATATTATTTTTTACCTTATTTACCATATTTACAATTTAACCATAATAAATAAAAATAATTACTAAATTTAATATTCATAATTTCACAAAATAAAAGATAAATTATTCACAAAATTTGGACCTTCTAATTCCAAATAAGGAATCAATTCATCCAATTTTAAAAAAATGTTTTAAATATTAATTTAAAATTTATTCTTATTGTCAGAACCAAAAGGAGGGTTTCTTTAAGGAATAAAATCTACCAAAATATTGAAATATGTTTAAATCCAATTTAAATGTAATATTAATTCCAATTACCAACATTAGATTAAATGTTCAAAATATATTCCATTTATACGTTAAAACCATTAAATAATATGATTTAAACAAATAAATTTTCTCAATGGAAAAACATGTTTTCAATTAAAATTTATCGTATTTTTACTATTCCTCAAAACATGATAGTTATTAGAGAAATATCAAAAATTAATCCAAGGTAAAATTTTAACTTCCACTTTTAATGAAGAATTATTTTTGGTCAAATTTATCGTATAATGGTGTCAAAAAATAAATTTATAAAGGGTTCTCCATAAAAAGGATGTAAAGCAACATTTTTTATAAATACCTTTTTTATCCGAAAAATTGATTTTTTTCATATATCATAACAATATAACAAATATGATTAATTTTAAACATTAAATTGAATATATAAAATTAATTTTCATTAAATAAATATCCATAAATAGTTATATTATTTTATAAACCCATTTATTCTATTTTAAATAGGTTTTCATAAAAACACATTCTTCATATTCAATTGGTTTTTATATCCATTTATAATAAATTTGGTACTCAATGAACCATTATATAAAAATGTGTAAAACATATTTAATAATTTATTAGATACTATTTATTCCCCCTAATAAAATGGATAGGTTTTAACTACAAATTAAAATAATAAAATTATTATTGTATTATATTTCGGTATAACTCAATGTTGTGTGCAACATAAGATTTTGGAAAAACCCATTTTTGCGTGTCAAGTGCACTATCTGAAAAATAATAATCTTTATCATAAAAATAATGTCCTAATCATAAAAATTTATAGTATTGAAAAAGTATTATTTAATAAATACATGGCTTGTTAAATTAACGATTCCCTTTTCTAAATATAATATAACATTAAATACCAATATATTTGAGGAAAATTTTTATAAACATTTTTTTAAAACATTTAATTTTTTTATAAAATAGAATGTTTTAATATATATATTACATAATTTTCACAACATTAATAAATTTTTTTTTTCAAAACAACTATTTCTTACTTATAAGGTTCATTAATTTCAATCATAGTAATATTACCTTAATGGATAAAAATAAATTTTAAATTACAAGTTAATATTTTAATATTTATCTAGTATATAAAATCAATAATTTAATATATTTTTGACAAATGAAAAACAATTATATTTAATTGAATAAAAATATTTTATTGTCTACAACAATACATAGGTTTAAAAAATATTAATCAATGTTTAGAAAATATATAGTGTAATTTAATGATTTTTCAATTATATATATATATATAGATAGATAAAAGGTTTTTTGGGAATTTATGTAATCCTATTTATTAATTTCATAAAAAATATTATATTATGATATTTTTATTTTTCACAGTTGAATTAAAAAATAAATTATTTTATAAACATATAACAATTAAACACAAGAAAATAATTAAATTATGAATAAAAAATAATGATATATTTTTAAAATATAATAATTAATATAAATTATGGTATATTTTTAAATAAAATTCAAAATATACACAAAAGATGATTGTATGAAAAAAATTACATATTTAAAATTTTATGTGTTCTCAATCATATTTTTTATTCATTTTTAAATGAATAAAATAATTTTATTTACAAGTTGTAATATTATTTTTATATTTTATAGTTTTCTTTTAATCTAATATTTCATGTATATATTTATTTTGGTTTGGAATGTGAAAAAAATTGAACATTTTTTTATTATAGAGTAATATATTTTCCAAAATCACATTGTGTTGCACTACAAAATTGTATAGCGATATCATTTATCCAACCACCAGTCATGGTGGAATATAGTTGATGAAATTTCAAATTATTCACCATAGACTTTATTAGGCCACATGGTTCTCCATAGTGAAATGTTATCTTTAGTCACCCATGTAACACATGGTGCATCCATGGTATACTTTCAATAGCATGCAATGTATCCAACACTGATTTCAACCACACCTCAACCTAACAACCAACCAATTTCAAAAGTGGTTATGAATATTAATAACCAGGATTTGAATTATATATATCCCATATATTTTTAACATTATTATTATGTTCTTCATCTACATAATTATAAGGAAAATTCATTTTTTTAGATAAAAGAAGTATTTTTCTAAAAAATTACAATTTATCCACATTTTAATGGAGAACAATTATTAAATAAAATATATGACACTTTTATATGTTTGATTAGATGAAATGAAGTTATTCTTTTGAAGTGGGATGTAAAAATTAATTTTGGATGAAATTTTGGTACATTTCAGATAAGTTTAATATTTTGACGAATAATGAGAAATACTAAATTTTAATTGAAAAAAATATATTTAATAAAAATAATTTATATTGATAAATTTAAAATTGGAGTGGTATTAATGTATAATTAGAATATATTTTTATTATTTAATCCAATATTGGTACTTTTATTTAATTTTTGATTTAAATTTAACCTAAACACAAGTAAATCTTTTGATAGTTTTTATTTCGTTAAACCCCAATTTTTTGTCTTGAAAACGAGAATTAATTGTAAATTAATTACTAAAAATTATATGTGACGAATATAAAATAATTTTTTCCATATTTTGAATCCTAATATCCATATTTTTTTAACAGGTGCATTTTATTTTTGATCTTTATAAATAGTAATTACAGTAATTTTTTTATTAACCATGGTTAAAAGGTAAATCAAGTTAATAAGGGTAAAAAATAAAATAATAATGATATAAAACTACCCTAACAAATTTTGTAATCCTATTGGATGATATATTTCTGACCATGGGAATGATTAGATCGACTTTTGGACCCCATGGAGCTACATGGGTGTGATGATGACATGTAATAAGAATTTATTTAAACTAAATAGAAATATATCAAAAACTTGTATATTTTACTATAAAAATTTAAATTAGAGTTACATAAGTGATCATGTATACTATAAATAGTAATTATAATTATAAAAATATTTCATAAATTATGGGTTTTTTGTAATTTTGAGACATTAAATAATTAAATTTATTTATTACAATAATGTTTTATTATTTTTCTTATTAATGAATGTATCACATAAATGATATTATTAATATTCAAATAAATATAATTTGAATGTTTTTATGATAAAAACTAAGTTTTTTGAAGATTATGAGTTGTTATCATTGATTAAATTCCTTTGGTACGAAGGAATCAAGTTGTTATGACTTTAACAAAATCCATTACTAAATTGTATCAAAATTGACATAATTTTTTTTAAATAAATACTATTTTATAAAATGATATAAATACCTATAAATATTGTGCATAGTCAACTGACATTGATAATGTTCAAAATTTCCACAGTGATCCATTTGAGGTTCTTTTGTATTTTTATAATATCTAATTTAACCCTATAGTATAAAATTACAAGATGACACAGTGAGAGTAAAAGTATTTAACTATGGGTTAATCCCCAAAGATAAGGCTAATTTCATAAACTAAAATAATATAAAAGTAATTTGATGAGAGTATTTCGACCCATAATCATATTATTCTCTATATAAATTAATTTTGTGTAATTATAAACCTAAATTCAATTTATAATAAATGAATATTTCAAGCATTTCCTAAAGTGACCCTTACCTATCCCATAAAAGGGAAATTCTCCTCCACTTTAATTCACGCATCAATAGACCTTTGTGTAAATACCCATAAATTCAATGTAAATTTTTCTTTCTTAAAATCATGGGAATTTTATGTGTCCATAGTTTTAGAGGATGCTTGATTCTGAGGCCTGGTGTGCCCGAAATCAATTTCAAATGTTTTTTAAGCTTAAATTAGAACGTGTAAGCAGGTTTCCTGAAAATTTTGAATAACTCGAAAATGGTTAGTCAGATCAAAAATACGAGGGCACTATTGTGCTCAAGATAGCGGGTTTACCCTAGGTGTGACTTATATATAGTCGGTACGGGCCTCCTGTGAAAAATCCAAAAAATGGAATAATCGTAAATAAAATAATAAAATAAATTTTTTTTCTAATGCATATAACTCACAAACAGTAGCTCATATTATAAATTTAAGACCACCGCTAAAATCATGGGGGCATGCTTTGTTTAAGAAGATACTAATGTTGGCCGGGGCGGGCCGGCGGAAAAAGTTAGTTATTGGCCTCAAATAAAATTATTAATTGACACTCTTTTTATTGTAAAATTCATAACTTCTAAATGGTGAGTTGGATTAAACATCTGAGAGTACCATTGGATTTTATAGGGCATGTTTTGCCTAGGCATAGCCAAACCTCGACCCGCGCGAGTTTAGGGTGTCTGATAATAATTTTCCGAACTTTTTTTCGGGTATGTTCTGTAAACGATCATTCGGGATTCTATATCTTTTGAAAAGGTGCTCGAAATTGAATTCTGAGGGCACCGTGGAACACACAGTGTTTGTAATTTCATAGTGAGACCTTCACCGGAGTTGAATTCTGATGAGTTTGGATGTTAGTTTTTGGATTTTTATTAATGAATATAATAATAAAACAAATTAAAACACTTTGTTTTATTTTTAAGCTGTCATGTGTTGTGTGTAGTCAGTTGGAACCACCCATTGGAATTTTGGGGTGGGACTGCCACACCCTAACCTCTTGCTAGAGGTTACGACATGGGTACCACCCAAGAATAACCTCTCAATTAAATGATAGGGGTGGGGACAAATCGACCCCTATTAATGGTGGACGATGAAACCTCCCCACTCTCCCTCGTTAATGAGGGAGAGCCGTTGACCTCTTCCACACAATTAATTGTGCCAACGCACGTGCCAATTAATTATGCCAATGTTAGTGAAAATTAATTACGCCAATGCGCCTTCTATTTAATTGTGCTGGCGCGCGTGCCAATTACTTGTGCCTACACACTTACCAATTAATTTCTCCGACGCATGTGAATTTATTAAGGAGAGTTTCATTATTCTTTTTCAATTTGCGTGCCAACAATAAAATAATAAGAGACCATATTAATATATTTTTGGTATTCTCCTTCGGTGGAACTTGAGAGCATGAGAGAATTAAAATTCTCCCAACGAAGAACATGAAAAATTCCATATTTCTTCTTCAAATTCTTCCACTGACGTCTTCTTACTTCTTCTACCAAAACAAGGAAAGGGAAGCTTCATCCACGAAGAACGCTGACGTCATCCCTGACTTCTTTTTTTCTGATGTTAACAGGATGATGCCTGCTTTCCATGACTTCGTCAATGATGAACGACAAGTGAGGAAGGTGTTTTGTCCTAGAAAAATATCATGTTATTTTTATATTATTAGGATTGAAAAAGATTTGATGTGTGTTTTTAAAAACAATTGAAGGAAATCTCTTTACTTCTTGTTGAGATAATTGATATCACTTTAAACACGGAGGATGTGGGCCGAACTAACACGGCCCGACATCCTCCGCCGATTTCTTCGCTCTTGTGGTGTTCTGTGGAAAGGCTTTGAGTCGATGATGAAGAAGGTGGCAACGATGACAACTATGTTACCTGCGGCCTCCGTGTATCGCACCACCCCTGCGGCGCACCGATGTACCCGACCAAACATCACCGGCCAAACATTGCCTGACCCGCCTACCAGCGGTGTCCCCGGTGCGCTACCTACTCCATGCCGGCAAGCTTCCCGGTGCCCCTACGCCTCGCCGGCGTGGTACCCTCACCTTGTCGAAGCGCTGCCTATCACCCCCATGCCTCACCGGCGCGCTGTCTGGCGGCCCCGTGCTTCGCCGATGCACTGCTCGGCGCCCCCACGCCCCGCCGGCGCACTCCCAGGCGCACCCGTGCCCAGCCAGCGGCCTGCCCGACCCCTGACGGATGCCTGGACGGCACCCTGACGCCCTGCCAGTGCCCTCGTGACCCCCTTCTGTGATCTGCCTAGTGTCTCAGAGTGCTGTTGGTGCCCTAGCGCGCTGCCCTGGTGTGCTGCGTGGCACCACAAAACCCTAGCCAGTGCACCCACGACCTCCCCGGAGTCCCGCCGTCCTACCCACTCCCCACACGGCCTGCCTGATGGTCTCCCGTCCACCGACCTCTCGACCTGTTCCCTTTGTGGCGCTAGCCGAACCGGCCCCAGCATTCGGGTCGATGTCGCCTAGGTTGCGGCATTGGGCAGAAATGCCCTCGCAGTCCGCTGGGCTTGGCCTATCGGACCGTGTCGAAACATAGTGGGCTCACCCGCCCAATGGGCCGAGTCAGACCCAGCAAGTCTCACCGGGTCGACCCATACAGGGTTGGGCCGAGTCGGTCCGACCGGGTCGGATGGGACTCGGGCCCACTAATGACCCATTGTTTACTTTGGCCATATCATTGGCACCAGTGGTCTGTTTGACGAAACGTTAGCATCGCTAGTAATTTCATTGAGAAAATAACCCTTTTAAAAATACCCCATGGGAGTTCAGGCTGTAGTTGAAATAAGGTCGGGTTGGTTCGTACACGAATCCAACTGGGCCCTTAAGACTAAAAGGATAATAACTCACAGGCCAGGCATCTGATTGACGCGTCATCTATTATGTTGAGACCCCTATGACCTGACGGTTCTTGTGATAATTTTACATGAGATTTTGTGAAAATTGGAGTATCAGATTGTGGAACGTGGAGTGGAACCTCCCGGTGATGAGCGAGTAGATTGTAGAGACCTATTAGGTGGATGGGACTTGATGACTACCGATCGATAGAATATGAGTGAATTGAATTGCACAGTGGGGAGTGCTTGGTTGTATCAGCAGTCCCACGGTGGAGGAGCGCTTGGTTTTAGTGGCATACCTATGGTACTCGATAGAAGGAGTAACTTTGTAGGCTATGAGGGGGAGCGCTTGGTTGTAGCTGCAGACCCATGGTGGGAAGATCTTGGTTATAGCAGGATGCCCACAGTACTTGACAGGTGGAGTACTTCAGCATTCCAAGGTTAGTGGGAAGCACTTGGATATAGCGGAAGACCCATTGTACTCGACAGAGGAGAAGTTATCCAGCATCTGAGGTTTTTACATCATGAATAAAAATCCTGGTTTGAGCTGAGTCAATGACCTTTGTATTTTCCTCATCATTGAGATGGGTTACATAATAACATAGGTATATGTATGGGAATATACTTAATTAATGGTAATCCATTGATTTCATACTTTTTGGTTTATCCTTGTTGGATTTTGTGAGACCTTGAGGGTCTCGGGGTTCATACTTAGTATCATTATACTCACCCCTACACGGGCTATGACAGCACCACGTTGTGTTGGATGCAGATGACAAACATCATTGATGGAGGCCGAGAGTGACCAAGGAATGGACAGTACCCAGAGGTGGACAACTCAGCGAGACGGTCCAGGGAGCGAACCGATAGACGTGGAGTGTTGAGGTAGACAACGGTACCTAACCTTCATATAGAAATCCAAGACGATGATCCTAGAGATTCTTCTAACATTCAACTATTTGTCCCTTTTTATTCATTTGTACTTTATTTTCATCTGTACTTTTCTATTGGGATTGTATTTTCACCCCCCTTTACATTCAGTACACTTGTTATATAGTTTTTACTTAGTGTTTTCTTCCTCTTGTACTCTGGTTGTGGGAGTTTGTGTTTTATAAAGGCAATGCCTTCCCAATTTTAGGGGATTACACAGTTGGTGCTAGTCGCCAACCCCTTTCCTATGGATGTCGGGATTGGGGTTGTCACGATGCAGGCCTGGGGGACGGGTCATGAAAAATTGGTATCAGAGGATGTCGGTTCTACCGAGGAACTTAGGACTCTGATATTTACTTTCTATGAAGCAATAATGTTAAGGGTACTAAGTGTGGTTTTCAGTTTAGGGAGTCCAATGTTGGTGCGGGTGGCCGACGTATCCATACACAGGATCCTAACTCTTGATTTCGAACTCACTGCTTGAAAACCATTATTGCATGCGTGTATTCAAATGTTTTCTTTAAGTTAGCTCAAACCAGGTCAGCTCACATGGTATAGTATTTTGACCACGTCACATCTGTTTTTTTTTCTGGATGCCTCCCCATGGACGACCAGCTAGAGCCTGGAGAGTTGTACATACTGACATCCCACTGAGTGACGAGGCCTCAGTACAAGGCCCCCTCCCAGTGGGGGTACCAGCGGTACCACTTCCCATTGGGCCACCGATGCCACCAGACCCAACAGCTGAAGAGGCATGCCGCTTGAGCGTGTTGCATGATTTCCAGTGCCATAAGCCACCTAGGTTCCTAGGAGAGACGAACCCACATGTGGATGAGGTTTGGCTGGAGGCTTTGGAGATATTCTTTAGGCTAGTTGGGACACCCGCAGAATTCATGGTGATCCTTGTTGCCAGCCTCCTTCAGGCTGCAGTAGGAATATGGTGGAGCTTGATGCTCTAGACGCATGACGAGGCGACGCTACTCTGCGAAGTCATCAAGAGCCTTTTCTGAGTGGAGCTTGTACCTACCACCCTTTGAGTGGTGCAGATACAGGGGCTACATCATCTACAGTAGGGCAACATTATAGTAGCATAGTACTCCACGAGGTTTACAGACCTCTCACGCTACTCTACAGATATGGTGCAGGACCAATTATTCAGGGCCAGAACCTTCGACCAGGTTCTCAGGTGAGAGATCAGAGATTCAGTTATCTCCCACAACATCCCGAAGTAGATGGGGGTGTTTTAGAGAGCTCTTATAGTGGATATTTTTCATTGCTGAGCAGTCACCAGCAGCGAGACCCACTGCTAGTCGACATGTAGTAGATTCTTCTACAACTGGCAGTAGAAAGATGACGCAGAGGTCCAAGAGGATCAGATCCACAGGTGGTTGACCACTTGACTCAGGATCGCATGTGTGAGTCTCCCAGGGTGGAGACAGACCTACCAAGAGTAGGCAGTGTTACTCATGCGAAGGACGGGGTCACATGCCATGTGACTCTCCGATCCACAGTATAGAAGATCAGCAGTCAGTTTAGGGACCTCCTAGACAGTGGCAGAGGTTCGATCAGGTTGGACCCCAAGGAGCAGGAGACTGTGGAAGAGGATCTGAACGTGTAGCTAGTGGTGGATGACACTTCGAGGTGTTACCACCACCACCACCTAGAGGTCCACCCCGACCATAGGTAACGGGTGGACAAGGGATATCATAGCTTCAGGCAGCTGAAGAATATGACCATGGATCTCCAGAAGTAGGTGGACAGGACCGGTACTAGTTCCAGGATTAGATTCCTTTATTCATTATTCTTATAGATTTGTTTATTTCATTATTATGGTTACTTTGTTTTGTTGTACTTTGAGCTGCAGAAATAAAAGACACTTGTCCTTGTGACATTGTCTTTCCTGCCTTTTGTGTGGTTAATACTATGTGGTTCCGGTTAAAACTGTTAACTTGACCCTCACATTCGATATTACTACTGGAGGAGACCCAATGACCACACATTGATTCCGACAATGTGACTCAACCCTTGGTGGCGAGAGTAATAGTTGGATCTCATGGTATTATCGTCAAGGCCTTACGACGTCGTCCATGACATGAATTAGTACCATTCATGTCATGATTGACTGTATTAGCCAAATTATGTGGTTCATCTAAGGGATGAAATAGGTATTATCTTTTCGGTAATGGTGAAATCATTTCAGATCTTCTAGAATGTAGGTGAAGAAAGGTGATGTCGAGTTCTTACAATTGGCTAGTGTCACCCATTGTTTGTTGGGAAAATGTTTTACGTTCTTCTCTTATCACAAGTGTCTTAGGTATACCTTCTCTCAGAAGGGCCTGAACATGAGACAATGATGATGGCTTGAGTTCCTCCAGGACAATGACTTCGATATAGTCTATACTACTGGGAAAGGGAACATTGTAGAAGATGAGCTCAGTAAGAGATCTGGTATTCATCTGTTAGGAGAGGCGACAGAGCAGCTAGCTACCTTTCAGATATTTTTTGTGGATAGAGATGGAACAGCCGATCTATAATCTCTTATTGGCACTCCCCCTCTTCATCAGCGAGTTAGGGAGGTGCAGCAAGGTGACATTGACTACGATTCACGACATGCACAGATAACTATAGGGCAGGCACCTGATTCATTTTCTGAAGGTGGGGAGTAAGCCATCCTCATCAGAGGACATACCATGGTACTAGCTACACTTCAAGAGGAGGTATTGAGGTAGTTCCACACATCTCCTTTTGTGGTACATCCAGAAGTGGTGAAGATGTATCAGGACCTCAGACGATAGCACTGCTATCGAGGTACGAAGAAGGCAGTAGCAGAGTTTGACTCTCAACGCCTCACATGTCAACAAGTGATGATGGAACATCAGGTACCAGTTGGCTTGGTTCAACCTTTAGAGGTCCCAAAGAAGAAGAAGGATGAGATATCAATGGACTTCGTGACGAGTCTTCCACTTACATCCAGGGGATATGTCTCTATTTGGGTGATCGTCCACCGACTCACCAAGTCGGCCCACTTCCTATCGACCGGAGATGGTTCAAGCTACCACGAAGAAGGTGCAGATAAATCCATGAGTAGATAAAGACTGCACAGAGTTGACAAAAGTTATATGTTTTCAGGAGACGAAGACCTCTGGAGTTTGAGGATGGCGAACATCTCTTACTACAGGTCTCACCTTGATGAGGTCTATGGAGATTTGGACGAGGTGGCAAGTTATATCTGTGATTAATCAGACCTTTCCAGGTCCTCAGTAGAGTAGGAAAGGTGGATTACCGCATATCTCTTCTACCTAAGTTGCATTAGGTGCATGATGTCTCCCATGTATCTCAGCTGAGGAGATACATGAACTACCCTTCACACGTCATGAACCATGGAGAGATGGACATCGATGATGGGGTGACTTTCACGGAGGTTGCAGTGGATTTTGAGGATTGACAAGAGTGGGTCCTACGTGGATGCTTGATACCTCTGATGCACGTTTTTTGGTAGCATGAGAACTTCTAGGAGAGTACATGGGAGAGGGAGGCTTAGATGGGTTCTCAGTACCCCCATTTTTTCCTTTAGTGAGAGTTGTGGCTTACGGGTACGTAAAGCCCTGAGGTGGGGAGAATGTAATGACCCAGAAATTCTGTGGGATTTTTTTTTTGTAAAATCATGTGAATTTTACGAGTCCGCAGTTTCAGACGGTGCTCGATTCTGAGTCCTGGTGTGCCCGGAATCAATTCATGATGTTTTGATACACATAAATTAATGCGAGTAAGCAGTTTTCCTAAAAAAGTGGAATAAATCTTAAATGGTTACTCAGATCCGACATCCAAGGAAACCATTGCACTCTGGATTGTGGGTTTACCCTAGTTGGGACTTATGTTTCGTCATCACGGGCTTCCTATGAAAAATCTAAAAAATGGCATAACCATAAAAAAAATAATTAAATAAATTATTTTAATTTTCAAATTCTTAATACTAACAAATGGTAGTTTGAATTAAAAATCAAGGACCACTGTTGAACTCTTGAGGGCATGCTTTGTTTAATAAGATACTAACTTTGGCCAGTGTGGGCCAGTAGAAAAAGTTAGTGTTTGGCCACAAATAAAATAATTAAGTGACAATTATTTTATTTTAAAATTCATAACATATAAAAGGTGAGTTAGATTAAAAGTATAAGAGTACCGTTGGATTCGTTGGGGCGTGTTTCACCTAGGCAGATCCTAACCTAGACCGGTAAGAGTCGAGGGTGACTAATAATAATTTTTCGAACTTTTTTTCAGGAACATTCAGTAAATGTACATATGGTCTTTTATATCTTTTGAACCGGTGCACGGAATTGAAATCCGAGTGCACCGTTGAACTCGCAACGTCGGTAATTTCTTACTAAGTCCTTCACCATAGTTTCCTTATGATTAGTTTGGATGTTAGTTTTTGGATTTTTTAATGAAAATAATAATAAAATAAATTACAACACATTATTTTAATTTTAAGCTTCCATGTGTTGTGTGTGTGGTTAGTTAGAACCTCCCGTTGGAAGTTAGGGGTGGGACCACCACACCCTAACCTCCCGTAAGAGGGTACGACGTGGGGACCATCTGAGCATAACCACTCAATTAAATGATAGAGGTGGGGACCACCTGACCCCTATTAATTTTTGAAGGTGAAATCTCTCCACTATCCCTCATTAATGAGGGATAGCTATTTTCCTCCTCTATACAATTAATTGTTCCAACGCATGTGCCAATTAATTGTGCCAACACGGGTGAAAATTAATTTTTCCCATGAGCGTACCAATTAATTTCTCCAAAGAATGTGGATTTATTAAGGATAGTTTCTTTCGCCTTTTTGAATTTGCGTGCCAACAATAAAATAATAAGACACCCTGTTATAATTTTGTTGGCATTCTCCTTTGGTGGAACTTGAGAGATTGGGAGGATTTAAATTTTTTCGAATGAATAATGTGAAGAACACTAGATTTCTACTTCGACTTCTTCCTTAGACCTCTTCATCCTTCTTATACCAGAGCAAGGAAAGGGACGATTCATCCATGAGGAACACCGACATCATACCCAGCTTCTTCTTTTCTGACGTCAACGGGACGACACCCTCTTTCAGCGACTTCATCAGTGAAGAACGAAAAGCAAGGTATGGGTTTTGTTCTATCATAATATCCTGTTATTTTTCTCTTCTTTGGATTGAAAAATAATTGATGCGCGTCTTTAAAAAAAATTAAAGAACATCTCCTTCCTTCTTGTTGAGAAAATTGATATGACGTTAAACACAGAGGATGCGGGCTGACCTAACACAGCCTGACATCCTCCGTCGATTTCTTCTCTCTAGTTGAGTTCTATGGAGAGGCGTTGAGGCAATGACGACGAAGGTGGAAACGTCGATGGCTGCACTACCCGCAGCCTCTGCGAATCACGCCGCCCCCGTGGCGCATCGATCCTCTCGGCCAAGCATCGCTGGCCAAGTGGCACCCGACCCGCCTACCCATGGCGTCCTCGGTGCACTACCTGTGCCCCATTGGCATGCTGCCCAGTGCCCCCGCGCCTCACCGACGCGCATACCGGTGCACCCGCGCCTCACCGGTGCGCCACCCGTCGTCCCCGGAACACTACCCGGGCCCCGTCGGGGTGCTTCCCGGAGCCCCTGTGCCTCACCAGCGCACTTCTCGGCACCCCCGCGCCTCGCCGAGGTGCTGCTAGGGGCCCCTGTGCCTCGCCATTGGCTTGACCAGCCCCTGTCGGGGGCGTGATCATCACCCCAGTGTCCCGGAGGCCCCCTACCGTGGTCTTCCTTGCGCCCCGGCGCACTGCCCGGCGCCCCAACACCCTATCTGGTGCTCCCGCGGTTTTCTTGGAGTCCTGCTTTCCTGCCAGCACCCCGCAAGGCCTTCCCACTGGACTCCTAGCCGCAGACCTCTCTTGTCGCGCCGTTCGCGGTGCTGTCTGATCTTACCCCGGCTTTTGGGCCGATGCCGCCTGTGTTGCGGGTTTCGGTCGAAATGCCCTCACAATCCACCAGGCGGGCCCATTGGATAGGGTCGAAACATTGCAGGCTGACTTAACCAATGGGCCGAGTAAGACCTAGAATGTCTGACCGGGTCAACCCCGACTGGGTTGGGCCATGTCAGTCCACCGGGTCGGACCGGAACTGGGCCCACTAATGACCCATTTCTTAATTTGGCCATATCATTGGCACCAGACGTCCATTTGAAGAACCATCAGCAGCACTGGTAATATAATTGAAAAATGTCCCCTTTTAAATTACCCCATGGGATTTCGGGGTATAGTTGAGATACGGTTAGGTTGGTTCGTACACGAAACCAACCGGGCCCCTAAGACGAAAAGGCTAATTACTCACAGACTCGGTGTCTGATTGACGTGTTGTCTATTGCATTGATACCCCTATGAAATGGCGGTACTTGTGATACTTCTATGTGAGATTTAATGACACTTGAATTATCATCTTATGGATCATGGAGAAGACCCTCCCTGTGATGAGCGAGTAGATTACAGAGACCTAGTAGTAGGCTGAGACTTGACGACTACTGATCGATCGACTCTGAGTGAATCAGATGGCCCAATGGGGATCGCATGGTTGTAGCAGTAGACCCACGGTGGAGGGGTTCTTGGTTGTAGCAGAAAACCCACGGTACTCGTCAGAAGGAGTACCTCTGTAGGATATGAGGGGGAGATCTTGGTTTTAGCAGAAGACCCATTTTGGGAAGCACTTGGTTGCTTCTACATGCCCATAGTACTCGACATTTGGAGTACTTCAGCAGTCCCATGTTAGTGGGAAGCGCTTTTTTGTAGAGGAAAACCAACTGTACTCGACAGAGGAGGAGTTCTCTCGTAGCTGTGGTTTCGACATCGTGAATTAAAATCCTGGTTTGACCAGATTCTATGAGCGGTGTGTTTTCCTCTTGACTGAGATGGGTTACTTAAAAACTGAGGTATATGTATGGGCATATACATAAGTAATTGTCATCCATTTATTTCAGACATTTTGGTTTATCCTTTTTGGATTTTGTGAGACCTTGAGGGTCTCAGGTTCCATACTGAGTATCGTTATACTCACCCCTGCACGGGTTATGCCCTCACCACATTGTGTTGGATGCAGACGACATACAACGTTGATGGAGGCCGAGAGAGAGGCAGGACTACACGATACCCGGAAGTGGACCACTCTGCGAGACAGTACACAGAGCGGACTGATAGACGTGGGGTGTTGAGGTGGACATCTGTACCTACACTTCATGTATAAATCCCAGACGAAGATCCTGGTGTTTCTTCTACCTTTCAGCTATTTGTCACTTTTTTCAGTTGCACTTTCTTTTCAGTTGTACTTTCCTATTGGGCTTGTATTTTTTCCCCCTTTACTTTGAGTTCACTTATTGTACAGTTTGTACTTAGTTTTTTCTTCCTCTTGTACTCTGGTTGTGTGAGTTTATGTTTTATAAAGGCAATTCCTTTCCAATTTTAAGGGATTACACCTTTGCTGCTAGTTGCCATCCCCTAGCCTATGGAAGGCGGGCTTGGGGTAGTCACGATGCCGGCCCTAGGGGACGGGTCGTGACACTTTGGCTCAGCCAAACCCTACCAAATTCATCTCCTAACATATCTAATATAATTATTAAAGCTACAATTTTGGATTCAATCCATCCTATATAGTACTTTTGTGCCAATCAAAAGGAGACACTAAAAAAGGTGGTAATCATTTTATCCCGACTTCGAGTGTTCTTTTCTTATTATATATATCCTTTATCTATTGTTTTCATATTAAAATAATAAACCTAGTAACTTAAAAATTATTATATTTTATTAAAATTATGGTAAAAATGTATCCCTCCTTTTACCCATCCAACTAATAACAATATCACAATGCGTACACACGTACGACTTACTGTCTCCACGCAGTGGTGTAATTTTTTTTTAATATACAAATTATTTCTATGGATATAATTGTTCATATAATGGATGTAAATAATAAATATAACATTATTATGTTTCTTTAAAACTCATATTCCATCCAATTCCATAAAATTTAACCATTAAGGAAATAATATCATTGATTGTGCGTACATACAATATACCGTATAAATGACATGATGTGAGTCATCTTCCTTTTTCACCATCCAAGAATGATCCTTAAAAAATATATTATTCATAATTAGGAAATATATAAAATAATAAGTCTTCTGGAATAATATACATACATATATATATATATATATATATATATATATATATATATTTATATTTGTACATATATGTCATTCACATTCTTCCATTCAATACGATAAGAAATGGGAAACATTGTTCATGCGTACGTACGACCTACGATCTCCATGAATGGTGTATTCCATTTCATATATATATCTATTATATATACTATTATTTTGAATATATATGATATAAAAATCATATTATACATTACATATGTAATTAAATCATGATGAAAGTGATATGATAATGAACAATAAGTGAAAACATGTATGATAAAAAGTGATTACTAACTGAACCATTGAATTAACTCGTAATTGTTTATAAACACGAAATATATTGTCATAAAAGAATAATATATGATATCATAAATATTATAATGATTTTGATCTAAGTTAATTAAAATTTTAAAAATATTATAAGGAGTCTCGAACACGTATTGATAGTATCATACCTAATGTAAGGGTTAATTCCTCAATCTCATTATTATCTGTGATTAATTATGTGTTTCTATTTCCTAGGAAATAATTATCATCCTTCTCAATGTCTAATAAAAATGTTTTCATAAGGAATTGGTTAAGGTTTTTTGGATGGGACACTTTAACAAGATTTTCAGTTGAAACATTATAAGGATTTATTTTTCTAAATTAATTTTATTAATTCCCATGTTCTCCAAATGATTTTAATGATTTATTATATGGATGTGATTATTTTAAAACGTTAATTCATATCATAAATTTCCATGTGTAATGGTACACTTTGATTAGAAAAAGTCATTTAAAAGAATTCTGAGATAAATTTTGTAAATTTTAAATAATTTAATGAAAAAGGGAGATTTCTGTAACACCCGAGACTTTTATGTTATATAAATCATCAATGGAATCTTTTTCTACACAACACTTTCTTGGCTTGCTTTACACGAAATCGCGACCTTCCTCGATAGCGTGCGTCGTACGCAATACCGAGTTTCACTAAACAACAATATGCTATTAAAATATTATTAAAACTAGCCGTAATGAATAGTAATAACCACTATTTGAAATTTTATAAATTTTATTTTTCAAAATGGACTTCATTTTTCGATTCGGAATACCGAAATTAGCCTAGGGTGAAATTTTGGTATTTTTTTTGAAAACTTTCAATTTTTGATGAATAGTGAAACCACTAAGTGGTAGTTAAAAAACTGAATTTTTCATAAAACATAATTTTACCGCTTCTGTGAGTGGAATTTCGAATATCCGAGAGACATGGTTAATATCAAGGACTAAAATGTGGTTCAATGAGATTAAAATAATTTTTGGTGAATAGTAACTTTTTACTTTTTTTAACGGTAAAAAGTAAATAGGGTCATTAAGGGTAAAGATGATATTATTATTACCCTAAAACATGTCCTTATTCTATTGGATAAGTCTAATTCGACCAAAAACAATCTTAGGAATAAAAATGACCATTTAGGCCCACTTGGATTAGATTAGGACATTTATTATTAATTTATTTAAAGAAGGGTTAAAATAGTT
Source organism: Viscum album (assembly GCA_963277665.1). NCBI lineage: Eukaryota > Viridiplantae > Streptophyta > Magnoliopsida > Santalales > Viscaceae > Viscum > Viscum album. Next base: position 1,160,804,329 of record OY728120.1, on the reverse strand, counting down.
AAAATCAAAGTTTAATAAGTAAATAATTTTTAATATGGGGTTATACATAAGATAAATTCGACTATAAATATTCATTAGAAAGATAAGAAGATTTACTACATAATGGTATTTTATTTTTAATTTTTAGACATTAAATGATTTAATTTATTTATGACACAATGATGATGCATTAATTATCTTATTAATGAAATATTGACATAATTGATGTTATAAACACCAAAATAAATGTAATTTGAGACTTTTTATGAATCCCACTAATTTTATAGGTTAATATTACATGTTAGTATTTATTTAATTAACTTTGTTCTAACTAATAATTCTGTTATGATTTTCACAAAAATCAATTACTAAATAGTGTCAAAATTGACATAAAATAGTTTTTAAAACAAATATTATATTGGTAATTGTTATTTTATTCCTAAAAATCTAAGGTTCGGCCAAGTGACTTAAATAAGGTTATATATATTAATAATAAACAACATGGGGTTCGTTTGGCTGCTTATAGAAATTTTATTAACCTTATAGTATAAGAACACAAGAAGACATGGCAAAAGTAAAATTATTTAACTTAATGTTAAATCTAAATGATAAGGTTAAAATAGGAACCTAAACTTGTCTAAATTCTGTTGGATAAGAGGATTTCGACCCATCCCCACCTTAGCTTCGAAATATATCAATTTGGAGCTATTTAAAACCGAAATTGACTTTATAATAAAATAATAGTTTTAGTTATTCCAAAGGTGCCCCTCTCCTCCCTTATAAAAGGACACCTCCTCCCCCTCTTCCACACACCACTTGGAGCCTTCAAGCTTGGCCAACCCCTGCCACTTTCTCCTCTCCACTTCCCTAGAGACATCCTAGAGGTTCTGGTCTTCTTGAAAGGCCAATTTTAGTGCCCTAAAAGAAGGTCTCAAAGAAGAACTTCAAAGAAGAGGAGGTTCGGACACTTACAAAGCAAGTCGAACCTAAGGTAAGGGAAATATCACAATCTCACTTTTATCCGAGATTGTTTTTACTTTGGTAATTACTGGGGTGTATTTTATCATCCACATCCATGTTCCCTAAATATTTAATATTATTTCCATCCTTCTACAATAGTTTATATCCAATTTTACCTTTCGGTAAGTTTTTTGTAAAAGATATGAAAGGAATCTTTTGTCGTTTTTTGTAAGAGGTACTTTTTGACTTTTCCAACAAAAGTACGAAGAATGTTTTTTTAACTTATACGGCATGAATGGATTTTTAAAACATTATTTCCAAGAATCATCGTCTAAAAGTTTTCAAGTTTATTTTTAATCAGCTTCTTTTAGTTTATAATTGTATGACATATTAAGAAAGGAAAAGTGTTTTTGAAGAAGAAAGGATATTTTCCTCAAGAATTCATTTCAAGTGTTTTATCAAAATTATTTTCCATCTATGATAATATAGGGTTCTGTTTTTATCCCTATTATTACATTGATTTGATTATGTTGTGATGGAATTATTTTTATGAATTCCTTTATCTTATATGAATTGTTTTATGATGTCATGTGGTTTAAGATTCCCATTTTTATTACATGGGTTATGAAATGATGTATGGTTTATGATTTTGTGGCACACATAAGAATGGTATCATTATGAGATGGGTGTGACCTATATCTCCCTCCAATGCATTGGATAAAGATTTTATATCTCATGAGATAGACATGGCTGGAACGGTTGGTTATACCGGTTCAGTGAAACAGGACTGAAACGAGGGTGACTCGGTTCAGAAAGGGACTTCGTCCACTAAGATAGACTTGGAAATGAGTCTTGACTAATAAGAAATGATTCTCTATGATTATGTGGGAATTCCACAAAGTTTCATGTTTTAAGTTATGATTATTGTGATTACATTTCACTGCCATGGTTTATCCCATGTTATGAAATTATGATCTCTTTTGCAGGATAAGATTTCCAAAAGTTATGTGCTTGTGTATATGATGTGATTGATATTTCTTTTGTTTACCCTAACTGTGCATTTGAGCTCACCCTTTTGTATGTTTTCTTTCCCCAGGTCAGGAAGAAGGTTATTAAGTAAGATATGCCAAAAGGGACTATAGATATGATGAAATAAATGGGAGACAGTGTAGATGCTTTATGAACCAGTTGTTTATGTTTCCCAGTTTCTAAAGACACTATACCTATACAGTCCTTTCGTGGTTTTGTTATATGTTGTAATAATTATGCTTCAATTTTGAAGTATTGACAATGTATGTAAAGTATGGGTTGTTATAGTTGGTATCAGAGGCAAAGGAGGTAGGAATGTATCCGATCCTTGGGAACTCTCACATGTGAGCGTTGGACGAAGCATGGTTCTCCGCCCAAGGGCTTCATGAGGAAATGGCTGCCATTGGGGATGGTGGTGTGCCCCGCCCAGGGGTTGTAGCCGCCCATGGATTGCCCTGATAGGTATCAATTATAGTCCACTGGAAGTAATTCCAGACCGTTATAGTTGGTATCAGAGGAAAGGTATAGTCATCCTTTGGAAACTAGGATATGAAAGCCTTAGTAAGAACCCTAACGATAAGTCTAAGCATAGAACACAATCATAGTGTTTTAGAAATGGCCACGAATAACCTAGGATAAGACCTTAAGTGTGAAATTTTATTCTTGATTATGTGGTTTTCCTATTAAAATTTGTGTTGCTCACCCTATTCTTCTAGGTTTTAGTCAATGACTGGAACCCGAAGGAACCGTGTTAATGCGGAATGCGACGGGCAATGCAATGATTGTCCCCCTGAGCAACCAAACGTTATGGGAGCTAGAATGCAAAATCTTGTAGCCATGCTCACACAATTTTCTCAAGATATGAATCATGCAGGACTTCCAAACGAGCAATGGAAGGAGCAACATTCTGTTGAATCCTTCATGAGGCAGCATCCACCTTCTTTCAACGGGTCTACTGATCCATTAGTTGCTGAACAATGGATTAGTACTACTGAAAAGATATTTTCAGTTCTTCAATGTTTTGAACATGATAAAGTCATCCTACCGGTGTATCGTTTTTAAGGAGATGCTGATCAGTGGTGGAATCATATTAAGAATATGATGCAAAGGGATGAAATTGAGTCCATGGAATGGGATGAGTTCAAGAACTTATTTTTCAATAAGTACTTCCCTCGTATTCTCCGAACAAAGATGGAGAAAGAGTTTCTTGAACTGAAGCAAAAGGATGATGAATCTGTTGGTACCTATGAAGCAAATTTTTCAAGACTTGCAAGGTACGCTTATGGTATTATTATCCAACCTGAGAGTAAGATCGATCGATTCTTTAGTGGCTTAAAACCAAGTCTTCGAAGGGCGTTAGCCATAAGGGACTTCAATAGCTATGAGGAAATCGTTCGATGTGCTCTCAAAGTCGAGATGGAGATTGGAGTAACCCATCAGTCATATGGGTTTGACAAGAAGAGGAAAATGGAATTCAAAGGAAAATATAAAGAGCACACTGAAAAGAAGATGATCTTTCCCTTATGCTCAAAGTGTGGAAAGAAACATGGAGGGAGTTGTCTTAAAGGGACAAGTAAATGTTTCAAATGTGGAAAGGATGGTCATCGGGCATTTTAATGCCGCGATGATGGGAAGAAGATATCTAATGATGTATACAAAGGAAGGGATACACAGAATGAACCTACTACACTTCAATGTTTCAAGTGAAAGGATATGGGGAATTATGCCAATAATTTCCCTAATCCAAGGGTTGATGATGATGGTCGACGTCAACAAACTCTCAAGGCTAAAGACAAAGAAAAGTCACATGCAATTTCTATCAGCGATGTGGAGTACGATAACGATGTGGTGAAAGTTACACTTACCATCCACTCTAAAGAAAAAAATGTTTTATTTGATTCTGGATCCACCCACTCTTTTATTTTTGAAGAATTTTCTAAGGGTATCACCGTATTACCTCAACAATTAGATGTTGAGTTAGCTGTGACAACACCTAATGGCACAACAGTCGCATCAAAAGTTTATAATTCTTCTCTGATCGAAGTTTGTGGGAAAGTGCTTCCTGCAAATCTTGTGATCCTTCCTATAGTGTAATTTGATGTGATTCTTGGCATGTATTGGCTTTCTTTATATAGAGCTCATATCAATTGCCAAAGAAGGGAAGTCACATTTCATATTCCAGATCAATCTATGATCATCTATCAGTGCAAGGTTGAACATAACCTTCCAGTGGAAATTTCTTCCATTTTATGGGTATTGATTCCACTAAATAAAGGTTATTTATCTCAAATGGTTCGTGAGAAAATCACGATTAAGAATATGCACATTGTACGAGAGTTTGATGATGTCTTTCCGAAGGAATTACCGGGTCTTCCCCCAAATCATGAAGTTGAGTTTTCAATAGAACTCGTACCAGGTGCTTTTCCTATTTCAAAGACACCTTATAGAATGGACCCAATTGAGTTGCAGGAATTGAAGAAGCAACTCCAAGAGAATCTTGATAAGGGATTCATACGCCCTAGTGCATCACCTTGGGGAGCTCTTGTTCTATTTGTTAAGAAGAAAGATGGATCAATGAGACTCTGCATTGATTATCGAGAACTTAACAAGATCACTATCAAGAACAAATATCATCTCCCACACATTGATGACCTATTTGACCCACTACGCGGAGCTCAATTCTTTTCCAAGATTGATCTTCATTCAGGGTATCATCAATTAAGGGTCAAAAGGGATGATATACCAAAGACGACTTTCTGTACAAGGTATGGACACTATGAATTTATAGTGATGCCATTTGGTCTTACTAATTCCCCTGCTATCTTCATGGATCTGACAAATAGAGTCTTTAGAGACTATCTTGTTCAATTTTTGGTAGTCTTTATAGACGATATTCTTGTCTATTCAAAGAGCAAGGAAGAACATGAAGATCACTTGAGAATTATATTGAAGACCCTGAAAAAGGAGAAGCTTTATGCCCAATTTACCAAGTGTGAATTTTGGCTTAAAAAAGTTGCATTTTTGGGTCACATAATCTCAAAAGAGGGGATATCTGTGGATCCAGCAAAAACAGAGGTTATCAAAAGATGGTCTAGACCAACAACAGTAACTGAGATCCGAAGTTTTCTTGGTTTGGCTGGATATTATCGACGTTTTGTGAATGATTTTTCACGATTATCTAATCCACTCACCAAGTTGACTCGGAAAGGAGTTAAGTTTTTCTGGACGGAAGAATGTGAAGAAAATTTCAAGGAGTTGAAAAGAAGGTTATCCAGTGCACCTGTGCTCACACTGCCTTGTAGTGGAGAAAGGATTGTGATCTATAGTGATGCATCCAAGAAGGGATTAGGGTGTGTTCTTATGAAAAATGATATGGTGATAGCTTATGCCTCACGACAGTTGAAAATCCATGAGAAAAATTACCCAACACATGATTTGGAGTTAGCTACGATAATCTTTGCATTAAAGATATGGAGGCATTACCTTTATGGTGAAAGGTGTGATATTTATACTGATCATAAAAGTGTAAAGTATATTTTCACACAAAAGGAGCTGAATATTCGTCAAAGAAGATGGTTGGAGCTGATTAAGGATTACGACTGCTCAATCCATTACCACCCTGGGAAATAAAACAAGGTGGCAGATGCATTAAGTCGACAAGACCATGCCACTTTATCCATGATGAGGATCACAAAATATCCAATATTTATAGATTTACAAAGGTTGGATCATGGAATTATAATGGAAGGGGGAAAATCTTATCTTTCTCAAATGAATATTCAACCATCAATACATGTGAGAATTAAAGAGGCACAGAAAGAAGATGTCGAGTTACAAAAGAAGGTGAGAAATGTTCCTAAGTTCAACCTTGATTGTGATGGGATAATAAAGTTCAGGAATCGGGTTTGTGTTCCTCCCATCCCCGAATTAAAGAAGGATCTCCTGGATGAAGCACATAGTTCTTCATTATCTATTCATCCTGGAAGCACGAAGATGTATAGGGACCTGAAAGAGTACTTCTGGTGGGATGGCATGAAAAGAGATGTTGCTGAATATGTCTCTCGATGCTTGGTTTGTCAAGAAGTTATAGCTGAGAGACAGAAGTCTAAGGGGATGTTACAACCATTACCCATACCCGAATGGAAATGGGAAAACATTACTATGGAATTTGTCACAGGACTTCCTAAAACATCCAAAGGAAATAATGTTATCTGGGTCATAGTTGATCGACTTACAATGTCTGCACACTTCATTGCTATTAGAGAGGATTTCTCTCGGGATCATCTTGCCAGGATATATGTAAAGGAAGTGGTAAGATTACATGGAGTACCACTTTCTATTATATCTTATCGGGATCCGAGATTTACCTCGAAGTTCTGGCGAAGTCTTCAGCATACTCTGGATACAGAGTTGAGTTTCAGCACTGCTTATCATCCCCAGACAGACGGTTAGTCTGAAAGAACAATTCAATCCCTAGAAGATATGTTGAGAGCTTGCTCTATGGATTTCAAAGGAGGTCGGGATCAACACCTACCATGGGTGGAATTTTCATATAATAATATCATTCACTCCAGTATTCAGATGGCTCCTTATGAAGCTCTCTATGGAAAGAAATGCAGGACTCCAACTTGCTGGGATGAAGTTGGGGAATGAAATCTATTAGGACCTGATCTCATTGATGAAATGGCAGAAAAGGTCAGATCTATTCAACAACACATAAGAGCAGCTCAAAGTCGACAGAAAAGTTATGCCGACAGCCGATGAAAAGACCTAGAGTTTGAAGTGGGCGATAAAGTGTTCTTACAGATATCTCCCTGGAATAAAGTCATGATATTTGGAAAGAAGGGGACATTAAGCCCTAGATATATCGGTCCTTTCGAAATACTTGATCATGTAGGGAAGGTAGCTTACCGATTGGCGCTTCCACCGAATCTCTCTCAAGTTCACGATGTGTTCCATGTATCTCTGCTGAGAAAGTACATACCTGATCCTTCACATGTACTCAGCTCAGAAGTTGTACCGCTGGAGCAAGATCTTTCTTATGAAGAACAACCGATAGAGATTCTGGATCGTAGCGAAAAAGTCCTACGAAACAAGACCACTCGATTGGTGAAAATTTTATGGAGGAACCACCAATTAGAAGAAGCTACATGGGAACTTGAGGATATGATGAGGGAGAGATATCCTCATCTATTTTTTACAAAGTGATGAATTTAGAGGGAGAAATTCATTTTAAAGGGGGTAGAATATAACACCCGAGACTTTTATGTTATATAAATCATCAAAGGAATCTTTTTCTACACAAGACTTTCTTGGATTTCTTTATACGAAATCGCGACCTTCCTCGATAGCGTGCGTCGTACGCAATATCGAGTTTCACTAAACAACGATATGCTATTAAAATATTATAAAACTAGCCATTATGAATAGTAATAACCACTTTTTGAAATTTTATAAATTTTATTTTTCAAAATGGACTTCATTTTTGGATTCGGAATACCGAAATTAGCCTAGGGTGAAATTTTGGTATTTTTCTGAAAACTTTCAATTTTTGATGAATAGTGAAACCACTAAGTGGTTGTTAAAAAACTGAATTTTTCATAAAACTTAATTTTACCGCTTCTGTGAGTGGAATTTCGAAAATCCGGGAGACACGGTTAATATCAAGGACTAAAATGTGGTTCAATGAGATTAAAATAATTTTTGGTGAATAGTAACTTTTTAATTTTTTTAAGGTAAAAAGTAAATAGGGTAATTATGGGTAAAGATGATATTAATATTTCCATAACAAATGACCTAATTCAATTGGATAAGTGTAATTTGACCAAAAACAAACTTAGGAATAAAAAATGACCATTTAGGACCACTTGGATTAGATTAGGACATTTATTATTAATTTATTTAAAGTAGGGTTAAAATAGTTAAAATCAAAGTTTAATAAGTAAATAATTTTTAATATGGGGTTATACATAAGATAAATTTGACTATAAATATTCATTAGAAAGATAAAATGATTTTATACTTAATGTAATTTTATTTGTAATTTTTAGACATTAAATAATTTAATTTATTTATGACACAATGATGATGTAGTAATTATCTTATTAATAAAATATTGACATAATTGATGTTATAAACATAAAAATAAATGTAATTTGAGACTTTTTATGAATCCCACTAATTTTCTTGGTTAATATGACATGTTATTATTGATTTAATTAACTTGGTTCGAACTAATAATTCTGTTATGATTTTCACAAAAATCAATTACTAAATAGTGTCAAAATTGACATAAAATAGTTTTTAAAACAAATATTATATTGGTAATTGTTATTTTATTCCTAAAAATATAAGGATCAGCCAAGTGACTTAAATAAGGTTATATATATTAATAATAAACAACTTGGGGTTCGTTTGGCTACTTATAGTAAGTTTATTAACCTTATAGTGTAAGAACACAAGAAGACATGGTAAAAGTAAATTTTTTTAACTTAATGTTAAATCTAAATGATAAGGTTAAAATAGGAACCTAAACATATCTAAATTATATTGGATAAGAGGATTTCGACCCATCCCCACCTTATCTTCTAAATATATCAATTTGGAGCCATTTAAAACCGAAATTGACTTTATAATAAAATAATAGTTTTAGTTATTCCAAAGGTGCCCCTCTCCTCCCTTATAAAAGGACACCTCCTCCCCCTCTTCCTCACACCACTTGGAGCCTTCAAGGTCGGTCAACCCCTACCAATTTATCCTCTACACTTCCCTTGAGACATCATAGAGGTTCTGGTCTTCTTCAATGACCAATTTTAGTGCCCTAAAAGAAGGTCCCAAAGAAGCACTTCAAAGAAGAGGAGGTTCAGACACTTACAAAGCAAGTCGAACCTAGGGGAAGGGAAATATCAAAATCTCACTTTTATCCGAGATTGTTTTTACTTTGGTAATTACTGGGGTGTATTTTATCATCCACATCCATGTTCCCTCAATATGTAATATTATTTCTATCCTTATACAATAGTTTATATCCAATTTTACCCTTCGGTAAGTTTTTTGTAAAAGATATGAAAGGAATCTTTTGTCGTTTTTCATACGAGGTACTTTTTGACTTTTCCGACAAAAGTACAAAGAATGTTTTTTTTAACTTATACTACATGAACGGATTTTTAAAACATTATTTCCAAGAATCTTCCTTTAAATGTTTTCAAGTTTATTTTTAATAAACTTCTTTTAGTTTATAATTGTATGACATATTAAGAAAGGAAAAGTGTTTTTGAAGAAGAAAGGATATTTTCCTCAAGAATTCATTTCAAGTGTTTTATCAAAAAAAATTTCCATCTAAGATAATATAGGGTTCTGTTTTTATCCCTATTATTACATTGATTTGATTATGTTGCGATGGAATTATTTTTAGGAATTCCTTTATCTTATATGAATTGTTTTATGATGTCATGTTGTTTAAGAATACCATTTTTAATACATGGGTTATGAAATGATGTATGGTTTATGATTTTGTGGCACACATAAGAATGGTATCATTATGAGATGGGTGGGACCTATATCTCACTCCAATTCATTGGGTAAATATTTTATATCTCATGAGATAGACATGGTTGGAACAGTAGGTTATACCGGTTCAGTGAAACAGGACTGAAACGAGGGTGACTCGGTTCAGAAAGGGACTTTGTCCACTAATATAGTCTTGGCAATGAGTCTTGACTAACAAGAAATGATTCTCTATGATTATGTGTGAATGACACAAAGATTCATGTTTTAAGTTATGATTATTGTGATTACATTTCACTGCCATGGTTTGTCCCATGTTATGAAATTATGATCTCTTTTACAGGATAAGATTTCCAAAAGTTATGTGCTTGTGTATACGATGTGATTGATATTTCTTTTGTTTACCCTTACTGAGCATTTGAGCTCACCCTTTTGTATGTTTTCTTTCCCCAGGTCAGGAAGAAAGTTATTAAATAAGATATTCCAAAAGGGACTATAGATATGATGAAATAAATGAGAGACAGTGTAGACGCTTTATGAACCAGTTGTTTATGTTTCCCAGTTTCTAAAGACACTATACCTATACGGTCCTTTCATGGTTTTATTATATGTTGTAATAAGTATGCTTCAATTTTGAATTATTAACAATGTATGTAAAGTATGGGTCGTTATAATTTCTCTCATAGATTTTTAAAGTATTTATTTAATTATTTTCATCTATTTCAACATCGTTTGTTAGATTTTATGATTGTTTATTGTTTATTTATTATGGAAAATATTCCCAATTATATTGGTGGTTTTGAGTAATTGTCAACTATGGGGATGCTATTTTTATACCATTAATGATTTACGGATAAATTAAAAATATTTCATATGATAGTTTTAATACTAATGTTTATGTTATGTTTTATCCATTTCAAATAAGGAATGAATAGGACATATTAAGTTACAGGTGGGTCTCTCTATATGCCCTCGATGCATTGGTGGTTTCAGGAGACACACTAGTGTCATGGGATATGCCATGTTTGAATAATTGTGAATTTCCTTTTCACATGGCCATGAAATAGTGGTAATGATGTCTGGCAGTATGCATTCCCACATTATGGGATGAGTTATTGATTTTACATGTTATTATAAAACTAGTATAATATCCATGTTAATGATTAAATGTAATTATTCAATTTGTTATTGACATATTATGGTGAAGATGAGGTTCTAAAAGTCTTGTGTTTTAGTTTTGTACCCTTCCAAAGATGTTTATGCTAATTTGTGATACCTTCCCCTATATTGTTTATCCTTATTGAGAATTTTATATCACTTCTCCCATATGTTTTATTTACCTAGGATTACAAAGAGTGTTTTATGATTGATATGTGGGGTTAAGATAGGGTGTTATCAAAGTATTATCTATGTTTTACTTTATATTTGACATTGAAATATAATGTTCACGTATGAAATCAATTTTCATGGACTACTAAAATTATGGGTCATTTGGGAAATGATTCCATGTATTTTAGGTAATGTATTTTAATAATGCAATGGATATGGGGTTATGTGTTTGGGGAATTGAAGTTTGTATCAGATAATGTTTAGAAACAACCATGGAAGTAGATTTTGAAAATATTGATTATGGATCATAACCCTAAGATATAATTTGAGTATAAGTACGGAAGAACCCCCAACGAATTTTTGTAATGATCATGGATAAACTAGAGATAAACCAATGATGTTATAAATGTAATGTAAATTCCCTTGATAATGTGGTTTTCATAAATGAGATATGTTTCTCACCCTGTGCTATCTTGGCATAGTTAATGGAAGAAACCAGAAGGAAATGTATTAACATTAAGATTGATTGAATATCTTGTTATTTATAGCTAAAAAATTTATATGGAATAGAGAGAATGATATTTTGATTATGTTGAATCAGTTATCAAGATATATAATTATCAATGTGATCTTTGTTGTCTTTCCAAACACACTGTGTAAGAGGAAGAAGAACATTTTTAAATTTTCAAATTTTATGAGTCATATAGGAGGGAAGATCTGGCTTCATATATGTAAAGAGGAAGGGAATAAGAGACTTTAAGAATACATAAAATGGAGGGAGATATGTTATATCTATGTGAAAAAGGGTTATAGAGTAACAAATTGTCATGGATTTAAAATTATCACCTATAGAAATCATAGGAATTATACAACTCAATACCCTGACATAAGAATCTACCACTAGACCAAGGAAGGAACTCTTCCATTCCAACCCTTATATTGAAAGTATTGATATATTTATGTTTTTGGATCCAAAAATTATAAATAGAAAATTATATATGGAGTATTTCATTTTATGTTTTTTAGTATATCTTTTTAAGAATATGTTGAATAAATATAATGGACAAGAACATTGATTTAAGGGTATGATTATAATTTTGAGAAAATATTATTAATGTAAGGGTAACCCTAAATATGTTTCTTATGTTAAGATAATGCTGTTTGGAAAATGATATGTTATATTTGATTATATAAATTGGATGATGCTAGCTTCTTGACAACTAATTAAGGATTTGTCAACAAAAGGTTTATTCTATCATGGATGAAATGTACCACATTTTGGGACTTAAGGAATAATCCACAATGTTTTTGAACAAGGAAACATGCATGTTTTCAATAAGGATGTATATTGATTCAGGATGTTACCCTGACTCAAGAAAATACATAATTAAGGTGTTTAAAAGTTTTGAATGTTATAACCATGAACTGCACTGCGAGATATGGGAGAGAAATGAAAATATTATTTGGATCACCTCTTTCTAAGGTTTTAGATTTTCTATTTTGGGATGGATTTTATGGTTATACATTAATGGATAGTATATGATATAATCTAGTTGAAGTCTGTTTTATTAGTGTATTGTCTCAATATAGGTGGACTTATGAATTTGTGATAACATATGCTAACCTATTTGTTCAGATATATGGAAGGACTTATTATTCTTTCTATGGATCGCATGATCATCCATCAATTCGTAAATGAAAAAAATTCAACGTCATATCCTTGAATAACAGATGAGATTGAAATTGTTCAAGGAAGGAAAAATGATGAGATTATGAAGAAATAAATTTATTATTTATTATCTTGTTCTCCAACATTAGGGAAAGGATCCTGAAAACCAAAAATGTTTTCCTATAACTTTCATTTATAATGAATCAAATGGACCATTGGATCATCACAGATATATGGATTTAGGATTTTAAATGTTGTCCGAATAATATTCTCCATGAATCTCCATCCGAACATGATGGTTATATTTGTATTTTATGTTTATTTATTCCTACATGTAACCCTAGTATGTTCTATTTCTAGTTAACTTCAAACTTATCATTTTTTTATTTTTAAATAGTGTCCTGATTAATCCATCTTTCAATGTTGTATTTCAATAATGATATTGTAGAATGTCAAACCCCCTTATTTAAATAATGAGAATAAATTGAGAGGAAACAATTTATAGAAGTAGGGGATAAGGTCACACACCAAGATTCCATAGTAAACTTCCTTTTTAAATAATTCAATAATATGTGATGTATGCAACATTGAGTTCAAACGCACCATGACCTATTAAAAAAGCCATTTTTAAAGATGTTATGAATAGTATTAACCAAATTTTGAATATTATATATCCAATAAAAATTTAACATTTATATAATGTGTTTAATAGACATAATATATTAAAAAGTAAAATTTTTTATATTAAAGAAGTATTTTTTAAATAATACAGTTTTTTACCTTTTAATGGAGATCCTATTTGTAATAAAATATATGAAACATTTATATATTAAATTATATTAAATTAATTTCTTCCATAGAAGAAATACATAGGAATTAATTTTGGATGGCTGTTTATACTTTTTTGATAACATTCATAAGTTGATAAATTCTGAAATTTACTAAATTGTAATTCAAAACATTTTTTTTTAATTGAAATAATATATATTGTTAAATAATAAATTTTAGTTGTTGGAATGTACTATTATAGTATATTTTTTATCTTTTAATATAATTATGGTTTTTGGTTGGAATTTCCCATTTAAATTTCTCATTAACACGTGTCAATATTTTGATTGTTTTTACTTCTTATAAATCCACTTTCATGTTTTGACCATGAGAATTAAAAATAAATTAATTATTTTGAATTCATTATCATGAATTTGAAAAAATGTATTACATATTTGAAATCAGAATGTGTAAATTTCTTAAATATTTACCTTCTATTTTAGGACAATATGAATAATAACTTCAGTAATTATTTTCAATTACATTGGTTAAAAAGTAAATCAGGGAGATAATGGTAAAATAATAATATTTTAATAATATTAATCTACACTAACATGTGTAATAATTATATTATATGATATATGTCTTAACATTTGAATCCTTGTATCGATTTCGGGACCCCATGCTGCCTTCAGGGTGTGATAATGACATGTTAAAAGAATTAATTTAACATAAAGAGAAATATATCATAAACATGTATCTTTTAATAAAACAATTTTTGTTAGAGTTATATAAGTTATAGTTTCATATATAAATAATTATTATAATGATTATATTATTTCCTAAAAAATTGAATTTTAAATTTAATTTTTAGAAATTAAATAATTAAATTTATTTATTACAAAATAATGATGTAATATTTTCCTAATTAATGAATGAATAAAATAACTGATATTATAAATATTAAAATAAATATAATTTAACTTTTTTAATTCCCACAAATAATTTAATAGATTAATAAGAAATTTTATCATTGATTTAATTCCTTTTTTCAATGAAATAAAGTTGTTATGACTTTATGTAAAATGAATTACTAAAATGTGTCAAAATTGTCATAAATGTGTTTTTTTATAAAATATTTTATCAAATGATATCAGAATTATAAAATTACAAGGCTCTGAAAAATGAATATATAATGTTAAAAAATAAAATAAAGATATACTTTAGGTTCTCTTGTAATTTTAACATAACTATATGAAACCTATATTATAGAAATACAACAAGACACAGTAAGAGTTAAAATATTTAACTATGTGTTTATCCCAAAAGATGAGATTATTTTCATTAACTAAACTTGTCTAAAAATAAATAGATGAGATTATTTCAACCCATAATAATCTTATTCCCGAAATAAATTACTTTGGGGCTATTATAAATCGATTGAAAATTTCTAATAAATTAATATTTTAATCTTTTCCTAAAGTTCCCTCAACTCACTTATAAATGGGCACTTCTCTTTATCTATAATTAACACATCCAATACCAAATAGATTAGAAAAACCATTCCAATTTATTCTCCCAACAAACCTCATAAAATTATAGAAGCTACACATTTTTTGGAAAGCCATACTATGGGGCTCTATTCTTCAAATCAAAAGGAGACACCCGAAGAAGAGGTAATCATTTTATCCCATATTTCAATGTTCCTGTCCTCTTCTACAACATCTATCTCTATTGATTCTACTAAAATAATTAATCAACTACTTTGATCATACTATTATGTCATTATAATTATGTTACAACCATATTCTTCATTTTATCTATCCTATGAAAAATAATGTCACCTTGTGTACTTATTATGGCTTACCGTCTCCACACCGTGGTGTAAATTGTTTTTCTTGTACACATTATTTATATGGGTATAATGATGAATAAAATGGATGTAAATAATAAATATAACATTATTATATTCCTTATAATCAATATTCCATTAATTTCAACACCATATAATCATTATGGAAATTAAATCACCACTTTTGTGTATGCATGGCTTACCGCCTCCATGATGTGATTAGACTAATATTCAATGTTCACCATCTAAGAATGATTATTGTAACAGCCCGAGATTTTATGAAAAATATTCTTTTTTATTTCACTAATGTCTTGTGTTGTACGCTACACCAAACGGAGCTTGCACAACACGCATCCTTGACTTGCCTTGCATTACACGCAATCGCGACCTTCCTCGATAGCGTGTGTAGTACGCAATACCGAGTTTCACTAAACAACGATATGCTATTAAAATATTATTATAACTAGCCATTATGAATAGTAATAACCACCTTTTAAAATTTTAGAAATTTTAGCTCTCAAAATGGACTTCATTTTTGGATTCGGAGTATCGAATTTAGCCTAAGGTGAAATTTTGGTACTTTTCGGATAACTTTCATATTCTGATGAATAGTGAAAATTACTAAATTATAATTAAAAACAACTTTTTTAATCAAAATAATTAATAGAGATAAATTATTAATTTGAGTTGTTTTAAAGTATATTTAGAATATACTTTTACAATTTAATACAATGTTGGTCATTGGATGTAATTTTACATTTAAACCAGACATAAACAAGTGTCAATCTTTTGATAGATATTGTTTCTTAAAAACACGATATTTGTTTTAACAGCGGGATTTAATTATAAAATTAATTAATGAAACTTCTATGTTATGAATTTGGTAAAATAGAATTCATTTTTTGAATTAGGAATATGAAATATAGCTTAGGATGAAATTTTGGTATTTTTCTGAAAACTTTCAATTTTTGATGAATAGTGAAACCACTAAGTGGCAGGTTAAAAACTGAATTTTGCATAAAACTTAATTTTACCGCTTCTGTGAATGGAATTTCGAAAATCCGACAGACACGGTTAATATCAAGGACTAAAATTTGGTTCAATGAGATGAAAATGATTTTTTGGTGAATAGTAACTTTTTACTTTTTTTTACCACGGTTAATAGTAAATAGGGTAACTAAGGGTAAATATGATATTACTATTACCCTAACACATGTCCAAATTCTATTGGATAAGTGTAATTCTACCAAAAACAACCTTATGAATATAATATGACCATTTAGGTCCACTTGGATTAGATTATGACATTTAATATTATTTTATTTAATTAATAGTTAAAATAGTCAAAATCAAAGTTTAATAACTAAAACATTTTTAATATGGGGTTATACATAAGATAAATTCGACTATAAATAATCATTATAAAGCTAAAACGATTTCCTACATAATTATATTTTATTTATAATTTTTAGACTTTAAATAAATTATTTTATTTATGACACAACGATGATGCAGTAATTACCCTTTTAAGGAAATATTAACATAATTGATGTTATAAATGCTCAAATGAATGTAATTTGAGACTTTTTATGAATTACACTAATTTTCTAGGTTACTATGATATATTAGTGTTGCTTTAATCAACTTGGTTAGAACATATAATTCTGTTATGACTTTCACAAAAATCATATATCAAATAGTGTCAAAATTGACACAAAATAGTTTTTAAATCAAATATTATATTATTAATTGTTATTTTATTCCTAAAAATCTAAGGTCCAGCCAAATGAATTAGAGGATATATATATTAATAATAAACAATTTGGGGTTCGTTTGGCTTGTTATAGTAAGTGTATTAACCATATAGTGAAAGAAAACAAAAAGACACGGTAAAAGTTAAATTATTTAACTTAGAGTTAAATCTAAATGATAAGGTTAAAATAATACCCTAAACTTGTCTAAATCCTATTGGTTGATAGGATTTCTACCCATACCCACTTTAGCTTCGAAATAAGACCCTTTGGAACCATTATAAACCGATTTTGACATTAATATAAAATAATATTTTGAGGTATTCCTAAGGTGCCCCTCTCCTCCCTTATAAAAGGACACCTCCTCCCCCTCCTCCTCACACCAATTTAAGCACTCAAGCTCGGCCAAACCCTACCAAAATCTCTTCTCCACTTCCCTAGAAACATCCTATAGGTTCTGGTCTTCCTCAAAGACCAATTTTAGGGCCCTAAGAGGAGGTCTCAAAGAGGCGCTTCAAAGAAGAGGTAATTACCATTACCAATTCTTTCATCTTTATTTCTTCTTCCACTTATTCTTCTTAGGTTGTTTCATTATGAAGTAATAACATCAGTATCACTCATATACTTATATGTTATTATAAGTATGAAACAACCCTATTTCACCATCTATCCATCCTACGGAAAAAGAAATCACCGCACGTGCGTACGTACGGAATACCGTCTCCACGCCGTGGTGTAATCTATTTTCCACCACCACCTTACATGGATGGGTATAATGGTGTAAAGAATAACTATACATAGTTATTACAACATCATATTGATTCTGATATATTTTATAATCCACTCCAATTCAATTCAATATTTATGGAAATGATATCATCGCTCGTGCGCACGTACGAACTACCGTCTCCACGACGCGATGAGATTCATTCTCCATGTTAACCATTTAAGAATGATTATAAAGTATATATAAGAAATAATAATAAAATATATGACATTATAAAGATACTGGATTTATGTATATATATATATATTTATGTCATCTACTTACTTCCATTTCAAGACAATAAGGAAAGGAAAACAACGTTCATGCGTACGTACGGACTACCGTCTCCATGAACGGTGTTTTTCATTTTATTTATCTATCTATTATATATTTATACTGAATATATATGATATATAAATCATATTTTATATTCTGGAAGTAATTAAATCATGATATAAGTAATAATGATGTCAAGAACAACAAGTCAAAACACCTACGATAAATGAAACGATTCTTTAACATGGAATTTACAAAAGTACGGGTAATATAATGTCATAAGTGAACCATATATGATATAATAACAATGAATATGATTCTGTAATAAGTCAATGACATTATTTAAATCATTATACAGGAGGTTCAGACACATACGAAGCAAATCGGACCTAAGGTAAGGGAAAATATCACAATCTCTTTTTTATCCGAGATTGTTTTTACTTTGGCATTTACTGGGGTGTATTTTATCATCCACATACATGTTCCATAAATATGTAATATTGTTTCCATCCACTTACAATAGTTTAAATCCTATTTTACCCTTTGCTGAATTTTTAGTAAAGAATATGAAAGGAATCTTTTGTCGTTTTTTTTCGTACGAGGTACTTTTTGACTTTTCCGACAAAAGTACGAAGAATGTTTTTTTTAAATTATACGGCATGAATGGATTTTTAAAACATTATTTCCAAGAAACTTCCTTTACAAGTTTTCATGTTTATTTTTAATCAACTTCTTTTATTTTAAAGTCGTATGACATGTTATGAAAGTAAAAAATGTTTTTGAAGAAGAAAAGATATTTTCCTCAAGAATGGAGTTCAAGTGTTTTATCAAAATTATTTTTCCATCAAAGATAATAAAGGGTTCTGTTTTTATCCCTATTATTAAATTGATTTGATTATGTTGTGATGGAATTATTTTTATGAATTCATTTATCTTATATGAATTGTTTTATGATGTCATGATGTTTAAGATTCCCATTTTTATTACATGGGTTATGAAATGATGTATAATTTATGATTTTGTGGCACACATAATAATGGTATCATTATGAGATGGGTGGGACCTATATCTACCTCCAATGAATTGGGTAAAGATTTTATATCTCATGAGATAGACAGGGCTGGAACGGTAGGTTATACCGGTTCAGTGAAACAGGACTGAAACGAGGGTTACTCGATTCAGAAAGGGACTTTGTACACTAAGATAGTCTTGGCAATGAGTCTTGACTAACAAGAAATGATTCTCTATGATTATGTGTGAATGCCACAAAGTTTCATGTTTTATGTTATGATTATTGTGATTACATTTCACTGCCATGATTTACCCCATGTTATGAAATTATGATCTCTTTTGCAGGTTAAGATTTCCAAAAGTTATGTGCTTATGATGTGATTGATATTTATTTTGTCTACCCTTATTGAGCATTTGAGCTCACCCTTTTATGTTTTCTTTTCCCCAGGATATAAAGAAAGGTTTTAGGTAAAAAAAAGGAAGTTCTTTATGGGAGATTTTGAAGATCTTTCACCATGATTAGAAGATTATATTCCGAGTTTCCAAAGACACTAAACTATTATGATCCTTGTGTGTGTGTTTTTTGTTATGTACTAAGTATTCCACAAATGTAATGTAATGTCCATGTAAGTCATGCTTCGGGTCTTTACAGTTGGTATCAGAGGAAAGGTTTAGTCAACCTTTGGAAATTAGGATGCGAGAACTTTAGTGAGATCCCGAGAGATATTTCTAAGGTATGTCTAGGGATGTCCCTAAGGGTAAGTATATGTATAGGTTATAGTACTAGAATTACGCTAACGATCATAGAATTAAACCTAAGATGTTAGATATTGAAGTTAATCCCCCTTTATTAGGTTGTTTTCCCTAGCATGATTTTTGCCTCTCACACTATTCTTTTTGGGTTTTAGAAGATGGCTGGAACCCGAAGGAACCGTGTTGATCAATGCAATGGACTATGCAATGATTGTCTTCCTGAACAAACAAATGTTATGGGAGATGGAGTGCAAAATCTTATTGCTATACTTACACAAGCTATGAATCATTCTAGACTTCCAAATGAGCAGAGAAGGGAACAATATTCTATTGAGTCCTTCATGAGGCAACGCCCACCTTCTTTCAGTGGGTCTTCTGATCCACTTGTTGCTGAACAATGGATCAGTACCACTAAAAAGATATTTTCAGTTCTTCAATGTTCTAAACATGATAAATTCATCTTAGCAGTGTATCGTTTGGAAGGTGATGCTGATCAATGGTGGAATCTTATTAAGAATACGAGGCAAAGGGATGAAATTGAGTCCATGGAATGGGACGAGTTCAAGAACTTATTTTTCAGTAAGTACTTCCCCCGTATTCTTCAAACAAATATGGAGAAAGAGTTTCTTGAACTAAAGCAAAAGGATGATGAATCTGTTGGTATATACGAAGAGAATTTTACAAGACTTGCAAGGTATGCATCTGGCATTATCATCCAACCTGAAAGTAAAGTTGATCGATTTTTTAGTGGCTTAAAACCAAGTCTTCGAAGGGAATTAGCTATAAGAGACTTCAGTAGCTATGAAGAAATTGTGCGTTGTGCTATCAAGGTAGAAATGGAAGTTGGTGTTACATATCCATCTCATGGTTTTGACAAGAAACAAAAGATGGAGTTCAAGGAGAAATCTCATAATAATGGTGAAAAGAAGATGAATGTTTCCTTATGCACAAAGTGTGGAAAGAAGCATGGTGGAGATTGTCTTAAAGGGACTAGAAAATGTTTTAAGTGTGGAAAAGAAGGTCATCGAGCAGCTGAGTGTCGAAGTAATGGAAAAAGGGTTTCTAATGATGTGAATAAAGCAAACACTGCAGAGAACGCACCACCAACACTTCAATGCTTCAAGTGCAAGGAAATGGGGCATTATGCTAATAAATGCCCTAATACAAGGGTTAGTGATGATCAACATGAGCAACCACTGAAGGAAAAGGACAAAGGGAAGTCACATGCGATCAATATTGGCAATGTTGAATATGACAACGATGTGGTGGAATGATTAAGTGTTTATGTAATGGGATTCCAAAATAATGTTGTATCATTGAGTATTGCAATATTTATTGATGTGGTATTCAAAGTGATTGATATATTTTTTGGAAATAAGATGATATGCGCATAATGAAGGGAAAACGAGAAAATGAAATGTTTAATAGTATTCATGAGCTCATGATTGATATAAGGACTAAGTGATATCATTGTTTGAGTATATAGAATTTTGAGGATTTTGGTATGTGGAAAGTGTTAACTTTAAACTGCATTCATGTTTTCACTAAGGTATTCAAGAGAATACATGATTAAGGACTTTGAATGTTTGGAATGTGACCAACAAAACATATCTTATGATATATGGGGATCAACGATGGTATTAAATCTCTGGTAATCGTTATCACTATGTTATGAGAGTGGACTGCAGTATTATGGATAAGCCTAAAGATTGAAATGGATTATGTTGGACATAAGTGAGTATTGTTTAAGGATAGAAGTTTTTTTTCCGATATTATTGATGGGATGTTATAGTAATGTAGTTTTAGAAAAAGGATAACCTGCAGGACGGGCGACAGCCCATCGCTTCGGACAAGGCTGTGGGAATCGAACCCACAACCGAAGTGAGACTGCCCTTTATCGCCTACCACTGGCCTACAGGAAGTCCCTGTTTAGTAGAAACTAGTTTTATTATATTAAGCAGTATGATATATGAAGTATAAGTCCATTTTAGGAACCATATGTGATTAATCTCACTATAGATCGACTTATGTATATAATTTTGCCAACCTTTTGTTTGAGACAGATGGAATGACCCGTCATTCTATCACATGATCTGCTAACACTTCACGAATAACAAATTCAACTTCATTTATTTAAGAGATGAAGTGGAAATTGTTCAAGGCATGAACAACAGTGAGATTGTACCAAAATAAAGAAAGTATTTATTCTAATTCAAATTTTCAACTTTATGGAAATGATCTTGAAAACCAAAAATGTTGTCCTAGTGATCTTATACCTGATGAATCAGATGGTACCTTAGATCGTCACAAATCTATGGATTTGTGATTACTGGATTTTCCATAGCCATGTTCTCTACCACTCTCCATCAGAACATGATGGTTAGATTTCTCTTCCATATCCATATTTTCACCTATGTGGAAACCCAGTGATTAGTTTATTTGGGTAATCGTTACATTTCATACTATAGTTTTTAAAGCCAAGTTTTGGTATTCCTTTTTATGATGTGGGTTTCTATTAAAGAAACTTTCGAATAGTAAACCATTTATAACCCCGACGAATTTCGAGGGCAAAATTCATTTTAAGGGGGGTAGAATGTAACAGCCCGAGATTTTATGAAAAATATTCTTTTTTATTTCACTAATGTCTTGTGTTGTACGCTACACCAAAAGGAGCTTGCACAACACGCATCCTTGACTTGCCTTTCATTACACGCAATCACGACCTTCCTCGATAGCGTGTGTAGTACGCAATACCAAGTTTCACTAAACAACGATATGCTATTAAAATATTATTATAACTAGCCGTTATGAATAGTAATAACCACCTTTTAAAATTTTAGAAATTTTAGCTCTCAAAATGGACTTCATTTTTGGATTCAGAGTATCGAATTTAGCCTAAGGTGAAATTTTGGTACTTTTCGGATAACTTTCATATTCTGATGAATAGTGAAAATTACTAAATTATAATTAAAAACAACTTTTTTAATCAAAATAATTAATAGTGATAAATTATTAATTTGAGTTGTTTTAAAGTATATTTAGAATATATTTTTACAATTTAATACAATGTTGGTCATTGGATGTAATTTTACATTTAAACCAGACATAAACAAGTGTCAATCTTTTGATAGATATTGTTTCTTAAAAACACGCTATT
This sequence comes from Viscum album, assembly GCA_963277665.1. Taxonomy (NCBI): domain Eukaryota; kingdom Viridiplantae; phylum Streptophyta; class Magnoliopsida; order Santalales; family Viscaceae; genus Viscum; species Viscum album. The sequence goes on along the minus strand of OY728120.1, from coordinate 1,160,781,523 downwards.
TGTTTTAACAGCGGGATTTAATTATAAAATTAATTAATGCAACTTATATGTTATGAATTTGGTAAAATAGACTTCATTTTTTGAATTAGGAATATGAAATATAGCTTAGGATGAAATTTTGGTATTTTTCTGAAAACTTTCAATTTTTGATGAATAGTGAAACCACTAAGTGGTAGGTTAAAAACTGAATTTTGCATAAAACTTAATTTTACCACTTCTGTGAATGGAATTTCGAAAATCCGACAAACACGGTTAATATCAAGGACTAAAATGTGGTTCAATGAGATGAAAATAATTTTTGGTGAATAGTAACTTTTTACTTTTTTTTACCACGGTTAATAGTAAATAGGGTAACTAAGGGTAAATATGATATTACTATTACCCTAACACATGTCCTAATTCTATTGGATAAGTGTAATTCGACCAAAAACAACCTTATGAATATAATATGACCATTTAGGTCCACTTGGATTAGATTATGACATTTAATATTATTTTATTTAATGAATAGTTAAAATATTCAAAATCAAAGTTTAATAACTAAAACATTTTTAATATGGGGTTATACATAAGATAAATTCAACTATAAATATTAATTAGAAAGCTAATAAGATTTCTTACATAATGATATTTTATTTGTAATTTTTAGACTTTAAATAAATTAATTTATTTATGACACAACGATGATGCAGTAATTACCCTTTTAAGGAAATATTAACATAATTGATGTTATAAATGCTCAAATGAATGTAATTTGAGACTTTTTATGAATTCCACTAATTTTATAGGTTACTATGATATATTAGTGTTGATTTAATCAACTTTTTTCGAACATATAATTCTGTTATGACTTTCAAAAAAATCATATATCAAATAGCCTCAAAATTGACACAAAATAGTTTTTAAATCAAATATTATATTATTAATTGTTATTTTATTCCTAAAAATCTAAGGTTAGGCCAAATGACATAGATAAGGATATATATATTAATAATAAACAATTTGGGGTTCGTTTGGCATGTTATAGTAAGTGTATTAACCATATAGTGAAAGAAAACAAAAAGACACGGTAAAAGTTAAATTATTTAACTTAGAGTTAAATCTAATTGATAAGGTTAAAATAATACCCTAAACTTGTCTAAATCCTATTGTTTGATAGGATTTCGACCCATCCCCACTTTAGCTTCGAAATAAGACCCTTTTGAACCATTATAAACCGATTTTGACATTAATATAAAATAATATTTTGAGGTATTCCTAAGGTGCCCCTCTCCTCCCTTATAAAAGGACACCTCCTCCCCCTCCTCCTCACACCAATTTAAGCACTCAAGCTCGGACAAACCCTGTCAAAATATCTTCTCCACTTCCCTAGAAACATCCTATAGGTTCTGGTCTTCCTCAAAAACCAATTTTAGTGCCCTAAGAGGAAGTCTCAAAGAGGCGCTTCAAAGAAGAGGTAATTACCTTTACCAATTCTTTCATCTTTATTTCTTCTTCCACTTCTTCTTCTTAGGTTGTTTAATTATGAAGTAATAACATCAGTATCACTCATATAATGATATGTTATTATATGTATAAAACAACCCTATTTCACCATCTATCCATCCTACGGAAAAAGAAATCACCGCGCGTGCGTACGTACGGAATACCGTCTCCACGCCGTGGTGTAATCTATTTTCCACCACCACCTTACATGGATGGGTATAATGGTGTAAATAATAACTATACATAGTTATTACAACATCATATTGATTCTGATATATTGTATAATCCACTCCAATTCAATTCAATATTTATGGAAATGATATCATCGCTCGTGCGTACGTACGGACTACCGTCTCCACGACGCGATGAGATTCATTCTGCATGTTAACCATTTAAGAATGATTATAAAGTATATATAAGAAATAATAATGAAATATAAGACATTATAAAGCTACTGGATTTATGTATATATATATATGTATGTCATCTACTTACTTCCATTTCAAGACAATAAGGAAAGGAAAACAGCGTTCATGCGTACGTACAGACTACCGTCTCCATGAATGGTGTTTTTCATTTTATTTATCTATCTATTATATATATATATATATATACTGAATATATATGATATATAAATCATATTTTATATTCTAGAAGTAATTAAATCATGATATAAGTTATAATGATGTAAAGAACAACAAGTCAAAACACCTACGATAAATGAAACGATTCTTTAACATGGAATTTACAAAAGAACGGGTAATATAATGTCATAAGTGAACCATATATGATATCATAACAAAGAATATGATTCTGTAATAAGTCAATGACATTATTTAAATCATTATATAGGAGGTTCGGACACATACGAAGCAAATCGGACCTAAGGTAAGGGAAAATATCACAATCTCATTTTTATCCGAGATTGTTTTTACTTTGGCATTTACTGGGGTGTATTTTATCATCCACATCCATGTTCCATAAATATGTAATATTGTTTCCATCCACTTACAATAATTTAAATCCAATTTTACCCTTCGGTGAATTTTTAGTAAAGAATATGAAAGGAATCTTTTGTCGTTTTTTTTCGTACGAGGTACTTTTTGACTTTTCCGACAAAAGTACGAAGAATGTTTTTTTTAACTTATATGGCATGAATGGATTTTTAAAACATTATTTCCAAGAAACTTCCTTTACAAGTTTTCAAGTTTATTTTTAATCAACTTCTTTTATTTTAAAGTCTTATGACATGTTATGAAAGGAAAAAATGTTTTTGAAAAAGAAAGGATATTTTCCTCAAGAATGGAGTTCAAGTGTTTTATCAAAATTATATTTCCATCAAAGATAATAAAGGGTTCTGTTTTTATCCCTATTATTAAATTGATTTGATTATGTTGTGATGGAATTATTTTTATGAATTAATTTATCTTATATGAATTGTTTTATGATGTCATGATGTTTAAGATTTCCATTTTTATTACATGGGTTATGAAATGATGTATGATTTATGATTGTGTGGCACACATAAGAATGGTATCATTCTGAGATGGGTGGGACCTATATCTCCCTCCAATGCATTGGTTAAAGATTTTATATCTCATGAGATAGACAGGGCTGGAACGGTAGGTTATACCAGTTCAGTGAAACATGACTGAAATGAGGGTTACTCGATTCAGAAAGGGACTTTGTCCACTAAGATAGTCTTGTCAATGAGTCTTGACTAACAAGAAATGATTCTCTATGATTATGTGTGAATGCCACAAAGTTTCATGTTTTAAGTTATGATTATTGTGATTACATTTCACTGCCATGATTTACCCCATGTTATGAAATTATGATCTCTTTTGCAGGTTAAGATTTCCAAAAGTTATGTGCTTATGATATGATTGATATTTCTTTTGTCTACCCTTACTGAGCATTTGAGCTCACCCTTTTATGTTTTCTTTTCCCCAGGATATAAAGAAAGGTTTTAGGTAAAAAAAAGGAAGATCTTTATGGGAGATTTTGAAGATCTTTCACCACGATTAGAAGATTATATTCTGAGTTTCCAAAGACACTAAACTATTACGATCCTTGTGTGTGTGTTTTTTGTTATGTACTAAGTATTCCGAAAATGTAATGTAATGTCCATGTAAGTCAAGCTTCAGGTCTTTACAATTATAATATATTATATATTATTCATAAATAAAAATTATATGAAGTAACATGTCTAAAATACTGATGTATATTTATATATATATTTATGTTTTTATATATACATCATTCACTTAATTCCATTCAATGCGATAAGAAAATTAAAACAACATTCTTGCATACGTACGACCTACCGTCTCAATGAACGGTGTATTCAATTTTATATATCTATATATTATATATATTTATATTATGGATATATATGATATAAAAATAATATTATAAAATTTGTATGTATGTAAGTCATGATCTAAGAAATTTGATGAAGAATAACAAGTCAAAACATGTACTATAAACAAAGCGATTATTACGCAAAACATTGCATTAACAATTAATTGATAATAAATAGATAATATAAAGTCATATAAGAATCATATAAGAAATAACAAATATTATTATGATTCATATATAAGTTAATAATATTTTTATGTGAATTATAAAAAAGTTTCAAACACGTACCAAGAGTATCAGACCCAAGGTAATGGTTAATTCATTGATCTCATTATTATGAAAGATTGTTTATTTGTACATATTTAATGGGAAATATTTATAATCCTTGACCATTTTTCAAAAAAATATTTTAAAAAGAAATATTTTATGGTTTTATGGATGAGACTATATAACTAGATCATTATTTTAAATGTTTTTTGGATTTATTTTTCTAAATCAATATAATAAGGGTCAATGTTTTGAAAATGATTTTATGTATTTATTTATATGAAAATGATTGTTTTAAAATGGTAATTCATTTAACAAGTTTCAAAGTGGTATGGGACCCTTTTATTCAAATATATCTTATAAATGACTTCCTTTATAAATAGTGCGACTTTAAAATAATTTCAAAAAAATGGATATTTCTGTCAAAGAATTTTAATGAATTTATTAAATTATTTTTATCTATATCAACATCCATTGTTGGATTTTATACTTGTTAGAAGTTGATTTATTATGAAACAATCATCCATATAGTATTTAGGTTTTTGGATATGTTTCACTATGGATGTGCTATTTTATACTGTAACACCCTATCCTTTTCAATTAATTTTCATTCATTATTTTTGGGCACATCATTTTTTTCGTGGGATTTTGGTGAGCCAATGATTAAAATATTTGAGTCTTATTGAAAAAAACACATTCTTTGGGTTTAGCGTCATTACGCACAAGGGAAGAGCACGGTTTTGAGACCTCATGGGCTGCCTGGTTTTCTTAATAAATTAAAACATAAGGGAATAACGAAATTATGATGAGTAATAAAACATAAATAAAATCAAAATAAGATGTTTAATAAATTTAAGAATTTTTTAATGATAATAATAATAACATTATTTGAGAATGTTTTTATTATTATTAAAATTATTAAGAATATAAAATTTATTAAGTGTTATTAATACTGTAGTACATATTATTATTATTATCATTAATATTGTTATTATAATTAATACCTTAATTTAGTTATTTTTTTTTCGTAGGATCTATTTAGATTATTTATATCTTTATTATGAGATTCACATTTTTATAATTTATTTATTTTATTTTTATTTACCTTCTATTTCATTTTATTTTATCTTATATATTTATCTTTTTTACTCCCCATCACATTCTCTCCCCTTTGAGTGCGGACACCCCCTCAAACCCTACAACGTCGTTTTCTATTTCCTCTCCCTTACACCTACCAATGGTTCACTGAACCCTCAAGCCATCAAGTGAGACACCCAAATCACCCACTGCTTTCCAGACCCCTCCAACACCTTCCCGTTCGCTCGCTCACTGATCTCCCATACATCGTGCGCCCTCGTCATGTTCCATGCTTCCCTCTCCTACAAGCTGCACTTCGCCCCTACTCCCCATGTCCCCCTGCCATGACAGCTATGGATGACGCCATTCACCTCCCTCTAGTGAAGAGCTTGTGCCCCGTCTGTACCATACTCACCCTCCTGGGTAGCCATTTCCACGCCCCCTCACCAGACCTCCTCCGAAGTCATGACCCACCGACCCACCTCTTCCAAAAACCACAACATCCAACCTCCATTCGTTGGTGACCGGACCAACCATAGTGAAGCATTTGTTGCGCCACCACACCCTCTTCATATGGTATAACATTTCTCCTCTTTTGAAAGGGTTTTGACCCTTGTTCTTTGGGGTTTATTTTTTTCTGCATCTAGTGTGTCATGTTAGGGTTTTAATTTGGGGTAATGTTGTTCAATCTTGTCTACTGGGATTTAATTACTGTATTCATGTCGTGCGATTAGCGAACGATCGATGAATTCACTTCAATTTTGGGAAATTCTTCATGCGAGGTAGGTTTTTCTGTGCCATAACATTATTAGATTAATTTAATATGTTTTTTAAAATTTATTAAGGTATTCTTTGATCTGATTTTGTGGTGAATTTGGTAAAAAAAATTCTTCTGTAACGTAGCATGTTCTTTTATTTTTTCGTGTGGTCTGAAATCAAGTTTCAAATTCGTTGGCTGGGTATTTTGTTTCAAATTTGGTTTTTCATAATAAATGTGGGGTATTTTTGGTGCAAACCCCATGGTGCATCGTGAATGTGTTTTTTTGTAAATTTTTTAAGGATTTTATTAAATTTTTTCAACAGTGCATATTGTATTTTTGGAGGGTGTTAGTGTATGTGTGGTTTTGAATTATAATTCGGCGTGTGTGAATGGTGAATTTGGCATGTGTGGTGTTTGGTTTGGTTGGTTGTGTGTCTAAGCTTGTTTTACGGTTTAATAGTGTGGTGAACAAATATGTTTTGTAGGTGTTTGACATACATGAATGATTAGGTGAATTCTTTTCAAGTGAATTAGTTTTGATTTGTGTATGCCTTGCGGTGTTTCTTGGAATTGTTTTATGCTTTATATGGAAAGTACAAGACAAATCGTTTAAGGTATTTGAAAATGAAATTGAGTCGTTTTAACAAAAAAATTAAGAAATGTTTCATGTTGGATTCCCCATTGTACACTTTTAATGGAAAAGAAACATTGTGAGAAACACGTTTAAAAAAATGAATTGAGATTATGTGCGAATTAAAAAAGGGGATTTTCATGAAAATGATAGGATTTAAAAATGCACTATATTTTTATGTTTTCAAATTGGTTATCATGAATTGTTCAAATGGTGGGAAGAATGTATTTCTATATGGGTTTTCTTAGCATGTGTTTTTATTAAATGGTGTTGGTGTATACAGGTGGTGATTTTTTTGGGAAATGTCTTGTTTTGTTTGGGCTGTGTTGAAGCGATATATATATTATTTGAATGTGGAACTTGTTTGGGCACAAGGGAAAACCTGGTTATCTAAGTGGGTGGACTAGAACTACTGCTCTAGTGATCCGGAGTGTTATCCTCCCTGTTCCACATAGTTGGATTGACGATTTCAACACTAACTAAACATATGAATGACTGAGGGTCATGGTTTCTAAGCCATTTCTACTGAGGGTTGTGGTTTCTAAGCCATGTTTACAGAGGGTTGTGTTTTCTAAGCTATGTTTCTTCAATAAACATGGTTCTATGGTACCACTCGAGATAGATTAAACTTAGGTTATTTACCCATAGTGCCCTACTAATCATGACGTGGTGTTTTCTGTCGGCATACAGAGGATCACATGAGTATGTTCATGTTCTTTATAGATTTTTCCTTCCCTGGTAATGAAGTACTGTGAAATAGTTTTTCATTCAATACACTTTTTATTTTCACTTTCATTTTTAATATTTTTTCCTTATAAGTATTTTAAAATTATGGTTTTAAATATGCATGATAAATTACCTTTTTTATGTTGTGGAATGGGACCTTTATTTGGTTTTATCCTACTGGGATTTTGTAGAAACCCGAAGCTTGAAGTTCATGGACATTACATTAATTTTGTAGAATACATAATACATAACAAAAACAGACACACAAGGACCGTAATAGTTTAGTGTCTTTGGAAACTTGGAACGTAATCTTCTAATCGTGGTGAAAGAACTTCAACATCTCCATTAATGATCTTCCCCTTTTTGTTTTCTTACCTAAAACCATTCTTTAAATCCTGGGAAAAATAAAACATATAAAGGGTGAGCTCAAATTCTCATTAAGGGTAAGCATGCATAAAATAAAACATACCATATACATTTGAACTTAAAAAAATGAACATAATGTTTAAACATAAAAATCTTGAGCAACGACATAAATCATGGAAGTAAATAAGGCATAGATCATAATGGAACGTAAATCATGATAAAATAGCATGGGATTAAAACATTTAATTGTGGCATCCGTTATGCACATGTAATAATTTTCATAGTAGCCAAGATATTTCTGCCAAGACCATCTTAGTGGACAAAGTCCCTTTCTGAATCGAGTTCACTCCTCGTTCCAGTCCTGTAATACTGAACCGGATTAAGTTACCATTCAAGCCATGTCTATCTCATGAGATATAAATCTTTACCCAATGCATTGGAGGGATATATAGGTCCCACCCATCTCATAATGAAATCATTCTTACTTGTGCCACAAAATAAACATACATCATTCTAAAAAGCCAATAAATAAAATGGGTTTCATAAACATCATCCCATTATCACATAATCCATATAAAAGAAATGTATATCATTTCATAATATGAAAAGTGAAACCATTTAAATCATAGATACATGATACTTGAAACATACACATATGAAATAATGTCATCTTAGATGAAAAATTATTTGGATAAAACACTTGAAAAGAATTCTTGAGGAAAATATCCTTTATTATTCAAAATCATTCTCTTTTCACAAAATGTCATGAAATTTTAAAAGAAAAGGATTTTGTTGAAAATAGTCATGAAATCTTTTGGAGACATCTTCATGAAAATAAGGCTTTATAAGACCGTAAAGATCCGTTCGTGCTGTATAAGTTAAAAAAAATTATTCTCGTACTTTTGCCGAAAAAGTCAAAAAGTACCTCGTAAAAGAACGATTTCATACATACCATGTAGTAAAAGTAAAAAATGGGTAAAAATGACATTAAAATTACATAAAAACACTTTTAGAAAACATTTACATTGATGATAACAATACCCCCAGTAAATACTTACATATAAGCAATCTCGGATAAAAATGAGATTTGCGGACTTATCCCTTACCTTAGGTCCGATATGCTTCGTACGTATCCGAACCTCCTGTATAATGATTTAAATAATGTCATATACTTATTATAGAATCATATTCATTGTTATTATATCATATATGGTTCACTTATGACTTTATATTACCCGTTATTTTGTTAAAGTAGCGTTTTGGGTAAAATCGTTTCATTTCTCGTTCGTGTTGTACCTTGTAATTATTCATATGATTACTTAGATCACGATTAATTACATATATAATGTAAAAAATGATTTATATATAATATATTTTCTGAATATACATATATATAATAGATCTATAAATGGAATGAAATACACCGTTCATGGAGACAGTAGGTCATACGTACGCATGAACGCTGTTTTCATTTCCTTATTGAATTGAATGGAATTAAGTAGATGACATAATTATATATATATATACATAAATCCAGTATCATTATTATGTCATATATTTCATTATTACTTATTATATATAATTTATAATCATTATGGAATGGTTAACATGGAGAGTGAATTTCATCGCGTCGTGGAGACGGTAGTCCGTACGTACGCACGAGCGATTATATCATTCCCAAGATCGTGGAATTGTATTAAAGTGTATGTATAATATTAAAGAATCAATATAACTTTACAATAATCATATATATTCATTAATTTCACCATTATACCCATCCAAGTAAGGTGGTGGTGGAAAATAGATTACACCACGGCATGGAGACAGTATTCTGTACGTACGCACGCGCGGTGATTTCGTTTTCCGTAGGATGGATAGATGGTGAAATATGGATGTTTCATACATATAATGACATATCAGTATATTAGTGATACTGATGTTATTACATCATAATCAAACAACTAAAAAATAAGAAATGGAAGAATAAATAAAGTTGAAAAAATCGGTAACGGACATTACCACTTCTTTGAAGCGCCTCTTTGAGACCTCCTCTTAGGCCGCTAAATTTGGTCTTTGAAGAAGACCAGAACCTCTATAATGTTTCTAGGGAAGTGGATAAGAAAATTTCTCTTGGGCTGGCCTAGCTTGAAAGCTCAATGTGGTGCGAGGAAGAGAGGGAGGAGGTGCCCTTTCATTAGAGAGGAGAGGGGCACCTTGGAAATTCTTAAAAAATATTAATTTATAATAAATCTAACCCCAATTAAAACCTACAAAAAATGACTCATATTAGAATATTAGATGATATAGGGTTGTAATATCATCAGAAAATAAAATTTAGACATGTTTTGATCTTATTTTAAACCTTATCATTTTGATTTATCCTTATTTATTCTATTTAAGTTTATTTGTGGTAATAAAATTAGAAATTTTAAATGGTTATAAATAATCACTTATATGTTGTTAATTTTCCATAATTGGATACTTTATGACATTTTATACTATATAAAATTCAATTTATAATTTTTAAAATTTTTTGTGATTTTTAAACAATTTAATAATATGTTATTTTTATAAAATAACAATAGTGTCAATTTTGGCACTATTCATTTATTTGAATTTAAATAAAATATAACCAGAGAATATATTCGAACTAAAATATTTAATAGATTCATAAAATTTCATATGTATCTATAAAATTAGTGGAGCACAATAAATAGTTCATATAATATTTATTTTATTATTTTTAAAACCATTTATTTGGTTTATCTCTTAATAAACAGATTACTACAACATTTTTGTATAATTATTTAATATACTTATATTTTGCATAAAAATTAAAAATAAAAACCTATGATGAAGATAAATCTATTAAATTTCACAATAATACTTTTACACGAATTTATCATCTTAAAATCACAATATTTAAATTGTTATATTTATTAAATTATGAAGGTGAAAACTTTGGCATCATTTAAAATAAAATAATATAAGTGTCATAATCACTTTTATAAGGCTCATAGTGGTAAAATATTAGACCATTAGATGATTATGGTATACATTTAAATTACCAATAAGTTTTTGTCATGGTTTTGTGCATTTTGTGGTCACTATTAGTTTAATAAAAACTATATTCTTGATTTTTCACTAGATAAACAATTTCCGCATCACTATTGTGTCATAATTAATGATAATTATTTAATCCCTAAAAATTATAAATAAATTCATATGATGTATATAATTTTATTAGATTTTTGTAGACTATTCATGTTCGATGTTTCATGAAGTTTATCACTAAATTAAAATTAATATACTTATAATATTTAAGAGAGTGACATGTTGTCACTTTCTATGGTTTTAATAATAATTAAATTATTTTCATTGGAAAAAGTCCATTAAATGAATCTAATCCGACCCTTAGGTGATATGAGTATACTTTGAGTCATCCAATAGAATTTTGGCATGTGTTAGGATAATTTTATAATATTATATTTACCCTTAATTACCCGATTTACCTTTAACTATGGTAAATAAAATTTACCGTAGTTACTATTCATAATTCTCAAAAATAAAAAGTAGCCTATTAACATAATTTGGACCCAATTATTCCAAATATAGAATCCATTTTTCCAAATTTAATACAGAAATGATGCTGAAATTAAATTAAAATTAATCCCATTGTTGAAAGAAAACGGGTTTTAGTTTAAGACATTACAGAAGATTGAATTGATTTAACATACGAGTTCAAGGTAAAATAAATGATAATGACATACAGTATATTAAATGGTAAAAATATATTCTACTTATACTTTAAAACTGTTAAATATTATAATTTAACCATATAAATTATTATGATGAAAAAAAGTTGTTTTTAATTAAAATATAACGTGTTTTTACTATTCATTAAAATATGAAAGTTATCAAAAAAATATCAAAGCTTTATCCAATGTAAATTTCAATATCATGATTCAAAATAATAAGTTTGTTTTGTAAAATTTTACTTATAAACTTCTCAATTTTTTTTTTGAAAATGGGTGCGCCATCAAAAGGCGGCAAAACTTCATTTTTTGAAAAATAATTATTTTACCCGAAAACATTTATTTTGTTCTCATGCCATGTTCTAGAAAATGTGTATGATGAATAATAATGTTATAAAATTAAAATTTTAGTTTATACTATTCATAAAGTCTGTTTTATGATAATATTATAACCATATATCATTGTTTAGTGAAACCTGGTATTGCGTACTACACACGCTACCGGGGAAGGTCACAATTGCCTGTAATGAAATCCAAGTTAGGGTTGCGTGTTGTGCAAGTCTCCTTTGTTGTTACGTATTACAAAATCCAACCATATTTCATTTATACATTGAACATATATATATATACACTCAATGTTGTGTAGAATGACTATTATCAAACGAACTTGAAATTGTGTATAACACGATTCAAGAATTGTATTGCGCATACTGCAAGCTAATACGGTGTTTCGTATAGAACAAGATAATCATGTTGTAGCATAAAACACATGAATTCAAATAAATTAAAAAGAATACTTATCATAAAATCTCGGGGTGTTACATTCTACCCCCTTTAAAATTAATTTCTCCCTAGAATTTTGTCGGAGTTATACATGGTTTACTATTCGAAAGTTTCTTTAATAGAAACCCACATCATAAAAAGGAATACAAAAACGTATCCTTAAAAACTAAAGTATGACACGTAACGGTTACTCAAATTAACTAATCACTGGGTTTCCACATAGGAGAACATAGGTGAAAATATTGATATGAAAGATAAATCTAACCGTCATGTTCTGATGGAGAGTGGTAGAGAACATGGTTATGAAATAGCCAACAATCACAATGCCATAGATTTGCGATGATCTAAGGTACCATCTGATTCATCAGATATAAGAGCACTAGGACAACATTTTTGGTTTTAAATATCATTTCCTTAATGTTGAAAGATTTGAATTAGAAGAAATTCTTGGTTGATTTTTGTACAATCTCACTGTTGTTTGTGCTTTGAACAATTTCCACTTCATCTCTTAAATAAATGAAGTTGAATTTGTTATTCGTGAAGTGTTAACAGATCATTTCATAGAATGATTGGTCATTCCATTTATTTCAAACAAAATGATATCAAAAGTTATCAAATATACATAAGTCCATCTATGGTGAGGTTAATCATATAAGATTACAAAAATGAACTTATACTTCATATATTATACCACATAATAAAATAAAACTAGTTTCTACTAACCAGAGACTTCCTTTAGGCCATTGGTATGCGATGAAAGCAAGTCACACTTCGGTTGTGGGTTCGATTCCCACACCCTTGTCCAATGCTATGGGCTGTCTCTCGTCCTATAGGTTGTCCTTTTTCTAAAATTACATTACTATAACATGCCATCAATAATATCTAAAAAAGTTCTATCCTTAAACAATACTAACTTATCTCCAACATAATCCATTCCAATCATTAGGATTATCTAAAATACATCGGTCCAAGCTAATAGTATAAAGAAAATGATTACTTGAAATTTCACATAATAATCACGTGAATGCCATCATTTATCCCCCATATATCATAAGATATATCTTGTTGGTGAAATTACAAACATGTGAATACCTTAATCATGTATTCTCTTGAAGAATGATTACCCATTGAACATTAGTGAAAACATGAATGCAGTTAAAAGTTAACACATTCCACATACCAAAATCCTCATAATTATATATATTCAAACCATGATATCACTTTGTCCTTATATCAATAATGACCTCATGAATACAATCAAACATCTCATTATCCTCTTATCCCTTCATTATGCGCATATAATCTGCTTTCTAAAATATTTGAATCACTTTTTGTGGTTACCAGTACCATAAAATTATTGAAAACCAAAATAGAATAATAAAAAAATATTCTAATACACCATAAAAGTACCTCAACAACATTATTATTGAATACCAATACATAAACACTTCAATCCATCCTCTTAAATGATTGTCCTGGAATAAGTCCTTCCTTGATTTGAAAGTAACTTTTTAGTTCAGGGCATTGAGTTTGGTAATGCCCATGTTCTCCACAAATAAGACATTGAACTCCATTACAGTCTGTCACTCTATGACCCTTTTCTACACACAAATAACATATATCCCTCTATTTGACATATTCCTCAAGGTTCTTTTTTCCTTCTTTTGAAATCTCAATCTTCCATTCTCTATGCTCCTCACTATGCAAACATGCATAAAATTCCATCTTCCTCTTATTTGATGACTTAGTAATACCACTAAATTTCACCTTGTTAATCATATATCACGATGACTAATTAGGCATAATCATAATATCTTTCTCTTTAGGATTTACACAATTTCTTTGCTCATAGTCGCCAATTTTTCCATTGGATTCAATGTTAAACGAATTCCTTCTGGTTCCCTCCATTGACTAAAAAATAAAAAGAATTCTGTAAGAGGACAAAATCATGCTAGGAAAAACAACATAGTAAAGGGGGAGTACCCTCAAGATATAACATCTTTGGTTAAATTCTAAGATCATTACCGTAGTTCTAGGACTATATCGTATATGTATACTTATCCTTAGGGACATCCCTAGAGATACATTAGAAATATCTCTAGGGATCTCACTAACGTTTTGGAATTATAGTTTCCAAAGGTCAACTAAACCTTTCCTCTGATACCAACTGTAGAGACCCGAAGCTTGACATACATGGACATTGCATTACTTTTGCGGAATACTTAATACATCACAAAAACAGACATAGAAGTACCGCAATAGTTTAGTGTCTTTGGAATCTTGGAACGTAATCTTCTAATCCTGGTGAAAGAACTTCAACATCTCCATTAATGATCTTCCCCTTTTTGTTTTCTTACCTAAAACCATTAATTAAATCCGGGGGAAAATAAAACATATAAAGGGTGAGCTCAAATGCTCAGTAAGGGTAAGCATGGAAAAAATAAAACATACCATATACATTTGAACTTAAAAACATGAACATAATGATTAAACATCAAAATCATGAGCAACGACATAAAACAAGGAAGTACATAAGGCATAGATCATAATGGAACATAAATCATGATAAGATAGAATGTGAATAAAACATGTAATTGTGGAATCCATTAAGCACATTTAATGATTCCCATAGTATACAAGTCATTTCTGCCAAGACCATCTTAGTGGACAAAGTCCCTTTCTGAATCGAGTTCACTCCTCGTTCCAGTCCTGTAATACTTAACCAGATTAACATACCATTCCAGCCATGTCTATCTCATGAGATATAAATCTTTACCCAATTAATTGGAGGGAGATATAGGTCCCACCCATCACATAATGAAATCATTCTAACTTTTGTCACAAAATAAACATAAATCATTCATAAAAACCCAATAATTAAAATGGGTTTCATAAACATCATCCCATCATCACATAATCCATATAAAAGAAATGTATATCATTTTATAATAAGAAAAGTTAAACCATGTAAATCAAAGAGACATGATAATTGAAACATACACATATTAAATAATGTCATCTTAGATGAAAAATTGTTTGGATAAAACACTTGAAAAGAATTCTTGAGGAAAATATCCTTTATTATTCAAAATAATTCTCTTTTCAGAAAATGTCATGAAATTTTAAAAGAAAAGGATTTTTTTGAAAATAGTCATGAAATATTTTTGAGAGAGCTTCATCAAAATAAGGCTTTATAATGCCGTAAAAATTCGTTCGTGCCGTATAAGCTAAAAAAACATTATTCTCGTACTTTTGCTGAAAAAGTCAAAAAGTACCTCGTAAAAGAATGATTTCATACATACCATGTAGTAAAAGTCAAAAATGGGAATAAAAGGACATTAAACATACATAAAAACAATTTTAGAAAACATGTACAAGGATGATAACAATAACTCTAGTAAATACATACATATAAGCAATCTTGGATAAAAATGAGATTTGTGAAATTATCCCTTACCTTAGGTCTGATATGCTTAGTACGTATCCGAACCTCCTGTATAATGATTTAAATAAAGTCATTTACTTATTACAGAATAATATTTATTGTTATTTTATCATATATGGTTCACTTATTACTTTATATTACCCGTTCTTTTGTTAAAGTAGCATTTTGGGTAAAATCGTTTCATTTGTCATTCGTAATTTAACTTGTAATTATTCAAATGATTACTTAGATCATTATTAATTACATATATAATGTAATACATGATTTATATATATTATATTTTCAGAATATACATATATATAATAGATCGTTAAATGGAATGAAATACACCGTTCATGGAGATGGTAGGTCGTACGTACGCATGAATTCTGTTTTCATTTCCTTATTGAATTGAATGGAATTAAGTATATGACATATATATATATATACAATAGCATTATTATGTCATATATTTCCTTATTACTTATTATATATGCTTTATAATCATTATTTAATGGTTAACATGGAGATTAAATCTCATCGCGTTGTGGAGACGGTAGTCCGTACGTACACACGAGCGATTATATCATTCCCAAGATCGTGGAATTGTATTAAAGTGTATGTATAATATGAAATAATCAATATAACCTTACAATAATCATATATATTCATTAATTTCACCATTATAACCATCCATGTATGGTGGTGGTGGAAAATAGATTACAGCACGGCGTGGAGACGGTATTCCGTACGTACACACACGCTGTGATTTCGTTTTCTATAGGATGGATAGATGGTGAAATATGGTTGTTTTATACTTATAATAACATATCAGTATATGAGTGATACTTATGTTATTACCTCATAATGAAACAACCTAAAAAGAAGAAGTGGAAGAAGAAATACAGTTGAAAGAATCGGTAACGGACATTACCTCTTCATTGAAGTGCCTCTTTGAGACCTCCTCTTAGGGCACTAAAATTGGTCTTTGAAGAAGACCAAGACCTCTAAAATGGTTCTAGGGAAGTTTATAAGTGAATTTGTCAGGGGCAGGCCGAGATTGAATGCTCAATGTGGTGTGAGGAGGAGAGGGAGGAGGTGCCCTTTTATAAGGGAAGAGAGGGGAACCTTTGGAATTCTTAAAAAATATTAATTTATAATAAATCTAACCCTTCTTAAAAACCTCAAAAAATGTCTCATATTCGAATATTAGATGATATAGGGTTGTAATATCATCAAAAAATCAAATTTATATATGTTTTGATCTTATTTTTAACCTTATTAGTTTGATTTATCCTTATTTAATCTATTTAAGTTTATTTGTGGTAATAAAATTCTAAATTTTAAATGGTTATAAATAATCACTTATGTGTTGTTAATTTTACATAATTGGATACTTTATGACATTTTAGAATATATAAAATTAAATTTATAATTTTTAAATATTTTTGTGATTTTTAAACAATTTAATAATATTTAATATTAATAAAATAACAGTACTATCAATTTTGAAACTATTCATTTATTTGAATTTAAATAAAATATAAACAGAGGATATATTCGAACTAAAATATTTAATAGATTCATAAATGGTCATATGAATCTATAAAATTAGTGTAGCACATTAAATAGTTAATAAAATATATATTTTATTGTTTTTAAAACCATTTATTTGGTTTATATCTTAATAAAATAATTACAACAACATTTTTGTAGAATTATTTAATATACTTATTTTTTGCAAAAAAATTAAAACTAAAATCCTATGATGAATATAAATCTATCACCTTTCACAATAATACTTTCAATCGAATTTATCATCTTAAAATCACAATATTTAAATTGTTATATTTATTAAATTATGAATGTGAAAACATTGGCATCATTTAAAATAAAATAATATAAGTGTCATAATCGCTTTTATAAGGCTCCAAATGGTCAAATATTAGACCATTGGATGATTATGGTTTACATATAAATTACCAATAAGTTTTGGTTCGGGTTTTGTGCATTTTATGGTCACTATTAGTTTAATAAAAACTATATTATTGATTTTTCACTAGATAAACAATTTCTGCATCACTATTGTGACATAATTAATGATAATTATTTAATCCCTAAAAATTATAAATAAATTCATCTGATTTAGATAGTTTTATTATATTTCTGGAGACTATTCATGTTCTATGTTTCATGATGTTTATCACTAAATTAAAATTAATATGCTTATAAGATTTATGAGAGTGACATGTTGTCACTTTCTATGGTTTTAACAATAATTAAATTATTTTCATGGGAAAAAGTCCATTAAATGAATCAAATCCGACCCTTAGGTGATATGGGTTTACGTTTAATCATCCAATAGAATTTTGGCATGTGTTAGGATAATTTTATAATTTTATATTTACCCTTAATTACCCGATTTACCTTTAACTATGGTAAATAAAATTTACCGTAGTTACTATTCATAATTCCCAAAAATGAAAAGTAGCCTATTAACATAATTTGGACCCAATGATTCCAAATATGGAATATATTTTTCCAAATTCAATACTCATAAGTTGCTAAAATTAAATTTAAATTATTCCCGTTGTCGAAAGAAAACAGGTTTTTGTTTAAAACATTGCAAAAGATTGAATTGATTTAACCTACGAATTCATAGTAAAATCAATGATAATGACATACATTATATTAAATGGAAAAAATATATTCTATTTATACTTTAAAACTATTCAATATTATAATTTAACCATATAAATTATTACGATGAAAAAAGTTGTTTTTAATTAAAATATATTGTGTTTTTACTATTCATTAAATTATGAAAGTTATCAAAAAAATATCAAAACATTATCCAATGTAAAGTTTTATTTCATGATTCAAAAAAATAAGTTTATTTTGTAAAATTTAACTAATAAACATCTCAAAAATTATATTTAAAATGGGTACGCCATCAAAAGGCGGCAAAACTGCATTTTTTTAAAAATAACTATTTTACCCGAAAATATTTCTTTTGTTCCCATAACATGTTATAGAAAATGTGTAAGATGAATAATAATGTTATAAAATTCACAATTTTGTTAATACTATTCATAACGTCTAGTTTATAATAATATTATAACCATATATCATTGTTTAGTGAAACCCGGTATTGCGTACTACACACACTACTAAGGAAGGTCGTGATTATGTGTAATGAAAACAATGTTAGGGTTGCGTGTTGTGAAAGACTCCATTGTTGTTGCATATAACAAAATCCAACCATATTTCATTTATACATTGAATATATATACATATATATACACTCAATGTTGAGTAGAATGACTATTATCAAACGAACAGGAAATTGTGTATAACAAGATCCAAAAATTGTGTTGCATATACTGCAAGCTAATATGGTGTTGCGTATAGAACAAGATAATCATGGTGTAACATAAAACACATGAAATAAATTAAATTAAAAATAATACTAATCATAAAATCTCGGGTGGTTACAGATTTTGGCACAGACCCTATATAAATTCTTAGGTGAATGTATACATCATTCTTTGTGTATCCCGGGTCGAGGCATCATGCTTAGTTATGGTGGTTCAGGTTGTCGAAGGATTTTCCCGTGCAGGTCTGATGATGGTTGATTGAGGATCTGGCTTTGCATGTTTCATGAAGGGGCAGACAAATGTGTTAGTTTTATTTCATTGCAGTCTTCTTAGTGTTTAGTTTTACTTTGTTTTCGTCTCTCTTGGGTTGTTGGTTGTAGTTTTAGACCATTTTAATATGAATTCTTTTATGTGTATGTTTGGTTGTATAAAAATAAGTTTCGTTCCATTAAATTTGTTTGTTGTTTTTATGTCTCTTATTTCTAGTAAATCGTTCCCATGTTTTAGTATTGATACACGAGAACTTGTTCTAGCCCGTGGGATCAGGAATGCCCATCGGGCCTTGTCACTGATCGGGTTGGGCACCGGGACGGATGGAGACCTGGCCTGGTAAGTGAAAAAATGGTATTAGAGGGCCTTTTAATATCTTGGGTCGTGTTCTTTTGGGATAGATTCATGGTATACTGGAGTTACGTTTGATATGACTCGACGTCCTGGCTATGAGTAAGGTGCCTAGCCAGCACACTTCATAGAGGGACTCGAGTTACCAAGGTAAGTTGAGATTTTTCTACATCTTTTGTCTATGGGGATAATTTTGTTTAGGGGAAATGAAAACATAGTATGGTCAGTGGTCCCAGTGAGCTCACTGGGTCTGGCAATCCATGTGGAGCTGGGTTAACTGTCCTAAAATACTTTCTATAGCAGTGGTGTGATTGGCGTATGGACACTAACCATATGTTCTAGTCACCCACTGAAAATAGTTTTCTTTTTCACCGTTCCTCGTTTCTTTGTTTTGGAATTGTGGAAATTTGGTTTTCATGTAAATATTATTTGGTCTTGTAAGAATTTTTTTAAATTAAGAACATTAAAAATACGATGATGTGTAAGGTTTGAAAAGTGTGTATTGAATGACTTGGTTTTGAAAAAATGGAATCGTCTTGTTTTAATCCTTGGGGTTCTCATTGGAATGCACATGCATGGGTTTATATGGAAGGGGAAATGGTTAATGGCATGAGCAGATCAGTTCTTGGATGGAGATGAGGTGGCTGCCAGCATGGCATGGGAACATGCTTGTGTGGAGCCATGGGACACTATTGGTATTTGTGAAACCCACCAATTCAGTTATTTTCATAGATATTTGTTAAAGGAAAATTTGTTGGATCTTATAACTGGTAGTTTTTTGGTCTGTCCTTGTATTTTGGAAATGTTTTATGTGAGACATTTCAGGCTGAGAGTCATTTATTACAGATTCGTGCTTTGAGTTTGAATTCATATTGGTAAGTTGGTTTGAAATCTTGTGGTAAGTAGTTTCTCGGAAAAGTGATTTTGAAGCCCCTGTAGTCATTCCCCCTGCACGTTTAGTGTTCATTTATGGTATTTATTTTCCATTGGACTAGTTTGTTTGGATCCACGGTTTTTTTCCTGACTAGTGCACGCCCCCATAAAGCGTTAACATGAGATTGAAATGTGGACATGGGAAATTCATCGTGGGTCGGCCCCCCAGTTTATTAGAGGACTCTCTTCATGAATTCTAGAATTGAACTCACCCCACCTTTTTACAACTAAGTGTATCCTCTCACAGTGGGATGGAAAGAGTGGGTGGAGTTGAAGGGAGCTTTGGTATCTTTGAGTTGTCTTAGTCGTTGGGTATGAGGTCTGACACCGTTGCATTTGAAGGTAACCATGGAAATGGTGAAATGAATTCCATTGGGAAATGGTGAAGGCAGTTCTAAGTTATCAGTGTTGATCGATGTCTTGAATGGATTTTAGTGATTTCATCAGCAGTGAAGGTCATGTTCGGTGACGTCTTGCGGTGTCAGTCCTCTTCAAAGAGAAAAGGTGGATTTCATAGGTTCCTTCGGGAATCCCTATATTCATTTGAGTGTGCCCCCTTGGGGAGTTTTAATTTTTCTGATCAAAGGAGAGTGTTTGTCATGCATCTTCCTTAAGTCTATTTGTTATGGTGAAGAAGTGATGGATGTGAATCATCTAAACCCATGTTTTGGTAGGTGTGTCATGATGGATTAGTTAGATGTCGTTGTGTGTCTTTTTTTGTGTGTGTGTTGCCTACAGTGTGGTTGTGTGTGACCCCAAAAAGAAGATGCTTCACTCAGTAGTATTCAATGCTTTTCTGTGAGGCAGAAGATGCTTCAAACATCATGGATCTATCCGTAGGCCTCAGAGTGAAGCTGTCACGTGGTCATGAACCCCGTGATTGTATGGGACCCAAACATTATTTATGTCACCGGTATGTAAAGGAAGTTTAAATTGTTTTCTATTTTTGTTCCATTCAGAACAAACCATCTGGCTATGTAAGGTTTCCATGAGTATGTGTAGGCATGTTTTTTTAATACCTTCATGTCCCGGTGGTTTCATCCCACCGAATTTAATTTCATTTAGTACTCCGTATGTGGGTCTGTTGGGTAAATCAGTAACAAATTTGAATATTACTCATCC
The DNA here is from genome assembly GCA_963277665.1 of Viscum album. NCBI lineage: Eukaryota > Viridiplantae > Streptophyta > Magnoliopsida > Santalales > Viscaceae > Viscum > Viscum album. Next base: position 1,160,759,832 of record OY728120.1, on the reverse strand, counting down.
CGGGATGTGAAGATGATGGTTTGTCCTATGTCATGGTTTTGTCGCCCCGGTAGTTGGGCCCCATCCTAATCTCCCCTGGTGGTGTGGTGTTTAGTCACCTTCAGGAAGATTTCATAGTTTTGAATCATCGTTTAGTTTTAATGTTGGGGAGAAAAAAGATGGGTCTCACACAATTGTCTCTGTAATGAAATGGGTTGGCCCTTTTCATTATAGTGGCGAGTCCTCCAAGGCCACACCGTGTCAGTTTCCAGTCACGCCATGGGCGTCAATATATTTCTAATGGTGGGGAGCCCCTTCAGGCTTTCCCCATGAGTACTTTTCGGTTTTTTTTTCTAAAGATGTCTTGGTGATAAGTGATAAGAGTGTTAATCAGACATTGTTTTACCTTGTTTGTTCATTCTATCCAAACTCTGTGATTTTTGTTTAATTTTCCTTGATATATTTTGGCATGTGATGCTGGTTTTTGTGGGTGTGAGAGTTTTTTTCCTTGATCAGTCCACTAGAGCTGTTCTAGATCTTTGGGGAGGTCGACACATATCAAAAATACTTTTTACGAGTTTCTTAAGGTTGTCATATAATACACTTTTTCAAAGAATGACATGATTTCCTCTTTTCACATACTTTTCGTATGGATCCTTGATCCCCATGGATGTATCAATTGCTACTTCCAAGTTCCACCTCAGTTGTGGCTTTTCGGGGATGGAAAGCACTATGGTGGGGTGAATTGTCACACCCTACCATTTTTATTTTATTTTCATTCATTATTTTTGGGCCCCACATTTTTTTAATTGGTTTTTGGTGAGCCAATGTTTAAATTTTTTGAGTCTTGTTGAGAAAAACCCACTTTTTGGGTTTAGCGTCATTGGGAACACGGGTAGAGCATGGTTCTGAGACCCTACTACCTGCCTTGTTTTCTAGATAAATTAAAATTTATGGGAATAGTAAAATTATGATGAGTAATAATATAAATATAATATAAAAATAAGGTGTTTAATAAATTTATGAAATTGATTAAATGATAATAATAATAATATAGTTACAGAATATTGTTATTATTATTAATAAAATTAATAATATAAAATATATTAAGAGTTATTAAAATTATAGCACTTATCATTATTATTATCATTAATATTGTTATTATAATTAATACTTTAATTATTTATTTTTTTCATTGGATCTATTTATATTATTTTTATGTTTATTATGATATGCACATTTTTATTATTTATTTACATTATTTTTATTTTCCTTCCATTTCATTTTATATTATCTTTTCTTTTTTTTTCTTTTTTACTCCCCCTAAAATTCTCTCCCCTTAGTGCGTGGACCCCCCCCCCCCCCAACGAACCCTACTTTACCATTTCCTATTTCATTCTCCCCTACCCCTTTCCCCAGTTCACTACACCATCACACCATCGAGTGGGCCACCCAGCTCACCCCCTGCCTGTTGGACCCCTCCCCGGCCAGCCTGCTCACCCATTCACCGACCTCCCCACCAGTGTGCTCCCCCGTCACGTCCCCTTCTTCCCTCACCTAATCGCTTCGACGCACCCCTACTACCCTTGGCCTACCACTATGACACCTATTTTTGATGCCCGTCACCTCCCTCCAGTGACGAGCAGGTGCCCTGTCTGTATCGCACTCACCATCCCAGGTATCCATAGCCACGCCCCATGGCCGGACCTCCTCCAGAGTCACGACCCACCAACTCACCTCCTCAAAAACCATGACTTCCAACCACCATTATTCAGCGACTATACCCCCTTGAATGAGCCTTTGTTGTTCCTCCACACACTCTCCCAACATTAAAACATTTCTCCTCTTTTTCAAGGGTTGTGGCCCTTGTTCTTCTGGGTTTCTTTTTTTCAGTAGCTGTTGTGTCACATTAGGGTTTTAATATTGGGTAATCATGTTCAATACAGTAGACTATGGTTTAAAATCAGTGGTCCTCTCATGAAATTGGTGGACGATCGAATAATTTATGCCATTTTTGGGATATTCTTCACTCGTGGTAGGTGTTTTCGTTCCATAACATTATTATATTAATTTAATATGTTTGTTTAAATTTATTAAGGTATACATAGATTTGATTGTGTGGTGATTTTGGTGACTTTATTTTTCTTTTGTATAGTAGCATGTTCTTTTTTTTGTGGTGCGAAAGAAATTTTCAAATTGGTTGGTTGAGTATATTGTTTTCAAATTAGGTTTTTCAGGTGAAATGTGGTGTATTCTTTGTGTAAAACCCTTTGTGCATCATGAATTTATTTTTTGTAAACTGTGTAATGATTTTATTAAATTATTTCAGCAGTGAAGATTGTATTTTTGGAGGGTGGTATAGTATGAGTGGTTTTTAATTATAAATTGGGGTGTGTGAATGGTGACTTTGTCATGTGTGGTGTTTGGTTTGGTTGGTTGTGTGTCTAATCTTGTTTTATGGTTTAACTATGTGGTCCAGAAATATGTTTTGTTGGTGTTTGACATACATGAATGATATGGTGAATTCATTTATAGTGAATTAGTTGTTATTTGTGTATGCCATGCAGTGGTTCTTGAAATTTGATTATTATTTATGTAGAAAGTACAAGATAAATTGTAGAAGGTATTTGAAAATGAAATTTATTTGTTTAAACAAAAAAATTCGGAATTGTTTCACATTGGACTCTCTAGTGTCCACTTATAATGGAAATGAATCATTTTGAAAAAAAGGGTTAAAAATGAATTGAGTTTATATGAGGATTCAAAAAGGGTCTTTTCATGAAAATGATAGGATTTCTAATGAACTATTTTGTTATGTTTTCAAAAGGGTTTTCATGAATTGTGAAAATGGGGGGAGAAATGTATTTCTATATGGTATTGTGTGCATGTGTTTTTTTTAAATGGTGTCGGTTTGTGAAAGTGTTCACTTTTGTGGGAAATGTATTATTTGGTTTGGGTTGTGTGGAAGCGATATATATATTATGTGAATGTGGAAATTTTTGACCACAAGGGAAAACCCAGTTATCTATGTTGGCAGACTAGAACTTCTGTGATATGGATCCCGAGTGGTATCGTCCATGTTTCACATAGCTAGATTGACGATTTCAATACTAAATAAACTTATGAATGACTGAGGGTCATGGTTTCTAGGCCACGTTTAATGAGGATCATTGTTTCTAAGACACATTAATAGAGGGTCATGGTTTATAAGCCACATTTCATTGAGATATGAGGTTCTGGTGTCCCACTCGAGCTAGATAAACCATAGGGGATTTACCCACGGTGCCCTACTATTGATGACATGGTGTCTTCCATCAGCCTACAGAGTATCACTTGTGTATGTGTAGTTATTTATAGGTTTTACCTTCCAATTTAATTTAGTATTGTGAAACTGTTTTTCATTCATTACACTTTTTCTTTTCACTTTTAGTTTTTAAATGTTTTCCATAAAACTGTTTTAAAATAATGGTTTTAAATAAGTATGTTAAATTTTCTTTTTGATGTTGTGGAATGGAACATTTTTTTAGGGGTATCCCACTGGGTTCTTGGATGACACCCTACCTACACCCTCGGGTGTATGTAGAACTCGTTCTTTGTGTATCACATGTTGATGCCTCATGCTATGTGATAGTGGATCGGGTTGTCGATGGTTTTTCCCGTGCATGTCTGACGATGGTGGCTTGAGAAGGTGGATCCTCATGTTGCATGAAGGTATGGAAAATGTGTCTTTTTTCCTTTCATTGTAGTCTTCTTAGAGTTTTAGTTTTCCTTTTTTGTCATCACTCTTGGGGTTTTGGTTGTAGTTGTAGACCACTTAAATATGAATTGTGGTAGGGGTCTGTTTTGTTGTATAAAAATAAGTCTCATTTCATTAATGTTGTTAAATGTTATTATGTCTCTTCTTTTGTGTAAATCGTTCCCATGTGTTAATATTTATACCACGGAACTTGTTCCAACCCGTGGGGATTGCGAATTCCATTTGGGCCACGTCGTGGTCTAGGTCAGCCGCCGGGTCGGATGGTGACCAGGCCTAGTTTGTGATTTATACCATTCATGGTTTATGGTTAATGTATTAAAATTTCATATTCCTGTTTTAATATGAATGTTTATGTTATGTTTAAAGTATTTCATATGTGCAATGCATTGGACATAGTAAGATATAGGTGGTGTCTTTTATAGCCCCTTGATTTATCGGTAGGTCTAATGAGGCTAACAAGCATCTTGGCGTTAGGCCTTTCATGAAAATTTCATAATGTTCTTGGCACAGGTCCTTGATGTAGTGATTATGATGTTAGGGATTATTCATACCCTCATTATGAGATTAGTTATTGATTATAAATTTGATTATTCGACTAGTAGAATATCCTTTTGAATGATTAAATGGAATTATTTGATTTAATCATTTAAATTTTCTTGTTGATGATAATTTTTAAAAAAGAATTTTTTAGTTTTGTAGCCTTAATGGTTTATTATGATTTTATATAGCTTCTATTATATTTTTTTATCCTTAATTAGCATCTGAGCTCACCCATTTCTTATGTTTTATTTTATGAGGATGCCAATATGTATTTTACAATTGATATGAAGGGTTGAGATAGGAGAATAGTGTGGTTATCAAAGGATTATCTATGTTGAACTTTAGGTTACAAATTCTATTGTAATGTTCATTTATGTAATCTATTTTATAGGATTGCTAAAATGATCAGTCCTTTGGGACATGATTAAATCTAACAATACCAATTTATTAAGAATAATACACCATCCCTTGGAATCTAGGTTTGGGGAATTAAAAACTATCTCTTCAAGATCATGAAAAAACACGGGAATTGCATCTAGAATACCAATAGTAGGGTCAACTTCAAGTAGCCCCATTGAGGGACTTGGTTCCATGTTCATATGGAATCATTATCCAATATAAGGGTAGATAGATACATTTATCCCCCATCAATGGTCACTGGTACACTTCCTGCATCATTCTTAGTAATATTCTCCTCTAGAATCGTGTGGTTGGCCCTTGATAAATTAATAAATTTTGAATGTTCTTCAATATATGTTCACAATGTGGCTAACCATTATGAGATGTTTCTTACACTGAGGCATGAACATATATCAATGATTTTTTCATATCAACATCAATAATATTATGTTCTTTTGGTATTACAGTACTCCTACAATCAAATAGGGTAATAGAAGAAACCTCAAACTCACATAGAATACCATGATTTTTGTCCACCAGAGGGACGAACTCTTTATGCACTATCATATATGGTTGAAAATTATCATGAATAGTGGTAGTGTTATGTATGAATAGTGGATATAAGTGAAAATTATAAAAACTCTAAAAATAGTTTAGTAAAATATATTTTCGTGTAAAATTATGGTTCTTTGATAGATCCAAATTATATTATTCATGTGCCTGCTAGAAGATTATAGTATGGAACTCCAAAGGATGGTGCCAACATTGAAGGCACATCCAATGTCATGGGATGAATTAAAATAGACATAATATATCCCTCAATAGTGTGTTATTAATTTATAATAGAAAATCTATGTTATTGAAGAGTATATAAATAACATATACCCAAAATAAAGGACATGATGAGAAATTAATATTTTTGATCTACTATAGTATGTCACCTCATTTGGATTATATATATCACATGAATGTGAATGGGCCACCCAAAACCTTGTGAGAAAGCACTATACCTATTTCTTTTCCACAAATGGAAATCAAATCATCCATAATAAGTGTTCTATTCCCTAGTGTGTCACCAATGACGTCAATATACACCTTATTTGTAGATTCTTAGAATGACTACAAAATGATTATATTGAATATCAAGGAGAAATAAAAAATTTATTCTACAATACCATGGGTCTCCCCTCAAGTAACACATGTTATTCGGACTCACTAATTAGTGGGTTCCTCTTTTCATCTAGGTGAGTCCCTTCATATATATTTCTTACCTAGTATTTCTCATCATTTCACTCATGTACCACTTCTTTGGATATCCTGTAATCTCTTAGATCACTGAGTACTTCATAATCCTATAACACCTAGACCCAATCAAATAATATGTTTTTTTGGACCTCGTAATATATAAAACACTATAAAATTGTGATATATTCTTTTAAATGTATTCTACTGGTCATGAACGAATCACCAAATTCATTTAACATCACCAAATACATGTGTAGGACAGAGTACCGCCTCTTGGACCTATGTATTTTGTTTTCCATCACCAAATTAAATTTATGGTTATAATTATATTTATATATTACATTCATTTCATATTTATAATTCCAAAAATTTTCTGTATCACTTATTATATTAAATATTAATTCAATATAAATTACTAAAATCAGTCATGTGAATGTGTAGACTACCACCTCCATGACGTAATGTGATTTTTTTCTTAATAACATTATAAAATAGATTATATATATAATTATAACTAAAATATAATATTGTATTTATTTTGTTCTTATAATTATGGGAACACATAATAATACATACATAATTTCAACAAATAATATTGAAAAATCAAAACGTTAGTCATTTTTATGTATGACCTATAGTCTATATGATTTTAATGTAGTTCATTTTTTATAACCATCATTTATTATTATTTATAAAATCATCATTCATTTATAATATGATATTTGTGTTATTATTATTATATTGGATATGGATATATGATGATTACTTGGACAATAGTAATTAGATCAATGTGATTTTTGACATAGGTAAGGATTTTCTTCAAAACGTCTAATAAGAAATTAAATGAATATGTAATTTTATATGAAATGGGAATAAATTATTTTGAGAAATTAAGAAAACATTGAAAATGTACTCATACAGTTATTTAATTAACAGATGTTAATTATCATAGAAGTTATGTATTTCCCGTGATTAATCATACTCAAGGTATGGTTTTTTCTTTTAAAAAACTCAACTTTTAAAATTATTCATTAAATATTTATTCTTCAATGTACTTTTTCATTAAATTATTTTATTAATTATTTATTACTGATATAAAAAAATAATAAGGTTCATTTTATATCTATTTTTGGATTTCATTCAATGTTTTAAAAAATAAATATTTTAACGTGGTTTATATGGATCATTTTTATAGTAAGACCACATAAACGCTCTATTTTACCTTATATTTCATAAAAATATTTTACCTCTAACACATCCATAATTATATTTTTTGATAAATATTTATGATTTCAAATTTTATTGAATAAATAAACCCTTATCCATATTTTTTTGTATTTGTTTATATAAAATAGAACTTTAAAAGAAATAGTAATTTTGGTATATCTAAATGTGTTTTCATATTGGGTTAAAGTATTTTATCAAAGGTTTTTATGATGAAAAGTGGAAGTGTAAAACGTTTGATTCATGAATTTTTTTTCTAATTATATATGAGAAAAATGAGATACCGATGTAACTTATATGACAGTGTGAGCCCAAATATTTCTCACAAAAAAGCCTGATATGGCTTATACAAAAGGTGTTCCCCATTATAGCTCTTTAATGAATTTGGGAAATGTATGGATTTATCTTATTATGTTTAGCCGAAGAGAGTTTGATAATTTTCCATTATGTTTTCCCCAAGAATAATAGTGATTCCAATATCATGTAAAATAATGATGGTTATTCCATGTAGAACCAATATTATTATTTCATGTGTAACTCTAATTGTAACTAAATGTTTAACATTGATGGTTTTTTAATGTTTAACTACGATGGTTAATCGAAATATAATTGTGACTATTATTTCCAGTATAACAATGATTTTTAATCCACATATAACCATGAAGGTTATTATATTTCAATCTTTGAGGGATACTCCATATGAAAGAGTTATATAAAAATGACTATATAGGATATCTACATATAGGAAAAAAATTATATGGTTTGAAAGGTTTTATTTGAGAAAAAATCAATGAGTTATTTTAATATTAGATTGTTTTATTTCATCCACTCAAAGAATATTGGGAGAAATGTTATTGATTCAGGGGACTTAATTTTTTTCACTAGACCAATGGTTTTCATTCTATTTATAATCATTATTTAGTTTTTTGAACTAATACAAAATTCTAAATCAATTTTCATTACGACTGATGAAGCTTAAGGGAAAAATAAAATTTAAACATGTGATTATCAGTCATGAAAAATAATGATGATTCTTCAATTTTTTTTAAAATAATTTATTGTAAGTAGATGATTCACTTCGTAATATATACAATTTTTATTTACGTGTTAATATGTAATTTTACAATTCTCTAAACTTAAAAATAACCTCAAATATAGGAGAATCAATTGTTAACTTCAAATTCATCATTATGTAATGTTTTCTGATGAGTACCAATAATTTTAATTATATTTCTTTTTAGAGAAATGTAGAAGATAGGATGGAATTTGAGAAAAATTTTAAGTTATTTTATAACCACAATGGTTAGTTTTTTATGGGGAATCCCATTTATCATGTATAAATCAAAGGATTTAAAGATAATATAGTTAATGATATCTTATGGGTAAAGATATTCAAAAGAAGATTTTCTATTATTTTATTGATATATTAACAGTAAAAATTGCGGCTTTTTTAAATTGATAGATCTAAATGGAACAATATTAATAATGGATGTGAAGGAAAAATTAGTTGTTGACTGAAGGAGTAACCAAACAATTGAGTGATTTAGTTAAATATATTGTTAGTATACTTAACTAACTATCTTGAGTACGATGACCCACATAAACCATTACGAGTTTCCTAAATCATAAAATAGGAGATAAATTATTTTATAGATAATTATAGGTATTAATGGTCATATAGTTAATAATATTTAATGACATATTTGTCAATATTTTTTGAAGAATCACCATGGTAAACGTCTTATAAGAATGAGAAGATATTTATTACATGGAATATAAAGATATTAAACAATAATTTTCCCAACGAATATTAAGAATTAAATGATTATATAGTATTGAACTATATAATTCTTATGGAATATAGGAAATTTATTAAATTTGTGGAATATATGAATTATTCAAATCAATGTCTTAGGTCGAATACCCAAGAATGATTTAAAAAATAATGTACACATTATTTTTTAACTATGCCAAATGTAATTGATTCATAAGATGCTTAAATTGAAAAAATCACAATAAATTTTTGGAAGCTATCATAGAATATGTTTTTATATTTTTGAATTTTATAACATGATTCATATTTCATTTGTAATATTGATTTATTAATTAATATGAAACAAAATAGAGTTAGTGAATAATGTTGAATGATGATGGTATCAAAATATAAGTATTAACTATTTATAATTTATATGTTTGTATAAGGATTATCAAAATTTAAATGTATTATAAACCTCTTTCCTATTTTAATATGAAGGGGAATAAATCAAGAGACATTTATTATTTTTTGGATGGTGTCTGTGGAATATATAGTCCATAATTTTAGCATGTGAAAATGATAATTTTTTTTAAAAAAAATTGCTTCTTTTTATGGAAATAATTTTAAAGATACATGTCACTATTAGTTATTATATCTTATTTTAGGATTATGTTTATATTTTTTTGAAATATAAAAGAATTATATAGTTTGATTCAATGGGAAACTGATAGGCCGTGTGACATGCCATCATATATGGTAAGGTTTTTGGGCTTGAATTCCCAATTGAGTCGAAACATGTGAGGAAAACATACCCCTATCATTATTTTTTTTCATGGTTGTTAATATATTTTATAACATAATGTATTTGTAAAAAGAATAATATTATGATATTGGTAATATTTATTTTATTTATTAGATTACCATGGGATAGAAAATGTATTTACTGACTATGTTATTAATGATATTTGTGAAAAAGAAAACTATATTAGATAGGGACATTATATGATTAAGCTAAAGTGAATATTATTAGATTTATGTTAATAATAAGTGATAAATTATATTTAGAAATCGTAAATGATTTTAATGTCGCTTAATGGTGATTTGGGTCATTTATAGAAATTTCCATCTTAACATGGATATTATATGATTTGGGATTTTACATATTGGTATGTGTCTTTAAGAGTTATTGAAATTTTTTTGAGATAAATGTAAAAAATTTCTTAGAATAATAGGTGATAAAGTCATTTTTATATTAGGGATTCAATCGTATTATGTAATATTTTGAATAATCTTACGGATTTTTGTTTATGGAATTATCAGTCACGACTTTTGGGTAATACTAAAGAAGTTTTTAGATTAGAGTTTTATATTTTCAAATAATTGATTACATCATTTTGGTAATTGTCTTAATTTAGGATAACTATTTTAGTTCTGGTTAATATTTACATATATGAGGAAATTATTACATTGACTTTGTGGAATTATGTGATCATTTATAAAATGATTTTATTTTTTCAGGCATAAAATCATTTATCCGGAATACACATCATTGGTAGAAATGATAATAAAGTTGTGTAAATTGACTAAAGGATTATGTTATACATGTAATGTAATTATAATTCTTTAGTATTTTAGTCTATGTGGGGAACAAATCTTCAATTATTAGGAAATAGATCATGAATAATATATATCATATTATATTCATTTATTATGGATCAATTGTCTCTTAATCGAAGACATATTTATGATTTTATTATAATTAACTTTATCTAGACTATGTTCTCTTTCATTCACTGTTAGTCTTTATGTGTTATTTTTTATCTTTATTTTCTATTTGTTGACATCCCAATTATTTTCCATCTTGCTCAGAATGTTATTTGTTATTTTAGTTGACTTTCATACATATCTTTTTCTTTTTTCTATAATGAGTTTTATTGATCAATTTTATGATGTTGGTTATTATAGAGTAATATTCAAATATAAAATCCTTAATTGTCAAGAACATGTTAAAATATTATGTTCAAAATTTATGAAATGCCACAAAATTCAATATCTAGATATTTTTTGATGAAATATAGTATGTTTGATAGAATAAATGATATAAAAATCTAATAATAGAAAAATATATGAAATAATATTATTAAAATATGACCACCATATCCAAGACATTTTATTTTCTAATATGAAAATGATTACCAAAAAATTGAAATACTTATATTTTCCATTAAATAAAAATTTATTGATTAATGTCATGTACATGATCAATAATTTTTTCATAAATTAATTTTATTCATAAAAACAATGTTCTCTAAAAAATTGTTATTCATTTATATCATTATGAATATATTATAGTTAATTTCTATAAATATTATACAATTATTTGATAAAAAGAAGTTAATTATTGAAATCATCATATAAAAATTATATTAACATGGAATTTTGATAGTTTCTTGATTTTGTTTACATTAAATAGTGAAAAATATTAATTTTTATTAAATATCAAACATTACATTAAAAAGAAAATAAATTAAAATTCCAAATTTTATTAGTTTTAAATGTTAATTAGTTCATTTTTATTAAAAAAATTAATATATATTCATAGGAATTAATTTAATACACGATATTAGTATAAAATATTTATACATAGGAATGTCATTTTTCTAAAAATTATTTATCTTCCTATATTTACAGTTTAATTTTAAATAAAATTATAATGATTATGATTATTAAATTTTAACAAATAGATTAATTTTTTGGAAACATCAATTCCAAATTTGGTATATATTTCGAATTTTTTCTGGAAAATATTAAATGTATCCTTTATTGTTTTTATGACAATGGTAAAGGGTAATTATGGTAATTAATGATAGAAATAATATGACAAAGAATACAAAATGATCCTAAAACATTAAAAATTGTGTTGGATGATTCAATTTTTAAATATTCATATTATATTCAATTATAAGTTCTTTTTACATTCAGATGTGATTATGATCTTTATAATATTTCTTATAATGAAAAGTGAAAAACTTTTAACCTCTTGATTTTAATTATGATAATAATATTACTATGGGGATAAATAGATGATAATTTATGATTAAAAGGGAATTTATAATTTAAAATTACTTAACTAGTTCCTTTTAATTTATTTTAATAGTTCACTGAACAATTAGTTACTATAAAAAATATTGCAATGTTGAAAATATAATTATCTAATTAATAGAATAATAAAATAAGTGAAATTAAAATATTAAAACAATTAAAATTTGAAATAATTAATATTTTAAAATAATTTTAAAAAATTAAATATTTAATTCATTATATTAATTTTTTTTTTCTAATTTCATTTGTTTTAATAATTTCAATAAGGTCTATGAAGATGAATAGTTCTAAAATTGACAATATCGATATGTAACAAAAAATTAAATTTTTTTAATTCAAAATACTATTCACAATAGGAAAGTATATGAGATATTTTTTCAGACATAATAATATATTTATGGGTATTTTTTCCTTTTATAGTAACTATATTTTCCCCATAGGAGTATAAAATAATGATATCACTATAACTGTCAAAGGATTAACGAATGATTAAAAAGCCAAATATGAGGATAAAATGTGATCCAATACTGTCAATATTTTATTGGAATAGATTTTTATTCAAATAATCATCATATGATAGATTCATATATATTTTCATGAATTTATACATAAAAATTAATTCATATAAATTTAATATATTAAGAAATTCCAAGTGTTCTCATACCCACTCTTAAAAATTGTATTTCGTATTATCATAATTTAAAACATAAATATACAGTTTGGCTATGAAATTAATTTCTAAAATAAATTCCTTAAATACCTATACAATTCCATTATTCCTTATTTATATAATAATACCAAATATAGAATATTTATGGTGTAAAGAAAGGAAGATGTCTGAAGGGGTGGTATATTTCAGAACTGATTTTTTTGTTTCATTTCATCATCCTGCTAATTAAAATCATCCTTAACTGTGGTAATATAATAACATGATAATCACATGTATATTTTACTATTATTATTTTAATATAATAACCTATATCCATCTATATACTTTATCTATTGTGAATGGAATCAATCATTCATGTGGATAGCGAAATACTACCTCACATATCTATATAATTTGTTTTCCATCACCAACTCACATAGATGATTATAATGATATATTTAATGTGTTTTTATATATATATAAGATATTAATTTCATATTTATCATTGTGTAATGATAATATGTCACCAGATTTCATAACAATTCTTTGATTGAAAAATGATAAAATCATTCCTGAGTACGTGTGGACAACCATATCCATGATGAAATGCGATTCAATATTCATCACCACATCACATGGAATAAAAATATAATTATATTTAATGAATTAATATTTTATTTTATACATTATTATATCTATATAATGTAAAAATTATACTTAACCCCATTCAATAATGATCATTAAAAAATTTAATCGTTACTCATATGTATTAATGACAGGTGATCTATACTATTGTAATGTAGTTAATTTTTCAGACTAATTTTTTACTACTTAAAAATTAAAATTGATATATAAAACTCATTATTATTTCATGATTATTATTCTTGGTATGTGTGGTAAGTGACCTACTTTACCATTACACAATTTCTGAATCCATTATGAACATATGAGATGGAAATTTCCAAGATGTCTAATGTGATCAGAAATGATTATGTAATTGTATGTGATATGTTGATAACTGAAATAAAAATAATTTATAAATGAATGAAAATCTCATTTACATTAAAGAAAAATAATTATTTTAATATTTCGGATTGAAAATAATGTGTGTGATCATTTAGAGTTGATATAAGGGTCCATATATAAAAATATATCATTTGGTGTTTCGAAATAAAATCATTTTTCTCCATGTCCATATAATTTAAAATTATTTTATGGAAAAATATATCTTGAATGAAATAATTAGAAAGGAATTTTTTCTTATTTTCATCTTTATAACAATGGTTTTAAAAAGGAATCCATTTACACAAATTATATAAAACATTTGACTAAATGATAAACATAATATATTATTTTAAATTATATGACATAAATGTATTTTATGGCCAATTAAACCATTATTTTATTTTAGTATTCCGTTAAAATGATTCCTTTTTTATTTAATTAAAAACAATATTTCCCATTTTCCAGTGTTTAGGTATTGGAAATGAGGTTTTTAAAGAATATAATATTCTTATCTCTGAATGTTTTTTGCATAATAGTTTAAAAATGTTTTCAATGGTTTTATGATTAAAAGTGAAACAATGAAACGTTTTATCCAGTATATTGTGTTAGTGAATTATTTATTATAAAATAGTGATCTTGATAATGCATATAGGATAGAATAATCCCCATAAAATCCCATAGGTGTCCTAATATATATTGAATTATGTGTGTGGCCCATTATAGTTCTCTAATAAATTGTGTTAAGGTACATAGTAATCCAATATATTTTATCCTAATAAATTATTTAAATTTACAGTGATAGTTATTCCATATATAACCATGATAGTTATTTCAAGGGTAACTTTTATGGTTACTCCATGAACAATTGTGATTGTTATTTCATGTTTAACTATGACGGTAAATCAAAGTATAATTGTGATGGTTATATAATGTTAAACTATGATAGTTAATCCAAGCATATACATGATTATTACATAACGTGTCAATATTTTGGTTACACACTATATCAGAATGATGGTTATTTCATGTGTGACCATGAGAATTACTCTATATGTAAGAGTGATATAACAAAATCCCAAAATATTCATACATGCATTACCTATGATTTAAAGGGGATAATGGTTTTATTGGATAAAAATGAGTGTGTTATCTTCTTGTTGAAATGATTACTTTCATATTCAAGATGAATATATAGATAAATTTAATCATTTCATAGGTTCTCATTGTTTCAAACGACTACTATAATTTTATTCTTTTTCTGTAGAAATATTATATTTTTATGCTCAAATCATTATTTAAAAAACAATATGTTTTATAATTATGTATAGGTAAAAACATATACCATGATTAAATACATTATTTTGTGTAATTAAATGAAAATTTGGTTCTTTTTTATAAATAAATTCATAAAAAAAAGTCATACTGAGTCTATGTGTCTACCATGTAATATATGGGATTTTATATAATTATTATGACATAATTTTATGATACTCTAAATCTAAAATAATCTTTGAATGTTATAGAATACATTCTTGACATATAACTCCTGATTAAGAATTTTGTAATACTGGGTCCTCATAATAAGATCTTAAAAACATTTTTTAAAACATAACAAATGGAAAAGAAAATTATATTCATTTATATTTCGGAAAATACATATATTAAATCATAATGGAGAATTAATATATTATCATTATATTATATCCCCACTAGCCATATGTAACATCAAATAATTTTATGATAAATTAATAATTCCTTTAAAATATCACATTTAAATTAATTCAGAAATGTTACAATTTTATTTTTAAATCAAAAATTTATATCTTCAAATTTACCAAATTTATAAGAATGTACATTCCATGAATATAAAATTAGAAAAATTAAATGGATTTTCAAAATCATCTATCACTCATATCATTGGGAAATATGGTTCCTGTTGTGTATGTTAAAACAAAGATTCCATTGACAGTCATTGTAAAATGAAAAACGTAAATCAATTGGAAAATTATATGAATATTCATTAGAAACATTTATTAAAAATGTAATCGTAAGTAAAAATTCCCTTCAATAATAATATAATAATATGAAAAACATTATTGACATCATTTTTAGAAAACATTGACATTGAAAAAAAAATATTTTCCACCAAAGAAGTAAATAAAGACATTTTTTTCCATGAAAACATTAGTTCAGTCTAAATAGTATATATAGAGAGGGAAATTATATGAAGATATGTATTCAAAAAAACTAATCTTAGTTTAGTGAAGTAAAATTTATTTACCAAGAAAATATTATATAATTTCTTACAATGGAAATTCAAGAATACAAAATCCTATTTAAAATGATATTGAAACCTAAATACATTAATTTTTAGAATGTTTTCAAGCATACATAAAATTATATATTAAATTATAATGAAACATTACATGTCATTTTAATAAATAAATTGATTATATAAAATTTGAAAAAATTATATACACATCATAACTTAT
The DNA here is from genome assembly GCA_963277665.1 of Viscum album. Classification (NCBI taxonomy): domain Eukaryota; kingdom Viridiplantae; phylum Streptophyta; class Magnoliopsida; order Santalales; family Viscaceae; genus Viscum; species Viscum album. The sequence continues at coordinate 1,160,743,684 of OY728120.1, read as the reverse complement.
TATTGGTGCATAACATATCATACATCCAAAAGAAGACAATTTTTCATGATAAGCTCTTATCGAAGTGAATTTTTTAACATGGATTAGTATTCGAAAAGAACATGAACAATATGTTTCATATTTATGAGATTTTGATGTCTTGATCTAAAATATAGAATACAATTTTCTTGATTTAATATCAAAAGCGACATAGAATAATTATATTATAAGTGCATAAAACACAATGAAAACAACAATTTTCAGAATATATTCATTTTTAATAAATAAAATTAACATATATATTAATAAAGTATACTTATTATTCAAATTGATTTAAATAAATAATTTAAAATCAAATATATCATATTTCACTGAAATTTTAAATCCAAATATAGAATTGTAATTTTATATTAAATTATTTAATTAAAATAAATTATAGTATTTGATAAGTCATTATTTTTCCCTATTAAATAAATGATCAATAATTTTTGACAATTCTAAAAAATTATCTCTAATAAAATTTTGAGATTATAATTTTTAAAATGAATTTAATTTTATCAAATAATGTTTCTAAATGTGTAAGAAATTAAATATATTATTATCAAACAAAGTGTTACAAAAATGATTTTTGAACCCAAAACATTTCATAGAATGAGATGACATTTTTGAAAATTGAGTTTTATTTCCTAATAATTTATTATTATATTTTATTTTTTATATCCTTTTTATATATTTCACAATATGGTTTCTAGAATTAGTACCATGTAATTCAATGGTGTTGGTATAATGGTCATAAAATAAAAATATTTCATGGTCTTTTAAATCCAAATGTTGAAAGTTATATATTATATTTATAATATTGTTATTTTAACATCATAGGGCTTTAAAATATATTTAAAGGGGATTTGACTTAAATATATTACTTTTTTTATGGGATTCATTTTCCTAAATTCAACTACATGAGACACCATTACCATTTTGATACAATATATTATTAACATGTTATGATTATTGCCCAATGAATTTCTTTTACATTATTAATGGTGTTTTTAGGAGTCATTTCCTACTAATCAACCCATAAGGGTTTTTGTTGAAATCTTACTTTTAGATAAATATTTTTGTTAAAGGATAATCTATAAATTTAATTTGTATTATTTTTATGAGTACATATTATTTTCATTGGATATTTATTTGATTTTATGTGCCCTATCCAAATTAAATTTCCCATTGACTGAAACATTTTTACTATTTCTTTTATGTGAAATTTACACCATAAGTTTGGATGGGTCATGAACCTCCATTTTTTACATACCCATATTCATTGGTTTTTTTGAATATATTTATCTATGAATTAATAATTCATTATAAATGTTATTTTTCTACAGGACATTCTATAATTGTTTAAATTTTTAACACTATCCATGTGGGTAATTTTCATCAAAAAATTCATATGTTCTTATTGTTTTATGTATGAATATAAATTTCCAAAACCATTATAATTTTATTTTAATATATCAATTTATATTTTCCTAGTTTCAGAATAAAAATATTTTTCACTTCAATGTAATAGTTATTTATTTTAAAATTACTTCAAATAATCAAATATACTTCTTATTACTATAGTAATTTATTTTAAAAACCCAAAAGCTTATTCTTTATCAAATTCATTGATCATAAAAATATCTTATTCTTCATTTATAACATTCATTAAATTATACCATTAATCTATTTATATTTATTTCTTGTGAAATTTCATTATATTTTTGTGGAATGATCATTCAGTAATATTATCTTTCCTAATCATCCAGTGTGAATAAATTTGATTTAGCATCAAATTAATTTCCTCTATGAATTGTATAATTTCTCTTCCCCTGATTTATGGGTGTTGACCAATATGAAATAAATTTAATTCTTATAGATATTGGTAATTTAAAAATATACAATCTATATATATGTGTAAATATAATTTTAAATATCATCATTATTGAATGGTATTTACCAAAAAATTTACTAAATACCTTTAGATACAGATTTATTTTTTATTGATTTATCTTTTATTGATTATGAAAGATCACTTTATGATATTCCATTTAAAAATAATATGAATTTTTTTTATTCAATGGGTTCTTTATTCTATACAATTTGAATAATTTCAATAAAAGTGTTTTATAAAAAACATTTTATACCCCTGGGTTAATTATTATTTGATAGGTGAATGATTATCGAGTATAACTCAATATTATGGATGATTATATGTGGGGTATCTCACATTAATAAATTTGTTTAAATTTTATATATCATGGAATATTTATTAAAAAGTGTATTTTATATGCTTGTAATCATTGTCGCAGTTATGAAATTAATGATTCCCTACAATAATGTTTCTCTTTAATGTAATGAAATCAAAATTAGTTACCTATTATAATTTTTATTTTATGATACCGTAGATCAGGTTTATTGACCCATGTTCCCATTTTTTTATTCATTTACTATGTTATGTGCAGACTTTTACCATTGTTGTGATATATATTTTTATGGGTATAACTATCAAATATAACATGACTATACTATTAGTAACATCTTATTCTCACTAATTATATGATATTATTATCAAAAATGTTTAAACATAATGAGAATCTAAACTCACCATATTCTTATGATTCAATTTCTATATGGATTCTAAATTATTATGACATATGAGGAGTAATAAAAGAGCCTAGTGTCAGGGGACTTGTCCTTCTCCCAAGATCTCATGTGGAACCTGGCTAAATTCCTTTCTCAAATCCTAGATGAGTTTCACCATTTGAAACTCAAAACTAATGTAAGGATTAGAAGGGAAGTTCTTGACATGATCTCATGACACAAGTTCAAAGAAGTTCTCAAATTCTCTCAACATCTGTGTGTCTTTACAAAATAGGAGACACTCCCTTTATATAGTGTTTGGTGGAAAATTCAATAGTATTCTTCAATATTTAAACTTCCACATGATTATAGAGTATTCTAGCCTATACTACAAGAATATAAATGGAGCATTCTAGAACCTGTAGAGATCTTCAACCTTCCCTGGAGGCCTAGAAAGTTCTAGGCCCTTCAAGACCCATAGAGTGTTCCACAACACTCTGGATAAGTCTGGAATATTTTGAATCATGGGGAATATGTAGATAACTCTAGAAGATTCTATAGAACCTCACCATCGGGTCTCCTTTCCATTTGGTGGGGCGTGGAATCCTCCCCCACCTATTCTGGCAACGTCCTCTGTGAAACCACGATGATAGTACTCAATTTCCCACGCGAACTTCCACAAGTTGTTTATGGGTTCCCATGTAGAATAGAACTCTTGTAATCCCTTCTATGTGATCACATACTCTTTGGTTCGTGGAACTCCACATCGCCAAACTTTCAGATCATCGAGTATGAGATCCACCATCTTGTCAAACAACTCAACAACCGCTATAGGCTCCCTTCTAGACAACCATCTTCTTGGGTCCTCCACGTTTAATGATATAGCTTGATCATACTCACAAAGAATACTAGATGAATCTTCAGCTTGGGAGACAACTCCAAGAGGTATTATACCATCCCAACTCAATGGACGACCTCATATAGTCCATCATATCTTCGAATCAGGCCATTCTTCACCCACCTAAATGCATTGTGCTACTGAGCCAAGAGTTTCACCATCTCCTAGTCCCTAGGCTGGAAAATTGCATCCATTCACCCTTTGTTATCCCACATATTCATCCTCTTGGAAGATATGTGCATGTGGGTTCTCATCAGGTCGGCCTACTCATGCCACTACTTTGACATAATTTATGCGGTTGGGATGCTTCCATCATACTTATCCCCATGTACCGGTGTGTTGGGTGTGAGGGGTAGTTGTCTAGTCACCATCTCAAATAGACTCTTCCCCATAGACTTTCTCCTTTGATATTTGTAGGATAATTGGTCGACATTAATCAACTAGTCACAATCTCTCTGGTTGGCCCTCATGAAGTTCCTAAAGTAGAGCTCCAACAAGGCATTCACCCTCTCCGTCTGCCCATCCGTTGGGGGGGTGAAAGCTCATAGAGTAGAGGAGCTTCGATCCCAACAATCAGAATAGCTTTGTCCAAAACTTACCTGTGAAGCATGGATCCCGATTTTTGATGATGTGTTGTGGTATCCCCCAATACCTTACCACATGCTTGAAGAGAAGCCTTCCAGTGAGCTCTTTCGTCACATATGATGGATCGGGTATAAAAGTGGCATACATTGAAGACTTATCTACCACCACTATGATGCTCCAATTCCCTTTTCACTTCAGTAGTGTAATGATGAATTCCATGGTGATTGTACCGTGTGGACTCTCTGTAATGGGAAATGGCTATAATAATCCTCATGTCAATTGATTGTCCACCTTGTTATGTAGTCACACAAGGCAAGTCTTCACATAGGTCACCACATCATCCTCCATCAGTGACCAATAATATGATCCCTCTAGCAATGCCTTGGCGTGGTGCTACCCTGGATTTCCTACCCATCTTGAGTAGTGGCACTCATTAATGATATCCCTCTACAGGTTTCCCAACATTGGGACAAATATAATCCTCCCTACAGTGAGAACAGTTCCATCCACCTCCAAAAATCTCTTTGTCTGGACCTCTACCATAAGATCCAAGACATTCTTTTCTATAGGATAATTCATCATGACATCCTTGATCCTAAAAAATATCTCGACTTCCACACATAAAAATTTTCATAATACCATCTTCTGGCTAAGTGCATCGACCACCACATTGGATATTCAAGGCTTGTAATCCAAAGAATAATCAAACTTGGCCAAGAATTTCTTCCATCTTGCATGATTTGGAGTCAGTTTCTTATTGGTTTGGATGTAGCTTCTGGAAACATTTTTTGTCCTCACCAAAAACATGGAAACAAAGTGATAATGTCCTCATTCCCAATGATTGTATACCACAACTGTAATCTCTTTTTCTTGCACCGTGTACCTCCTCTCGGCATCATTCAGCTTCTGGATTTCAAAAACTATGGGATGTCCTTCATGCATGAGCACTCCCCAAATAGAAAAGACTGAGGAATAAGTGTGTACCTCATAGGGCTTGGATGGATCTACCATACTCAAGACTGGTTCATCCATGACCAGTCTGCTTCATGCGTTTAAATTCATCCTCACAGTTGTCATCCCAGTCACATGACTTGTTCTTCATTAGAAAGTCAGTGAATGGAGTCGTCATCTTCTAGTAGTCACAACGGAATCACCGATAATAATTCACCAACCCATAGAATGATATCAATAGGGAACCTTGGATGGCCTTTCCCATTCATCAATAGCCCAGATCATCTAATGATCCATCATAAGCATGTCCCCATTGATCTTGTTTCCCATGAATAGAAGTTATTCCCTTTCAAAGGAACACTTTTCCTTTATCACATATAACACATTCCCACTCAATACCATGATCACAGTTTGTATTTGTTCTATATGGTCTTCCATTGTCTCACTATAGATGAAAATTTTTCCCATGTAGACTACCATAATATTATCCAAGTATTGGGGGAAGACTTTGTTCATAAAGGTGAAAAATGTCGCTCGGGTGTTAGTCAAACAAAATTGCATAACAAGAAACTGATAGGATTCATACCCTATCATGCATACAGTCTTCAGCAGATCCTCCATTGTTATTAGAACTTCATAGTATCCGGACCTCATGTCTATCTTATTGAACAATCGTGCTTTTCCCAATTAATCAAAGAGATCTGGTATCAATGGGATAGGGTACTTGTTTTTCACTATGACTTTGTGCAACTAATGATAGTCCACACACATCCTGAAGGAGACATCATGTTTATTTTGGAATAACATAAGCAATCCATATGGCGACTTGGATGGCTGGATTGGTCCAACATCCAAATTCTCCTTCAACAGCCTCTTTAATACCTCGAACTCGAGTGGATCCATGCGATATGTTTCCATGGATGGTGGCTTCGATCCTGGAAGTAACTCAATTTCACGATCCACCTCCCTGTTGGGTGGATTCGTTTTGGACAAATCTGGTTTTCATGATGTCTCTAAAATCCCTTAGCATGACTTTCACCTCCTTCGGTAACTCATGGTTGTCATCCACCCACCCATCATCTTTCATGGAAACCAAGTATTTCTCCTTAACCTTCATGAAACCCTTCTTCACTTGCATGGAATAATGTAAATGCAATTTATGATTACCACATACCATCATCATCACGAAGCATGGCATTCTATCCTCTATGATCACCATTTTCTCCAAGTGAGGTATTGTTATATACTTGTATTTATTGAAGAACTGCATCCCCAACACTAGCTTGAATTTATCCATGGGAGCCACTATGAGATCAATATACCCCCTCCTATCTCTAATGCAAAGGGTCTTCCCAAAGACAATGACACTCACTAGTTGAGGTGTGTCATTCGCGGCTTTAATTTGACTAATTGTCTTGGACACAAGAAACCCAAGTATTCCCACCTAATCATTGTCTTCAAAGTTGTGTGTAGCTCTCATATCGAGCATCACATAGGTGGAATTCCCATTCAACTCCACCGTTTCATACATCAACCCATACTTAAGTGTCACCTTAGGTGAGTTCTTCACCTCCAACACATTGATGTGCCTTAGAGTTCCCATTTTACACTCCATGGGAACTTAGTCCGTCTCTTCAAAAATTGAGTTGAGTTCCTTCTTCTTAGGAAAATCCTTCCATCAGTTAGGCCCATCACAAAAGTAGCACCCCCGTGGCTTGTGTACTCTTGAGAAGTCATTTTTATACTCCTTGGGATTCCCCATGTCATGGGCCACTCAGTTGCACCTCCTTTCATGGTCTCCCCCACCTTTACCCCTGAACGCCTTCTTGGGATTAGAGTGTTCAACCTTCTTCTTGTATTCCACTATGGAATCAGCAACGAACACGACTTCAGTGAATGTATTAGGCCATTGACCTTGCACCTCTTATAGTGACCATAACTAAATACTTTTGATGATATCATACACATGATCATAATCAAGCGTATCAAGTACCTGTATAATTAGTAATACATACTTCTGAACATACTAATGGATTGCCCCTATATGCTTCAATGTTCGCATCTTTTCCCTTGATTCCTAATCCACATCCTCGGGGTATAACTGAGCTTATACTAGTTGCATGAACTCTTTCAACGATGGAAGTGCCTTTTCACTATACATACGCTCTATGTTCTACATCCTCCACTACAGTGATGCATCATCACAAAAGTATAGAACAACAGTCTTCACACGGATCATGTCTTCCATCAAGCCAATTACCTTGATGTAATGATCTACATACCAAAAGAGGTTTTCTACATAATTGGTAACCCTATTTCAATTGAAGTGTTTTGGACAAGGCACATAAATATTTGGTGTCTCGTGCACCATCACACCACTGGCCAACTCGCCACGTTAATTTGACTACACCCTCTTAAGTTGATCATCATTTTGGTCGTACCAAGACATATCATCATTATGTTGGTCTAAGATCCCCATATTCCAATCCATGATGGCATATTTCTCGGAAAAATTTTCATTGGCATACCTCTCATCTAATTCCTCTAAATCTTGGCGAGTGAAGATCGCCTCATGTATGCCCAAGATTCCTAGTTCCCCCTCCTCATCATCTCCCTCAACATACCCATGTCGTTCTTTCACATTATCAAATCACTCCTCTACCCTTAGGAGATGATCCTCAAGATTTTCCATTGTATCTAGAGACATACCACCCTTATTCATAGGAAGCGGTGGCATGGACTCATTCTTAGACATAATAGGATCCTCCACGTCTGAGCTTTCCATCACAAACACTTTCCTTGAACACCTATGATACCAATTTTCATGAGATTTCCCCTTCTCCCGTGCTCTAATGTGGCACTTGAATAGAATCCCTTATTAAAGCCTTGATGAGTTCAGCCTTTTGACACCCATAATAAAAGTAAGGATCAAAAGGGACAATCATGAAATTCGCTCAAGAGGCAACTGCAAAGAAGCTCTCAAATGATCTCAACTTATGTGTGTCTTTACAAATGAGCATCCCCTCCATTTATATAGTGTTTGGTGGAAATGCCTAAAATATTATATAATAATTAAACTTACATATGATTCTAGAGTATTCTAGTATAATCTAAATGAATATACATGGAGCATTCAAAAACCTGTAGAGATCCTCAACCATCCATGGAGGCCTAGAATGTTTAGGACCCATCAAGGCCCAAGGGGTGTTCCGAAACACTACGTAGAAGTCTTGAATGTTCCAAAACATGGTGGAGATGTAGATAACCCTAGATGATTATATGGAACCTCACCACTATGTCTCCTCTAAGTTTTGTGTGGAATAACACTAGTGTGACTTAATTAAGGTTAAATAATACTATGTATTTGAAGGTATGTTTTTTATGTAGCTACTCCTCAAATACATGAATAATTACATTCATTGTATAATGATATTATATGTATATAATTACTATTTATATTTTTTAAATGATATTAAAAATATGTATTTTAATCTAATGTAACATTAATATGTGTTAAATTTTGTTTCAGTTAGTTTTTAGTATTACTACGGTTATTTTTGCATTACTAAAGATCATTATGGAAACCCAGGAAGGTATTTCTAAGATAAAAGTATTATAATATAATAAAAACCAATTTTTTAGTAAATATCATATTACACAATTCCAAATGAAATTATATCCCTATATACATATTGATATTTTGATATGGATATGTTATTAGTGGAGCTAGGGGTAATCAATATTAAAAAGGTATTTCATCATTTAAACTAAATTTCATGAGAGTAAATAATGAGTTTTCCAAATACTGCACACCCAGGTCAACAATCCTAATAGAAATTCATTTGATAATAAATTTATATTCTGAAACCCATATGAATGATTTCAACATATTACTATTTGAGACAAGTAAGATTATAGGTCCTAATAAGAAAATGACAATACAAAACATACATAAACATTATCTATTAATATGTTTGTCTAATTATATCATAGATAAAGTGAAAATATCATTGGATGATACAACATTTTTATTGGAGAACACATTATATGATTGTGATTTTATAACCATATAATCATTCAATCTTTTTTATTATAATTTATCATTAATTGTTTTGTACATTTACTTAGGAAAACTAAAATAAAAATTATTTTAAGAAGGTTTTCTCCTTTTTTTTAAAGAACCATATTTAAAAGAAATATTATACTATTCATATAATGAATTGTGAGTTTGAAACCTTGGTAGAACATACATCTTGAGGTTCATATAGACCCCCTATTATATTTTCTATGTGAATAATAAATTATGATTCAGTGACATAATTTTTTAGGGTTCGGGGGGTTGTAACATGCTTAGATTTTGGAAAATATTTTTCTCCATGTTAATACTACATTCGATACATTTTTATACATCCGACACCAAAAATAAATACTCTACAAAATATTATTATAATATTATCATGGAATGTTTAAAAATAAAATACCCCTAGTATGTTATAATTTATTATCCTAATAAAAAATATTATATTTATAGGTTAATAATTAATATGATTCAATATTTAAAATGATTGTTAATTCTCAAATCTCTATTTAATGTGTAGAAAAATTGAATCAAGCCCTATTAAACGATTATTTTTGTTATATAAAATCTTTTAAAATATTAATTAATATGTTAACATTATATAAATTTGAAAATAGTATAAATTACAATTGTTAATACATATTTTTAAGAATTCCATTTTTCAATGAAAATAATTTTTCGTTATATTTTGAATTTATTTTGAAAAGATATCTTTTTATGTTATAGAAATATTTATTAAAAAATTAACATCTTTTTAGAATTCCACTAATCAACAATTACTTGAAGTTATTATGTTTTATATTATCAAAATTATTATTTCATAATTATTATTTTAATATATATATTTTAAAAATTTATTAAAATTTATTAATTTATAATGAAGGCATGGATGTGTATAAACCATTCAAGTAATCAGTGTTCGATTAATGAAGTAAAACAAAAAGAATTCTACCACTACATTATTGAATTTCTAAATCGTATTATATTTTTCAATAAAAACATTTTTGGTCATTTTTTAAATTAATTTTTTTTTTCAAAATTTGTTTTTTGATTTTTCATGAACTAAGCCGGGATTACATCAAACCCAGCATCTGAAATGGTCCAATACATGGTCCTAAGGGAATTCCAAATCCATATGGTGGGAAAATAGTGTCTGACGTCAATCTATTCAATATAGGAATTATTTTTCACAATAAATAACTAGTATCGAATTAATAAACTAAACATGTGTTACAATCAACAATAACTACACCTAAATAATTATACAACACATTTTAGGGAAATGACAACTGAAACAAAAAAATAGGATTAAAAATATACCTAGATCATGCCAACATGATCATTATGTAACCTATTGGTCACCACCATATTCAATCCAAATTCTATGATAGAAACCGAAACGGAAACCCAAATCAGTAAAACATCTAAGGTTTACCGATATCGAGTGGCAAAGGTAGGATGAGTTCATAACCGCTCCTTTGGTAATCAAAACATATCCCATAAATTTATTTCTAGAAACTATCCACAAATACTATTTTGAAAAACATATATTAAATATACTATTAACATTTTTTAATAACCAAACGTTACTTACAGAAATTCAAAATTAAAAACCAAACATACAAAATTTCTTTTCCAAATAGTTTGTACTTTTACCATTCATACTAAAAAACAATCCAAAAGTACAATCCTTACCATGTTACCAAAAAGAGATCCAAGCATGAAGTAAATGAAACTAAATAGAGAATATAATATAGAAGGGATAATCTCAATATACAGAAGAACATAAATAGAAAATATTGATTGATAATTATGTAAATTTCATGAACATCCATCGATGAATCACTAGACATACTCATATTATACTAACCTGTAGGAATATAGTATAGCTTCATACTCAATTACTCACTAGAGCTTCTATCTATTAACACAATGGCACATAAAAATAGTATCTATAACGTCAAGGGGGTACCAACCCATATAGTTAGGTTTATTAATCAATCATCACATGAACCTAAAACAGATTCCCAGGAGACCCAGGTTTATAATAAACTTTGTAAGTAGGAGGGCTTCACACATGTGGCTCAGCTGACCTTCCATAAACCCAATTTTGTAACCCAAAAAATCACACCACGTATGTGATTCCCCTCACTTGGGGGAATCCTCCGTACTGGTTACTGTATCAAAAAAAAATCCATTCACAAGTGCCAAATAGTCCTTCACACAATTTGAGTTTCAAGGCCCTTTTTGAAACCATATAAAATACCAACCGGTCCTTTAATATTTATAATCTAATAAAATTTTAAAAACCACTTCCAAACTGGCGTGAAATGTTAAGAAACATGTGAATTTCCAAATAGGGCTTTTATTAAACATAGTTTCCATGTGTATCTCATGGTGCCAAACGAGGCGTTATACAATCATTCATCAAAATGTGTCTTAAAATAAAATACATGCCATAATGTAATGAAAAAATTTGAAATCACTTGATGAAACAATATATTGTATAGAAATATAGATGTTATTATAGAATAAATAGTAGTTTGATGAATTAAAATATCATTTACAAATGGTTGATCAAGGAGAAAATTATTTTTAAATTCCCTCCTCATTTTAATGTAGATTCATTTGTGCACCCAATACACATATGGATGTGCAAAATTGAAATGAAACAATTCAAGTATCTATGAAACAATCTTAAAACCCAATTTCATGAATTCCACATTCCATTAAGCCAAAAAATAATGTCACATAATGTCAAAGTCATTAATAATATTTTATAAACCTAAAGTACCTTTCCATGATATTTTTACACAATTTAAAAATACCTAATGGGTTTCTCGAACCACATATCATGACTAAATATTAAATAGAACCGAACAAATTTATTCTAAGGGAAAACATATCTAAATATTCTAAATATCTTTTTAGAAAACCAATTGAAATTCTATCAAACAATTTTCATGCATAAACATATTGATATTCCAAATGAACCCTATTGAAATTAAATCGGCATCAATCACCCCTATTAATTACCAAATCTATTTACAGTAACACATAATGGGTAAGTAAAAAATGTTTATAAATAATTCGCAAACACTTAAGAATCAAATGGAATGTTCTAGATATAAAATGGATGAAAACCCCTTCTAAAACAGCATGCAGATCCAATGAAGCTTTCGTAGAAGAAATAATACACCCCAAATAATGATACACACACCCTATATCAAATAAATCAATAAAAACCTGAAAACCCTAACCCTAGGGTTCATCCAAGAGAGAAAAACACCTAGAGAGAACTAGGATCCAAGATATAAGATATATGGGATGAAGAAAAAATAGGATAAAACCCAGTGAATCTATCCTTAAAACCAGGGATGAGCATCCAATGAGGGAGGATGACTAAAGGAAGAGGGGTTCTGGGACCCCTTTGTGTAAAAAAATGCAATGTATGTAGGGGTATTGATTTATGGTCAAAACATATGAGGGGAACAATTTGAGTTTCAAAATATAAGAATTATGTAATCCCACATGGTTGGTCTGCACAGTTTTCCAAACCATACAGAAGCCATGTGGTAACAACTATCCAAATGGAAAGAACCTCACACGTAGTTGCCACTTGATTTCCCAAATTATGAACAGTTGTGTACCTTTCATATGGACCCCAAAACAAGATACATGATTACATTGGAAAATCAACACAGTTTCTCTTAATCATGCAATACCCATGAACCCCATACTGAAAATCCCAAACCATCCATTTTTTTATAAATACACATAAATTTAACTACTGACTCAACCCAAACCTCATCCAAAGGATCCAAAATAGATTACAAAATATAACAAAGAAATGTCCACGGTCAGGGTGTGATGGGATTTCATTTAAAGGAAAATTGAAAAAAAAACATTTCTTTAAAATCCAAATTAAACCATGAAATTCATATAAATTGATAATTTTATAAAAGGAATAAATTGTATTCATAAGATTCCATTTTTTTTCTAAAAATGATCTATACCCATTTAATGGGCTCATATTGATGTTGATTTTTGGAATAGATAGAAATATTATTTGATAAAATTTCTTTCATGTTTTTTATAACATTTTTCAAAATATATAATAAGAATGATTTCACATTAATTAATTTAATGTAATTACATTGGTAAAACCCATATACCATGGTAAATAAAAAAAATGATAAAAGAGAATATTCTATGATAATGGACATAAAAATTTTTATAATCATTTCTACAAATAAATTTTTGTGGAATTGTTGAAATTATCGTATCCTCCACTCAATTAGTTACCATTAAATGTATTGTAATCAAACTAATAATGTTATTTATTTATCTATTGTTAAAATAATGACATTAATTTCATTCTCTCCACATGTGGACCACATAAAAAATATTGTATCCACCAGAGACTCTTTAAATTATCCATACATTGTTGCCCTATTATTTTTACATGGTCCACTTTTCATTTAATATTGTAATAGGTCCTCAATTTCCATGAATTCTTCTATGGGAATGATTATGTGGTCAAAGTGAGTATTTTATTTATAATGTGTTTTATTTTAATTCCTACCTTACAAATATAATTTAATAAATCCTATATAACCACATTATGATTTTTAAATAAAATATAACTTATATTTATTTTGTTACTATTTAATAACCTTTCCCTCCTTGATTATAAAAAATGATCTCCTAGTTACTGAGTTGTACAGTCTCCTTCTTTCTCGATGTGATGAATTCCATTTTTCACCAGCTCATCCTTTCAATAATTATAATGATAAAATTAAAGAATATATTTTTAATATATAATATATTAATTATTATTAATAATTGATATTTTATAGTATTATTTTTTTTCTATAATTCATTATGAACTTAATTGGTCAACCACAGGCTGTGCATTCAGTGGCCTCAATGAAGTAACTTATCTCATTATTCATATAGTTTATTTATGATTTATAGAAAATTCTAAATATATGATTCAATGTATTAATGGTATCTATATTATAACATTATTATTATATAAAAATAATTATTTTCCATAGAAAATCTTTCATAATCATAATCAGTCACTAATTGTGGAATGTTCAGGATTTGTTTTGTCTAACTACATTCATGAAAAATGCTATAAAATAATATCATTTATGACTCTGAGGAATAAGTTAGTGATTATATATGACATAAATTATATATATATAATATAATTTTTCAATGTAAATGATAAAATAAAAATAATTAATTATTATACAACTGATTGATGTTCAAAATAACTACAAAATGGTTGTTCCAAATAGCATCTATAATAACTTAACCAAAACCTACATTGAATGAAATAGTAACATGATAAATATTTATAAAAAAATTACAAAACATCCCAAGGTTTCAAAAATTTAAATGGAATAAATGAAATTTTTTTTAAGTAGATTTTTATAAATAGCGTTTTAATGTAATATTTTTGCTTCAATGTTTTGAATTTTGAAAAATGATTATCTAATATTGTGTTCAGTATGTTATTTAGAGTCTTATAGAACAAAATTTCTTTAGTGAATAGTATTATCCCCTTATGAATTATAATATGAATAATAATATGACCCTAATGAATAGTAAATTGTTTTAATATTTTATTTTCATATGGCTTTATAATAATAAAAACTTGGTTAATTTTACTATGTGATATAAAAGTAGTTATAGAATAAATTTTTTTACATTTTGAATTAATTATGATTATATTTAAATGTTTAATTAATAATATTTTGGAAATTATTTTTAAAAAACTGGAGTTTATTTTTTAATTCTACACATAGAAAAATGTTTTGGGTGTGTTTTTGGGATTTTTATGAAATTCATGAATTTTTTATGAATAGTGAAATATAGTAAAATACTGTATATTCAAATTATCAGTTAAATACATTAATTATGACACCATAACTAACTTACTACCACATGGTTAGAACTATAATTCCATTATAACCTTTTGGGGTCACATGAATTAATATTATTCGTAGTCTAGAGAAATAGTATTAATATAATGATTTAATAAGAGAAAAATACCTCCTCCCCTCCACTATAAATACCACATGTATTCCCCTCATCCTCCCAAACCTCTAAAGACTTGAGAATTGTTTAATTTCTGGAAAATTCCATCCAAAATCTCATTTCCCACCTCCAATACCTACTAGTCTGATCCAAAGGACGAAATCGATGGGCTTAAGTGGGATCTCTAGGAGAAGAGATCCAGAGGTAAGAAATACTCTTCCTTTTCATCTGTTTTCATTTAATTTCATTTCATTTTATAGTATCTTCCTCTCCTCTTATCCAAGAGGCACGAATGATCAAAAAATATTTTATATTCTGGATATTTACATGTTCATGGAAAATCAATCATCATTCTACCTCTTTTATACCACATATCCAGGAATAAAACCATTGTCCATGATTTGTCGAATTACAGACATCATGCACTATGTGATTTCAATTAGGTTTAGTTGATTCATGTCTGGTCATTAAACCATTTTTATGGTCGAAATAGGTTATAATATATGTATTATGTCACATTCATGGTTCTGGATTTCTTTTGTTTATATGGATTAAAATTTTAAAACAAAACGAGTTCTTTATTATCAAAGAACCACTAAAATGATCTAAAAAAATATCATTAATGTTTTAACTTATTATTCATCCACATTCCAAATTTCACTATGATAAATGGTAAAATTTTTGATTCTAGAAATATTTTACTACCATTTCATTGAAATTTTGTTTTCTCACATCTAATAGACAAGAATATCCATCGTGAACCGATCATGGAAACCATTTAAACAACGCACTCGACACAATGTAAAATACAAAATATTTCTAATAAATATGTTGAACGTTGATGTGAAATGATAATATAAGTTGTTATAAAGTTGAATATGTTTAATTAATATATTAATAACACTATTTTAACAATTATATAGATGTTTTAAACACATTTTAAGAAAGAAGAACCTGAGGTAAGGAGATTCATAACCCAATTTACCATCGTTAGGTTAACATTATTCATTATTCATTATGTGGTATTAAGATTATTTGGGTATTTATTTCTTTATATAATGTTTCACTATTTTTATTTATAGGGTATACACATATCCATTCAATTCTAGTATTTCCCACTCCATTTATATTTGCAGGTACCTTCTTTTTAAAATCCTTTTAAAACACTCTTTCACAAATTTAAAAAGTATTTAATTTTTTATATATATGGAATATGCGGTTTGTTGTGATTTTCATGATTATATTATTACCTTGACATGTCTCTTGGACTTTATTTATGGTTGGTCGAGCCCATTTTAGCTGATGATATGTAGGGTTGAGTACATTATAGCTCAATATATGAAAGGTGAGTTCAATTGTAGCTCCTCAATGCATTGGGTACTCCAGATATAGAAGTTGACAAAAATGTTATTCCATGTGTAAGGGTGATTGTATGATTAATATGGTAAATATGTCCCAATGCAACTAAATTATGTTTATATGCATTTTTGTTTTTATGATTATGGGATTTAATGGTTTTTATGTTATCACTTGACTAATGATTTCTTTATTTATATCCGTTAATGAGTTTTATAATCATCCTAAATTTTCAAATGTTTTTTCATAGGATATAAATATTGGTAAATGAAAGAAGGGATTCATGATGTTTGATACAATGTCTTTTTAAGGAAATAATGTTTTATGTTTTAATGTATATTTTTTTGAAAAAAATGGATACTGCTTTAGAAGAATCTACTTGTCCGAATGTGGTATGGAATGTATGTAAGATATCACAATTATTTAAAACTATAATCTCAAAATGGTCTTAAATTTGTAATAATATATGGGCTTCTGAAAAATTCACGATTAATGGACTTTTTAATGTTTTATCCTTATAGTTGGTGTCAGAGGATGGTTTAGATAACTTTTGGGGTTAGGCTGATGTAAATAGAATACCAAAAATTATTTTTAATCTATGAATAATTTGAAATGTTACCAAATTTAAAGATTACCATGTAGCTTTGACTAAGATATGACTTCTCAAATTGGTTTTTGGTAGAATAAATAGGGAAGCTTGAGTAGGAATTAAATAAGAGGTTGATGTCTGCCTGAATCTACAGGCTGGAATTGTTGGAATCAGAACCGAGCAGTTTGGGATATCAATGAATCAGTAGGCTCATGAAATAAATAGGGGTGGTATCAATGCAGTAATGGAACAATAAATACCACAATGTAACATGTACTATATATAGAGTTTTATGAGGCAACATACTCATCCTTTATGGGATCCACATATCCAGTGATATCTGAAGGATGGATCAATGCTCTAGAAATGATATTTTTTTTCATGGGATGTTTGGAATGTCAAAAGGTAATACTCTATATTAATAATTTGGAAGGTTAATCCAACAAGTGGTGGTCTCTGGTTAATAATATAAGAGAACAAGATGATCTTGATAGTCAGGAATGGGATGATTTAAAGGGTTTTTTTCTAAAAAAATATTCCCCCAAAACTGTTCCACTCATGATGGAGAAACAATTGGTGAAACTGAAGAAGAAAAATAATGATTTTGGGGTATTATATAAATCCAATTTTACAAGACATTCTGGGTTTGTACTTTATTATACTCGAGGTTTTAAAAGTAAAATTAATAGATTTTACTCTAGTGTGAATCCATTTTTGTGAATAGCATTGGCCTCACGAGAGTTTAAAAGCTATTAGAAGCTTGTATATTGTGCTGAAAAAATAGAGCTGGAGTTTTCTGTAACAATTTTGCCTCATGATGACAAGAATAATAAGTGTTTGGGTAGGAAATAAATTTATAATTACTCGTCAATGAATTATGAATTAAAGAAAATGAATTTTACTTCTTGTAAAATGTGTGGTAAAATTGATCCTAGAGAATGTCTTGTAAATTTTGGAAAATGATACTGATGTGGAATGTTTGGACACATGTCTCGTTAGAAAAAGGAAAATGTTCCGAAAATTAATGAGAATGTGATGGTGACATGATTTAACATTAATAAATTGGTTCATTTTGTTATTTTTTTCCGAAGATAGTTACTCATGTAGAGATTTAGAATGATTCGAAGAAGAATGTTTTTGTAAAATAACATACAACCACTTCAGAAGATGTTGAGCTTTCTAATAAGGAGTTATTAAGTATATTGCGTATTTTTAGATATTTCATAAATGTGTTTTTTGATTTAGGGACAACACATTCATTAATTTCAGAGAAATATTAGAAAAATTTGGGAATTCGACCTCATAAAATGAAAACATAACTCCTGGTAAAAACACTTAGAGGAAATATTGTGGGAAAAATAAATTATAAGAGTATTATAATTATTTTATGTGGAATGATTTTACATGAAAACATCATTTTATTCCTTTAGTAGAGTTTGATGTTACTCTGGGTATAGATTGGGTATCATTTTATCATGGTATGATAAATATCATATAAAAAGAAGTTGATTTTTTAAAAGAATTTTAGTTTGTGTACAAGAATGAACACATACCATTAATAACATATCAGTATGATACGAAATAGATAATAGATGTAAATGAAAGGTATATTTCTTCTATTTATGAAGATAAGGGAACTACCAGATTAATGATGTACCAGTGGTAATTGAATACATGAATGTTTTTCCTGATGTTTTTCCTGGTGTTCTTCCTAATCAAGATGTTGAGTATACTATTCAATTGGTTCCAAATTCTAATACAATTTGTGAATCTCCTTGTCAAATGGATAAAATGGAACATCTAAAATTAAAAAAGAGGTTTCAAGAATTATAAGATAAAGGTTTTATCTGACCCATAACTTCATCATTGGGCACTCCTATATTTTTTGTTAGGAAAAATAATCTTTCAATAAGACCGTTTAATCAATTATAGTGAATTCAATAACATTACTATTAAAATTTTTTTTTCCTCATATAGATGATTTGTTTGATTAGATCTAGGGATCACAATATTTTTCGAAGGATGACATGAGGATAGGGTACCATCTATTGAATGTAAAGGACAAAGACATCCCTATGACTATATTCTATAGATGATATGGTCATTATGAATTTGTAGTTATGATTTTTGGGTTACCTAATGCACATGAAATATTAAAGGATCTTGTAAATAGAATAATTCATGAGTTCTTATATAAGTTTTTGGTTGTGTTTATTGAGGAAATTTTGTTATATTATAAAAGTAATGTGGAAGATGAATAACATATAAGGGATGTTTTCAACAAATAAAATAAATCAAACTGTATGTAAAATTCTTCATGTGTGATTTTTGGTTTCAAGAGATTAAATTTCATGGGAACACTATATATAAGGATAGAAAATAGTTTATTCTACCAAAAAATTGTTTGATTAATGACTGAGAACATTAAATGTTATATAGATTCGATGGTTTATTGTATTAGTAGGTTATTACTGACGGTTAGTTAAAAACATTGCAACAGTTATCTAGCCCACTATCTATGTTTACATGAAAAGGGAATGAATTTTTGGATAGAATAATGTGATATTTGTTTTACAGATGTGAAGAAGAGATTGATGAACTCCTTAGTTTTGGACTTACCTTCCTGAAATGGTTAGTTTTTCATCTATAGTGATGCATCATTGAAGGGACATGGTTGTGTTCGGAGGAAAAATGATTATGTAATTTTGTAATCTTCAAGAATAATAAATTCTCTAGAGTAATATTATCCCATATAATATTTGGAATTGGAAGCTATGGGGTTTTCTTTGAAAATTTGGACACAACATTCATACAGAGCCGAATGTCAAATATACCCTGACTATAAATTTCTGAAGTATATATTCAGTTAGAAGGACATAAAAATGAGGCCGAGAAGATGGATTGAAATGATATTGTATTATTACGGACCGATAAATTACCATACTATAAAACCAAACAACATGGAGGATTCCATGAGTCAAAAACATCATGAATCCTTAAAAATGTTACGTTTGGAACATAATCCATCGATTATTGATTTGAGGAATTTTGGAAAAGAAGTTGTCGGCGAAGGGAATACATCTGTTTTGTTTTATGTTTCAATGCTATCATTGTTATAAGATAGAATTAAGAAATCCCGGAAGGAAGACCAGGAGCTATAGGAAAGGGTAGAATTGGTTAAAATGTCTATGTTTCCCGAATTTAAACTTAATAAAGGCTTTGTTTTAAGACTTAGAAAAAGGTTATGTGTGCCTTGTGATACCCAAATAAAGAAATATTTGTTGTTTGAAGCTCATAGTTCCCCATTTTTATTTCATCCTGGAAGTACTACGATGTAAATAGTCCTTCGAGAGTATTTTTGGTGTGATGGAATGAAAATGGATTTTTCAGATTTTACTATGTAAGGTTTGACATGTCAATAGGTTAAAGAAGGGTAGAAGTTACCTAATGGGATGATTCATCCTTTTCCATTTCCAGAGTGTAAATGATAGAATATATCCATGGACATTGTGGTGGGAATTATTATGAATTCATGAGGGAACAATGTGATTTGGATTATTTTTTATTGGATGGAAAAATATGAACATTTCATTTCTATTTAATATACAATTTTGTTGGATTAGATTTCTCGATAGTACCTTAATGAGATTTCCAGGTTACACAAATTTCCTCTATCCATTGTATCTGATCGGGATCTTAGGTTCACTTCTAACTTTTGGATGGGGCTTTAGAAGTCATTTGGCATAAAATTAAATTTAAGTACAATGTTTAATCCCCCATATGATGCACAGTCAGAGCGAATGATTCAAACATTATAAGATATTCATTGAGCTTGTTTAATGAACTACCAGTGATGTTGGGATCATAATATTTATTTACTTGATTTTTCTTATAATAATATTTTTCACTCCTATAAACAAATGGAACCTTTTAAGGCATTGTATTTTAATCGATGTCGAAACTCTTACTTTTGGGATGACATCAGGGAAAAGAAGTAGATGGGATCAAAATTAGAAGTGGATGTGGCTCAGAAAGTGAATATGATACAAAATCACATGAGGACAGATTATATAAGGAATAATAGATATTTATATATCTAATGGAAAGACTTCTCTTTCAAGGTAGGTAACCTTATTTTCCTTAAAGTCTCTCCTTCAAAATGTGTGATACATTTTTTTAAGAAAATATAGCTAAGTCTATGATTTATCAATCCTTTTGAAATCCTTTAGAAATATGGACTAGTTGTATACTGAGTAGCTTTGCCTCAAAGTTTATCAAAGGTAAATAGTTCTTTTCATTATTTGATGGTATGAATGTATGTTCCAGATTCATCACATTTCTCGATCCAAGAAGTAGTTTAACTAGAAGAGAACCTTTATTATGAATAGAAACCAGTTATGTTTCCTAATCGAAGGGAATATGTATTGTGAAATAAGGAAATTCCCATAGTAATGTTTTTTTGGAGAAACCACATTGTTGAAGAAGAAACATTGTAATCTGAAAATGCTTTGAGAGAAAAGTACCCTCACTTGTTTAATGAGTAAATTAAATTGCGAGGATGCAATTTATAGAGGTTTGGTATAATGTTTCACCCAACGGTATTAAAAAAATAAATGAAATTAATAAAAATTGTTTTAAATAAATATTTAAAACTAGCCTTTAAACCTAATTTTGTTTCGTGTATGTTTTGAATTTCAAAAAACGGCCATCTACGATTGTGTTCAGTAAGTTATTTTGAGTCTGATGGAACCAAATTTTTTAGTGAATATTAAAATACCCCTCTGAATAGTAATATGAGTAGTAATATAACCCTAATGGATAGTGAAATGTATTATTATTTTATTTTCATAAGGATTAATGATAATAACATATTGGTTAATTTTTAAATGTGATATAAAAGTAGTTATTGAATTAAAATTTCTAATTTTTGTATTTTGTATGATATGTTTTTAGACATAAATTAATAATATTTAGATAATTATATTAATGAAATGGAGTTCATTTTTGAAATCTACTCATTGGAAAATTGTTAGGGTGAATATTTGTGATTTTTCTAAAATTCATGAATTCTTTTATTAAAAGAGAAATGCAGTAAAATTCCATATATTCAAATTATCTCCTAAATACAATATTTATGACATCATAAGTGATGTAATACCATTTTGTTCAAACTCACATGACATTATTACAATTTTGGATCACATTAATTCTTATTATTCATAGTATTGGGAAAAAATATTATATTAATCATTTAAATAATGTGAAATACGTCCTCCCCTCCATTAGAAATACCACCCTCATCCCCCTCTTCCCCCCGCACATATCAAGGCTTGAGAATTGTCTAATTGCTTCCAAATTATGTCCCCAATCACCTTCCCCAGATCTAAAACCTACTGGTCTCACCCAAAGTCCTAAATCATAGGCCAGACGGAGGATCTCAAGGAGAAGAGATCAAGAGGTATGAAATCGTTTTCATTTTCATGTTATTTCCAATTATTTCCCATTTTTTTATAGTATCTTCCCCTAATATTTTAAGATCCATGAAATATCCAAAAATCTATTATATTCATTAATTTTTCATGTTCATGAAAAATTCATCATCATTCTTATTCAAGAAATATTTTACTACAATTTCATTCCAATTCTGTTTTTTCACATCCAATCGACAAGAATATCCATCGTGAACCGATCTTGGAAACCATTTAAAGAACACACTCGACACAACGTAAAAAACAAAAAATAACTAATAAATATGTGGAATGTTCATGTGAAATGATAAAATAAGGTGTTATAAATTTAAATATGTTTCATTAAGATATTAGTAACACTATTTAAACCATTATATATAAGGTTTAAACACATTTTAAGAAATAAGAACCTAAGGTAAGGAAATTCATAACCCAATTTCCCTTATTTAGGTTAACATTTTTCATTATTCATTATGTGGTATTAAGATTATTTGGGTAATGATTTTTTATAGTATGTTTCACTATTTTTATTTATAGGGTATACACATAACCATTCAATTCTAGTATTTCCCGCTCCATTTATATATATGGAATATGTTTTTTGTTATGATTTTCATGATTATATTATTACATTGACATGTCTCTTGGACATTATTTAGGTTGGTTTGATCCCATTTTAGATGATGATATGTAGGGTTGAGCCCATTATTGCTCATGATATGAAAGGTGAGTTCAATTATACCTCCTCAATGCATTGGGTACTCTAGATATGAAAGTTGACAAAAAATTTATTCCATGTGTAAGGGTGATTGTAAGATTAATATGGTAAATTTGTCCCAATTGAACTAAATTATGTTTCTACGCATTTTTTATTATTATTATGGGTTTTAATGGTTTTTATGTTATCACTTGAATAATGGTTTCTTTATTTATATCTGTTAAGGAGTTTTATAATCATCCTAAATTAATAAATGTTTTTTCATAGGATATAAATATTGGTAAAATAAAGAATGGATTCATGATGTTTGATACAATGTATTTTTAAAGAAATAATGTTTTATGATTTAAGGTATTATATTTTGATAAAATAGATACTGTTTTAGTAGAATCTTCTTATATGAATGTGGTATGGCATGTGTGTGATATTTCACAATTCCATAAAACTATAATCTCGAAATGGACTTGAATGTGTAATAATATATGGCCTTTTGAAAAATTCACGATTAAGGGACATTTTAATGTCTTTTCCTTATAGTTGGTATTAGAGGATGGTTTAGATTACCTTTGGAATTAGTATGATGATAATAGAATACCATAAATTATTTTTAATCTATGATTAATTTGAAATGTTATCAAATTTAAATATTATAATGTAGATTTGAATAAGATATGTCTTCTCAGAATGGTTTTTGGTAGAAGAAATAGGGAAGCTGATGTAGGAATGAAATCAGAGGTTGATGTCTGCCTGAATATACTAGCTGGAATTGTGGGATTCAGAAACGAGAAGTTTGGGATGTCAATGAATCAGTAGAATCGTAAAATAAATATGGGTGGTATCCAAGCTTTAGTGGTACAAGAAATACCAAAAAGTAAAATGTCCTATATATAGCGTTTTATGAGGTAACATCCTCCATCCATTAGGGGATCTGCAGATCTAGTGATATCCGGAGGATGGATCAATGCTCTAGAAATGATATTTTTTTAAGGGGATGTTTGGAATGTCAAAAGGTAATACTATATATTTATAATTTGGAAGTTGAAGCCAATAAATGGTGGTATTTGGTTAATAATATAAGAGAAAGAGATGATCTTGAGAGTTGGTAATGGTATTATTTGAAGGGTTTTTTTTCTAAAAAAATATTATCCAAAAAATTTACAACTCAGAATGGAGAAACAATTGGTGAAACTGAAGCCGAAAGATGATGATTTTGTGGAATCCTATAAAGCCAATTTTACAAGACATTTTGGGTGTGTACTTTATTATATTCGGGGTACTAAAATAAAATTAATAGATTTTACTCTGGTTTGAATCCATTTTGTGAATAGAATTGGCCTCACAATAGTTTAAAAGATATTAGAAGCTTGTCTGTTGTGATGAAAGAATAGAGCTGGAGTTTTCTGTAACATTTTTACCTCATAATGACAAGAATAATAAGTGTTTGGGTTGGAAAAAATTTTAATTACTCGTCAATGAAGAATGAAGTTATGAAAACGAATTTTCCTTCTTGTAAAATGTGTGGTAAAATTCATCTAAGTGAATGTCTTGTAAATTTTGGAAAATGATACTGATGTGGAATGTTTGGACACATATCTCGTGAGAATAGTGAAAATGTTCTGAAAATTAGTGAGAAGGTGATGGTGAGATGATTTAACATTAATAAATTGGGTCATTTTGTTATTGTTTTTCTGAAGATAGTTACTCATGTAGAGATTTAGAATGATTCGAAGAAGAAAGTTTTTATAAAATATGTTGCAACCACTTCATAAGATTTTGATCTATCTAATAAGGAGTTATCAAGTATATTGATTATTTTTAGAGATTTCATAAATGTTTTTTTTATTCAGGGACAACACATTCTTTCATTTTAGAGAAATATTATGAAAAATTGGGAATTCAACCTCATAAAATGAAAATAGATCTCCTGGTAAAAACAGTTAGAGGAAATATAGTGGAAAAAATAAATTAAAATAGTATTCTAATCCTTTTATGTGGAATGATTTTTCATGAAAACCTCATTTTTTCCTTTAGTAGAGTTTGATGTTACTCTAGGAATGGATTGGGGTTTTTATCATTCTATGATAAATAACAGATAAAAAGAATTTGTTTTTCTAAAAGAATTTCATTTTGTGTACAAGAATGAACACATACCATTACTAACATATCAGTATGATACAAAACAGATAATGGATGTAAATGAAAGGTATATTTCTTATATTTATGAAGATAAGGGATCTACAGATTAATGATGTACCAGTGGTAATTGAATTCATGATTGTTTTTCCTGATGTTTTTCCTGGTGTTATTCCTATTCGAGATGTTGAGTTTACTATTCAATTGGTTCCTATTTCTAATACAATTTGTAAATCTCCTTGTAAAATGGATCAAATGGAACAACTAAATTTAAAAAGAAGTTTCAATAATTATAAGATAAAGGTTTTATCTGACCCATCACTTCAACATTGGGCACTCCTATCTTGTTTGTTAGGAAAAATGATCTTTCAATAAGACCTTTACATCAATTATAGAGAATTCAATAACATTACTATTAAAATTTTTTTTTCCTCATATCGATGATTTGTTTGATTAGATCTAGGGAGCACAATATTTTTCAAAGGATGACCTGTGGTCAGGGTACCATCTATTGAAATTAAAGGATAAAGACATCCCGATGACTATATTCCGTACAAGATTTGGTCATTATGAATTTGTAGTTATGATTTTTTGGTTACCTAATTCACATGAAATATTAAAGTATCTTTTAAATAGAATATTTCATGAGTTCTTATATATGTTTGTGGTTGTTTTTATTGAGGACATTTTGGTATATTATAAAAGTAAAGTTGGGGATGAAAAATATATAAGGGTTGTTTTTAACAAATAAAATAAATGAAACTGTATGTAGAATTCTTTATGTGTGATTTTTGGTGTCAAGAGATTAAATTACATGGGGAAAATCTATATAAGGATGGAAGAACAGTTTATTCTACAAAACAATTGTTCTATTAATGAACAAGAAGTTTAAATGTTATATAGATTCGATGTTTATTGTATTAGTAGGTTATTACTGACGGTTAGTTAAAAACATTACACAGTTTTCTATCCCACTATCTATGTTAACATGAAAAGGGGTTACATTTTTGGATAGAATAATGTGATATCTATTTTACAGATGTGAATAAGAGATTGATGAATTCCTTAGTTTTGGACTTACCTTCCCAAAATGGTTAGTTTTTCATCTATAGTGATGCTTTATTGAAGTGACATGGTTGAGTTTTGAGGAAAAATGATAAGGTAATTTTGTATTCTTCAAGACTAATAAATCCTCTAGTGTAATAACATACCATGGATGATTTAGAATTGGAAGCTATGGGGTTTTCTTTGAAAATTTGGATACACCATTCATAGAGAGCCGAATGTCAAATATACCCTAACCCTTAATTTCTGAAGAATATATTCAGTTAGAAGGACATAAAAATGACCCCGAGAATATGGATTGAACTGATATTGTATTATTACTGAACGATCAATTACCATACAGTAAAACCAAACAACATGGGGGATGCCTTGAGTCAAAAACATAATGAATCCTTAAACATGTTACATTTGGAACATGATCCATTGATTATTGATTTGATGAATTTTGGAAATGAAGTTTTCAGTGAAGGGAATACATCTGTTTTGTTTTATGTTTCAATGCAGTCATTGTTATCAGATAGAATTAAGAAATCCTAGAAGGCAGAACCTGAGGTAAGAAGATTCATAACCCAATTTCCCTTCTTTATGTTAACATTCTTCATTATTCATTATGTGGTATTAAGGTTATTTTGGAATTGATTTTTTATTCTAGGTTTCACTATTTTTATTTATAGGGTATACACATATCCATTTAATTCTAGTATTTACCACTCCATTTATATTTTTAGTTACTTTCTTTTTTAAAATCCTTTTAAAACACTCGTTCAAAAATTTAAAATGGAATTAATTTTTTATATATACAGAATATGTGGTTCGTTGTGATTTTCATTATTATATTATTACCTTGACATGTATCTTGGACATTATTTATGTTTGGATGAGCCCATTTTAGCTGATGATATGTAGGGTTGAGCCCATTATAGCTCAAGATATGAAAGGTGAGTTCAATTGTAGATCCTCAATTCATTGGGTACTCCAGATATAGATGTTGACAAAAATGTTATTCCATGTGTATGGGTGATTGTAAGATTAATATGGTAAATATGTCCCAACGCAACTAAATTATGTTTTTATGCATTTTTTTCTGATTAGGTGATTTAATTGTTTTTATGTTATCACTTGAATAATTATTTCTTTATTTATATCCATTAATGAGTTTTATAATCATCCTAACTTTTTAAATTTTTTTTCATAGGATATAAATATTGGTAAAAGAAATAAGGGATTCATAATGTTTGATACAATGTCGTTTTAAGGAAATAATGTTTTGTGTTTTAATGTATATTATTTTGAAAAAAATGGATACTGCTTTAGTAGAATCTACTTGAACGAATGTGGTATGGAATGTATGTAAGATATAACAATTCTTTAAAACTATAATCTTGAAATGGTCATAAATTTGTAATAATATATGGTCATTTGAAAAATTCACGATTAAGGGACATTTTAATGTATTTTCCTTATAGTTGGTATCAGATGATGGTTTACATCACTTTTGGTGTTATGATGATGTAAATAGAATACCATAAATTATTTTTAATCTATGATTAATTTGAAATTTCATCAAATTTAAAGATTACCATGTAGCATTGAATAAGATATGACTTCTCAGAATGGTTTTTGGCAGAAGTAATAGGGAAGCTGAAGTAGGAATGAAATAAGAGGTTGATGTCTGCCTAAATCTACAGGCTGGAATTGTGGGAATCAGAACTGAGCAGTTTGGGATATCAATTAATCAGTAGACTCATGAAATAAATAGTGGTGGTATCCATGAATTAGTGGAACAATAAATACCACAAAGAAACATGTCTTATATATAGCGTATTATGAGGCAACATCCTCCATCCTTTAGGGGATACGTAGATCCAGTGAAATCCAAAGGATGGATCAATTCTCTAGAAATGATATTTTTTTCATGGAATGTTTGGAATGTCAAAAGGTAATACTATATATTTATAATTTGGAAGGTTAATCCAATAAATGGTGGTATCTGGATAATAATATAAGAGAACTAGATGATCCTGAGAGTTCGGAATGGGATTATTTGAATGGTTTTTTTTCTAAAAAAATATTCTCCCAAAAATGTTCAACTCAGAATGGAAAAACAATTTGTGAAACTAAAGAAGAAAAATAATGATTTTGTGGTATCATATAAAGCCAATTTTACAAGACATTTTGGGTATGTACTGTATTATAATTAGGATTTTAAAAGTAAAATTAATAGATTTTACTCTCGTTTGAATCAATTTTTGTGAATAGAATAGGCCTCACGAGAGTTTAAAAGCTATTAGAAGCTTGTCTGTTGTGCTAAAAAAATAGAGCTGGAGTATTCTGTAACAATTTTGCCTCATGATGACAAAAATGATAACTGTTTGGGTTGGAAATAAATTGTGAATTACTCATCAATGAAGTATGAAGTTATGAAATAGAATTTTCCTTCTTGTGAAATGTGTGGTAAAATTCATCCTAGTGAATGTCTTGTAAATTTTGGAAAATGATACTGATGTGGAATGTTTGGACACATGTCTCGTGAGAACAAGGAAAATGTTCCAAAAATTAATGAGAAAGTGATGGTGAGATTATTTAACATTAATAAATTGGTTCATTTTGTTATTTTTTTTCCGAATATAGTTACTCATGTAGAGATTAAAATGATTCGAAGAAGAATGTTTTTGTAAAATAAGTTGCAACCACATCAGAAGATGTTGAGATATCTAATAAAGAGTTATCAAGTATATTGCTTATTTTTAGAGATTTCATAAATGTTTTTTTATTCATGGACAAAACATTATTTCATTTCAGAGAAATATTTGAAAAAATTGGGAATTCAACCTCATAAAATGAAAACATATCTCTTGGTAAAAACACATAGAGGAAATATTGTGGAAAAAAGAAATTATTAGATTATTATAATTATTTTATGTGGAACGATATTATAGGAAAACCTCATTTTCATCGTTTAGTAGAGTTTAATGTTACTCTGGGAATGGATTGGGTTTCGTTTTATCAATCTATGATAAATATCAGATAAAATGAAGTTGTTTTTCTAAAAGAATTTTAGTTTGTGTACAAGAATGAACACATATCATTAATAACATATCAATATGATACAAAAGAGATATTGGATGTAAATGAAAGGTATATTTCTTATATTTATTAAGATAAAGGAACTACCAGATTAATGATGTATCAGTGGTAATTGAATACATGAATTTCCCCAATCTCCTTCCCCATATCCAAGACCTACTGGTCTCACCCAATTTCCAAAATCAAAGGCCATACGGATGATCTCAAGGAGAAGAGATCAAGAGGTATGAAATCCTTTTCCTTTTCATGTGATTTACCTTTATTTCTATTTCTTTTATAGTATCTTCCCCTAATATAATAAGAGGAATGAAATATCCATAAATCTATTATATTCATGAATTTTTCATGTTCATGGAAAATCCATCATCATTCTTCGTCTATTCTCCCACTTATTTAAGGAGTAAAAACATTGTCTATGATGTGTCGAATTACAGATATCGTGGATGATGTGATTTCAATTTGGCTTAATTGTTTCATGTCTAGTCATGAAACCATTTTTATGGTTGAAAGAAATTATAATATATGTATTATTTCCCATCCACGGTTATGGATTTCTTTTGTCAACATATATTTAATAAATATAACAAAAATAGTTCGTTATTATAAAAGAACCACTAAATTGATCTAAACGAACATCATTAAGGTTTTAACTATTGAATCATTATAATTTCAGAATTAAAAATGATTAATGGTATAATTTTTTGTTTCTAAATATGTACCTACTATTCCATTCCAATTATGGAGTTTCAATCACAACTGACAAGAATATCCATCATGAACTGATCTTGGAAACCATGTAATGAACGCACCTGACAAAATGTAAATAACAAAATATTACCAATAAATTTGTCGAATGATATTTTAAAATGATCATATAAGGTGTTATAAACATTAATATGTTTCATTAATGTATTAATAACACTCTAGTAACCATTATACAAGAGGTTTAAAGACATTTTAAGTAACAACAACCCGAGGTAATGAAATTCATAGGCCAATTTCCATTATTTGGGTTAACCTTGTTATTTATATATTATTTTGTATTAAAATTATTGGTGTGATGACTTTTTATTTATATTATGATTCACTATGTGTATTTATAGTGTATACACAAATCCATTCATTCTTTTAATTCCCACTCCAATCATATTTGGAGGGACCTTATTTATAAAATCCTCTTAAAACACTCTTTAATAAATTTCAACAGGATTTTAATTTTAAATGTATATGGCATGATTTGTATCTTTTGATGTTCAAGATACTTTATTATCATGATACATTCAATAAAGATTATTTTTTTGGGGTTGACCACATTATACCTCATGATATGTTGGGTTGAGCCCATTATAGGTCAAGATATGACGGGGAGCCCCATTCTATGTCTCCAATGAACTGTGTACTCCAGAAATGGTCATTGAACAAATGGTTATTCCATTTATATTAGTGAATGTAAAATTTATATTGTATATATGTCCTAATGAAAATAAATGACGTTTCTATGCATACAAATTTTTATGATTATGGGTTCTAATGGTTTTAATGTTATCACATGACTAACACTTTCTTTATTTATATCCCTTATTATGTTTTATACTCATCGAATATTTTTAAAATGTTTTTAATAGGATATAAGTATGGGTAAGTGAAATAAGGGACACATGTTGCTTGATATAGAGTGTAGTTACAGAAATCATTTTTTGAGTTTTAATGTTTTATATTTTCAAAAAATGGGAACTGTTTTAGTAGTATCCACATGTATGAATATTGTATATCTTGTATGTAACATATCATAATTCATTAAAACTCTAAAATAAATAATATTCTTAATGTGTAATAATGTGTGGTCTTATGTAATATTTAATATTAAGTAACATTTTAAGGATGGGTCCTTATAATTGGAATTACAGGATGGTTTAAATAATTTTAGCGGTTAGGATGATGTTAATTAAATAACATAAATTATTTTCACACAATGATTAATTTCAAATGATATATAATTTAACAATTCTGATGTTTTTTTTGACTAAGATCTATTTGTTCAGAATAGTTGATAAAATGAAGAGATAGGGTAACTGAAGTAGGAAGGCACCAAGAGTCTGATGTCTGTCTGAATCTGTAGCCTGAAATTGTGGGAACCAGAACTAATCAGTCAATGACAACAAGAGTTCAGTTGACTCATGAAATAAATAGGGGTGGTATTCAGGCAAGAGAGGAACATGAACTAAAATGAGGGAACATGTTTTTAGAGCATTTTATGAGGCAACATCCTCATGCATTCAGGGAACTATAGATCTCGTGATAGCCGTAGGATGGATAAATGCTCTAAAAATGATATTTGATGTCATGGGATGTTCAGAATGAAAAAAGTTAATACTATCCATTTATCATTTTGAAGGTGAATTCGATCGATGGTTGTATCTGGTTAAGAATACTAGAGAAATAGATGATCTTGATAGTCTGGAATGGGATTGTTTTAAGAGTATTTTTCTTGAAAAATATTTTACCAAATCCGTTCGACCTAGAATAGAGAAAAAATTCTTGGAACTAAAGTTGAAAAAATTATGATTTGATGGTAGTATAAAAATCTAAATTTATAATATGGGCCATGTATGTATTAGATTATACTAATGATTTTGAATGTAATGTTAATATATTTTACTCTAGTTTGAAACTGGTTTTACAATGATCTTTGTCCTCACTAGTGTTTAAAACCTATGAGGAGCTTGTTCATTGTGTTTAAAATGTTTAGATGGTGTTTGCTGAAACATATGTGCCTCGTGATGACAAAAATAAAAATCAATCTGGTTGGCTGTCATTAGGGAAGAACTCATCAAAGATCTTTGGAGGTAAGAAAATAAATTTCCCTTCTTGTGAAAAGTGTGGAAAAGGAATCCTATTGAATCTCATTTAAATTCGTGGAAATGAAACTAATGTAGAATGTTTGGAAACATGTTTCATGAGTGCTAGGAAAATGATATGACAATTAAGGATAAGTCTATGGTGAGATGATTTTACATTATGTAATTGGGTCATTTAGCTCATGTTAGTGTGAAACTAGATACTGAAGTAGGGAATCAACAATATTAGAAGCATATGGGTTTGGTAAAATCATATGAAACCACTTCAGTTCATGTTGATCCGTCAAATGACGTGGTATTATGTTCAATTCTTGTTTTTAACAACTTTTCAAATGTGTTGTTCGATATAGAGTCTAGGCATTCATTCATTTCGGAGAAAAGTTTTGAAAAAATTGGAATTCAAAATCATTAAATGAAAATATACCTCATGATAAAAGAAACTGGAGAAAATATTATGGAATAAATATATAATATGAACTTGCCGATCATTTTTTGTGGAAATATTTTACCTGTAGACCTAGTTGTTTTTCCGCTAGTATAGTTTGATGTTATTCTCGGTATGGACTAGCCTTCTCTTTATCATTCTATGATAAAGAGAAGAGAAAAAGAAGTTATTTTTTAATGAATTTCAGGTGTGTAGAATAATGAACCCATACCATTAATAACATTTCAATAATCTAAATAGATGATAATAGATTGAAATGATTGTTATATTGCACATATTTTTGAAGATAAGGGAACTATCCAAATTAATGAAATACCGGTGGTAAATGAATACATGGATGTTTTTTCCAATGAATTTCCATGTGGTATTCCTAATCGAGAGGTAGAGATAACTATTGACATGATACCTTATGTTAATCCAATTTATAATCCTCCTTCTCGAATGTCCAAAATGAAAATATTGGAATTTAAAAAACAGTTGCAAGAATTATTAGATAAAGGCTTTGGTAGATCCAACACATCATCATGTATCACTATTGTCTTATATGTTATGAAAAAAGATGGTTGAAGTAGGCATTACAATGATTATAGATAGTTGAATAATGTTATTTTTAAGAAAAATTATCCATTGCCACATATCGATGATTTGTTTGTTTAGGTTCAGGGTGCACAGTATTTTTCAAAGGTTAGCCTGAGGTCAGGGTACCATGAGTTGAATGTAAAGGATAAAGAAATCCTGAAGACTTTGTTCTGTACTAGATACTATCATTATGAATTTATATTTATGCTTTCTGGGTTAACTAATTAACTTACTGTATTAAAGGATATTATGAATAAAATATTTCTTGAGATCTTGGATAAGTCTGTTGTTGTGTTGGTTGAAGAAATTTTGGTATATTCTATAATTAATGCGGAGCATGAAAAATAATTAAGGGTTTATTTTCAAACCATAATAGAAAAGAAATTATATGGAAAATTTAGAAATTGTGATTTTTTGGTTGAAATAGATTTTTTTGGCACATTATAAAGACATATGAAATAAATGTTGATCCCGCCAAAAAAGTGGTTGATTAATGTCCAAGACCTACAAATGTTACATAGATTTGTAGTTTTCTTGGATTTATAGTTTATTACAGATGGTTAGATAAAAATATTCCACAGTTATATAGCTTGATATCAATGTTAACACGAAATTGGTATAAATGTGTTTGGACAGAATAATGTGATTTGGATCGACTTTCTCGACTGTGCCATAAAGATATTGTCAGCTTACATGGAGTTCCTCATTATATTGAATCTGGTTTGGATCCCAGTTTCACATATACAATTTGGAATGGGATT
The DNA here is from genome assembly GCA_963277665.1 of Viscum album. Taxonomy (NCBI): domain Eukaryota; kingdom Viridiplantae; phylum Streptophyta; class Magnoliopsida; order Santalales; family Viscaceae; genus Viscum; species Viscum album. The sequence goes on along the minus strand of OY728120.1, from coordinate 1,160,709,461 downwards.
TAGAAGTCATTGGGAATATAATAAAATTTCAATAGAGAATTTCATCCTCAATCTGATTGGCAGTCAGAACGAATGATTCAGAACTTAGAGGATAGGCTTTTAGCTTGTTCAATGGACAACTAGAGATGTTGGGATAATCAGTTTTCAATAGTTGATTTTTCTTATAAAAAAAATTTACATTCCAGTATACAGGTATACCCTTTTGAGGAATTATTAGTTAATCAGTGTCAACCTCATGATTTTTGGGATGATGTTGAGGAATATAAGTTGATGGGAACATAATTTTAGGGGAAGTGGCTAGGAAAATTATGATGATCGAGCAGAACATGGGTACATCTCATTGAAGGAAAAACATTTAGGCATATAACAGAAGGAAAGACTTCCCCTTCGATGTAGGTAACTATATTTTCGATAAAGTCTCACCTTAGAAAAGTGTGATTCAATTAGGTAAAGAAGGATAGAAAAGTCCACTATTCCTAGGTCATTTTGAAATCCTGCATAATGATGGACTAGTTGAATACTGAGTAGCATTGACTCCACATTTATATCAGGTACACAAGGTTTTTCCTGTTTCAATGTTGCAAAATTATGTGCCAGACTCATCACATGTCTTGAGCCCAGAAGGAGTTCAACTGGAAAAGAACATTCCTTATGAAGAGAAACCACTTCAGATTCATGATTGAAGGCAACATGTATTGAAAAAAAAGAAAATCCACCAGGTAATGGTTTTGTAGAGAAACCACATCTTTGAAGAAGAAACATGGGAATCCGAAAATCCTATGAGGGAAATGAACATTCACTTGATTAATGAGTAAAAAAAATTGTGAGGATGAAATTTCTAAAGGGTGGGGATAATGTAACACCACAAGGTTTAAAAAAGATAAATGAAATGCAAGAAACTTTCATTTAAGTAGATATTTATAACATTCCTTTAAACAAATTTTTTTTTTCTCCTATGTTTTGAATTTTGAAAAATAGTCACTACAATTGTGTTTTGTATGTTATTTTGAGTCCAATGGAACAACTTGTTTTTTGGTGAATAGTAAGATATCCTTATGAATAGTAATATGAATCGTAATATTACTTAATGGATAGTAAATTCTATTCATAATTTATTTTCAAATGGATTTAAGATAATGAAATATTGGTTAATTTTTCAATGTGATATAAAAGTAGTTATTGAATTAAAATTGTTGATTATTGAATTAAGTATCATTTTATTTTTTAATTAAATTAGTAATATTTAAAAAATTATTTTTAAAAAATGGAGTTCATTTTTTAATCCAACACATTGAAAAATGTTTAGGGTGAATTTTTGGGATTTTTCTGAAATTCTTGAATTTTTCGATAAATAATTATTTATGGTAAAATACATTATATTCAAATTATCAGTTAAATACAATATTGATGACATCATAAGTTATGTAAGACCATTTTATTCTAAATTAGAAGCAATTATTGCTATTTTGGGTAACATGAATTATGATTATTTACAGTCTTTGGAGAAAATATTATAATAATGATTTAAATAATGTAACATGCCCTCTCCCCTCCACTTGAAATACCACCCTCATTCCCCTCATTCACCCACACCACTCATGTCTTGATAATTGTCTATTTTTTTTACAAATTCTCACCCCAATCACCATCACTACATCCAACACCTTGTAGTCTCACCCAAAGTCCAAAATCAAAGTCTTTATGGAGGATCTCAAGGAGAAGAGATAAAGAGGTAATAAATCCTCTTCTTTTTTCATGTGTTTTCCTATCCTTTTATTTTATTTTATATTATAATCCTCTAATCTTATACAATAGGTGTTAAAGATCCTGAAATCATATATATTCTGGATTTTTTTTTGTTCATGGAAAATTCATCCTCATTCGTCTTCTCCTATCACACATATTTAAGGAATAATAACATTGTCTATGATGTGTCGAATTTCCAACAATGTGGATAATGTGATTTCAATTTCCATTAATTCATTCAAGTCTAGTCATGAAACAAATTTATTGTTGAACCAGTTTATAAAATATATATTATATCCCATCCGTTTTTCTAGAATTATATTGTTCATATGATTTTAATTTATAAATCAAAATAAGGTCATTATTATCAAAGATCTATTAAAATGATCTAAGTGAACATCATTAATTTTTTAACTTATAAATCGTCCTCATTTCAGAATTCAAAATGATAAATGGTATAATTTATGTTTCTGGAAAAAATTTCACTACCAGTCCATTCAATTCAGGATTTTCACTCCAAATTGACATGAATATCCATCATGAACCGATCATGGAAACCATGTAATGAACCCACCCGACAGAATTTAAATAACAAAATATTACTAATAAATGTGTCAAATGATATTATAAAATGATCATATATGTTTTTATAAACCTGAATATGTTTCATAATGATATTAATAACACTATTTTAACCATTATATAGAAGTTTTAAACACATTTGATGTAATATGAACCCGAGGTAAGGAAATTCATAACCCAATTTCAATGCATTGGGTTAACCATAATCATTATTCATTATGTGATATTATGATTATTGGTGTGATTCTTTTTTGTTTTTATTATGTTTAACTTTTTTTATTTATAGTGTATACACATATCCATTATTTTGAAATAATTATCACATAAATTATATTTTTAGGGGCATTGTTTTTTGAGTCCTTTTAAAACTCTCTTTAATAAATTTCAAAAAGATTGTATTTTTTATGTACATGTAAAGTGTTATTTCTTCTGATTTTCATGATACATTATTACCATGATATGTTCCTCAGAGATTATTTATTTTGAGTTGAGCCTATTATAGCTAATGTTATGTTGGTTTAATCGCATTATAACTCACGATATGATGGGTGAGCCCTATTATAGCTCTCCAATTCATGTGGTACTCCTTAGACTAAAGTTGAAAAGGTGGTTATTCTATGAGTAAAGGTAAATATAAGAGTGATATGATAAATATCCCCCAAGGCAAGTACATGATGTTTCTATGAATAATAGTGTTTATTATTATGGTTTGTAATGGTTTTTATGTTATCACATTACTAAAAATTTCTTTTTTTATATCCCTTAATGAGTTTTATATTCATTTCAAGTTTTTGAAATGTTTTTCACAGGATATAAGGATGGGTAAGAGAAGGAATGGAGTGGTGATGTTTGATATGTGTTATTGTTATAGAAAGCATGTTTCTTATTTTAATGATTTATGTTTAGAAAAAAATGGATATTGTTTTAGTAGTATCTTCTTGTATGAATGTTCAATGTCGTGTGTGAAAGAAATCTTAATTCATTAAGAAAATAAACTTGAAAATATCCTCAACGTGTAATAATGTATAGTCTTTTGTAAAGTTCATGATTAATTGACATTATAAGGGCTTCTTTATTATAAGTATCTTAGGATGGTTTAGATAACATTAGGGGTTAGGGTTTTGTTAATAGAATAAAAATGACGATTTTTAATCTATGGTTAATTTGAAATTTTATAACATTTAAATTTTATAATGTTTCTTAGACTATGATATGTTTGTTTCGAATGGTTTATTGTAGAAGAAACTAAGAAGATGAAGTTATGATAGAAATGGCTCAGGTGAATCATGAAATAAATAAGGGTGGTACCCATGATAGAGAAGAACGTGAACTACCAAGAAGGAATATGTCTTTTGTGAATCATTTTATGAGGAAAAATCCCCCAATATTCAGTGGAACTGAAAATCAAGTGATAGATGAAGGATGAATCAATGCTCTAGAACATATATTTGATGTCATGGTATATTCATAACATTTGATGGTAATACTACCATTTAATCATTTGGAAGGAAACTCTGTTCAATGGTGGCCTCTATTTAAGAATATTAGGGAATGGGACAATCTTGATAGTCTAGAATGAGGTGATATTAAGAGTCTTCTCATGGAAAAATATTTTCCCAAAACTATTCGACTCAGAATTAGGAAACAATTGTTTTAACTGAAGTAGAAGTTAATGATTTTGTGGAAGCATATGAAGCCAATTTTATAACTCTGGCTATGTATGTATCGAATTATACACAGTATTTTGAAATTAAACTTAATAGAATATACTCTAGTTTCAAAACATTTTTTTTGAAGAGCTTTGTTCTCACGAGATTTTTAATGCAATGAGAAGTTTGTTCATTATTCTGAAAAAGATAATGTCGAGTTTTTGAAAACCTATGTGACTCATGATGAAATGAATAAGAAGTTATCTGGTTCGCAGTCTATGGGACAGAACTCTTCAAAAAATTATGTATGTTAGGAAATGAATATCCCTTCTTTTGAAAATTGTGGTAAAAGGCATCTTGGTGAATGTCTTGAAAATTCTAGTAAATGATACCGATGTGGAAAGATTGAAAAAATGTCTAGTGATTGCATGGAAAATGATCAGAAAATTAAATTTGAAGCCGATGGTGAGATTATTTAATATTAATGAATTGGGTCATTTTGTTATGTTTTTTCCAAAGCAATTTACTCAATTAAGAAATAAGAATGATTGGATGTAGAGGGGTTTGGTAAATTCATTTTCAACAACTTTATAAGTTTTTAAGTCATCAAATGAGGTGTTATCAGTTAATTTTACTGTATTTTCATATTTTGAAAATGTGTTGTTTGATTCAGTGTCTACACATTCTATAAATTCATGAGAAATTTTTGGAAAAAATGGTAATTCAACATCATGAAATGGAAATAGATATCATAGTTATAATAGTAAGAAAAAATATTATGGAAAAAATAAATTCTAAGAGTCTTCCAATCCTTATATTTAGAATGATTATACATGAAAACCATGTAGTTTTTTCCTCTAGTAGATGTTGTTGTGTTTCTGGGTATAGGTTGAAATTCATTTTATTCTGATAAGATTGAAATCCTCGAAGAAGAAGTTGTCATTCATAATGAATTTCAGTTTTTGTACAAGAAGGAACCCATACCATTAATAACAAATCTGGAAGACATGAAATTGAGAATGTATGAAAATGAAACTTATATTGCTAATATTTTTGTAGATAAGGGAAATATATATTATAATGATGTACAAGTGGTAAATGAATACTTTGATGTTTTTCTGATGATTTTTCTGGCCTTATTCCCAATCGATATGTTGAGTTTACTCTTGACTTAATTATTGATGCTACTCCAATTTCTAAACCTCGATATCGAATGGGACAAATGGAACTTCTAGAATTAAAAAATATTTTTCATGAATAGTTGGATAAAGGCTTCATCCAATCCATTGCTTCACCATGGGGTGATCCTATCTTGACTTATAGAAAAAAACAATGTTCAATGAGACTTTCCATCCATTATATAAACTTGAATAACATTATTTTTAAAAAATAGTATCCTTTACATCATATCGTTGTTTTGATTAATTATCCCTAGGGGGTTAATTATTTTTCAATGGTTGACAAGAGGATAGGATACCATCAGTTGAATTTAAAGTATAAATACATCTCGTACATTTTGTTTCATACTAGATATGTTCATTATTAATTTTTAGTTTTTCCTTTTGGGTTTACTAATGTACTTTTTGTATTCATAGATATTATGAATAAAATATTTCCTGAGTTATTATATATGTTTGTAGTTGTGTTTATAGATGAGATTTTGGTATATTCTATAATTAAAAAGAACCATTGAAAAAATATAAGGGTCTTTTTGAAAACCATAAAAAACTATATGGAAAATTCATAAATATTGACTTTTAGACACAACATTTTTATTTTCATGGGAACATAGTTTATAAAGATATAATAACTGTTTATCCTACCAAAATAGATATGTTTGATGAATTTTGTAGACCTACATGTGTTATAGAGATTCATGGTTTTCTTGTATTAGTAGGTTATTACCGATGGGTTTTTAAAAACATTGCATAGTTATCTATCCCTCTAACTAATTTAACACAAAAAGGGGTAAATTTTTTTGGGAAAAAGGATTTGATTTTTTTTCTAGAACTGAAGAAGAGATAGGTGAATTCTCTAGTTTTTGCATTACCTTCCCAATATGGTGGGGTTTTCATCTACAGTGATGATTCATAAGTGGGACTTGGTTGTTTTCTGATGAAAAAATGATCAGGTAATTTATTATGCTACAGGACAACTAAAACCTCATGAGTTAAATTATCCCATACATGATTTGTAATTAGTAGTTTTGGTTTTTTGTTTTAAAAATTGGATGCACTATTTATACGGAGTCAAATTTCAAATACATACTGACCATTAATGTCTGAATTGTATATTCACTCATACAGAATTTAGAATGATGTAATGAAGATGGATTTAGTGATAAAAGTTTATGATTTCATGATCAATTAACATCCATGATAACTAAAAAAAAGTGGCAGATGCCTTTAGTCGAAAACATCATGCATCATTATCCATGTTACAAAGTTGAAAATGATCCATTGATTAATGATTTGATGAATTTTGGCATAAAAGTTGACATTGTAGAGAGTACATCTATTTTTTCAGGTTTTAGTGTAGTCATTGTTATCAAAAAGAATTAATAAATCCTGAAAGGATGAAAATGATTTAGAGAAAAGGGTAAAATTTGTTAAAATGGGTATGTTTCTAGAATTTAACCTTGATAAAGATTTTGTTTTATGATTTAGAAAAAGTTTGTGTGTGCCTTGTGATTCCCATTTAAAGAATGATTCATTTTGTGAAGCTTATTATTCTCCAATTTTGATTCACCCTGGAAGTACTAAGATCTATATATAACATTAAAAGTATTTCTGGTGGGATGGAATGAAAAGGGATATTGTAGAAATAATCATGAAATGTTTCTCATTTCATAAGGTTAAACCAGAGGGGCAATTACTGAAGGGGATACTTCAACATTTTCAACATCTAGAGAGTAAATGGGAGAATATATCCATGGACGTCATTTTGGGACTTCTTATGACTTATCAAGGGAACAATGAAATAAGGGTTATTGCTGATCCGCAGACAAAATATGCACATTTCCTTTTTATTTTTGATACAATATTTTTGGATCATCTTTATCGAATGTTCCTCAATGATATTTTTAAGTAACATGGAGTTCCACTTTCTATTGAATCTAATTGGGATCCAAGGTTCATTACTATCTTTAGGAAGGGGATTATTAAGTCGTTGGGCACAAAAAAAAATTTAGTATAGCTTTTCATCCTTAATATGATGGGAAATCATAACGAATTATTAAGACCTTGGAGGATATGCTTCGAGCATGTTCAATCGACTAGCAGTGAAGTTGGGTTCATCATAATTATTTTGTTGAGTTTTTTTTCTAATAATAGTTTTCATTTCGGTATATAGATGGAACAATTTGAGGCATTGTATGTGAATTAGTGAGTAACTATATCATTTTTGTAAAGAGTCAGGGAAACGAAGTTTTTGGGTCCAGAATTAGTAGAGTTTGTGTCGAAGAAAGTGATTATGATCCAATGACACATGTGGATATCTCAGAGCATAAAGAAAAGTTATGTAGATAACATAAATAAATACTTCTCTTTTGAGGAAGGTGACCGTGTTTTCATAAAAATTTCTCTTTGGAAAAGTTTGATTAGTTTTTTGAAGAAAGGATTGGTAAGACAACTATTCATTCATCCATTTGAAATCATGGAGAAAGTTGTACTAGTTTCTTTCCAAGTAGATTTTCCTCCAAGTTTATCTCAGGTACATAATGTTTTTCATGATTCAATGGTGAAAAAGTATGTGCCTGATTAATCACATTTCTTGTGCCCAGAAATAGTTGAGTTCGAAGAGAACCATTCATATAAAGAGAAAAATGTTCAGATTCTTAATCAAAGGGAACATGTATTGCCGAATAAGGTAATTCACCAGATGATGTTTTTTTTGAGAAACTACATTGTTGAAGATGAAACATTGGAATATAAATATTCTATGAGTGAAAAGTACCCTCACTTTTTTAATAAGTAAATAAAATTACAAGGAAACAGTTTCTAGACGGTGGGGATAATGTAACACCCCACGGATTTAAAAACATAAATAAATTGCATGAAAGATTATTTTATGTAGATATTTATTACTAGACATTAAGAATAATTTTTTGGATTCTAGGTTTTGAATTTCAAAAAACAGTCATCTATATGTGTGTTTGGTATGTTTTTTTGGAGTCAGATTAAACCAACTTCTTTTTTGTGAATAGTAACACACCCTTATGAATAGTAATATGAATATTTATATAACCCTAATGAATACTAAATTTTATTATTATTTTATTTTATTAAGTATTTAATATAATGACTTCATTGTTAATTTTTCAATGTGATATGAAAATAGTTAATGAATAAAAAATGTTATTTTTTGAATTAAGTATGATTTTATTTAAAATTTAAATTAATAGTATTTTGAAAATTATTTTCAAAAAATGGAGTTCATTGATGATTTCTACAAGTCTATAAATGGTTAGGGTGATTTTTTTGGGATTTTTATGAAATTATTGAATTTTTTTTGAATACTGAAATACGATAAATTGCCAAATATTCATATTATCCATTAAATACATTGTTTATTACATCATAAGTGATATAAGACCACATTGTTTGGAATCACATGCCATTATTACTCTTTTGGGTCTCATTAATTAATATTAATGACAATATTGTGAAAAAATAATATAATAATGTCTGAAATTATGTAAAATAACTCCCCCTCCACCTTAAAAGCCACCCTAATTCACCTATTCCTCTCACACCTCTCAAGCCTTGAGAATTGACTAATATCTGCTAAATTACAAACACAATATCCTTACCCACGTCTGAGACCTTTTGGTCCCACCAATGGACAAAATCATTTAACTTAAGGAGGATCTCAAGGAGAAGATGTCAAGATGTAAGAAATCCTTTTCTTTTTCTTGTGTTTTCCTTTCCATTCATTTTCATTTATAGTATCTACCCCTACACTTATTCAAGAGAAATGAATGATACAAAAGTCTTGTATATTTTGGTGTTGTCATGTTTGGGGAAAATTCAACATTATTCTTTTTATCCTCTCCAACTTATTCAATCAAGAAAAACATTGTCTCTGATGAGTCGAATTACCGACATTGTGGATGATATGATTTTATTTTCCTTTATTTCTATCAACTATGGTCATGAAACCATTTTTTTGGTCGAACTAGGTTATTATATTTTTATTTTTCCTCATCCATGGTTCTATAATTCTTTTGTATACATGGTTTTAATTTATAAAACTAAATGAGGTTGTCATTATCAAAAAACAACTATAATGATCTAAACGAACATCGTTATTATTTTAACTTAGTAATCATAATAATTTGATAATTCAAAATGATAAATGGTATAATTTATGGTTTTGGAAATATTTAACAATCATTCCATTAAAATTATATATTTTCACATCTAGTCGACAATAATATCTATAATGAACCGATCATGGAAATAATGTAAATAAAGCACACTACACAATGTAAATAAAATATATATTAATAATAAAAATGAAAAATGGTGTTGTAAAATGATCATATAAGGTGTTATATAACATTAATATGTCTCATTAAGATATTAATAGCACTCTATTAACTAATATATATGAGGTTTAGACACATGTTATGTAATAAAACCTCTAGGTAATGAAATTTTTAACCAAATTTCCATTCTTGGAGTTAACTATCTCCTTTATTCATTACGTGGTTTTAAGATTTTTTGTGTGAATATTTTTTGATTATATTATGTTTCACTATTTGAATTTATATTTAATACTCATATCCATTCCATTCTATTAATTCTCACTCAAAATAACATTTGAGGGAATTTCTTTTTAATGTCCTTTTAAAACTCTATTTAATAAATATCAAAATGATTGTATTTTTTATATATATGGCATGAGTGGTTTCTTCTGATTTCCAATATACATTTTTACCATGACCTATTCCATGGAATGTTTTTTATGTTGGGTTTAACCCATTATAGATCATGATATGTTGTGTTGATTTCATTATATCTCATGATATGGACAGTGAGCCCCATTATAGCTATCCAAAGCATTGGATACTCCGTAGACGGAAGTTGACCAAATGGTTTTTCAATGTGTAATGATTAATGTTAGAGTGATTTAGTAAATATGTCGCATCGAAACTACATAATATTTATATGTATATTAGATTTTATGATTATTTGGTTTAATGGTTATTAAGTTATCACGTGACTAACACATTCATTCTTTATATACCTTACTGAGATTTTTTCTCATACAATGTTTTTAAAATGTTTCTCACCTGATATAAGGATGGGTAATAGAAATAAGGGAAACATGATGTTTGATATGATGTGTTTTTGTGGAAATCATCTTTTATCTTTTCATGTTTTATATTGTGAAAAAATGGATAATTTTCAGTGGTATCATCTGGTAAGAATGTCATATGTCATGTATGTAAGATATCATAATTCTTTAAAAATATAAACCCAAAAATATCTTCAATGTGTAATAATGTATATTAATGTGTAAAATTCATAACTATATAACTTTTTAAGTACGGTTCCTTATATTGTATATCTAATTTTATTATCTATAAATGATGAACCATTGTAAATTAATTGAGAACAACAACACTATTATGAAATGAGTTCAAAACAATTAAGATTCCACATACTAGATAATGAAAATAAATAATTACTAATTAATATATATAGATAATAATTATAAATGATGTTTGAAATGTTTATTCATAGGAGTGTGATTAATAATATCTTGATAATAATGTTAATTTTGTTATAGAGGTTATCTACTCACATTAATAGAAGTTATGATTTAACAAAGTGGGATATTATCTCAAAGTTTTTCACATAACACATGTTTAGTATTACACATAATTTCTTATTGATAATGATGAATTTACTTATTAATTAAAATTTTTTATTCCAAATATCTAATTATAAATTATTTTTTAGTTTTCATTTAAAACCATATCCTTCACGAGGGCTTCAGTCAGAAAAATTAATGTTGTGATCGAATATTTGTCTAATATTTTACATATAGAGATATCATTATTATTCTATATAATTAATATTATAAATATAGTGTGATTATTACCTAATTAATTTATTTAAAATTATTCATTGGGTATTAAATATCTTTATCATTTTATCATTCAAATTTAATTTTATCCAATGTAGTAAAATATAGAAATTTTTATTATTGAAATGTTACTCAAAAAATAGATCTTTCATTGGAAATATTATTTATAATTTAATTAAAATATTGAAAAATAATCTATATAGGAATCATTTATTCTTTCTAAAAATTGTAATAATTTCCATTTTATATTCATGGGGTTTTACATGGTGCATCAAAATTTTATTTGAACCAATATAATAATTAACACAATGTGTTTATTTTTAGTGAAAATGAAAACTTTTCTTTTTCTCTGTCGAGAACAACACTTATTCCATTTCCATATTTATTGGATGTTTCTAGTGGAATTCTTTATTTAATACTCAATAATAGATTAATTTATATTCATACCACATGACTTTTTATATTTTTTTAATGAAATTTGTATCATTGTCTATATTTTTTTTAAATGTATAAAAATAATAACTATTTTTTCCTTTTATTTGTGAACATAAAATTACACCACTTTATTAATTTTATATAAAGATTTAATACTTAATTTTTAGTTTTTGAATAGAAAATAATTTTCTATTATATTTCTAAAAAATATATTTTGAGGTAATTTAAAAAGGTAATGGTTTTTTATTTTTTCCATAGTCATTTTTTATTAAACTGAATAAAAATCTGTATTAATGTCAATTTTCTTAGAAAAATATTATACTTGATAAGATATATTAATTACATGACACAGTCTACCTCCTTTCAATTATATATTATTTAATTTACTTTTATATTAAATGAATGATAAATATCTACCTTTATAATTTAAAGTCATCGATTATATAAATTCAAGCTATCTTATAATGTTTTAAATCAATATAAAATCCACAGTTCATTCCACTTATTTAAGAATTTTCACCAATAATTAATGAATCGATTTATTGGTGAAATTATTTTCATTACATTATATCATTTATATTTATAATATATAGACATATATATCATATTATTTTTTATTCGGATTGATTGATATTTTCATTTTTTATTACTGAATATTTTTAAATACCCATTTATTTTCCATGGATTATTATTATTGTGATTAATAATTTCTTCTTTATCTAATTTTATTCGAAAATTCTATGAAAACCATTTTTATTCCATTACCCCTTATTGTGTAAATACAAGTGATTTTTATTTTATTATTTTATGAAACACAATTATTTTACAAGTTTTATTTATGATGTAAAAAATTTAATGTTCTTATAGAGGAACACATATATATGGACAATGATACATGATGTCTAATGTATACATAAAATAATTTGGTTCAAAATATAAATATCATTTGATATGTATTCTTCAATACATTTTATTTTCTCTTTAGCAATGGTATTGACAGCAAGTCACATGATAGCATGGTTTCCCAATACTATTGTTTCCATATATGAAAGACTTCACAATTTTATTTTTATTCCCATTCTTATGTTACAATCATATTGATAATGTTTATTTACTCATGTTTCCACAATTTTAGGATTAATGGACTTTGTAATATTATGATTATTGTATTTATGTACAATATTTTCTTTTTTGGTATTATATGTTCTATGTATACCGATTATAGACATATTCTTATATTTTCCTCACTAATGTTATTATGTTATTATCGATTATTTTTAACATAAAATATATGTTGATTCCATCGATATATTATATTTCCATTTCTCATGTCTTGTATTTTTGTATATTGTTTGAGAAGTGGAAAAGGAATCCAGGATTAATTCATTTAGATTAAATGTTGTCAAGTGATGTAAATTTAATAGTGTATGTACCTTGTCCTCATATACAATATAGCTTCAATTCAAGAGTCTGTGCAATTATTTTGTGAATTATAATGAAAAAATTAATGATATAATATGAAAACCAGATTTTAAGTTGATTTTATATATAAATATGAAATGTTTATATAAAAACATCTTAGATAAGTCTTGTCAAGGAATAGAATAATACCAATACGTTGACTTTGAGAAAATAAAGAGTGAATGAATGAGAAGATATGTATCATATGTATTAGAAATGGAGTTTGTGCATACATAAAAATGTTAATCATTTATTTAATTTTAAGGAATTTCTTTATTTTCAAAGGGGTTATTACATTGAATGATGTTTTATATCCTATGACTTTAATTTAAAAAAAGTTCTTGTAAAATTATACACTCCCTTAATCAAAGATAATCCAAGAATTTAGTGGATCTTACCCTAATTTTCATAGAGGCTAGCACATGAATCAATGAATCAGAAGGTAAAACTTTGATATTCTAATTGTTCAACTAAGGAAACATATTAGTAGTGGGATAAATTCAAACAAGTTCCAGTATGTGTCTCTTAATGAAACTAGATTAGAACAAATAATGGATAAATAAAAATATCTACATTGGTAAATTAATCATGGGATTAAAATGGTGGTTTAGGTTTTATAAAAGGACATAAAAAGAGGATATCGTTTGATAAATTATTGTGGTTTATTATTGCACATGATTAGTAAAATGAATCTATCTAAATACATAATATGTTATAATGTAGTACTACTTACCTCTCTTGGTGATGGATCACTAAATAATAAAATATTTAGAGTCTTTTTTATTATTATGATTAAATCCATCTTCCCATTTTTAATCTATTGGAGAATAATCTCATAAGCAACTCTAAACATTATGACAATCTAAACATCATGATATCTTGAAGGAATTGGTGTTTTGGTAGGAGAAATATGTATGAAACTGTTATAATGAATGTACAATGAATGAGTTACAATTAATATAAAATTTTTAGGGCAATGACAATTTTTCCCTGGGAATAAAATATTAAGATTATTTATGAAATTAAAAACATAGAAATTTGAAGAAATTGAACATTAATATTTTTATAAGACATGAAGAAATGATAAAATAACCAAATATTATACAATAGAAGAATAAAAAGCATTCTACATGTTACAATTGAATAATAGTGAATATTATTAAGAATGAGGTAGAGATTAAAGTAATAAAACCTCTAATGTCATGTCACTTTAATGTGTCTCTTTAAATGAGCATGAAATAAACTAATGGATACTGGTACATTATCATATTAATTGAAACTTTTACTCATAATATTATTGATATAGTATATTGTGTATATTTAATCAACTTATGAGATTAAATCACCTTTATAAATGTGATGAGAACAAAATAGTATATTCTATTAAATTATTTATATCGGATTATAGATTCTAAACCATTAATAATTAATGTATGGTATATCATGATAAAATTGAATAATTCATGAACATATTGATCCATTGATGTTCAAAAAAATTGAGTAGATGGGTTAAATAATTCGAGTGTGATAGACATTGGATGATCCATATTCCTAGAGTGTGATACCATGATGTATTTATAGAGATATGGATAAAAAATTGTTTTCTATGTTATGAATTAGTGATTACTCTGGTAAGATTCAATAAAAAAATTATGGGATGTCATTTGGAATGAGTCTAAATATAAATATTTAAATATATTTCATTAGAAATTATTGTATCCAATTAAAGTGTAATTATTTACATGAAATTTATGAGATAGGAAATGAGAAAATGTTTTATAGATATATAACTATTGGATGATGTTATTAGTGTTATAATAAAATTGGATATATCATTGATAGTTATGATAAAATAATTAAAAATATCTCTAATAATTTCAATGAATATTTTATATTGATGATAAAATTTAATAATACACATGAATTTTTTTTATACAATACGTGCATATTTAAGATCAATAATATATTTTTCAATAGATTCATAACAATTCTAAAATATCCATTGATCAGAAATCCCTTAGGTATGAATTAAAAATGTTCACAATCCTTTAAAACAATGTGGATGTTGAAAATATTTATGGAGATAGAGGAATATTTTGTAAAACATAGAAACTTTTTTGGAATTATAATCATAAAAACATTATTTATAGTGGAAGAAAAAATTATTTATGATGACTTGAAATATGAATATTTCCCAGGATTGTAGAATGAGCTAAATAAAGTTATGAAAATTGAAACATGGGTATTGGTATCATATAATTATAGTATGAATATATTAGGGATATGTTTTTTATTTAAGAAAAATCATAATGAGAAAGGGGATGTAGCATAAAATGATGCCCATTATTTTTACAACAGATACTCTCAAATAAAATCTATAGAATTAAATAACCATTTCAATGGTCATAATGCTTGGAATGAAAAATATATTAATTAAGATATGGTCATAATGTAATTTCCAATAATGATTCAAATTATTGTTTAATGTCTATTGTTTTGTGTCTAGAGATGAAATGATATTTTCAAACACATTATGTGTACAACCAAAAATAAATCATATGGATTGACATCCTAAAATAACGAAATGATATTTCACTAAATCAAAGTAAATCATTATCATAGTATGATTTATGATCAATAATCCTATTTTTAACATTATATGTATTTTGAACTGGATTTGGTTGAAGATGCATGTTTTTAAAAGACTACTTATAGTGTCGTGTCAAATTTTAGAGGAAGATGATCACATTATCACTCTATGAAGAAAAATTATAAAACAATTGTTACAATGGATCCAAAATATGTTATAGAATAAAAAAACATGAAAATAATTTTTTCATTGATGTTTCATCTACAATTAATCAGGGTTGATTCTTTATGACCGTTGATGATTGGATGATATTTCCAATGTTAAAAATATATATCAATGAATTCATAATAATATTTCATATAAAAAACTATTGATATTACGTATCACATTCTCTAAGAGAATATGAATAATTGAAATAATTTATTTTACTGCATTTTAATAAAATGTCATGTTTCTCATATCATGATAAATTCCATAAAAAGGATGGATTTCATCACTTGAGAGTGTGGTTTTTGGTTCATTCACTTCCAATATCCATATATATATTTTATTATATTTTGCCTAAATTTTTTCATATTAATGTGGTAGAATATGAAGTATCTCATCCAAAAACTCGTGAAATAAACTATTATTTCCAATTAATTAATATGGTGTTAGAAGAGATGTAATGTTATACTTAATGTTCAAGAATATATATGTACATATAAATATTTTTTATATGAGATCAAATATTTTACAATATTTCCATTGAATAAGAATTAGGATGAAGGACCCTCTTGAATTAAATTAAAATAGGGGGATATTTTATATTATCTCAATCATGAAATGATCTATATAGTAATTTTTCATACCCTAATAGTTTTGGAACTATCAAAAAAAATTTATTCATAGGGTGTGGCGTTTATATAAACATCAAATTTTTTGGAATTATTCAAATTGTTTTCTGAGAAAATGCATTCCATTGTTATAAAATTTATTTCATTTTTAATTTATTAAAAAATGAACATTGATTAGTTCCACACATGATGGATCTGTAAAGAGATACAGGGTAATCAAAAATACTCAATGTTAAATGATTACATGACGTATTGGATAGAACTATTTCCTGATAATTTTGGTTTGGTGAAGATTTATTATTATTACATCGATTTCGAGGACAAATTACAATATTTATCTTAATAATTGGATGAGTATAAAGTATCTAATCATAGATAGATATAATTTTCATAACATTGAATAATTTTTTTTTCATTAATATGTAACTAATAGTGGGAGTTTTATGATTTCATAATAATATATATCCATTAAAATATTTCTATTTTAATAATTAATATTAGAATCCCAAATCAAGTAAAAAGGGACACATTAAAATTTTCATTTTATTAAATTCTTGTGTTAAACTAGATATAGAAACATTATTTGGAAATTTTTAGAGAATTTCTTCATGATAAATGAGAATGAGGTTGAACATAATATTGAAATTTGGAATTTAATTATTTAGGATGCACGAGAACGGTAAAATTGTGGATTATTATATAGATATATAATGTAATTGAGTTTTCAATAACATGCTAATTCTTATTTACATTTCATTGTTTAGAATAATTTGCTGACATAAATAGAGATTTAAATATCACAAGATATTTATATTTAACCACCCGATAACACAAGTGAGTAAACAAAGTAAGAAAATTTTATTCCTTGTATTTTATTTCTTACACATTATTTTGAATTTATCATTTTTGAGATCATATTTCACTTACAAATAATGAAAAAACAAGTTGATGTTTGGTGTTTTTGGAAACACTAATTAGTTTATACTCTCAGTTCATCCTCACACACCATAGATATTTTCAGTAACTGCTGTTCATTATAATCTGTTGGAATGAACTATGTTTCATTTTGAATAATTATATAAAATTTCAAAACATTGAATGTTTTTATATAGTGTAATAATATTTATTTAGAGTTTATTTAATTAAATTGGGGTTATAATTTATAAAATCCAATAAAGAAATGAAATTATGTTCAGATAGAAAGATTATTTTTTTGAAAATATTATATATTATTATAATATATAGTGCAAATATTCATGGAAATAAATATTACACAACTGAGGTGAAGAATTATTTGATATATTATGTATTTTTTATACTTTTTTTATAATGAAAGAAACACACTAAATGATTTTTAGTTATTATTATGAACAATCATATATATTTCACCCTTTTTGGAAATATGATTTGAATATTTTTTCTATACTAATATTAAATGAAATTTTTGTTGACATTGTTGAACACTTTATCATAATCTAATTAGTTGGTAGATGGAATGTTTGAGCATCTATTTAACATGGTTTTTAGAAAATAAAAAAAATATGTAGTGATAGAACAATATTAGTGATATTATTGTAGTTGATGACATCATTAGTGTTTTCTTCTATGCTCTGGACCTAAATTTATGAAAAATGTATAGTCCTTATGTCACATATTTTATATTTTTTATATGTATATTATAGGTACATGAATATGTTTGATTTTTACATGATATTTTTCCCATTGATGGCATAATTTTTCGTTGATTTAAAAATCACGGACATCATAATTTGTTTCAAATCACTCTATGGGGGGGTTTCCCATGAAGCAATGAAAGGTGACCTCATATACAAAATATAATTTCATATATAATCTATTACAAGTTGACCATTTACATTGAAAACATTATGGATTTGTATTTAGTTCCACTTGTTGATATGTATAAATATTATATATTTGAAATTCACATTTAATGTCATCCATAATATCATAGGATTAATATTTTATATATTATTATGTACTTTATATAAGTTTGTAATCCACATTATATGTCCTTTAATGAGATAGAGATGGGGATATAAAAAGTTAATGAAAATATATGAATTTATTTTATCTGATCATTATGAAATGAAACATACTATAATATCATATGAGGAATATCAAAAAAAATATACCACATGATATATAATATATAATATTTAGATAAATAGGTGAATGTATTAATGATATAATTTTATCTTTATAATTATGATTAATCTATGATGTATCATAATGAATTTATAATTATTATCTAAAATCACATCATAAAGGTTATCAGATCCCTTCAGTCTCATTGTGAGGAAAAAAATATGATCAAATTAAAATGTATATTATTTGGAATTTCCACATTTCCCAGTCAATAACACTTTTTTATAAAATAAAAAAAATCATATTTATGACTTCAATTGATCTTTTTAAAATTATTTTGTTCATCTATTAAATGTTTCGGAAACTAAATGTGTCATCAAGGAAATAATTAAATGAGATATAATTAAATTAAATGGTGAATTATAACATCAAAAAAGGTAAAGATTAATAAGTTGACTATAACCCCTATGCTTAGAGTCCACTAAACTAGTTATTTGAGGTGGATTAAAAAATGTCCACAATCATGTCTCCTCATATTCTCGATGATTCAGAAAAGTAGTGGGGGTCTAAAATGGTTGTTTGAGGATATTATACCACCATATTATAGTGAAAAATCGTAATTAAAAAACAAAGAACAATACGAAAAAATGTAAGATTAAATGTTATGTAAACTGAAATAGAATTACTATATAATGTAAAATGAAATGAAGTACGACTGTAATAACCTTGTTATAAATGAAGCACTAGTTCCAGACTATTTTTATGAAATATATGAAATAAAACATAAAAAATAAATTCACCAGTACATCCTACCACACCATGGATGAACCCCTACCGGTCACTAGATATCATGTGAGATTTCATTCCCTACCATGAAAAACTAAACATAGGCCTCAACCCATATTTCATCCTATAATAAACATGTATGTAATGGTTATTTTCCTTAGTACTGTGATAACTTGACCAAGATGTCATTACAACTCAGTAGGTGACCACCAAATGTGTCTAATGAAAATACTAGTATAATAATTTTCCATCAGCATAAATGATGAAATATATAAATATGGTTTTATTTAAAACATATTTAATCATTTGAATATTATTTTAATTAACTATTTTCACCCTTGGATCAATTAATTATCAAATTCATCAAAACCTACATTGTACAAAGCTATTGATCCGAGCAACATAAAATAATGACAAAAATTAGATAAAAAGGTTCCTCAATCCAATATCTAATTGAGTTTTAGAACCTAAAGACCAACTATCCCAAACCTTATATGGAGCATCACGTCCATACCCATGGTGTTAGGAACGTCATGGCCATGTTGTAAAAACAATGGTGCATCGGGGAACCTATATGATTTGTTTGGAATGCCCAAAATCACATGTCATAAAAAATGATCATCAGTCCTTGAATCCAACTAGGATTCTACCAGACATGTCCAACCATATTAACCTTTATATTTTCAATAATTACATTTCATTCAACATTTCTATAGTACATTACACTCATCATATATATCCAACTCACAATATTTCCATTTCACACATTTCCCAAATACATATAATTTAATTTTTCTTCATACCATTTAACAATTTTGAAAATTTTGTTTTCTATTTTAATGGAAACAATTATACTTCTCCCAAATGAACATTAAATCAACACATGAATCAATAAAAGCTATCCCCATTTCAAATTTAATAAAAACCAAAACAAAAAAAATTCCATTAAACACTTTGTAACCAACCACTGAATCATGGGTCATTCCATTTGAAAATAAAACAAGGTCTTAGAACAATATTTCCATTTAAACAATTACATGAGTTTTCATAACACCTTCAATAAAAATTAAATGAACAAACATTTTAGAAAATCATTGGAAATCCATTAAAAAACCATTTTTCTAATCCCTTAGAGTTATTCACCTCAAACAGAATACAATATCGATTTAAAAATATTATTATACACTTTTATGATCCTAAACTGAGTCATAACCCAATACAAAAATTTTACATCATTTCAATGGCCTTATAGGAACATTAAAAAAGATAACACATAAAAAATATCATTTTATCCTCTTATAACTCTTGAATAATTTATTATCATTTTCTACCCATTATTCCATTAACCATTTAATTCAATTATTCAATTAGTTTAATTAATTTTAGAGAAAAACCTAATAATTTTACTTATTATAAGGAAGAAAAAATGTCACTCATGGGATTAAGGTAAATTTGGACACATTCAATTAAATTGGGAAGACAATGGGAAAATCCTTATGACCACCCACCTCAATAATGAATCTTTACATAACATTTTTCCAAGCTAGATGGGATTTCCAAGGCCCATCCAACATCATCCCTACACATTGGTACTAAACCTTGCTAATCCCCATCGCCCATGGATTTGTCTCACACCAAAAAACCAAAATTAAATAATTATGACAACTATAATAACTTAGTTGACCAAAAACCCAACATTATATAAATTTGGAATGCTAACCATGTCATTGAGCCATAAAAAATCCAAATCCAACTAGTCAAAGAATAACAACGACATAACCTTGACAATAATATTGTCCAAATCCCTAAGAGGTGATAATATTATCGAAAAAATAATTAAATAATATTTTAACTAGGAAAACTAATATAATTCACCATAAATGAATACCTCAATGGAACTTCACACAATGAAAGGCATAATCCATCTCAAAATATCCTCCACAAAATCCACCCAAAATAATAATGAAAAATGGATGATTTCACAATTTTTTGGTGAAATTATCAACAAAACCCTTATGATAGAACTCACAAATTAATATAATGAAGGTGGAAAAGTGGGGAGTACAAGAATGTTTAGATATTTCCATAAAATACTATAAAAACACCACCATATCACAGATACAATGATTATAAATGAAGGGAGTGATGGAGGTGGATCCTCCTAGGGTTCAAGTGTGTAATAAGAGAAGAATGTTGAAGAGTAAATTAATATATTAGAGGGGAAAACTATAAAAATAATATTTTAAATGGATTTTGTGTTGTTTCCCAGTTTTTCAACATATATTACAAAACCATTCACCAAACATGTGTATGATACTATAATGATTACACATGTTTCATGGTTGGGAAAAACATTTTGACAAACCATGTACCAACCGGTCTGTCAGCACTACATCCCACCTGCAGCAAGGCACACTATTTTCCTTAAATTATAAGAATCTTAGGTACCATGCTCTAGACCTGCCTCAAGATCACACATGCTCTACTGTTTTCTAAATAGTTTTCCAAAAGGATGATCAAAACATGGTAATCAATAGTGTCCAGTTCTAATTGAACTGAAAACCTCAAAAGTAACAATATGTAAAATAGTTTCTCCTAAACTATGTACACCAAACAGTGAAACTCTTTCAAAAAAATCACAACCTCCTAAATAGAAAATAAAATCTTCAAAAACACATCTGAACACTAAGGCCACCAGCCAAGAATCAATTTTCAATATTAATCATCACTCTTTATCATTCCAACTCTTATAATATCATTTGAATCCATGATCCATGTTCTGACACATACAATAAGAATAATTCAAACACTTCATATATGTTCATCTCATTAGAACCTAAGACCATAGAACCACCCAACCACAATAATTATCTTTATTATGTTTCTATAGTCATAATCCATTTATAAAACACAACCAATTTATATCACCATATTTTAACCAATTGTCTCATTCAGTTTATTTTAGTGAAAAACATAATTGTGTTACAAAAATAAACATAATGCCTTGAACTAAAAATAATACTGAATATATTTGTTTTCATGACTTAAATACCACTATAGAGTCTTTCTAATCCCACCAATCATAAAACCTGGTCACAAAATAATTAGGCATTTCTTGTGCTATGGTGATCCCCACCATAAGCATTATCTTATAACCAAAAACACATGATACTTTTCACCTCCTCTATCAGGATATACCTACAAAACCTCAGACTTTTTCTCTTAGAAATAACCCAACATGGTTCTCAATAAACCACACACCAACATCTATGACAACATCAACCCACCTTTTCACAAGTATATTCCTTTGAAAACCCAACAAAATCAGACACATACATGTAAACAATATACAAACCAAGAACAGAACAGTTTTTCATCACATTGTGGTTCATGCTACATTATGCATGGAGGAACTAAACAACCAATGAACATGTTACCTAGATTTCACACCTAACACCTAATGAAAATTCACCATTAGATTTTTGACAGACCCAAAACAATAATCATGTCCCCCCACAACACCCAAGTATCCCCAACACAAAAACCTATAATTACATTTTCATGACGACATCAAGGTGTATTCCATGTAAAAATCCCAATAATACACAAAAATTAATATCTATTTAATATTCCCTATTTAATTTATGCATGAAACTAAATGATCATTCATTGAAATCACATTTCCAATACAACTGATCTACGACCCATTCCACAAGCTTGTAAACATTCCAACCTCAGGGTCGTATCTCTCCAACTGAAAAAACACTCACACACCTAGGAATGTAATTACCATCACCACATTTTGGAAACTCTAACCACCATTCCCCACGAACCATTCAATTCCAAACAATGTACTGAACCGCAGTTTTCTCACACCTAAAAGAGAATAAAAAATGGTAAATATCATGTGTTTCTAGTAACTGAGAATGTCATCTATAACATTATTCGACAAACATCCCATATCAAATAATTACAAAAAATTCATGATTGTGGTTATTCCACCAAATAGATACAAAAACATATCATAGCAAGGTCGACCTCCAAAGAGTCCTTATGTTCGACCCAAATGCATTAGATTACAAATTCATATAACCATTTTAATCTTGTAATACACCATAAAATGTAGATATGTTTATCTTATTCATCACTATATTTCTGTATACAATGATTTAATCGATAAATACTCCCAAAAATTATTTATTCTAGATTTCTTCTCTTCTAGATGGAAATGGGAAACCCATCCATAGGCCTTGGTCCCCTCTACCCACAACTATCGCATTACATACACATTGTTTCTCATCCCATACATAGTTACCTATATATGCACCGTGAATATATTCTCCTATAATATTTAATCCACAATCAGAAAGACATAGACTCTCTCTAAAACTCACGCCTCCAATACCTCATATACACATAATAATTACATGCTCATGTGGCTCTAGTGAGTCTCATCCAATTAATGATCAACTAAAAATCCCTATCTACTAATCATTTTTTTCTACCATTCCAATCTCTCATAGTGTAGATCACCCATGGTTGTTCAAAAAAAACAAGAAATAACTCTCAAATAAAAATCAAATTTCAAAGCCTCAAAAGGCTTATGATTTATTCAATGTACCACTAAAATCATCGATACCATCATTACATTCATGAAAAACATCTCGAGTTAATTGATCTCGGAACAAAACTCTTCTAGCTATTTTACCACAATTAGTATTAAATCACAAACACTACAAGATTTTTCAATCATGAGAACATTGGCCACCTCCATGGGCCTCTTACCAAAACAAACTCACATGTTGGATCAACACTATCCCAAAATCATCCACATGAACCCACATATACCATAGTAAAAATTTTCCTCATGATCCAAATAATAACTATAAGCACAAATCATCAACCCAGTCATTACCCAGGATATAGATCAATAATATTCCTTCCTATGAACCAAATAAAATTCTTGACCACTGTCATAGAAGTTTTCTACCTGAAAAATAAATTAATTCCATGTTCTAAAAAATCATTCTCAGAATTACCACCCATACACCACTTTCACAAGTCCAAAACATCCATTTATGCCTTGCACACCAAAAAGAACTCATTTCTCAAACAACCCATCTCATGGGATATTAAAAAATTACACATGGCAATAAATCCATGAAATATAGTCACATAAGTATTTTCATTTGGATCTCCCACCATGATCCACAGATAAATGACCACAATAAATCTCTAGTTCTATCTACCTAGGAATATGATATCAGAAATATGGACAAAACTCGTGGGTCAGCAGCATAAATCCAAGTCATCACCACACAAAATCCATAAAGAAATAAACAATCATCTAGGATCTCAAACCACAAGAAGTAACAGGCTTACTAAAATCCATCTATTAGGTTTTCTATCCTCCCTAAGAATCTTAACATCATCCCACACCCGTAAAGGACCCAGAAATTCTATCAGCCTAAAAAAGCCACAGGGAGTCCAATGATCACATTATTGTATCACAATGATCCCCCGAGGTCACATAACAAACTTTTTACAAGTACCAGACCATAGTACTCAATTTCTAGCATCCCTCCACAAATCCAAAAAACATTCTATCATAATGAAATCCATACAATCACACATTATAAGTACAATAACATTTGGATCCTACATGACTAACATTATGTAAGGGATACCTACAAAATTTCAAAGACAAGTGTCAAAACCAAGAGAAATTACCCTTTCCAATGGTCCATGATCTTGAAATAAATCATAAACCATCAAACTCAGAAAACATGTGAATCACTAAAAATGGAAATCATATTTAACTATAACATCACAAACTGGAAACAAAAATCCAAAACCATGGTAACATGGAACACCTATGATATAGTTGTTCATGATGCACCTTCCACGATTCCATCACACCCCCAACAAATATCAACAACCCCATTCTACCATATCCCATAATGTAAAATAAAAAGAAGGAAACACCCTCTTATACTATTTTGTAACATCCAATATCAGAATCCACTAAACCATTGCTCTGAGTCAGTTTAACAGATAACCTGAAGCACACCACATCATATGAAAAATGATGCTGACTCATAGTGGTGATATAATATGGTAAGAAGAAAAGATGATACCCCCTATCAGAGAGGAAAATGAGATGAAAATAGCAAAATAACATACACATCAGAGTTAGAATTAAGGATAATTAAATTGAAATAATGTCATTCTATAATATGAAATGAAATTTTTTATGGCCTAAAAATCCTTGTACCATGTATAAAAATTATCACCCACTATATGAACTCATATATAAAATAAATGATAATAAATAAATACTTCATGCCTCAGAAAATGTCTATGGAAAATCCTCGCGCTGTCACCTTAAACCATCCCTGTAGTCCTGCTTAATTGTGAAAAATTCAACATGGGACTTATCTGAAATCCTATCCTATAACAAATATGCGTGATATTCTCTGGTACCCATGTGTACATAAGAACCAATTAGGGTATGAGTAAAAAAATAACCCACCATTAATGGTTTTCAATGAACAAACAAATATAATAATAGTGTAGTTTGATAAAGAATGATATAAATAACATGGGATGTTTGTAAAATTGATTTCATCATTTAAAAGATATTTAAATTGTCCATTTTAAATTTTAGTTACAAGTATTACCCAATTACATAATAACCTACACCAAAAATTAATACCCCTACTATCTGACACCCACCCCTCACATGGTTTGGAATCAAGGTTTACAAACCATATAAAAATTATTCTGTCCACACGTCCTCCCTCATGATGCATGGTGCATAGTTTATCTAAAAATGTGCTTGTCCAATGAACAATTCTTGAGTTCCATTTCAATTTTTCATTTTCCCCCTTTCTCCTTTCTTACATTATGATTAACGAGGTTCAAACCATGCATTTCAATTTTTCATATCAGTTGTGCATAATTTATGTTGAATTGAAAACCTCCCTAGTAAAATGGTTTCACACGATTTCTCTTAAACTGTGCACCCCAAATAGTGAATCCATTTTAGGAAACTCCCAAACCCAAAAATTATAACATGATTCCCCCTAATGTCAGACCCACACTAGAGCCACACCCAAACATCATTATTTGTTCTTAAAAAACATTTTGAGTCATGAAAACTATGATGATATCATCTGATTAATTGATCCATGTTTCGAAACATTTGGTATTTAAAATAAGAAGTCATTATAAAATATTCAACTATAGTAATCATGGGACACTATATTTAAATAAATGGAATACTTACATTGGTGGAAAATAATATAAAAAAATTAAAAATATGATTCAATGAAAGATCCCATTAGCCCATTTCATTTATTGAATTACTGAATCATATTTGTAACATATGAAAGGAATATTTATGGCTATGAATGTGTGTTTCAGTTTTAATAAATTTAATTTTATAATTCTCCCTTATATCAAATTAAAAAAATTAACTATATCTAATTATAATAATTAATGAACGATATTGTGTTGTAACACTTGTTATAGTCATTAATTATTTTATTGTTAATTTATGTTATTCTATAAAATGATAATTAGTTTTAGAAATATGGATAATAATTTTAAAAAATATTTGTTTTTTAGATGTTATATGGTTTTTGAAATTATATTTGTAACCATTTTGTAATTAGGATGAATTATTTCAACAATTATCAATTCTATTTCACACTATTACAACATGGATTATAAAACAATGTATGGTTTATAGGTAAAAATATATTATATTTTTTCTATTGTAGTGAATCACATGTTTCAAAAAATTTTAGGTAAAACCATGTGACAAAAACCATATAGTGGTAGGATGCTATTAGATTTTGCTTTGGTATAGTTAACAGATTATTTAGAAAATCATGTGATCCAACCATGTGGTCCACCAAAATTTTAATTAAATGAAAAATAACTATTATAAACAATTTTATTTTTACTACACACTCCCTAATTCACAAATTAATTAGTGTTCATCCACATTGGGATCTAGTGATAGATTCATCATTTTCACCACCTGAAATATTGCCTCTGATTTATGATTTTATTTTGGTTCTTCCAAATAAACCATTATCACTACATTAATTCTTTACTCTAATATCCCCTCCCAAACTTTGAATTGATTTTATATCAATCACAACATGAAGAAAAAAATTTAAGAGGAATTTGATTTCAATTTTATGTAGTCTTGTAATTTTGGTTATTTTTGGATTATATAGATTTATTATTTACCTGTTATAATGTTCACCTTGGATTGAGATACATTACAACAATGTTTTACCAATTTTTTGTAAAGTGATTAATTTACCTTAGTTTTTACGAAATTAATTGGTTTATATGTATTAAAATATTTTTTATATAGATTTGTAGCTATATATAATGATTTGAATGAAAATATAAATGATTTAAAATGGATGTTATAAATTTTCATTAAACTACTTTCATATGGATTTTATATTTCATTTCGAATTTAATTTTTTCCTTATTACATGAACTATTTATAATACAATTGGCATCATATTAAATATATTATTGAATAATTGTATCCCTTAAGTCATAATTTGGGGATTCAATTAGTGTTTTAGTGTTTTCAATGATTTTTTTTAAAAAAATGGATGCGTGTGGGTGGGATTTTACTGTTGCAAAAAATTATGAGTTTTTGAAGCATATAAAAGGCCTAGATTCATGATTTGTTATCATAAAAAATCTCATTTTTAATATTTCAATCTAAAAGGTCTCTTAACTCTTGAGACCATCATTTATTTCCATTTATTTTCTTCCAACATTAATTATTTATCTTTTTTTATGAATGTATGATGTGGAAGGGAATATTTTATATAAAGTTATAATAAGTGATGTATGTGATATTTCTTCTATTTCTCGATATAATTAATGTGATTTCCTAGTCATGGATTTTATTATTTGGTCTTGTAAGTCCTTGTTATGTATTAATAAACCTAGATTAGGGAAAACCCTTGGTTTGTATTATGCTCTTGATCGGGAGACACAACCCATGAATGACGAATTCTCCACTGATGGAATAAATGTTCATTATAGCACCATACTATTGGGATGGTAATGGGGCCTAACTATTCAGATGGGACAAAAATGAAAATTTGGTTCTTGTAGGCTCTCCAAGTGTTCTAATCACCTATTTAAGACCAGAGTACATTGTTTCATGGGTTTGTATCCCATCAATATTTTTTTTGTAATATGTTTTTTACAAAGGGTATTTCTTATTTACCCTGATTGTATCCCCATATATGTACATGAAATGTGGAACCATCTCTAGTAATTTTTATATACGTATTTATTCTTGATGTTATGGTTTAAATTTTTTTATAAATACAATATATATGGATGTATTTATATAATGGAATTAAATATTTTTGTGAAAATAGTTAATTTATAAAATGGATTGATTAGATTATGGATGATTTCTCAACAACTGTTTTTAAAAAGTGTTTACAAATATGCTTTTCATGGTTGTCTATCATTAAAGAGTCATGTTATAGTTTTAACATATTTTAAATTATTTATTTGGAAATGAAAAAAATATTTGTCCTTAATTATTACCATTTGAATCATTGAGTTTTTAAATTTTTTTTATGGATATAAAAACACTATTTTTAGAATATTTCAAACCAAAATTAATGAATTAATTTTTTAATGACTTGAAAATACACCATGGTCAGAACCTACTAGGGTTTTTAACCCACACTCTAAATAAACGTTATGTTTGCATCAGCAAAGATACATTTTTATTCACATGATTTATGTTTGATTATCATATTGGATTGCATTTATTGACCCATTAATGGGGAGTTTTGATAGGTTATATACCATGTTTCACATAGAGGATGAATTTAAGTATGATCCTTGTTTGCATTAATTTTAATTTTGAGTTTCTAATTTTTTAGACAAGATGAACATTATTTATTTGTATTTAGTTTCAACATGATGTGCACCATTTTTTATTTATTTTTATATATTGTAATATGATTATACGGATGATTAGAATAATTATTTTTAGTTTTGAATCATTTGGATTTATTATTTAATTTAATTATTCTTATTTAAATGGCATGGATATCTAATATAAGAATCATATATATTAGACCTTTAGTAAATGATCTATTTTCTATTAAATTTGGTAATAGGGATGAATCATTCCCAAAGTTGTGTTCATTGATAATAAGGAACTTTTTTCTAGCCTATAAGGAAAAGAAATTAACTTTTGGCCCAATAACGAATTGGCTCAAGTGATGAGATGGGTCATCCAGAGCTATTATGTTATATATGGAACTAGATAATTTTAATATGATTAACATAGTTTTTATTTCAAACTATTTTTAAATTAGAAATATCTATAAATGAGAAAATGAATCTAGATATTCTTGAATTAGGTGAGGGAATTCTCATTCCACCACTTCCTCTCCAAAAGACATTATTTTCCATGGGTAATTGGTATTTTTATTTCATGTTTATTATTATTATATATTTCAATAAAATATTAGGGTGTTGGATCATCATTCAGTTATAGGGAGTTTATTTGAGGTTTTTTCACATGCCATGGATAAAAATGGGGACGTAATTTGATTCTAGGGTTTGGTTTCATTGTATTATATCACTCCTAATAAAAAAATATTATTACAAAAAATGTGTAGAGATAGTTTAATGGTTTAATAATGTTGATAAAGCATGTGTCCGAGTCATTAATTTTCTTCATCCTATTAGTTATATATATATACCTCTCTCTTTTTTCCTATATTTTCCCTCAAGTTCAGTATTAAAAAATTGATTCTAGAAGAACATGTGATATTTTTATGAGGATGGATTACATCTTGTTTGCGACTGTGGTATAATATTCTAGTAGTTGTTGAGAATTTTTTTTTGTTATTGTGAAATATTTTTTTATAGTTTTTCTTTTTAATATAAATTCAAACGTATTATTTGTAAAATTTATTGTTTATAAAAAAAATTATGAAGTAATTTTCTGTTGGGTTTTGAAAATTTTACCAATTTGAAATGTGAAATTTAGAGATTATTTAAAATGAACAAAAATCCATGAACATAATTGGGTTTTGTGATAGAATATATGGAATTATTTGGATAAAAAATGTGATATACATAAGGAATTGTTTTTAAAACAATTTAGATAGTTTTATTCCGAAATATTATCTCTTATAGTTGATTTAATAGTCATGGGATATGATAATTACTATTATAATGAGAAATTATGAAACAGAATTAGGGATTATGATTAATAATGGGGATGTGCAATTGAATTTCATGGGTTTTTCTAAGTATTTTAGTGTTTTTAATTTAATTTTGCCTATTTTAAATGAGTTATTTATGTTAAAATGATTTGATAGACCCTTGTAAAGGGAATATATGATTCAAAAAGAAAAATATCTTCAAACATGGATTTTATATGTATTTTACAATGCTTTTTTTAGAATTTACACATGGTTCATGGTGGGGATCTTCCAATCGATTCATGAATCATTAGTAGGTGGGGTACATTTTTTTGTTTTCATATGTATTCATCCACATAAATGGAATTTAATTTTTCATTCATAGAAATAATTCATATTATTTTACCTTTTTTTATAATTTCATTGATTTTCACAAATGTGGAAGATTCCATTGTTTTTACTTATGATAATTATTGAAAATATTATATTCTTTGAAAATCATCTAGTATGTGTTGATTTGTTTATATTGGATGATCTTTGGTTGTATAATTCTGTTCATAATGATCTGTCATCTTGATGTTTGATAATTTCTCAATGGAAATTTTTTTTTTGTCAGTGAGAAGTTTTATGGTTTCATTATTGTGGATTTGGATTGAATTGAATCTTTGTGGTATTTTTTATTTTTTTCATTGGTTTTATTTTTTCTAGTTTCTTCAACTGAAAGCTGTTTCTTAATTGATTTATGGAGTTGTGGAATATTTTTTATTAAGATGTATATATTTTATGGATTAGTGATGATGTTTTAATATTTTTAGAGGGGATTTGGAAAACCAATTGTGAGTGTCTGGGAAACTATGACATATGATACACTAGTTTAGTATATATATTGGATAGTTTCTTGATGTAAATTTTTTCATTTCATTGTATTTGGGTGTTTCATGTGTGAGATCCTAGGTTACCCCTCTCAATACATGACTTTGACTGTTGGTTAGTCACATTAATCACCTTAGTAATGTTTTTGATTTTTTGAGTTGTTTATTTTTAACTACATACCAATTAGTGCATCGATCGATTATTATGATTGAATCATTTTTGGGAGGTTTTGGATGTCCTATGAATTAACTTTCACTTGGGGTTTCTCTAGGAGGTCATTTTATTGGTCTTTAGGAGGAGATAGTTCTTCATTTTTAGTATCCCTCTCATATGACTCTTTTTTATTCATTTTACCTATTTTATATAAAATCATAGTACTGTGATAAAATATCATCATCCGCTAATTTATTTTTTCACTATAATAATCAATTTTTTCTCAATACATTTTTTAGCATTTAAATAGTTAAGGTTTATATCTATAGATTATTTTAATTTCTAGATGGATAGCTTGACGTTTTTCATGCTTGATTTAGATTTTGAATTTATATATGTGATTTTTTCAATAGAGAAACCACTTGAGCCTATTTTCTGTCATGTCCATTTATTTAATTGGGATGGATCATTATTATTTTTACATTACCATTTACCTTGTACAATGTCTTTTTAGTGGTAGAAAGTGGCATGGTATGGTGATTTAAAACCCTCACTTTCTTTTGATGATGATTATTTCTATTTTTTATATGTATTTTTTTAGGGTTATAAGCCATTGATTTTTTTGAAAATTCAATGTTACAGGTTTGTAATGATTTTTTGATAGTTATTATTAACTATTTAGAAGCTTCCTGATAGTCCAACATCTCTTGACAGAATAGTAATCCATGAATTCTCCATAGTTTATCAAATTGTGCAAGGTATTTGGGAAAACCATATTTAATAGGTTATGGGTTGGGGTCACCTAAATGGTTTTCACATGATTTTGATAATCTATGGAACTCAAATTGTATAGGTTAGGGTGGTCTAGACACTGGCACTGGTATTGTCAGTGTAGAGTTTTAAAAATCATGTTACCAATCTATGGGATGTTCCCTAATTTCCTTAAAAGATGAAATCATTATTCTAAAACATCAATTATAAATATTATTATACATCATATTATTCCATATTATGTGTAATAATTTCACTAGCCTCTAGTGATATGTCATTCAAAACATTCTCTTTATTTGTGTCCACCTTTTCCTAAATTTCTATTGGTTCTAAAAGGAAAACAATTTCCCATTAAGTTATTAATTTATCCTCTATCCCCACTATTATTTCACATTGATTATTAAATTATTTTTGAAATTAAATTATAATTGAAAAGTTGTTTTTTGGGTTTGGATTCATGTATGTTTGTGGTTTTTGTCATCTATGTCTCGTAGAAGCTGATTCGTGACTTGATTGGGTATTCAGGATGGTATGTGATGCATTGTGGCATGGTCCCACCCAATTTAATGTTGGTATTTATTTCAACATCCTTTATTTTTCATAATGTTGTGGTATTGAATTTTATAAAAGTGATTTTTAATAAATAATATAAATATGATTATTTGAATTAAAATATAAATGGTTTAAATGAAAATTTATCATAGAAAAAAAATTTCTCCTATATATTTCATGTATCATTTAAAATTTGTTTTTTTCATGTTATAATAACTATTAATAATATTTGTGTTTTCTTTGAATTAGTTCAAAAGGTGAAATATTTCCTCTGATCCATAATTATTTCGAAGAGTATAATGTTTTTTATAAGGTTACTTATTCGATTAACATGTGATGTTTATTATCATGATTTCAAAATGTTTTCAATAATATGTCTTGTTAAAAGGATGTGGAATATATAAATTTTATCCATGTAATATCTTTTTTGGAACATTTAAATCATACATTTTTCATTTATTTGGATTCCCTCGGCGATTTTCCCATATATATGTTTTTCCCACATTTATTTAGGATACCTAATAACAACAAACAGAAATATTATATTATATTTGATGAATATTTAATACGTAAAAATAATATAAATGATTGAGTTCAAGGAATGTTTAGGGTTGTAGGAGGATATATATTTTTATAAGAATATTTATTAAATGATCATAATCATATCCCACATAGATCATCATTTTAGTACCCATATAATCATATTACTGTTAAACAATTTTATCAAAATCCAAGGAAGGAAAAAATAAGAAATGGTGACCTCATAATCATTGTAAATGTAATCAAGGGAGATATTAATCATAGGAGTGCATAATGTGAGAATATATGTATAAAAACAAAATTTACTTCATGTTACCAACATAAAATATCCATACAAAAAAATTGTGGATAATAAACTCCAAAATCATGTCATATCCAAAATCATGATCATGAAATGTGTTGAAGAAACAATAAATTTTCCAGAGTCATAAATTTTCCAGGTCACAACATATGTATAGAAAATAATAATATTTGTGATGTATATAATTGAAATTATTTCCATGGATACATTTTGTATCACTGTGGGAAACTGATAATAAAATGTCAACAAAATATTAACATATTTATTCAAAATTAATTCCATCCATAATCTTGTGAGAATAGAATAAATAAACTATAGTCACATCAAAATAAGAAATAGGGTAAGCTAAATCATGTAAAAAATCATCATCATCATCTCATTTGAGATCAACATCAAATCAACTAATTAGTTATAGGGTGACAATAAACCCATACATTTTGTAATAATAACCTATTAATATGTACATCACAAGGTCATGGAAACATTCATCGTTTATCATATTATACTATTATAAATTCAAATGGGTTCAATAAAAACTCCATCACTATAATCAACTACCATCCATAGAAAAATAATTATAGATTCATTAGATGATCTCCACATTGTTTTATAAGTTACGTCAAAGGATGTTTCCATATATGGAAATACCCATTAAAGATAAAAGGGACATTTTTTAAGTGAAATACCCATTTCCTTATGAAAAAACTTTTTTAAAATATATAAATTTCTACGATAATATGAAAATGTTTTATTTTAATGGATCCATCTAATACTATATATGAATTTTGAAAATAGATTACTCTTGATTGAAGTATACTATTTTAATGTGGTATACATTACATTGATGGTTATATATAACATTTGGTAAAAACAAATTGTTCAAAAATAACATAAAGATCCATTTTAATCACTTTTTAATAAATTAATCTAATAAAAACAATTAATTTAATAAATAATTGGATAACATAAAAAAATCATGAAATTCATTTAAATAAAATGTGAAAATTATAGGATAAATTTTTTCACACAATGAGGAAATACTGTTTTTTTCCTCAAAAATATTTTCTCTTCCATTTTATGTAGTATAGAAAGTAAATTTGTATTATAACATGAAAACATAATAAATAACCATATGTGAAGAAAATAGTTGTTTTTATTAGTTAAGAACAACATATTTAACTTAATGGAAATTTAAAAACAATAAATCCCAATTAAAATGAGATTTATATTTAAATCCATTATAATAAGTCTTCAATTTCATCACACATGATCAAAACAAATATTTCTTAAGAAAACATCATTATAGTACACCAAATGACTTTATAGGATGTATTTTTACAAAAACAAGAAGATATAGAATGGGGGGGAAATATTGGGCGGTATAATAGTATAGATTGAATTAACTAAAGGGATACACATTTATAAAAATAGGAGGATAATAGTTTCTATTTTATATGTGAGATAAATGATATAATTGGAATTACATAAAAACATTAAATATAATATCATCAATAATCATTTCATTCTCATCCAAGGGACAAAAATTATACGTTAATATGTGACTAGGTTGAAATTAACACATCCAATGACATTTATATAGGTTTTGGGTCCATTTTGTCCCATAAAACATTTTTGATCCACCTTAAACTCATTTTGACCTTAACCGATAAAGATTGACTTTTTACCATGAGAACATAACTAAATGAAAAATTATATTTGTATTATAAAAAATTTATTCATTATAATTACTAATTTTGATTCCATTTTATTGCATTTAGTTTATATTGGAATCAAAAATAAATATTAATTTTATAATAAGAAATTAATGAAAACCAATTTTATAGAGAATACATGATTTAAAGATAAAAAATATATTACATTGAAATCATGAGATAATTTTGTTTCTATAAATATTATTCACATTTCAAAAATATATACACACATTTTGATCCATTAAAAATAGAATGGAACCTCCCAACCATAACATTAAATGAAATGAACTAAGAATAATTATTAATTTAATAAAATATAACATATGTTCACAAATGTCATGATTGTGTTTTAAATTTAAAAATAATATATTAAAAAACATTTTATAAATACATATGAATATATTTCTACTATTAAAAACATATGAAATTAATTTAGTCATGATTATCAAATAATTATTCTATAAAATTGAATGTATTTTAAAAATCCTTATTTTCAATATTCTCCAAAAAAATATAACATTTTAGAAAATTTTAAAAAATTCTAACTTAGATAAATTTGATATGATAAATCCAAAACTGAAAAGTGTTTATAAGAATAATGTATTCAATATTGAAGAAATATAATATTCATGGATTATCATATATAAAAACATTTTTTTAAAGAATAAGTAAATTTTATGAAAAATAGAATTTACAAAATATTTTGTACATATTAATTTTGATGTAATGAATTTATATTATATAGAAAAATTATAATTTTTTTTCATAATGTTGTTATTTCTATTCATATCACCTATTTTATGGGCCAGGTTATTAATATCATAATTAAATAATATTATTTTTATAGTGTACCAATTTTCCCTTAGAGATCATTTTTACATGATTAGTCACATATTAGTAACATAAAATTAATATAAAGATAAATATATGATAACATATATTGGTGTTATAATATACCATAACAAAAAAACTTCACCATTTTTATTTTGTCGCATTGAATCAAACTATTTGGGATAAATTTACCTTATCACATCTTCAATTTCGCTATATGAATCCTTAATTTTATGGGATCATCACGATACTACGACTATGTGAGTGATGTTGTTCAATAACAAAAAATAATTTTGATCAATAATCTCCATCATTATTCCACAAAATAGATAACCTTTCCTAGTGGCATGTCCTCATTTTTCACTATATCTGAATAGTCTGGTATGTACATCTTCATGAGATATAAATATGACACATTTGGAAATTGAGATAGAATGAGAGTAAGTTCGAAATAATAATCAGTCATCCCATTGTGATAAAATATTTTTCAGGGAACTAATACTTTTAGGCCTATAATATCCTATCCATCCATGTCTCATAACCTTAATCCAAAGTGATATTAACTAGAATACCATTCCCCCAACATTTAGAACTAGATCTAAGATGTGATTTCCACTATCACAATTTGATTACTCTAAGATATAATTATGTTCATGAAATAGATATAACCATTCAAATAATTGCCATGTCTATATATGGTCTCAATTGATTTATTTCTCTATCTGCATCATATAAAATTAGAATTCATCAATTCCATTAATAGAGGACTTCATATGGAAAAATATGATTACCCATGTCAAAGATATTTTTTAATAAAACAAGGCAATATAAGTTTTCTTAACCTAAAGACCATTAATATATATATATATATATCATGTTATAATTATACATTATATGAATTTAATTTTCAACTATAACTTACTATACATTTGAGGGTGATATGAAGTAATAAAACTCAACACTATATCCATATATTATTGAAGAATTATCCATAATTTTGAGGGTAAAAGATGAATTTGATCAGATAAAATTAAATGTAGTGCACTAGAAACCTTACCACTACATTTATTTATTTCCATGTGAACAGATTAAGAGATAATACTTCTTTATTTATAATTAAATGTGCTTACTTCATATGGATATCTACTATGAGACAAAGATAATTACTGGAATTTTAAATTTTATGGATTCTAATGATGAAATGTAGTGTTACATTTTTCCATTTCCATTATAGTATATGTAATCATTGAAAATATCATTAGAATTTTTTCTCTTGTATTTTACTTGTTGGAATACCAAGAACTAAGATACATACGCATAATTATCCAAGATCTTGTTTTCGCACTAGAAATAATCTTTTAGATCTCTATATATTTTTATTTTTCATGAATGGATAGACAATAAAATATCTGTCAATAATTAAAATGATGATTCGAAACATACTCTTTTCATAGAACATATCATTCTACCCCATAGATTGTCTAACAACAGAATATTCCTCACCATTTATATAGATCATTGTCCTATTTTTTCTCCATTTAATCCCCACAAATATGGATAGATGAACATTTAATATAAAATAATATGATGAATCCTATTCCTCATGATATTAATGTCTATATTCTTAAAATACATAATTATTGGATCTCTATTAATCCCCACCATAGAAAATCAAGCTTGATCCATCCTTATTCAAGTATTATCTACCTCCATCTCCATCCTAACTTGGTAGTGTATTGAGAATTACCATTCATTAATAAATTCTATCCATATGATTTTTGAAATATTCACCTATTTCAGTTTGAATATATACTTCTCAAATTTATGATAAGTATTTATGTCACATATCTCACAGGAAATATAGTACCTCCATATTTTCTATTCAATATTTCTATATCAAACATGATATAAACATTCAAATAATTTTTCTCCAGAATTAAAAACTGAATTCATGAATTCATGACAACCATATCATTCTTCACAAGGGAGAATCTATTCCCATTATTTTATGAATTAATATAGATAAAAAACCCTTCTCCACTATAAGTTATTATTAAAAATATCTAACTATCCATCCTTCTTTTCAACTCCAAGAATGTTATACACATATTCGTCTATCTTTGGGAACTTATCTCATTTCTGTTTAAACACGGTTTGTGGATTTGGTAACCATGATAAATCCCATATATCAGATTGATTAAATCCTTTAGTAGAAATTAATCATTGTTTCTTCGATTTCTATGTTTTCTATAGGCCATTGGTCGATGGAATCCATAATTTAATGATCTACTGATATACCCTCATATGTGAATATATGATCCATGATTGGAACCTTCTATATAAAAACATCACACATGGTAGATATAAAATTAATATTCTTATAAATAAGAGTATCATACACAATATTCATGGATCAACATGATCATCTATTCACGTTCAATATAT
Organism: Viscum album; assembly: GCA_963277665.1. NCBI lineage: Eukaryota > Viridiplantae > Streptophyta > Magnoliopsida > Santalales > Viscaceae > Viscum > Viscum album. The sequence goes on along the minus strand of OY728120.1, from coordinate 1,160,670,769 downwards.
ACTGATATCATCCATATAGAATAACACAAACTAATCATGGTATACTATAAATGAAATATTATTTAGATCAATAAAGATATTTTGTAATTGGGAAGTCCAAATGACAATAATATAAATTCATAATTACCTTTCCTTGTATAAAAGAATATATTTGGTGTATCCTCCTTCATAACCCTCAATTTATAACATCCATAACCTAAGGTAATCTTTTAAAAGTGTCTTTATTCAGTATGTTGATCAAATAATTCATCCACACATGTTTAAGGATACTTTTCTTTGATAGTGATCTTGTTAAATTACGAAAAAATAAATGATAGGATGTATTGAAAAATCACTTCAATTAAAAAAAAGTACAGGTTCACCCCATTGTGATGAACTCAGACATATTAATTGTTTTTCATTATTATCCTGAATTGTAATATTCACATTTTATAACTCATTAGATTACATTATATTTATATTCATTCAAATACATGTATTGATAGGAATTATTTCTATAATAAGAAAATCTAAAAATTTGGGGGAAGAATATAGATTCACTTAAGAAACAAGTCATCATATTCCTAGAAAATATATATATCATAAATCTCAAGTCACCCACTAATAAATTTAGATAAATATCCATCATAAATATGTATTCATGCCATTTCCAAGGTTTCACCATCCTCTATATGTTCAAATTCATCTCGCAACCAATTTGATCATTGTTGGAATTTGAATAACTAACATTAAATTCATTCCATGGAAATTGTGATTTTCTATATATAAAGGGATAAGAGAATCAATTTTAAAACCACATCATAATCAAAATAGGGTATAATGAAAATATTTATAGAAAACACATTCCCATATAATTTAGAAAATAGGGAATTATATAATTGAGATGATGTTTTCATGCCATGAGGGGATTATATTAAAAATCCCAAAATTAATATTTAATGGAATTAATGAACATACATATAGAAATATAATTATATAATTAAATTCATATGATAAAGATAATATAAGACACATAACTATTTGTGTGTGAAAATAACCAAGTAAACTTAATCATTCTATACTCATTCCCTTACTAAAATAAAAATGGTTAGTGTGTACATCAAATTTCCATGTGAGAAATCATATAATCATGAAAATAATTCATATTATATCAAAATCATGAAACATTATTTTTAATATATGAATCCAAATATTTTTTATTGATCTTAGATGGATATTATCTATTCAAAATTATTATAATAGTTCATAATGTCAATGTGGATTTTCTCAACAATACCCCTCATGAGTGTATATCCTCATGTAGAGTCTTATCACCCATCATTATTCACTAGAGATGATCATTTTAATACCCAATACACCTAATTTAGAGTTTTTACCTCTAGGTGAATTTCTACTACATCTACTTCCCCTTTTCAGTTTCATGGATGATATACTTTTTATAGGAAATTGAAAAAAATATACCCAATACCAAAAAATTGTGATTTAATATTATACGTGGAATCTTCCCTATGGTTTTCATCCTTTTTTTCAAATCATAATCTCCAAAAATTAATATACTATAATTTAATAACAACTATGGTAACGAAGGAATAACATACATAAATATTAAATAATTATAGATGAATATTCAATATATACCACAAATATACATTCTTTTGGGATGTAATTATTTAAAATATATTTTTAATATCCTATATAGAACATAATATTAGAGCCCTTTTAGACATATCAGATAGAAATTCTTACATAATAACATGTGGAAGGAAACTTACGGAAGTTTGAGCTAAGAGACTCAATAAGGGAGAAAGTTGGAGATATTAATAATAAAATGGAAGTAGATGATTATGATGGTATGATACCATATTAAAGATACATTCCCAAAATTGTTGATTCCATATTATAAAATTAAATATTAAAACTGAAAAATATAGTAATATAAAAAATCATGATAATTAAAAGTTTCCAAGTATTAATCATCATTCAAGTGTAATAACAGAGGCATGCATAATCAGAATAAAGGAAAATCATAATCTCTTGATCATAGAAAACCAAAATAAATAACATGAATTTTATTATTAGACTAACTATATTTTTTATACTCATGCATAAAAATTATAACATAGGTATTCACAATCATGATAAAAACTGATATTTTGATCAAATATATAATAAATAAAACTCACACATCAAAATATAATCAAATAAATAAGAAATAATTTCAATTATTTTCATAATAATTAAACAAATAGACCATATTCACATTACACAATGCATTTTCAGTATATAATACACCCAATATTTACAAAATCGTAATCCATTCTGATGTATGAAAAAATGTCATAAAAATTCTGTTTTTTTTCATATTTTTACTCATGGAAAATAAAATGGGTTTCATCGTCATTTATCTATCAAAATCAATAATAATTCAAAGGAAAATAGGGTTGTATTAATTTGATCTTATCCCCATGGAAGAATTATTAATAGAAATTTATCTTGTTTTTGAGGAAAATAATATTAAAATATCATTGGAATAATTCTTATGAAAAATAAACTATTCAGTATTTAATAACTTATATAAATTATAAAAATATCCAAAATACATTGGAAAATATTTTTATTGGGGAAAAATAGAATATTTTAATTGATGCATCATTGAATGGAATATTTATTGTTATTGTAAAAATCCTTTTTTTTATATATTAAAATAGAGATTTATTTTCACACATTTTGTAAAAATACATAATTCAAAAATGGTATGATGATCCATTTTATAAATTTTATTGATATAAATATTAGGATAAAATTGGGATTAATCAATTATTAAAAAATAGTAAATCCACAATTGAAAAATTATTTTTGAGATTATAGAAATTAATGAATAACATTCCTGGCCAAATTAGAAATTATATCTATTTTCTTGAAAACATATTCTATATCATTTTATGCTCTCTAGAAATGAAATTTCTACTATTACTTGAAAATTCCATAGATAAACTGGGAAAAAGAAAATATAAATCTTTAATGTGAGATGAATCATATAATTTCATTCAAAAATAATTCAAGAATAACAAATCCTTATGAAAATGAAAATGAATCACAAATCCATTAACTCAAGCATCATAATTATTTTTATGAGTTCAAACAAATACTTTATTTTGAAACATCATTAAAATTAGACGTTATGATTTATAAATATGGTGTTTTGGAAAGTGAGAATAGATCTAGGATGATAATATAAAATCATAGATGGTATTATGTAAAGTCATGAACAATATATAAGGATAAAAATTTATTAAAAATGGAGAAGAGAAGGTTCCCTTTTATAAGTGATTGAATGGACATAGTTGGTAATTTATGAAAAAATGTAATAATAATATAAATCATAAACAAGTAATATGGTAATAAAGAACAAAATATTAGAATATATTATGTGATTAGGAGAAAAAACTAAACTAATTACATTTAGATAAGCATTGATGATATTTTAATACTCATCTCATACTCAATCCACTGAAACTGATTTTAACTAGAAGTGTAATAACATAACATTCAACCATTATAACATAATTATAATACATAAATTAAAATGTTTTATTAAAAATGGATATAATTATTCAAACTTTGGAATCCATTTTATTGCACACAATTTCTATAGGTGACAGAAATTTTATTAATTATAACAAAATAAAATGCATGATGTTTTATAGAAAAATAAACAACCCATGTCTAGAACTCAGTTTATATAAAAACCCATTGAAATGTTAATTTTTGCTAATATATATGTTTATTTAATTAAAAACGTTTGTTTTTAAAATTTTAAATCATGTAAAACTATGTGGATTCTTTAATACATACCATTAATTTCAAATATCCACACATTGTTTTTAATTTGAATAAAACTGAAAAAATGCATCCAAAAATTATTCTTGGGTCCCCAAATTCAAAATAATGATTTGAAATACATTAGGCTTATATATAAAAAATATCTTTTTTTCAATTTAAATGTTTTAAAAATAATTATATATTTTTAAATTACATCATAGATTGTGGTAAAATCCCTTTTATATAGAGGAAATAATGTCCCCTATTCAATAGGGTTTATAGGTAACCAATCTAGGAAATGATTTTCTTATGGCTCAAAGGCCCATTATAATTTATGATGAACCACAAGACCAATATCACGAATGTAGAAGTAGATGTCCAAACAGACCAAGGAAAATATTAAAACCACACATCATGATCTATACTACTAAATACTACACCAATTTCCATTATCCATGGTATTTCCCTTCCCCATAGTAATGTAATTCTAGAGAACCCCTCTTTATCCCACATATTTTAAAAGTGTATGTTTTCATTATTCCCTTGAAAACTAATAATTTTATAAGAGTCACATAAATTCACCAATTAAAATATAAAAATGATTAATAGTAAATATAATACAATTTTATCCTATAAAATTTCTAAAATATGATGAAATTAATAATAATCATTTTGAAAAAATGTATTAAAAACTATATTTTGTGGAAAAGTATATTTGAAGCAATTTTTTATAAAATGGATAAATTTTGCATTATGATTAATTAAATTTTTATTTTATAAAACCATTAAAAATATTTTTCATTATGTTGTTATTCCTATTCATACATTCAATTTTAACAGCTAGGATATAATGTAAATATTTAAATAATATTTTTTAAATTTTATAATGTAGCTAATTTAATGCACAATGATTCATATCCACAAACCATTTAAAACATAAGAATTATATTAATGAAATATATTTATTAAAATCATAGGATGTCATAGGGAATCCTTATTTTTTCAATGGATGAATGATTTGTTAGGGTATTTCATATTCGGCGGTGTTAAAGGTCGGAGGTTAATCATTTCTAAATTTTTATCTATGAGTAAAAATTCCATTTTCACCTCGTTGATTATTTGTACATTGCTTTAACATATAGCTAACTAATAACCTAAACGATTGAAAAAAATTATTCCAAATTTTTTATATTCTATGGGACATTTTTTATGGAAAATAAGTTCTCTTGGGATTTAATATACACACATGGTTTCTTTTTCATCATGGAATTGTTGAATGGATGGAGTAGTACTACGTGATTACCAAGGAAGACTAGTTATTTCAAGCTAGTTTTGGTTTGTGCTTTATAGTTTAGGATATTATCACTTTAGTTCCTAGGTTTTTATCCCATAATTACTGTGTCTTGATAGGTGGTTTTATATATGGTATTCTCTTTATTCGTCTATTTTTTCACATATGTCAATAAGTATTACTCAACCATCTATTTAATTTTTTTATTTCACTATTTTTTCTACATCTTTTTGTAAAATTTTTAATTTACACATATCATATGTATCATGGTGTCTTATTTGAATAGAATCAGGTGGTTTGGGAAATTTTTTTATATTAAAATGAATGATTCTGTTATGGTTCAATTTTTCATTCAAGTTTTTAGACATGTTTTTAAAGGTATTTTGGAATGGTTTTCTAATTTTAGATAATCATGATAAGGATTTAATGAGTCATGAGATGTTTTTAAAGATATTAAGAAAATATTTATCACATTATTAAAAAGGGAATTTCGGATTTTTTATAAATTATTCTATTTAAAATGGATCGCATACTATCTACATTATTTAATAATATAATCAGTGAACAATTTTACTGAAAAAATTGATTTAGTTATGTGGTGGGATAATTATGGGATTATTAACTTACACCCATCTAACACACTTTTTTCATGTATATAATTTTTTTTTATACATACCTTCTTTGTTTTTTAGATTGATTGGGTTCCTTTTCATTGACCATTTATTTTTATTTGGGATGTGGTGATTGACCATGTGTCGAAAGAAATATATATTTTGTTATTATCCTGTTTTTTTATCATATTTATATCGGGATACTGTTGTATCCACAAAGATGTTTGTAACATCCCACCCCTCCTCATTGGCATGAGTTAAAGAGGGGGTTCTACTAGGCCTTAGTCGACATCCACAAGGCACCAAAGGCTCGAAATAAATTTTAGTTCTTTATTAATAATAGGGGACGATTTTCCCTTCTGGAATAAATGAAACCAACCTATGATTCAAATCCAATAGCCACTATATGATGAATGTCAATAATTTAAACAAATACAACAAATTTCCGAGAGACAACCATAGACCCGTCCATTCAAAAATAATTAACATTTACCAATATAAATAAACCAAAATAATCCATAATATTTATAATAAGAGGATGAATAAACAAAAAAACCCAAAGAGACATTGACACCACTCCACATCTCTACATCGAGATCCATGTACCAATCACCATTATACCGCCAAAGAATCATGATGAACTACTAAATAAATTAGATGATTTGACTTTTATTGTGTCATAGAATACAACATCTTCACTATAACCATCATTCCAATGATAGGGGTGAGTGATAAGGCTCATTAGGTTTTCCTTTAAATAGAAACCCTACACACACCAATGGTATATAACATGTTATCAAAATTATATAAAACAATATATATATATCCATTAAAATAGTAAAATAGTTAAAAATAATCCAAACACATCCTTTCCTAAAACAAGTATCCCATGTCAACATGATCCCGAGAATGAAATCCACCAATGCGACCAAACATTTCATTATATCAAATACAATTTGACAATGTCATACTCATCCAAACTAGTGATTCCAAATGAATATCCCATACATGTTCCAATGTTTCAAATACGAATATGAGCTCGATGTTACCATTTCCATGGGAAATTCATATCCAAGACCTTCCCATTTTATAGTGGTATTTCATTCCCACATTAAATTCTTTGTTAGGGTCCTTCATGATGAATATCAATCCCATACAAACCATGCTAATACCTCATAATCCAAAAGTCAAAAAAATAAATATTTACGAAAACAAAATCATCACACAATTTGAAAAAAAATTAACACATTATTTCAAACATCATTTCAAAATAGCATTCCAAGCCACTTCAATAAATCACCCATTTATTGAAAACACCCTTACTCTATCATTAAGGTCAACATATAAGTTAATTAATTTTTTTTTATTATATCACAACATTCAAAAACCATTGTCCATTAATAACCCAATCTACAAATTATTGAATCAATTGTTTAAAATCTAATAGAAAACCACATTTAACAACAAGAAACGATTTTTCTCAAAATCTGAAAATGATCAAAAAAAGGTTTTCCACCAAACATCGTACATTAAAATCAAGATCAATGTAATGAAACACCAAATTGTATTGAAATTAATTCATCTAGTTCTAGAAAAAGTGAAGTCGAGAGATAATACAGTTTCATTATGGTTGGGATACATTAAACCACCTCACATCCACACAACAAAACTGGGTGAAACATCAAAGATAGCAACGTAGATTTATTTTCCTAACATAAAAAATTATAACTATAGTGATGTTATGGAACAATGAAACTATATATTCATGTGATAGATGTATGAATAGAATAATGAGATAGAGGGAGATCTAGATCTATGGAAAACCTAGAAAATAACAAGAGAGGAGATTTTTCGAAGGAGAACCGCCTTTACTACAACACAAAAACCCTTAGAAACGCATACAAGTTATTTGGAAGAGGTTCCCTAACACATGAAATGATAAAATATAATATGGGGTTCATGGGGGAGTGTAAATTATTTCATTATGGTAAATATTATGTCATCCTAGATTTAAATACATTAATTTTTAATGTCGTACATGGTTAACTCAAATAGTTAGACAATATGGGCACTAACCTTGAGACTACTACTGTCTGGAAGTGTTCCTCGCCGAGTCAGATCACATGGTTAGAAAAAACATGCGTTGACCATGAAATATATCAGTGTCTCAAATATAATATTTTAGCAAGGCTAGCCACATTGTTTGGAAACTGTGCCCTTTAGCCATGTGCCTACCCCTTTTCATCGACTCCACTCTGCATTGTTACCTAGGTTTTAAACATGGTTTTCCCAAACCATATTCAAATAGTGCACCACTTGAAGAGCTTCCAAAAATTCCGTAAACCATTCCAATCTTAAAAAATATCAATAAACAAATATAAATACATAAAGAGGAATAAAATTTGGTTACATATAAAAAACTAGGGGTATTAAATTCTCCCCACTAATTTAAATTTCATCCATTGAAAGTAGAGAACCGTCGATTTTACCAATGATTTTGGGATGATTCTCAACCATTTATTTCTCCCAATCCAACGATTCCTCCTAGATCAAGAAAATATTACACAAACGAGAACTAGACATATGATTTTTCCGTGAAAGACTGTATATTTATAATCCACAATCCGCAATGGATAGTGCACCAATGAACCGACCATTTTTAGCTCAACATGATCCCATAGCATCACATTGTCAAGATATTACTAACACTAATTCAAATGTGACACATCAATCACATTATGCACTACACGTAACTATGGTTTCAAATCCAATCGACAAACCATCACTCCAAACCACTCAATTATCTAAAAAGGTCCAATATGTGTCAAAGATAACTTAACCTTCATCCCAAACCAAATATTTCCCAACCATGTAGATATTCTCAAGAACACATCATTACACACATAGAATATCAATGACCATCCATGATGGTCTACATAAAGTTTCTAATGAATCCTTTCTGTATCCATTAGATACTTAATTAGAATAATCTTCTCCTTCTTCTAAGGGAAAAGTATAATCCATACCATAAAATTATGACATGTTTCCACCCGACCTAGTGTATAATGAAACGTATACCTATAAAATTCTTCAAAAATAGCCATTTTTATGGGGGCATGAAAACTAATGTTGATTGATAACTCCACCAAAAAAAATTTCTCCTACCATGGGCCTCCAAAATCCATCGCACAATCACAAAACATTTCTTCCCAAATTTGTATCGTCCTCTTAGATTAACCATCCATGTAGGGATGATATTCCATAATCATTGTCAACTAATTTATATGGGATTTTTGTAAGGATTTCCATAAAAAATATATATAACTCATATCTCTATCTAATTAAATTGAAAATGGTACACCATGCATCTTTAACACATCTCAAATATATATCCTCGATAGATCCTCCATCAAAATATATTCGTTAAAGGGATGAAATGTTCCATCATTGTGAGTCAATCCACAATCATGGTTTTTACAGAACCGGGGAAAGGGTAGGTAGTGTATTGTTATAAATAGGATTAACTTATAGAACAACCCCCATTCGTGTCCATGATGGGTGTTTATGTAAGACTACCCTTAAAATAAATGATTAAATTATAGAACTACTCCATCCACTAAAAATGAACATTTTTTCTTGTCAATGATGTCATGGGAGAAGATAATTATGATAAGGCATGAAAGAACAATCGATAATACCCCGCTGGACCAAGAATTCTCTATATCTCAAAAACATTATTCAGCAGTTTCCTAGTGATAATGACCTCTTTCTTCTCTGGATCCACTGAAACTCCTCTATTAGAAATTATATGGTGTCCAAAACACACATATTGTATCCAAAAGTCATTATATATCTATCCGGAATAAAACTAATGATCTCTAATGATTCCCAACACTACTTCCAAGTATTCATCATTCTTTTCCCTTGTCCTTGACTGATCTAGTATATCATCTGTGTATAACACTAGGAAAAAATATAGACTGTTTATAAATATCTGATTCATCAATTCCATGAACACATTTGGTTCATTCACAAGACCAAAGGGAATAACCACATACTCAAAAAGGCCATATCTATTATTCAAGGCTATTTTGGGAATATCCTCCACACTCACACACAACTGATGATATCCTAATCACAAGTGAATCATGGAGAACCATTGAGATCTCCTCAAATGTGAAAATATTTTATCAATTCTTGGAAATGGATATCAATTCTTTACCATAGAATGGTTTATATTATGATATTCAACACCCAACCGAAGATTTTCATCAAAAGTTTTAGGGAACAAAATGGGTACTGCCCAAAAAGATGTGATATGCTAGACCAAACCTTTGTTTTCTAGATCCTGAAATAGCATGTTCAATTTACACAATTCTCCTAGTGCCATCCATTACGACAGATTTTATATAGTAATGGTCACTTATTGAGATCAATAGTAAATTCCACATCTCTTACGGGTGGTATCCCTATGAATTTTGGTGGAATGACATCCATAAAGTAATCAAACCGTTCTAGAAAACTATTTCTCCAATCCAAATCCACTTCTTCCAAAGAAAAAAACACCATCTAATATGAGGCCATCCCAACTACTAGTTCTAACATGCCTTTTTTCATTCATCCTCATATTTTTCTAGACTCTAAAGCGGTGTTCGAACCCATCATGTTATGTAAAACTAACCATTCACACATAACATTCGATATAGGCATTAAAAATCCTCATCTCCTATATCGCCATGATTAAATGATAAACATATATCTCATGCGGTGATTAGTATCAAATCTACACACCCTCATCCACAATTATTCAAAAGTATCTACATAGTATGGATCGACACTCTCTTTTACATAGAGGAGTTTAATTTTTTCAAATAGAATACCTCATTTCTATACTAAACCCTAAAAAATAAATAGTATGGTATGAAATTATTGAATTATAATCACATGTCTCATAAAATAGTTTCATAAAGGTACAATAAAAAATAATTATACCTGGCACCATGGATTGACTCTACTGATCATCCACCACAACCTTCTCAGCCCCAAACACCTACTTTTCCCCTCAATCCTACATTTTTTACCTTGCTGAAACAATACCTTCTAATGAGTCATGGTATTACTAGAATCAACACGACTATCTCAGCTCTTCTGATGAGGGGTATACTACTGCCCCTATCCAATTAAGGCATATGATGCTTGAGACCCTGGAGGAGTTTCATAGATATCCAACCTTGGAGCATTATGAAAATAATAGTGAAGATGATACATAAGCTTGTGGTTTGGACTTGATTTAGGTTTTTTCATACAATCCTTCTTCTTGTGGGCAATTTAACCAAAGTGAAATCATTCTAGACTACTTTTTGGATTTGGAGGAAGATTCCTTGATCCTACCATCGAATTCTGATCCATATTCCCACCTGGAATAAAAGTGTACCTCTTTCTTTTGATCCATGTGTTAGAGTTTCCACTATTCCCCCTGGGTACCAACATGATTCATCTTCCTGTATCACCCATGATATCACTTTTAGTGACTTATTATCTCTTCACCATTTTTATTTAATCCCTTATAATTAGCACTACAATTTGGAAATGAATTTCTTACCATAAGAACGAATAAATGATTTATGCCTTCAAGGATGCACTAGCCGTGAGCTCAGGTGAAAATAACTCTCTGTTCCCAAACATAGAGGCATATTCAATCACCAAAAAATTCTCTATGCTCAAAAGAATAAATACATTATTCACATTATTATTAAAATACAAGGGTTGAATTTTTTTAACCAATGCCTCAAAACCCTCGCATGTCATACCTTGGTCTGTTCCAGCATAGACTACCAACTCCCACCACTAATGTGAATGATATTCTAACATGCACTTAAATAAATTCACATTTAACTCTTCCAGTGTTCCCTAGAAATCAAATATCTGATTCATCCAGTTCAACCTTTCTTGTTCCCTCTTTGGCTTCGAATCAACATGAAACAAATGGGGGGTTTCTAATCCTAAAACTAAATTGTGTGATCCACATGATTTATCTCATCAATTATATTCCTACTATACAGAGCTAGGAAAGAAATCAGTATGCTCTAAACTAGTGTTTGGTTCACATGGGGTGTATGAGCAACCTCATTTCCTCTAGCATCCTTCATGTGATCTCTACGAAAACTACCTGGTGTCATTTCTGTCCAGACAACTCAAATACCCAATGTCTCAGTCTTGAGTAACTAAAGGCTTAAAATTTCAAATTATATCACATTTCACCAATACCAAACATGCTTTCCAAAATTTATATTTTATTCATGTTCAGCAATATTTGATAAAATTATATATGTATTGAAAATCGAACAATTTAAAAAATACCACAACCATTAACTTTTCAAAACCATACATTGGAATACTATATCCATATTATTCAAATATAAATACATTTATATCATAAACATAAATCCTGTTTCAAAATGAAATATGAAACATTAGTGGGAAAACATTTCAACCATTCATTCCATACTCATCTCATTGGCTACACCATCTAAAATAAGCTCACACTCATATAAGTGTTTTCAAAATACATATGTCCTCAGCTCCCTAATATCCTAAATTTCAATATAAAAGGGTTAGATACTTCCTTTTTATATTACAAATTTCGCGTTATGACAATAATACTCCATTCGACCATTCTAAATCAAGGAATAGACCACGAACATATGTCAACTCTAAGACTAACAACGAATTACATCACAGAACAAAACAAACATTACATGAAACTTATGGACTAAACAAGATGATATAACATGTATCATCCCTCTCCTCCTCATTGTCTTCAATTGAGGCAGTGGTTATACCAATCATAAGGCAACATCCCCATGGTTACAATAGCTACAAATAAATGTCAAGGAATTCATGAATGGTTAGGGACCATTTTCCCATGTTGAATAAATGAAACAAACCAACGATCCAAAACTAACCACAACTACATAATGCATGCCAAAATGTAATCCATTATAATAAATTATTGAGAGACAACCATAAACACTAAAATTTCATAACAATTCCCTAATACAATTAATACTAACCATAATAATCAAGAATCTGAGTACCAAGAAGATGAATAAACAAAAAACCCAAAGTGTCCATGACACCACTCCACAACTCCACACCAATATCCACGCTCCATGAACAACAATACCAGCCCAGCCATAGGATGAACCATTAATTGAATGACATGATATTCTATTTCCAATGTATTGAAATAAAGCATATTCAAAAGAACCAAAGTTACCTAGTAGGTTTGAGTAATAATACACTTTAGGTTTCCCCAAATAACATCCCTACATACTCTAGTAATAAGAACACATTAGAAAAATTATATAAAATAATTTATATAAATATATTAAAATAGTTCAAAAATTAATAATAAACCAAACACATACATACCCAAAACAATAAACCCAAATCAAAAAAAAATCCCATGGAAAGAATCCAACCAATGAAAATAAATATTTCATTAACCAAAATACCCTTTCACAATGTCAAACCCATTAAAATGAGCATGATTTCACATATATCCCATCCATGTTCCAAAGTTACAGACATGTACCCTATTGTAGTGAAATTGTTGACTGTGGAACTTTACATCCAACATTTCCCCCTTTTTATTGTTATACATCATTCCCACATTCTAATCCTTTATAGTGGATCATCATGCCCACTATTCATCCCATACAACCCATGACTATACCACATAATCCAACATTTAAAAATATTAATATATATATAATCCAATTCATCAAAAAATTTCCAAAAGAAAATTAACCCATTATTCACCATAGAATTCAACTTATCATTAAAAACAACTTCAATAAATCACCAATTTATTGAAACCTCCCTTAATACATAATTCACGTTAAAACATAATTTAATGAAAGAAAATTATTATTAATAAAAAATTTTAAGATACCAATTTCAATAAATCCACCATGCCACTGATTTTATTATGAACATTTTAAAATCCATCAAAAAGAACATTTCACATCAATAAACCATTTTCCAAAATATCCTCAAATCTTCAAAATATGGTTTCCCAACAAGTTTCACACAAAAAATTCAAAAAAAATATCATGGAAAAGTAATTGATTTTATATTATTCCATATAGTTCTAGAAAAATTGAGTCAAGAGAGAAGCAACCTCTATTAAGATTTGGTGAAATCAACCCATCGCACAACGACAAATGAAAAATGGGTGAAACATCCATGAAAACCCCTTATATATATTTTCATACCATCAACAAGTCCAAATCTTGTCATTTTATAAAAAACAACCCAAAATCTACATGTAAAAGTTATAGATATAGAAAATTGAGAGGGGGAAATCTATAACTAATTAAATCCATGAAACTAGAAAAAGATTTGTCTTAACAAATGTGAAAAACCCGTGCCACTCTTAGAAAACCCTTCAAAACGCCTCCATTTGTGAGTGTAATAGGTTCCATAACCCCTGAGAAGGGAAAATCCTATGTGGCGATCATGTGGGAGAGAAAATGGGTGCCTTAGAAATAATCCTGAGAGATTATGTTTTTAAAGCCACAATTTTTAATTCCACACATGATTAACTCCCATGATTAGATGAATCATGCACAAACCATGTGAAAATTGATATATCGATGTGTTCTCCACACGGTTGCATCATATGGTCAGTCTAAACATACACGAACAGTGTAGAAGCCATCTATCTCAAGTAGGATGGTTTACATGGGATGACTGTAAAGTTGGGATAATGTGCTCCCTAACCATTTGGATACCCTATTTCCTCTTCCCCATAGTTCCCCTTCCCCATAGTGCACAATTACCTAGGAATATATCACGGTTAACACTGACCATTCTCAATACATTAACCCCTAAAGAATATTCATAACCTTTCAAAAACCATTCAAAACTCTCCAAAACATTAATTAACCACATTAAACACATAAAATGGAATAAATAATGGTTTTATACCTCTAATAGAGGGTACTACAATAGAATGTCATTATTTTGTGTTTACTTTTAACCTTTTTTATATTTTTATGTATTTATGTATTTATTTGTTAGTGATCATTATAAAGCTTTATTTCATTATAAGTGTTTATTTGATGTCCAAACATATTAATTGTTTTGGTTTTCATTATGGATGATTCAGGAAAATTCGTTGTTTGGATGTTCTATGTAGATCCTTTGGTAAATGAACCAATGTGTGTAACCACTTTTACATGGGTGAAGTCATTCGATAAGGATTTCCCATTGATTACCAAGAACTGGTATCCTTCACAAAGGAACAGAGAACTCCAATTGCAAGGAGTAATAATCTAGGTCATGTAACAAGTTGAGTTGGCCTAGGTGGGATTACGAAAAATTTATTTTAAAATAGGAAAAATATGAATCTATTTTCCATTATAATTTTAAAACTGAATTTCAATGGGATTTGAAGGATATAGTGAAGGAAACAATTCAAAAGAGTTAATCTTAAAATATATAAGAGTATTATATAAATTATTTGTTTGATATTGATTTGGATCACGAATGTTTTGATGAAGTGTTATAAAAATAAAAAATAAAATTGAAACACTAGAGGATGGTTGACCAGCTTATTGATGTGTGATAAAATGTGTTGGTAATTTTTTTTTGAAGATTAATATTATAGAATTCAGAAAAAAAATGTTATTGTATTTAAAATGTCAATTAATAAATATTTAAAAATAATTAATAAACATAGTGTATATACAAAAAATATCAAATAAACTTTTTTGGAAGGTGTTCTTACTAGCATGTAGTATTTTTATGTTGAAACAATATCACATAATTTGAAGAATAAACTAAAATTTATAAAATTCATCAAATTTTTATTATAGTGGATCTAATAAACATCTACACATTATAAAAATCTATATCTAATAAGATAATGAAATTGATGAATGTTAAATGATTTGATTAAAAATTTTATTTGACTGATAAAATACCTAAAAATAAGATTAAGAGTAAAATTTAATTTGATATATAATCTTTTACAATAAAAAAAATAATGAAATATGGAAATACAAAAAAAAAATTGAATTTAAATCTTGATTTATTGTATTGAGGAATATTGAAAACCATAATAACTATACACATTCCAGAAGAATTCTATGTGGACGTGAAAAGATATGTTCCCAAATAATGGTTCATTTTCATGATACCTGAGTCACAATATTATCAATAATAATGGGGTGTGGCTTTTTACAGGGATATATATTCAGGATTCCAAAAATGAGGAGTGGATCATATCGTACACATTATGGAACATAATTTATTTATTGATATTTTTTTCCATATTTTTTTTATATAGTTCTTGTTTATGAATGACTAGATCAATTAAAAATAAACCAATTAGATGCTAGAGATGATTAGAAATGAATGTCTAGTAGATCATATCATTGAGGAATACAATCACTTCATTGAAAGAATTCGTTGATTTTATCACTAATTATGTTGAAAAGTGTGGGTATCTATCTTATATATCCTCTTCTCAAACTATATTTTTATGGAATAAAAATAAATAGCCATGGAATTATAACTTCACAAAAATCATTCCGATTGTCATTAATCGAAAAAAAAAACAATTACTATTGATATTTCTTATCCCATATGATAGAAAATTCACATGTATGAAGAAATATAGTGTTTTTTGTTGATGAACTGGTTGGTATTGTGAATTAAAAAGTATTAATGATCATGTTAATATTAAAAAGATATATATATTAATGAATTTATAAAAAAAATGTTATTTTTGTGGTTGTACATTGACATAACCACTTGGGAGATATTCAATATTTGTACTCAAGATAAGAATTCATCTTAAATCATAACTGCTTCCAGAATATTAGAAAAAATATAAACTCTTTGGTATGGGTATGGGGATAAATATTCAGCATTACCAATTTAACAATAATTAAAATTCATGTTTTCTCACAATGTAATAATAAAACATCTTGTGGAGTGTCTGAATTATACTTATTGATTATAAAACTTAGTAGAATCTATTAAAAAATAATTATACAAAAAACATGACTAATCTAAAAATATATATTGTGAAGCAATGTAATAGATGAATGAGATTGAATATTGTGAGAAATCACAATAAGGAAAATGATGATATCTTTACACATGCAACTTAATTTATGGATAATATTGTTTTTATTTTATTTAAATAAAAATTAAAAATGAGAAAAAAATATTTCACTATTTCATGGATGATTACAATTGGATTAGTCCTATATTAAAAATGAATTATAAAAAACATGTAAGTGGACGTAATAAAATTTATAAGAGTTAATTTAAAAATAAAATTCGGTGTATTATTTAAGTCATTATACCATAAAAACTAATGGTGAACACCTGTATTGAGGGGTGAAATATAATGATAAAATTATATCAAAGATAATGATTCATTGGGTAGAACTCGACAAAAAAGACATTTTTTTAAGTGGTGATTAATGATAATAAAAATAATGGTAATACATTATTCCTAGATATTTTTAGCTCACAAATCATGTGACAATAGTTGGTGTAAGTGGTAGTGTACACATAAAACGAGAACCTGTTAAATTATAGAGAAATATTAAACCATTAAATATGAAATATAATAGGAATAAAACACAAAATCGTAAAAAAAAATTCAAGGAAAATTTTATATTCACTGTATTGATTGAAATAAATGAATATATTGTGATTTTAAATAAAATTATCATTTCAATGATTTTAAAAATAGATTATATAGTATAAATTTATTAATAAGTTTCATGGGATATTACTTCACTGAAATATTATTTCAGAGGCTTAGGAATATATAGGAAACAAATTTATAAATTATGACATGGGATAAATATTTTATGTAGAATATACTAAAAATTAAATTCTGATAGGATAATAAATCTCAAAAAATGATAAATATTTGAAGGTTTAATTTGAAGGAAATTTTGATTTCATTATTGAATTTCATTAACAAAAATGAGATAGAGAAAATGATAAATTCGGGAGTTAAATGTCATTTGAAGAGAAACTACACCAATCCAAACTCAATGGATGAATTGTATTTAGAATAATATTATATAAATTTTATTGGATCTAATATCATTTAATAAGGTGGAATGAAATTGATTATGGGTCAAGACAATTGATAACGAGCTAGATCAAAAAGAAAATGATTAATAACTAGAATTTTTTAATTAACTAAATGATTAAAATGCTTTCCCCTAAAATTATATTTCAAGAATAAATATGATGACTATAAAAAATGATTCATTATTAATCTTGGATGGTTTCTAAAGGATATTTTGAAAAAAAAAATCTATATATTTCAAAGCGTTGTTCTCATTGGCATAGAAGCTTCTCTTAATCCATCAGTTCATTATTATTATTATACAAATATGTTTCTCGATATAACAAATGAATGTGAATATAAAATTATTTAATAATTTACATGATATTAAATTTTATATTCAATAACATTTATGCTTTCATATAAGTTATCATAATGTAATGGTATTTTGTTTGAAGAATTCATTTTGTGGCTTAATAAAAGCTCCATGAACATAGAATGATAATTCAAATTATTAATTAATTAATATTGTATTTTGGAGATGTAGTGTTGATTAAATATCTATGGAAAATTTTCTTATTAAAAGTATTTCCATGTATATTCTAATATGATAGATTTTTATAGAAGAAAATATCAAATATATGGAAGTGTTAGAAACAAATGATATTTTATGAATTTTATATTTTAATAATAATATAAATTACATATTCTCATATGATTTAAGTCAATCTAAAGAGTGAAAAAATACTTATTACACAATAAAAAAAATCAAAGGACCTGGTAAAAAAACAATAAATTAAATAATATATTTATAACTCCAATATTTATAAGGAATATTTTTAAAATTAATGTGTTTGTAAATGTTACAGATCTAATTTATACATGAGGATGACTATATTGTTATTATACCATACCATTTCATGGTTGAGTAAATATAATAATGAAAAATAAAATTATAATTTAAATAAATCCCAATAAAACCTTTCACAATATTAAAACATTTCCTCATTTACACTCATATGACTCATAATAATTTATTGATATTTTATATATGAAATTGTAAAAAGATATTTATATATTCAGATTATTATGGGACAAATGTTTTTTGAATGGTCATATTTGAATGATTTTTTATTGAAAACAATTTGTGATCTATGACCAAAAATGAATAATATTATTTAATTATCATATCTAATGTATTATAAATTTCATTATTAATGGATTGTAATTAACTAATTTGGATGAAGAAAAATGTCGATGTTTGGGTAATGTGGTTAATTCTTCTTTGGTTATATTTTTCTAGAAATATTGTAATTGAAAAAATGATTAATCTGGAACAGTATTCACACATGAAAATAAATTTAAATACATTAATATTTTTATAATGGAAATGTATTATAAAAATTATTCAATATAAATAACATTGGAATACAAAATCAATTGTCTATCCTATTTTAGAAATATATAATATAAGGACACAGTAATAAACATTACATAATCTTGAATTAAGTTAATAATTCACATTGAGGATCTTTTTTAGGTTTGGAGTTTTAGATAATTAAGCCATAACTATTACATTACAGCTAAAAAATTGAAAACTAGACACATCATCCCGGTTTCCATTATTTCATAAAATATTAAGTCTTAAAAAAGAAACATGTTTAGTTAAATGTTTTATACAAAATGAATTTTCTTTGATCCCATCCATGACCCTATTCATCTTTATGTCTAGTGAAATTTTTTTAAAAAAATGGGATGAGCATAAAAATCTCAGTATGGGATATAAAATAAGGAACGGAATCATTAACCCATCAATTAAAAAACAATGAAACCCTACTTTTCAATCATAACATACCTCTTGAAATCATTATATTAATAAATAACAGACTTAAACCATAAATCATAAAGGTAACATGGGGCATCCATATCAAACTTACACTACAGCTTTTACAGATACATTGGGATTCACTCTTCGATTAACTATCATAGTATATTTTTTAAATCTCTTTGGAGAAACATTATCGTTTACCACTTTCATGTTACCCAATATATTGGAGAGCTATCTCGAGCTAAACCACCATATGTTTATCACGGAACCACCCGTATAAGTGAAAAATTCTCAATAACCATAACATATTATTAACACATAAAACAAGAATTTAGTAAAGATAATAGTTTCACATTTCAATCATAATATATCATTTCATGATATTGACATAATCAATGCTTTATCAAACCATTTTCTAACACATTTAAAAAAATTAATAAAGATATTTTTTGAATCATAGTGTCCCATACCACTTTGAAGCTTTTGAAAGAAATTTTAATTTCCAAACATTCTCAACCAAATATATAAATCCATAAAAACAATTTTTAAAACACATGAATTAATGAAAAAATATTATAATATTAAATCATTAAGACAATTAAAACAATATTTTAGTTAAAAAGCTCATAACCCAATGAGATACACATGAATGGAAATATTTGAATAATAAAATTAATAAAATATTTTAATATCATGAGAATAAATAGATTCTAGGTATAATATGTCATAGGGTATTATATACGCCATATACGATTTTATTGGTGTATAATAATGAATAAGTTTCAATGGAATGTAAATTGAGATAAAGTCCCTTGACAAGATCATATCCTTAGATTAAGGACAACACAATGACATAATTATGTGTGAAAAAAATACACAAAATATAAGAGAAAATTAATTGAAAAACAATCTTATGTAATTCACTCATATTTATAGCACAACATAAAAAAATGTATAAGTGTTACCCAAAGAATTGAAATTGGGTTAAGAAGTTATTTTGAAAAAATTCGATAGCCTAACGGTGTCACATTAAAATTAAGAAAATGAGTTCATGAGATATAAAAGGGTCTCTCATCACATGGATATAAAATTTACAGTAATAAGGATATAGAATATCATATCCTATATTATGAAAATGTAAATTAAAAGACATTAAATAAATCTTTAACAAAAAGAGTACGGTAAAAGGTTCCCTTACAGATTTAGTAATTTAGAAAACATATTCCACATGAATTAACGAGCATAAAATGATGATGTAAATTCCCATAAATTAACATATATTAAACACATAATACAATAATGGTAAGTACATTCTCCTCAAAAAAGTAAATAGTGGAAAATATAGCATGAATTTCACGAGACTAAAAAGTGAGATGAAAACCGCTTACCTCATATTCGACATGACTCGTATGTTTTATGATATTCTTAAATAATAATCATAATTTAACTAATACTTAATTAAGAACCTTTTTGAAGTTTATTTTTTCATTTATATAACATATTATTTTACTATAACAATTAGTTAATTATTTGAGTTCATATAAGACATTTTTTCAAAGTACGGAACATTACTAAAAAAATAAACTTGTTATAATTACCAATTGTCCATGTTGTCAAAAGTACATTATCTCCATTATTATATTCATGATTTACATATCTTATATGTCATTTATATCCAGTGAATATGTATTTATAATATTAGATATCATTTAGTGTTATGAAATTAAACACAATGTTCATTGAGACGGTATGATGTAGGTGCGCATGAAAACTACTTTTAATTTCTAGTGTATATTTAAAAGAATGAAAACATAATTATAAATAGGTATATTATAATTAAAGTATGATATATATGTTATATAATTTAATTAAATACATACTTTATACATTCCACGTATGACATGAATGATTCATATCACTTTGAGGGGGTGGTAGTCCGGACTTTGTCAAATGAGATTATCATATTAACCCATTGTGGAAACCATAAAGCTGTGAACTAAATAAAGAATAGAAATGTATATTAAAAATATAAATATAATATATATCTTATTTAAAAAAATTTCCATCTTATTGGACACCATAAGAGCTGGTAGGATATTATTTAACATTCATTGTTTCGTGACACATTAATTCGTCGTCCACAGAAACAATATGTTCTTTACCCATTATATAGTGGTTTGTATATGGGTAGATAAAATCCTTATCAAATCATAAAATCCAATATATTGATGATATTGGTGTTATTATAAAATAAATTAATAAAAAAATTAGGGTGTTGGAGGAGTAAAATAAAATAAAAATGTCAGAGAAGTTGTTACCATTAAATAGTGACACTCCCATTGGTTTGAACGAAGATGATTTATTGAAGTGCCTTATGAGTAAATTAATGTCTATAGGTGTAAGAGAGGGATCTTGAGATATTTTTTTATCAGATGGTGGATGTTCCAAGTGTCTTTAGAGGTGTGATTAATGGGTTAAAAGTTAGTGCTTTTTATAATAGGGAGGATCGGCACTTTAGAAATGTTTGAAAATATTATTTTATTGTATAATGATTTTAGGTTTCTAAAAGTCACAAACATATTAAAGTCATTGTTAAGATGACTTTGGTTCGAAATAAAATCATCCAATTAGAATTGGACAGTGTTTTGATATCTTTTTAATCAATATAATCTTATTTATTTAACTCATTCATTAATGTGGTTAACACTGCGTCATTATTGTGTGACAAAAATATTATTTAATAGATGTCTAAAAATTATTAAAAAATAAGATAATGTATTAAATCATTTTATCTTTCAAATTAATATTTATAGTCGATGTGATAACAAATATAACCCCATGTATGAATTGATTTACTAAAAGATATATGTTTTTGTCATTTTTGGCAACACTTTAAATTAATTAATAAAAAGTACTATTATCACTTTTAAGTGGCCCCATGGGGTCCCAAAATAGACCCAAGGATTCCAATTGTAATAAATTCCTCATCCAATGGTATTATGACACATGTTAGAATAATTTAATATTATTATAATAATATTATTACCTTGAATTACCCTGTTTACATTTAACCCCGGTTAATAAAAGTTCAAAGTTTCTATTCACAAAAAAATTATTTTCATCTTATTGAACAACATTTTACATTATGATAACTTAAATTTATGTTATATATTTTAAATTAAATTCACGGAAGTGGTAAAATTTCATTTAAATGAAAATATCGATTTTTTAACTACTACTCAGTGTTTTCACTATTCATAAAAAATTAAAGGTTTTCAGAAAAGTACCAAAAATTCAGCCTAAGGTATATTTGATAATCCAAATTCAAAAATGATTTGTATTTTAACTAATTAAAATCATTGATATTTAATTAATTAATTTAAAATTAATTCATGTTGTCAAAACAAATGGCGTGTTTCTTATAAAAAAATTACTATCAAAAGATTGACATTTTTTTGTTCAATTTCAAAGTGGAATTACATTCAATGACCAAAATTGGATTAAATGGTAAAAATATAATTTTATTATACATTAAAAGTAATTAAAAACATAATATAACCATAAAAATAAATTATATTAAAATATAGTTTTGAATTAAGATACAATATTTTTCACTATTCATTAAAAAAGTATTTGATCGGAAAAATACAAAAAAATACCCAAAGTAAATTTTGATGCCCCAATTCTAATGAATAATTTTATTTTGATAAATTAGACAATTTTGTTTTGCTAAATATATATTTTATGAGGGTTCTCCATCAAAAGGTGGTAAATCGACCGTTTAATGAATATTAAATTATTTGTGCTGAAAATTATTTTCATTCACATTTTAATCCTCTAAATTTTATTTGGTAAATAAAAAATAATTAAGAATCATGTTTAATTACAATATGGTTATTTCTGTTCATTCTCGCCAATAAATATATTAGGTGTTTACTACATTTTAAAATAATATTATATTTTTATTTTTTAGTATGACCCAACGTTGTGTGAAGCGTAAGATTACAAAGTAAACCATTTTTGAATATAAAGAACTCCATCGATCAAAGCATCCCCTTTAAAAATAAATTAATATTTAATTCACAAATATTAATAAATATTAAAATTTATTATTCATTATATACTTTTGATGTTACATATTTCCCCACATTTAGAAATTACGTCCATGCAATATTAAAATTGGGGTTGGAAACTTCTTTAAAAGTCTTAAATCAGAAAAAGAGTCAATAAAACAATCACATTAAAATAAATAAAGATATGTTTAAAGGTCACCCAAGATAACCCATACTAGGATTTCTTGAAAACATAGATATAAAGGAGAAACTAATTGTCAGGTTCTGATGGGGAGTGATAGAAAACCTGATTAGAAGAAATTTAACCACTAGAAAATCATAAACTTGTGATAGGATAAAAAGTCTTTGGTTTCCAAGTAGGAAAAGTAAAAAAGAAAAAAAAATATTTGTTTTATGTTCTATTTCATAAAGTGGATATTTTTTATGACCTTGAATTGGGGCAAAATAAAATATTCTTACTTTTCATGTAGAGTTTGATCATTTTATATGATTCTAACAAAAACTCATCTTCACTCCATATGATGGGTGTTCAAGATGTCTTGATCACATCTGATGTGATATAATCAACTTCTAGAGAATCACATTTTCCAAAATAAGATGAAGTATGTATTTTCCCTATCTTTAGACATTATCCAAAACAAAAATGGTTAGTACAAGATCTGATAATCAAAAAAATGGATAATCCTTCAAAAAAAATTATTATTTCAAATCTAAAATGTTTGACAAACAATACCCAATGTTAAAAAAAGACCATTCAATGAATAATTATCCATTAAATTATTCAATGTAATCCAATCTAATATTGAAACCCAACAGTCATAAGGATTTAATTACATAGTCTTCCACTTTTGCTCTTAACATTTATTTCCAAATAACATCGACTACTCTTAATGTCTCATACTGAAGTGTAATTAACCTAAAATAATATTCTCTATGATAGGAAAATATTATCCATAAATATCCCAAATAACCAAACTTCCACAATAAAAAAATAGAATCTTCAAAATAAAATTTCAACCGTTACTCCCCAAATACGATCCCATAGTATTCTATTTTCCATAAGCATACAATGTTCCCAAAAGAGAGAACATCTTCCGAAATAACATTTATCACATAATCACCAAAACATTTTCCTATAATATGTATATCGATTTGATAATGCATAAGTTCCAAAAATCAACATATTCTTCCACAATAAAATTTAACTAATGTAATAACAAAATCAATCAAGGGACATCACGTAGTACAGTGGTATGAGATGCACCTTTGTGACCTTTCGGTTTTGGGTTCATTTCCCATGTCCTTTCCGGACATGACGGGATGTCACCCATCTAACGGGTAGTCCATTTTAAAATACTAAAAAATAACCCTAACATATTTTAACCTCAAAGGATGTATTATACCTTTCATTTTCATCGCAAATCAATAATACCTCATTATATTAATGAAGACCTATATATATGGTCATTTTTTTATTTAACCTCTATATGATAATGTAAAACTATTCCAAAAATAACAAACATCATACCATGATCATTGTGTCCACATGGTTTCATTGTGATCTTGTTCACGAAGGTAAAAGGTCCTTCCATTGAAAAACTGAATTAGATATCCTTAAAAATAATTTTCATCCATCATCCAAATACACCTTTTAAAAAATGGGTCATATGGGTGTTCACTAGATACACGTTTCAAAAAATAATAATTTTTAACAAATAATTTCAAAACAACTGATAATGAATTCTATTTTTAAAACAGTCTGATAGCGTTTTAGATGATTCTTTCAATCAATGGTCCTTTTAGAACACAATAAGTATGTGATGAAATACTATAATTTAAAAGAGAAAACTAAATTGTTTGCACAAGGGTCTCCTTCTTTAGCACATTTTTCAAAATCATAATATGCTTCCAAATCTGGTGATAAGGTAATATATTTGAATATTCCATGATAATTTATTTTCCTTATTTGAATATAAGAGAAAATTTTGAAATAGGATTTGATTAAATACAACCCGTGATCAACAATGATATAGAGGTATATTGGAGGTGTTTGATATATCAACAAACTTCTTGCAAGTGAGTTGTATTCTATAAAATGGTTCACAATCATCTGAAATGACTTTGCAATAATTATGGCAAGTATTTCATCCAGAAGATACAGGAATGTCGTATGAGTTCTTCCTCCTTACATTTTTACTAGACAATCCTTGATCTAAAAAAGTAATAAAAAATTATTTAACTTAATGGGTAGACATAGAGACTAACCTTGTTCTTAATGAAAACTCCTAATCTATAAAGTTGTCAAAACCGACCTCTGATGCCAATGATAAGGACCCAACCATAAACATTATATAATCATGAATTATGTTAATAACTCATATTGATGATATTTTGAAGTTTAGAGTTTTATAGAATTAGGCCATAACTATTACATTACATCTCAAAAATTACAATGTAGACACTTCGACCCAATATCCATTTTTTAATTAAATAAAAATCTCAAAAAAGAAAAATTTATAGTTCCATGTTTTAGAGAGTGTAAATTTTCCATGATCTCATCCATGACCCTATACTTCTTTATGTCCTATGAAAAAAATTTCAATAACATGGGATGAGCATAAAAATCTGAGTAAGGGTTATAAAATAAGTAAAGGAAACATTAACCCATCAATAATTACAAAACAATGAAACCATACTTTTCAATAAAAACATTCCTTATGAAATCATATGACTTATGAAAAACAGATAGAAATCATAAATCATAAAGGTAACTTTGGCATCCATTTCAAACTTACATTGTTTCTTTCACAACTATATAAAGAGTTACACTTGTAATTCCCATCATAGTATATTCTATAAATATCTTAGAGTAACATTATTGTTTTCCTCTATCATGATACCCAATGCATTGGAGAGCTATCTTGGTTTCACCCACCCTAGTTTTATCAAGGAACCACCTGTATATGTGAAAAATTCCCAATAACCATAAGATATACATAACACATAAAACAATCATTTTGGAAATATGACATTTCAAAATTGAAATCCCAATATTTCATTTCATTATATTGACATAATAAATGCTTTATCATACCTTTTTCAAACCCATTTAAAACATTAAATAAAGAGATTGTAGAATCAAAGTTTCTGACACCACTTTGATGGTTTTGATAGAAATTTAAGTTTCCAAACATTGAGATCAATATAAATAAATCCTTAAAACTATTTTTAAATCATGGGAAATATTAAAAATGATTTATAAGAATAAATCATTAAAACATTTAAAATGATATTTTAGTTAAAGAGTTCAGAACCAAATGAGAGACGCTTGAATACAAATATTTGATGCAAAACAATAATAAAATCTTATAATAACATTAACATTAGGAGATTCATGATATAATATATCAATGGGTAGTATATACCCCATATAAAAGTGAATTGGTGTATAACAATGAATAATTGTCAATGAAATGTAAATTTAGATAATGTCTCGTACAAAGATCATATTCATAGATTAAGAAATAATCGAGGAAATAATTATGTGTGAATAATGATAATACACCCAATATAAGAGTAAATTAATTGTAAAACAATAATAGGTAATTCAAACATATTAATATCACGACATAATCATGATGTATATGTTTCACCCAATGAATTGAAATTGGGTTAAGAGGTTCTTTTACAGAAATTTGACAGCCTAACGACGTCGCTTTAAAATTCAGAAAATGTGATGATGAGAGAATATATGATCTCTCATCACATGGACATAAAATGTACAGCAAGATTTATATAGAAGAACATATTCTAACATATGAAAATAGAAATTAAAGGACAAAAAATATTCATTAACTAAAAGAGTATGGTGAAGGGTTCCCTTAGTAATTTGGTAACTTACAAAACATATATCACATAAAATAACATTCATAAAATGAAGATGTAAATTTCTATAAATTAAAATATATTAAACAAAGAATACAATCATGAGAAATAAATATACCACACATAAAGAAATATTGTAAAATATAGAATAAATCTCATGGGAATAAAAAGTGAGATGAAAACCCTTTACCTCGTGTCAGACTCGACTCTTATGTTATGTGTCCTTCTTGAATAATAAACAGAAGTTAATTTATAATTATGTAAGGTCCTTTAATTTTTATTGTTTTTTCTATATTACTTATTACATTTCTATAACAATTTTTTAATTATTTGAGTTCATATCAGACATTTTGTCGATGTTCGGAACTTTAGTTAAAAATGAACTTGTTGTAATTACAAATTGTCCATGTGGAAAAAAGTCAATTATATCCTGATTGATATTAATGATTTAGATATCATTTATATCATATATATATATATCCTGTATTAATGTATTTATAATATTCCATATCATTTGGAGTTAAGAAATGAAATGCACCGTTCATGGAGACGGAAAGTCGTATGTATGCATGGACGCTACATTCATTCCTATTTTATATTTAAATGATTGAAAACATAATTTAAAATAGTTATATTATAGTTATAGTATAATATCTATGTTATGTAATTTAATTAACTCAATTTTTTATACATTCCATGTATGGCATGAATGAGTCAGATCACTTTGTGGGGGAGGTTGGCCGTACATCCTCAAATGAAATTATCATATTTATCTATTATGGAAACACTAAAGGAATGACATAAATCAAAAATAAAGAATTATATGGAATAAATAAATATAATATATATCACATTTAAATATAGTTCCATCTTATTAGACACCATAATAAGTGGTGGGAGATGATTGAAGAAACATCGTTTTGTGAGGCAGTAGTTCACTATCCATAGAAATAGTATGTTCATTACCCATTTGATGGAAGTGTCTGTAAGTTTGTTTTCAATTTTTAAAATATAAAAAACCTAGTATTTTTAGAATACTGGTTTTTTTAAAAAAATAAATAAAAATAGTTCATGGGTTGGAGAAGTAAAAAAAAGAACTTAAGAGAAAGTGTTACCTTTAAGTCGGGTAACTCACTTCCTTTGAACGAAAATGATTTTATGAAGTTACATTTTCGTAAGGTAAAGCCACTAATTGGAATAGAGAGATATTTAGATATTATTTAGGTAGATTATAGACGAT
The DNA here is from genome assembly GCA_963277665.1 of Viscum album. Taxonomy (NCBI): domain Eukaryota; kingdom Viridiplantae; phylum Streptophyta; class Magnoliopsida; order Santalales; family Viscaceae; genus Viscum; species Viscum album. The sequence continues at coordinate 1,160,641,910 of OY728120.1, read as the reverse complement.
CCAAGGGTCTTTATAGGTGAGATTAATGGGTCTGAGGTGAAGTATTTTTATAAGGGGGGAGGGGATATATAGGAAAGTTTGAAAATATTATTTTTTTATATAATGATATAAGTTTTAAAAAAGTCCAAAAATTATTAAAGTGAAAGATAAGATGACTAATTTTCTATATCAAACTATAATTTAATAATTTTAAAGGTTTTTAAATTTTTTTTATTCTTTATAATCTTATTTATCTAAATAATTCATTAATGAGGTAAACACTGCCTCATTATTGTGTCATAAATAAGTTTATATATATGAAGTCTAAAAATTAAAAAACAGTTACCATGATGTAGGAAATATCTTTAGAATACAAATGAATATTTATAGTCTAAGGGATCACTTATATAACCCCATGTAACAATTTATTTACTAAATGATATATTTTTAAATCATTTTTGGCAACACTTTAAATTAATTAATATAAAGTGCAAGTATCACTAATAATAGGATCTATGAGTTCCCAAAATAGATCAAATTATTCCCATGGTCCTAAATTTATCAACCAATAAGATTAGTACACAATTTAGTTTATTTTAAATTTATTATAATATTAATTTTACCTTAAATTCTCATATTTACAATTAATCGTGATAAATAAAAATCAAAAATTACTATTCAAAGAAAATAATTTTCATTTTACTGAACCGAATTATATTTACAGATAACAACCATGTAAGTTAGATTTTTGAAACATAATTCAAATAAGAAGTAAAATTTCCTTTAAATGAAAAAGGCGGGTTTTTAACTATTACTCAGTGTTTTCCATATTCATAAAAAATTGATTGTTTTCATAAAAATACCAAAAATTCAGCCTAATCAGTATTTGATATTATGAGTTCAAAAATTATGTATATTTAACCAAATTAAAAAAAATTAAGTTGAATTAATGAATTTAAAATTAATTCCCATTGTCAAAAAAGATTGTTTTTTAGGAAATAATATCTATGAATATATTGAGAGTGGTTTATTTTCAATTTCTAAGTAAAATTACTTTGAATGAAAAAAACTGGATTAAATGATAAAAAGAAAATCTAAATAAACTTTAAAAAAATTTAAAAAGGTAATATAACAATATAAATAAATTAGATTAAAACGCAGTTTGGAATTAAGATATTGTTTTTTCAATATTCTTTAAAAAATTAATTTTATTAGAAAAATAAAAAAAATAACCCAAAGAATATTTTAATGTCCTTACATTAAAGAATAATTTTATATTGTGAAATACAACATATAAAAGTTACAAAAACATGATTTAAATAGGGTTATCCATCAAAAGTCGGTAAATCAACCTTTTAATGAATAGTAGAGTATTTACGCTAAAAATTAGATTCATTCACATTTTAAGCCTCTAACATTTATTGGATAAATGTAAAAACATTTATGAAAAAATTTTAAACATAAATTGGTTAGTTTTGTTCATTGCATCCAATACAATGACTAGAAATTAAGTACTATTTAATATAATGTTATATTATTATTTTTCAGTATGACCTAACGTTGTGGGAAACATTTGTTTTCCATGAAACACATTTTTTCATATAAGGTACACCATCTAACATATCATCCTCTTTAAAGTAAAAATAATATTTAATTCAAAAATATTAATAAATATGAAAATGTATTGTTTTTTATTTAATTGGTATGTTATATACAACAACATTGATAATTGACAAGAATCATCAGTATCTTGGTATTATACCACCTCCCAGAACATAAGGTGGTTTGTTGAATCCCCTAAAGTTATTTTTGTTTATTTATTTCATTTTTTTATTATTAAATGAAAAATATATCATTTTTTAATATTTTATAAATTCATCAAATTATTTAAATTACTGAATATTAGGAAAACACATGACAATGCTATATGATAATGTATATCAATAAGTGGCCAAAAAGTTATTCTATCACATAATGATTTAGAGATATAAATTATTTTCAGTAGTAGTCATATTTGTTAAGAGAAATGGGAGTTATAATATATATGGAATAATATTGGTGGATAATGAAGAAAATGTGCGTCATAAATATTTTAATTGTAATTAGTCTTTCTGATAGTGTTGAATATTCATCATTTAAATGTAAATATTTATATAATTGGTATTAATATAAAATGTGTTAATTTAATATAATTATATTGGTACATTTTATATTTATGTCTATTTATTTCCCAATAGTATGACAAATCATGGATATTACGTTGGATTTTCTAAAAAATCATAGGGGATAATGTAGAAACCTAGGTTATTCATGAGGAGAGTGATATAATAATAGATCATAAAATGAGGGTTTTTTGGAATCATTAACATGATTTTTTATTGGGAATAAATTATAATTGGTTTCTTATGTCATTATAAAATCTTCTAATAATTTTGATAATTTTTTAGGAATTTTTATTGAAATTTTTTACAAATGTTAAAAATCAAGGAATAGTAAAAACATTTTGAACATAATATTTTTTTTGTTAATTTTTTACCTATAGAATAATTATTTAACTTTTTTTAATATTTTTACATAATTACTAATGTCAAAAAAATGGATGATAAAATTTGAGGTGATGGAGTATTTTGCATCAAAAACTAGATACTCACATAAAAATTTGATGGACTTGTGGAGAGAATGTTTTAGTATTTGATATATAATACCACAAATAATATATATTATTAAAAATTTCTTGAGGAATTGATAACACCATAAAATATTGACCACTTTACCCTTACACATATGTTACAATTGTCATTCACAATGTATTTATTATTCAAATTGGTTTATTATGATTTGAAATTAAACATCAATTGACCCTATGATGTGTTCACTAGAATATATTCATGGATATTTTTTTGATGTTATGTATTTGAAAAATTATTCTTATATGAATAAATGTACATGATTTATCCATGAATACATAATTCCACCATAATATTTTAAATTATTCATTAATATGAGGATTTTTAAAATATTATATAAATCAGACAATGCGATTTTTGTACATTTAAAAATTCATTAGGTTCATATTGTTTTACATCTTATAACTAAATTGAATCACATAACAATAGTACATATTAAATCTAAATATTAATAATAATATAAAATTTTAGATTATTGAATGGTTTACAAATATATAGAGGTAAAATTATTTTGTGGCAGAATGAATTCAATCAAAATGGAATTTTTTATGGACAATGAGGAAGTGGTATGTGGTAAAAAATAAAATTTTAATTCGGTGAATGATTGTAAAATATTAAAATATGGAGACCAAAATTAGAGGTAATTGTAATATAAAAATGTTTTCAAATAACTATTATATATTTTTAGTTTTTTAGATATTTCAAAATTATGATGTGATAAACATATAAGACCATTTAGAGATGTCAATGTATCTGAAATTAAATAGAATCAAAAAATACATTTTTTTGTTCATATTAATAATTCTCTATTCATTTCGAGTTAGGTTTGCAAAAAAATATATTTTCCTTCATATTATTATTCAGTAGTAAGAATGAGTGAACATACCATGGACTCAATAGTCATTTAATTATAAATATTGTCATCATGAAAATATGGTAATGCTTTTTAAGTTCATTGATGCATCATCTATGTATGATCATGGGATATATCCATTTATGATGAACAAAGGGAGTTCATTATGCTATAAAACTATTTTCCCTTATTTAGTTGTTTTTGATATTTTATTTTTTATAAAAGTTTAGGATATACTTTCAACCATATAAAATTCATCCATTCAATTAATAATATTTTGAAACCACAATTCATCACCATTGAAGTGTGATTTTGGAATTAAGGTTTCTCACACACACACAAAGTTACGTATATAAATGCGATAAATATTACAATTTTTATAAATATCAAACCTCAAAATGGAAATCGTAAATATGAAATAATTTTTTATACATATAATTATAGTTATATACTTATGTTTCATAAAGATTGTTATGAGAGAATTTCTGGAATTTTAAAATATTCAACATTGATGTTATGGATGTGGCGATTGATAACAATTTTGAACATATATATTTTACTCATATAATGAACTAATCATAATATTTCTATTTAGTAAGTTATTTTAAGATCTTAAAATGATGAAATTGTTAAAATATCATCTAATTGTTATCACTAAGGAATATTTTTGATTTTTTTAGTGAATGGGATGTTTGAGAAGACTCTAAAATGACATAAGATCCAATACATAAATATTATGACATTAATTTCTTAGTGTTTCTTCATGATATGAGGTTTCGATGGAAGTATTCTTGACATTAGGATGTGGGAAAACACTATTTGAAATTACTAGTCAATGGATTAATATCTGCAATTTTATAAGTATTATTTTTCGTGGCATTGAAAATAAATGTTGGATGTTATTATTCTAAATTTATTTTCAAGGTATACATACTAGATATACGATTTAAGTGTAATATAGTAATAATAATTACATTTATGTATCAATAATATAAAAAATGTGGATCATTATGACGTTAAAGTTATAAAAATCTAATGAAAAGAACATAAAATTTTATTGAAATAAAATGTATTAGATATTTAGAGAAATAGGGTATAACATATCAATAATTTCCTTATTTATTCTATGTTCATTGACATCAAAACAAAATATCTAAATCATTATATTATATGGTAATGTTAATTGATTTTTTTTCTATCTTAGTTTAAATTACATGTAGTTAGTGTATTTTGAATGCAGTATTGTGATTTCCATTTAATCATTCAAAATTTATTTATATGAATTTTAATATAAAAATAATTAAATATGAATTTAAATTTAAATTTATATGATTTTTCCAAAAGGTGTTAGGCAATGTGGTGAAACATATCATGATAATGGGTGTGATTATCATACCATTATATTTTTTTGGAACCATGCTGATCAACATCAAATATTACTAGTATTTTTTTATTCTTTTCAATCCATTTGGGATAGATAATATTTTTAAAAAAAAATATACTTCATTTGAAATTAAATGGAATAATGAATGATTTGTGTTAATAAAATTTCTTCTGCGTGTTTTGTAAATTTTTTACATATTAATATATATTTATTTATATGATGTTTCATTATGTATTTGAGTTAAAGGTATAAGAATAAGAAATTAATCCAATGCTATATAGCATATTAAGATTCTGATTTAATCTATTTTTTTAAGAACAAATGTGCTCACAATGAAAACCCATAAAATATATTTTGTGCAAATATTCGTGAACCACAATTCCACATAGAACCTAGTTGCTCATATAGTGAAAAAGGAGTTTGATGAAGTATATTTTTAGCATCATCACCGCATTGCATAATATTGATAATAGTGAATATAATGTGGCTCACAAATCCACTGGTGGAGTGAATATTATACCACATATAACTTTTCTTGGTAGTTTCTAGATATATTATGTTATGACTATATACATGTGGATTAGTGAAATTGATGTGGATTTCATAGAATCATAAATCTCTGGAAATCATGATGAAACATGCTAAACATATTTATAGTGAAATTAAAGAGTTATTTTTTCATCAAAATAATTAATACATCATTCAAATGAGTGGTCTTGGTGGAGATAATTAATGTGATATAAAGGATGTTTTGTATTGTCCCGATTTAATTGAAATGATTGCCTCCCTAGCATGGACTGACCATCAATTAATTATTGTAATAAAAAAATCTTATATATTATTTTCAATTATAGTACTATAAATAGATAATAGATATGTTCTTCATGGACAACACCCTTATGATGAACAATGTAAAATATATTAACAATAAATTTTAATACCATAATAAATTATTTATGTGGATTTGTTTCTAAATGAAATAGACATTACCTAGTAATACATATTGGTGACATGAGCCGGTGGAATCAAAACGAAAAAATAACACTGTCAATCACCACGTATATCTCAGGGTGTATCTGAATGCAATAAGTGATATCATAAATATCAGGTTCTTCAAATTAATTAATTCATACTGAATTAGGTGGGATAAAGAAAATTGATAATTATATGTTATTCCACATATTTAATTGAAGAAGCAATATCATTTTGATGAATAAAATGACATATCATTTGAGATCCCTTAGGGTGGAATTTATTTTTTCCAAACATTAGTTATTTTAGGTTATTGATTTAACAAGGATATTTATGACATAATATGTAATTAAAATTCTAGATGTAAATGAAAATTTTCAAATTTTTTATACTTCACATTTTACATAAAAATCACTATGAATATAATGTGTTTTACTATATGTAAATCCTTATTATAAAATTAGGAAAATATATATTAAGTTGATAGAAATGTGGACGAGAAAAAAACAGAAGTTTATATATAATAATTTCGATTATAGGAAAATGTTATATGATGAGAATGTTGATGTATTATTTATCAATCCCCTTAAAGTTATTGGAGCTATTCGTATGCATGGGGTTGAGATAAGGTATATCAATATTGATATGAATTCTTTTTTTTTTACAATTTTAACTTTATTCTAATAAAAAACACACAAATTTATGGTAATATTATTTTCCTATGAACCCCAAATATGATCTATTTTTTATTTCAGTTTTATTAAATATTAGTTAATATAGAAGTGAAATCATTTCATGAGTGTCTGTCGATGGAATTTTAATTCATGGAAAATGTAAATATATTTAACGTTTCCTTTTGAAATCAGATAATGATGATGAATATCACCGTCTTATGGATAGAAAATTCTAGAGATGAGAGGGTGGAATTAAATGAATGTTTCCCTTAGGTAGTTTTTACTATTATAAATATGGTAATAATCTTTATAAGTTATTGTGAAATTTTGATAATGAATAATATGTGGTTCATGGTTTACAAAACCTATGATGGATCTTCCCTCTATGTAGAGACTCCAAAAAAGGGAGTTCATTGAGAATGGAATATAAGATAAGAATATTTGTGAGAAGTTGTATATGACAGTGTTTAATATATTGAGGAAGTAAAAAATATAATTAAACTCAAATACTTAAAATTTCATGATGGATATGGTTGAAAAGGATGAGCTTGAGAAGGAAAACTCATTGAACCTGTAAGACTAGTTGATCTCAAGGGAGAAGAGAATGTATCTCTTAATGAACATGATATTGAAATAATAAAAATTTAATGATGAGAGAATTGTAAATTAACCATCTCAGTATATTTATTGTATAAAGGTAGTTATTTATAGTCTTTAAGATGAGTTATTTAATATATAACCTACTCGGGTTAATTTATAAGTGGTTTCAAATCAGGTGTTTAATGATTACAAAGATACTATGATGATCGATGAACAAAATAAAAACATAGAGGTGAGATAATTTATTTTTTATTGCTTGTAATAATGGTCATAACAATTAGAATTAAACATCAATTACTAAACAATTCAATTGATTCATAAAATATGTTATACATGAAATTTTTAAGCATTGGAGAATTGAATGGAAGGGTGCTGAGAGGCTCTCTTGGTGTAAATTACATTTTTAATGAATTGAGACTTCTGTTTTTTTGTTAATATAATGATTTAATTTCTTTTTGGTACATCAAAAAAATATATATTGAAATTTATATAGATTTTAAAATATAATTTCTTTGATTCGGATATGAAAACATAGTAATGTAATATTTTAACAATGTCCAAACAAGAAAAAGAAAAATAGAGGTACCAGAAATATACAGGATCATCATAATCATAATAATAATCAATGTTATATTCATTGGTTTTGGATATGTTTAAGAATAAAGTATTGAATAAATTAACCCTTATTTTCTATTTGATGGTGAACTTCATGATATTATTCAACTCATTGACGATGTAAGATTAAATTTTTATGAGGAGTATCCCCATAGAAGTAAAAGGGGAATAAGGCTATATACATAATAAAATAGAGGTGAAAATTTATGTGGATATTTTTTTCATTTATCTAACATTGGATATTATGATATAAATTATGGGAAAATATGTAGTGGAAATAAGAACAATCATTTTTAGTGATTAATGAATTCAGGTCAATGAAAAAGAATCCATATAGAAAATATTCATTCACCTTTTGAATAAAAAATAGAATGATGTTATTATACATATAGAGGATAAATTTTAGTGGTCATATGAATCCAATACTAAATTGGGTAACTCATGGAAGGAAAAGTAGAATATTGAGAATGAAAATAGGGCCAGTATTTCACTCATAAAAACAAATAATAACATCCATATGATTCTCAATAGTGTTTATTCCTAATAGTGGAAAGGACATGATAATAAATGAAAACATTTTAATGGTATAATTTTTTATTTTATTCCTTTTTTAAATTATAGAGAATTGAATATGTCCTAACAATGATAAACATTGACTCTGTGGGACAATGATGTGGAAGACCTTGAATTGTGTGGAGAAAATAACATGAATAGGGTGATAACATCATTGGTAGGTGATATTCCATCCAACAGTGACTCAATTGAAAACCAAGGGTGTATCAAGGATGAAGATGAAATAAAAATGTTTTAAGCACTATATATTAAATATGGATCTTGTGAAAAATTTAAATGAAATTAAATATGTTGATATAGAATCCATTCTCATTAGTTGTATCCAATAAGTTGGAAATAAATGAAATATCGTTCCCTACAATAATACTGGCCGTACACTTTGTGAATAACATATTCTATTGTGATGAAGTTTATCCTTCTACATTATTTATCCATCTAATTATTCTCCACGATCAACATTGGTCAATCCCCATTCTCAATTTTCTAACACTAATGAATCTCTCATATTCGTATATAATATTTCATAGTTATGTGGTTAACCCTAGTGATTCATTACAATAACATACTTATATAGACAGGTTATGTTTTGGGGAAACTAAATTAAAAAATAAAAAAATTAATAAATTGACCTAATTCACCTTTACATAATATCTTTTAACCGAATTACCAACACAAAAAAAAACTTTTCATATGAAAAATGTAAACCACGTATTTTGGGAATAAATATAACATCAGATTTTCCTTCTATGGTCCTAATTAATGATAGAAGAATTTATACATTAATTTTGTTCATGTGTGCTATAAAATATATATTTTCTATTAATATTCATATTTTAGGGAATTGGGACACCCAAACATAGCACTGACTCTAAGGAAAAATGAAAATCTATGATTAAAAATATTCAATGAATCAAACTATAAAAACAAAAGATGTTACATTCTCCCCTACTTCAATGATTTTCACCCCCAAATGGAAATGATAAATGAAACAGTAGGGGTTGAATGATCAAATATGGATCTCATGCTATAATTTGATCTCTTATATGCTCCCATAATTCCAAATCACTTAGGCCAATTTTGCGGATTATCCACATAGGATCCTCTCATGAAAATATTATATCCCCACCTTATACTCTAAGAAGGAGGATCTATCCTCAATTTCAATTTACAACTATAAATAAAATATTTTGTGCCATGCATGTATCATCTCATTTTTGAAACATGTAATACATCATATACTCATTCCAGGTGTGGGGAATGGGAAAGTGGAATGAAAGCACAAAAAAACTCCATAGGATATCTAACATCCTCATGAACCACATGAACAACAAATTGTGCAGCTATAATTTATGTAATTCTCCTAATGGGTGTACTATTCAGAAAATATGATCTCCCCACTAGAAATACAAATGAAAATTAATACAAAATACATTAAATTTCTTTGATATTTTTAATTTTCTCACATCTTCAGAGATTACAAAAGATTTCACTTTCATTTTGTAAACTATCTAGGAGCCAAAGAATGATGTGTTTCCATTTTCATTCCAACATATAGGTGAACTACATTTTACTCTATATAGGGACTTGAAAGGAAAAAATATTATAGTGTAGTGATGTCTATTGTTATAAGAAAATCCTATCAATTGAATTTGATCCTCCATGTTTTAGTTGATTTCAATCTCATAGGATCTCATTTTATCATACAATAACTGGTTGTTCTGTTTGGTTTTTCCTTTATTTTGGGGTGAAATTTTGTTTTCAATGATAATTGGTTATTGATGAAATCCAATAAAATCATATGTACTTATGATGTTTATGGATATTTATCTTCAGATATGATCATCATGGGAATCCCATGAATTCAAATGATCACATAAAGGTACTACTACACCAAAATATCAACTATAAAATTATCTTGGATTTAAATAAATTGAATTGATTTATTTTGTTTGTTGACAATCAGCATAATAAGAATTTAGAATATAAATTTCAATGGTATACCCCTCTCAATATACATTTATATTACGTCATTATTCCATTCTAGGGTCCCAAATATTTGATTCAAACATTCCATAACCTGATGTTTCTCATTTTAACACTAACATGTGAGTTTCCTGGAGACAATCTCAACAACAATCCACCTCATTGAATCCTATAATGACTAGATTGGATGGTACTTGTAAATCATCTCTAGGCCTAGGTGGTATAGACATTGGAGGAGTATAAATCACTATTAACACCTCCTAACACAACATGAATCAAACAATCGTTTATCCCTAAAAAATATGGTATGCTCTAAATGCATCGTAAAAGAATTCCAATTTTTTCTAGATGATATATGGTCATAAAAAACTCAAATTTAGCATCTCCCAACTAAAAATATCTCAAATGATGAATATGTGATGAGCTAATACCATATACTGTAGATAATCTTTTACAATCTCCTCCACTAGGTATATGTACAATGAATTTTCCTATAGTGATTCCTCTACCAATCAATAATATGATTTTCTATTAATGGTATCTTCCACCACATTTATCTTCCCTACAATATATACTATGATTACTTAAAAATTCTATTGGAACTAAAACTAGTGCCACTATCTTTGGAGCATAACTCTCAAGGTAATGATGAACTTGTGATTCTAGTTGTCTAAGTCAAGAAGAAAATGATCACCCATATGATAATGTCTCCACATCATCGATGAAAAGACTACCTTCGAAAATTATCTATTTCCATTGATGTAATTTTTTCATGGGGACTAAAATACCTCGACACATAAGATATCACTTCCTTAATCTATATTAATTCTCATCATATACTATCTTAAGAGGTATCACTAATGACCATTTACTCAAAACCCTATTCTAATAATCTCATCATTATATAAATTTCTGATCACAAACTCACCTCTTGGATGGCCCTCTTAGGATACCATGTCTACTAAAATGGATACGATTTATTTTTATGGAAGTAAATTGGGAAGATATCATAGAAACAATATCCATGAACCTAGAATAGTACCACAATGAACTGTTAATAATCCACAACATCTACACTCTATTTGGATGTTCCCAAGAAATCACTACTTCGAATCAATAGACATCCCAAGTCTAAACCATGATCAAATAATACATGACCTAGAATGTGAACATCTTTGATTCGATATGGAACTACGAGAACATACATTTTATCTAGAGATATTGAAGTATTTCTACACTGATTATAAAATTATCTATATGCTCCACCTTATACAAATATTTTTTGTGAATTTCAACAATAAATATAACTAAAAATTTTCCATGTATAGATAGAGGATCCCAAATAGAAATTCCTTGAAAATTGTAAGAGAATTAGTCAATATAAACGGAATCAAAATGAAAAAAGTGGCTATAGTGTTATTTGAATTTTTTCATTGTTATATAGCCTCTGAAACCATCAAATCATGCATCTATACCTAAGACCGATCATTTAATACTAACTCACATGTTTCAAATGGTCGACAAGGTCATCAATCCTAAAAATGGGTACATGTTCCTGATCGTTTCCTAAATTACCTGATGATAGTCATCATAAATATAACCACCCAAAGATTTTATAAATGAAATTATCTTCTTATATTTATTTCTTATAGTATAAAAACCTTGCTAATCAAAATGAAATATAATTATAATAAATATTATGTGATCATTAAACATAAATTTTCTACATTTCTATTTTGAATTTCTAGAATCTGACATACAAAGTCGTGTTCATGGTGATTTTCGGAGTCTAATAGAACTAATGTATTTTTTTTCAATAGTAACATTCCATTATTAACAGTAATTAAACCCTTAGTAATAGTGAAATTCTATTAGGAATAGTAACTTTACCTATGATAGTATATATATAATATTTTAGTGACTGTATGATGTACCTCTATATTGGAATAAGAAAATAAATGTTTTAAAACAATTTTCTTTGAATAATATATTATTTTATATAAGTATTAAATTCCAATTATTATGAATTTTTTTAAAAAATGGACTTCATATTTGGATTCTACATGTTGAAAAATGGTTGGGGTGATTTTTTTGTGATTTTTCAGATATTCATGGATTTTTGTTGAATAGTAAAATACAGTAAATTATAAAATATGTTAAATTCATGAATTATAGTCATTGGTGATGTTCTGATGATTTAATCACATGTAGTTCTAATTCCCATGATAAAATTAATATATTTTTCGGGGAACACTAACTATTCCTTATCTTGTGGAGTAATAATAAATTAATGAATATTATATTGAGAAAACCCCTCTCCCCTACACTATAAATACCATCCTTCACAGCCTAATTTCCTCACACATCTCAAGAATTAATCCTTGTATATACTCTGCCAAAACATCTTCCATATCCCTTAACCCACATCAATGGTCTTCAGGTCTCATCATAATACAAAACCTATGTTCCATATGGAGGATCAAAAGAGGAGAATTCAAGAGGTAATTTTTTTCTCCCTCTTTATTCTTTAGTTCCCTTTAAATTTATTATTCTTTTATTAATCTATCCCCACCTATATTCATCCATATTGTATGGTAATTCTAGTATCTCACATATACTATAATGTTTTGATACTAATGTGATAATATATCATTCCACCCATTTCTCCTTTTCTTTTTATTTTAGAAATGGAAACGTTGTTTGTGGGGTGTCAATTTATCACCTTAAAGAACAAAATATTTTCATTTTCATTTACCACATTCAAATATGGTCAGGAATCTATTTTTATGGTTTAACAAGAATATTTTATATGTATTTTATACAATTTAATGTTCTATAACTAACTTATATTTATATATATTTATAAATGATAAATTCAAACTTATTAGTTGTGATCCAAAAACATCCCATATTAACCTAAAACGATCATCATTGAATCTTACCTGATGATTTATCCAAATTTTATATAAAATAATTCATTGTAATATCATTTAAACACTTTTAAAATCATTAATAACATGTAATATCATGTCTGGATGTGTATCCATGTTCTATAATAACTTCCATTCATAAATACAAGTGAACAGTTCCCGAAAACCATAAACATTAACATTCCGGAAAAGTGAATTTAAACTAAATAACTCATAAAATACATATAAATGAAATTAATTAATCCATAAGCAATATTATTAATGTATAAAAGGTTATTTAATTGTTAATTAATGAAACTAATGTGGTTATATAGGAATTTAATATGAATAAAGTGTTCAGATACAAGGTAAAGGGAAATTCACAAACCCAACATTCTTTCTTCGCGTTCTCCATTGATCACTCTATTTTTTGTAATGGTTATTACGTTAAAATTATTTATTCATCATTATCATACCCCATTTTTGGATATACCATTATTCACTATATTTTATTTCAAACATAATTTTTCCAAAAATCACACTTCTTTCATTAACACACCTTTTTCTTCCCAGTAAAGGTTGATGGTTCATGTATTAAGTATATTATTCCCACTTTTTTTAGGAACCCAATGTTTATGAATGTGTTATTATGAGTTTAAAATAATTCTTTTTATGTTATTGTTGATATATGATCTATGTGGAATTCATGATAATGAAAATTTTATGATGTGATGGGTGCACCAGAAATTATATAGTGCAATATGATTGTTGGAATGTGATGGGTGCGCCTAGAATTATACAGCTCCCTAATGCATTTGGTAATGTGACGAACCACATGAATTAAAGTCAAATTATGCGTGAATATGATTTTTTATTTTTTTCACAACTATATGTGGTAGACGACCATTAAAACATGTTGTTCAATTATAAATATTTTCCACATTACAAGAATTCTATTAGTGTTTCATCTCATGATTTTGATGATGGTGTATTGACTATTCTCAAACCATTCTATATGGTCCTTATATATTTACTTTCTCAGATTTTATCTCAATAAATTTTAATGTATTTCCCCATGTTACTACATGTACTAAAGATATGTCATTTTCTGATCATAATCTAAATAAGAAGGATTTAACTAAATGTTAATGCTTGATGTTGTAAATGTTATGTTTGGTAATAGTTTTCCCAAGACAATAAAACTTTGGATCATCATATTAAAATATTATTATGTTTTTTATATTTATAATGATTTAATAGTAATTTAATAAAAGGTAGGGTAACTATAATAAATCATCAATATCCCATATATATTTTCCTTGAAAAAAATAGTAGCCCCCTAAGGGGACACAATAGGTCTGATAAAATCATCCTCTCAAATGATTTCAACTACACTTTTATAGCCTATGGCTCGTTATTTCCCATATGATATGTCATTGAAGATATCAGTGCAGACCAGAGAAGAATGATGATGTAGAAACCAACCTGTCACCTCGATTATAGTCTTAGAACATATTTAATAAATTTCTACACATAATACACAACTACTAAAAGAAGATAGAGGCCTAGAGAGACCTCCCAAAAAATAAAACTAAGAAACTAATTTGTTATATGTTTCATTTTAATTCTATCAATCCTCACTCACCCAATAATAATATCTATCTATCCCATGATAAATGATCTCCTCTTATCTTTACGAAGGAATATACCTCTCTTTTGATAACAATCTATATGGTTATTCCACATGGATAACTCGTATATAACGAAGATGAAATCATAAGGATTCACCATAATGAACTATAGATCCCATGGGATGTACTCTCTATTGAACACTAACTCACATAATTGGTAGATTTTCAATATATAAAAATCACTCCCTATTGGAATCTCTAGACACAATTAGAGGGCTAAAGGCTTTTCCAGAAGCTCTATCTCTAAAATGGGGGTTATAAAGATAATGGGATGGAACTATCAAGTATTTATATTTATTAGGTATAAATTAGAAATGATACAAATAAAACCTCAAATAATATCATTACCCTTATGATCATATCCCTCCCTAGCCTGAAATATTCCATTTCCTTAACAAATAACACATTGTGTCAGGTGGGGGCAGAAAGTTAGTGGTGGTGGAAGTGTCTCATAGAATATTCCACTACATAAAACTACTCCCTCTAATGCTATACAAGACCCTCTATTTCCACCGCCTCCCTAGGGATACCTCGAGAATGCTTGGGAAATATATGATCATGAAACTACATATAATATGGAGATCTATCCACTAACTATCCACCCTTCATAAAACCATGGGATGGGAAATATCAAGTCCTGTGTCATCTCCCATCACAAGTATTTCATCATCCCTTTTTAGACTAAATAGATCCTATGTGAAAACCCTAGGATGAATATCTATGTTTGAGTATAGTAAAGAGTATTCCTCCTACAAAAAAGTTTATAAAGAATGATTAATACCAAAAAATAAATATACACTACCCCATGGTTACCACTCCCAAGTCCCACTACCCAACTTCCCATTTCAATGAAATTATCGGTGACCCAATCCCACTCTAGTACTCTAGAAAAAGTTTGAATGTATTAGGATACCACACATTCATTGTCTTCTATACAAAGTCCTTAATAAGTCTTTTATCCCAAAAGTATACATCATTCACTTTATCGAGAGAGTAATGTTGGAGGTCAGTAAACCTCATGTCGTACTAAAAACCAACCATATCACCATACTGCAACTCAAGAATCAACTAGAGTCACACATAACAAAATATTATGTGGTAATAATAATCACATAAAAACTAATGGAATTAAAACCATGATAGCATTGTCTCAACATGGTTGTGAGTGACCAATACTACCATAATTCCACTATCCATGTAAATTGATGGTTTTAGCTGCAATTATATGACAGTTCGTGATCTGATCAAGATGTGAAACTCAATAAACATCCCCAAGAATATCATTTTATTAATGAGGTAAAACCTCATGAAAAGGAAGTTTTAACTATCACAGAAACTAATGTAACTCTCTAGAACTAAATGTGTCATGGTATTCATTTGACCCAGCCCTTGGCCACCCAGCATGTCATAACTCATCATCATGAACCACTGATGGTGGATCCACATGATGCTCAATAGGTGGTATCACTTCCCTATGTTATCCTGGAGAAAACATATCATTAAATATTATGTTTTGGGGGATATAATTACAATTACTCCCACACACCCCACACACATAGGCTAGAAATGAATGTAATTTCCCATAAAGGGGAAATCCAACCCATCAAGCCTCATTTACTAAATAAATTAAATATAGACCCTATAGGCATGAATCCAATTACATGTATTATAATCTTAATGGTTGGGAAATCCCATTACATGGAAAATTGGCCATATTTTTAACCCAAAGGACCGCCAGTCAATGGAACTCTTATAGTATCGGGGCCACTATAGTTTATCCTACAGTGCTTCCACTACTACACAACCTACTAAAGTTCCCACCACTTCTATAGTGTCTTCGGTGAAGTAGTGACACTGATGCTACAGTACATGAACTCCATAGATATTAAACCCAACCCTTAATGTATAATTATTGGATGCTTACCTATAACCTTAACCCAAACTATATCTAGATGAAAATCCTCTTTAATGGTCCACGAATTGTGTCTTTATTGATCAACTGAACAACATTGTGATGTTGTGTAATTATCCAATATGGAATTCCCTAATGAGGAATAATGAAGGTCAACAAGGATTTACATATTTAGAAATTAAAATTCAAGGAGCTACCTCATTGATGAAAATATAATTGAAATACTCAATCATATATTATAAATTCACTATTTATGAACCACAACTAATGAATCTGAATTATGAGTTTATAATAAGGTATTCAGACTCAATGTGTAAGGATATATTGAATATTGATCAAACACTAGGTTCCCTATATTATGTTTCATAATTGACACACTCCAACATATAAGATCAATTTTTCTAAACCCAACATCCCATAATTTCATTATCAAAACTCTATCCATGGGAATGAACACTGTTGATACCACTTAGTCACAACTTATCCAATTGGGGCCTTCTTTGTCAGTGGTATGCTGCATATGACACCATAAACCTACCCACAATAGGAAAAATGATAGAGAAATGTGCTATATAATAATAATATAATTTTGGGGGGCTGTATCTTATGTACTTATATGAAAACATGAAACTAACACCATGAAACAATGTAGAGATATAATTATATCTAAAAATATGAAGTGTATCAAAAATTCATTCAAATGACACTATAAAATACATAATAGTACATCAGTATAGTACAATGGATATAAAAATGTTAAAAATACATGATCGGACAAAATTTTGGTCACAACCTAATGTAACCAGAAAAAGAAAGAAATACGGAATATGGAGAGGCTTTAAATCCCCACATTCAACCATAATACATGGTTAGAAACACTAATACCACTACTATCCTCTGTGCCTAAGTACACCAATGTAAACAGTATTCAGTCACACAATTTCATAATGTAGTAAGGGAATGGGATAATCCCATATATGGATGAGTATATACACACCTGATATGATGCATCAAAAAACAAGAATAGGATATAACAGAAATAATAATTATTCCTCTCCACCCATAACAAAGATGGTAAATATAACACACCATCATATATGCTATGAATAATACCATGAAAGGATATAAATTGGACCACCATCTCTATAAATAGCTATGAAAAAAATTATACAAGTATCTCCAAAGGTTCATTCTCATATCCAAGTATAACATATAACCTCTATAGAATATGGAGGCATTCTACCCTTCCATACAATATCATAACCTAGTTAGAAAAACTATAATGGAATAACTACTTAGTGCATAATAACATTATTGGATGTCCATTTCACAGTTTGTGGAATTACATCCTCTAAAATTGTGGGGATGTTCTGCATCCTCAGATATGAATGATTTTAGGGCCCTTCCCCAAGTGAGAGACATGGGAGTACGAACCCTGGTAATATTCTATTGATTCCACCTGATAAATTGTATTGTAGAATCATAACTAAGAGAATCATCCTTTTACAATAACCTCACATCATATCAATGACATCAAAATAATGGATTTCATCACCTAATATGAAAAAAAATAAGAATAGTCTACTCACAGACGCGTATCTGAGTCTTGAATAATGATATAAACAAGGTAGAAGTTTCATTCATAAGTAAATAATGTTTACAAAGGTCCACATTATGTGTGACCTAACCAATTGAAATGGGGAATCCCATACCTTGGACATTATATAGCCATAAAAATGGATCTGTATGATGTGTAAATTTAGTACAATGTGTGCCTTAGATACCCCAAGGATTCATCTGTACTCTGGCCCGTTCCCATGTACATTTCCTATTACTCAAGTTCTATGTTCATGCTCATGTATTTTAGTCATGAATATTGACTCTGGTCATGCATGGGTACATTGGTAGTCTCTATGCATTTGTACTTTGGTAATTCCCATGTACCTGAGAGCGCTCATGCCTATATACCTAGTGGTAAAAATTTGTTCACCATCCTTGGGTAACATGGTGTGTGCGTTCAGGCCTCATGGTGAGTGATATTTAACTTTTATGAAATCATATCCTTTACAAAGGGGTACTACATATAATTTTATATTCTTGACTACATTTCATGTAAATTGAAACATTCCTAGAAGCTAATGTTCCTTCACATAGATTACATATCCTCATACTTCACTACATCCATCATTGATTCCCTTATCTAATAATCCAAAAAAATGAGTCAATCGATATTCATTCATCATTTTAGAGGATCCTGTAAATCAAAAATGAAATTTTGGATAACTGATCGTTGAGCTCCGCACCTCTAATTACATCTCAGGGTTTAAATTAATGATTTCATCACACATATCCTAGAAAATACCTTGATCTATCCATTAAACACATGTATTCTTCTTTTTCACACATCAACTATCAATATGAGGGTTTCATAATGCATGATTGCATCCCAAATATATCAAAACATGACCTCATGGGCCAATGAAGAAGAAAAGGAGATATAGTGGCGAGAAAGAAAAAAATAAAAAATATGATACAATCATTGGATAGCTTAATACCATTAAAAACATTCATAATGTGGAGTGAAGGCCTAAGAACTGGGATATATTATATAGAAAACAGTTCAAGAATACTATTTGAAATTGGGAACAATCAAGGAACATAAATGATATAAAATAAGAGGATATACAATATATTCTCATCAATTGAATCAAATGGGATGGAAATATATAAAATATATTTCCATACATCGAAACTAGATTGATCAATAGTGAACTAGGAATCCTCTACTGAATAAGGAGATCCCATTGTGTTCATCCTCCATCTCATGATTCCCTTGGATCACTGTTCATCACTCCTCATTCATATCATCAATGCTAATGAAGATCTACTCCCTTATAATCTTCTTTGATCATGTAGCTACCACAAGGGATTTTTCATAATTTTTTAATTATACTTGAGGTGTACAGTTTGGATGAAATGAAATATATAAATTAATTATGTTAAATAATTCAAATAATAAAAATTCCAATGGTCTCCCTAAACAAATGTTTATACATCAATCAACTATTTTTAATTTTGAGTGTTAACCCCACATTCCAGAAAAACAAATAGTCTTATCTTTAACATCTAATACCACATTCAATGAATAAAATAATAATTTGAAAATTCTTCTTTCCTTTAATATATATTAATATTTTTGTATATTAATTCAAGGATTCTATGACACCCAAACACAATATAGAATCTAATGAAAAATCACAAGAAATATATATAAATGTTCATAGGATCAAACTAGAAAAATAGAAGTCAATATATAAGAACATATAAATCAAGTTGGAGAAATATTAAACATGTTTCAAAAAATATAAATTAATGAAATATGTATATATTTTTCTCCTTTAAATCTTATCATTTGATATCCTCCGAAAAGTTATACATGAAATAAATAAAGGTATATTGATGTTTTGAAATTCCAAATATATGAAAAAATTACATTATATTTATTGTTATACAAAAACATGTTCATTGAAATTGGAATAATTAATCATCAATGCTATAATATCCTTTAAATGAACATTATTTAAAATCACAGTTTTGTTATTAATGTTTTATATTTATAAAATTGTATACCAATGCATGGGGTTGTCATTCATTACTAATAGATTTTGTATTAAACTAGGTAAATTATATTATATAATGATATAAACTATATTATAATATTATTTAGAATAACATGGAACTCCATGTAAACAGGTTTTGGCACATTTATCATCCATAATATTCAGAAAGTATCCCCCATCACATTGCTAATTAAATTTACAGAGATTATTTTTTTAAAATTAAAAAATGTATTTTTGAAATTAACACCACAACAATGATATATATCAGAAAATATAGAATTTTATTGTTTCATATATTTACTAAAATTAGCATTGAATACATTAAACATCATTATGTTATAGAAATTAGACTTACAACCTTTTTTATGTCATGAAACCCCACTATCCATATACTAATTATTCATTCAACTAGTACAAAATACATCATTCAAAAATATTGTAACATGATATTATTTTACCCAAATCCACACTGATATATAATTACGAGTAAATAAAAAGATTAAATCCAATAATTCATTACTCATTGATGTTGGATAATATGGATGTACTTATAAAAATAATATCTTCTTATTCTATAATATTTTCATTTCATTGATGATATTCTATTTCATCAAATTTCTTTAGTGAATCAGAAAAAATAATTATTTTATATAATAAGTTATTTAATTAATAAATTTAAATTAGATGATAAATTATACTATATTATAGATATTTTCTTTAATAGATTCTATGATGAAAAGATATTATAGTTATTTCTTACCTTTTTAATGGATGATGTTTTCTCAAAAGGTTTTCTAAATTTTCATGAATCCTATTGGAGAAGTGTGAAAAATTATAATGGATAAGAAATAATTAGGTACCACAATAGCATGGCTAGCTTATACATACAGTTATATGAATCTTATTTATCATTGAAATGTCTCACACATATTAATACCATATTAGTGAAACATTCTCTATTCACTGCATACCCACATTGTAGTGACATGAGACCCCTGTTATCAGATTTGGTACAAAAATAATGGAAATTTATTATAATAGAAATTGAATACATAATAAACATTATACATAAATTGGATCATTTAATATCTTTACATTGGTGGAAAAGGTCTATCTATTTAAAAATATTAAGGTTTTTATAAATAAATAAATATACATCAATTTGATTTTTTCTTATGAAATTTATTTGTCGAGGCTAATATCCTTTGAATATTCTAAATGATGCTGATTTTTTTTCTAAATCATAGGGTGAGTATAATATCCTCATAATGGGTGTTAAAAGACCATTGAATATTTATTTGGAAAATATTTTTAAAATAAAATTTAAATTTTTTTAAAAATATAATAACCTTTGAAAAAAGTCATTAAAAACATTAATTTGATGACATTTTCCAAAACAAAATACATTGAAAAATATTTATGTAATGAAAAAATTATTCTGAAAACACATTTATAAAATTTAATGATTTGAAAATTCAATATTATTTTAAATAAATATTTTTAATCCACTTTATAATACTATAACATAATTGAAAATACATAATAAAAAAATCAACTTTGTTTTCAGAAAATATTAGACAATATCATAAAAGAAAAACATGGTTACACATTTATCAATAATGTTTGGTGAGGGATTACTCATCATGGATGGTTTGTTTCACATGTCGGATCATTATAATGTTTACAAAGTCCGTTTATAGAGTTTTCATAAGAAAAGTTCATCTTTACTTTTTATATGTAAATACTTTTCACATTATTTATTTTCCTTAAAAACACATAAATACATTATTAAATATATTATCAAATTAATACACATAAATTTATATAAGAATGTATATACTATCATAGAAAACCATCTACTAAATTTGGAGCAATCTAATATAATGAAAAATAGAATTTTTATACAACCATTGAATGGTAATGAATGAATTATTGACATAATTGTATTTTAAATTTCAATCATATGATTATAAAATTCATCTTATCAAATTGAACATAAAATGATAAAATTGATAATCTAAAATTAATCATTGAATAAAGAAATAAGATACCCATTTTGGGTGGTGTTTATTAACATCATTTGATTATACATAAAATTTTCACATGGATATAAAAGTCTTCTACAAAAAAATAGATATATTAAATTACCATTCCTTACATAAAATAAGAAATTAAAAAATCTTATATTTTTTTTCTAAAATGTAATAATAATAAAATTTCATATAAAAGAAATTATTTGGATTACATATAATTATAAAAAAAAATTATATTACAATCACGAAATAAAAAAAATAAAAATGTTCTTATATAATATTTTACTTGCAAAAAACATTATACGAAAATATATATTCATCACTCATTCCAATATCGACCTTGAATAAGATCATAATTTAGAATTATGGTAAATATTACACATGAAATAATAATATTTTTTATTGGAAATTCATGTTATATAATAATATTTGAATATGTATATATATAGCATAAATAATTTGTAAATTTTTAAGGATAATTAATCCCATAATTTTTTATAACACAAAGCCTTTACATAAATATAATTTTTAAAAGCATAAACAAGAAACTTTTAGAATAATATAAATATATTATCATATATTTGTTGAGTTTTGAATGTAATATTTTTTTTCATTATTCATTAAATATATATAATCATTTAAAAAATTTGTAATACCCTATAAATAATTAAACATTTAAATTTTAATAATTTTTTATATATTATTCCTTACCCATGTGTGGTTTTTGTAAATATAAAATTAATTATCTATGTAAAATAATAATGTTGATAAATTATTTTCATCTTTAAAATATCATATTCAATAACATCCTCATATGAATTAATGATAATAATTTTAAATATATAAAATATATACATTTAAATATCATAAGCCCCTTACCTGTTTCTAGAAAATAGAAAGAAGGATAATCTTCTTAATAGTTGTGCTCAAACTAGGGGAAATTAGACTTGAAATAGAGGATCTTGGGAAGGGTTTTATTATTTTTAGTGAACTGGGGAGGAGCTCCTTAGAATGAGATATGTATATATATATATATGTGTGCGGTTTTGTATTCCTATACTGGTGTTGGTTTCTCATATGAGGGATACTGATATTTTGAATTGATACATATTATAAAATAATTATATCATATAATTTATGAGAAATTAATCAAGGTGCTATAAAATACTACATTGAGATTATTTATCCCAAGGAAAGTTGGGGTTTAAAATAAAAATGGTTTCTTTTGAAATTGAAAACAACAGTTAATTATTTTATAAAAACGGTCATGAATATTAATTTTTGGGTAGTATCATTTGTGCTTCTTTGAGAATCAAGTTTCATCACTACTGAATCAAGGTTTTCTTTTGGCCTAAAATCTATGAAGAACGAGTTTATAGTATTGTATTCATTAAGAGACTATAAGGGGATGTATACTTCTAGTAGGTCACACTTCCTTTTTTTTCTTATAGTGGATTGTGAATGGGAATATCATATGGTGATGGGGAACATATTTTTTCTTGAGAAATAAATTGAGATAATAGTTATTAATAATGACGAAGATGAAAAATAAATATGATTGAATGATTCTAATGAGTTCAATTTTATGGTTAGCTTATATCCATCCATTTTAAGTTAACTGGAGAGTAACCCCAGAGTGTGTCTGACATCAATGTTTCCATCTTTTGGTTGCTCAGATATAAGAGAAGAGCTACACTTTATTAGAGATAAGTATTAAATGAGGTACCCTCACAGAAACACATAAATACATGTAGGTTGTGACGCATCCATCCTATAAACACATAAGCCTATACTCATCCCTGGATGAGATTAGCCCAAGGCATGTGCCTTAAAGGAAGTAACCCTTCCTCCCACCAACTACTCAGGATGGGTAGCGTTTAACCTTCGACATGGTTGACCAAAATGGGTCCAACATTTTTTTTGAGGTGTCCCAATGGTAGGATTAATGTGGTTACAAACTATTGTTATATGTTAATAATTAGTTTATGTAAATTAATTATAATAAAAATATTGATTTTTTTAACAATAAAAAAAATAGACCCAACCTTTTAAATGTATTAAGTTCCATCATAGCATTTTACATTTACAAATTTCTAATGAAATTTATTTATTTATTTTAACATATATATATAATAATTATTCATATATAATATAATCTATTACATTATTATATTACTACTCCAAATGTAAAATCATATACATATTAATATTGGTAATTATGCGTTACTCTTAAGTACGTATATTAATATTATATTTAAAAATAATATGTAGATTATATTATATTACTAATATCTATATAGTAAAATATTAATTATAATATATTTATAATTTGATTTAATGATAATAAAAACCGTTGACTAATTATATTACGAAAATTTATTATTTGCTAGAATTATCTTATATATTTAAATATTTTTATAGGGTTTCGTTATTTAAAATTATAAAATATAAGATTATATGAAATAATTTCATGAATTAAAACATAATTTTCATTTATATTATAATCCTAAATAAATTTTAGAAGATATAAATAATTTAATTAAAAGTTTATTTGTACTAAATCATTTTTTTAATGGTTTTGAAAAATACCAAATTAATTTAATTAATATTTATAAAAAATATGAATCTTTTAATTTTTGTGATGTTACAATATACCCCCTCTAAACCTAAATTTCATTATCCAAATTAGTTATTCATACATATGAAATAATACATTTCTATTTTGAAATTTTGCGAAAATTAGGCTATGTGGAATTATATATTCCAAAATGTCAATTAAAAATTAGTACCATGGACTTTTAAAATAAAATTTATATCTCTTATATTATCATTAATATAAAAATTCCATCATCCAATATTGTCTACACCAATACATTGATTCCCAGTGTTGTAAACTTGGTGCCACTCTTCTGGATCATAAAAAAAAATAATGTTTTATTTTTTTTAAAAGTAACTGATAATTTATAGTCTATTATACATATGAGAATATCTTCTAGATATGGATTTGGAGGAAAATTTATAACTATTATAAAATATCAATGTTGTAGAAAATAAATAAATATACATATATATTATTTTATCTCACTCTATCCCCTTATCTACGCTAAAATCCATTTAAACTTCTAAATGATATAGTTGTGGATAAAATATAGGCTGTGAATAATTTCAGAGTTAGGGGTTTGTAAAAACATTTGAAAAATGTTTTTTAAAAACTTTTTTTTAAATCATTTTAAAATATTGTAAATGATATAATAACTATTGAAAATTTTTATCTTTGAAATAATTATTTTGGAAAAAAATATAATAAATTTTAAAAAACTGATTAAATGAAAATATTATTTTGAAAAAAAAATCCCAATATAGTACTATTAAAATTTAATATTCTGCAAGAACGTTATTTTCAAAACTCATTTTCAAAATAAATAATCTTTGATAATACACAGTAAAATAATCATGTTGGTTATCAGAAAATTTTATGATATCATGGAAGAAGAAAAACTAGGACATTTTGGAATATTGTACTCTATTGAGGGAATACCCATCATGGAGGGTTAGGTTTACTCCCCAGATCCCTATCATATTTATAAAGTCCACGTGAGAGTGATTTTATAAAACAATTTAGAATTTTTTAATATGTGGAAACATTTCACTTGAGTTTTTTACATTTAGAAAACATATCAAAAAATCATTACATATATAGTTATAGTTATACACTTACATATTTATAAATATATAAATGTACATTAATATGAAATCATATTCTAAATTTTTAGCATCAATATATCAGGGAAATTGCACTTTATATACATGTATGGAATGTTAATGAAGGATTTTTACACATCCATTAATTTAAGATACCATTCATAATTTTATAAAATCAATTTAATTGAAATAGAAAAAATGATTATATTTATCATTTAAAATTTAGAATTGAATAATTAAAAAGGAAACCAATTTTGAAAGGTGATTATAAAAATCATATTCTCATACATAAAACAATATCATAAATGAATAAATCTTCCACATAAAATAATAGTAATTTTAAAGTATTATTCCCTACCTAATATAATCGTTTAAATTTTTTTTTCAACAACACATAATAAAAATATGTTTTTTAAAATAAATTATTCTATATATCTATAACTTTGAAAAAATATATATATTACACACCTAAAATTACAATTAGTAATATCATATTAATTACACATTTTACCCTTACATAATAATAATTTTTAAATATAACTTCTTCATCGGTATTGACACAAACCTTGTATAAGAACATAATTTTGATTTATGGTCAATTGACAACATGAAATAGTACTATTTGGATTATTTATAATTAATGTTATATAAAAATAGTTTAGAATATTTTAAGATATATATAGGTATGTTAATATAACTTAAAAATCAGTTGTTTTTCTACAAAGGTTAATTAATACCATAATTTTTTAAAATAAGTAGCCTTTACCAAAATATATGTTTACAAAACATGAACATGATTATTTTAAATATATATATATATATATAATCCATTACATAGGTGGGTTTTTTTGAAATTTATATTTTTCATTGGAGTTTAAAATATTAATTATATATAATTTATTGAAAAATTATTATTCCCATAAAAACAATTTAACATTGAAATTTTGAAAATATTATATATATATATAATCCCTTACCAAATTAGGGTCTCTAAAATAATTTTTTTTCTAAATAAAATAATTGAAAACATAATGAATTTTTAATTTTCAAATAACCTCTTGAATAAAATCCTAATTTGAAATTAGGAAGATAATATTAAATTCATAAAATATATGATTAAAAAAATATAACCACCATAACCATTGTAGGAAATCAAAAATGAGTCATCTAATCATAATTCATAGATTTATCATACATGATTGATAGTATTGAGATAATTAAAGAGATTTGGCATGGTTTTTTCATGTGATTGAAGAGGGGACGAGTTAATCCATAAGAAACATATTTACATAAGTATAAAGGTTTTTTGATATTGGAACGAGAACCTCTTCATCTAGAAATGGATTATTTAATTTAAGGGGATACCCAATGAAAAAAATAGATTACCCTTAGATTCCTTAGTTGAGGTGTAAAAAACAATACATTGGGTACCTTTTACCCAACAAAATGGTATTTTTAAATAGGATGGTATTATTTGAAATTCAACAACTATTTTTAATTTTTTATAAACTAATACATTGGAAATAATTTTTTCAAAATATATTGAATGATTCGCTGATATTCAACCTTCATCTTTGGTGAGCCATTATATTTTGTTTAATAAAAAACCATCAAATATTACTGATGGTTCTGGTATTTTCACTAATGAAATATTATTGTGGATAAAACACTTTATATTGGTCTCCCTTCTTAGAGATTCCTTATGGTGAATTGTGAGTGGGGAGATCTAATGTAAATTACAAAACTGGGTTTTCATGAAGAATAAGCAGAGTGAATTGTCAGTGGTAATTATGAATATGATGACCACATATTATCAAACAACTATAAAGATTTTGATCGGATGACTAAGATATTTCAGTACCTTTTTAGTACGATTGAAAAAAATTAAGAGTGTTCCGAATATCAATTTCTCCATTATATTGTCAATCACATTTTAGAAAATCTATCTACATTGATGTCAATAAGATTGAAATGGGGTATGCTCCCATACACACATACATACATGCAGCTCGAGTGCTACTCAACCTATTTACACATAGAACTATGCTCGAACAATCTATTACTTAGTCGAATCCATGCACTTCATGGGAGGTGACTGGTCTTTAAGGTTGCAACTCAGCCTAGCTAGGGTTGATCATTACACATGGTTAACAAAATATATTCCCACATCTATGTTGAGTGGTCTCTATGGTATGATTAGTGTGGATGGAATGCATTTTTTTGTATAAGTAACATTTTAATATAATAATGTTAAATAAATTTATACAATATAATTGTTTTATGTTCAAATAATTTTTTACCACCATACATAAAAACACATTAAAATCCTACTTATAATTATAAATTTATTAATTACTATGATTGTTTTTCCCTTTCTTTTGAAATAAAAAATTTATACTACATATTATTATATTGGTGAATACATTAATATTTTATTTATATTATGGTAAAAATAGTATTTTTAATATATGAAATTGTTTTATAATCATAAGGAAAAATATTAATATTTTATTTAATAATTTTACATAGATTATATTATATTACTAATATTAATATAATATTTCAATAATAATTTTCTCATATTAATTATTATTATTGAATACCTAGTTTATTAAACATTATTGTTTTGTAAACTTATCTTATTCAATTACATAATTAAAATGGAATTTATTATAAATAATGATAATGTAAATTTTAGTGTGGAGAATTATATATTTTTATATTTTAAATTAAAATTTTATTTTCATTTCTGGTATATCATTTACTTATTTTCAGTAGATATATATCATTTAATAAAATGGTTATTTTAATTATATCCCTTTTTAGATGATATAAATTCTAAAAAATATCATCTAATATATATTAATTAATAAATTATATACATTGATTTTCTAGGATTTGTCCCAGACTATGTTCCTGATTCAATGGATTTAGGAACCCAAAAATGTATAATTAAAGTTATCTAAGAACTCACGTCCTCATGAATATATAAGGACACTAACCTCCCATGTTGACCCAATAGGAATGAGGGGAAACCCTTTTATCATTTGGGATTATGAAGAACTCTATATGTAGGGTATATACTTACATACATCTCCTCTTGTCATTTTGAAATCAAAGCCATTGGTAATGATGTTCTATGGATGTTTATATCTATTATTTGATGTTGATCATTATTTAAGTGACAACCTAACCCAATTTACCACCATGTCTACATTTAAGAGTCCTTTTTAAGAGGTATTTATGATAAAATATGTAATTTTATACTACAATAAAATATATTTATTAAAGGGATTACTCAAATTCCATAGAGGTTATAAATTGGTTCCCCTTCACTCACATAACCTATTAGAGATCAACATTATCTCTTGAGTACTACTAATATTTTTCCATTGTTTTTATAATCTAATACACCCATAGTTCATCTAATTGGGTTCACATATTCACATATCATGAAATTGGGAACACATTCACCAAATTCACAAACCAAGGTGTTCCTTGAATAATGATACATTTTATTGGTCATACCCGACATCAAACTCAAATTCAATAGAAACATCATGTTTGAATCAAACAAAATCCTACACTAATCTTAAATAATTCTTAACAAGATGAACCAATATCTTAGGTCAATTACTTGTGATTAATTTGTTTCCAAAAATGCCTTGTTAACCATATTCTTTTTAGGGAACCCATTAATATTTTCACACCAACCCAGGCCTCTTACCTATATGCTAATATTAAACTATGGTATTTTATAGACTATCACACTCCCATCCAATCCATTATTTCTTGGATAATGGGAATCATTTATCATGTAGAGATATCACATGGGTGTCCCTTATGATAAATAAGGTACATTGGATATTGTTAATCATGTATTACAATTATAATATTAACACAATTTTGATGGACTAGAAGAATAAAATTTCACTCTATAATATTTGTTCACCACACAAAGTTATTATAATTGGGCACTACATCCAAAAATCAACCAATCATATAATTTATCTACCTAATTAATATATTTTATACTTGATGAACAGAAATTGGATTTCAATATCATATATGCTACAATAAACCTCTACTAGACCCATCTAACATTTCTATAATAAACAATTATTCTCATGAATATGTCCCACATAAACCATTGATAGGTCCCTTTCACCATGATGTCAATTAGAAAATACATTAAAATAGTTAGAATGTGTTCTATTCATATGATGATTAACTATAAGAAATAATTTCCCAAGATGAATGATTTTCAAAGGAACATTTTTTATCATTGAAAGGTGAACACTAAAGGTTAAAAAATGTTACTCACTGAAACAATTAAAACAAATTCAATTTCATTTTAAATTACATTGTACTATGTGTTTTTTTCTTCATTGTGATGTATTGGTATCTCGTTTCATGGGTAGAATCCAAACATATCCATTCCTACCACCTCAATGGATGGTGATGTATTCTAGATCACTAAACTATATGGTTTTAAATAAGAGTGTAATTAAAAAATGTAAAGTAAGATTAATATTTTTTAAAAAATATATATCGATAACATTATATATATATATATAAATGATCAAAAAATACAATTTTTATATCATATGGTTTTCGGATAGGGGATAATATGACTATTAATAAAGAGTATTTTCTGAATATTTCATTAAATAATTTGAGTCTGAAACTAGTAATTAATACCATTAATTGGATGTGTTTATATACCATATTCTCAACCTAGATGTACATTTGGAAGATTTGTTTTATAATAATCATAAATATTTTGAATATTTTATTTTAGTTTAAAAATAATTCCAGAAAATTCACATCAGATGAAAATGTTGAACCTAATAAATGAATATTTACCCATTAAAGTGATTGATTGATTATGTGATCTTACATGTGGTGGTGCAGTGGATATTTTCATGTTTTCTCTTTTCACCTAATATTTAACTGATACAACAAAAATATATAACCTCATAATTCATTCTCAAGAGTAAAATTCCAATTACATTCATTTATAATGGAATCATCATATGAGGTGACCGTTAATCATGAGAAAATTGATCCTAGGACATACACATAATTCATAGTTACTTTCACAGGACCTCATCCATGTTTTGTTTTCTCGATCATCATATTTCTATAATAACACGTAGTGCATGACAATAATAGTTCCAATATGTCCTCAAAGGTTTCTCATGAATTATTTTTGGAGTTAAATTCCCTCTAATCAATACATAAACTAAAGGATACTATGATATATGTTTTCCCTATCACCCCATAAAAAATTTAAATGTCTCTTAATAGAGGATATAAACTACTATATCATTTAACATGAAGATATGGTTTATGATTCAAACTATATCTTTATATACACACATTATCCACCAAATAGGGCTTCCATCGACACTAAATTCCATAATCACTACACATCCTCAATCCATTTGTAGTCTATAGTATAATTTGGTACTACTATTTCAACTCTAGTTTTATAAAATAGTACAAAGTGGAATGGGGATTGATGTTGGGAAACCACTATCAATGTCCAAGAATATTCCCTATTTTTCTTGTATAGAAACATCTATATCAGAAGACTATGACATGGGGACAAATCTTTGTCACTATTACTTAATATACACAAATTATACTATGAAATACACCAATGGATATTTGTACCAGTCCCTTGCATGTGGGTGAATAAATATAGCTATTTAGGTCCTCTAAAATAACTTATCATGGATGAACACCCTATAATGATACAATATTTTGTAACTATAGCACTCTTCCCTAGATCACTCATCCTGAAGGTTGTCACCATGAAAATTGAAACATCAAACATTATAGTAACTCCAATGGATTTCATTAATTAGTCCCCAACCATTATGGTCAATTCCATGGTCATACACATGGTGGAATCCCTAGAGGTACTTCCTATAGGACCCATTATGATGGTCCACCTACTAGGCATGTAATGTCTAGTGTGGCAGCCACCCATGAAATGGAACATCATGAAATATTGACAAAAATTCTTAAGGTTCTATCTTAGAGGTCCTAGCCATAATGAAATTCATAAAAACATTGGAGGTATTCCCCTAATAAACAATGAAACATTCAATAAACAAAAAGACCCCCTATGGGTTTTATTTAATATAAATCCAAAATATAGTCCCTACATATAACGACAACAAAAATATAAATGACTACATGGGTCATACCATTTTTATAATGGTAAAACCTCTAGAAATTCCCCCCAAATAAATCATCATGATGGTCAACCTCAGGACTAAAAAAACACAAAACTTGGTGGTCCTCCCTATGGAGGATCTCCTAATGCTAACAACCAATGTATTCAAATATACAGATATAGACATGTCAGAAAACATAGAGGTCATCCTCACATACCTATTTGTAAAGGTACTTCTATCCATATGATACCCTATCATGGGGACCCATATATTGATAGAACATTTTCTAAAAATCCAATAGGTTCATCCCATGATTCTACATTAATAACAACATCCAATAATGAGAAGATCCAAAAATATCATCGAACTACACTTGTAAACAATTTTTAGTTTGGGACCAAAAATATCCTCCAAATCATGATTATCCTATATAACACAAAACTATAAGCAGTTCCCCTTTTAGAAACGAAAATACTAGAAAACATGTCTATTCTCCCCATGGTGTACAAGCCAATAAATATTTATTTCCTCAAAAGGAATTATTTTGTAGATATATTTCATGTATAAGTGATATGATTGATATTAAAAAAGTGAGGGTCTTCCCCATGTTGGTGAATGTAATATAAAAAACATGTAATTCCACCCCATGGTGTCCACTAAAACATTCCTTCATATAATGACATATAAAATCAGTGTGACCACATTCCCCATTATATAAATTTTTCAACCTCCTCCCACATACTAAGAAACAATAGAATATTAAAAGGATGATGTGGTATGAATTCCTCCATAATCATATGGTTCTTTTTCCCAATAGATGAACCAATAGAATAAGAAATCATCATCAATTACACCCCTAGATAACAAACACATTGATATACCTCATCATATGAAGAATAATCATTCACTTTTAGTTAAATTTTAGGAAGAAAATTTTTATTCCCAATGTTGTTCAATGAATTGAACAATAAATTTATGGATAATTATTATCATGTGGAATGATTTTTATAAATATAATATATCAATCATGTTTTAGTCTATTTATAGACATATATATGTTGTTTTTTAGACTATAGAATGGGAATGGATTCCCCATTATCTTTTCATCCTTTTGGGAACATTCCACTGAAACAATTTCTAGAATCACCCTTATGATTGAAATATTGATAACCGCATTGAACTATATGAATAGATCATCTAAATTGATCAAACAATCCATTTTATATCCCAAACTACTTGATTAAAAATTTATCCTGATTGACTCCAGTAACACTTCTAGAATTATAAAAAGTAATTTAATTATATAATCAGTGACGATTCTTCTAAAATATTGATTATTGATTCTAGAGAATATATATCTCTACAGTTTAGCAACCTAATTGGAAAACAAGGATCGTCAAATAAGTAATCCTATATTGGAATTTCCATAGACAAGGCCTCAATAACTGAGTAACCGCATGATAGATAATCAGTAAAAAATATCCCACTATCGGGAAATATAACCGTAGATGAACTCAATGTGAATGATCTACTAACATAATTCCACATATGGTGATGATGATTGTAAAACCATTGAAATCAATATGAAATAGAAATTGGACAAAAGCTAAATCATTGTAATTGCTGAAACCTCTCATACATATTATCCATAACTCATACGACATTATGATCATGTTACAGTATAATATTGAATGGATAATAATGTTGTAACAACATCATTACTAGAAACCCTTGGAAGACCAATACCATAGGCCTTGGAAAATTTAGTTACTTGATCCTTTATTAAAACCTAGACTTTTATATAATGAATTAAACATACAATTTAACTTATGTCATATAAGGTACTACACTATAGTATAATATAGATGAACACATTGTAAAATATATAAAATAGTTCAATATATTAATTAATAAATTTATATTTATGAAAACAAAACAATGAAATTTAAAACATAATAATATAAAATAATTTTTTCAAATATGTGAAAATAAATGTTTCACAAATTGATAGTATAATAGTATGTTTAGTAATACATATATGTCCTAATTTAATAAATATATATTATTAAGTAAAATTTGAAATTTTTATATCAAATTCACACTCAAGAAAGTAAAATTTTAAAAAAAACATGTAATTTTTATATAAATTATAATATGGTGATATTAAATTAAATTTATTTATTTATAATGATTAATAACAATTTTTTGTAACAAGAAAAAAATTCAATTAATAAATATATCATATAAAAATTAAATTTACTATATTTAGAAACATATACGGATAAAATTAACATATATTTATATGTATATATATTCTCGAATAATCACATAAATGATATCAAAGTATGTATGATTAGCTGTTTTCTGTAAAATTTGATTTATTTAGTGAATATTGAAAATATACCAATTTCTAAAACAATGAAATTTATTGAATAAGCATGACATAAACATGTGTAAAAAATTTTGAAATCCATATTCGTGAGAAAAAAATTGCACAAAGAAGGAAATAATTAATGTGAAAATATTATATTGAATATTGTAACATTTATTGGACATTTTGGGACCTAAATTATATTTTTTTTCTAATGAATCCAGTAATACCATTTTTAAGAAAATCATTTATGACCTGATATCTCCTCACACGTTAATATTCATATATTTATCATGATCTATGACAAAAACCTCTAAACTCTTTCCCTCATCATAAATTATCAATTATAATCACAATATCACCCATCAAAGGTATAATCCAATTAAAAACGAATTCATCCCAACGAGTAATATAAGAATTCCCATTAATATTACTATTTTTCTAAAATTAATTTTTTTTCATAAACATCACAAATATCTATTATAACCATTATAATATGAATATATTATTATAATTAGTATATATATATGACTTTTTGACAGTGGAATGACCATTATCCACCTCCCTCACATGTATTTAAAAATCAAAACATCACCCATATTATTACTGGATCGCTGCCTCCAAGGAAGTCATATTTAATTTTTCAAAACCACCTTACATTGAAGGTCATAAAAATAGATTCAATGAATAAGTAATATGTTAATGAAATTATGAATATTGTATAATGATAAATTGTATATTACATTAATGACATTAACAATAAATTATCGCTCTAATTTTAACCAAAAAAATTACAATACCCAAAATATTTCATAATTTGAATCCATATTGGAATATATATATATATATATATATTATTAATGGAGTAAATAATTATAAATAAATATATAGTTATAAATATTAAATATGTATTTGATAACATCATTTACAATGTTCTTCATAATGAAACTATTATAGAGAAATTTATCATATGAAACCATATGGCTAATGAGAGAAAAAAATTAAACAATGTATAACTAAAAATTGACCATAAAAATTATATATACATGAAAAATTTGGTTTGAAAATTAACTAATTGATATACATTTATTAATCAGGATTTAATATGAATATACCAAGAATGTCAAGATATGAGGTAAGGAAGAACCCATACCACTATATTTCTTATCTGGTTATAGATTCCCTATATCTAAATCAATTTATCAACCAAAATATTCTCATGTAATTATTATATATTTGTTTTTATTTGTGTGTCACACTTATTATATTTTTATTTTCAATTTACTCATGATCTTTATAAATGTTTTTTAATTTCGAAAATCAATATTTCATTACAAAACCTATTAAAATGGAACAATACTATTTAATACACATTTTTTTTGCATAAAATATATACATTTTTTCCCATAAATAAAATAAAAAATAATTATTATTTCATGGAAAAATGAGCTAGTTTATATAATTTTTTTTTGAAAACTCTATATTTTATCATTCTTCGATATTTTTTACTCATTCAATAAAACATCCCTTGATTGGTCATTTTTAATTACTAATTGTCCAATACAATATTATTTAATGTATAAAAAAATTCATAATATTTATGATAGCTAAATATTTATTTAAATATGTGTGTTTAAAAATTTTGTATTCCTTATTCTCTTTTAAATAATTAAGTTACTTCCATGAGATATGTTTTGATATTAACTTATTTTTTCAATTAGTTTTTATATGTTTCTCTTCTTCTTTTTTTGTTAATAATGGATTTCATTTCTGGTACTCATATTCACGTGAGAATTATTTTTTCAGTACTATTCCTAGAATTAATTTCCTCAACAATTAAATTACTAATTCTTTCATTTTTGAAGTTACCAGGTATGATGTGAAGATAATTCGTGTAGAACTCTATGATTTCTTTTCATAGTACTAATCCTTAATACATTGTTAGGATATAATTTCTAATGATATTTTACTATTATGATTTGATTACACTATGATATATATTTATTTTGGCTCTGAAGAAATGTGATTATCTTGTATTATGGTTTAATTATAATTTATATGTTTTTTACATCGTACCATATTCTTTATGTATGTTCACAGGGTATCCTATAATGAAATAAAAATTAAAAGGTATATAAGGGAACATTATAGATATTGGAATAATATTGATTTTTTTTTTCATGGATGATTTATAACGTATATAATCTCCAAAATACAATAGACATCGGAATTTCATTGATTTATGTGGAATAATATTTTTAAAAACATGTAATAATATCTGTATGAGACTTAGGATGTTATATTTTGTGTCATAGAAATGTCATTTTATATTTGGTGTTTTGGATTGATAAAATAATAATAAATAAACCATATATTTCATATATTGGATCCAATAAATTTATATATTATCATTTATAATTAATTTATTGGAGTTTGAATTTATCGTCATAATTTTCTCATTTATATTGAAATTATTTTTTTTCTACATATTTCTTTAATTTATATGGATTAAGAAACCCTGTTGAACAAAAATAAATTTGATAAATGTATGATTTCAATTTAATAATTATCACCAAATATTATAAATGAATATAGTTTTATCCACTATTTTCCATCATGCACATTTAATTATATTATATGAACAACACCTCATGGCATACAGTTTGAGTTATCAAAGAGAAAACCAATTGGGGAAATAATTCCATATCAAGTACATAACCCATTTCAAGTTAATATTTGTGTAATTAATTTCCCAAAAAACCATGTTAAACAACCTATAGTGTAATTTTACAAAATATTATACATTTGTTGGATTCAAATATTTTGAGAAAAAAATCAACACCAGGGACAAGGAAATGAAATTCAATATCCAAATTCATCATATAATTTTAAGAAATTTAATATAGGATGTTGATTTCGTCTTCAAATATTATCCTTAATAATGTATATTGCTACCTTATAAGGAATAAAATCTACATCATTTGACTACGCCAAATGGGAGAATAATCATTGAAGATATTCATATTACTGGGTAATACATATGTATTCCCCTAAAAGCTTCACTATCTTTCTCCTGCTTGAGTATATGAGAATTAAAATGAACATATATCAAAATTTAATATTATATCAAATATTCCATATACTATTTTCACCATTAAACTAGTTGAATAGATGATAAAACTCTAAGGGAATCTAGAAATTTTTTTCACTCACCCAAATTCTTCACCATATGGTGTAGCAGTTTACTTTAGGTTCCATAAATATAGTTCAATCAATTTTTACCTATATTATCATTAACATAACAAATCTAGATAATTAAAAATTATCCTTGACCATAATATAACGAATAGTTTGTTCCTCTTAATGTGGTCTAAAAATCCTCTATGTATAACCTTTTATTGACATATCATTAATTAATGGTAAATAGAGTGGATATTTCCAATACAATTGTCTATATTTGGTATTCACACTTTTTTTTATTTTAATACAATTTAACATATCATGTTTATAAATTTTCACAAAAATGTTTCTATAATTAATTAAAATTTGGTTGAGATATCTCCCCAGAAGTGGTAATATTTTTATCAAAACTATATCGTGGTTTAAAAAATAAGTTATATAGTATTCTTAGTGAAATAATATGGAAAACTATTTTCATCCCAAATTTATGATTTTATAAATCACTGGATATTAATTTCATATTATTATTAATATTTATTTATTTATTTAAATTAATGGAAATTAAGATTAATGCAGGTTTTTAAGGTGTCAAGTAATAAATTGAATGAAATAATGAAAAAATTAAATTAAAATGATAGTATAAGGACAGTTGATATTATATAAAATTGATCATTTTCCCTTCATTTATTAAATTTTATTCAATAAATAATTAAATATCTTTATTAAATTACCCTATTTTGACAAATATTATAGTACAAAACATACATTATATATCTACAACACAAACCATGTTGGATCTTCCCTACAATTCAATTATAATCTAATCCTCACTATAAAACAAATTCCTTCTATGAATCTAGATCTATGTTATGGAATTACTCCATCTTCCAACATAACTAAATTATATAAAGAGTTTTTCAATTTGATATGGTGATGAAATAAATTAAATGAAGTTAGTGGAGATGATTCCAATAATAGTTAATTGATAAAATTTCCTACTTGAGAACTCATATTTCCACTCACCCCTATAATGACGAATAAAAATGTATATTCACTTCAAAAAATGACTCGATTAAAAGGCTTTGTACCCAGGAATAAAGTTCCAAATTTAGTGACCCTATATAAAGGATTTATATAAAAATTTGGGCGAACACATAGAAAATGATAGTGAAAAATAAATATGTATTAAAATCACATGGAAAAATATATATAACATAATCATTTAATGAAACAATAATAAAAAATAAATAGAGAAATAAAATTATTAAATGTCTGTAATGAGAACCATAAATAATTAGTATAGTGATTAAATATATTCATTGTATAGATCCCACATGTTTAAGATATTTATAGTTATTCCTCTTTCTGGGAAATGTGATTTTAACTGATTTATCAAATGTCATTGGGGACTACGAATTTCAATCGAAATATCTCATTATACTCTATATAAATGATGAAATTACATTTTTTTCATTCAGTTTATTGTTTTTTTATGCCAAAAATAATTTATTTATACATCATTCATTCATGACACCATCATGGTCAAGATTAATTTAATGGTTGTATTGTGGTTCTACAATCCTTAATGTCATATTTCATTAATATATTGACATTTATATTCTGTAACTTGTATGTCCTATATTAACGCATACATAGAGGATTAGGAATAAATATTATCCATAAAACTCAGTTCATCCATGATGTTTTGATTATCCTTATCCCGATACATCTCAATTTTTTTCCAAGGTTTTCATTTTTGATAAGGATGTGGATGAGTCTGCACCATAGAATTTCAATTTGGATTGTCATTCATGGAGGATGATGGAGGCCACCGACCCATAAGTGAGATTCCACTAGCACATCATCGGGATTTCATGTGGCAACAACATTCTTCTATAACCACTAAACAAATAGTTGAATAAACAATATCCACTAAATTATTGCAGTGGCCACCAGATAGATTATGGGCCACCACCAAATCCATATTGGTGTTGGAATGTGACAGATTACTAAGGAATCATTCTTCATTTTCTTCTCCACAAGGAATTTTTTTTAATATATTTAACCAAACTATAATTTTATTAAGGATCTCATAAATGATTTAATTGGAATTAACAGATACCTTAATCATCCCAAAATGGTTTTTGGTCATTTATTGATTAGTCTCATAATTGTTCAGTTTTATCCCACATCGTCCATTGTTTTTTTATTGGTTGGGAAGTATATATATATTAATTAATTCAAATATATCTATTTTATGAAATCAAAATACTTTATGCTCATATAACCATTGAGATTTTCTTTTCAATAGAGAAAATAATTATGGTTGTGGTGCATATCTCATATTTGATGTTATATGTGATATTTTTTATTGTTAGTCATTCATCTGATCACCAGATATAATTTCAATGTTATAAATTTAATTTTTAGAGTCTCAAATTCCCTTATTTTGTTGCCCATTTTCTTCTATGTGTGTGTATTTCATGTTTTCATTATTATAACTACATGTTGACGTAGGTGGTTTTATAAAATGTATTAAATTAGAAAAATTATATATTCCCATGTTTTTCTAAACTTTTTATCTAAATTTTAATTATAATGGTGATTTATTTAAGAAAATTGTGTAATTATTTTTAATGTAAAATTTGTTTCCCCATGAAAATTTATAATGTAATGATTTTGTTAATGCACTGATGTTTTGTTTTCTTAATGTTTATATTCACACTGTTATTAATGAGATAATGGTTATGGAAATTTCTCTTGATTTTTGATAGAACATTTTAAAATTTTAAATATGTGATACAAAAGGGACCCTTTGGTACATAGTATAATGTTTGGTATAAATAAATTTTATATTTTTCTAGTTGTATTATATATTTTGGTATTCTTATGATCCTATGGATAGAATGTCAGGGATTAGTTTACATGACATCATCATGGGGAGTTACACATCTTGGTAGTCCTCTACTAATTTGGAGTTATTTTGTGAGAAAGGATAAGTGCACACAATTAATTATTCTTTTTTATATGAGATTCATAGATATACAGCTCCTATAGTATCATAGTATTTTCTTCCATATTTCAATTTTTATATATTGTTTTTATGCATAATTTGATAAAATGAAACAGGATTATTTAATGTTTTTGAAAACATTTTATTTGAAATTTTCTTATATATGATATAATGGAATTACATCCTTGATTTTGAAATACATTTGGAAAAAAAATTACACTCCATGTCTTCATTATATTTGTGAATATTTGAATTTATCTATGAAAAACACCTTTTTTAACATATGGTGGGATCCTCGTTTGGTAGATTTTCTCACACATTTCACATATGATTAGCTTTGTGGAATTTCATTATTTGATTTAGTAAAGGGAGTCACACTATAGTTGATTAGAGTATTTAATTGTTTTTCAGGAATGGGTTTCTAGTGGTGAGATGATTGGATTATACTACTTATCACTTGGAGTATATAATTTTTTTATTTATGTTTCATTTCATGATTATTAATGTAGTATTATTTTATGAGACCGTAATGAATCACTATAAATATTATTTTTTATATACATCAAATTATTTTCATCCCATGTTCCTCTCTTTTACATTTATTCAATGTTATTTTTTTCTTTCTAGTTTTAGTAGAATAGAATATAAATTGTAGTTCTCAATGCCTGGGTGCTTTACACCAGCCCAGGGGCATTCATAATTACCCTTGGGCCTTGTCATGGGTCAAGGTAGGCACATATCTTTTTGGTTGATCCGGGTCAGTTCATAATAGTTTTGGAATAAAATGTTTTTTTGTTAATTTGTTAATTTCATTGTAGTTTTGGGGGACATGAGATAGGATTTTTGGGAATGATGTGGTAGTTTTTAATTATTTCCTAACCATATATCTTTATGAAGATCCATCAATCACCTCGGGGTATTAGGATATGTATCTTTAATGATTAAAATTTATATAAAATGATTTTTATTTTTATATTTTACACAATGAAATATAGATTTATTCTCATATGATAGAATCAATTCATTTATTTTTTTAGAATCATTCCCTATAGATGACATTATACTGTTTCATAAGAGGTCATTTATAGGAGTTCTATTTAAAGGAATCCTCAGTTATACATGGACAATTTGTGGGTATGTAATGATAAGTATATATATTGGATAAAGATCCACTTACATATAATCAAGAAAGATATGGGGTCTTGATAGATATTGAAGAAAAATATAGATCTCATGAGTTTCTCTATTGTATGTATTGTTCATTTAAGGGGCTGAAAGAACCATATAATGATGAAAACTTCCTACATAAGGTTTAACATGTCTTTAAATTCCTAGAGACACCAAAATATGTAAATTTTTTGTGTGGTAATTTTAATATTTATGGTCCCTAGAAGATATTAGGGGATCTCAAGGTTAAAGGAAACCATTATGAGTGTATGGAGTGAAAATTATTCAATAACACTTTATTTTAGTTTTCCTTCCAAGAATCATTGCCTATGTAAATTTATATATTTTGAGTTTATTTGGATATATATGGTTAATTGTTAGATAATAGATTGTTATAAATTCTTTTCAGATATAGTTTATTGTTTACTAAGATCATAACAAATGACATTATTAAGGGTCAAATTATATAGATTGGCCAAAGACAAGATATTAATTCTCATGTATTCATGTAAAATATGAATTCATATGTGGAAATAGAAGATTGGGTTATGATGTTGTAGCTTGACAGCGTGGTAAATTCATGTATTGTTGGATACACATCACCACCCAGTGGATCATTTAGTGGATTTAATAGAAATGAGATTAAATGGAACATTTCTTGTAAGTGAGTTGGCACTGGTTTTTTTATTCATTAGTCTCCCTCTGGGACTGTTATTAGTATCTAGTTGTGTACCTTTAATTTGGTACCAATGTTATATTATGGGTATCACCAAACATTACTATCCCACTAGTATAATGACCAATAATTTGTGCGGACATAAATTTCATTTTAAGAGTTTACCCTATGACCCATTAACTTCTAATTTTGGTTAGAATTCATCATCATCATAGGCTACTATGACACAACTAGAGGGTTTTAAACATTCATTGATCTCGCTAAATACCATAGGAGTAATGATGATGTATGCAGTGGAAGAATCTTCAATGGAAATCATCATAGGGAAAAATATATTGTAGGGTATTATATTTACCACTTCTTAATTATTTACTATTTTATTTTATACTAGTTCCTCAAAATATTTTATATCTACTTATTTTTTTTCATTAAAATAATATTTTATAACTCATGACATATGTTATAGAGTTTTTGAAACTTATTTGATTGAAAAAGGAGTTAGGTTTTCTACATCATTCATGTTCTCTCCATATATTAAAAATTGAGTTAGTATGGGACATTCTAGTAAATAATTAATATCTTTTTTATGTTATTTTCAGGATGGATTGACTTTTTCCCATTGGGGTGATATTGAATATTATCATCTTTGTGTTTATTTTTTTTATTCCAAAGAATAAAGTTGGGCAGTCGAGGGATAGTGTGATATGCGTTCTTGGAATATATGAACTTCTCCTCTATATCACATAATTATGGAATATTATTGTGCAGTTATGATTAAAATAGTTTTATCTATTTTAGATAATCCATTGGAAGTTTACTAAAATGATAATGTTTTCTATGATTATTTTTTTGGTATTCCTCTAGAAAGGGAGGTGTATTTTACTATCAATATTGTTCATGGTACTCAATAGATTTATATTCCTTATTATCGTATGGGACTAGATGTATTGAAGGAGTTGAAATATTAAATGAATGATAAGGTAGATAAAGGATTAAATTTTCATAATATATTTACAAGGGAGGTTAGAGTGATCTTCACAAATAAGGAAAATTTATCTCTTCTTTTCCAATTGTTAAATTATTGGTCATGTGACAATGTGGAATGAATACCCATTTCCTCTACCCTATTATATTTTCCACAGTTCGATGAGAAATTTTTTTCTTAAAAATTAACATTTTTCTTAGTTATCATCAACTCAAAATTAATGTGTTGGATATCCTAATGAAATTTTTTTTGAGATAGTATGGCTATTATGAATATCTTGTGATTTCATTCATCATGTCCGACACTCGTGTTGTTTTTATAGCTTCGATAAATTGAGTATTTTAATCATATAAAGATTCTTTTATTTTGGTGTTTGTGGATGATATAGTGGCTAAATAAATTTTTTTTGAAGATAATGATAACCATTTGATATTTTTATTCATAATATATACTAATCTCTACCTTTATAAGAAAATATATCGATCAAGAAATTAATTTTTCTTGGGAATGTGTTATTAGAATGTATAATTTCAATTAATCTTGAAAATGAGAAGGTCCTCATATCATGTGAAGAGCAAGAGAACATCGTTGATATATT
Organism: Viscum album; assembly: GCA_963277665.1. Taxonomy (NCBI): domain Eukaryota; kingdom Viridiplantae; phylum Streptophyta; class Magnoliopsida; order Santalales; family Viscaceae; genus Viscum; species Viscum album. Next base: position 1,160,597,545 of record OY728120.1, on the reverse strand, counting down.
GAGCATATAGGGTAGTATAGGACACTATTAAATGACAGTATAAGACATCTCATAACATATATCTCAATTGACTACACTTATCAAGAAAGGAGATAAATTCATATGGTATTATATACACTAGTCTTCCATTGATGTATTGAATAGATTTCATTCATCATCTCATAATTTTATGATACCATTAGTTAGTCATGGCTTTGTGGGTTACAATGATGTTTCATGTTTAGTTGTTGGTTATGTTATTATAAAGGGTGATCCTATTTTTGTGTATGGATCCCAACATTTTAGGAAACTCGATACAAAAAATCATGATCATAATTTGTAATTTTAAACATTCTTGATTATTATTAAGTGTATTTTAGACCTAATATTTAATGAGAGGGCCACTATATATTCTGATCATGCTAATTTGGGTAATATATACTCTAAAAATGATAAGAAACTTAGGAATAGTAAATGGGTATAATACTTCTAGATATTTGAATTCAACATTTCGTACACCCCTAGGAGGGGTATTATTATTATTGGATATCTTAGAATTAAATTCACCTTGAAATAAATAATAAAAAAATAGAAATAGTGGAATCCCATTGTGATCATTACATACTAGAATCTAGATACTTTGAAGGATTATTGAGTGATTTTATGACCTGTGTGAGGTTGGTATCATCTCTGCTATAATGAATTCATTATTGGAAGCCGTAAGATCATGAGATTAATAGAATTAGATACTCCATCTGTTGGAGTGTCCATTTAATAGTGTAATATATCTTATGAAGGGATCAATTTATTTAGGGTTCATTTTTTAATCCCTATATCCTTGATAGTCTAAAAGATAATAGATTTTCATATTTCATCATGAGTTGTTGTCTTTAGGAATACAATGATGTACTATGACATAAGATTTTTGTTCTGTTTAGTCGATTTAATTCACAAACATTTTTATTTTTTCATGTTAAAATATACCCCAATAGGATAATATGGAACACCAAAATCCATTAGGATTTATTCTTAATATTCATTTGTTTTTTAAAAATGGGATGTGGTGTCTATATACTAAATTTTTGATTATTGTGGACTCACTAAGGAAATAAATCTATTTGTGTTCTGAATTATTGGATTAATAAAATATATCACATTAGTAAATTTTTCAAAAACCTTAAGGTTAACAATTAAAAAACATAAATTAATGGAACTATTGAGTTTTCATGGGGTGTCTTCTGATATCATATCATATAGAGATCCATAAATTTGTTCTTTATTCTAAAAGGTTCTCCTAGGGGAAGTGGAATCCCATTCCATATTAAGTATAAAATACCATCCATAGAAAAAATTATAGATTGAGAATGATATTAAAATTCAATGAGATATAATTTGTGCCAATTTATTATATATTTTAGGAGCATTGGATAACTTTTGGGACTACTTCATTTTTTCATTACAATAGTTAGTAGTATTTAATTATAATAGTTCATTTTGAGGCTATTTAATATCACCCATGTGATGGACAAGTTTTATATTTAGTGGTGCGTGGGGCTTCATTTTTGTGACCAGGTATCTTCTAGGAAACATCAGTGAATATTTTGGATATACATCGACCCTTGGGATCATTTAATTGTTAGAAAAAATCGTATGTTTTTCGTCAATGTGATCCTTTTGAATTATCTATAGGTTATATGTTTTCTTGAGTGTATACCCTCAATTGGGACAATTACATATTTAGATGTATGTAATATTAGCTATGAAAAATTTTAGGCCATTTGAGAACACTGATCTGGTCAAAATGGATGCATTTCACTTATTATTACTTCAATAGTTGTCGTTGATTCATGATATATTCCGCATATCTCCACTTATGAAATATTACCCTGATCAATCAATTATGTTTAATTTGATGTAAATTATTCTGATCATGACATATAAATGATAGAAAATATATTATAGATCATTGAAATAATGGAAAAGGATTTCCATGGGATATATATACCATGGGTTGAATTGTTTTTACACCCCAAATCTGAATCTCATGAGACTCAGGGGGCTAGAAATATTGGTGATATAGAGTAACCTATCCAATTTTCAAATCATATCTCTTAATCATAATATTATAATAATAAAAATCCAACTTTTAGTGATAACATTCATATAATATTAATATAATGTCTCACTTTTTTAAGATGTTTACTTTTTGGTTCATGAGTGGGTTAGGAAAATATGTTTTTTAACAAGGGTGATTGTTATTGGTAAAGGCTGTAGGATGCCACCATCTAGCTGATGGGCATGGTATTAGCTAAAAATTATGTTATAGACCCTTTATAGATAGTTTTTCAATCAGTACCCATGGAATTTCAATTGTGTACATCAGTCAATCGGTGGGCCTCAACAGGCTCCCTGGTAGCATTGATCGTGGCCGAATTTATAATTAAAGTTCATTCCTATTTATCATAAAAAAAATACTTTTTTAATAATAAATCTACTCAAATAATAATTCAGATGGGTCTCTTAGAGAGGCATCACACTGAAATATTATACATCTAACATTTATGATATTCATTTTGATCCGTAATTGATAAGCTAACAAAAACTAGTAATGTCAGATCTGATATCATTCATTCATAATTTTCTCTTATATGATAAGTGGATCTACAATGTATTGATTTTATTTATTGATAGCATGATTTATACATAATTTTTTATAAATGATTTTTTTTATTATAGTGTCCAAATATTTTTTTTGTGTTATAACTATCATGATACATGATGTCATTGATCTCAATTCTTCTCCATCAATATTTGGGTCACATAAGTGAGTTCAATGCTATTAAATTTTGGATTAATGACACCTATTGTATCTTTTTATAGAAAAAGTCCAATTAGTTCAAGTATTTAATTTTATAAATATTAGAAACAATTACCAAAGTAGTTGGTTTCATATAATTTTATTATTTAGTGAATCATATGAGATAATTATTTTATAAAATGTTTTCAAGATGGTTATTATAATGGTTACAGATTTACTAAATTATTTGTAATAGATTTCGTTTTACACAATGTTCTCTTTGGAAAAGTGATAGAGGATGGATTAGTTCACATAATCGATGATTTGTTTGGGAAATTCGTTTTTCAAGGAGTGGTTTTTTAATCAGAAACACGATATAAAAATGGTTTTAAAATTGTTGTAAAGAGTTTTAAATTGTTTGATATGTGTAGAGAATGAGTTATTTGGTACATAAATGGGGGTTTGTTATGAATAATTTCCATTTATATTCAGGGTTTATTACACATAAATGTATTCATATACTACATTGGAGGGAATTTATTGGACTATAAGACATGTCATTGTTGGTCGTAATTAAAAATCACGGTTTTCCTCAACTCCATTGGTGGGAATTCCTCGGAACATGTTTGGTACACAGTAGTCTGGATTTATCACTACTTCATAAACATAGATATAATGCTGCTATTTTTTTACTAGGAGTTTATTATATTAATAATAACTTTTATAGGGGTTTTGAAGCATTATTACATAAATGAAAAGTAATTTATTTAATATTCCTTGAAACTATTTATGATAACTTGTTTTTCATATGATAAAATGGGGTGATTTCATTGTTTTTTATACAAAATTATAATTTATTTATAATTCCATATTTTCTATAAATTTGAAAATATGTGGATTTATGTAAAGATTTATTTTTAGGGAAATATTGAAAAGAAATTATAGAATTGTTTTCACAAACCTTGTATCTACCATTGGGTGTGTTTATTCATAGTTTTATCTGATATTGGAAATATAAAGGAAAAAAATATTGGGGTGGATTTCCTGATTCGCGGGGAATGTTTATCTGGTTGTGAAATTATGGTTTGCTTATTAAGTATCACATGGAGTAGCATCAACCAATTCTTTTTCATAGGGATTCATTTTTTGAAAACTTATATTTATTAGTCCCTTTTTTATGGTAATGTGTATCATTTTTAATTCATTTTATATATATGTATTAACATTTTTTATCCTTTTCTATTTTAATATGTGTATTCCATGAATGATTTTTGTGAAGAAACCACTCCCAATTTTTGTTCATGATGAATCATTTCTATTATTCATCCAATGGGGATCATAAATTCCATTTAGGCCTTCTCATGGGTTGGTTCGGGTTGCATGTTTGATTGAACATCCAAGTCAGTTCCAGACCAAGATAATCTCATTTTGTAGGTCAGTCCTCAAAATATATTTTTATGTATCAATTTTCCACTTGGGTATTATAATATAGCATGTATGAAAGGTGGTTTATTATCATGAATCCTATAGAATGACATGTGTATTTTTTGAAATGGAATCCAGATTTTATGAGTTAACATGAGGTAATGCATTCCTAACCCCTTTATAAATTAATATATTTTAAAATATCAAAATATATTTATATTTAATTATTTACTCTTTTATTGATGTATTTTCTAAAAAATTTCAATAGAACATCTGAGTTATTCTCATTCACCAATCCTCATATTCATTTATTGACACAATACATGAAGAACATTCATTCATTTATATATATTTTTATAAAAATACACATTAATTATCATACAAAAAAATTATTTCAGTGATAATAAAATGATTAATGTTCCAAAAATAAATAAAAATAATAATTTCATCCCTTTTCAAAATTTACTACACAATTAACCTTAAAAGTTAATATGGATTAATTACCAATCAATTATTAAATTTATTTAGAATAAATAATTTTATTGAAATTAAATATTTATGAAATTATGTTATTTAATTTCTTACTCCAAGGGAAGGTTCTTAGTATCCAACATATAGATAACAATTAAATAACAACCATTATTTTTAGTATTGAGAGATATTTTAAGGAAAATGAAAAATATTAATTTATTTGATTCCCTATGTTAATTTGAATTCATTGATAAAGTAGACCCTTGTAATTTATAATGTGAGACCATGAATTCCTAGTAACCAACATCATATCATATGACCAAGTAGGGTGGATATCTATATATGGATTGTGGGTATTCCAACATTTCATTTGGCATAAATCTACTTCTTCAACTAAGGAACATAGGTGACACCAATTTCATGACCATGGCATACCACTCAAAGAAGTTGACCATACTCATCCCATTCATAATATATGGGGTTAATTGGATTTTTTTGTTTCTAATATTAGAGTAAGTAGACAATCTATGTGTCATAAAGTGGAATTATAAATCAATGAAACAAATAAAGAATAATTGGGAAACACTATAAAATGCATTATTCCTTACATTATTGTTTCATAGGCAAATCCCCACATACCTAGTCGATTTGTTCTATACTATTAATATTGTTCAACAATTCCCTATCATCCAGCTAGTTCTCCAATGACCTTGTTTTAATTTCTATTACACATCACACCAACTTCACTTCATGCACAAATAATTTTTTTACAAAGTGTATCTGGGTTCCTAAATCAATTACCACAGATAATGTAGTACCCATCTCTCGATTTCAATATAGACAAGCATATCATATATTAATAACCCTATGGGAAAAAAGACAGATCCTAATATAATATGAGTGATCAAAAAACATGGTCAATGAACCTATGCCTTAAAATCATTTCCATGGGTTATTTTAGAACAATAATATTGGTGGAAGTGAAGGTATTAAAGTGAATCTGTATCCTTTGAGGATTATTTTAATCTAAGATACCACTTTTCATAATTCAATATCTTCACTTGGTTGAAGAAATTTCTTGTTGTGTTATTGCAAATCAAATAGGGAGAAACCACCTAGGACCAAGCATATAATAAAATGGATCCACAAACAATCCAGATATGTTAGAACTAGTTGCTCATTTATTTTGGTATATAATTTGGTAACATCCTAAACCCATGCTTCATTTTAAATATGATTTCATTTTTCTAAAAATTGGATTATTCCCCAATTCATCTTAGTGAGTTCCCAAACAATTATCTCATCCAATTATGTTTCCATTGTACTTTTTCAACAAATTGGGAAATTTTTTCAGCCATTTATATTATTACGGTTAACAGTTAGCTTCTAATTTTCATCATATATGATCACTATTTAATTCATTTTTAAAATGACAAAAAAAATAATATACAAAGAAAATTTTTATTTCCTATTCACACAAGTGAGTTTTGGGGATTATATTAGTCATTTGAATGAAATTACTAATAGTGTTTTAGAGATGAAAAGTCTGTAAATATACCCACACACATTAACCAGATCTATATCATCAATAATTAATTTACTAGTAAATAATAACCATCGTTCTAAATTTAAATCATGTAATCCTTTGACAGTTCGAATAGTGGATCATATATGAGATCTACTATAGTTTTATTGTAAACAAATAAGATCTCTAAAGTATAGTTACTCATATATTCTCTTTATACTGGGGACTCTCCCTTTTGGTGTAATGATTGATTCTTCCCTAAATCAACCCTCATAGGCCACATCACATGGCTTTTATAAACCAACATCATATCCTCTAACTTCCTAATCAAATCTTTAGTCATGCTCTCTATTCTAGGGAATGATCCATAATCATAATATGGACTACAAAACTTTTATAGGACCAAGCCTAACATCAACCAACAAATCAGTTCTTCCAAATCATAAATGGATTCCCACTATTATTTCATATAATAAACATGTCTAGTATTATTTCACAATAATTTCCATTCTTTTTTACCTTAAACTACTCAAAAATTGAAATTTTTATATGACCTTAAACTATAATCCATGATGGTAATAGATTCACTGCCTTCTAATAAACATCCGTAGTTAGGGATGCATGAACATAAAAGGCTACACAATGGCTATTATCATATAAAAAAATATACAATGATACTTTTCAGAATATATTAAAATATGAGGATTTTGAAATCCTTTATTTTTATACATAGGTAGAACTATTCATTTGTGTAATGTAATCTTATCCACACCTATTGACACCATTGATAGAGGTAAATTATAGAGAACCCAACATTATTGATTGAAAATAGATAATAACTAAACAATGTTTGTGATGGTATGGAACCCCTAATATATATAAATATTAATCTTATGATACATAAATATGTTCACATCAATCAATGGTGTATATTTGTCACTTTCATAACAATTGTAATTAATATTGTTGTGGGAATTGATTTCCTGATTACATCTAAAATTAAAATCTTAGTCTACAAATATGAATTCAAATCCTTCATTAGAGTAGTTTACATCCCAACCATTCAACATTAACATGAAATTATATTCACTATTAGTTCATTATAATGACATAAAGCCTATTTAATGTATTCCAATAAAAAAATAAAATAAACATGGTTGAAGGCACATTGAAGAATAATTAAAAAATAATGGTCATTCTATTTCTATGATAATATTTATTTCATCATCAGGATTAATTGGAGGCATATTTATAATTTGTCAAGATAGAAGATTGAAAGATATTATGTCAATAGTTCTACTTGTTTAGAAATAATACACAATGTATTAACAATATTTTTTCTCCAAAACCATATATAAATAATCTAGTCGATCAACACAATCATTTAGCTCATCCATTGAGGTATTCATCTCATAAATATTTTTAGAATTTAATAAATATAATAAAAATAATCAGAAATAATCACATAAATTTTCCATGATATTCATATCCAATGTATGAGTTAACGTTGAAAATAATCAATATATCTAATATATATCAATACAACATGATACACTATAGATGGATTAATAATCCTTAACATTTCGTGTATAAAATTAAATTTTTTTCATTATTTAATTTTAATTTTTTTTCTCATCACATAATTATTTTACTTTGTATTGTTATATGATATATTAATAACTCTTTTATTACTACATTAATAATTATTATGTTCATTATATTTTAATTTTAATTCATTATTACTAAATTTTTCTTTTATTTGTAATACCATATTTTTAATTTTTTTAATATTTCGGTACACCAATATGGAATAGTCATCAAATTTTATTATCAAACAATGAAATACCATCCATATAATACTCAACATCATTATAAAATGTCTTCTATTAGTTTTATGGATGTAAATGTGACACCCCTATTTTTCCCCTCCCTCTTATTGGTCTTATTGTTAGAAATAGGTCATTCCATCAGGGAGATGATATGTTCTTTAAATATTTGACCCTTTATTTATTTTGTAACCATCAATTCCATTTTTTTTAATTCCTTTTCAATAGGATGAATTTTTATAAATATATATACTTTCTTTTAAATTATAATATCATTCTCACCCCTTATTTTTATGAAATTGTGACTTTTTATAAATCTTTTATAAATTATTTTCATATATTTTAATTGTAAAAATTATAAACAATAGACATTATAATGAATTAATTTAATTGTTTATTAATGTACAACTGAATTAATAAATTGTTTCATTTCATGTCCATTCAATAATATTTCTATTTTTATTTATAATATTAGACTCCATAAATTTTCCAGGACTATATATAAGAATAATTAAATAATGTTTAAATATATATAATCTCAACCACCACATTATGTGTAAAAATTACATGTTTCTATAATAAAATATTAAATCCCTTGAACAAATTATAAAATGTTAGATAATATTTTTGATGATATATTTCACTCTTATATCTCTATAATAATAAAATTTAGTTCCATAAAACATGGGAGTATTTTTTTAATCCATCAATAATTCAATCCCAAATATGTGATTCCATTTGATCATTTCTCTTCTTTATATACTTAAAAGTAAGACAAATATACTTGATGCAATAATCATTGATTCCTAAAAATAAATTATGGAGTGGGGTGAACTGAATATCTAAAAACACAAAAGTAAAAACATCTCAATTTAAATTTTTGGAAATTTACTATATAATCCTAAATAGTCCAAACAATACTATTATGTGAAAATAGATCAAATCAATATATTATATATGTTGCATCATAAAAGGTTTTGATAATTTAATGTGAAATTATATTGTTGAAAAATGTTATGGAGTATTCAAGTTAATATATGAAATATATAATAATATTTAAGTGTTTTTAAATAATAAATCTGCAATAACTTATTTCATAGCTACCTTGATGAACTTGTTCTTGGTCCCCTGATCCTATTTCTTTTTATCCAATTGCTGAATAAGGTTATAGAAAAATATTTAAAATAATAATAGCAATTAAAAGTTGTTCTCTATACATAATAATGTATTAAAAATATCTTCTTTGATCAAATAAATATAAAATGAATTATAAAATGATTGAAAAAAATTGTTCCTTAGATGCAAAATAAAACTGGTCAAACAAATAAATCAATAACTTCCATACCTAGTATTTATTCTCATTAATTGACTTCTGGTTTGTTGAAAATTATGGTCATTTCTTCTGCTTCTGGGTGTGAAGTGGGTTAAATAGTGATTTTGTTTCTATATTTATTTGTATAGTTTTCCCTCATGGTTCATCTTTGGTGAATTTCAGTGTTTTTGTATAAAACATGGGAGTTTTCGCATAGAAGTACCATGCACGTGATTGGAGTACTATTTTCTAAAGATTTCATATTAATATGGGTAGCCATGTGAATTGTATAAAACCTATTGCATGGTCGATGCATGGGTGTGCAGCTGATTATGGGTGACTGACTGGACGGTCTAATAAACAGTGCGACCTAAGCTTGCATGTTTCCTAGAATATAAAAAAATTGATTTTCCATATTTTCCCCTTGGGATTCTTAGACCCAAATCAACCAAATTTCCTTCTACATAGGTGTCCAGACCATGGGGTTCCTCTCCATTTTCCTCCAAGACATTCCTTTTCTTCTATTGGTCTATATTTAAGAGGTCTTACTGTTATGGAAAGATTCTTTAAGGTATTTTCTCCTTCATTATCCTCCCTCTCCTTCTTCATTTATTTTTTCTTGGTTTTCTCTGATCCCTTTTAATTCTCGACATAGGGTTCTATTTTCCCATGGATTATGTTGGGTTTATTATTCTTTTAAGATTATTCATCATATACCTAGAGTTTTTGAACACTCATAGAGTGATTTTGGGCATGTGTTGTCATTCTATCAGGGATTTTTAATAGGTTTCCCCATGTACAATAATATTAAATTTAATATTCAACTATTTCATGATTTTTTCAGGTATATTGATTAATAAATATTTTAGTATGATCCTTGGATTAATTTTCTTTCGCACAAAGTAGCAGATTATGCATGGTTTAAAAAAAATATTGTTGTTTTGGTTAAAATGTGCACACAAAGAGTTTTATTAAAAGTTATATGAGATTTCTTATGTCGTTTGAGACATGTAACACATGTTCTGGAACATTAATTGAATTTATTTCCTGAAAATTGATATTTTATACCTTGTTGGGTGTTCAGTAGAAATTATTTTGTTAAATATTTAACTGCATGTGTTTGATTAATTGCCTTGTTTGATTTTATTGGAAAATTGTGATAGGAAATAATTAGTTTGTATTTATAAATATGATAAATATATTCAAAATGTTATTTTGGAGTCCTTGTATGAGTTTTCAATTTGTTTTTTGGTTTTAACAATGAAATGATTGTTAGTTTTAATGTTGACTGGCATGTTTTTCTCATGAATTCTCCATTTGGTTTTTTATGTAAAAATTGTATTTTATTGAATATAAATCCTGATTATTTTAAGGGGATTTTGTAAATAATTTTTTAGTGGAAAATGATGTTCTTACAACCTTTATGAAAAGGTGAATTTTTTTCTTTTGGTAAATGTTAGTTTTTCAATATGCTTAATGGTCCATTTTGAAAATTTCTGAAATTGATGAAAGTGTTTATTATGAAAACCTCCTTGGGATTTTTCTCATGACATGTCAATGTTTTATGGATGGGATTTCATCAGTTTTTAATAATTTCGATCCATTATTAGATTTCCGCTATTTGGGCAATTTTTTTCTATTTATAATATGGAATGAGCTCAATCCTTGTGGTTCCCCAAGGTGATGTATATTGTTTATTTATTATTATACATGCATGTGATTGGGTGATCAGATGGCATTGGTTGGATCTCCCCTATATACATGAAACATGTGAACTCAATATATTGAGATAATACTCATAGAATGATTGATGAACTGTGTAGCTTTTTTTCTAGTTGGTGTTCATGGTCTGTGGATATATTTGGGTTTATTACAATGGGATTTCCCCCCCGGTGTGTCTGGAGTTATTTTGGTTGAGAGAGTATGTTCATTTTGATTACATTGTGTGTGGAATACAAATAGGGATTAGGTCTCTTTTATTAGTATGTTATAGTTTATTCTTGATCTCCATGGTTCTCCTATGAATATTGGATCTTAGTTGTTTATAATGATGTTTTAGATACGTGAAGGCTTATTTACATTCCACTTTTTATATGGTCATCATGGTTCTTTATTATATAGTTTTTTCAAGGATGCGATGTTTTTGTTTTTAAATGAATTATGAATGATGTTTTTATAGAATAGTGGTTTCCATCCGTTGTGAAATTTTAAAATCAATGCAAGACACCCCTTTTATTAAAATGTGAGTGGCACACTTACAGAATCTGCTTGGATTTGAGAAATGAATAATGGAAATGGGTAATACATAGTTTTAATGTAAAATGTGTATAAAATCATACTATCTTATATTATAGTTCAATCATAAAATTTATGATTTATTTATTTTAATATAATTGCTTTTTAAAAAGATAATTTTTCCATTCAACTGAGTTTTAATAATTGTACCAATAATTATAATGTCTGTTAACCCTTGTCAAGGTCTCATCATGAGTTTGTTCATGTTAGATAACATTTGAGAATGTGTTGGAGAGTGAATTGTGATGTCACAATGATTTGGTATAGTCCTCCTTTCATGTTGTATGTTTTGTGTCATTCAGTTGAATTTTTAGATTATTGTATAAATGGTGATTAGATAAGTTTCATTTATAAATTGATCTTCTCATTCAACATTCATCTATATAGTAAATTTATTTTTATAATGGGTTAAATCAATCCCCTATTATACGATGTTTATGCCAGACAATTTTTTCGAGCCCATGGGGACAAGGATTTCCCTTCAATCCATTCCACATATTATTTTGGGTAACCAGTTTATTGTAGTCCCAGGTTGGTTCATAAAAAAATTATATTAATGAAGTTTGGCTCTTAGAGGACCTAGATTTTTAGAGATCCCTATTTCAAATGGGGTTGTAAAGGTATATGGATTAGTATTTTATGCACTCGAGAGGTGGGTATGTGAATAGAATCATGAAATCTACTTCTTTATGATCCTTTCAATTCCATGGGATATATGGTTTTATTAGTTTCATTTTTCCTTAGGAATTATTTGGTTATTGGGATATGAATGTGGAGTCGGTATAGTTGTCTCCATGGGATATCATGCCCTAGAATGCCATGTGGGGCCATGGGAAATGTCATGGAAGGCTATGCATATTTGTGGGGTTTTTGTCTTATGGCTTCCAACAATACGACAGAGTCACCATTGATGCTAGTTTCCCTTGTGTAACTATTTGGGTCTCCTTTTTAAATATGAAATTTTTTATTAGAAAACCATTTTGATGGAGTTGTGGAAATGGTCTTTTCAAAATAAATCATATATAATACCAAAGATAATTTTTTTTTATAAAATTACCTCTTGGGGGTAAAATAGAATTGGTTTAATGTAATTGGTCTTTAGGAATCAACACAGGAGGTTTATAGAAAGCATATTTTTTTATGGAAATTATTTTAAATGAAAAGTTGTGAGTTTTAATCAAATTATTTTGATTAAATGAGGTTTTTTGAGATGCTAGAAAATGTTTTGAATTCAATTAAAAGGATTTTAATGTAAATTAATGGGATTTAATTTTCATGTTTGGTAAAATTATTTGATGTGTGAAAATTATAATTATGGTTACTTGATGATTAGTGTTCCTTTTGAAGGATTGGTATTTTTTAATTGTGGTGTATGATTTTTTATAAAAATAGAATACTTTTTGGGCCTTTGGATTTCTCATGGGTTCTTACATGCATTGTGTTATTTGGGAATGAGAATGGATGAATGGTATGGCATGGTGGATGGGTGCCCCTTGTGGTTTGGAAGAATTATTTTGAGTGAGACTCAAAGGAATACCAATGTTGTGTGTTTTACCTAACAAGTATGTTATTATTTATAGAATTTAAAAAAAGGAAAGTATTGATGTTATACTGGTTTATTTTAATATGTTTAAATCATGTTTCCTATGCGGTTATTTTTCATGATGATTTTTGTTGTTTTTTTGGCTATGATATAGTTCGTCGATTTTCCTTTTCCTGTGGTTTTCCCCCTGGATCATCGATGGGTGAACAAAAGAGAATCTATAGGTGATATCCAAATTGTGGGATTTCAGGTCATCCTATGGATTTTGTTATTGAGTTTCTAAAGCTATATCCACTTATCATTATTGGAAAATTGGAACTTCTCAAGGTAGAAGAGTAGATGAGAAATATCGAAATGAAATTTAGACATACAAAGTTTCCTATTCCATTGAATTTTATGTTTGTGACATTATTACTTGAAGGTTTACTATGGAAGTGGTGTAAGTCATTGTATTGGAACAAGCCCCATAATGTTGTTACATGGGAGATATTCAAGGAATTGTTCATTCTTATGTATTTATCTGAGAGTGAAAGGGTAAAAAAGTGATTATTGATGTGTTGTCTATAACAGGGTGATCGATTGATTTCGGGGTATTTACATAATTTTGGGGAACTAGTTCATTACCTTCTTGAGTATGTCGCGGAAGATTTCATGAAGGCTTGGAGTTTCGAAGTTGGGATTTGAAACGATCTTTAGTTGATGGTGTCAAAGTCATATCTAACCAATTTTTTCAATGTCATGAGGAATTCTTTTCATGATGAAGAACTATTAGAGGGAGTTATTGAGGTGGTCCTCCATCCTTCAATCTTGGGAGACATTGGGGAATTTTTTTTAATTATATTGGAAAGTACATCAATGTCGATGGAGCTGGTCGCATAATCAAAATTCCTCCAGATATTTCATCGGCTTATTCTAGGATAAATATCTTATTCCATTACCTATGTGACCATTGAGGTCATTATAAGTTATCATGTCCAAATTCACTTAATCCCTACAATGCTTGTGTAATCATGGGTCATGGGAAAATATTTTTTCAAGGTCTTCCTAAAAATCTTCATGTAGGAAACTATCATATGTGATTTGATGTTGGGTATTTTTTTAATGTTTCAATATAAAAGTATCCGCCTAGTTGTAATTGGAACCTTTATTGTGGAGGTTTTTTCGAGTGGTGTGTTGGTTTTTGATATGAAAGGGATTATATTATCCTTTTGATGAACTTTTGGTTTCAAGGAAATTGTGGTTCTTATTATAATTATGGCCTTTATTTTTATCTAATCGGGTGATGAATGCTACTAGTTGGGATTAAAAAAACTGAAATTGATGATAAGGAGATGATTAATACATCATAGTTCGAGTAGTATGTCATAGATTAAAGATTGCACGTATTCTGGAATCCCATTACTAAGGCAATTTTGACATAGCTCGTGCCTCTACTGTTGTGGTGGGTTAGTTTATGTGTTCCAGTTGTGGTTGTTATGTCCATGCAAGTTTTTGATCTGTTTCCTTCCATTGACCACCAGTGTAAACTGGATGGGGGTGGTTGTGGTTATTCAAGTTGTGAGTTTTGGGTTGTTGTGTGTAGTTTTCAGTTTCAGTTTCAGTGTTCAAATCTTTGGGTCCCTTCCCTCCACTCCCCGGGTGGTGGGGTTTTTTTGGTATGTGTGGGGAGTTTCAGTTCAAATATAGTACACTCCATTATAGAATTGGTAGAATAAATCATCAATTCTATTCCCCATATCATTGGTTGATTGGATATTTTTTAAAGGATTTGGTTGGATTATGTGGGAATGGCCCTATTTGGGATACTAATGAATTCACATATGGTTGATTGTAGTTGGTTCATAATAGTGGGGAGACCCACTAATCGTATCATAGAGCGTTCTTTTAAGGATTTGTCAAATGAAATTTTTTTATAATGTTGTGGAGTACATTCATGACATCCTTGAAATTGTTATATTTTGTGAGTTCTCTCTGGTTTTAGTGATCGTTGGGATTTTTTTGAGATTTTCCAACAATCTGGTTCTTGGCATGGTGGTGGATGTGGTGGCTTGATCATTCCAGATGAGTATTTAGAAGTACTTTCAAGTTGTTTTTCTATTTCAAGAAAGAGGCATAAGATCCTTTGGTAGTTGATAATATATTCCTGGTTTAGAAGGTTGGATCCTGTTGTAATGGAATCCTCAGACATTGATCAATTAGCTAGAATGTGTTAAGGCTTTATGGGGGAAGAAATAGTTAACCGTGGGGATAGTTTTCCCACATACTTGTTCACTTCATTTCACGATATCATGTTTGTTGTAAATCTTTATATTTTCTTCAGTTTTTGTGAGTTATGGGGATTAAAATTTTAAGTGGTTACTACTCTTTATTTTTTTAGTTTTCACAATGTTTGATCTTTGAATCATTTGGGAATTTTTTGAGAAAACATGTGATTTTTGTATTGGAAGTACCATACGCACAGTTGGCACACATTTTTCTAAACTATGTTGTTGAGACCAGGTAATAATGACACATGTATAAAACATATCACATAGTTGGCATCGGGTCATTTGGTTTTTTACGGGTGACTGACCACATGGTTTAATAAACAATACTGCCTATCCATGCATGTTTCCCATATCTTATAAAATTTTTTTCTCTAAGATTTCCCCCTCAATAGTTTTTAGACCCAAATCCCCCATAATCTATTTATCCTAGTGAATATAGACCTAGGGTGACTTCTCCATTAACCTCCATTCCATTCCACTTCCTCATTTAGTGTTTATCTAAACAATCGTGAAGAGG
Source organism: Viscum album (assembly GCA_963277665.1). Taxonomy (NCBI): domain Eukaryota; kingdom Viridiplantae; phylum Streptophyta; class Magnoliopsida; order Santalales; family Viscaceae; genus Viscum; species Viscum album. The sequence goes on along the minus strand of OY728120.1, from coordinate 1,160,581,588 downwards.
GGGCAAGATTTTTTATAGTATTTTTTCTTCCTTTCTCCTTCCACGTCTATCTTCTTTAACTTTTTCACGGAATTATCTTCTCCTCACGTCATTTTCAACATATGATTTTGTATTACCATGGATTAAATTGTGGTTTTTTATTATTTAGGGTTGTTCTGAATAAACCTAGGGTTTTGGAACCTTTATGGTGTGATTTTGGACAGGCATTGTCATTCTCCCATAGATTCGAGGTATGTTTACCCTTTCACCTGCCTTTTAAATTTAATATTCATTGGTTTCCAGATTTTTGAATCTAATATTATTATTAAATATCGATGAATGATCCATGGATTAATTTTTTTCTGTTATAATACGCAATTTGGCCTTTATTTTATTAAAAATATTGTTTTTTATTAAAATGTTCACACCAAGTGTTTGATAAAATGTTATGTTTTATTTTGAACATGGTTTGTGATTTTAAAAACATGATTTAGAATAATAAATAAATTTATGGAATGAAAATTGTTGATTTATACCTTTTTGGGTGTTACATATTAATTGTTTTGTAAAATATTTCCAACAATTTGATTGGTTAATATCTCTTTTCGATTTTATGGGTTAATTGTGACATAAAATGAATGGTTTGGATTTATAAATATATTGGAAGATTGTGAAATGATATTTTGGGGCCCTTGTATGGGTTTCCCAAGTGGTTTTTGTTTTTTAATATGAAGGTGTGTTAGTTTTAATGTAGTTTGGCTTGCATTTACTATGAATAGACCATATGTTGTTTTTGTAAAAATGGTATTTCCTTTAATGCATGACATTAATGTTTTAATCGTACTTTATTAAATAATTATTAAATGTAAAATGGTGGGTTAACATTTTTTATGAAAAAGGGAATGTGTATCTCTGATATATGTTGGTTTTGTGAAATGCATAATGTTATGTTCGGAAACATTATAAAATTGATGAATAAGATTAATATGAAAACCTATATTTGATTATTCTCATTCCTTTTCTATGTATAATGGATGGGATTTCCAGACCAAGGAATCCTTGTGATCGATTATTAGAGTTTCTCTATTTGGACTATTTATTTTCTATCTATTATATGGAATAAGATCAATCCATGGGGTGGATCGAGTGATGCATGTTGTTGATTTATAGTTGTATATTTGTGTGATTTTATGCTAGGATAGCATCTGTTGTCTCACCTCCGTCATACATGGGATATCAATCCTAGAATATTGAGAGAAATTTTTAATAATGATTATTACAATGTCTTGTTTATACACTAGTTAGTGTCCCATAGTAGGTGTGTATATTTGGGTTTATTTCTATGGTATTTTCCTCTTCGTTTTTCCTTAGTCAGGCTGGCAAAGAGAGTTTGGGTGTTTTGAATTCATCATGTGTGGCATGATACATGGGATGTTTTCCCATTTATTTGAATGTTTCAGATTATTCTTGATCTCCTAGGTTCACCTATTTCTATTAGATATTAATTTTTTATAGTTAATAATGTGATACTTATATGAAAATTTACATTTCTCTTGTTATATGAAATTAATAGTGCATTCTTGTGTAATTTTTTCATGGAAGTGATGTGTTATTTTGAAAAGTATTATAAAAAATGTTTTTAATGAAATGTGTTTTCCCTTCTTTTTCCAAGTTGAAAATGAAAGAATCACTCCCTTTTTATTATATGTGAATGTATAACTAATTTATTATGTTAGGTTTTGAAAAATAAATAAGGAAAATGGGTTGTACTTTTTTTAATAAAATGCTTAGAAAAGATTAGTTTTAAATATTATATAATTAACTTGTAATATATGTTTATTGAGTTTTAAAGGATATAAATTGGGAAGGGATAATTAGTCATGTGTGTCACGACCCGTCCCCTGGGGCCCATGCCGTAACTACCCCAAGCCCTCCTTCCAAAGGCTAGGGGTTGCCGACTAGCACCAAAGGCATATTCCCGAAAACTGGGAAGGAATTTCCTTTATAACCTATAAGGACACACAAACAAGCAAAAAAAAAGTTAAGAACTCAAACTAACTGTATAACCAAAAAGAGAATTCTGAAAGTAAAGGGTCTGGAATAAAATCCCAACAGTAAAAGTACAATTACAACTGAAATACAAAACAACTGAAGAAAATGAAAAAGGAAACTATTGGGTCGTCCTCCTGGTTCATAACTAAAGGGTAGGTACAGATCGCCACTATAGAACACCACATTCATCTGTCTCCTCTGCGTATCGACACACCGTATGGTCCACCTCTAGGTACTGTCCTGTTTTGGTACTCTCAGCATCAGTTAGCAATGTCTGTCATCTGCATCCTACACGACAAGGTGCGGACATGGCCCATGCAGGGGTCGGTATAACGACACTAGGCAGCGACCCCAATACCCTCAATGTCTCACAAAAAAACCACCAAGGATAAAAAAAGCATGAAATCAACTGATAACCCTATTTTGGTATATTCCCATACATATACCTATGTTATCAATTAATCCATCTCAGTAATGAGAAAAAAACTGAAAAATCGACTCATCTCAAACCAGGATTATATTCTAGGTGTAGAATCAAGTAACATCCCCAGTCACATTGTCGAAATATCATCTATTAGAGAACTCCTCCAATATCATGTATAGTGGGCTTTCCACAACACCATGGTGATTCCTACTAACCTTGGACTACTGAGATACTCCTCCTATCAAGTACCATGTGTCTGTCGCGTCACCAAGGCGCTCCCTACTGTGGGTCCGTTGTGTTACCAAGGCATTCCCCCTCATAGTCTGCTGAGGTTCTCCTCCTATAAAGTATTTTGGGTATGTCGTGACACTATGATTCCCCCCACTATGGGTCTACCATGACACCATGGCGCTCCCCAATGGGCTAGTCGAACCACTCCAAGTCAAATCGGTCAGCAGTTGTTAGGTCACATCCAACTACAAGGCCTCTGCACTATGATCGCTCGTCTACAGGAGCATTCGCTCCACGAGCAACTAGTCAATACTGCGACTATCAGGAAGTCCCAAGAAAAACTATATCAATGTTCTGCCATGTCATAGGGGTATCATCATAACAGACGTCGCATAAATCGGACGCCCGATCTGTGTGTTATTAGCCTTTTAGTCCCGGGGGCCCGGTTGGATTCATACTCAATGAAGCTTGACCGTTTCCCATCTCAAACCAAAATTCCAGTGGATTATACTCAATGGGACCGTCTGGATCCATGATTTCCATCACTGTGGATGGTTCATCAAATGGACATCTAGTGCCAAAGTTATGTCCAAAAGAAATTAAAGGGTCATTGTGGGCCTGGGTTCGGTCCAACCCGATCAGACTGAGATGTATTGGATCGAGACAGTCACAAGGGTGGCAGACCTTCTGCGAGGGTGAAGACCGGTCGTGGGTCAGTAGTACTGCCACGGTTCGGTGAATGTTTTGTCAGGAGGGTGGAGGAGCTCATTTCAACGGCACGGCACGGCTCAGCGGCAGCGCGGCTAGGTTCAGACTGCGGAGTGGCTCGGAGGACGGCAGTGGAGCTTGGATCATATGGCGGCACGACTCGATGGATGGTGGTGCGGATCGGCGGATGGCGGCACAGCTGAGCTCCGATGGTGGCACGGCCCGGCTCGGAGGCACGGCTTGGCTCTAATTGTGGCGTAGCTACGCTCGGCGATGCGGCTTGGCTCAGACAGTGATGCGGCTTGGCTCGGCAGCACAGCTCAGCTCAGACAGTTGTGTGGCTTGGCTCGGACAGCGGTTTGGCTAGGTAGACAGAGGTGCGGCTAGGGAGACGGTGGCGGAGCGCGGCTCAGACCGCGGGTCAGTCGAGGCGGTACGGCGAAGCCGCAGATCGGACTGGGCAGCAGGTCGGCCGGGGCTGCACGACGAGGCCATAGGGGGCAGCGCTGTTACCGTGGTCGTCTTCATCGCCATCCTCCACTTAAAATAACAAAAAAAGACTCATGGTAGAGGGGTTGGGATGTGTTTGTTTGGCACACACCCTTCGCGTTTAGAATTCAAGCAAGTGGTTCACAAATAATGAATCATTAATGTGAAACCATCATCTTCCACAATGTTTGTTCCCAACCCACACACGAAAAGAAGGGAGTACATGGGAAGTGATAAAAATTTAGTAATAAAACCCTACCTCGTTCACATGATGGCATTGGAATAAAGAGGTAGTTTGGTTGAAGATTCGTCATAGATAAAGAAATCCCACATCGGATGAAGTCTTGTGGAATAAGCTCGATGTCGAGGTCGGCGTTCTTCGTCGGTAGAGAGTTCTTCATGGAAGAACACGTTTTTTGTTTGAGATTTTTCTCCCACCAAGATCTCTCTTTCCTTTGACAATGGAGGATCTAAAAATAAGAATCCACCAAAATATAAGAGATAACCAATATAATAAAAATAGTTTCACCAATTTAATCATTGGAAAAATTCAAATTGGATTAATTAAATTGGATCAACTATGTGGTGCCTTGTCTTAATTAAGTGGGGAGGGTTGGAAAAATTAATGAGGAGGAATCTCAAGAGGCTCATCCACATTAATGATGGAGTTGAATATTTTTCCCTACATTTAGGAGGGAGTTGATGTTTTCTCCCAATTCATTAGGGGTTTCAAAGGGGTTTTAATCTTGGGTTGTCCCCACCAACATAAGCTCTCATGGGAGGTTAGGATTGGGTGGACCCCACCATGATAACCACTAATGGGATGTTAAGGTCTGGTGGCCCGCCCACCAACTTCCACATGGATGTAGGTTACAACAAAATAAAATAATGCGTGTGTTTATTTTATTTTATTATTTTCACAATAAAAACCCAGAAACTAACTTTCTCCCTCGACCAACTGTTGTTGAGATGATGGTCTTCTTAAGAGAACACTAGCGCTGCGAGTTCAATGGTGACCTCAAATTTCACTTCTGAGAACTGGTCCAAAATTTAGATAAACCTGATCACACGTTTACTAAACATACCTGAACAAAACTTCCGAAATTCATTTCAGGCACTCCGTCCATCAGAATCATGCGCCGTCAAGTTTCATGGACTCTTAAAATTTCCATTTATTTAAAAAAATACTTGGAAATTCCAGGTCTTTTAATTCACCCCACCTTAGGGCTCTATGTCCCCGTAAGGCCCAACACAAACTAAGGGAATAAGTGGGGGTACTGAGCATGCATCTGAGCCTCCCGCTTCCATGTGCTCTCCTAGAGGTTACCATGCTTCCAGTGAATGCACACCAGAGGAATCGAATGTCCACGAAGTACACCCTCCTATTGATCCTCAATCTCCACTTGAATCTCTGTAAATGTCACCCCATCACATACATCTGGATCACCATGGTCGATGATGTGAGAAGGTTCATGCACATATCTTCTCATTTGGGATACATGGAAGATGTCATGCACCAGGTGAAACTAATGAGGAAGAGCTAAGTGGTATGCTACCTCGTCAACTCTTCTAAGGACATGAAAAGGTCCAATGAACATTGATGATAAATTTCCACCATGGGAAAATCTCTGTGGACCACATCTGGGTGAGATGTAAAGATCCATAATTTCCTTGTAATTTTTTTTAATTAAAGGGTAATTTTACGAGTCCATGAAAATTGACAACACATGATCCCGAGGCCCGGAGTGCCTGAAATTAATTTCTGATCTTTTGTTCTTGTACATTCAGTAAAACTGTGAGAGGGTTTTTATAACTTTTTAATTTGTTCTTGGAATTGTAATATGAGGGAATCGTTGAACTTACAGCACCGATATTCGCTTAAAGAGAAATTCACCACGATGGAAGTTGGTCAAGGGTGGAAGTTAGTTTTTTGGTTTTTCATGAATGAATAACATATAAATAAATTTTTGTAGCTTTTATTTTTTATTTTACGTGTTAAATCATCCATGTGGAAGTTGAGAAGTGGGGACCACTAGACCTTAACCTTGAATGAGAGGTTATGGTGGTGTGGACCACAAGAGACTCAACTCCAATGAGTGGTTATGGTGGTGGGGACCACCCGAGGCCTAAACCTCTCATCTCCCTCATTAAATGTGGGAGAGCCTCTTCTACTCCTCCAATATTAATTGTGCCTACCCTCTAAAATAATTAATCCATCACCCACTTTAATTATGGAAACCTATGTGATTAATTAACCCAATTTGAATTATATGACAACAAACATAATAGATCACATAATCTATTATTTTGGGGCTACAATTTCATTTCGGTGGAATTTGGAGAGGAGGATCTTTGGGAGAAATGATCTCTATTTAAGAACGCCAAAGAAGAATGCATCTCCTTCGACGATTTCTTCTCTGAACTCCGTCAATGGATCTCCATCGATGCACAAATTGACAATCAAGGAAAACGTTGACCACACCGACATCCATATTTTTCCTATGATTCATCTTCTTCCTTGAGATCTTGTCGACGTAAACAAGAAAATGAGGAAGGGGTTTATTTCTATATTTTTATCACTTCTCATGTATACCCCTTCTACTTCTTTTGTGGGTTGGGAACAATCATTGTAGGAGGATAGGATTTGATGTTCATGTTTATGTTCTTGATGATCCATATGATACCACCCTAACGTGGAGTGTATGGACCAAACAAACATGGTCCGACCCTTCCGAAAATCTTGTGTTATTCTTCGCAATGGAGGAGGATGACAACCATACAATTTTGGGGCACGAGAACGGAGGCCAATACCGATGTCTGCCGCGATGAAGGCGACAACGCAATTGTGTTGCCCCGTGGCCACCGTCGCCTTCCCACTGCCTTTACACTGGCCGTGGTTCCTACCATCGTCCATGGCTCCACACTGCCTTGTGTCTAAGGCGCTGCCCCACGGCTGATGCAATGCCCCATGGCCGGACCACCGCCATCTTCGGCTCTGCACCGCCCTACGGAAGGACCGCCGCCCCGTGGCCAGACTTCTGCCCCTCTGCCAGACCGCTGCCCATGGCTGAGCCGCCCTGTAGCCTGGTGCCCTCACGGTGCCCCCCCCCCCATGCATCCTCAAGGCCACCTGCTGCCCTCCGTAGACCCTCACGGCTGGCAAGACCCAGCAGGGCAGACCCCCTAGCGGGCCAGGCTGCACCCAGCATGTCAAGCCAGGTCCACCTAAGCTGGGTCGACCCCTGCCAGGTCAGATCGGACTTAGGCCCACTAAGTCCCAATTACATTCTTTTGGCCATAAATCTGGCACCAGAAGTCTGTTAGACGAACCATCAGCAGTATTCGAAACGTTGGAGTGAGTCGGTCCCTTTGAGTGACACTCCACTATGTTTTAGATTAATATAGGGAATAGTCTGGTTGGTTCGAGCATGAATCCAATCGGTCCCTCAGGACGAAAAAGATAATAACTCATAGACCGGGCGTCCGATTGATAGGTCATCTATTACGTTGAAACCCCTATGATGTGGTTGGCATTCGAGATACTTATTGATGGGAATTCGTTGTAGTTGGAGTACCAACCAGTAGCTTATGGAGTGGATCCTCCCTGAGACGAGTGATAATAGTGCAGGAACCAAGTGGTTGGATGAGCCTTGACGACTGCAGACCATTTCGACTCAGAGTGACTCGACATGCCTAGTGGGATGCACCTTGGTACATGGCCGACCCACTGTGGGGAGTGCCTTGGTGGGGAGGCAGACCCATGGTACTCAACATGAGAAGTACCACATCCAGCCACGAGGGGGAGCGCCTTGGTGAAGCAGTAGACCCACGGTGGGGAGCACCTTGGTAAAGCAGCAGACCAACAGTACTCGACAGTAGGAGTGCCTCAGTAGTCCAAGGTTAGTTGGAAGTGCCTCTGTGTGATCTTGGAGGCCCACTGTACTCGATAGAGGAGAAGATCTCCAATATTCTAGGTTTTGACTTTATAACTGGAAATGTTACTTGATACTAACACTGGAATAAATCCTGGTGAGAGCTGAATCAGTACCTCTAGGTATTCTTCATTTCTTGAGATGGATTATTTGATAACATAGGTATATGTATGGGCATATACCTATGTAAGGTTATCTATTTAGTTCATACTTTTTGATTTATCCTTGTTGTGTTTTGTGAGACCTTGAGGGTCTCAGGGTCCCTACTGAGTATCATTATACTCACCTCTATACTATCATTTATTGATACTTGTTGTGTTGGATGTAGATGATAGAAAATGCTGACAGATGCTGAGAGTACCCGGGCAGGACAGTACATGGTGGTGTACCATACGGCATGTCGTACGCAGAGGAGATGAGTAGACTTGGATTGTTGAGGAGGCGATCTATACATACACATCAGGTAGGAACATTGTAGGATGACCCAACAGCTAACTTTCCCATATCATTAGTTGTATTTTATCTCATTTGTATGTGTATATTACAGTTAGGTTTGTATTATGGGCCATTTTACTTACTACAGTCACTCTATTTACAGTTCAATTTACTTGTGTTCCAATCATGATGTGTGCTTGGTTATGTGTGCTTACGTGTTATAAAGGAAATGACTTACCGGTTTTTGTGAATACGCATTCGGTTCTAGTCGCCATCCCCTGGCCAATGGATGGCGGGCTTGGGGTAGTCACGGAATGGGACCTGGGGAACGGGTTGTGAAAATTGGTATCAGAGGAGTTCGGTTCTACGGAAGAACAAGGACTCTGATCTTTTCAGTGTGGAGCAATAAGGTTAAGTGTTTTGAGTCTGGTTCTCAGTTTGGGGAGTCCAGTGTTGGTGTGGCGGCTGACGTATCCATACACCAAGACCATAAATTCTGACTTACAACTTAGCGCACGAAAACCCCTAGTGCAGGTGTTTTTGAAAAGTTTTTCTTTTTAATTTTTTAGATTCAACTCACCAGGTATAACATAATGACTATGGTGCACCTATTCCATATCTGGATGTCACTACGTAGATAGCCACATAGGTTTCCTGAGAGTGTATGAGATGATGACTCACCGAGCGATGAGGCCTCGGTGGGGGGCCCTCTTACAGCGTTAGCACCTTTTGGTTGTGTACTAGATCCACCACTACCCATTGGATGAGTGCTTCTACCAGCCCCACAGGTAAAGTATGCACAACGACTGAGCGCATTGCACAAGTTCCAACGATAGAGGCCTTCAAGTTTTCGAGGTGAGATAGATTCCAAGGTAGCTGAGGTCTAGCTGGATTTTGTAGCTAGAGTTTTACTCATAGTTGAGACACTGGTAGAGTATATGATGATCTTAGCTTCTAGTATTTTCGTATGAGTGACCATTTGTGTTGTCCGTATAGTGGTGAGGCTTCAATACATGGACCGTTTCCCAAGATGGTACCTTAGGGTAGTGTGCCAGCTATGTCAATTCTTGTCAGTCATCAGTTACAACCAGCGGTATCGGTAGATGACACATTTTAGCTTAGTGCCTTATACGAGTTTCAACATCAAATACACCTTAGGTTCCAAGGAAAGCCTGACTCATTGGCAGCTGGGGACTGGCTTGAGGAGGTGTTTGTGGGTTCTCTAGATCTTTTACAGCTTCAACAGGATGACATGTCGGTATCTATGTATTCATTGAGGATTACCGACCATTCTTGGTACTCGATGAATACGATATGATCAGTGCTTCCAGGCTCGAACCTCCGAGTGAGGTGTGTTTTGGGACATCCATACCAACATTATTCCTCTTTGTATTCCGACATATGTTAGGGTATGGAGATGATGTTTGTGGTTGAGTGGTCCATGGATGAGTGGATGCAGCTATTGAATGTTAATAGTGGGAAATCAGGAAACTAGTGCCACTCTTAGAGACATGGGTGTGTAAAATGCTTCGGGAAGAAGAAGTGTTAAGGATAGAGGAATCTAGAGGGTAACAGACAAGGAAGCAGACTTAAGAGAGTAACATGATGTGGTTTAATTGTTGGCATGTCACAACCACCCCCTTTTTGTGGACCCCAATATGCTCAGGGAGCTTGTAGACATGGGAATGGTGTAGTTGCATGTGGTTAAGGAGTGCGACCAAATTGTTCTAGGAATAATTCGTGGTACGGTTTGTGGCTAATAATAGCTATCGTATCAATAGAAATAGGTACCAATCATTACATACTTAAATGAATCTTTTCCAAGACCTATATTTTCTAGATATACCATTGACTTAACCCTCACGTCTGGAGATACCATTGGGAGGAGACTCGATATTCACACTTACGCTGATGATGTGATCTGACCCCTTAGGTGAAAGTATGGGTTGGAACCTATGGGTGGCAGTGTCATGGCCTTGTGACATTAGTTTGGGTATGGAATAGACATCCACAGTTCATTCTAAGATTTACTGTATTAGGAAAAAAGGATGTGGTTTACCTACAACGTTGGAATGGGGTTTTCCTTGGTCGACGAAAAAGGGAACCCAGGAAGCACTGGATAAACTCATGCATAGATGTTTTGAGTTTTCAGTTCCAAACAAGAGTTGCAGAGAATGAGGAAATATTTTTAAATGATGTTTCTAGGATTACCTTCCTGAAGGGAGATGGACGTCTACTTTGGCTAGGTACTACCAGAAATGTGTACCCGACTTCTCCCAGGTAGCGGCACCCTTGTAACCATTGATGAAAAGGGGGATACATTCATAAGGGTGGAGAAGTGTCAGCATAGATTTCAAATGCTGAGACAGAGCCTGACAAGTAGAACTATACTACCCATGACCTGGAGTTTGTAGAAGTGGTCTTTTCACTAATGATGTGGTGGAACTTCTTGAAGGGTTAACGTTTTACAGTCTACTCTGATCACAAAAGTCTCAGGTATATCTTCTCTCAGAAGGACCTAAACATGAGATAGTGGTTTTCGATTGGTTTATTCTAGGACTATGAATTTGAGATAGTCTATAATCATGGGAAGGGGAACGTTGTAGCAGATGTACTTAGTAGGAGTTCTGGTATATAGCTCCTAGGTGAGGCGATAGATCAGTTGGCCGCTTTACAAATATTATTTGTGGATAGAGGCAAAGAATATTTTCTACAGTCTCTCACAGTCACTCCTCCAATTCATCAGTGAGTGAGGGAGGTGCATCATGGGGATGCTAATTGCAAGGCATGACGTTCTCATATATCCTCTTGGCAGGCACTTGATGAATTTTCTGAAGGTGGGGATCATGTCGTCCTTTTCATTGGACATACCATGGTACCAGTGTTACATCATGAGGAAGGGTTGAGGGAGTCCCACACATCCCCTCTAGTGGTACATCCATCAGTGGTGAAGATGTATTGGGATCTCCGAAGACATCACTGGTGGCCAGTAATGGAGAAAGCAGTAGTAGAGTTTGTCTTTCGGTGCCTCCAATGTCTGCATGTGAAGGGGGAGCATCATGTACCAGTAGGCTTGGTTCAACATTTAGAGGTCCTAGAGTGGAAGTGGGAAGAGATATCCATGGACTTCAGGATAAGAATTCCACGTAAATATAAGGGACATGACTCGATTTGGGTGATCCCTGACCGACCCACCAAGTCAACCCACAAACTACCAATTAGAGAGCAGGGATCAGTAGAGAGCTAGGGACACCTTTATGTGTATGAGATTGTACAGTTACATAGAGTACCATCGACGATTGTCTAAAATCATGATGCACATTTTACTTCCCGGATATGGAAGGGGTTGTAGGAGGCTTTCGGGATGTAGCTTCATTGGACCACTACCTTCCATCCTCAGACGGATGGTCAGACTGAGGGGACCATTCCAACCATCTAGGAAATACAACGTGATTGTGTCCTCGACATCAGTCGTAGCTGGGAGGATAACTTACCTTTGGTGGAGTTTTCATAAAATAACAGTTATCACACCACCGTTGGGATATTGGGATGGCACCTTTTTAGGTGTTGTACATGAGATCTTACATATCACCATTGTGCGGGACTGACCCAGTGGAGTTAGAACTAGGGGGACCGGAGATGGTAAATGCCACCACAGAGAAGGTAAAAAATCATCCCTGAGTGGATGAATACTACACAGAGTAGGCATAAGTCATATGCGGACAGGAGATGGATACATCTGGAGTTCGAGGATGGAGACCGCATCTTCCTACGGGTCTCACCACAACGAGGTCTATGGAGATTTGGAAAAGGTGGTAAGTGATCTCCAAGATTAATCGGACATTTTATGGTCCTCGTCAAAGTTGGCGAGATGGCATACCCCTTAGCTCATCCAACTCAGTTCCACCAGGTGCATGACGTCTTCCACTTGTCCCTGCTAAGGAGATACGTGCATGACCATTATCACATCATCGACTAGGGTGAGCTGGACGTCGACGATGGGGTGACATTTATGGAGGTTCTAGTAGAGATTGATGATTGACTAAAGTGGGTACTCCATGGATGGTCAATACCTCTGATGCACATTCCCTGGTAGCACGAGAACTATCATGACCCATCCTTGGGGCCCATGTCGTGAACACCCCATGTTCGCCTTCCATAGGCCAGGGCTGGTGACTAGCACCAAAGGCGTAAATCCCTAAAACTGGTAAGGAATTGCCTTTATAAAACGTAAAAACATCTAACCAAAGTACAATCGGAATAAAACACTAAGTAAAACTGGAAAAAAAGTAGTGCTGAATGGAAAGGGGCTGGAAATACAAGCCCAACTGTAAAGTAAATGGTTAATGACAAAAAAGATGGAAGGTGACATGCAGCTCCTGGGTCATACACCACTGAACCTACCTGAATGGTAGGTGCAGATAGCGGAACTCCTATATTGTCCGCCATGGATCCTACCTGAAGGGTAGGTACAGATATCATCCTAAACACCCTCATCCTTCATCCTCCTCTGGGTACCGACTCATCGTGAGGTCCACCTCCGGGTACTGACTCGTGGTGAGGTCCACCTACTAGTGTCATCCAGTCCTCGTACACTTGGTCTCCATCAGCGATTTCCGTAGTCTACATCCAATACAAGGAGGTGCGGGCATAGCCCGTGTAGGGGTGATTATAATGATACTCCGTTGGGACCCCGAGACCCTCATGGTCTCACTAAATCCATCAAGGATAACCATAAAGAAGGATCTCAACAGATAACCCTTACTTAGGTATAAGCCCATACTTATACCTAAGTTATCAAGTAAGTCATCACAATCATGAGGAAATAAAAATGTTACGAAATCAACAGATAACCAATACTTAGGTATATGCCCATACATATACCTAAGTTATCAAATGACCCATCTCAATCGTGAGGTAATCACAAAGGTCATTGACTCAGCTCAAACCAGGATTTTCATTAATGATATCGAAACCGCAACTGCTGAAGAGCTTCCTCTCTGTCCAGTAAATTGATCTTTTCATGAATCCGAGATGCTACTCACTAACCTAATACTGTTGAGGAACTCCTCCTGTCGAGTACCACGTGTCAGTAACCCAAACACAGTAGTGCTCCCCGCTGGGGTCTGTCTCCCAAACACAGTAATGCACCCCCCTAATAGCCTGTAGAGGTCCTCCATCTGTTGAGTACCGCGAGACTGCCACCCAAACATAGTAGTGATCCCTGTCGTGGGTCATCCACCCAAACACAGTAGTGCTCCCCACTTGGATATACCAGTCACTCCGACTCGAATCAGACAAGCAGTCTTCAGGACTTAGCCAGCTACAAGGTCTCTATACTCCGTACTCTCATCTCTAGGGGGATCCGCTCCACGAGCTACTGGTCGATACTCCAACTATCAAAAAGTCCCACGAAGAAGTATCTCAAAGTTCTGCCTCATCAATGAGGTCTCAACGCAATGAAAGGTGCGTCAATCGGACACCCAGTCTGTGAGTTATTAGCCTTTTTTGTCCCGGGGGGCCGGTTGGTTTCATGTACGAACCAACCCGACTGTATCTCAACTTTACCCAAAAATCTCATAGGGTATACTCAAAGGGACCGTTTCTCAACGTGATTACCAACGCCGCTGATGGTTCGTCAAACGGACATCTGGTCTAAAAGTTATCGGCTTTTCCATTCCAGGGGCCACGTTGGAATTCGGGTACAATCCAACTCGTCCATATTCCAACTATGTCCAAACCTGAGGTGAAGTATTCCAAAAGATCCATCTCATCAAGAGGAATCCAACAAAGTCGACGACACATCATTCAGACGTCCGAAGCTCATGTTTTAACTGTTTCCGCTCCGAGGGCCAGATTGGTTTCGGGTTCGAACCAACCTAGCCATACATCAAATGACATCGGTTAACCAATCCGGTCACACCATTGTGATCCATACCGAAAAACACCTTATATGGACTACCCATTGGTCCAAAACGGATACCGGTGAAATGGTTTCATTTCACCACAACACGCGCGAACCGGGCCTCATGGGGCCCACGCCTCGAACTTGAAATAAATATCCAAAATTTGTCTTGAAACGTCCATCTTAATTCCAGGGTCGCAACGTCGGAGACGGTTCGTCATTCCGACACCGTATGAGAGAGATATGTCTGATACAAGATTCCGTATTAATAATAATAATATTATTATTCGGTGTTTCATGGGCCCGAGCCACGAACCTGAATTTAGTATCCAACATTATACTTGGACCGACCGTATTAAGGACCGGATTACATTGCCAATGACGTCAAGCCAATCGGATGTCGTACTCTTGAGTTATGGCTGGTCAATGATTTAATAATAATATTAAATCTATTATTTTCCAAGCACTTTGGGTACCCGATCAAAAAACCTGAAAAAGAAATCAAATATTGGACTCATAAATTCCTTCTCGAAGTGAGGGTCGCACTGCCGCTAACGGTTCGTGAAACCGAGATCACACGAAGAATTTACGGACGAATTATTGTTTTGAGAAACAATAATAATAATAATAATATTATATTATTATTATTTCATTTGAGTGGAAATTCTCTCTCCAATCTCATTTGAAATTCACGCTGCATGTGGGAAACACCTCCCTTCATAAATATCTTCTTCGTTATCTTTTTATTTTCCTTTTAATTTATTTCTATTATTTTCTATCCTCTCTCCAATATTATTTCATTCATCTCAATTCCTCTCACTTATAGAAAATAATAATAATAAAACTCCTTCCCAAAAATCACGCCCCCTCAATCCAAAAATTAAGCCGCGGATGAAACCCAACCCTCCAAGGGTCTTGGACACCCAACGCCTCCTGACAACTGCGCCTTGTGTTTTCTCGATCATATCGCTGGACCGCTGTACTGGCCACCTACCTACAATGTCCTGCTCATGTCGTTATCCCGGCCTTTCCCTCGCATCGGCCACCCCGACTCCGTGCACAAACGAACAACCAGTGGAGCGTCGTCGGGCCATGTTTGTTCGGCCCACGCCCTCCGCATTATGCATTATCAATTGGCAATAATCAACACTTGCTTTCAACTATGACATGGGTATAATTTATTCAAGAATAAATTATACAAATATCATATAAATAAACACTCATGATCGTGAATAAAACCAATTAAATGTGAAACAGACAAAATTGGCCTACCTCGGTAATTAACGTCACACGTCATTGATTCGCGGAATACAGCGTCACGGAAGATGGACGTCTATTCAATTGATGTCAGGTTGTGTCCGAAGTAGAAACACTGTTGGAGAAGTCCCCCATGTTCTTCACGGCGGAGTCGTTCTTCGTTGAAGGTTGGTGTTCTTCATCGAAGAAGAACACATCCTTCAAAGTCTTCTCAAGAGTTCCTCCACCAATATTTTCAATCCCCAAAATAATAAAAAGGCTCTCCATAATATAGCATGCCATGTAATTCCAACCTTTGATGGGATATTAATTAGGGAGGTGATGGGTTTCAATAATAAGGGGATTTGTCACATTAAAATGGAGAGGTGTTAAAGGGGGTTTAGAGAGAGTTAAGGAAGTTGAGAGGTTGGGGCTCATGTGGTCCCCAACTATCATTTATCCAAACATTGAAGAGTTTAACTTCCAAGATATAAAAATAAAATTGTTCAACAATTTTATTTATTTTAAACTAAATCTTCAAATAATAAAATTCAACTGGCTTAAAACACAACTGTGGTAAAGGTTCCCTTAAGCAATTACTGGCACTGCGAGTTCATCGGTGCCCTTAGATTTCAATTCCAAGCACCAGTTCAAAAGATAGAAAAACCTTCACGTACGATTACTGAATGTACTCGAAAAAAAGTTTGGAAAATTATTATCAGTCACCCTTGACCCGCGCTGGTCAATGTTAGGCTCTTCCTAAGAAAAAAATTCCCCATATAACCCATCGATACTCTCGGGTTTTCAATCCGAGTAACCATTTAGAAGTTATTAATTTTACAATAAAATAATTTTCACTTAATTATTTTATTTGCGGCCAAAAACTAACTTTTTCTGGTGGCTCGTTCCAGCCAATGTTAGTATCATCTTAAATAAAGCATACCCTCATGAGTTCAGCGGTGGTCTTGGATTTTTAATCAGAGCAACTGTTTGTGAGTTATAAAAATTTGAAAAATAAAATAATTTATTTAATTATTTTATTTACAGTTATGCCATTTTTTGAATTTCTCACAGGAGGCCCGTGCCGACTAAACATAAGTCGCTTTTAAGGTAAACTTTACATACTGAGTGCAACGGTGCCCTCAGATTTCTAATCGAAGTAACCTTTTAAGAGTTATTCCACTTTTTTAGTAAAACGGCTTACGCGCGTTAATTTTAAGCTTAACAAAACTTCAGAAAATTATTCCGAGCACACCGAGCGTCAAAATCAGGTGCCGTCAGAAAGTAAGGACTCGTAACATTGCAAAGCATTTATGAAAAAAAATTACTTTAAATTTACGGGGCTTTAAATTTCCTGCACCTCAGGTATTTATGTCGCCGTAAAGCTACATCACACGCTAGGGTAACAAATGAGGGTACTGAGCACACATCTGATTCTCCCACTCCCATGTGCTCTTCTGGAGGATCCTGTTCTACTAGGGAAATCACACCAGAGGAATCGACCATCCTCGAAGGACCCGCTCTTGTCGATCCTAAATCTCTACTGGAACCTCTGAGAATGTCGACCCTTCATCGACGTACAGCTCCCCATGGTCGATGATGACAGATAGGTCATGCACGCATCTTCTCAACTAAGATATGTGGATGACATCGTGAACCTGGTGCAACTAAGGTAGAAGGGTCAAGCAATAAACCACCTCGCCTACTCTGCTCTGGACCTGGAAAGGTCCGATGAAATGTGGAGTTAACTTTCCACCTCGGCCAAATCTCTATAGACCTTATCGAGGTGAGACCTGTATAAAAACGTGGTCGCCATCCTCGAACTCTAGAGGCTTTCATTCCCTATTTGAAACTGAAATCTAAAAACTCCTGCTTCCATGAGTGTAAGGTTGGTCGACTTAAGAGTGATCGGTCGCACCCTCCTATGCATGAGTTTATCCTATGCTACATGGGTTTTACTTTTTGTTGACCAAGGAAAATTCATCCAATCGTTGTAGGTAAACCACAACATTTTTTCCTAATACAGTCAATCTGTGTAAGAATTGTGCTTTCCTAGTCCATACCCAAACAAATGTCGTAAGGCCTCGACGCTGCCACCAAGAGGTTACAAACGAAACTCTCGCCTCAAGGTTCAGATCACACTATCGACATTAGCATGATTATTGATTCTCCTCCAAAAGGTATCTCCAGACGTGAGGGTCAAGTCAACGGTTTAACCATAAACTCTAGGTATGGAACAAGATTCGTGGAAGGATGGAATGATTGGTACCTATGTCTGTTGATATGACAGCTTGTAGTAGATATAGACCGTACCTCAAATCATTCATAGAGCCCTTGGGTCACACTCCTTGACCACATGAAGCTGTTTTCATTCCCTACCCTCCAGCTCCCTGAGCCTGGCGGGGACTACAAAGGAGGGTGGTTGTAAAATGTCTATATGTACACCACCTCATGCTGTAATCCTAGCTCTGCTTCTACGTCTGATGCTCTGCAGATTCATCTGTCCTTAACACTTCCTCTTCTTGAAACATTTTACACGCCTAAGTCTATGGGACTGGCGCCAATTCCATTATCTTTCACTGATAACATTCACTATCTATATCTGTTCAGCCAAAGAACATTCAACCACAAATGTATTCTCTAGCTCTGAGGTATGAACTCTAAAGCATTGATCTTATCATAGTCATCAAGTACCAGGAATTATCGGTACGCCTCAATGAATACTATGCTACCGACATGTCATCCTACCGAAGCTGTATAATCTCTAAAAAACTCTCAGCCACCTCCTCAAGCTAGTCCTTAGCCGCCTGTGATTCAAGCTCTCCTCGGAACATGGGGGATATTTGGTGCTGAAACATATGTAAGGCACTAATCCTATATGTAACCTCAACCTGTACTGCCAGTAGTGCATGCTGACCAACATGTAGTGATATAGCTGACACACTACCCGAAGTTACTATCTCGGGCATCGGTCCACTTACCAAAGCCTCATCACTATATGGACCAACCTCATGGTCACTCACTAGAAAACACAAGTATCTAAGATCTCTATATTCTCTACCAGTGTCTAAACTAGGCATATAACTCTAGAAATCGCCTCCATCAAGTCCACTACTGCATGGTAATCTGCCTCGCCTCGTAACCTCGGAGGCCTCTAGTGCTGGAACTCGTGCAATGTGCTCTGTTGGCATGCACCGTTCACTAGTATGGCTGGTGGAATCTGCTGCCCAATGGGTGTTGGTGATACTGGTACACCACCTGAAGGTGCCAACATTGAAAAATGGCCCTGCACCGAAGTCTCGTCGCTCGGTGGGCAGTCATCGAGTACTCTCTCGGAACTCCAACTAACTGTCTGCGTGGAGACCTCCTGAACAGATGTGACATGGTCAACGATTTATACCTGGTGACCTGACCTGGTTTGATATAACTTTAAAACTTTTTGGAAACATACATGTAATATGTGTTTTTGTGCACTAAGTCCGAAATCAGTAGTCAAGGTCTTGGTGTATGGATACCTCAGCCGTCGCACCAACACTGGACTCCCTGAACTGAAGACCACACTTGGTACCATTAACACTATTTCTTCACAGAAAGGAATGATCATAGTTCTAAGTTCTGCAGTAGAACCAACTCCGCTGATACCAATTTTTCACGACCCGTCCCCGGGGCCCATGCCGTGACTACCCCAAGCCTGCCTTCCATAGGCCCGGGGCTGGCGACTAGCACCAAAGGCGTAAATCCCTAAAACTGGGAAGGCATTGCCTTTACAAAATGTAAACACATCTGTAAGAACCCAGACCTTCGTTCAGGTATGTGTTTCCATTTTTCAGGAGTTTTTAAGAAAAATGGTTTTTCTGGAATTTTTTCAAAGAACACGTCGTGTACTTTCTGAGTACACGCCGTTTACTCTGTTCTGGATCGAAGCTATCTGATGACCATGTCCGGGACACACACACGGTGTGTAAGGGTGAGGTGGAGGCCGATTATTTCGGAGTATGGAAAATTTGAAGTAAATGTCGTGTACTCTAAAATTAAACGTCGTGTACTTTTGTTTTTTTTTCATTAAACGGACCGGGGTCGACCTAACCCCCAAATACATCTTCTTCTACAGTTTTCGACCATCCGGGAGTGTCCGTACGGCCGGATCTTCGACGGAATCCTGCCTCGCCGTCTATTCTCCAATTCGAGCACGGTTGATTGCGTTGGAATCGCAGTGGTGAGTTCTTCCTTCTTCTTGAGCCTTGTTTCTTGATTCCTCCTTGTTTTCATGTTATCGTGGGATGAAATTTTTTTTCTTTTTCTCAGATCTACGTCATTCTAAGGGGAATCTGCCATCGAGGTTCACGTATATCGATCTCCTAGGATCTAGGTAAGTGTTTTGTGCCTTTCCGTAGAAAGTTGATGGATATTTTGTGCAATTTCCACCAATAACCTTGATTGGGGTATTGCGTGTTTCCTGTTTTTCCCTTATTTCTTGCCTGCTTTACTTGATTTCTTTAGTAGATATTATTAATTTTCATTAGAGTAGTTTGTTTGTGCTCAGATTTCTTTGCCATGCTTTTTCTGCCTGTTTGGAATTTTCCAGTTTCCATGCCTAGTCGTAGGAGAGTGGAACTGTTGTTCATTTATTACTGTTGAGCCTTATTTGATAGCCAAGTAGTTCTTGAGGTTTACTTGGACGATACACACACGTTGAGAATGTTTAGATACTCAGGACTGTGAGAACCAGAGTAGCATACCAAAGGGAGAATTGATGGAAGGGCTTCTCCAATGTTTCTTTTAATCACGATGTGAGACCAAGTGGAGAATTGACGGAAGGGATTCTCCAGAGAGTCTTTTAACTATGATGTGGGCCACATGGGTAATTGACGTTTAGTTCTTTCCCCGAGAGCCTTCAGCACGATACGAGACTATAGGGGGAATTGAAGGTGAGTGCTTCCCCAGAGAGTCTTCTTAATTTTTTACGTAGCTGAACCAGAGGGGTGAGACTCTATGTGCCTCCCAGAGGGTTGCTGGTACTTAGAGGTTGAACCATAAGGGTTAGACTATTAGAGCTACACATAGGGTTACCTGTTTTTCTTCTTATTGCTGGCTGCTTACTTGTGTGTTATACTTGTTAGAACTGTGGTTTGTAGCTGTTTGTGATTTCTGTTTACTTCTTCTTGTTTTAGTACTTCCATGTATTCATTGACTGTTAGGCACAATTCTTTGGGTGATTTCCTTCTGGGATTTGTATCTCACACCATGTTTGGGCCATGCTTTTGGGCCCATGCAGACTATGTTGCTGCAGGTATAGACAAGGGAAAGCGCCCTTCTACTTCAGGATCTTGAATGCAGTAGGAGCTGGGGAGCATGGGACCGAGTCATGGATCACAATGCTGATGAGCTTTATTTGTTTTCTTTTTAACTTGGTTTCAGTTGTATTTCAGCACATTGTTGTGTTTGTTGTTTTCCTTATATTCTTGTACCTACAGAATTGTTATCATCATTGTTGTATATCTGCATTGCTTCTGCTATTTGGTTTCAGTTGTTATGCATGTTGGTTGCTGCTTCCGCTGTTATTGTGGTTTTCATACCTCGTATACCTTACCAAATGAGAGCATAGTTTCCCCCACTGAATCATCAGGGACCTAGCTGCTAGTCGGCAGCCTCTAGTGTTCTGGGAAACATGCATTAGGTCATGTGGAGAACCGGGTACGGGGCACCATTGGAGGGGCTCTGGACTTGGGACGTCACAAAGTGGTATCAGAGGAGTTATTTTCTCTTGGTTTACTGTTTGGTGACCTTTTCCAAGGATAGGACGGATTCGGTACTTGGCATTAAGCTGTGCTCAGGATTATCTAACCCGTTTATAGGGAAAATCCATACTACCTCAGTAATTGCAGTTTTGCTGGTTTTGAGTTTAATGGTTGATATGTTTTCACCTAGAGTAATTCATAGGACTTGTGCGGTTATTGTCTTTTATATTTCGGTTATTCTTCTGTCACAACCCAATGAGATGAGTGTATTCCATCTCATGCATCATATAGTCACTTGTATAAATCACATGTCATGCATTCTTACCATGCCATCCAGGGTGCATTAGCGATTGCATGCTATTTTGATAGACTTTGTGTAGATTATGCATGTTGTTGTGATAGTTGTTTGATAGATTCTCTGTTGTTGTGTTAGAAATTTTTTTGTTTTGTTCCTTGCTTAAAATGAACCCCAAATTTTGGTTCTTCAGGTGTTATGGGCCCTCACGGATCGGAATTTGGCATCTTTTCCCTCATTTTTAGTGTTTCTGGAATTATACGCTGTTTCTGAGCTACTGCCCAGAAAAACCCAGAATACACAGCGTGTACTTTTTAGATACACTCTATGTAGTTTTCAGGCCGTGTCACTGACCGTGTAATCAGAACACGGTGTCGTGGGAGTAACTTCGGGAACACTCCGTGTACCACTGGTACACGGAGTGTGTGTTCGGAGCCATGTACCCGGTCGTGTCACTTACAACACGTGATGGGGAAGATCGGGTAGAACACGCTGTGTCTGTAGGGAACACACCGTGTAGTCCTATGCAAGTAATCGGCCGTGTCACGAACAACGCGGGCCGACGTTACCTTCCGTTCCACACGACGTATTTGTTCGGAACACGCTGTGTAGTATTCCCCAGGTACCCGACCGTGTCATGAACAACACGGGACGATGTCGCCTTTTCCTACGCACGCCTTGCTTGTTCGGAGCACGCTGTGTATGGTCCAGCAGTGTAGATGGCCGTGTATTCAGCAACACGGACCGCCGAAGCCTCGTCTAGTGCACACCGTGTTTTATTCGAACACCTCGTGTAGTCTTGGGTTGAGTCGGACCGTGTGGGTTAGCCATGTATGGAGACTCAGGTAGGGGAATAGTTTCTAATACATGCCGTGTGTGGGGGTCAACACACCGTGTAGTTTGAAGTGTACACGACACGTAGGGCAGGAGTACACGCCCATGTATGTGGTTTAAGAAGACACACCGTGTAGTTTTATACACTCCGTGTAGTCATGTTTTTCAATATTGTGTGTTTTCTTCCCCTGTTCCCATTTTGTACTCTTGTGTTCCTTGTCCTTGTTTTCCTGATCTAAGGTGTGATTTTGATCTTTCAGAGCTATGACTCTGAGAAGTCATCCGGTCGTATGACTGTCGTCAGGCAGTGATCAGACGCTAGATAGGGCTGATCAAGGACTTCATGTCGATCACCCAGCTGAGCCAGCCTTGGCACCAGTTGTTGTACTAGTTGCGGGCGTTGATGCGCAGTTCCGGGAGGGTTTCATGAGGATGATGTAGGCCTTCCAGGGAGCACCACCTCCTCCATCGTCTATGGTAGACTTGATGCAGGTCTTTAAGCAGCTGCATCCTCCCATGTTCTCAGGGGAGGGAGGACCTCAGGCTGCAGATTCCTGGCTAGAAGCCATGATGACTATATTCGAGCATCTGGAGACGCCTCCAGAGAAGCGGGTCAAGCTCGCCACCTACATGCTCCGAGACTCTGCCAAGAGGTGGTGGGATGTGATCTTACAGGCAGGTCTGCATCAAGCTATGACTTGGGAGGACTTCCAACACATTTTTTACGACTACATTTACCTGGATACCCTGAGGGGCGATCGAGCCCGGGAGTTCATGAGCTTAGAGAAAGGTACTCTATCTGTCATGGAGTATTCTTCTCATTTCACTGAGCTACAGCATTTAACACCCCTTCGGGATGGGAGTGGGGTGTTCTTGGAGAGAAGCTTGAGGACGGAATCTAGATGGAGATTCTCT
Organism: Viscum album; assembly: GCA_963277665.1. Taxonomy (NCBI): domain Eukaryota; kingdom Viridiplantae; phylum Streptophyta; class Magnoliopsida; order Santalales; family Viscaceae; genus Viscum; species Viscum album. The sequence continues at coordinate 1,160,558,415 of OY728120.1, read as the reverse complement.
CATAGGAGAACATCTTCTAGCTGACTTCCATTAATTCCATCGTCAACCAGACACTGATTACGGAGCGCAGTCTGAGGGACTCGAGAGCTGCGAGTTAGGGCGGTTCTTCTTCAAGAGCTAGCTTTCCATTAGATGACAGTAAGAAGCTCAATTGGGAGCCTATGCGCGGTGATTCGAGGAAGCGAGACGCATCATCAGGCAGCTAGGTGACATGCTACCAGTGTGGTCGGATAGGGAACACGAGGCCGCAGTGCTAGAGAGACCCCGTGGAGTGCTGATCTTGTGGCAAGATGGGTCACCTTCAGCATTTCTGCCAGGTTTTACCACAATCAGGAGGTGACCGGGGTTCATCCATGACTCCCCATTTAGGATCAGCCCCATCAGTCTCTCACCAGTCAGGGAACTACAGTTCTTCCGGCCGTTCCGGCCGAGGTGGAGGTCGAGGCCGTGGCGGTCAGCCAACAGTCCCTCAGCACCAGCAGGGAGGTTCAGCTCAGAGTGGTCAGTCAGGGGCACAGGGCTGCGGTGCAGGCCAGTCATTCGACGTGGAGAAGACTTATCATGAGCAGGATCCCGACCCTTCTACTGTTTGAGGTACGATTTTAGTAGCCTTAGTTTTATCTTCATCCATTTTTTAAAATGGTTCTACGCATAGCTTTATCTCTGTTGCTATTGTGGAGAGCCATGGACTCTGCATCTTTTCTTCTTCTGACTCGTTGACACTAGAAACTACTTTGGAAATGAGGACATATTGTGTATGCCAGTGTAGAGAGTGCCTTCTCGAGGTTTCAGGGTATTGTTTCTTATGGGATCTCTATGTCCTAGAGATGATAGGCTATGATGACATCCTTTTCATGGACTGGTTGATTCCCTTCCGAGAAATCGTTGACTGCTATCACCGCAGAGTCAGTTTCATTTCAATAGAGGGTGAATCTTTCCTTCATAGAGGCGAATGGGATGTTCGGTCAAGTCGGGTAGGACTCGAGCATCTTGGGCTAGGAGGAGTGACAACCCAGATTTCTGGCCTTTATCCAGATGATCACGGGACTCCATAGTTGGAATTTACTCTAGTGGTGGATCGCTTCAGGGATGTCTTTCCAGAGGACATTTAATGTTTGCCTCCAGAACATGAGGTAGACATATCTATTCATCTCGTGCCAGGAGCGGCACCAGTGTCCATTCCTCCCTATAGGCTGGCCACACCTGAGTTGCAGGAGCTCAAGAAGCTGTTGGAGGAGCTACAGGCTATGGGTTTCATCCGACCCAGTACTTCTCCTTGGGGTTCGCCTGTTCTGTTTGCGAAGAAGACAGATGGTGCCCTTCAACTTTGTGTGGATTATCAGAAGGTGAAACAGTTGACGGTCAAGAACCGATATCCTTTACCGCGGATTGATTACCTTTTAGATCAGCTTTGAGGATCCCGGGTGTTCTCAATGATCGACTTGAGGTCCTATTATCATTAGTTGCGCGTTAGACCATCAGATATACCTTTGGCAGCCTTCAGGAGCATGTATGGTCTATACGAGTATACAGTCATGTCGTTCGGTCTAACGAACGCACCTGCAGTTTTCATAGTGCTGATGAACCGAGTGTTCCATCCTTACTTGGACTCCTACGTCATGGTCTTCATGGACGATATCCTGGTGTACTCTCACACTCGACACGACCATGCCACCCAACTTGAGATCGTTCTGAGTACACTGTGAGAGCATCGACTTTACGCTAAACTCTCGAAGTGCCATTTCTGGATGGATCAGATTCACTTCTTGGGTCACATCATCTCAGCGACAGGAGTATCAGTGGACCCATAGAAAATGAGATTTTAGTTTCGTGGGAGCAGCCGAAGAACATATTTGAGGTACAGAGCTTCCTAGGACTGGCTGGATACAACAGATGCTTCATTCGGGACTTTTCCCGTTAAGAAGCACCTTTGACAAGTCTGACCAAGAAGGGGGTGAAGTTCTTATGGTCAGATTCTTGTGAGTCAGCCTTTTAGGAACTGAAAGGGAGGTTGACGTCAGCACTGATACTAGTCCTGGCAGAGCTAGGAAAGAGCTACACTGTTTACTGTGATGCATCGGGTATCAGACTGGGAGCTGTGCTTATGTAGGGAGATGGAGTCGTTGCGTATGGGTCTCGCCAGTTGAGGCCACATCATAGGAACTTCCATACGCACGATCTGGAGTTGGCAGCTGTTGTTCATGCCTTGCGCTGTTGGAGACACTATAATCTGGGAGAGCACATTGTGGTCTTCACTAATGACAAGAGTCTCAAGTATATCTTCACTCAGCGTGATATGAATCTGAGGCAGTGCAGGTGGGTGAGTATATAGACTCTTTTGACTTCGAGATTTCCTATATGCCGGGAAAGGGAAATGCCATGGCAGATGCGTTGATCCAGAGAACTCAGATTCAGGCAGTTCAGGAGGCCAGTAGTGAGTGGAACATGATGGATCTGTTCTCTGAGGTGTATCTAGAGGTGCACGATAGACGGGGACAGACCTTTCTATCTTATGTAGTTGTTACCTACACACTATTTGATCGGGTACAGATGAGGAAGATATCAGACTCAGATGGCTTTGTCCTGCGGGAGAGTGTGTCAGGAGATGACCCTCTTCCTGGATGTACAGGGTGGGAGGATGATATATTGTGTTTCCATGGATGCATATGGGTTCCAGCAGACATACGTGAAGTGCTGATGCGGGATTTCCATTCCTCAGTTTGGGCAGTTCATCCTGGTGTCACCAGGATGTATCGGGACCTTTATCGCCAATACTGGTGGCCATGTATGAAGAAGGATGTTGATAGTTTTTTGATGAGGTGTTCTACTTTTCAGCAGGTGAAAGAATAACATTAGCGACCAGCATGTCTCTTACAACAGTTACCCATTCCGAAGTGGAAGTGTAACGATGTTTCAATGGAAATCGTGACTGGGTTTCTGAGATCACCTCGAGGGAACGATGTTGTTTGGGTTGTTGAAGACAGACATACAAAGGTTTCTCACTTCTTGCTGATCAAGGAGACCTTTAGTGTCGATGATCTAGGATGACTTTACATCAGGTAGATTATGCGTCTTCATGGAGTTCCGTGCTCTATTGTTTCGGACAGATATGTGTGCTTCACCTCTCGGTTATGGAAGGGACTTCAGAAGGCCTTGGGTACATAGGTACTTTTGAGTACAGCATACCATCCCCTAACTGATGTCCAGTGCGAGCGCATGATCCAGGTGCTTGAGGAAATACTTCGAGCTTGCATCCTTGATTTTGACTATTCTTGGGAGAAGCATATTCCTCTTGTGGAGTTCGCCTACAACAATAGTTTCCAGGCAACCATTCTGATGGCACCATATGAGGCTTTGTATGGTAGCCCATGCCGGTCACCCTTATGCTGGCTGGAGGCAGGAGAGGCAGCTTTGCTGGGACCTCGTCTGGTTCAAGAGACTTCAGACTAGATAGAGATGATTCAGAAGAGGATGGCTACAGCACAGTCTCGGCAGAAGTCTTATGCTGATCAGCAGAGAGGACCTCTGGAGTTTGAGGTCGGTTATCGGGTTTTCCTATTTGTCGCACCTAGGTTGGGACACAAGAGGATTCAGATACAGGGTAAGCTTTCTCCACGGTACGTCGGGCCATTTGAGGTTTTGGAGAGAGTGGGTCCAGTCGTCTATCGGTTGTAGCTACCTCAGAGGTATCAGGCCATGCACGACGTCTTCCATGTCTCTCATCTCCGACGTAACTTTTCAGACCCATCTCACATCTTTCAGCCAGAGGAAGTTGAGCTTGAAGTAGATGCATCATTCGAGGAGCATCCTATCTGGACTGTTGATCGTAGTACGAAGGTTCTCCGTGGGTGGTCTGTTCCTCTAGTACGAGTTCTATGGAAGCACAGGCGAGTATAGGACGAGACATGGGAGAGGGAGGCCGATGTACGATCGCAATGGCCAGAGCTGTTTGGGAATCCTTCTTCTCCACCTCATTAGGGAAATTCAGGGATGAATTTCTTTAAGGGGGGAAGTTTGTAAGAACCCGGACCTTCGTCCAGGTATGTTTTTCCATTTTTCTCTAGTTTTTATGAAAAATGGTTTTTTTCGAATTTTTTCAAAGTACACACTGTGTACTTTCTGAGTACACGCCGTGTACTCTGTTCCGGCTCGAAGCCGTGTGCTGGTCGTGTCCGGCCCACAGACACGGTGTGTAAGGGTGAGGTGGAGGCCAGTTATTTTGGAGTACAGAAAATTTGATGTACACGCCATGTAATCTAAAATTACATTTCGTGTACTTTCTTTTTTTCATTAAATGGACCGGGGTCGCGCCTAACTGCCAAATACATCTTCTTCTCCAGTTTTCGACCGTCCGGGAGCATCTGTACGTCCAGATCTTCGACGGAGTGCTACCTCGTCATCTGTTCTCCGATTCGAGCATGGTCGATTGCGTTGGAATCGCAGTGGTGAGTTCTTCCTTCGGCTTGAGCCTTGTTTCCTGATTCCTCCTTGTTTTCAAGTTATCTTGGGATGAAAATTTTGTGCGTTTTCTCAGATCTACGTCGTTCTAAGGGGAATCTGTCATCGAGGATCACGTATATCGATCTCTTAGGATCGAGGTAGGTGGTTTGTTCCTTTATGTAGAAAGTTGATGGATATTTTGTGCAATTTCCACCAATACCCTTGAATGGGGTATTGTGTGTTTCCTGTTTTTCCATTGTTGCTTGACTGCTTTGCTTGATTGATTTAGTAGAGGTTATTTCTTGTGATTAGTGTAGTTTTTGTGTGCTTGGATTGCTTTTCCATGCTTTTTCTTCCTGTTTGGTTTTTTCCCGTTGCCATGCCTAATCGTAGGATAGTGGAACTGTACTTTATTTATTACTGTTGAGCCTTAGTTGATTGCCAAGTAGTTTTGAGGTTTACATGGACGATACACATGCGTTGAGCATGTTTAGATACTCAAGACTGTGAGAACCTACAGTAGCAAACCAAAGGGAGAATTGACGGAAGGGCTTCTCCAAAGTGTCTTTTAATCATGATGCGAGACCACGAGGAGAATTGACGGAAGGGATTATCCAGAGAGTATTTTAACTACGACGCGGCCCACAGTGCTAATTGATATTGAGTTCTTCCCTAGAGATCCTTTAGCACGATACGAGACTATAGCGGGAATTGACGGTGAGTGCTTCCCCAGAGAGTCTACCTAATTTTTTACGTAGTTGAACCAGAGGGGTGAGACTGTGTGTGCCTCCCAGAGGGTTGCTTCTACATAGAGGATGAACCATAGGGGTTAGACAGTGAGAGATACCCAAAGGGTTACCTGTTTTTCTTCTTGTTTCTGGTTGCTTACTTGTGTGATATACTTGTTAGAACTGTTGTTTTTAGTTGTTTTTGCTTTCTGTTTACTGCTTCTTGTGTTAGTACTACCATGTATTCATTGAATGTTAGGCACAAATCTTTGGGTGATTGCCTAGTGGGATTTGTTTCTCACACCCTGTTTGGGCCATGATTTTGGGCCCAAGAAGACTATGTTGATGTAGGTATAGACAAGGGAAAACGCCCTTCTACTTTAGGATCTTGATTGCACCAGGAGCTGGGGATCATGGGACCGAGCTGTGGCTTGCGATGCTGAGGAGCATTATTTGTTTTCCTTTTCACTTGGTTTTAGTTATATTTCAGCACGTTGTTGTGTTTGTTGTTTTCCTTAGATACTTGTACCTGCTGCATTATTATCATCATTGGTATATATCTGCATTGCTTCCACTGTTTGGTTTCTGTTGTTATGCATGTTGGTTGCTGCTTCTGCTGATATTGTGGTTTTCTTACCTCGTATACCTTACCGAATGAGGGCAAAGTTTCCCCACTGACTCACCAAGGCCCTCATTGCTAGTCGGCTGCCTCTGGCGTTTGGGGAAATGCGCTTGAGGTCATGTGGCGAACCGGGTATGAGGCACTAGTGGAGGGGCTCCGGACTCGGGACGTTACAACATCTAACCAAAGTACAAGAGGAAGAAAACACTAAGTAAAACTGAAAAAAAGTAGTTATGAAAGTAAAGGGCCCAGAAATACAAGCCCAACTATAAAGTACTAGGTAAAATACAAAACAACTTGAAGGTGAGATGCATCTCCTGGATCATCCACCACGGATCCTACCTAAAGGGTAGGTGCAGATAGCGCAACTACTAGATTTTACTCCATTGATCGTAATTTAAGGGTAGGTATAGATAGCCTCTTCAGAATCCTCACCCGTCATCCTCCTCTGGGTAACGACTCGTCATGAGGTCCACCTCCGGGTACTGACTCATCGTGAGGTCCACCTCCTGGTGTCGTCCAGTCCTCATACACTAGGTCTCCTTCAGCGTTGTCCGTCGTCTGCATCTAATACAATGAGGTGCGGGCATAGCCCGTGCAGGGGTGAGTATAACGATACTCAATAGGGACCCAGAGACCCTCAAGGTCTCACTAAATCCAATAAGGATAACCATAAAGAAGGATCTCATCGGATCACCCTTACTTAGGTATAAGCCCATACTTATACCTAATCTATCAAGTAACCCATCTCCATCATGAGGAAACACAAAGGTTAAGAAATCAATGGATAACCACTACTTAGTTATATGTCCATAATATACATAAGTTATCAAGTGACCCATCTCAATCAGGAGATAACACAAAGGTAATTGACTCAGATCAATCCAGGATTTTCATTAATGATATCGAAATCGAAACTGCTGAAGAGCCCCCTATCTGTCGAGTACACTGATCCTGTCACGACTCCGAGGCACTGCTCACTAACCTAAGACTACTAAGGTACCTCTCCTATCGAGTACCGCGGGCCAGCCACCCAAACACAGTAGTGCTCCCCGCCGGGGTCTGCCACCCAAACACAGTAGTGCACCCCCCTAATAGCCTGCATAGTTACTCGTTCTGTTGAGTACCGCGGGTCTTCCAGGCAAACATAGTAGTGTTCCCCACCATGGTTCTGCCAACCAAACATAGTAGGGCTCCCCACTGGGCTATACAAGTCACTCCGACTTGAATTGGACAAGCGGTCTTCATGTCTCAGCCAGCTACAAGGTCTTCCTACCGCATACGCTCGTCTCCAGGAGGATCCGATCCACGAGATACTGTTCGATACTCCAAGTATCACAAAGTACCATGAAGAAGTATCAAAAAGGTCCGACTCGTCAAAGAGGTCTCAATTCAACAGACGGCGCATCAATCGTACGCCCGGTCTGTGAGTTAATAGCCATTTTGTCTCGGGGGCCCGGTTGGTTTCATGTACGAACCAACCCGACCATATCTCAATTTTACCCCAAACTCTCATAGGGTATACTCAAAGGGACCGTTTCTCAACGCGATTACCAACATCGCTGACGGTTTGTCAAACGAACGTCTAGTATAAAAGTTATCGGCATTTCCGTTCTAGTGGCCCGGTTGGATTTCGGGTACAATCCAACTCGGCCATAATCCAACTACGTCCAAACCTCGGGTGAAGTATTCCAATAGATCTGTCTCACCAAGAGGAATCCATAAAATTCAATGGCACTTCATTCGGACGTCCGGAGCTCAGGTTATAAGCATTTCCTCTCCGAGGGCCCGGTTAGTTTCAGGTTCGAACCAACCCAGTCGTACATCAAATGACACCGGTAAACCGAACCGATCACACCATTGCGATCCATACCATAAAACACGCGATATGGACTACCCATTGGTCCAAAACGGATAGCCGGTGAAAAGGTTGCATTTCACCACAACACGTGCAAGCCGGGCCTCAAGATTCCCATGCCTTGACCTCGACATAAATATCCAAAATTGGTCTTGAAACATCCTTCTTATTTCCAGGGTCGCAACGTCGCAGACGGTTCGTCATTCCGACACCGTATGAGAGAGATATGTCTGATACAAGATTCCGTTTTAATAATAATAATATTATTATTCGGTGTTTCATGGGCCCGAGCCATTAACCATAATTTAGTATCCATCATTATACTTGAAACGACCGTATTAAATACAGGATTACATTGCCACTAACGGAAAGCCAATCGGACATCGCATGCATGATTTATGACTGGTCATATATTTAATAATAAAATTAAATCTATTATTTTCCGAGCGCTTTGAGTACTCGATCCAAAAACCCGAAAAAGACATCCAATATTGGACTCATAAACTCCGTCTCGAAGTCAGGGTCGCAATGCCCCTGATTGTTCATGAAATTGAGATCGCACAAATAAGTTATGGTTGAATTATTGTTTTGACAACCATAAATAATAATAATATTATTATATTATTATTATTTCATTTGAGTGGAAATTCTCTCTCCAATCTCATTTCAAATTCAATATGCATGTGGGAAACGCCTCCCTTCATAAATATAATCTTCCTACTCTTTTTATTTTCCATTTAATTTATTTCTATTATTTTTTATCCTCTCTCAAATATTATTTCATTCATCTCGATTCCTCACGCTCAAAAAAAATATAATAATAATAAAACTCCTTCCCCAAAATCCCGACCCCTCAATCCAAAAATTCATCCATGGATGAAACCCAACCCGCAAAGGGTCTTGCACACCCGCCGCCTCCAGACAGCTGCTCCTCCTGTCCGCTCGATCATATCGCTGGACCACTGTACTGGCCGCCTACCTGTGATGTACTGCTCATGTCATTATCCCGGCCTTGCCATCGCATCGGCCACCACGACTCCGTGCACAAACGAACAACAGGTGGAGGGTCGTCGGACCGTGTTTGTTCGGTCTGTGCCCTCCGCGTTAGGCATTATCAATTGGCAACAATCGACACTTGCTTTCTACTAAGACAAGGGTATAATTTATCCCGGAATAAATTATACAAATATCATATAAATAAACACTCATGCTCGTGAATAAAACCACTTAAATGTGAAAAAAACTTTATTCCCCTACCTCGGAAATTAACGTCGCACGTCATTGATTCACAGAATGTCGCATCGCGGAAGATGGACGTCTATTCCGTTGACGTCAGGGTGTGTCTGATGTAGAAACACCATTTGAGAAATCCCCTGCATTCATCGCGGAAGATTCGTTCTTCGTTGAAGGTTGGTGTTCTTCGTCAAAGAAGAACACTTCCTTCTAAGTCTTCTCAAGAGCTCCTCCACCAATATTGCCAATACCCAAAATAATAAAAAGGCTCTCCATAATATAGCATGACATGTAATTCAAACCTTTGATTGAATATTAATTAGGGAGGTGATGGGTTGCAATAATAAAGGGAGTAGTCACATTAAATTGGGAAGGTGTTAAAGGGGGGTTTGAGAGAGTTAAGGAATTTGAAAGGTTGGGGCTAGTGTGGGTCCCACCTCTCATTTATCCACACTTTTAAGAGTTTAACTTCCATGATATAAAAATAAAATTGTTCAACAATTTTATTTATTTTAATCTAAATCCCCAAATAATAAAATTCAACCCGCTTAAAACTAAACTGCGTTAAAGGTTCCCTTATGCCGTTACCGGCGTTGCGAGTTCATCGGTGCCCTCAGATTTCAATTCCGAGCACCGGTTCAAAAGATAGAAAAACCTGCACGTATGTTTACTAAACGTACCTGAAAAAAACTTCGGAAAATTATTATCGGTCACCCTCGACAGGCGCTGGTCAAGGTTAGACTCTTCCTAAGTAAAACACGCCCCAACGAACCCATCGATACTCTCAGATTTTCAATCTGAGTTACCGTTTAGAAGTTATGAACTTTAAAATAAAATAACTGTCACTTAATTATTTTATTTGCGGCCAAAAACTAACTTTTTCTGGTGGCATGTGCCGACCGAAGTTAGTATATGCTTAAATATAGCATACCCTCACGAGTTCAGTGGTGGTCTCAGATTTTTAATCCGATCTGTCATTTGTGAGTTATAACCATTTGAAAAATAAAATAATTTATTTAATTATTTTATTTGAAGTTATGCTATTTTTTGATTTTCCCACAGGAGGCCCGCGTCGACCAAACATAAGATGTGCCTAGGGTAAACCCACCATCGTGAGCGCCAAGGTGCCCCCAGATTTCTAATCTGATTAACCATTTATGAGTTATTCCACTTTTTCATAGAAACTGCTTACGCGTGTTAATTATAAGCTTAACAAAACATCAGAAAATTATTCCGGACACAGCATTACTCAGAATCAGGTGCCGTAAAAAACTGCGGACTTGTAAAATTTCAAAGAATTTATGAAAAAGAATTCCTTGAAATTTACGGGTTTTACATTACCCCCACCTTAGGGATTTATGTCCCATTAAAACTACAACACACTCCAGGGAAACAAATGACGGTACTGAGCACACATCTATGTCTCCCGCTCCCATGTGCTCTCCTGGGGGATCCCATGCTACCAGCGAAATCACACCAGAGGAATTTACCATCCCCGTCAGACCCGCTTCTATCGATCCTCAATCTCTACTGGAACCTCCGAGAATATCACCCCGTCATCTATTTCCAGATCCCCATGGTCGATGATGAGGAATAGGTCATGCACGCATCTTCTCAGCTGAGATACGTGGATGACGTCATGCACCCGGTCCAACTGAGGTGGAAGGGTCATGCAATAAACCACCACACCTTCTCTTCTTGTGACCTGGAAAGGTCCGATGAAATGCGAAGTTAACTTTCCACCTCGGCCAAATCTCTGTAGACCTCATCGAGGTGAGACCCGTATAAAAACATGGTTTCCATCCTCGAACTCTAGAGGCCTTTGTTCCCTATTTCAAACTGGAAACTAAAAACTCCTGCTGCCAAGAGGGTAAGGTTGTCTAACTTAAGAATGATCAGCCGCACCCTCCTATGCATGAGTTTATCCTGTGCTGCCTGGGGTTTCCTTTTCTCCGACCAAGGAAAACCCATCCCATCATTATAGGTAAACCACATCCTTTTTTCATAATACAGTCAATCTGTGTATGAACTCTGCTTGCCTAGTCCATTTCCAAAATAACGGCGTATGGCCTCGACGTTGCCACCAAGAGGTTCCAACTGAAACTCTCGCCTCAAGGGTCAGATCACACCATTGGAGTAAGCATGACTATCGAGTCTTCTCCCAATGGTATCTCTAGACGTAAGGGTCAAGTCAACAGTTTAACCAAAAACTCTAGGTCTGGAACAACATTCATGGAAGTAATGAATTATTGGTACCTATTTCTATTTATATGGAAGCTCGTAGTAGACACAGACTATACCTCAAATCATTATTAGAGCCCTTGGGTCACACTCCTTGACCGCATGCGTCTGTTTTCATCCCCTACCCTCCAACTCCCTGAGCCTGGTGGGGACTACAAAGGCGGGTGGTTGTAACATTTTGAAATATACACCACCTCATGCATAACTCCTAGCTCTGCTTCCACGTCTGCTGCTCTTCATATTCATATGTCCTTAACACTTCCTCTTCTTGAAACATTTTACACGCCCAAGTCTCTGAGACGAGCGCCAATTCCATGCTCTTCCACTACTAACATTCACTAGCTCTATCTGTTTAGTCAATGAACATTCAACCACAAATTTCTTCTCTAGCTCTGAGGTTTGAGATCTAAAGCACTGATCTTATCATATTCATCAAGTACCAGGAACGATCAGTTCGCCTTGATGGATGCTCAGCTACCGACATGTCCTCCTGCCAAAACTATATAAGCTCAAGAAAACTCTCAGCCACCTCCTCAAGCCAGTCCTTAGCCACCTGTGATTCGAGCTCTCCTCGGAACATGAGGGATATTTGGTGCTGAAACATATGTAAGGCACTAAGCCTACAAGTAACCTCTATCGGTACTGCCGGTAGTGCCTACTGACCAACAGGTAGTGATATAGCAGACACACTACCCAAAGTTACTATCTCAGGCATCGATCCACATACCGAATCCTCATCACTATACCGACCAACCTCATAGTCACTCACTAGAAAACACAAGTAGGTAAAATCTCCATATGCTCTACTAGTGTCTAAACTAGGCGTAGAACTCTAGGAATCACCTCCGTCCAGTCCACTCCTGCCTGGGAATCTGCCTTGCCTCATAACCTCGGAGGCCTCTACAGCTGGAACTCATGCAACGTGCTCTGTTGGCGTGCACCGTTCACTAGTATGGCTGGTGGAATATTCTGCACAATGGGTGGTGGTGTTTCTGGTACACCACCCGAAGGTGACATCATTGAAAAGGGGCCTTGCACCGAAGTCTTTTTTCTCGGTGGGCTGTCATTGAGTACTCACTTGGAACTCCAACTGACTGTCTACGTGGAGACATCCTGAACATATGTGACATGGTCACCAATTTATACCTAGTGAGATGACCTGGTTTGAGTTGAATTTAAAACTTTTTGGAAAGACACACGCAATCAGTTTTTTCATGCACTAAGTCGTAAATTAGTATTCAGGGTCCTGGTGTATGGATATGTCGGCCGCAGCACCAACACTAGACTCCCTGAACTGAATACCACACTTGGTAACCTTAACACTATTGCTTCACAGAAAGGAATGATCAGAGTCTTGAGTTCTGCAGTAGAACTAACTCCTCTGATACCAATTTGTCTGGACCCGTCCTCAGGGCTCATGTCGTGACTACCCCAAGCCCTCCTTCCTTAGGCCAGGGGCTGGCGACTAGCACCAATGTCGTAAATCCCTAAAACTGGGAAGGCATTGCCTTTATAAAACGTAAACACATCTAACCAGAGTACATGATGAAGCAAACACTAAGTAAAACTGAATACAAAAGTAGTGCTAAAAGTAAAGGGGATGGAAATACAAGCCCATCGGTAACATACATGGTAAAAGGAAAAATAGCTGGAAGGTGACATGAAGCTCATGGATCGTCCACCGCGGATCCTACCTGAAGGGTTGGTGCATATAGAGAAACTCCTATATTGTCCGACATGGATCCTACCTAAAAGGTAGGTATAGATAGCCTCCTCAGCACCCTCATTTGTCAACCTCCTCCGGGTACCGACTCATCGTGAGTTCCACCTCACGGTACTAACTCGTCGTGAGGTCCACCTCCAGGTGTCATCCAGTCCTCGTACACTAGGTCTCTGTCAGCTTTTTCTTTCGTCTGCATCCAATACAACGAGGTGCGGGCATATCCCATGCAGGGGTGAGTATGAAAATACTCAGTAGGGACACTGAGACCCTCATGGTATCATTAAATCCAAAAAGTATAACCACAAAGAATTATCTCAAAAGATAACCCTTACTTTGGTATAAGCCCATACTTATACATAAGTTATCAAATAGATCATCTCAATAATGAGGAAACACAAAGGTTAAGAAATCAACAGATAACCACTACTTAGGTATATGCCCATAAATATACCTAAGTTATCAAGTGACCCATCTCAATCGTGAGGTAAATACAAAGGTCATTGACTCAGCTCAAACTAGGATTTTCATTAATGATATCGAAACCGCAACTTCTGAAGAGCCCCCTCTCTGTCGAGTACAGTGATCCTATCATGAAACTGAGGTGGTTCTCACTAACCTAAGAATATTGAGCTACTCCTCCTGTCAAGTACCGCGGGACAGCCACCCAAACACAGTAGTGCTCCCCATCGGGGTCTGCCACCCAAACACAGTAGTGCTCCCCGTCGGGGTCTGCCATCCAAACACAGTAGTTCACTCCCCCTAATAGCCTGCAGAGGTACTCATTCTGTTCAGAACCGCAAGTCTTCAACCCAAACATATTAGTTTTCCCCACCATGGGTCTTCCACCCAAACATATTAGTTCTTCCCACTGGTCTATACAAGTCACTCTGACACGAATCGGACAAGCAGTCTTCAGGTCTCATCCAGCCACAAGGTCTCTGTTCTCCGTATGCTCGTCTCCAGGAGGATATGCTCCAAGAGCTACTGTTCGATACTACAAGAATCACAAAGTCCCATGAAGAAATATCACAAAGGTCTTCCTTGTCAAAGAGGTCTCAACGCAACAGACGGCGCATAAATCGGACGCTCGGTCTGGGAGTTATTAGCCTTTTTGTCCAAGGGCCTTGTTGGTTTCATGGACGAACCAACCTGACCATTATCAACTGTCCCCTAAACTCTCATAGGGTATACTCAAAGGTACCGTTTCTCAACGTGATTACCAACACCACAGATGGTTCGTCAAACGGACGTCTGGTCTAAAAGTTATCGGCTTTGTCGTTCCAGGGGCCCGGTTGGATTTTGTGTACAATCCAACTCGGCCATATTCCAACTATGTCCAAACCTCATGTGAAGTATTCCAAAAGATCCGTTTCATCAAGAGGAATCCAACAAATTTGACGACATGTCATTCAGACGTCTGGAGCTCAGGTTATAAGTGTTTCCTCTCCGAGGGCCCGGTTGGTTTCGGGTTCGAACCAACCCAGCCATATGTCAAATGACACCAGTTAACCAAAACGGTCACACCATTGCGATCCATACCAAAAAACACACGATATGGACTACACATTGGTCCAAAACGGATTGCTGGTGAAAAGGTTTCATTTCACCACAACACGCACGAGCCGAGCCTCATGGTGCCCATGCGTTAAACTCGACTTAAATATCCAAAATTAGACTTGAATCATCCTTCTTAATTCCAGGGTCAAAACGTCATAGACGGTTCGTCATTCAGACACCGTATGAGAGAGATATGTCTGATACAAGATTCCGTTTTAATAATAATAATATTATTATTCGGTGTTTCGTGGGCCCAAGCCACGAACCAGAATTTAGTATCCAACATTATACTTGAACCGACCGTAATAAAGATAGGATTACATCGCCACTAATGGCAAGCCAATAGGATGTCGCATGCATGAGTTATGGATGGTCAAAATTTAATAATAAAATTAAATCTATTATTTTCTGAGCGCTTTGGGTACCCGATCCAAAAAACCAAAAAAGACATCCAATATTGGACTCATAAATTCCGTCTCGAAGTCAGGGTCGCACTGCCGCTTATTGTTCATGAAACCAAGATCACACGAAGTAGTTACGGTAAAATTATTGTTTTGACAACCATAAATTATAATAATAACAATATATTATTATTATTTCATTTGAGTGGAAATTCTCTCTCCAATCTCATTTGAAATTCACGCTGCATGTGGAAAATGCCTCCCTTTATAAATATCTTCTTCCTACTCTTTTTATTTTCCTTTTATTTTATTTCTCTTATTTTCTATCCTCTCTCCAATCTTATTTAATTCATCTCAATTCCACACAATCAAAAAAATATAATAATAATAATACTCCTTCCCCAAAATCACGCCCCCTCAATCCAAAAATTCAGCCACAGATGAAACCCAACCCGCCAAGGGTCTTGCACACCCGCCGCCTACGGACAGCTGCTCATCCTGTCTGCTCGATCATATCTTTGGACCGCCGTACCGGCCGCCTACCTGTGATGTCCTTCTCGTGTCGTTATCCCTGCCTTGCCCTCTCATCGGCCGCCCCGACTCCGTGCACAAACGAACAACCAGCGGAGGGTTGTCGGGTCATGTTTTTTTGGCCCGCGCCCTCTGCATTGGGCATTATCAATTGGTAATAATCAAACAGTTTCTTTCAACTACGACAAGGGTATAATTTATTCAAGAATAAATTATACAAATATCATATAAATAAACACTCATGCTCGTGAATAAAACCACTTAAATGTGAAACTAACAATATTCCCCTACCTCGATAATTAACATCACATGTCATTAATTCGCCGAATATGGCGTCGCAGAAGATGGATATCTCTTCCGTTGACGTCAGGGTGTGTCTAATGTAGAAACACTATTGGAGAAATCACCCGCGTTCTTCGCGGTGGAGTCGTTCTTCATTGAAGGTTTGTGTTCTTCATCGAAGAATAACACTTCCTTCTATGTCATCTCAAGAGTTCCTACACCAATATTTTCAATCCCCAAAATAATAAAAAGGCTCTCTATAATATAACATGCCATGTAATTCAAACCTTTTATGGAATATTAATTAAGGAGGTGATGGGTTCCCATAATAAGGGGAGTTGTCACATTAAATTAGAGGGGTGTTAAAGGGGGGTTAGAGAGAATTAAAGAAGTTGAGAGGTTGGGGATAGTGTGGGCCCCAACTCTAATTTATCCACGCTTTGAAGATTTTAACGTCCCTGATATAAAAATAAAATTGTTCAACAATTTTATTTATATTAAACTAAATCACCAAATAATAAAATTTAACCCGCTTAAAATGCAATTGCGGTAAAGGTTCCCTTAAGCAATTATCAGAGATGTGAGTTCATCGGTACCCTCTGATTTCAATTCCGATCAACGTTTCAAAATATAGAAAAACCCACAAGTATGTTTACTGAACAAACCTGAAAAATAGTTCGGAAAATTATTATCAGTCACCCTCGACCTGCATTGGTCGAGGTTAGGCTCTTCTTAAGTAAAACACGCCCCAACGAACCCATCGATACTCTCAGATTTTCCATCAGACTTACCATTTAGATGTTATGAATTTTACAATAAAATAATTGTCACATAATTATTTTATATGCGGCCAAAAACTAACGTTTTCTGGTGGCCCATTCCAGCCAAAGTTATTATCTACTTAAATAAAGCATACCCTCACGAGTTCATAGGTGGTCTCAGATTTTTTATCTGAGCTACTTTTTGTGAGTTATAACCATTTGAAAAATAAAATAATTTATTTAATTATTTTATTTACGGTTATGCCATTTTTTGAATTTCTCACAGGAGGCCTGGGCCGACAAAACATAATTGGGGCCTAGGGTAAACCCGCCAGCCTGAGCGAAAAGGTGCCCTCAAATTTATGATTCGAGTAACCGTTTATGATTTATTCCACTTTTTCTGTAAAATTGCTTACGCGCATTAATTTTAAGCTTAACAACACTTCAGAAAATTATTATAGGCACACTGGGCCTTAGAATCAGGTTCTGTCAAATACTGTGGACTTGTAAAATTCCAAATAATTTATGAAAAAAAATTCCTTGAAATTTACAAGTCTTTACAGGAACCTCTAGGAGAGAACATGGGAGTGGGAGGCTTAGATGCATGTTCAGTAACCCCAATTGTTTACCTAGTTTGAGTTATGAGATATGGGGACGTAGAGCCCTGAGGTGGGGATAATGTAAAGACCCAGAATTTATGTATAATTTTTTTTAAATAAATGGGAATTTTAGGAGTCCGTGAAAATTGATGACATGTGATTCCGAGTCCCAGAGTTCCAAAAATGAATTTTGAACATTTGTACAGGTATGTTTAGTAAATGTCTGAGCAGGTTTTTCTAACGTTTGAACCGGTGCTTGGAATTGAAATCCAATGGCACCATTGAACTTGCACTGTTGGTATTCTCTTAAAGAGACGTTCACCTCAAAGGCAGTTGGTCGGGGGTGGAAGTTAGTTTTTGGGTTTTTCTTGAATGAATAAAATAAAAATAATGTTTTTTAACTTTTATTTTTTATTGTATTTGTTAAGACGTTCATGTGGAAGTTTTGAAGTGGGGACCACCAGACCTTAACCTCTCATGAGTTGTTATGGTGGTGGGAACCACCCGATCCTAGCCTCCCATGAGAGGATATGGTGGTGGGGGCCACCCATGGCCTAGACCACTCTACTCCATCATTAAATGTGGGAGAGCCTCTTTAAATCCTCTAATATTAATTGTGCTAAACCTCCTCAACAATAATTTATCCAACACACCACTTTAATTGTGCCAGCCTGTGAGATTAATTAACTCAATTTGAATTATATTCTAACAAACCTAATAGATCTCAAAATCTATTATTTTGGGGATACGATATCATTTTGGATTAATTGGGATAGGAGGAGATGTGGGAGAAATGCATTCCAATGATGAAGGCCAACGAAGAATGCCTCTCCTTCAACGATTTCTTCTCCAAACTCTGTCAAAGGATCTCCATCGACGCACGAACTGACAATCGAGTTAAAAGACAACGACACCGACACCCATATTTTTCCAATGATTCGACTTATTCCATGAGACCTAGTCGACGCCATTAAATAAACAAGGTAGAGGTTTATTTTTATTTGTTTATCACTTCCCATGTACCACCCTACTATTTCTTTTACTGGTTGGGAACAATCATTTCTAGAGAATAGAATTTGATGTTGAGGTTCATGTTCTTGATAAGCCATATGTTACTTCCCTAACGTGGATCATATGGACCAAACCACCATGCTCTGACCCTTTCGAAAATTTTATGTTGTTCTTCGTGATGGGGGAGGATGGAAACCATCCATGGTTGGGGCATGGGAACGTCGGTTGACACCCCCGCCAGCCGCACTGAAGTCGACGGTGCAACAGCGCTGCCCCGTTACCCCACCCCTGCCCTGTGGCCTCCACACCGACCATGGACCCCACAGTCGTCCGCGGCTCCACCCCGCCCTGCTGGCGGACTGCAGTCGTCTGTGGCTCTACACCGCCCGACGGCCAGACTGCCGCCCGGTGGCCAGACCGCCACCCCCGCGGCCAAACTTCAATCCCTAGCTGATCCGCCCCACAACCTCATGACCTCGTGGCACCCTCTACAGCCTCACGACCACATGAAGCCCTCTACAGTCCCTTGCGGCCAGCTAGGACAAACACAGCAGGTCGGGCCACCCAGCGGGCTGGGCTGAACCCAACGTGTCAGGCTGCCCAGCAGGTCGGGCCGGACCCCGCTGGTTAGACCGGCTCCACCCGAACCGGGTCGGGCCCAGTCGGTCCGACCGTGTGGGACCAGACCCAGGGCCACTAGGACCCAATTACATTTTTAGCCATAAATTAGTCACCTGAAGTCCGTTAGAAGAACCGCCAGTGGCGTTGGGAACCGTGGAATGAGTCGGTCACTTTGAGTGATACCCCACTGTTTTTTGGATTCATATTGGGGAATGTTCTGGTTGGATCGAGCAAGATCACAAGCGGGCCCCCATGACTAAAAAGCTAATATCTCACAGACTGTGCATCTGATTGATGTGTCATCTGTTACATTAAGATCCCTATGAAATGATAGACCTTGGAGATAGTTATTCGCGATACTTTATGGTAGTTAGAGTATCGAAAAATATCTTGTAGAGAGGATCCTCCAAGAGATGAGAGAGCATAGTGCGGGAAGCTAGTGGCTGGCTAAGACATGACGAAGACTGACCATTTCGACTCAGAGTGAATCGACAGACCCAATGGGAAGTGCCTTGGTGACGCGGAAAACCCACTGTGGGTAGTGCCTTGGTGACACTGAAGACCCACAGTACTCGACAGGATGAGTGTCGTAGCAGGACAAGAGGGGGAGCGCCTTGGTGACTTGGAAGACCCATGGTGGGGTGCGTCTTGGTGACTTGGTAGACCCACGGTACTAGATAGGAGGATTACCTCAGTTTTCCATGGTTGGTGGGAAGCGCCTCAAAGTGATGCGGCATGCCCACTATACTCTATAGAGGTGGATTTCTCCAGCAACCGAGGTGTTCGACATTGTGACTTTGAATGTTACTTGATACTACCCCAAGAATAAATCCATGTGTGAGCGGAGTCAGTACCTCTGTGTTTTCCTCATGGATGAGATGGATTACATGATAACATAGGTATTTGTATGGGCATATATCTAAGTAGGGTAATTTGTTGATTTCATACATTTTGATTTATCCTTGATGGATTTTGTGAGACATAGAGGGTCTTGGGGTCCCTACTGGGTATCATTATACTCATCCTTTCACGGTCTATGCTCGCAAGTTGTTGTGTTGGATGGAGACGGAAAACAGTGATGACTAATGCTAAGAGTACCAGGTCCGGATGTTACTTGGAGGTGGAGAATACAACATATCGGTACGCAGAGGAGATGCATTGACGTGGAGTGATGGGGATGCGATCTATATGTACCATTCATGTAAGGACCTCGGTGGATGACCCAAAAACTAACTTTACCTTTTCTTCAGTAGTATT
Organism: Viscum album; assembly: GCA_963277665.1. Taxonomy (NCBI): domain Eukaryota; kingdom Viridiplantae; phylum Streptophyta; class Magnoliopsida; order Santalales; family Viscaceae; genus Viscum; species Viscum album. The sequence goes on along the minus strand of OY728120.1, from coordinate 1,160,538,550 downwards.
TTATCTCAGTTTTACTTGTACTTTTCAGATGGGATTTTATTCTGGACCCTTTTACTTAAAACATTCATGTTGTTTACAGTTCATTTTACTTGTGTTCCTATCATGTTGTGTTCTTGGTTATGTGTGCTTGCTGGTTATAAAGGAAATTCCTTCCCAGTTTTAGAGAATACACCTTCAGTGATAGTCGCCAGTCCCTGGACTATAGAGGGAAGCCTTGGGGTAGTCACGACATGGGCCCCGTGGGTGAGGCATAATTCTGAGGCCTGGAGTGCAAAAAATTAATTTATGAACTTTTTTTCGGGTACGTTCAGTAAACGTGTGAACTGGTATTTTTAACTTTTGAAACCGGTGCTCAAAATTTAAATCTGGGGTAACCATTGAACTCGCAGTTCCATTCTTCACTTGAGGAGACCATCACCTCGACGGTATTTGGTCTAGGGTGAAATATAATTTTGGGGTTTTTTTTTTGAAAAAAAACACATATTATATTTTAATTTTTTGTAACCACCCTCTTGTGGATATTATGGGGTGGGGACCACCCGAGCCCAAAACCTCCCAAGAATTATTTAAGAGTTGGGGACCACCCCAAAACTATTAATGAGGGAGAAACCTCCCAACTCCCTCTTTAATGTGGTGGATCCTCTTGATCTTCCTCCACATTTATTTATCCAATGCACCATACTGAATTATGCCAACCTAAATGATTAATTAAACAAATTTCAAATTGTGAAAACAAATAAATTGGGGAAAACATATCACATTTTGGATACATTTAAAATATGGTGGAATTGGTAGTGGATAAATATTGGGAGAAATCTCTCCAACAAAGAACACTCCGCCAATGAAGAATGTCGACCACGACATCGTCCTTCTTCCTCAGGACTTCTTCTGATGTGGGACATCTTCCTCTACAAAAAATCGACGTTTGTACTTACTTCTCATGCCATCTTTAACGAACAACCCGAGGTTGGGGTATAATGTGAATGATTATATATTTTACCCATTATCATCCCTTCTAAAACAAGGAGCACGGATCAACATTCAAATTAGTTTATCCGCATATGTTTTGTTTTGCGGGTTATAGAATAATAATTGGGGAAGGGTTTGAGGTTCTTCTTTCTTGTTCTTGATGAGCCATAATCTAACAACCTAACATGGAGTGTACATACCAAACATACATGGACTGACCCCTCTGCAAATCATGTGATGATTTTTGGTGTTGAACACAATGAATGTGAATGCGTAATGTCACCTCCCCATGGCCACCGCCGCCTCACAACCTCTAGGCCTCGTGGCTTGGCCACCGGCAGCCCCGACATCCTCTGGGCCGCCGAAGAAATCTACAGTCCGCTGAGCCCTCGTCGCCGTCTGTCGAGCCGCAGTCATCGGACCGCATTCCCACGGTGGGACCGTCGCCCTGTGGCCAGACTACTCCCGCGTGGCCAGACCACCTCCCCAAAGCCGGACTGCCGCCCTGCAGCCGAACCACCATTGTGCGGCCGTACCGCCGACCCCCAACCAGACCGCCGACCAATGGCCAGTCGGCCACCCGGTGGCTGGTTCGATGGCCCATGGCTAGATGGCCTCCCACAGCCCACCCACCACCACACGGCCAGACTGTCGCCCCACAGCCGAACCACAGACACATGGTTAGTATGAAACCCCATGGTCTCGCGCCTCCCTCGGCCGAGATGCCCCACTCCCTTTCGTTATCCCTCAACCAACACGACCTCACAACACGCTCACGGACTATGGCGCCCGACCCAGCTGTGATACCATAACCTGGCCCACTATGACACATTTACTTCATTTTTTTCTATGAATTTGGCCCCAGACGTTTGTTTGATGAATCATAAATAGCGTTGGGAACCATGGAGCGAGTCAGTCCTTTTGAGTGATACCCCAATGTGTTTTGGATCAAGATTTCTAACATTCAGGTTGGACCGAGCATGAATCCAATCAGGCCCTCGGGACTAGAAGGCTAATAACATACAGACCGGGAGTTCGATTGATGTGCCTTCAGTTGTGTTGAGACCCCAATGACATGGCACACCTTTGAGATACTTCTTCGTGGGACTTCAGGGTAGTTGGATTATCGACTAGTAGCTTGTTGAGTTGATCTTCCTAGAGACGAGCGAGCATAGTGCGGAGACCTAGTGGCCAGCTGAAACATGATGAATAATGACTGTTTTGACATGGAGTGACTTGATAGGCCAAGTGGGGAGTGCCTTGGAGACGCGGAATACCCACAGTACTCAAAAAGAGGAGTACCTTAGCAGGCCACATGGTGGATCACCTCTGTATGATGCGGCAGAACCGTGGTGGGGAGGGCCTTTGTGTGATGCGGAAGACCCACGATACTCGACATGAGGAGTAACTCAGTAGTCCAAGGTTAGTGTGAAGCGCCTCTGTTTGATGCTACTAGCCCACTGTAATCAATAGAGGAGTATTTCTCCACCAGCCAAGGTTTTCGATGTTGTGACTAGGAATGTTACTTGATACTACCCCATGAAAAAAAACTAGTGTGAGATGAGACTGTACTTCTATGTTTTCCTCATGATTGAGATGGATTACTTGATAACATAGGTATATGAATGAGCATTTACCTATGTAGGGTTATCTGTTGATTTCATACTTTGTGATTTATCATTGATGGATTTTGCGATTCCTAGAGGGTCTCAAGGTCCATACTAAGTGTCTTTATACACACCCGTACATGCGCTATGCACACACCTTGTTGTGTTGGATGAAGTCAACCGACATCGCTGACTAAGGCTGAGAGTACCAGGACTGGACATTACCTAGAGGTGGACATTACAATGAGTCGGTACACGGAGGATATGGATGGATGAGGGATGATGAGGAGGCGATATGTACATACCCTTCAAGTATGAACGTCAGAAGAGACCCGACCATTGACTTTACCTTTTCATCAGTTGTATTGTATCACAGTTGTACATGTACTTTCCAGTTGGGCTTGTATTTTGGCCCCTTTTACTTTCATCACTCTTTTGTCATATGATTTTACTTAGTGTTTCGTATCCATCGATGTTCTTGTTTGTGTGTGTGTTTATAGGTTATAAAGGTAATTCATTCCTAGTTTTTTGGAATTACATATTTGGTGCTAGTCACTACCCCTGGCCTATGGAAGGCGAAGTTGGGGGTAGTCACAGCTTAGGCCCCGGCGGACAGGTCGTGAGAAATTGGAATCAGAGGGAGGTTCTGCCATAGAACTAGGACTCTAATTTTTTTATGAATAAATAATGTTAAGGGTAATTAGTTTCGGTTTCCTTTCAGGGTGTCCAGTGTTGGTGCGGCAGTTGAAGTATCCATACACTAGGACCCTGACTTTTGATTTCCGACTCACTGCACGAAAAAAATAATTCTGTGTGTGATTTCAAGAGTTTTTCTTTGTTACCTTTTGAGTCATCTCACCATGTATAATGTTCATCTCACCTGGTATAATGTTATTACAGTGGAACACCAATTTTTTTAGGGTGCCTCCATGAAGTCATTCAGCTAGTGTTCTGAGAGTTGTATGCACTGATAGCCCATTGAGAGATGTGGCCTCAGTGAAAGGCCCTTTCCAGTAGGGCCACCACCAGAGGAACTAGAGGTACCACTACCCGTTGTGAAACTGATGCCACTAGCCCCAGTAGTAGATGGTGCACTCCACTTTAGCACGTTGCATGAGTTCCAGAGCCAGAGGCCACCCAGGATCAGGGGAGAGACAGACCTATAGGTGGCTGAGGATTGGATGGAGGTTGTGGTGAGAGTCTCCCGACTCGTAGGGACACCAACCGATCTCATTGTGATCCTTGCCCCCAGCCTTCTACAGGAAGCGTCAGGAAAAGAGTGGGGCATGATGTTGCTAGTTCACAACGAGATGAATCTTTTCTGGGAAGACTTCGAGAGCCAGTTTTGGGTAGAGTTTATCCTAGAGACTCTTCGTGCATCCTGTATATTGGAGCTTCTTCATCTGTAGTAGGGCAACATGACTATGGCTCAGAACTCAGTGAGTTTCACTGACCTCTCACGATACTCCATAGATATGGTGCGAGACCCATTCCTCATGGACCAGACCTTTGAGTAGGGGCTCAGGTGAGGGATCAGGGCTTTTATGATCTCACTCAGCATCCCAAAGCAGGCGGCGATTTTTGAGAGAACCATTGTGGTGGAGATTTTCCTTGCCGAGAAGTCACTAGTGGCGAGACCCACTACTAGTCATCATGTAGTGGAGTCTTTTTCATCTGGAAGTAGACAGATGTTACAGAGGTCCAAGAGGACTAGACCTATATGTGGGCGACCGCGTGACTCAGGATCGGTTGTGCGGGGCACCCATAGTGGATCTAGTCATGCCAGGAGCGAGCGGTGTTACGCATGTGGCGAGCAGGGTCACATGGCTCATGACTGTCCAACCCACTGTTCGGATTATCAGAATATGGTCAATGGACCACCCAGGGAGAGAAAGAGGTTCAAATGAGGAGGACTTCAGGGTGTAAGAAGGCGTGGAAGAGGATCTGGTCGTGTAGCTGGCGGTGGGCAATGATTTGAGATGTTACCACCACCACCACCTGGAGGTCCACCCCGACCGCATGGAGTATGTGGATAGGGGAGAGCTCAGCTCCAAGATGCCGAGGCTTATGATCATGGTGCTCTAGAGATGATACGAGGTACGATATGTGTCTACTCAATCGTAGTTTCAGTACTTATAGCCATAGGTTCTAGTCATTCTTTAATTTCCACTGCCCTCTTTCAGAGCTCAGAAAGTTTGATGGATCTGTTGTTTTGATCATTACGGTTAGAGACTCCTATTGGAGGAGATTCCATGATTACGCACAGGTTCCATTAGTTCATGCTTTCAATAGTAGGCATGATCTTTGGCTGGGATCTCATAGTAGCGGCGTCAAGGCCTTTTGATTTCATCGTGGGTATGGAGTGGTTATCTACATACCATGCTCAGATTAACTATATTAGGTGCATGGTGCAGTGTGTCCACACTGATGGGACCAGGTTTACCTTCACCTGTGAGAAGGGTGCTTTTTCAGCATAGAATGGACTTACCTAGTGGAAAGTGAAACTGATCTCTAATTTGTTGGCTAGCCTTACCATCTTAGCTGTTGATGTGGAGAGTCGAAGCTATCCAATAGTAGTGGACCAGTATGCATATGTTTTACCTGGTGATGTCCTAGGTCTAACTCCTCATAGATAGGTGGAAGTTTACATTTAATTATGCCCCATGATGTTACCTATATCTACACCAGCATATCTGATGGCTCTTGTGAAGCATCGTGAGATGAGGGTACAGATAGAGGACTTCTAGGGGAAGAGATTCATTTGGCCCAATGTTTCTCCCATGGAAGCCCTGATTCTATTCACTAAGAAGGTGGATGGTAGCGTGAGTCTTTGTGTTGGATATCGTCTCCTAAACCAGGTGACTGTGAAGAACGAGTACCCACTCTCAAGGACTGACGATCTATTTGATCAGAAAAAGGCATCACGATGGTTCTCGAAGATAGACCTCAGGTCAGGATATCACAAGCTCAGAGTGTGAGATGTGGATGTGAAAAATATGACCTTCAGATGTCTGTACGATAATTACATGTTATTTTTTCCCTTCAGTTTAACCAATGCTCTAGTAGTGTTCATGGGACTCATGAAAAAGGTATTTCATCCATACCTTGATCGCTTCGTACTTGTCTTCATCGACGACATTCTGATTAATTCGACTACTGAGGTGGAGCATGCCTATCTTTTACAGGTAGTACTGGACATGCTCTGAGAGCACTGTCTTTAGGGTAAGCTATCAGATTTCCAATTATGGATCCGATAGTTTTGATTTTTGGGACATGTCATATCGATGGCTGTAGTTGTTGTAGATCCAACAATGATTGAGGTGGTGCTTTCTGTGGATCCACCCAGCAGTGTGACAGAGGTACAATGTTTCTTGGGTTTGGCTAGATAATACCCAATGTTTGGGCCATATCTCTCTAGAGTTTTTGCACCACTATTAGCATTGAAAAAGAATGGGAAACCCTTCGTGTGGTCAGAGAGATTTCTAGCAGAGTTTTTCAGGAGTTGAGGCAGAGGATAACTAGTTCTCCCATCTTGAGGATTCCATTGGACGGATTAGGGTAAGTATTATACTGTAACACATCAGGGACCAGACTTGAATGTTTCCTAATGCAAGAGCAAGCAGTTATCACATATTATTCTTGATATCTGATAAAACATGAGAAGAACTATGCTACCCATGACCTGGAGTTAGTAGTGTTGGTCTTCCACTTTAAGATGTGGCGGCACTATCGGATGGGCGAACGATTTACACTGTACTCTAATAACTAGAGTCTAATGTATATCATCTCCCAAAAGTACATGAACCTGACACATCAACATTGTCTTGAGTTCCTTCAGGACAATGACTTAGAGATATTCTATACACTAAGGAAGGGGAACATTGTAGCAGATGCACTCAGAAGGAGGTCTGGTATACAGCTGCTAGGCGAGGCGACAGAGCTTCTATTTACCTTGAAGATACCCTTTTTGGATATATATGGAGTATCTTTTATACAGTCTCATACAGTCACTACCCCCCTTGTTCAGTGAGTCAGGGAGGCACAACATGGGGATGGTGACTATGAGGCACAATGTGCTCAGATATCCCCAAAAAAGCCACGTGTTGGATTTTATGAAGGAGGGGAGCAATTCATCCTCTTCATAGGATGTACCATAGTACCATTGTCACCTCAGGAGGAATATTTTAGGGAGTTCTAGACATCCCCTCTATAGGTACATCTTGGAGCGATAATGATGTACCATGCCCTCCAATGACAGCACTGGGTGCCGGAATGAAGAAAGTAGTAACAGAGTTTCTCTCTCAATGCCTCACTTGTCTGCAATGGAAAGCGAAGCATTAGGTACCAGAAGGCTTGGCTCAGCCTTTAGAGGTCCCAGAGTTGAAGTGGGATGGGATATCAATGGAGTTTTTGATAGGACATCCACGTACATCCAGAGTTCATGACTCTATCTGGGTGATCGTTGACTGACTCACGACGTCTGACCACTTCCTACCGATCAGAGAGCAGGGTTCATAACAGAGTTTTATATGTCTATATGGGCATGAGATTTTGTGGCTGCATGGATTTACCACAATGATTTTCTCCTGTAGTGATGCATGTTTTAATTCCAAAAAATGGAAGGGGTTTCAAGAGGATTTTGGGACGTAGCTCTGTTTGAGCATCGCCTTCCATCCACAGATGGATGGTCAGACTGAGCAGACTATTCAGACCATCAAGGACATGCTCCGCGATCGAGTCATATACTTCGGTCGTAGATGGGAGGATCAATTATCTTCTGTGGAGTTTCCATAATACAACAACTATCACTCCACCATTGGGATGACACCTTTCGAGGAATTATATAGGTGACCATGCATATCACTGTTTTGCTCCACTGACTGAGGGGAGTCAGAACTAGTGGGAATAGGGACGGTACGGGATACCACAGCGAAGGTTCATATCATCCAAGAGTGGATTATGACTGCACAGAGCAGGCATAATTCGTATGCTGGAATGATATGGAGACCTCTGGAGTTCGAATATGGTGACTAAATATTTTTACAGGTCTCACCTTGATGAGGTTTGTGGAGATTTGGCCATGGAGACATGTTTTCTCCAAGGTTCATCGGACCTTTTCAGGTCCTCAGTAGTGTTAGCAAGGTGGATTACAGCCTAGCTCTTCCACCTCAGTTGCACCAGCTGCATGATGTCTTTATTTTATCCCAGCTGAGGAGATACGTTCAATAAACTCCTCACATCATCGACCATTTCGAGATTGATGTCGACGATGAGGAAACATTTAAGGAGGTTCCATTAGAGATTGAGGATCGACAGAAGTGGGTACGTCATGGATTTTCAATACCTCTGGTGCACGTTTTCTGGCAGCACGGGAACCTCCAGGAGAGAAAATGGGAGAAGGAGGCACAAATGTGTTCTCAATACCCCTACTTGTGCCCTTACTTTGAGTTGTGTCCTATGAGGTAGGGGTTTATTACTATTTTTTATCACTTCCCATGTACACCCCATCTATTTCATTTGCGTGTTGGGAAAAATCATTGCAGGAGGATTTGATTTCCTCATGATTGAGATGGATCACATGATAACTTAGGTATATGTATGGGTATATACCTATGTACGGTTATCTATTGATTTCATACTTTTTGATTTGTCCTTGATGGATTTTGTTAGAACCTAGAGGGTCTCGGGTTCCCTACTGAGTATCGTTATACTCACCCATGCATGGCTTATTCCCGCACATTGTTGTATTGGATGCAAACCACATACAATACTAACTGAGGCTGAGAGTACCCGGACTGGACATCATTTAGAGGTGGACCATATGACTTGTCGGTATATAGAGGAGATGGGTGGACTTGGACTGCTAGGGAGGTGATCTGTATCTACCCTTCAGGTAGGAACCTCAAAGGATGAACCAGTAGCTGACTTTCCCCCGAGGCTCGTGCTGTGACTACCCCAAGCTCGCCTTCCATAGGCCAGGGGCTGGAGACTAGTACCAAAGGTGTAATTTGCTAAAACTGGGAAGGCATTGCCTTTATAACCAGTACCACACAAACAAGAGGGGACACAACTGGATATGAAACACTATGTAAAAACTATAAAAATAGAGCGCTGAAATAAGAAGGGTCCATAATACAAGACCAACTGGAAAGTACAAGTACAACTATGATATAATACAACTGAAAAAAAACTCGACTACTAAGTCATCCTCTGGGGTTCCAGACTGAAGGGTATATACATATCGTCTCCTCAGAACTCCTTGTCTACCCGTCTCTTCCATGTTCCTACTCGTTGTAAGGTCCAAATCCATGTACCGTCCAATCCTAGTACTCTAATCCTTTGACAGCATTTTCTATCGTCTCAATCTAACACAATAATGTGTGGGCATATCCCGTGTAGGTGTGATTATAAAAATACTCAGTAGGGACCTCGAGACCCTCTAGGACTCACATAATCCGACAGGGACAAAGAAAAATTATGAAATCAATAGATAACCTTACTTATGGATATGAATATACATATATATATGTTATCAAGTAATCTATCTCAATCACGAGTAAAAACATAGAGGTACTAACTAAACTCACACATAGATTTATTCTAAGGGTTGCATCAAGTAACATCCTATGTCACAACATCGAACACCTCGACTACTGGAGAACTCCTCCTCTATCGAGTACAATGGGCCTTCTGCGTCACTCAGATGTTCTTCCAACTATCCTTAATTGATAAGGTACTCCTCCTATCAAGTACCGTGGGTCTGCCGCGTCACCAAGGCGCTCTCCACTGTGGGTCTACCATGTCACCAAGGCACTCCCCCTCATGGATTGTTGAGATACTACTCCTGTAGAGTACCGTGGTTCTACCATGTCACCATGGTTCTACCCACCACGGGTCTACCGAATCACCAAGACACTCCCCACTGGGCCTATCGAGTCACTCCGAGTTGAAACTATCCGCAGTTGTCAAGTCTCAGCCAGCCACTACATCTCTGCACATTTCTCACTCGTCTTTGGGAGGATCTTCTCCAAAATCTACTAGATGATACTAAAACTACAACAAAGTCCCATGAAGAATTACCTAATAGGTCTTCCACATCATAGGGTCTCAACATATTAGACGGAGCGTCAATCAGATGATCGATCTGTGAGTAATTAGCCTTTTAGTCATCGGGGCCCGGTTGGATTCGTGCTCGATCCAACATGACTATTTCCATCACAATCCAAAACACATTTGGGTATCACTCAAATTGATTGGCTCACTCAAAGGTTCCCAACACCCCTGGAGGCTCATCCAACAGACATCTGGTTCCAATGTTATGGCCAAAACAAATAAAGGGGCCGTAGTTTTCCCTGGTCCGATCTGACCCAGCCCAAACCATTCTGGGCTAACCTGGATTGGGTCAGCCCAGACAGACATACCAGTAGGGTCCGTGGAGGGCCATGGATGGGCGTGAGGCCATGGAGCGGCTCGGCCGGATGTTTCTATGAGGGAACGAGGCCATGGGGAGTCTCAGAATGCCTGCGAGCCACGTGATTGGGGCAACGTGGAGGGCCGACGGGCAGCGCGAGCCAGGGAGGATCAGAGGGCCGCAACAAGGGACGTTTGGCTGAGACGAGGGGTCGGTTTGGCCTGGAAGCTAGAGCACCACGAGGGTGCAGGGCTGGTTCGGCCGGGAGGCCGGTGCACCACGGGGCAGATTAGCCGGGGTGCGGAGCCGGGGCTTGCAGCTGGTTTGGCCAGGAGGGTGGAGCACTGCGGTTGGCTCGACCATGTTGCAGAGCTGGGTAACACGGCCAGTTCTGCCAAAATACTGTAATTCCGCGAGGGAGGTGCGGGTCATGGAGGCCGTGGGTGGTAGCGACGTTTCCTTCATTACCTTCATCTCCTTCCTCTATTTTGAAGAGTAAATCAAAGAAGAATGGCGAAGGGGTCAGGACATGTTTGTTCGGCCCACACCCTCCATGATTAGAGGGATAGCAAATGAATCACAAAGAACAAAGCACAAATGTTTATGGAAGATATTATAAAACATCATTTCCCACAACACATAGTAATCTGTATTCCCAAATGCCGAAAAATAATTAGAAGGGGAGAACATGGGAAGTGTTAATACATAAACCCCTATATCGTTCTCTTGATGATGTTGACACAATGAATATGGTGATGTTTTCGACGTTCATCTCATCCCCCAAACACCTCCAATCCCAGGATCGTGCATCAGTTTTTCATAGTCGAAGACGTTCCTGGTCGGCTTTCTTTGTGGAGTAAGCGTTCTTTGTGGATGATGCATTATTCATTGGGGAAGCTTTCTCCCAATTCCACCCAAATATAACATGGTTCCAAAATAATAGAGTATCCCCTCTATTATGATTATTATAAAAGTTAAAAAAGAATAAATTAATGTGGTGCATTGGAATAATTAAGTGGGGGGGGGGGGGGTTGGAACAATTAAGTGGGGAGCTCATGAGGATTCTCCCAACTTAATCGCGATGTTCAATAGGTTTCATTCCACCGGTGGTCCCCACCACCATAATATCCACAATGGATTTAGGCTCGGGTTGTCCCCACCACTGTGCATTCAATTTGGATAATAAAACACTTATGGTCCGACCCACCATAATATCCACAAGTGTGTGGTTACAAAAATTAAAATAAAATGTGTGATCAGATTATTTTATTATTTCCACAAAAACCCAAAAAAAATCATTCACACTCAACCAACTGCCTTTGACATGAAAGTATTATTATGAAAATACTATCACTGTGAGTTCATAGGTTCCCTCATATTTCAATTCCTAGCATCGGTTCAATAGTTAAAAAACCCACTAGCACATTTACTGAACATACCCAAAAAAAATTTCATTAATTCATTCCAGGCACTCCGAGTCTCAGAATCATACACCGTCAATTTTCACGGATTTGTAAAATTCCAATTTATTTTAATAAAAATTTTACAAGGAAATTTCAGGTCTTTACATTCCCCCACCTTAGGACTCTACATCCTTGTAAGACGAAACTCAAACTAGGAAAACAAGTGGGGGTACTGAACACACAAATGTGCCTCCCACTCCCATGTGCTCTCTTGGAGGTTCTCGAGCTGCCAGCGAACTTGCAACAGAGATATCAATTGTCCTTGGAGGACTGACTCCTGTCAATCCTCAATCCCTACTGGAACCTCTGTAAAAGTCACCCCATCTTCGACATCCATCTCACCAAGGTCGATGATGTGAGAAGGGTCATGCATGCATCTCCTCAGCTGGGATATGTGGAAGACGTTGGGAACACGGTGCAACTGAGGTGGAAGTGCTAAGTGGTAAGTCATCTCTCCAACTATTTTGAGGAACCAAAAAGGTCCAATGATTCTCATAGATAACTTGTCGCCTCAGCCAAATCTCTATAATCCTTGTCGAGGTGAGACCCGTATAAAGATGTGGTCACCATCCTCAAAATCCATAGGTCTCCATCTCCTATCGGCATACGACTTATGCCTGCTCTGTATAGTATTCATCTGCTCCTTAATGATGTACACCATTTCTATTGTAGCCCAATCCATCTCTGGTCCCACGAGTGCCGACTCCCCTGGGTCAGTCTAGTACAAAGGTGATCTGTAAGGTCGCTCATATAACGCCTCGATAGGTTCCATCAATATGGTGGAGTGATGGCTATTCTTGTATGTAAAATCCACCAAAGGTATGTGATCGTCTCAGCTGTGACCGAATTCGAGGAAACAAGCACACAACATGTCCTTGAGGGTCTGAATAGTCTGCTCAGTCTGACCATCCGTCTGCTGATGGAAGGCGGTGCTCAAATGAAGTTGTATCCCGAATGCCTCATGCAACCCCTTCCATAGATGGGATGTAGAATTTGAAACACAATCAGAGACTATCATCATGGGTAGTACATGTAGCCCCATAATTGTCTGCACATAGAGGCATCCCTAGCTCACTACTGAACCCTGTACTCTGATTGGTAGGAAGTGGGATAACTTGTTGAGTCGATCACTGATCCCCCATATAGAGTCATTTACCCTAGATGTATGTGGATGTCCTATCACGAAGCCCATGGATTACCCATCCCACTTCCACTCGGGGACCTCTAAATGTTGAACCATGCCAGCTGGTACCTGATTCTTTACCATCACTTACTGACAAGTGAGGCAATGAGAAACGAACTCCACAACTCCTTTCTTTATTCACGGCCACTAGTTCTATCATCGGAGGTCCGGATACATCATCACCACTCCTGGATTTAGAACTACAGGGGATGTGTGGAACTCCCTCAACACTTCCTCCGAAAGTGACACTGGTAACATGTTATGTCCTCTGAAGAGGGTGCCATTCTCCTCACCTTCAGAAAATCCATTAGGTGCCTGCCCTGTGGATATCTGAACACGTATTACCTCACAGTTAGAATCCCCATTATTGCAACTCCCTGAATCACTGATTAAGTGGGGGTGTGACTGTAAGAGACTAATGAAAAGCTGCTCCATCTCTATTCACAAATGATATATGCAAAGCGTCCAAATGCTTCATCGCCTCTCCTAGAAGCTATATACCAGATCTCCTGTTGAGAGAATATACAACAACATTCCCCTTACTAGGATTATAGAGTATCTCAAAGTCATAGTTCTGGAGGAACTTAAGCCAATGTCGTTGTCTCAGGTTCAATTCCTTCTGAGAGAAGATATACCTGAGAGTCTAGTGACCATAGTACTTGGTAAAACACTCACCCATCAGATTCTATCACCACATCATCAAGGCGAAGACCACTGATCTTAACTCCTGGTCATGGGCAGCATAGTTATGCACATGATGGCTCACCAGTTGAGATCTATTTGTGATCACTCATCTCTCTTGCATCAGGACATATTCGAGTCTGGTACCTGATATGTTGTAGTAAACTGCGTACCCTAAGCCCTTCTCTGGAAGCCGCAATATGGGGGCACTAGTAAACCTCTAACTCAGTACTTCAAAACTCATCTTGCATTTATCAGACCAATCAAAGGGTTTTCCCATCTTCTTCAAGGCTGATAGTGGTGCTGAAACTCTAGAAACATCTGGCACCATCCTTCGGTTATATCCAGCGAAACACCAGAAACTCCGTACCACCGTCACACTCCTGGGTGGCTCCCAGGAATTTACCACCTAAATTATTTCTGGATCCGCTAATACTCTATCCCTAGAGATAACATGTCAGAAAATGTGAATCTCTCAGATCCAGAAATGGCACTTGGAGATCTTACCATAAATATGGTTCTCTCGAAGTGTGTCCAGTACTACCGGTAAATGATAGGCATGCTCCTCCACAGTAGTTGAGTAGATCAGCATATTTTCAATGAAGACTATAACAAAGTGATCGAGGTATGGATTAATGATCATGTCCGTGATTCCCCTGAACACTGCTGGAGCATTGGTTACACAGAATGAAATAACCATGAACTCGTAGTAGCGATACTCAAATCTGAAATCATTTTTTTGCACATCCTCATCTCGTACTCTGAGCTAATGATAGCCTGGTCTAAGGTCTTTCATTGAGAACCACCGTGTGACCTTCAGATTATTAAATAGGTTGTTATTCCTCAAGAGTGGGTACATGTTTTTTACAGTCTCCTAGTTCAGGCATTAGTAGTCAACACAATGAATCAAGCTCCCATCCACCTTCATGGTGAATAGAATATGGGCTACCTTGGGAGAAACACTGTGTCAGATGAATCCCTTCCCCTGAAAGTCCTCTAGCTGTACCCACAGCTCATGAAGCTCTGTGAGATCCATCTGATACAGTGGTGTAGATATCTATGTCTTCCCAGGGGAACAAGTCAAAGAAAAATTCTACCTATCTGTGAGGTATCAGACCCCTGACATCATTAGGGAAAACATCTGTTTACTGGTCCACCACAATAGTATAACTTGGACTCTCCACTTCAACCGCTTCGAGGGTAAGGCTAGCCAACTAATGAGTAATCAGATGCACACTTCTCTAGGTAATTCCATCCTTCAATGCAAAGGCTCTCTTCTCACCGGTGAAGGTAAACCTAGTCCCATCCAGTGGACACACTTTACTTTGTGCCTAATAGAGTCATTCTAAGCATGGATTGTAGATAACCATTCTATACCCATGATGGCATCATAAGGCATTGACGTCGCTACTAGGAGATCCCACCCGAAGCTCTCACCTCTTAGTGTAAGCTCTCACTACCGGCACCAGTGTGTAATCATCGAATCTGCTCCTGTGAAATTCTATAGCTATAAAGATCGAGCCAATGGATCCATTGGAATTTCTGAGCTCTGAATGAGGGTAGTGGAAATAAAATAATGATAGGTACCTGTGTCTATATGTACTACAGCTAAGGTGGAGTAGACACGGATAGTACCTCATATCATCTTTGGAGTGTCATGATCGTACGACTCAACTACCTAGAGCTGGGATCTCCCCTGTACTCTTGCTCCCTACGGTCGAGGTGGACCTCTTTGTGGCGGTGGCCATAACACCTCGAATCGTCACCCACCACTAGATACACGGCCAACTCCTCTACCATGTCCGCATACTCTCTACATACCTCCTTAGTCAAATATCTGTCTCGGTCTAGTCGGTCCTTTGACAATGTTCTGATCATTCGAGCAGCAGGTCAGACAGTCATGAGCCATGTGACCCCGCCCACCGCATGTGTAAAACTGCCCAATCCAGGAATGACTAGCTCCCCTTCGGGTGCCCTACACAACGGATACTTAGACATGCAGTCGTCCACCTATAGGTCTGGTCCTCTTGGACATCTCTGATGTCTGTCTGCTACCAGCTACAGAAGACACCACTACGTGATGACTTGTTGTGGGTCTCGCCATTGGTGACTACTTTTCAAGGAAAAACTCCGCCAAGATGGATCTCTCTAACACCTCCACCTTCATTAGGATACTGAGTGAGATCATCAAAGAACCGATCACCCGCCTGAGCCCTTTCTTGATGGTCTGGGCCCTGAAGAACGGGTCTCACACCATATTGGTGAAGTAACATGAGAGGACAGTGAACCTCACTGAGTATTGAGTGACTGGAAGTGCACATACTAGAGGTTCATGATCTACAGTAGGGAAGCATGACTATGTCTCAGTACTCAGCGAGGTTCAATGACCTCTCACACTACTCTACTGATATGGTACGAGACCCATTCTTCTAGGATGAGACCATTGAACAGGGGTATACGCGGCAGATCAGGGCATCGATGATCTCACTCAGTATTCTGACGCATGAGGGGCTGTTAGAGCGAGCCCTCTGAGTGGAGAGTTTTCTTGCAGAGCAGTCACCAACAATGATACCCACCACTAGTCGTCACGTAGAGAAGTCTTCTATAGCTGGTAGCAGACATATGTCATAGAGGTCCAGGAATACTAGACCTAAAGGTGGACGACCGCATGACTCAGGATCGGTTGTGTGGGGTACCAGAGATAGCGCCTTTCATGCGAGGAACATGCAGTGTTTAAAATGTGGCGGGTAGGGTCACATGGCTCGTGAATATCTATCATGCCATACGAATGATTAGCAGATGGTCGAAGGACCACCCAGGCAGAAACAAAGGTCCTACCGAGGAGGTCTACAGGGAGAAAGAAGATGTGGTAGAAGAGCTGGCCATCCAACTGGCGGTGGGCTACGATTCGAGATGTTACCACCACCACCATCATTTGGTCCACCCGAACAGATGGAGAATGTGGATAGGGGCAAGCCCAGCTCTAGGCAGCTAGGGCCTACGACCATGGTTCTCAAGAGATGATACGAGGATTGATCGGTGTCTAAAATACCTTTACAATGGCACATATAGACACAAGTTCCAGTCATTATTTTGTTTCCACTTCCCTTGTATAGAGATCGAAGATTATGATTGTGCCATTTCCTTGATCCATACGCCTATAGACTCCTGTGATAGAAGATTTGACAATTACTCACGGGTGTCGGCTGTGTGAGCTTACTCTAGGAGGCAAGACCTTCATCTCAGACCTCCTAGTAGCAGCATCGAGGCCTTACGATGTCGTCTTGGGTATGGACAGGTAATCTAGATACCATTATCATATTGATTTTATTATACACAATTTATGGTTTTTCCACACGAATGGGACGAGGGTATCCTTTACCGGCGATAAGGGAGCCTTTGCTGCACAGGTTGGATTTATTCGGATTAGAGTGCAGCCGATCACTCATCTGTTTGCTAGCCTTAACCTCGAAGTGTTTGATGTGGAGATTTAGAGCTATCATATAGCAGTGGACTAATACGTGGATGTCTTTCCTGATGATGATTCAGGTCTACCTCCTCACAGAGTAGTGGAATTTTTCATGGACATGTACCTCGGGACGACACCGATATCTATACCAGCATATCAGATAGCTCCCACTAAACTTTGTGAGTTACAGGTATATCTAGAGGACTTAAGTGGAAAGGGTTCATTCGGCACAGTTTCTCCCCTTGGGTAGCCCTGATTTTGTTCGCCAAGAAGGCGGATGGGAGATTGAGGCTTTTCTGTTAACTATCAGCACCTGAACCAGGTGACCATGAAGAACAAGTACCCACTTCCGAGGATTGATGACCTATTTGATTAGCTGAAGGGAACATGATGGTTATTGAAGATAGAACTAATATCAGGCTATCACCACCTCAGAGTGAAAGATTAAGATGTGTCGAAGACAGCTTTCAGATGTCGGTGTGGCCATTATGAGTTCTTGGTTATGCTGTTCGGCATACCCAATGCCCTAGAAGTGTTCATTGGACTCAGGAACAAGATCTTTCAGCCATTCCTTGATCGCATTGTGGTGGTCTTCATTGATTACATTATGATCTAGTCGGCTACTTTGGGGTGCATCACAATCAATTTCATATAGTTCTAGACACACTCCGGGAGCACCATCTTTATGGTAAGCTCTTGAAGTTCCAATTCTAGATCCGAGAGGTTCACTTTCGGGGACATGTCATATTGGAAGCTAGATTTGTAGTAGATCTAGTGAATACTATAGAGGTACATGAATGGGAGCCACCCAAGAGTGTGACAGAAGTACTGAGTTTCCTGGGATTGGCTGGATAATACCGAAGGTTGTGCCAGATTTCTCTAGAGTTGCATCACCATTATCACTGTTGATGAAGAAGGGGAAAACCTTCATTTGGTCAGAGAGATTACAACAGTGTTTTCAAGAGATGAGGCAGAGGATAACTGGTGCCCCCATATTGAGGCTACCAGAGGAGGGAGTAGTGTACGTAGTCTACTGTTACGCATCAGGGACTAGACTCTGATGTTTCCTGAAGAAGGAGCAAGCAGTGATCACATATGGTTCTCGAAAGCTGAGAAAGAATGAGCAGAACTATGCTACCCATGACCTGGAGTTAGCAGCAGTGGTCTCCACCATGAATATGTGGCGGCATTACATGATGGGTGAGCGTTTTACAGTCTACTCGGATCATAAGAGTCTTAGGAATATCCTCTCATTTAAGGACCTAAACCTAAGACAACGACGTTGGTTTGAGTTACTCCAGGACTATGACATCAAGATAGTGTATTCTCTTGGGAAGGAGAACGTTTTAGCCGATTCACTCACCCGAATATCTAGAATATAGCTACTATGTGATGTCAAAGAGCAACTGGACAATTTGTAGATATCCTTTGTGGATTGAGATGGATCATCTTTTCTTCAGTATCTTACAGTAACTCCCCAACCTTTTCATCAAATTAGGGAGGCAAAACATGGGGACACTGACTGTGTTGCTCGACATGCTTAGATATCCACAAGATATGCACAAGAAAGATTTTATGAAGGTGGGGATCATGTGATCCTTTTTAGAGGACATACCATGGTACCAGTGTCTCTTTGGGAGGAAGTGTTGAGGGAGTTCCACACATCTTCTCTAGCGGAACATACAAGAGTGCAAAAGATGTACCAGGATCTCTGACGATAACACTGGTGGCCAGGAAGGAATAATGTAGTAGCAGATTTTGTCTCTCAGTGCCTCACATGTCATCCAGTAAAGGTGAATCAGCAGGTACCAATAGGATTAGTTTAGCCTTTAGAGGTCCCAGAGTGGAAGAGGGATGTGATATCCATGTAAATCATGACGAGACTTCCATTTACCTCCAGGGGTGGTGATTTTATATAGGTGACCCTTGACATACTCACCATGTCATCCCAGTTCCTTCCGATTAAAGAGCACAGTTCAGTAAAGAGCTTGTGACACCTCTATTTGTCGGAGATTATGCATCTCCATAGAGTACCCTCGATGATTGTCTTCGATCGTGATACACATTTTACTTCCTAGATATGGAAGGGGTTGCATGAGGCTTTCAAGACTCAACTTCGTTTGAGCACTGCCTTCCATCCTCAGATGGATGGCCAAACAAAGTGGACCACTCAGACCCTTAAGGACATGTTGAGTGCTTGCATCCTTGACTTCAGTCTCAACTGGGAGGATCACTTGCCTTTGGTGTAGTTTTCATACAACAATAAATATCACTCCACCATTGGGATAACAACTTTTGAGGTGTTGTACGGGTGACCTTGCAGATTGCCTTTGTGTTGGACTGACCCAAGTGAGTCAGCACTAGTGGGACCCGAGTTGGTACAAGCTAACACTGAGAAGGTGCAGATCATCCACGAGTTGATGAAGAAAACACAGAGTAGGAAGAAGTCTTTTTCTGACATGAGATGGAGACCTCTGGAGTTCGAGGATGGTGACCATATATTTTTTGGGATATACCTGAGGTTCATTGGACCCTTCCTGGTCTACACTAGAGTTTGCGAGGTGGCTTACCACGTAGCACACCCCCCTTAGTTGTACTGGGTGCACGAAGTCTTCCATGTATCTTAGTTGAGGAGGCACATGAATGACCCATCTCACATCATCGACCATATTGAGCTGGAAATCAACAATGGGGTGACATTTTTGAAGGTTCCAGTGGAGATTGAGGATCGACAAGAGAGGGTCCTCCGTGGGCGGTCGACACATCTGGTGCATGTTTTCTAGTAGAATAGGAACCTCCAGGAGATCACATTGGAGAAGGAGGCTTAGATTTGAGCCCAGTACCCCCAATTGTTAATTTAGTTTGAGTTGTGGCTTTTGGGGATTTAATGCACTGAGGTGAAGAGAATTTAAGGACCTGAAAAATCCATGCAATATTTTTTATTTATATTGGAATTTTACGAGTCTGCAAAAATTTATGGATTGGGATTCCGAAGCATTGTGTTCCCGGAATGAAGTTCTGATAATTTTTTGGGAATGTTAAGTAGACATGTGAGAAAGATTATGTAACATTTAAACCGGTTCTCGGAATTTAAATATTATGACACCGTTGAACTCACAACGCTAGTATATGCTTAAATATACTTTTACTTCGACCACAGTTGGTCGAGAGTGAATGATAGGTTTTCAATTTTTTCGGCTCAGCGGAGCAACATGGCTTGGACTGCGACATAGCTCAGCATGGACGGTGGCGCGGGTTGGTGGCGGTGGTGCGACATGGATTGGATGGCGGTGCGGCACGACTTGGACTGCGGGTCGACTGAGGCGGCATGGTGAGGTCGCGGGTCGGCCGGTGCAGCATATCGAGGCCGCAGGTTGGCCGGGGTGGCATGGCGAGGCCATGGGTGGCAGCACCGTTGCCTCCATCATCTTCATCACCTTTTTCCACATCTATGAACACAAAAAATAAGAATGACAGATGTTGATACCCATACTTGATGTACATAGACATTACATTACTTTGGCGAAATACTTAATACATTACAAACACAGACGCCCAAAGATCGTATTAGTTTAGTGTCTTTGGAAACTCGGAACATAATCTTCTAATCATGGTGAAAGATTTTCAACATCTCCCATAATGATCTTCCCCTTTGGTTTTCTTACCTAACACCTTTCTTTATATCCTAGGGAAAAGAAAACATAAAAAGGGTGAGCTAAAATTCTCAGTAATGTTAAACATGGAGAACATAAAAACAATCCATAAACATTTGAACGTAAAAACATGAACATAAGCAATGACATAAATCTTGGAAATACATAATCCATAGATCATAAAGGAAATTAATAATGATAAAATAGCATGGGAATAAAACATTTAATTGTGGAAAACCATTAATCACATGATATGATTTCCATAGTATCCAAAGCATTACTTCCAAGACCATCATAGTGGACAAAGTCTCTTACTAAATCGAGTTCACTACTCGTTCTAGTCCTGTATCAGTGAACTGGATTAACATGCTATTCTAGCCATGTCTATCTAATGAGATAAAAATATTTACCCAATTCATTGGAGGGATATATAGGTCCCACCCATCTCATAATGAAATCATTCTTACTTGTGCCACAAAATAAACATAATTCATTCATTAAATAATAAAATGGGTTTCATAAACATTATCCCATCATAACATAATTCATATAAAAAATGGATATAATTTCATCGTAAGAAGAATAAAACCATGTAAATAATATATAAATTATACTTGAAACATAATCATACAAAATAATGTCATCTTAAATGGAAAATTGTGTTGACAAAACACTTGAAAATAATTCTTAAGGAAAACAACCTTTCTTATTCAAAATAATTTTCTTTTCTCCAAATGCCATGAAATTGTAAAAGAAAGGGATTTTTTTGAAAATAATAATGAAATATTGTAGAGGAATATTCATTTAAATAAGGCATTATGAAACCGTAAAAATCTATTTATGCTGTATAAGTTAAAAAAATTATCCTCTTACTTTTTCCAGAAAAGTCAAAAAGTACCTTGTATGGTAAACAAAAGAAAGATTCCTTCCATACCTTGTGGTAGATGTTATAAAAGGGTAAAAATGACGTTAAAAATAAATGTAAACATTTTATGAAAACATTTTGAGAAAACATGGATATGGATGTTAAACATAACCCTAGTAAATACCTACGAATAAAAAATCCCAGATAAGAACGAGATTGGAATAATTATCCCATACCTTAGGTACAATTTCATCCGTACGTTTCTGAAAATCTTGTATAATGGGTTAAAACATATTATTAACTTGTAATTGAACCGTAATAATATTTATGATATCATATATGACTCACTTATGTCTTTATATTACCCATTCTTTTGTAAATTCCATGATAAATCAGCGTTTTGGGTAAAATCGTTTCATTTATCGTACGTGTTTCCAATTTTTGTTCTTGATATTATTACATATATCCTGATTTAATTAATTCCAGAATGTAAAACATGATTTAGATATAATATATATTAATAATATAAATATATATGATATATCGATAAATTGAAATGAAATACACTATTCATGGAGACAGTAGGCCGTACGTATCCATGAACGCCGTTTTCATTTCCCAATTGAATTGAATAGAATTAAGTAAATAAAACATATTTTTACTTAAATTTTTATAATTATTATGTCATATATTTTATGATTATTTTTTATCTATACATTATAATAACTCTTGAATAGTTAACATGGAGAGTGAATCTCATCACGTTCGTGGAGACGGTAGTCCGTACGTACACACAAGTGACAATATCATTCCTTCTAATATTAAAATCGTATATAATTGAATGGTATATCATATATAAAGAATCATCATAATGTTATATTTATTATTTACATCATTTATACTCATTATTATACCCATCCAAATGATGAAATGTTTTAATAACAAACTACACCACGACTTGGAGACGGTAAGCCGTACGTATGCACGTGTGGTGACTTTTTCATTCATAGGCAGGATAAAATAACTAATATGGTTGTACCATTTTTATAATAACATAAAATTATATAGAAGATAATGAATTAATTATTTTATAAAAGAAACAAAAATAAGGAGGAAGTGGAAGAAGAAAGGAACATGAAATAGGTGGTGAGATATTTACCTCTTCCTCAGGTTCTTCATTTTGATTTAATAAAAAGGTATCCTTATGTTTTCTTTCTGCATAAAGGAAGGCCTCTAGGATGAAGAGAGGATAGTTGAGAGGGTATTTGGTAAGGGGTTATAGATCCTAATGTCCTTGTAAGTGTAAAAAAAGAGAGGGGGTGGACTTTTATAAGAGTGGTGAGGGGCACCTCAGGAAAAACATAGAATATTATTTTAAAATAAATCCATATTCTGTTTATAATGGCTCCAAAGTGACTTATTTCTAGTCTAGGGTGGGTATGGGTCTAAATCCTCTAAAAAAATAGGCTTTAGACATGTTTAGGTTACCATTTTAACCATATCATGTCGATTTAACTCTAAGTTAAATAATTATACGTTTACCGTGTCTTCTTGTATTCTTACATTATATGGTTATTAAACATACTATAAACTACCAATAGAACCCTAATTGGTCCATTAATGTCATATATATTATTATATCTGTATTTTTTTCCAAACCATTTATTTTTATGAATATAATATCAATTAATACATTTATATATATTTTAAAAACACTTTTATGTCAATTTTGACACTATTTGGTATTTTGTTTTTTTCTAAATTCATAACAGAATTATTACTTCGAAAACAATTAATCTAACCCACCCTAATATGTTATATTAACCTAGAAAATAATTTTAATTCATAAAAATTATCAAATTACATTTATTTGTGTATTTATAATGTCAATTATGTCAATATTTCATTAATAAGGTAATTACTGCATCATCATTGTGTCATAAATAAATTAAATCATTAAATGTCTTAAAATTATAAATAAAATATCATAATGTATGAAATATTTTTATATTTCTAATTAATACTTATTGTCGAATTTATATATTGTATAACCCTATATTTAAAATGTTTTACTTATTAAACAATGATTTTAACTTTTTTGACTCTTCTTTGAATTGAATAATTATAAATGTCCTAATCTAATCCAAGTGGACCTAAATGGTCATATTTTCTTCATAAGGTTGTTTTTGGTCGAATTAAACTTATACAATAGAATTAGGGTATGTGTTAGGGTAATAATATTATTATTTTTATGCTTAATTACCCTATTTAATTTTAACCGTGGTAAATAAAAGTAAAAGGTTACTATTAATAAAAAAAAATTATCTTTTTAAACCAAATTTTACATACTGATATCGACCGTGTCTCTAGGATTTTTAAAATTCAACTTACATAAGCAGTAAAATTATGTTTTATGTAAATTTGCAAATGCTCATAAGAGGTGGGTAAAAGATGGTAAAAAGTTTAATAATTTTTTTTAATATATACTATTATTATAAAATGACATCATTGAATTACATTGAACATTTATAGGTATTATTTATCTATTTTGACCTAAAATAATTTAAATAAAATAAATTATTTTTTAAATAAAAATTCAGTAATAACCAATAACTTAGTGTTTTCACTATTCATCAAAAATTGATAGTTTTTAGAAAAATTCCAAAAATTCACCCTTGGCAAATTTAGATATTCAGGATCCCAAAATGAAGTACATTTTGAATGACTAATTTTATAAAATTTCAAAAAGTGGGTATTTATATTCATAACAGCTAATTTATATAATATTTTAAAAACATATCGTTGATTAGTGAAACCCGATATTATGTACTACACACGCTATCGATGAAGGTTGTGATTGCATGTAATGCAAGACAAGTTAGGGCTATATATAGTGGAATCTCCCTTTGGTGTCGCGTATAACATAATCAAAAGATTTTTCAACTATACATTAAAAAAAATCTAAACATAATGTTCCATAGAATAATTTCTATAAAATGAACTTGAAATTGTGTGTAACACGAGCCAAGAATAGTGTTGTTCATACTACAAGCTAATACAGTGTTGCGTATAGTACAAGATAATCATGGTGTAGTGTACAATAGAAGACATTAAATAAATAAAAAATAATATATCTTATAAAATCTAGAGGTGTAACATTATACCCCCTTAAAATTGAATTTCTCCCTTGAAATTCATCATGGTTATAAATCGTTTACTAATTGAATGATTCATTCATAGAAACCCACATCATAAAATGGAATACTAAAACATAATTTTAAAATGTTAAGTATAAAATGTAACGGTTACCCAAATTAACTCATCACTAGGTTTCCACATTTGAGAACATAGTTGAAAATATGTTTATGGAAGAGAAATCTATCTATAATGTTCTAATGAAGTGTGGTAGAGAACACGGCTATGAAAAATCCAAGAGTCCCAATCCCATAAATTTGTGATGATATAAGGTACCATCTGATTCATCGAATATGAGGGTACTAGGACAAAATTTTTGTTTTTATAGATCATTTCCCTAATTTTAATAAATTTTTGCACATATAGAAATACTTACATGATTTCAGTGTAATATCATCATTGGTCATTCCATGAACAATTTCCACTTCATATCTTATTTAAAGAAATGATGTTGAATTTTTCCTTCTTGAATGTTTATCAGATCATGCGATAGAATGATAGGTTATTCCATCTATCTCAAAAAGTAAGCAAAAGTTATTGAATATACATAAGTCCATATATGGTGAGATTAACGGTAAATAATTCCAAAAATTGATATATTCTTCAACGATCATACCAATTAATAAAAAACAACTAATTTCTACTAACTAGGGATTTCCATTAGGCCAGTGGTAAGAAATAATGGCATGTCACACTTCGGTTGTGGGATCGATTTCCGCAGCCTTGTCCAACATGACAGGTTGTGACCCATTCTGTAGGTTGTCCCTTTTCCTAATCTATACTATTATAATATTGCAGAAATAAAATCGAAAAAAATATTCTATCCTTAATCAATACTATCTTATGTTCAACATAATCCATTCCAACCTTAAGAATTATCGAAAATACTTCTTTCCAAAATCATATTATAAAGAGAACGATTACTAAAAAATTCATATAACAAGCACGTGAATACCCGCATTTATCCCTCATATATCAGAAGATATAACTTTTTGTTCATATTCCAAACATGTGATTACCTGAATCATGTACTCTCTTGAAACATGTATTACCATAGAACCTTAGTGAAAACATGAATGCTATAAAAAGTTAACTCTTTCCACATACCAAAATCCCAAAAATTCTATATCCTCAAACAATGATATTGCATTGTCTTTATCTCAATCAGGAGCTCATGAATACTATCAAACATATTATTTTCTTCTTATCCTTTCATTATGTGCATATCATCTGCTTACCAAAAAATATTTCAATCACTTTTCATGGTTACTGTAACCATATTCTTATGGAAAACCACAATGGACCAATACATAGATATTACAATATACCATTAAAATACCTCAACAACATTATTCTTGAAACAAATACATAAACACTTCAATCTATCCCCTTCAATGATTTTAATTGAATAAATCCTTATGTGATTTATAATTAACCTCTTTGGTCAGGTCCTTGAGTTGGGAAATGTCGATGTTTTCCATAGATAAGACATTGAACTCCATAATAGTGTGTCACTCTATGACCCATCTCTCCACATAGATAACATCTCCCCCTCTATTTTATGTATTCATCAATGTTCTTATACCCTTCTTTAGAAATATCAATATTCCTTTCTCTATGATCGTCACCATGAGAACATGCATAAAAGTACATATTCCTCTTATTTGATGAATTAGGAATACAACTATAGTTTACTTTTTAATCATATATCGCGATGACTGATTCAGAATAATCACAAAATCATTCTTTCTAAGAATTACACAATTTTTTTGCTCATTGTCACCAATTTGTCCATTTCATTCAATGTTTTCCCAATTCCTTCTGGTTTCCTCCATTGAATAAAACCAAAAACAATGGTGTAAGAAATAGTTAAAATTACAAGGAACCACATAATCATAAAATGTAACTTATGGGATGTCTAAATTATCACACATTCTTTAATCCATGACAACCTAGGTTCACCCTAGGTTATTCATGATCATCAACATAATTTTAGGACTGTAACCTATAGTTAAACTAAACCTTAGGGACATCCCCACACATACCTTAGAAATATCTCCAGGGATCTCAATAATGTTCTCGCATCCTAGTTTCCAAGGGTTAACTAAACCTTTTCTCTGATACCAAATGTAGAGACCCATACTTGATGTACATAGACATTAAATTACTTTTTCATAATACTTAATACATTACAATAACAGACGCCCAAAGACCATATTATTTTAGTGTCTTTGGAAACTTGGAACATAATCTTCTAATAATGGTGAACGACCTTCAACATCTCCCGTAAAGATATTCCCCTTTTATTTTCTTACCCAAAACCTTTCTTTATATCCTAGGGAAAAGAAAAAAAATGGTGAGCACAAATTCCCAGTAGGTGTAAACATGGAGAACTCACAAACAATCCATTAACAATTAACGTAAAAACATGAACATATGCCATGACATAAATCATGGTAGTACATAAGGTATAGATCATAAAGGAACATTAATCATGAAAAAATATCATGGGAATAAAACATGTAATTGTGTAAAAACATTAAGCACATGATATGATTTCCATAGTATCCATGGAATTGCTGCCAAGACCATCATAGTGGAAAAAGTCCATTACTAAATATATTTCACTCCTCGTTTCGGTCCTGTATCACTGAACCAGATTAACTATCCATTCTAGCCATGTCTATCTCATGAGATATAAATATTTACCCAATTAATTGGAGGGAGATATAGGTCCCATATATCTCATAATAAAATCATTCTTACTTATTACACAAAATAAACATAATTCTTTCATCAGAGAATAATATAGGTTTCATAAACATCATCCCATCATTACGTAGTCCATAAAAAACTAATGCTTATCATTTCATGATATTAATAATAAAAAAATTTAAATATTAGAGAAATTATACATGAAACATAATCATACTAAATAATTTCATCTTTAATGGAAAATATTTTTGACAAAAAAGTTGAAAGGAATTCTTGAGGAAAACATAATTTCATATTCAAAATAATTTTATTTTCTCAAAATTCAATGAAATTTTAATATAAAAGGAATTTTGTTGAAAATAATCATGAAATATTGTAGAGTAAGATTCATGTAAATAAGGCGTTATGAAACTGTAAAAATCTGTTCATCCCATATAAGTTAGAAAAAACATTATCCTCGTACTTTTTCTGGAAAAGTCAAAAAGTACCTCGGGTTGTAAAAAAAAGAATGATTCCTTCCAAAACTTTTTGTAAAATCCATAAAATGGTAAAAATAAATTTAAACATATATTTAAACATTATATGAAATTTTTTTGACAAAACATGGACATGGATGATAAACATAACCCCAGTAAATACTTACGAATAAACAATATCTGATAAAAACGAGATTGGAATATTTATCCCCTACCTTAGGTTATATTTCTTTTGTGCGTGTAAAAAACTCCTTTATAGTGGGTTTAAAAAAATTATTAAATTTTAATAGAACCATAATAATATTTATGATATAATATATGATTCACATATGACTTCATATTTCCCGTTCTATTGTAAATTCCATGTTAAAGCAGAGTTTTGGGTACAATTGTTTCATTTATCGTACGTGTTTCGAATGGTTGTTCTTGATATTATTATTTATATCATGTTTTAATTAATTAATTAAATTAAAAAATTATTTAGGTTTAATATATATTCATAATATAAATATATACGAACGATATATAAATGGAAACGAAATACACAGTTCATGGAGACGGTAGGCCGTACGTACGCATGAACGCTGTTTGGATTCTCTATTGAATTGAATGGAATAAAGTAAATGAATCATATATGTACATAAATACAGAATCATTATTATGTCATTTATTTCATGATTATTTATTATATATACTTTATAGTCACTCTTGAATGGTTAACCTGGAGAATGAATCTTAGCTCGTCCGTGGAGACAGTGGTCCATACATACATACGAGTGACAATATAATTCTTTTGATATTATATTCGTATATAATTGGATGGTATATAATATCTAAAAGATCATAATAATGTTATATTTATTATTTATATCATTTATAATCATTATTATAACCATCAAAATGATGAAATGTTTTAACAACAAACTACACAACGACATGGCAACAGAAAGCCGTACGTACGCACTTGTTGTGACTTTTTCATTCATAGGATGGATAAAATAACTAATATGGTTGTAAAATTTTTATAATAACATAAAATTATACAGAAAATACTGGAGTTATTATTTTATAATGAAAACAACAAAGAAGTAGGAAGTGGAAGAAGAAAGGAACTTGAAATAGGTGATGAGATATTTACCTCTTCCTTAGGTTCTTCCATTTGATTTGATCAAAAGGGCTCCCTAGGATTGCATTATGACAAAATTAAGGAATCTAGGATGAAGGGAAGACATTTTAGAGGGTATTTGGGTAGGGTTTGGCTGATCCAAATGGCATTGATGGTGTTAATTAGAGATAAGGGGGAGTGCCCTTTTATAAGAGGGGTGAGGGGCACCTTAGGAAAAACATAAAATATTATTTTATATTAAATTCATATTCGATTAATAATGGTTCCAAAGTGAATTATTTCAAGTATAGGGTGGGGATGGGTCTAAAGAATATCAAACAATAGGTTTTATACAAGTTTATGTTACCCTTTTAACCTTATCATTTAGATTTAACTCTCTGTTAAATAATTTATCATTTACAGTGTCTTCTTGTATTCTTAAATTATATGTTTAGTAAACATACTATTAACTTCCAATAAAACCCAAATTGGTTAATTAATGTCATATATATTATTATATAAGTCTTTGGTCCAGTCCTTATATTTTTATGAATAGAATACCAATTAATAATTTAATATTTATTTTAAAAACGATTTTATGTCAATTTTGACACTATTTGGTATTTGGTTTTTTCTTAATTCATAATAGTATAATTACTTCGAAAAATCTCATTGATCAAAACATAATATGTTATATTAACTTATAAAATTAGTTTAATTCATAAAAAGTCTCAAATTACATTTAGTTGGGTATTTATAATATCAATTATGTTAATATTACATTAATAATGTAATTACTACGTCATCATTGTGTCCTAAAATAAATTAAATCATTTAATATCTAAAATTTATTAATAAAATACCATTATGTAGGAAATATTTTTATTTTTCTAATGAATATTTATAGTCTAATTTATCTTATGTATATACCTATATTAAAAATGTTTTACTTATTAAACGTTGATTTTTACTCTTTTAACTCTTCTTCGAATTAAATAATAATAAATGTCATAATCTGATCCATGTGGATCTAAATGGTCATATATTATTCCTAAGGTTATTTTTGGTCGAATTGAACTTATATAATAGAATTTGGACATTTTTTAGGGTAATAATAATTTTATTTTTACCCTTAATTACCCTATTTACTTTTTGCCATGTTAAAAAAAAGTAAAAAGTTAGTATTCAAAAAAATTATTTTTATCGTATTGAACCAAATTTTACATACTGGTATCACCCGTGTCTCTCGGATTTTTGAAATATTAACTCACAGTAGCGGTAAAATTATGTTTTATGTAAATGTTTTAATACTCCTAGCAGGTGGGTAAAAGACGGTAAAAAGCTCAATCAAGTTTTTATATATCTAAAATTATTTTAAAATGACTTAAATGAAATAAATTGAACTTATATAGGGATTATGTATCAATTTTGTCCTAAAATAAATTTAATAAAATAAATTATTAATTAAATTAAATGTTAGTTTAAACCAATAACTCAGTGTTTTCACTATTCATCAAAAATTGCAAGTTTTCAGAGAAATACCAAAAATTCACCCTAGGGTAATTTCGGTATTCTGAATCCAAAAATGCAGTCCACATTGAAAGATAAAAATTATAAAATTTCAAAAAATGGGTATTACTATTTATAATAGTTAATTTATCTATTATTTTAGGAAGATATCATTGTTTAGTGAAACCCGATATTGCGTACTACACACGTGATTGAGGAAGGTCACGATAGCGTGTAATGAAATCGAAGTCAGGGATTCGTTTAGAGGAAGCTCCCTTTGGTGTCGCGTATAACATAATAACAACTTTTTTCATTTATACATTAAAAAAATCTATACTTAATGTTGCGTAGAATAATTTCTAAAAATGAACTTTAAAATGTGTGTAACGCGAGCCAAAAATAGTGTTGCGTATACTAAAAGATAATACGGTGTTGTGTATAGTAAAAGCTAATCTAGTTATAGTGTACAATAGAATAAATCAATGAAATTAAAAAAAATCTCTCATAAAATCTTGGGGTGTTACAGCGGAGGGGTGGGGCCATGTTTGTTTGGCGCGCACCCTCTGCATTTAGAGTTGTTGCATGTAGTTCACAAAGAACGAAGCATGTACGTGATACCATAATCTTCCACAATGTTTGTTCTCAACCCACACAAGAAAATAAGGGAGTAAATGTAAAGTGATAAACATATAGGAATAAAACCCTACCTCATTTTCTTGATGACGCTGGTACAAGGAGGTAGCACGGTCGTCAATTCATCATTAATGAAGACGTCCCACATCGGAAGAAGTCCCGAGTAAGAAGCTTGAAATTGAGGCCAGCGTTCTTCGTCTGCGGGGCATTCTTCGTGGATGATCATGTTCTTCATTGGAGTGTTTTATCCCACCAAGAGATCTCTCTCATTTTCCAACAGATGTTCTCAAAAGAAGAACCCACTTAAATAAAATAGATAGCCAATATAATAAAAATTGATTCCCCAATTCAATCGTTAGCACAATTCAAATTGGATTACTTAAATCGACTCAACTAAGTGGTGTGTTGGCCTAATTTTGTGGGGGAGGGTTGGCACAATTAATGTGGAGGAAGCTCAAGAGGCTCCTCCACATTAATGAAGGAGTTGAAGACGTTTCCTTACATTTAAGAAGGAGTTGAGGTTTTTCTCCAAATTAATTAGTGGGGGGGGGGGGGGTTCAAAGGGGGTTTAATCCCGGGTGGTCCACACCACCATAACCTCTCATGGGAGGTTATGTTCTGGTGGTCCCCACCACCTACTTCCACAAGGGTGTTGGTTACAACAATATAAAATAAAATGTGTGTTTATTTTATTTTATTATTTCTATGAAAACCCAGAATCTGTCTTTCACCCTCGTCAAACTGCCGTCGAGGTGAAAGTCTTCTTAAGCGAACATCGACACTACAAGTTCAGTGGTGCCCTAAAATTTCACTTCCAACCACTAGTTAAAAAGTTAGAAAACCCCGATCATATGTTTACTGAATTCAACCAAACAAAACAACAGAAATTCATTTTGGGCACTCTGGGCCTTAGAGTCACACACCATCATGTTTCATGGACTCGTAAAATTATCATATATTTAAAAACTATTGCATGGAAATTTCAGGTCATTACATTGAAATTTGATATTAAATACTCTCACCTATAGTTTCTTTCTGTTTTTATCCGTATTGATAGTTTTTGGCTTGAGTTTGGTCACCTAGGGATATGGTTGATCATCTATTGTAGAGTGACCCGTGGGGTAACATGGGGTGGGTGTATTATTCTGGTCTGGTTTGGTGTTAGTGTGGTTCAATTGTATTTTCAGATTATGGTATAAATGATGTTCAGTTTAGTTTCATATATATATATATTGATCTTCTTGTGAAACTTTCTGCAATTTAGTTCATATATTTATTTATTGGGTGAAATCATTCCCATGTTTTACTATGGTGAATCCCATCACTAGTTTTCAGACCATGGGGATGGGGAACTCCCTTCAGGCCATGCCATGATTGGCTCAGGTAACCAGTTCTGTATTGACCTCGTTTGGTTCTTGAAAAAATAGTCCCATATCGCGTTCTAATTTATCAAATACAAAAAATAAAAATGAATAATGCGACCCGTAATTGACTATTTTTCCATATTCATAAAAATTTATAAATTTAAAAATAACCAAAGGGAATATAAAAATGATAAAATAATTCTATATAATATTCATAGTAATCATAATAATAATATTCATATCCTATATTTTTATGTGACATGGTATTCAATTTTAGATTTGAATTTGAGTAGACCTCCATAATCAAATATTTATTTGCTGGAATTTTTTATATTGCACATCATCCAGTAAAATATTATTCTCTTTAAGAGACACTTATTTTTAAGGATATTCTTTAGGTGATTCAACATAAATAAAATCAAAAACACTTCCCTATATATTTTGATCTTTCAACATTTCATTTATCTCTTATTTACTTCTCAAACCATGAACTATTATAGAAAAGTACTCTATAGGTTTTCATTCTTGTGATAATGCATGAAACTGATTGTAATTCATCATTACCAAGGGTTTAGATACATATTTATAATGTTCATGGACCTAACCAACATAATCCTCTTCAATCATTGGTAGTGTAGTATTGATGTTTTTAATATTTTCATAACTTTTTATATACTCCATTTACTGATTTTATATGAAATGTGCATAGTTTTTGTGAAATAATAATGTTGAAATATTAAATATAATTTTTGAGAACTAATGGTTTTCATCCTTACTGAAGTCTATATACTGTTTTATTAATAACTACAACCCAATTGATCCATGATGTGTGGTTCCTATTTTTCAGGATTCCTTATTTTTTTTCACACATATCATTAGAAGTAATCCTTGGTCATTCCAACCATTGAAGGGTCGTATGGACCACACAAGAAGTCCCAAAAAATCATTGAAGAAATTGGAGCATCTATGAATATTAAATTGTTGGAAAAATTCAGGATGTAAAAATTAAATTATTCTACTCTAATACACTGGGTACAATTAAATGAGACATGGATATAAATATCATTTCACAACTCCAAAAAGAAGGGGCACAAATGAAGCATTGAATTCCAGCCCACCATTCTGTCCTGAAATAAAATCAACACAACAATATTGTATTTTCTAATTATATAAATATAAATTAGAGGTTATATTTTCTAGTGTGAAATAGGACATATAGAAGGTCAACAATTTTGAATAAGCCATCCATATTTGAAGGCATCTTCCTATTCAAAAATCCATTCACATTTCGGCCAACAAAAAATCATGGAAAGAAATTGACAATTCAGAATTGTTTATGAAAACCTCTATAAAATTGGATAAATAATATTAAATGCCACTAAATTTAGAGATTAGACTGAATAATGTTTTATCAACAACTTTTAATCATAATATTTTTCCCGATTCGGCTTTCTGAAAGATCAAATTGGCGATGTAAGTGGAGGTGTAGTTTTGGAGTGCAAACAGTCCATTTCCTGGGGCTATAAATTCATCCCCATCCTCTATTGCTTTTGTTTTGAATTTAATATTAGAGGAGGACACATTGAAAACACCAAATCTCTTCTAATGTCTTTGGAGTACCTAACATACCCATGCTTTCACTTTAGATAACTTTCCCACTCTCTTTATTTTCATTTACTTTTGTGTTCCTTTATTTTTGTAATTGTGTAAGTTATTTTCAAATTTATTTGAATTTTAATGAAATTTTCTCCGTCATATTATATTTTAATCATAAACCCTATATTATTATATATTAGTGATCTTAAAATAATTAAACCATGATTAAACTACTTCTCTTCATTGACTTTCTCATTCAATCTAATGCTTTTTTTAAATCTCATCACTGTTTTTGTCTATGTTTTTGACATGCAACCCTTTTATTATCAATTTATTTTCATTTTTTTATAATTCATAATCGCAAATAAAATAAAACATATTAATAGTCATTGTAATGGTTGATTAAATCTCTTATTGTGGTGAGTTATAATTTAGGTATGTCATGTGATTGAGAACATTTGCTCGATGAATACTTTTTGAATTAACATTGTCTATGTTGGTCATAACATGTCATGTATTAATGACTTTTTTTTGTTTAACTAGTCTTTTACATTGATTTTTGGAACCATAAATTCACTACAATATTCAATATATGATTACGATTAGAACCATAAGTTATGTTAGGGCTTTATTTAAAGCCTCAACTCATGGGAATTCCTATCAACATTTACATGTGACAAGGTTGTTAATTTAATTCTATATAAGGAACAGATCAAGGATATCACAAGCTAAATAGCATAATGATACACTCCCCAAAATATTTATAAAATTTTTAAATCAAATTCAAATAATTAATCAATTCATTTATGATCTTCATACAAACCCCCCAATCAAAATTCAATAAACTAAAATCAGTCGAATCTTGAAAACTATCATCATCGAGAATTAAAACCTAGTGACGCTATAAAAATTTTCAGAGCACTAGAACCTTGAATGGTTGATAGGAGAAACTCTGATGCACTTCAAAATGGCACCATTTCTGGGGATGATGTAATTAATTAGTCGTTAGTTACTGGTTTTTGTAAAAAAACAATAAACAAAAAAGAAAATATTAAATTTTTTATAAGAAACAAAATAAAAAAAATCCTACATTCTCATAAAAATAATATAGGGAAAAACAATGAAAACCCTTTATTCATAATCCTATCAAAAATCGAACTAAATTCTCCATATCCTCCATAAAAATCCGTTAGATTTGTTTTATTCTATAATTGAGAAAACTCTTCGCCACCTCAGTAGGAACATTAGGGATAATAAAAAAACTCAAGAACCAGTCCTCATCCAAATAGTTGTGTAACACCCCAGGTATATAACGAATATGACATTTTTATATTTATCCATATTTGTGAATAAAATATTAATATTACTTTAAAGGAGATGCTATGCCCGATGGCGTACCCAATACGCGACAACGAGTTTCTTGGGAATCTTACGTTGCACTATAATAATAAAATAATATTATTTTAAATGGTAGTTAATGCCTAGCCATTGTAATGGCGGGAATGAACAGAACTAACTACAAAATGATTATATATGTTTGTAAAATATTTTTACTCTTTACAATAAATGTTATAGTATTAAAAATGCGAATGAATCCAATTTTAAGCGTAGACATTGTAATAATCTTTAAAAGGTCGGTTAACCACCTTTTGAAGGCGAACCTCTTTTAAATCCACTTTTTGACCATTTTATGTGTTATATTTGACAGAATAAAATTCTTATTTAGAATAAGGACATAAAAATTTACTTTGTTTAAATTTTTGGTATCTTTCTGATAAAGTTCATTTTTTTAATGAATAGTGAAAAATGTTGTATTTTAATACAAAATCTCTTTTTAATCTAATTTATTTATATGATTAGATTATATTTTTAATTGGTTTTAAAGTGTAAAAAGAATATATTTTTACCATTTAATCCAATTTTGGTCATTGTAATTAATATCACTTTATGATTGGACATAAACGAGTGTCAATGTTTTGAAAGATATTATTTCATAAAAACACGCTATTTGTTTTAACAGCCGAATTTAATTATAAAATTAATTAATTCAACTTCTATGTTATGAATTTGGTAAAATATACATCATTTTTGAATTCAGAATATCAAATATTGCATAGGGTTAATTTTTGGTATTTTTCTGAAAACATCAATTTTTGATGAATAGTGAAACCACAAAGTGGTGGTTACAAAATTTGATTTTTCGTTTAAATGGGACTTTACCGCTTCTGTGATTTGAATTTCAAAAATCCAATTTAAATGATTTTAATTGTTAAGTAAAATGTGGTTCAGTGGTATGAAAATAATTTTTGATGAAAAGTAACTTTTAAGTTTTATTAATCACGATTAAAGGTAATTAGTGTGATTTAAGGTAAAAATGATATTATAATAAAATGAAAATATCTTGACACTTGTCATAACCATATTGGATGAGTTAGGGCCGACCAAGACAACCCATGGGTCTATTTTTGGTAACCCATGGAGCCACTTGGGTATGATAATGACATTTATGCCTTTTATTTAAAGTTAAAAAAAATATCACAAACATGATTTATTTTACTAAAACAATTTTTACATGTGGTTATACAAGTCCGAAGTTTGACTATAAATAGTCATTGGAAATCTAAAAAAATTTCCTACATCATAGTATTTTTTCTATAATTTTTAGACATTAAATAAATTAAATTATTTATGACATCATGATGATGCAGTGATGACCTCATTATTTAATGATTTAAATAAAATGGAAAGATAATGAAAAATATATGACCGACACAAGTAAAAAAACATATTGGATGGGTGGATTTCAAACCCTTATCACCTTATACTAGAAACACATCAATGTGGGACAATTAAAATCTGAAAACCATTTGAAAATAAAGTATCATTTTATACTTTTCCAAGAGTGCCCCTCCTCTCCTCTTATAAAATGGCTCAACCTCTACCACCTTACCGACACCTCTCAAGCCTTTCGTTCAGCCAAGATATGATCATTTTGTCTCTCCACATCCCTGTCCTCATCCTAGAAGCCTTAACTTAGGCAGGAAGCTCTTCAAGAAACCTTTTTGGTTCAAACCAAAGTGAGTTACCAAATTTTAAGGGGATTAAAGAACGATCGAGTCAACTCGGACCCGAGGTAAGGGATCCTACTCCTCTTTTTCTTTTTAAATACGCTCTTTTATATAATTCCTTTTAAAGATCATCTTTCTTGTTATTGGGATTTTATTTTATATTACTCTTACTGTAATTTTTATGTTCATATGATGAGAGACCCTATTCTCTCTCATCAATCCATTTTGGAAGTTTTGAGTGGCGCCGTTAGGCTGCCGAATTTTCGTAAGAGATCTAACCTCTCTCTTTATTTTTAAGTACTCTCCATTATGTCACATCATTTTCAGATCCTCTTTTTTATGTTGGGGGATGTTCTTTTATATTCCTCTTTCTATAAACTTTATGTTAATATGATGAGATATCCTATTTGATCTCATCAATCCATTTTTGTAAGTTTTATGTGGCGCCGTTAGGCTGCCAAGTTTTCGTAAGGGGTTTTTCATCTCACTTTTATTCCCGTGAGATTTATGCTACATTTTCCATAATTTCCTTTGAGTGGTGTATGTACTACCCATTAGTTTATGCATTGTGTAATATACTTTCATTTATGAGTATTTACATCAATGTTGTATTGTCCTTCTTTCACGGGGTGTATGTTTTGAAAGATACCCATGTCGGTGAAGGAACCATTCACCATCCTCTTTTTAAAAGATATCTTTTGTTATGTCTTTTAATTCAAATAAAATTATGTTGGGATATGTTCTTCTATATCCTAATTGATTTAAATTTTATTTCTATGTGATGAGATACCCTTTTTATCTCTCATTAACTCATTTTCGGAATTTTGTAGTGATGCCATTAGGCTGTCAAATTTTTTGCAATGGAAATTCCTAACCCAAATTTGATTCTTTGGGATAAACATATACTCTTTGAATATGTCGTTCTATGAGTATGCGCGAATAACCTCTGATTGTTTTACACATAATATCCACTTATATTTGGTGTATTCGTTTGTCGCACATAATTATGTAATTGATTTATCCTTAAACCAAGGATACCGTCTTTGTATGGGACTTCGTCTCAATCACCTTTCATTGAGTCATATTTCGTTTTATACACAACATTATATTATATGGTGTATAAACCCCTTTGACTTTTACTTTTATACAAAAGGAATCTTTTTCTAAGAATCGTTTTAGAAAACGACAAAAAGGAATGTTTCTTTAATGTACGCGGTGACAACAACTTTTTCCTCCTCCACGAGTATTATTTCATCCTTGGCTTCCTCAACAAGATGTAATGTTTTTAAAATGAAATAAATACCATATACTCTTTTATGTATTTTGGTATTTAAAATGGTTTTTATAATGGATTTGTTATGTCAATATATTTGAGTGATATATTGTGATCAATGTGTGGAAATTTTTTATTTCCATTATGTTTGTTTTATGTCTTATGATTTTATAATGGTACTTGGACATTTGACGGGTGGATACGTGATAAAACATATGACGGGTGGTGCCGTGAATACCAGGACGAGTGGTTACGTTATATCCTCCAATGCAATTGGTATGGATGTCGGCTGTATGGCTATTCGATTAAGAATGTACGGAAGTTGGCCGAATGGCTATTCCATTAAGTGATATGTGTTGAAGTCGACCTTATGGTTATTCCACTAAAGTATGTTTATGTCCCAAGTTACGTTATATGTTATGTGATCTTTATATGCGTTTTATGGTAATCTTTTGGTTACAGAAGGTTAAGTAATGAACTTTTATTCAGTGAAGAGTTTTTACTACTTAGAAAAGGTTAAAAGTATTACGTTGGTAAAGTATACATGGTTTACTTGTTGATTTGAAAAACTAACTGTTTTCATTCTTTGTGTATCCCTTAGTGAGCTTTTTATGCTCATCCCAAGTTTATGAAATGTTTTTCACAGGACTTAACATGGAATAGGGTCAAGGATGGGATCAAGGGAATGTCATGCAACCAAAAACATGGAACTGGACATGTTCTTTTTAAGAGTTTTTATTTTATGGAAACTTAGTAAAGGTTTCTACTTTGTAATCTTTTGAGATGTAATAGTTATGTCCTAATTCTCTAAAACTCTAAACCTGAAAAGATCCTCACTGTGAATTATTAATTTCATTCAATATTAAGTAAGGTTTAAGGCCGAGGCCTTATAGTTGGTATCAGAGGTCGGTTTAGACAACATTAGGGATTGGGAGTTTTTGTTAGACACATGATTAGTCCCTATATCTATTATTTCAGTTAAATCCTTGTTTTATAACATTTTTTCTAGACAAGTAAATTCGGTTACGAATGGAAGTATAAGGATCTCAAACGACATTCCTATCTCTTCTTGATGACATTCTTGTAATAATTATTGCAATTTCGTGTTCGGATAATTGTGAAAATTTTTCTAGCATACAACTCACTTGCAAGAAGTTGTTTGAGATATCAAACACCTCCAATATACCTCGTTATCATCATGGATCATGGGTTGTATTTTGAAAAATACTATTTTCACAATATTCTCATATTTTCAAGAAAGGTAAATATTATCAAGGTATTTTCAAATATTTTACCTTATCACAAGAATTTGAAGAATATTATGATTTTAAAGATGGTGCTGAGGAAGGATACCCTTGCGCAACCTATTTATATTTGATTTTAAAATATAGTCACTACTGGAAAATGGACCTATCCCCACGGTTTTGGAAAACCGTGGGTATAGGTCAATTTTCAAGACTTGTACCCACGGTTTTCAAAAACCGTGGGCATAGGGGGGTCTATCCCCACGGTTTTCCAAAACCGTGGGGATAGGTCTTGAAAATTGACCTATACCCACGGTTTTCAAGAACCGTGGGTATAGGGGTACCTATCCCCACGGTTTTGAGGAGAACCGTGGGGATATGTATAGGATAAAAAACCTATACCCACGGTTTTGAAAAACCATGGGTATAGGTTTCCCATGTGTGCGCGGGAAATTTTTTTTTTCCGCGGGAAAGATTTTTTTTTGGCGGGAGTCCTATACCTACGGTTCTTCCCTCTATACCCACGGTTTATATAACTATATTTAACTAAATATATATATATATACACATAATTGATAGTAGGGTAGTGGTAGACGCGGTACTTTGCAGTGAGGAGGTCGTGGGATCGAAACCCGCCTGCGGCTTTATTTTAGGATCTATACCCACGGTTTTGAAACCGTGGGTAAAAGCCATTGACACCGTGGTAATTTGGAATGTTTTGTTGACACGGTGGCAGAACACCTATACCCACGGTTTTGGAAAACCGTGGGTATAGGCTGGGGACCTATACCGACGGCGTTCCAGCCCACGGTTCCCAAAACCGTGGGTATAGCCTATACCCACAGTTTTGGGGGCTATACCCACGGTTTTGAACCGTGGGTATAGGCCTTTTTTCCAGTAGTGAGTCTCTCAGCACATACTTATGGTATTTTAAAGGGACCAATAATGGAAAGTTTCAACTCAAATTCTGTCCGACTATTTTATAGAAATCATGTTTTATCAGATGTTTTGGAATTATATGTCATACATGATTATTTTCCAAAACTGTTTTTCTGTGATCACCCATATGACCCATGTTGTACAAGGTGTATTTGGATGGAGGAAGAAAATGATTTTGAAGGATCTCTAAATCATTATTGAAATGCATGTGACATCTACCTACGTGGGCAAGATGACGGTGAAACCGAGTGGATGTCATGATCAAGGTATGATGATATTCATTTTGGGAATCGTTTTATTTTATCTTATGGTAGTGAAATAAGATTTCACGAATTAAGATGTTGAGACTGTAACAAATTTGGATGAAAATGAGAGGTATATAGAAACTATTTAGGTTAAAACATGTTAGGGTTATTTTTGGAGTTTTATAAAATGACAACACGCAGACCGTGTGACAACCTGTCACGTCGGACAAAGATGCGGGAATCGAACCCACAACCAAAGTGCAACAGGTATTTATCACCTACCACTAGACTACGTGAAGTCCCTGGTTAGTTTGAATGATTCTTTTTAGTTAGAGGAATCTATGAATTAAGAGTAAGTTGATTTTGGGTTATCTATGGAAATTTATTAACCTATCATGGAGGATATGTGATTAGGTTAATTACTTTTCAATACGAGACATTAAGAGCAACTGATGTTGTTTGGAGATAAATGTTATGATTTAACTTGGAAGACTATGTGACTATATCCTTCAAATATTTGGGTTTCAATCATAGTTTG
Organism: Viscum album; assembly: GCA_963277665.1. Taxonomy (NCBI): domain Eukaryota; kingdom Viridiplantae; phylum Streptophyta; class Magnoliopsida; order Santalales; family Viscaceae; genus Viscum; species Viscum album. The sequence continues at coordinate 1,160,497,349 of OY728120.1, read as the reverse complement.
GTTTACTTTGAATAATTTTATGGACAAATTTTTTATCGAATGGTCCTCTTTGAACTTTGGGTTTTGTTGGAAAAATTTTGGAGATTAAGAATAGATTTTTTTTATAAAGGGTTATCCTTTTCTGGATTATCTGTTCTTGTACTAACCATTTTGGTTTTGGTTTTGGTTAGAGTCTAAAGACATGGGAAATATATTGTTATCTTTTGTGGATTAGGTGATTCTCTATAAGTTTATTGTAGTACTCTTAATGTGAACAAGTCTTCCAAAATACTCGTCTTTTAGAGAAAATATGAGTTTGATTAAGGAATCTAGTAAAAGTTGGAAGTCTACGTGACAAGTAAGTATGTTTCATTATGATTTAGTTAAGCTCAAAAATAAATTCCTCAATGAAGAGTAACTTAAAACAAAAATGTTGTCTGTTAACTTTTCCTACCGGGGAATCGAATACTGTTTAACCCATCACATGTTTGTAATTTTCTTGTGGTTAACTTTCTCCTAAACATGTTTTCTATCACTCTCCATCAGAACATGACCCTATGTTTTCTCCTCCATGTCCATGTTTTCCTACATGGAATCCTAGTATGGGTTAACTTGGGTGACCTCTGTACTTATCTTTCTTCTTTTTAGTGATTTTTTACCGACTCTTGTTCCGATGTGGGACTTTCAAGGATATTTCCAAGCCCAATTATAAAATTTAGAGGACGCAATTCCCAAAATGGGGGAAGGATGTAACACCCAAGGTATATAACGAATATGAATTTTTTATATTTATCCATATTTGTGAATAAAATATTAATATTACTTTAAAGGGGATTCTATGCTCGATGGCGTACCCAATACGCAACAACGAGTTTCTTGGGAATCTTACGTTGCACTCTAATAATAAAATAATATTATTTTAAATGGTAGTTAATGCCTAGCCGTTGTAATGGCGGGAATGAACAGAACTAATTACAAAATGATTATATATGTTTGTCAAATATTTTTACTCTTTACAATAAATTTTATAGGATTAAAAATGCAAATGAATCCAATTTTAAATGTAGACATTTTAATATTCTTTAAAAGGTCGATTAACCGCCTTTTGAAGGAAAACCTCTTTTAAATCCACTTTTTGACATTTTTATGTCTTATATTTGAACAAATAAAATTTTTATTTAAAATCAAGACATCAAAATTTACTTTTTTTAAATTGTTGGTATATTTCTGATAAAGTTCATTTTTTTAATGAATAGTGAAAAATGTTGTATTTTAATACAAAACCTATTTTTAATCTAATTTATTTATATGATTAGATTATATTTTTAATTTGTTTTAAAGTTTAAATATAATATATTTTTACAATTTAATTCAATGGTGGTCATTGTAATTAATATCACTTTATGATTGGACATAAATGAGTGTCAATGTTTTGAAAGATATTATTTCATAAAAACACACTATTTGTTTTAACAGCGGGATTTAATTATAAAATTAATTAATGAAACTTCTATTTTATGAATTTGGTAAAATAGACATCATTTTTGAATTCAGAATATCAAATATAGCTTAGGGTGAATTTTTGGTATTTTTCTGAAAAACTTCAATTTTTGATGAATAGTGAAACCAGAAAGTGGGGGTTACAAAATTTGATTTTTCGTTTAAATGGGACTTTACCACTTCTGTGATTTGAATTTCAAAAATCCAATTTAAAAGATTTTAATTATTAAGTAAAATGTGGTTCAATGGGATGAAAATAATTTTTGACGAAAAGTAACTTTTAAGTTTTATTAATCGCGATTAAAGGTAATTAGTGTGATTTAAGGTAAAAATGATATTATAATAAAATAAAAATATCATGAAAATTTTCCTAACCCTATTGAATGAGTTATGGCCAACCAAGACAACCCATGGGTCTATTTTTGGTACCCCATGGAGCCACTTGGGTATGATAATGATATTTATGCCTTTTATTTAAAGTTAAAATAAAAATGTCACAAACATGATTTATTTTACTAAAACAATTTTTACATGTGGTTATACAAGTCAGAATTTTGACTATAAATAGTAATTGGAAACCTAAAAATATTTCCTACATAATAGTATTTTTTCTATAATTTTTAGACATTATATAAATTAAATTATTTATGAAATCATGATGATGCAGCAATGACCTCATTATTTAACGATTTAAATAAAATGGAAAGATAATGCAAAATCTAGGACCGACACATGTCAAAAACCTATTGTATGGGTGTATTTCGAACCCTTATCACCTTATCCTAGAAACACATCAATGTGGGACCATTAAAATCCGAAAACCATTTGAAAATAAAGTAACATTTTATACTTTTCCAGGAGTGCCCCTCCTCTCCTCTTATAAAAGGCCTCCACCTCTACCACCTTACCGACACCTCTCAAGCCTTTGGTTCAGCCAAGCTCTGATCATTTTGTCTCTCTAGATCCCTCTCCTCATCCTAGAATCCTTAACTTAGGCAGGAATCTCTTCAAGAAACACTTTTGGTTCAATCCAAAGGGAGTAACCCAATTTTATGGAGATTAAAGAACGATCGAGTCAAGTCGGACCCGAGGTAAGGGATCCTACTCCTCCCTTTCTTTTTAAATACGTTCTTTTATTTCATTACTTTTAAATATCATCTTTCTTGTTATTGGGATGTTATTTTATATTAATCTTAATATAATTTTTATGTTCATATGATGATAGACCCTATTCTCTCTCATTAATCCATTTTGGATGTTTTGAGTGGCGCCGTTAGGCTGCCGAATTTTCATAAGAGATCTAACCTCTCTCTTTCTTTTTAAGTACTCTCCTTTATGTCACTTTTTTCAGCTCCTCTTTGTTATGTTGGTGTATGTTCTTTTATATTCATCTTTCTATAAACTTTATGTTAATATGATGAGATATCCTATTTGATCTCATCAGTCCATTTTTCTAAGTTTTATGTTGCGCCGTAAGGCTGCCGAGTTTTCGTAAGGGATTTTTCATCTCACTTTTATTCCCGTGATATTTATGATACATTTGAAACAATTTCCTTTGAGTGGTGTATGTACTACCCATTAGTTTACTCATTGTGTAATATACTTTCATTTATGTGTATTTACATCAATGTTGTATTGTCTTTCTTTCACGGGGTGTATGTTTCAAAAGATACCCATGTCTGTAAGGGAACCTTTCACCCTCCTCTTTTTAAAATAATTCTTTTGTTATGTATTTTAATTCACATATAATTATGTTGGTATATGTTCTTCTATATCCTTATTGATTTTAATTTTATTTCCATGTGATGAGATACCCTTTTTATCTCTCATCAACTCATTTTCGGAATTTTGTAGTGACGCCATTAGGCTGTCAAATTTTTGCAAGGGAACTTCTTAACCCAAATTTGATTCTTTGGGATAAACTTATACTCCTTGAATATGCCGTTCTATGAATATGTGTGAATAAACTCTGATTGTTTTACACTTAATATGCACTTATATTTGGTGTATTCGTTTGTCACACATAATTATGTAATTGATTTATCCTTAAACCAAGGATACCGTCTTTGTAAGGGACTTCGTCTCAATCTCTTTTCATTGAGGCATATTTCATTTTATACACAACTTTATACTATACGGTGTATAAACCCCTTTGACTTTTACTTTTATACAAAAGGAATCTTTTTCTACGAATCGTTTTACAAAACGACAAAAAGGAATGTTTCAATTAACGTACGCGGTGACAATGCCTTTTTCCACCGCCACGAGTATTATTTTGTCTTTGGCTTCCTCAACAAGACGTAATGTTTTTAAAATGCAATAAATACCATATACTCTTTTATGTATTTTGTTATTGAAAATGGTTTTTATAATGGATTTGTTATGTCAATATATTTGAGTGGTATATTGTGATCAAATTGTGGAAATGTTTTCCTTCCATTATGTTTGTTTTATGTCTTATGATTTTATAATGGTACATGTACATTTGACGGGTGGTTACATGATAAACCATATGACGGGTGTTGTCGTGAATACCAGGACGAGTGGTTACGTTATAACCTCCAATGCATTGGGTATGGAAGTCAGCCTTATGGCTATTCCATTAAGTATGTATGGAAGTTGGCTAAATGGCTATTCCATTAAGTGATATGTGTAGAAGTCGACCTTATGGTTATTCCACTTATGTATGTTTATGTACCAAGTTACCTTATATGTTATGTGATCGTTATATGGGTTTTATGGTAATAGTTTGGTTACAGAAGGGTAAGTAATGAACTTTTATTCAGTGAAGAGTTTTTACTACTTCGAAAAGGTGAAAAGTATTACTTTGATAAAGTATACATGGTTTACTTGTTGTTTTGAAAAACTAACAATTTTCATTCTTTGTGTATACCTTACTAAGATTTTTATGCTCATCCCAAGATTTTGAAATGTTTTTCACAGGACTTAACGTGGAATAGGGTTAAGGATGGGATCAAGGGAAAGTCATGCAACTGAAAACATGGAACTGGACATGTTCTTTTTAAGAGTTTTTATTTTATGGAAACTTAGTCAAGGTTTTTACTTTGTAATCTTTTGATATGTAATAGTTATGTCCTAATTCTCTAAAACTCTAAACCTAAAAATATCCTCAATGTGAATTATTCATTTAATTCAATATTAAGTAAGGTTTAAGGCCGGGTCCTTATAAACTGAGTTAAAAATTTCCAATCCTAGGGATCAAAAATATAAAGAAATTCTTTCCCCGGATAAAAATAACAAATTTATTAGTATTAAATATCCATACATAGAGGCTGATGTGGAACCCAAATAGGGTTTGATTCATCTTCTCCCTAATTTCCCCGGGCTAGCCGGTGAGGACCAAAATGTCCACCATAATGAGTTCCAAGTGGCGTTCTCTTACATTAATCCTCAAGGGGTTTCTGAGGAACAAATCAAAAATCAAGTATTCTCATTTTCCTAAGCTGACTCTACCATGTCATGGATTTTCTACCTCCAACCGGATTTCATAACCCCATGAAATGACATGAATAAACTTTTCAATGAAAATTTCTTTCCTCTTCATGTTCTACTTCTATTCGAAAGGAAATTAGTGTTATTTTTCAATTCCAAAATAAACCACTCCCAGATTATTGGGATAGGTTCAAAAATCGTGTGGAAACCTTCCCACACCACCAAATCCCCAACAAACTCCTGATCCAATACTTCAATGAGGGTTTATTGGCTATGAAGATAATCATCATTGATGCCGCAAGTGGCGGTGCTCTTATTGATAAAATCCATGAAGCTGCTAGAGGTCTAATAAGAAACATGGATGCAAACACAAACCAATTCCTCAATCGAGCACAAGCTCAAGTCAAAAAATCCAATGATAGTAAATCAATTGAGCAAAAAAAAAAGAAGACAGTGTTGATGAGTGAACATACAGGTCTCGTGGGGAAACTAGTTGTGGCATCCAATTCACCACCATAATATTCTCCACAATATGTATTCCCTAGACCTATCACGAACATAGGAATATATAGCTCCCCATATCATCCAACTATCACACAGCCAACACTTCAATAGTATCCCTCTAATTCATCTAGACAAATGGAGATCAATGCAGCATATGCTCAGTATAACCCCAACCCTCATGAATTCGGTCATTTTGTTAGAATCATAATTCGAACCCACATTGTGACCTTCTATTATAACATCAACCAAGGCTTGAGGTATGGTAATCCCATTTCCCATCCCCCAAAAATACCTCTCCAAAACCCAAGCCATTCCCAACATGGTCAATGTGTTGGTAACTACCAACGAACTTACAGTTTTGTACCTCAAACTCAAATGATCAATCCTACTCTTCCTCCTCCCAGATTCCACTATCCTAGTGAGACTTCCCAATTTCCATACCAATAAAATTGCATTCCCAAAAAACATAATCAAGGTATGGCTAATCTAGGGAAAGCCTCTTCTTACATGTAACCATGGGAAAGTGCACTATATGTTCTTTTCTCTATCACTCATTCTGGCCTAATAAACATAGATACCCAAATAGGTCAAATTTCATCCCATTCTCGCTAGCAACAATAACAAAATTCTTTCTAACTCCCAGCTCAACCATTACCCCACCCCAAGGGTAATGTATGTAAATGTTCACTTTGATCGAGAATGAAAATTTCTATGCCTCATGATGAGTCCTCCAACTCCCCATTAATTTTTGACGTAGAAAATGAAATTAACATTTAATATGAAAAATAAATTGAATCCATTCCATCCCCTCCATCCATTTCATTAGCAATCCAATTTATTTTCCACAAGCTGTTTCTAAACCTAAGAAGTATTTTGAACCTGATCATGAAATACTTTACATGTTTAGACATGTTGAAGTCAACATACCCCTCCTAGATGACATAAAAAATTCCATATGTATGTAAATATTCTGTAGGAATAGTTCTCCTATAAGAGACAACTTAGGACCTTCAAAATAGTTTCCACCCAACAGTCAATTCCCATTAAGTGCAATGATCCAGGGACCATTATGATGACATTATAATTTGTAATTTCCAACAATGATGATTTAATCATAGACCTAGGAGCCTCAATTATTTTAAATCCCAAATCCATATTATCCCACCTTGGTCTTGGTCCCTTACATAAATCTGGTGTTTTCATTAAATAGGCCAATCAAGGCACTTCTAGTCCCGTGGGAATAATCGAGGATGTCCTTTTTTGTGTGAATGTTATTATCTTCCCTACTGATTCCTATGTTTGTGACATGGATGGGGAGATGAACCCTTCTCAATATCCCTAAATTCTAGGAATCATAGTGTTTGGATCAATATTGTTATCCATTAAGGCATCTAGTCTGTGGAATTTCGTGACCGACTTTACAAGTAAAACATTTACTAATCCATGCGATACCCATCTAAGGATCACAATTCATTCTCAATCTGTGCATCTGATGACACTTCTAAGAGTCAATTAAACACTAATCCACAATGTTCGTAATGTTATAATGACAAATGATATTGTGAAATATGAACCATGATTATCAATTTCATAAATGGTGATGTTGACGTAGACCTCCCCTTCATAGACACCATCAATCTAGAAGAACATGAGAAACCTCCTAAATCACACATCAAAATCGATTTCTACTGCTCCACCTTTGACAGTATTAAGGTAAATGAAGCTAAATCATTTTAAATCCCTTGAAACATTCATTATATTCCTATACCACAAATGAGAGATGATACAGATCTAAAAGAAATTCCAAAAAACATAAAATATGCATTCATTTTCCATGATCTCTCTTATCATGTTATTATATCTGCTTCACTTACAAAAACTGTGGTGTCCAAACTTGTTAAGGTGGTAGAGGAAAACAAAATATTCCTTTTGTTGGACTCAAAATGTCATACCATGAATCAACCCTAAACATTTCATATATCACATCCATCATGAAAAATCATCCAATCCTCTTGGAAAACCACAAAAAAAAGAGTCAATCCACTCATACATGAGGTAGTTATGGAAGAGATAACCAGGATTATTCACGGTGGTATTATCTAAAAAATTTATGACAGTGAATGTGTAAGTCCAATTCATTTTTAACTTAGAAGGGTGGGATAACTATTGTCAAAAATGAAGATGGGGATGTAGTAACAACTTGAGTGAAGAATAAATGGCGTGTGTGCACTGATAACCAAAAATTGAATGTTGAAAAATTTAAAAATCACTACCCTCTTCTATTACTTGATCAATTTCTATAATTATTAGCTGAAACGTCACACTATTGATTTATTGGTGGATACACTAACTACTTATGAATCCCAATCGCACCTTAGAACCAAGGAAATACTACTTTAACTTGACCCGTAGGATAATACTCATATTGGCGAATGCCTCTTGGACTGTGTAATGATCCTAAAAAATTCCAAAGCTATATGATGAGTATCATTTCTCAATTAATTGAGCACATCATGAAAGTCTTTATGGATGAATTTTCCATTTATAGAGAGAAATTTTAATCATGCTTTAATTCACTCTATATAGTCTTTCAATAGTATGTATAGTTTAACATAATGTTAAATTTTGAAAATTGTCACTTAATGGATGAAAATGGGATTGTTATAGGGAACATAGTTTCAAAAGAGGGTATTTATGTTGATCCACACAAAATTTATGTGGTCCAATCACTTCCTAAACCCACCTATGTTTGAGAAATCCATTCTTTCCTTTGTCATGCCCGTTTGTATCGATGATTTTTCTATAAAATCAATAGGATATCCCTCCCACTCACTAAGTTACACTAAAATGGTGTCACATTCAATTTTGATGGGTTTTTCAAGAGAGCATTTATTGAACTCAAAATTTATCACATATCTAACACAATAATCTAATCCCCAAATTGGTCCTTACCCTTTGATTTGATGTGTGATTCTTCTGATAGTTCTGTTAGGGATATTCATGGTCAAAGTAGAGAAATAATTCTTTATTCCATATGGTATATCTAAAAAGCAATGGATGAAACTGTAACTCCCAAAACATTAACTGAAAAGAATCATTTTGATGTGGTTTTCACCTTAGGGAAATTTCGACCTTATCTCTTAGGTGCCAAAATCATCATCTTCATCGACCATTATACTATAAAGTTATTACTCAAGAAAAGTGATTCCAAACTGAGGCTAATAAAATGGATGCTAATTTTCCAAGAGTTTAACCTTGAAATCTAATATAGACCAAGAAATGAAAACATTATTGTTGATGACCTAAGTAGAATTTCTAATTCTTCTCATTCATATTTCATTGATTTTGAATTCCCCACTAATCACCTTTAATATCTCACTCCCAAAATACAATGGTATTCTACAATTTTAAATTTCTTGGTTTCTGGTAATTTTCAATAATTGTTTTCAAAAGAACAAAAAATTATGTTGAAAATTGAATCTAAAATTCAATTTTGGGAACAAAAAAACATTGGAAAACTAGGGCTATCATGTTAATTATGAGATGTGTTGAAGAACATAAACATTCTTCCGTCATAGAATTCTAACACTCACATCCAAGAGGTGGACACTTTGGATCACAGAGGACCTCCCAAAATGGTCCTAGACACTAGATTCTTCAATTCGTCACTCTTTAAGGACTCACATGAGTTTTTTAAATCATGTCCAACTTGCCTAATGTTTCACACAATTTCAAAGAGAAATGTAATGCCCCAAAAAACGTTAATTTTCTGTAAAATATTTGATGATTGTGGAATCAATTTCATGGGATCATTTACCCTTTCAATGGATTCTCACACATTATTATAACAGTTGATTATGTTTCTTGGTGGGTGGGGGAAAACCCACAAGAAATGATGATTCAAATACTATTAGTGAGTTCCTAAAGACACAAATCTTCGACCAATTTGGCACACCACGTGCCTTGATAAGTAACTTAGGAACCAATTTTTGTATAAGAACAATGAAATATATTTAGAAAAATAAATGTTATGTAAATAAAACATCAACTTCATGTCACCACAAAACAAATGGAATGTCTGAAATTTCTAATAGGGATATCAAAAGAGTGCTTGAGATAGTTGTTAAACCCATAAAAAATATTGGCTAGAAAGACATGGTGAAACACCTTTGGGTTTATCGAACTGCCTATAAAATAGCCATTGCAATGTCTCCATTGAGGCAAGTTTTTTCAAAATAATTTCATTTACTAGTTGAAATAAATATAAGTCTTTTTTGTGATGTGAAAACCAATAATTTAGATTATGAAAAATCTTGTGAATATAGATTGATAAAGTTTACTGAATTAGAGGAGCTTCGACTTGATTCCTATGAGAATTCCAATATGTAAAAATAAATAACTAAGGTACACCATGACAAAAACATACTAAGAAAGGTATTATAGGAAGGTGAAAAGTATTTCTCTTCAAATCTAGATTTCGGATTCACCTGAGTAAGCTTAATTCTCGTTGGGAATGTCCTTTTATTGTTTCTCATGTTTACCCAAATGGTGCAGTGTAAATCTAGGACCCATCTCTCAAAAGGACATTTATGGTTAAGGGACATTGGTTATAGAAGAAACATGAGAGGACACACTTCCCAGAAACCACCTCCACATCAATTTGATCCACAACATCCACCGACCCACCACCAGATGGGGACGATGACCCACCCAATCCAAACCAGGGGAACATATTTCCTTTTAACTGTTTCTATATCTCTTCCTCTCTCACCTTCTTTTTTCTTCTCCACCACCATTTCATTTTATTACCACCTTCCTCATCACATTATTTATTTACTCTTTTGTGTGTTTGTGTCATTATAAAAAAACAAAAAAATACCAAAAAATAGAAAAAATAATAATAAAAATCAACTTAAAATGTGAAAAAGAACGATTCATGATTACTCCCCTTCATCTTTTGAATGTTTGTCTACCCATTTTTGGGGGTCAGAAGACTTGGTTTCATCTAAAAAATCATGTGTTTTAATCATATATTTGGATAAAGAATATTGTGTGAAAACCAAAAAATATTGAATGCGCAATTTTGGATTTGGAAAATGATTTTCCCCAACAATTAAGAACAACATCATCTTTCATTACAAGGCCACATATAGACATGTTTTCAAAATGTTTTCTTTTTTACCCCTATTTGTGAGTATTGATTTTGGGGACCTTCAAGGTGAATTTCCTACTTTGGTGTGCATTGAAAAGATATATTCATTTTCTGATCCTATTGAAAATCACAATATCCAAACAACATCCCATTACCCTTACATTAGTCATAAATTTGAAAACACCAATGAGCCTATAAAAACCTTTTCTTTGATAGACACATTAAAATCCAAATAACATATCCCACCCAATATCTACATGTGTTTTCAGAGTATTATTTATTTAAATTTAATGGTGGGGGGATTGATTTTATTTTGGATTCCCTTTTATTGATTTTCAACATGATATAATTTTCTTAAGGGTAACTATACATTTCAGTTTGTTGGAGAGGTTTTCATTCCGGGGGGATTGGGAATGTAAATATATTTATCTGATTCAAATTTTAATGAAAAGTGCTAAAAAAATTTATTAAATAAAACATGTGTTGTGTTTTGGGTGGGTCAAAAATAAATCGTTCTTATACATTGTTATTGTTATAACAATAACAATTATTATTGTGAGGAGATCAAACATGTATTAAGAGATGAGTCTGAGATCTGTTTCATGATCAATATTAAAAACATGAAATAATAACACTTATGTCATTAGGATAAGTTTTGTATATTGTAAATATCCCTTCATCTCATTCCCTTAAAATGTTCGTCCACTTGTGTGTCCTGATTCACACAAGTAATCCCTTGTAAATATGTGTTTCCATTTCATTCCATGTTTTATTTCCAAAATATTCTGCATTTCTTTTTCCATGTTGCTGGTTTACCCCTCTTATTCTATCTATTATACATTATATTCCTACTATTTCATAGCCTTAGAAAGCCCATTAAAAACACCTCTTTATTCGTGTGAAGATTAGGATAGTAAATGAAAGATGATTTCTATTTCAAACTCTATTATTTTCCATATTTTTTGGTGAATTAATGATCCTCTAGAAATAAATTTTTATCATCTTGAGATGAGTGAGTTCTTAGTACCTATATATTCCCTTTCTAAATTGGTGCATGAAAATTTATTTTTAATGTTATTTCTGTAACAATTTCTTATGGATTTCAATATGGATGAGTGAAATTGTCTAAAAATACCCTTACTAGTGAAAACAAAATTTTAATATTTATTGGAAGGTAAGAATTATTTTGTTATGTTTTTATATTTTTTGTACATGAGGACATGAATAATACTAAGTGTGGATAATTTGATGTTATTAATATTTTCATAAATTTTTATATACTACCGTTAATGTTTTTATATAAAATTTTTATAATTGTTCTCTAATATTAATGTTTAAATATTAAATATAATATTTGATCACAATTTGAAATCACCCAAAATCAAGTCATTTTACCCTTTTTATAATAAATATCACCCTATAGATCCAAATTGTGTGGTCTTAATTTTGTTGTATTCCATATTAAATTACCCACATATAATTAGAATTAATCATTTTCACATTCTACTATTATAAAGGTCATATAAACCTCACATGAATGCCCATATAATCCATGATGAAATAGGGCCATCGATGAAGATTGAATTATTGGGCTCAATCCGGATGTCCAAATTACATTATTGTCCTCCATTATTCAAGGGACAATGCAAGGAGTCAATGTTAAAAATTTTAGTGCCCATGTCCCAAAAAGGGGCTCAAATTAAGGTTTAAAGACAAACCCACCATTCTGTCTGGGAAATGAAATCTGCACACCAAATTTTAATTTCCTAATGATCTACAATCAATTAGAGCTATGATTTTTCATTTTTAGAGTTATTATATATATGAATAAAATTTTTTAATAATTAATTTATATTTGAAGGCATATTTTTATTCAAATATCAATTCAAATTTGGGCCATTGAAAAATCATGGATAGAAATGTACTGGTTAACATTTTATATGATTACCACCATAACTTTGGCTACTTATATCAAAATTTTTCAAATATTTTCATGGAGAATGAATAATTTAATATCAACAACACTGAGGAATAATATTTCTCATGATTTTTCTATTGGAAATATAAAATTGGAAATGCAATTGGAAGTGCAGTTTCCAAATGAAAATAGTCATCTTCCGTAGGCTATAAAATCATCCTCCTCCTATCCTTGAAGGTGGATGGAATTTCAGAAAAGATGAGCATAAATTGGCAAGACAAAATCATTTTCAATGTCATGGGAGGACATACCATACTCATTTTTTCACTTGAGAGATATTTTCTCCTCTCTTTTTTAATCATTTACTTATATGTTCCTTTCATTTCTAATTGCGTAAGTTTTTTCAATTTCTTTTGAATTTTATAGAACGTATCTTTTTTATAATCTATATTAAACATAAAACCTCTATTCATTAATATTATTGCTCTTAAAATAATTGAAATCATGTTGGAACTCATTCTCTTTTTTCTCTTTATCATTCAATTTATGTTTTGTTTTTAAATCTCATAACCATTCGTGTGTGTGTGTGTGTGTTTGATGCACAACTCTTTTCGTATCCCTTTATTTTCCTTTTTTTGGAATTCATAATACTTAATGGAATAAATCATATTACTAATCATATTAAAGGAAGAGTAAATAAATTGTTGGGGTGAGTTATAATTTAGTTATGTAAAGTTATTGTGAACTTTTTGTAGATGAATATTCATAGAATTAACATTGTGTATGATGGACTTAACATGTACCGGATTACAAAATTGTTTTGTTTAATGAGTGGTTTTGATGGATTATTGGAACCATAAATACACTACCACATTTATGATAGGATTAATATTAGAACCCTATGATATGTTATGTCTGGGATTAATTCCATAACACCTGGGAATTAAAATCAACATCAACTAGTGACACGAGTGTTAATTTAATGAAATATAGTGCACAAATCAAGGATGCCACATGATGAAATACCTAATGATGAACTCACCCCAATAATTATAAATTATTAAATCAGACACCAATCATTAATAACTTCATTTAATCTCTGTAAATAAACCCCCTATCAAAAAATGATAAACTAAAACAATTAACTATTGAAAAGTATCATCATTGAGGATTGGACTCGAGTGATGCTATTCACATTAGTATAGGACCAGAACCTTGAAGGGTTGATTGGAGACAATCAGTCGTGCATTCAATGTTCACATTGAGGCAACAATATCCGAAATAAAACTACCTCAAATTCGTCTAATTTTTTTAATAGAATATAATACATGGAATCCTTAATATATAAGGAGTTCATAAACATTTCCTAGTTTCTAGTTCCCTAGAAGATTGATCCAAGATAATTTCCCCTTTACATTATTCTATGTACTACTAATTCAGAAACAATGTATAATGATTTGATTATTTTCTTACCTTCCATTCATTAGAGAATGTATAATTATATTCGATAATCTACCACATACTAAAGTAGCATCCCATCCATTATTAGTGTGAAACCCATAAAATACTTTTCCATGAATATTTCATTATTCCTTCATATATATCTAAAATATTTATCCATGAAATTATTAAATGTGGGAATTTCATTCCAGTATAACAAATTTTTTACATGTTATTTTAGATTTTTCATTCAAGGATAAAAAAACAAACATCATATTTACGTCAATTAGCATTGAAATGTCCAATAGTTGGACAATAAAAAAGTAACTGTGGTAAAAAACCATACAATAGTTTATGATATATATTTACATCAATTGAAAAATGAAAACCCTTATTAATAAATTAATTTCATAAATAAATATCCAAACACACTCTATGATAATTCTAAATTTTGGAAACATAATAATTCTTATACAAATTAATGTTAATTACAATAGTATAAGATATATAATATAAAATCATATGTATTCCAAAAATCTACTTGAGAAACATAATATTAATCCAATTTTGGAATCATTATTTTATAATAGTTAATGGGTTGAACCTATAGTCCCATTCATGAAAACAAAACATATAAGGACTTGAGAAAATAAATCAATATACCATTCTCATAACATTAAAATACACTAATGTGAATAGAAATTGGAAACCCCCAAACCCATTAGGGATGAGATATTATTCATAAAAACAAATAAAGAATAAATTTTTATTTCGATTTCATCAGTTTTCAAGTGTTTTCCATGCTCTTGTAAGGAAATACTCACAATAATAAAATTTCTGGAAGCATAAAGACTATTCTGAATGGCCTCTATGATTGAAACCAAATACGTTTTCTGACCCTTACTCATGATTTGATTTGGGGATACTTTAATGAGAGATGACATTTTCTTGTGATTTGAATCAATTGTAAGTGATGATTAAAAAGATTCATAGGACATAAACTTAAATCAAGAATATTTTTTTTAATAAATTGGTTAAATAATTCGTTTATATCAAAAGAAATATAGATGGGGTACTCCATGATCAGTCAATGCCTAAAAATACCATATCCCCATAATGAATTAAATAATGAAAAACCTAATGAAAAATGATCAAATGAATATGTGACTAAATTATTTTTTAATTAGATAGTGACCTAATACTATTGTATTTCATGGAAAATAATTGATAATTGGAAATAATTTAAGGAACATGATTTTAGAAGTTATAAGTAGGTGCAAAATTGATTATAGGGCATTGAAATTTCTATAAATATAAGTGATTCTCTTTTTTGTGATCATTTTACACACAAATGATAACAAATAATATATTAATAGTTATCCATTATTATTTTTTAGACTATGTTAGGGTCTTAATTTCCATAATACCTAATTTTTTTTACATTAATTAATCCATGATTTTTATTATAATGTACGTCCTTAATAATAATTTTTAATAAGTTTTACAATATATTATAGTTTTGGGGTAGTTTGCGGTTGCATTGGGTTAAAAAAATTTGAGGCATTAGTTTTCATTGGTTTTTTATTTCATAGGTGGAAAATTCAATAGATAAGAAATTATACAGAATAGTGGTTTGTAGTATTAAAGGAATTTTATTTTATTTAATAATAATTATTCAAAATATTATAATTTATCTTGGGATTCGTTATTAGGTTGTAGATTTTTTCTCAGTAGAGGGATCATTAAGTTGTAGTATTTCATTGCCCTATATTTTATAAGAAAAGGATTCTGTTAAGGTATAGCTAAACAATTAACTAGTAATTATTGGATTATTTTCTACCAATTCAGTAGTTATAAAAGATATTCAGCATTACTAATAGTGACTTTATTTCAGTCAAACTATTTTTCTTGAACAAAAACAATATAAACCCAACCTCATTCCATAGTGAACATGAGAGTGAAATAAAATTTCTTCCTACAATAGGACATGGGTTGGGAAACATTGGTTAATATATATTACATAAAAAATGGGTTGAATTTTACACATAATAATGAGGAACGTATATAAAAAACAACTTTTAAATTCATAGTAACTGATTCTAAATAAAACCTATGACCTATTAAATAATATTAGAATATATTTTATGTAATACATAAAAAAAGGATTAATGTACCATATAAATTATGTTTTATGTAAAAAATGACTTCCACAGCACCATCTCATTATCTTGGTTAGAGCAAGAGATCTTGAATCCCATATATATAACACAATACTAATAATTAGTTACAAAAATTAAATAATTATAGTATATTATACATTATTACCCAATAGGTTCATCTTTATAAGCCCTCCTAATATTGAAAATGATTAATTTAAAATATTTCCTTCATAAAAAATGATACCAACTAATTTTCATTTCTATTTAATCTATTTACCCATCTAACCATAAAAAAAAAAATATAAATCCAAATGTAATTAAATGATTTTATATCTTAAAAATATTGAAAATTAGGTTCCCAACCCTATATTATTTCATAGGTATTTATCCTCACATCCCAATAATGAATTTCATGGTTCTTATTTATATTCCCATGTTGAAATACAACAAGTACATATTTCATCCACATTCCGCAACCATATACGACAACATCATACAATGAAAACATACCAACCACTCAAACCATGACCCCTTATATAATTACAACCATTGAGATTAACCCACAACCAAAAGTTGGTTGGAATGAACATAATGAGAGGTGATTAGTTTGGAATACTTATCACAAACATGCTAGATATTAGTGTTTGACATGGTACCCAAAACTTTACATGGTAATTATTTAGATTTTCTAACTACATTATTAGTTACTTTGAAATAAAATAACATTCAATGATATATAATATAACTAACAATCCCAAAATACATTACAGTCCTAAAAAAACCACTTCTATTTCCACATCTCATAGCCCATATTATTACCATCACACTTGCACAAAAACAAACTCTTCCAAAATAAAAATACATAACAAAAAAAAACAAAATCATGAAAAATGTATAATTTCATCTTCATAAATTTTATTGTCAATTATTATTAATTATATAATTCATTTAAACATTTCAGATCAAATTTTTAATAATTTATCAATTAACCCCATAATATAATTTTTGAATTTAATACCTCGTTATAATAAAAAATTTAATCATATTAAACACTTATATTAAAAACAATATTTTTGATAATTAAACTAATATCTTCTCAAATAATTAATATATGTCAATAAATCATAATCTATATCCTTATTAACCATATATAATAATACTTATAATAATAAAAAAATAAATCTATAATTCCCTAAATTAGAAATTTATTAATATAATCATAGTATCTTTTATAAAATTAAATTGAGTAATCCAATATATTTTTTCTATACTATAGGAAATATATAAAATGTCATGAAAAACATTCATGAGTTAAGTTAACAAAAAATATTTATAATAAATTAATTTCATTAATATTCTTAAAATTTTTGACTTAATAAAATATAATCATTATTACATAACCATATTTATTATATTTCATACGGTACGATGATTCTTTTATCAACTAGAATAAAATATATTTTAAAAATATTATAACAAATGACACTACAAAAAACACATGTACTACATATAGGATAAAAAATCCCGTAACCCTTCTAAAAAATTTATTTATCTTTCATTATTTTAACAGTCCCAATATTTTCCTCAAATAACCTACATCATGTCATTTTCACAAAAAAATTATTACGAAAAAATATATGTTTTCAAACCTTATATGTTGGATATTTACAAGAATGGTTTTATTAATATTGAAAAATATTTAATTATTAATACCACATTATACATGAAATTATAATAATATAATATGGATAAAATATTGTCAAAATATTTTTCTGTTCCATGAATTTAATTTTATAGTAATATTAAACACTTTAATATATATTTTAATCCTCAAAACCAAAGATAATCATTATAAAAATTAAGCCCTAATTTGATAATAAATTGGATTTGCAATTTTTTTATTTTAATTATTTTTATGCTTTGTGAAATTAGGATACATATTTCATTTAATGTATTGTAACTCTCATTTGGATAATCATAAGAATATTAATGTCATAAAATTAACAAAATTGATAGTTTTCTGCAAAACATAACATTAATGATTAAAAATAAATTTCAATGAAACAGCTTTTACACATTATATGAGAAAATATTAAAATTAATTTTTATCAGTCATATAAAATTTATTTAATGTATATATTTTCATATGTAGAATAATTTATTACAAATTAATAATTATGTTCCATTTTTTATAGAATTTAAAATTGAATTAGAAAGTTGCAAATTATATACCATGATAAAAACAAAGAGGACTAAATATAAAAAACCAATGGTTAAAATACATTAAACATGTTATGAACATTTGAGATAATGTATGTCTGTGAATTTATAGACCTCAAACACCCCCCCAACATAATTTTACTACACAATTGTATCCACTTAAACATTGAATAATGTCATCTTATTTCATACTTTAAAAAATGAAACTCATATACCTTATAAAATTTTCCACAACCACCCCACATATCCTCCCACAAAAATCCTTTTATATCCATCCAATCTCTTCTCCTTGATCAAACAAAAGCTCCTAAAAAATTTAAAAAGATTTTATTTTTATCAAAATACCACCAATATATTCTATAATACTTTTTACAATGGATATACTCATAAGAGTAATGATGAATTATAAAATACACCATTTTTGTTAATTTTAATTTCATTTTTCTACAACTATTCTAAATGTAATAAAAAATGTAAAAATAATTAGCTATGTATCAAAATTATAAATAAATGAAAATATTATAAGGTGAAAAAAATTATCTAACCTCTTCATATCCATTTGAAAAGTGGATATGTTCCTCTTTTACATATGGGATACTTCCACCATAAGGGATGTGATCCTCTTTTGAGAAAAAGAACCATAAAGGGCTGGTTGAAATTTTTTATTTAATGAATATATATAACATTAAAGACATTATTGTGATATAGAAAATAATAACCAATTCATACTTTTTGTATGTTATATATAAATTAACATTTCACCTCTACGAATGTGTGTGATACATTCTCCACGAAAAAAACAATATAATTTTTCACATACTATTTTCATCTCTATCAGATTATCATAATTTCACGAACCGAATATGGTCACCACCAATACCAGCACCAAACCCGGTCTGTGACAAGGACCTAAGGGAATTATATATCCCTACAGGCTGGCACTAGTTCCAAAGAATCATAAATTTATGTTTGGAAATGATTTACCAGATTATGAAAACCTAAAACATTTAAAACAATCTATAATATAAATATGAAATTTTCAAGCCAAACAAGTCATAAGAAAAAACCATAACTGAATAAATTTGCTTAAATACAATAAATGTGGTCCAAATTCAAATAAAGAAAGAAGAAGTATAGCCCCATGGACTCTACATGACAAGGGGTCGTCAACCGCAAGCCATCTCCACAACTCCGCACCAAGGATGGGAACTAACACCCCGAACCGCCACCACCCAAAGCCTTTCCATTACCCAATTCAAAATAGCAAGGTATACTTATGAAAAATTGGTGTATGTAGGGTGTGAGCATAATACATATAGGATACCACCCAATTATTCAAAAAATCATGCAAAAAAATGTGAAAAAGCAAGCAGTTCTAATACGCAAAGAAAAGCAGTGATAAAATCAATGAAATGCAACTTTCAATTAAAAATAGTTTTCAAGAAAAAAATTTCAGAACATTCACACAATTAAATATAAATTTTAGATACTATTAATTAATTCCAAAAAATACCTCATGAAATGGTCAAATACCAAAAATACAATGATCCAAAAAATCGGGAACACCCCTAGGCATTAAATAGTCTCGAGCCCCATGTACCTCATACCTCGGTGTAAAATAACCATAGTAAAATCAGTTATCATGCACGAGACACAAGTAGGGAAGATACCCATAACATATTGGTCCCCCATAATCATCAACATAATTTATATATAGTTGTCATTATCCAAATTCTAGGTGAAATAGGGACAATACCCATATGGTCCACTAGCAGATCTTGTACACATCAGCCCCACCTAGGTACCCGAGCATCCCCATTTTTTCTCAAACAATTTCAGAATTCAACACATATCCATTTTCATGTAAAGAACCACTACTGGTCACATACATATAGTACATTAGATATCACATTTTATAACACTTAAAACATGCAACAAACACAATGATTTTTTATGAAACAATTTCTCAAAACCCCGCATTGTTTTGCACACGAAAGCCCCTTAAAAACCGCACTTGTACACTATATGCACATTTTTAAGTTACCATAATAGTAGAGGTAACCCAATAAATTTCAATGAAAATTAAAAAACAATTTTAGGTCAGCCACATGTTAAAAAAAAGTGATAACTCCATAAAACAACAATTTTCACACAAAAGTGGCACCAAAACATCACTTTCATTACAAGCACCATCAAACCCCATTTTTGAAACAACAACCAAAGAGGATAAACATTATAAATTGTATTTAAAGCTATATTATAGTTCAATAAAAAATCTATTTATTTATAGGAATCCCTTAATGAACCAATAAAATATTTATATGAAAAACCCCCAATTTCACCAATTGGAAATTAAAATTAATTTGCTTTATAATTACCACTAAAACTGATTTTCATAAAAAATTTAAAATGAAATATACATGAAAATACCATAAAAATATCATCTACGTCACAGAGACTTTATTACAAAAGGAATCATCTACCAAATCAAAGTAAACCCTTATATCACTGTGTGAAAATCATGTCGCACCACCGCCACACCAAGACGGACTTAGATTGAACCTAAAACCACAATAATTGACCAATAAAACTCAAGGTAAAAACCTAGGATCGAAACCCTACCCCCTGGTCATTTGTGAAATCAACCAAATTTAATTAAACTTCAGGGAATGTGGATGAACATAGGAGGAGATAAAATTACTAGAGTTTTTTTGAAGTTCCTCCAACAAATACCCATTCAAAATGGGGTTGCTATGAGTTTTGAGCTACTTGGAGGGATTACATGGATTTAGATTAATAGAGGAGGAGTAAGGGTCGAATTAATAGTTTGAATAGAGGAAAGAGAGTATGAATACAGAGAGTTATGAAGGAAATAACTTACCTCCTCAAATATGGATGATCTAAGACATCCTATGAACATTGACACTAAATCATGATGAATCCAATATCCAATGAGGGTGGGAGGATACTGGGAACTCTTCATGGATCAATGGGCATGGGTGAAACATTGAATCACCGAATAAAACTTAAAATTTAATAATATATCAAATAATTAAACTTATTTTTTGAAACTAGAAATATGATTTCGAGGGTGCCCAATCCCTTACATAAAAAACTAAATACACCTTGGTCATGGATTTCTAAAGGTTCCAAATTGACATTGTGGTGTTAATAGGTCAGGGTTGTCCTTTTATGAGTTGGAATCGGTAAAAAATGCTTATAATTAATGAGTTAAAAAATGATCAATATTTAATTTTAAATCGTGAATTGGGCTCACGATTTGGCCCAATTAATGAATACTCACCATTCCTCCATAAAAGCTTGGAAAAACACCAAAAAAAATCATGAATGGAAATTAAATTCAATGTACCCATAAAATATGACATGTCTATGAAAATTATCCCCACCATAAAATTTTCCACTAGAATTGTCAACATAAAACTTGATCTGAAAATAGGAAAGGATACACATCCTCATCCCATGAATTCCACTCTCGTGTCTCATGTGTATCATTTCCATGCTGACAATGAACACATACTAGTTGAATAGACTACCTCGAAGCACCTTCTCTCCAGATTCCACTATTTGCACTAGCTATTCAAAAACTGACAAGGCCGGCTCTATCTCTAGTTTTTCCCAACTCAGCACCTCGGACGGATATGGGTTGTATTTCATAAACTGCGAGACATGGAAGACATCATGGATGGATGCCGACTAAGAAGGTAAGGCCAAATTGTATGCCACCTTTCCAATATGCTCGATGATCTCATAAGTACCAATATATCACTGTGTTAGCTTCCCTTGCTTCCCCAATCGACGATGGCCCATACGAGGGCCACTTTCAAGAATACAATGTCACCCACAGAAAACTCTAGGTCTTATCCCCACTGGTTAAAAAATGATTTATGGATACTCTGTGTTGTCAATAAATTATGCCTAATCAACATGAGCTTTTTAGATGTCTCATTCACCAGACTCAGCCCCAACAGTGAGGTCTCACCTACCTCAGTCCAATACAGGGGGGACCGACATGGCCGACCATAGAGCACCTAAAAAAGGAGACATTTTAATCTTGTATTGGTAACTAATATTACATGAAAACTCAACCAGCACCAAATGGATATGTTAGAAACCTCTAACATCCAAGACACATGCACGAATAATGTCCTAAAAAATGTGATTTTTCCACTCTGTCAGACCATCTATCTGAGGATGGTATGTCATTATTATCTTAATCTGAGACCCCAAGGCCTACTGAAGGCCTTCCTAGAATAGAAAAATGAAAAGGGGTCTCTACATAAGACAAATACTGATGGAATGTCGTGGAGTCTCGCCACCTTATAATATACAAATGTCCCAACTCATCCACTTGAGTTGAATCGCTGATCGGAATAAAGTGGGCTGATTTTGTCAGATGATCAATAAACTCCCAAATATAATTTTTACCCAAAGGTGTATGAGTTAATACAAAAATGAAGTCCACAGAGACCTCATCCCACTTCCATTTAGGAATGGGTAATGGTTGGAGAAAACCATAGGGCCTTTGATACTCTACATTCACCTGTTGGCATGTATAGCATCTAGAAAAAATGTCCGATATGTCTCATTTTATACCAGGCCACTAGAATTTTAGATGGACATCATAATACATTATGGTGGAACCTAGTTGAACAACCCACTACGATTGGTGACTGTCCTCCATCACCCCCTTCCGTAGAGATAACAACACTACTAAACATCCCTTGAAGCACAAGATTCCTTCGGGAGATGACAAAAAATCATAGGATGTATACCCACCATGATGAATATTCATTTACCACTAAAAAATCTCAAAATTGGGCTATTCAAAATGAATCCAATCCAACAGAGATGAAGTCAACTAGACACTATCCCAGAATACCACTCCACGGTGTTCATAATTCTCCACATGCATCTGGGAAAATAGACCTATCAAAGTCCACTTATCACTAGACTTCCTCAAATCCTGCACTGTAACTCCTGTACTTAAAGCATCTGCCACCACATTATCCATTCCCAGGGTATAGATAATGTCATAGTCGAACCCATACAAGTACTCGATCCAACAACGCTGCCAACGGTTGGGTTCCTTTTGCAGGATGATTTATGCCAAGATTTTGTGATCAGAGTAGACCACAAACATCTCCCCAATGAGGTAGTGATGCCTTGTTTTCAAAGAACTCATCTCCACTACTAGCTCCATGACATGGGTCGGGTATTTCTTTTCAATTGGTCAATGTTTTCGGGATCCATAAACCACCACATGATCATTCTATATAAGTACACACCCAAGACCCATACCTAAAACCTCACAATCGACCATATATACCTTTCCAGCCGCTGGAAAAATTAGCACAAGGGAGGTATTCAACCGCCTCTTCATCTCCTCGAACAATGCATGAAATTATGGACCTAATAAAAACATCACCCCTTCTTAGGTGAGTGCGGTCAATGGTGATGAAATATGAGAGAAATACCGAACGAATTGCCAGTAATAACTAACTAGGTCAATGAAACTCTTGATCTTGATTTTTTTTGGTTGCTCCAATGACATAACCACACTAATCATCTCGGGGTCCATTGAAGCCCCTTACTCAGAGATCACATGCCCCAGAAATTTCGCTTCCCTGATCTAGAAATTGAACTTTGACCACATTTCATAGAGGTGGTGATCCCATAAAGTTCCCAAGAAGTTCCTCAAGTTATGTTTGAGTTCTTCCCCAGATCTAGAGTGTTCTAGAATGTCATCCATGAACACCACAATGAAGAAATCAAGATACTAATGGAAAATCATCTTCATGAGTTCTATAAATATCACTTGAGAGTTGGTCAATCCAAAGGGCATAACCAAATACTCAATGTGGTTGTATGTGCTTCGGAAGTTTGTCATAGGGATATCTGACTCCTTCAAACTATGTTCGTGATAACATGAATTCATATATATTTTTGGGAACTATTTTTCAATAATAAAATGATCGAACAAATAATATATTATAGGAAAAGGGTATTTGTTCTTAATTATTACCTTATTCATCTTTCGATAGGCAATGCAGAACTAGACGGATCCATCAGCATTTTTGATGTGCAATATAAGAGAGGCCCAAGGAGAGACCCTCAGGTAAATGAATCCTTTGAAATCTAAGTCATAAATCTGTATCTTTAATTCCCTCATCTCGTTGGGGGCTATACGATAAGAGGGATGAGATATAGGCTCTGTTCCCGGCGCCTGATCAATCGAAAACACTACATCCCGATTTGGGGGAAAACCTAAGAAATCATCCTGGAATACCCCTAGAAACTCATTCATTACATGAGGTAGTGCACCTATCTAGGAAATTCTATCATCCTCTATCATGATCATCGATAACTGGAAGGTATGACTTCCCAAATCTGGGAGTGGAGGACCTGCGTGACCAGATCGAGGATCCCATTCTCCACGAAAAACCTGACGACTCCCATCAGGTGATGTGAAACATTCTCACTGCCTGTAGGGATCAATGTGTGGAAGGAAGTGTACTAGCCAATCCATGCCATGTATTATGTAAAAAATTTCCATATATAGAACTATAAGGTCCCACTTCATCTCAATACCTGACAGGAAAAGCGCACAACAAGGTCACTTGAGTCCCTACTCCTTCTTCTTTCCTATAAGTGTCACCAAATCCTTCACAAAAGACATCTAATCAATTGGAAAATTTTGCATGTCCAAAAATAATGAAAAAATAAATGAGATAGAGTATCCAGAATAAAAAAGAGTGGTATGTATAGATGATGTGATCATAACGATACCTCAAACTATCGACCATCCATCCTTTGGTCCTGCTGGTGCCTGATCCACTACATGGAGATGTATGGTCTCTGCCTGAGGATGAATGCTAGTCAGTTGTTGTGCCCTAAACTGTAATTTCCAAAAATATGACCCATCCCTACCACCAAGGCTACAAAAAGAGATCCCCCAGTCCTCGATGGATTAGACTGTGTTGGCACTCCTCTTCATTCCACTGAACCAACCCCACTCGGAAGTGGGTGTGCCACATAGTAGAAGTTCTGCAAATACCCCGTACCTCCACATTGGTAATAAGGTTTCAGAAGAAGTGGAAATACTTGTCGGATGTTCCAGGGATTCCCACACTAGTTTCACACAACTGATCTCACATTAAAAGCCACAGACGAAAACTACCTAGAAGAGTGGCCTGAACTGCCACCTCCTTTCTTCACATGATCCTCATTCTTCTTTTTCTTTTATAGGGTTCTGCCACTTCTCACTGCTGATAATGAACCATTGATCCCCCCTAACATTGCTGTCAATATTCTCCATACACGCTAGATCTACGACCTCAGTATAGGTCCTCATCTTAAATAAGAAAACCTTGGAGTATATCTCTGGTCGCAAGGATTTCTCAAACCTTTGGGCCTTCGCCTACTCATTAGAGACAATTTATGGTTCATTAAAAAACAACATAGAGAAATGGTTGGCATACTCCATCACAAATAGCTTCCCATGAACAAGGTCAATGAAATCTATGGACCTAGAAAAATCCAAGCCCTCATGGTAGTACAGTTCATTGAAGATGACCTTGAAATCTCCCCAGCACATCTGCTCATTCATCTATGTCTGAAGCACTGACTCACACCACATATGGCTGGGACCCTCCAAATGAATGAAGGAACACTTCACCCAGTTCCCTTTAGGTGTTTCCAGGAACTCAAACATACGCTCGATATTCTCAAGCCATTCATCTTCTTCCTAGGCTTCAGAGCTGCCTCAGAAGGTAGGACTCTTATTTTTCTGAAACTCCTGAGATTTTTCATTTCTAGGACACATCTCTTCTACCATAGTAGGAATAGAAGTAGGATTCGGTCCTTATACCAGAGCAGGGATAGCCCGTGCCACAACCTCAACTGGCCTCTGATCAATCAGTGTTGGATAACTCTCTTTGTCTGCCTCCCATGGGTACATGGGAGCTTTCAAGGGAGGCATGCTGCTTCAAAATACAGAAGTCACAAAACAAACATCAACACAGAAATTCTGAAAATTTCAATGAAATAACTCAAATATAAATAATCTAAACAGATTCCATTAATAAAATAAACAACTACTCTACCTCCTATGGATTTCCACGTGTTATCCATGACTGACATCTCTTACTAGGAAGTGAAGTCGATCCATACATTCCAATGTCCTCTAGTGACTCAAGGACTATCACAAGAGGTTTCAGCCATAAAAACTACTCACAACCAAATCCCCAATCCCCGACGGTCATATCTCTTGTCTATCCAGACTCATCCCTAAATAGAAATATAACCCAATATCATAAACCTTCTCTGATACCATTTTGTCACAAACTGAATCTAGTCGCCACCAATATCGGCACCAAACCCAGCCCGTGACAAGGCCTAATAAGTATTTCCTATCCCTATGGGCTTTCACAAGTTCCTAGGTATTTATAATATAGTTTTGGGAATGATTTACCCAAGTATGAAATCATAAAACATAAAAACCAATCCATATTATAAATGTGAAATTTTCTATCCAAACAAGTCTAAAGAAAAAACCAGAACATAATTCATTATTTTAAAAATAGTAAAAGTGGTCCCAATACAAATAATGATAGTATAAAGACATCCCCAAGTACTCCACATGACAAGGGGTCATCACCTACAACCTTTCTCCACAACTCCGCACCATGGATTGGAACTAACACCCCGAACTGCCACCACCCAAAGCCATTCCTTTACCTAAGTCAAACATAACCAAGTAAACATACACCCAACGGTTGTAAGTAGGGTGTGAGACTAATACAAATAAGACACCACCCAATGATTCCAATGATGTTTCAGTACATTTTGAAAAAGAAATCAGTTTTAATATGAAAAGGAAAGGTGTGGTAAATTCCATGAAATGCATCTTTCAATTGAAAACTATTTTCAAGCTAAAATTTTCATAACATTCAAAAATATAAATAGACATGTCATCTACTATAAATTAATTCCAAAAAACATCCCATGAATAGTTCAAATACAACAAATACAATGAGAATCAACATCAAGAACACCCCTACGCAATATAAAGTCTTGGGCCCTAGGTACCTCATACCTCTGTATAATGCAACCATAGAAAAATTTATTCTCATACACGATCCACTAGTAGGAAATATACCAATAACCTAGTCGTCCACAATCATAATCCAAATAGTTTATTTAGATTTCTCATTATCCAAATTCTTGGTGAAACAGGGACAAAACACATCCCTTCCACAAGCCGTACAAGCACACATTCACCCCACAAAGGTACCAGGGATTCCCCCTTTGTGCTTGAACAATTCCAGCATGCAACACATATCCATTTTCATGTAAAACACCACTTCTGGTCACATACACCCATTACAATATCTATCACAATTTATACCACTTAAAACATGGAACAAACACTTTGATTTTTAATGAAACAATTTCTCAAAATCCCGCATTTTTTTGCACACAAAAAACCCTTAAGAACACCACTTTTACACTATGTGCACAATTGTAAGTTATAAAAATAGTAAAGCCAGCCCAATACATTTAAATAAAAACAAAAAATTAATTTTATGGCAGCCGCACGTTAAACATGAAGTGATAACTCTATAAAACATCCATTTTCACACAAAAGTTCAACCAAAACATTACTTTCTTTTAAAACACCTTCAAAAACCATTTTTAAAACTACATCCAATGGGGATAAACATTCAAAACCGTATTTTTTTCCCAATTAAAGATCTGTAAAAACAACTAAGTGTTTATCAGGAATCCCTTAATGAACCAAAAAATGATTTAAATGAAAACCCCCAACTTCGGCAAAAATTGGCACGTAAAATTTATTTGCATTATAATTGCCAATAAAACCAATTTTTTCAGCCACATTGAAATTCAATATACATGAAAATACCATAAACACATTATCTAGGTCACAAATAATGCATGAAAATTGGAACCACTTACCAGATCATAGGAAACACTTGAATCAAAGTGCGAAAACCATGTCGCACCCCGGCCACACCAAAAGGGACTTAGATCAAACCTAAAACCACACTAATTGACCATAAAACCCCAATGTTAATCGCTAGGTTAGAAACCCTACCCCCTAGTCAATTGGTGATTCAAATAAATTTATATAAACTTCATGTAAAATGGAGGAACTAAGGAAGAGAGACAATTACTTGAGATTCATTGAGGTTTCTCCACCAAACCCCCTTCAAAATGGGGTTCCAAAAAGGTTTGAGAAACATGGAGGGAATCCATGGATTTTAGGTTCTAAGAGGAGTATTATTTGTCAAATTAAGATCTAGAATGGAGGAAAATTGTATGAATTAAGATATTTATGAATGAAAGAACTTACCTCCTCAAATCTGGGTGATTTGAGACATCCTATGCATTTTTGCACTACATAGCGATGAATACGAGCTCCAAAGTGGGAGGGAGGATTCTGGGCATACGGATGTGTTCCAAGGACTTTTTTGAGACTTTGAATCAATTAATAAAACATAAAACTTAATCTATTATTAACTAAAAAAATTTACTTTTTAAAACTGGAAAATGGCATCCGGGCAGGCAAAATCACTTAAATAAAAACCCAATTACACCATGGTCATAGATTTTTAAAGGCTCCCAATTGCCATGGTGGTTATAATAGGTCATGGAAGGCCATGTAGTAAGGGTTATGGATGGAAAATGTTGAAAAATTAATGAGTGATAAAATTACAAAATTTATTTTTAAATCTTGAATTGAACTCACGGTTTGGCTCGATTAATGAAAAGTCACCCATTCCTCCATAAAAGCCCTGGAAACCCAAAAACAATGTATGAATGGGAATAAAATGGAAAATAAGTTCAAAATATGTCATTTATGTGACACATAAAATATTTTACAAAAAAGTATAAACATATAAATAATATAATTATTCGTCCATAATAATAATATAATTGTAAAAGAATAACTTTCTTGACCATACTATCACATAGATTATTTTTGTTCATATTGGGGAAATTTTAACAATCTGCATGAATAATTCAAAAAATTTAAATCATCAGTGATTATAGAAATATAACAACATTACTTATTAGAAATTATTTAGTAAATAATATTTTTTTAGTTTAAAAATGGAATGGTAAATATATAATTTTCATTATTGTACCTCATTTTTTTTAGCAATTACAAAAAAAAGTGTTTCACCACGGTGATATTATTCAATAATAATTAAAATAATTCAAAAATGAAATTATAAAAACATAAAAACAAAAAAAATGTACATTAAAGTTCCTAGAATTATCTCATAATTTTGAAATATTAATATTCAAAAAATAATTGACACTGCCATTACCAAAGTAATGTAATGCAATAAATGTTAACTAATATCTTTTTATTGTGAAATAGAAATATGTTACATAATTAAAAAAAATTACATACGGGGATTAAAAATGAGAGATATATATCTTTGAATATGGTTGAAAAATTTGTGATTAAGATATATATATATTTTTATATATCTTCTTATAGCCCATGTGACTAAGTTGGATAAAAGATATGTGTCTTTGCACCTCATGATTTTCATTATTCACATATAATATGTTTTCAACACATGTTTCAATATTTTGTAAATAGTTCCCTCATAAATTTTTATGAAAATATTATTCATGTTATCTAATGTAAATAAAAATCATATTTATAAATCCAATCAAACATTGTTTCATGGGATATACATTTTTTGTTCGATTTCTTCATTATATTTGTATTGTATCATTTTGTAGAAAACATAACTAGTTCACTATAACTATTCCAAAAAATAACTCATTTATGTATCCAAATATAGTGGAGTCAAACAAAAAGAAGTGGGGGTCTAAGGTAGTTCCATGGAGATATTTCCCCCTCCCCTAAATAGAGTGTGCTGTAATGGAAAAAATAACTATGTATCATAAAGAAATAATAAACATCAAAATGCATATGATAAATCAAGAAACCCAAATAGTAATTAGATAAATTATAGATGATGTAAAATTGTAAAAGGATTATATCCCATATATCAGGACTAAAATAAAAAATTATAGAATAAATGTGTAACTTAATGTACAATACAATCAACTAAATCCTTGAGCCTCTTCCCTAAACTAGTATCCAGTGTAGCTCGAGCAGCTCAACTCGATCATAATTATCATACCATATCTCATCCTAAAAATTATTATGATATTATTGAATTATACATGGTTAACCAATATCCATGTCTCTTAGAGTAGTATTTGAATATATAACATCGTGGGGAACCCAAAACCATGTATTTTACATACCCTGAACAAACAATGTATGTGTATGTTACATTTTCAATTGAAATAAATAAATAAAAGTTAAAAAATGAACTAACATAATAGATACTATGTGTAGTGTTAGGTTATCATTATTCCTACACAAGGACTATAATAACCATAACCACTTACAGGTACCATTTCCTACCCATGTACTAATAAAAGACATTGATCCTCAGTACCTGAACTAGATTGACCATACATGATTTAGCTACTATAGAGGTGTATATGAACATGTAATGATACCATTACCACCATATAATACTATATAATAGGGTTTAATATTGGTTTCCTTCAATGTCATGCTCAAATGGGAGACCAAACACATAATTTTTATGTCAACAACCAGATAAAATAAATCACAATTCAAGTTTTTGGTCAAACGGTACTCTTAACTAAATTTTTGGGGTACTTTTTTATTTGGTATCCCACATAAAAATATTATGAATTATCCTCCATGAATGTTACAAATACCGTTTCTTATTTTCTATCTCATAATAATATCCCTTAATGTATTCCCACACATGCTTCTCTACTAATCCAAAATTATCCGTTCATGGAACATGGCACCCTATAATGGAGGCCTAACAACATTGATAATTTAAATAATAAATATAATATATAATTCAATGATTTTTTTATTATTTAAATATCTTGGATTCTAAAATTTATTGTTTATTAAATATTACCATAAATAGTCCTACTTATATGGAGATTATGTAAAAATAAGATACCTACACATGATCAGTTTAAATGAATAGGGAAACACAGGTTGTCAACATGATATCATTTTTTGAGGGATAATGGGAATCTAAATAACCTATTCATGTGTGGTTTATTTTCCAAATAACTCTAGATATATATATGTAATATTTTCAGTATCAACAATAACATTCGTTTCCAGAAAGAGGACTTCTTGGCTTCAAAGATTCAATCTATGCTGATTGATCAGATACAACACCTTCTCTTTCCAATAGTGGTCTCTATTATGGCTTGAATTTTTATTGAGAGGTATTAAAGGGTATTTGAAAATCAAACACCCACAATTCATGAATGTGTTCTTCATTTACAGATGGAGTAATACGGTTATTCAAATGTGAATATGAGATTCATTCGTAACCTTACAGATGAATTTCACATTCATAAAATGATGGGGGTCTCAATAGGGAAAAAAATCCATTGGTTCTCAAGTACATTATTTGGATACGGATGATCACCACATGGATAATGGTAAATGTTGATATAGAATCCTCTTTCAGGATAGGTCCCTCCGAATTTGGAGGTTTCTTATGAACAGATCGTGGATTTTTAAATAATTTCATTTATGATTAAATTATAATTGGAGCATATTATGAAGTGTAGTTACGGTTAATGATATATGAAATAAAACAGGTTGTCTAATAGAGATGGTCTTCACCATGGACGGATTTAGTATATGAAATTTATGTTGTGGATCTGAATATGTCAACATGGAAGGGTCCTTATATTAACATTCCATATTGGATTGACTATATTTATCATTTGAATAATTTTAATTTCAATGTTTCACTTGGTTATAGAAAATCCAGTCTTGTAGAGGATACTTTATTAATGTAATGAATCGTTGAAACAAGCACAATGTGAGATTTTAGGACCCCTTATTATTGTAAATCTTATGTCGGTGTGGAAATTCTTGGAGTTACCTACTCCAATATTTTTAAATACACATTTAATGCATCATATTTATTAATTATTATATTAGATAAACTTTTAGGGCCATCATTAGGTGGATCCTGGATCATCTTGGTAAATACTGACAAGATTATTATTTAATATTATCCACCGATATCCATGAATACGAATCTTCTTTACATAATATTTCAAAAATGATTGATCTTAGGTATCCATATCCTCTAAATTCTGAAAAAAAATTAATTTCTGTAAAATGGACGAGTATTAATTATCTTTAGTGTATCATTTCATAATATTAATTACTGTAATAAAGTCCTAAAGGTGAAATGGTAGGATCCTATGAATAGAGAACAACATAAAAACTTGTGGAATATATGGAATCCATTAGAGATATGAGGTCTAGATTTAAATAATTATTTATTAAAATATAGATAAAAAGAATGACCCTCCCCCATTGAATCACGTAACAATGTCCTAAATTACAACATCATATACAAGTTATATCACACCAATATCACATTTGGATCAATAGGTGGATCACATGAAACAACATCTGGAATCCATAAAAAAACCATCATATATCAATGATCCCATAAATTCATTCCCTGAAACATATCACTGAATATCTAGAAACCTAATAATTAAATAATCTAAATAATATGAACAAGGTAGATGTTGACAATTTTATTAATCCAATAACCAATATCTAGATCCCCTAAGGAACACATCATCAGTATAGGATCAATGGTGAAAGATAGTACCGTCACTACTATTTCCAAATCCCACCCTATTTCTAAGGTTACATGTCACAACAGAACTAACTTGGTCCCTTTAGGTATCATTGAATTCTAGTTTTACTCTATGTCTAGAAACAATTGAGAGACGGGCATAAACCAATTCACATTCCCAGGAATCCTACGTCGGTCAAAAAACATGACTCTTCCTCTAGTCTCCACAGGCTCTAACCAGATAAGTAGAAATGTTCTAGTAGAGGATGAAAACTAGCTCCCTAATCATATCAATGATTTCATGTGATTTATGGAATTTATCATACAATAACTCCTATGTCATGGACCTTAGACACCATCATTCTTTATCAAGGGTCACTATATCACTCATCGCTATGCCTATATCCCATATTTTTCTAAACAAAGTGAATTCATACTATTATTGGTTTTCTAATAACTAAAGGCTCTAGATTAAATTTTTATTCTTGACCATCTATGAATTTTTTTTTTGCTGGTATTGGAGGGTACGTTCGGGCCCTCAACACTCTGCACAATTTACGAATAACCATTACTTTTTTTAAACTATATAATAATTTTTAAACAGACCCACCTATGAATTTGGGTTTTTTACAAACACTAAATTTTAAAATATAAATTCACAATTCCAAGTGGTATATTTATAAGGACCACGAACATTAAATATAAGAAAAACATTTTTACAGAATGTCAGCATCTACCGTTAATTCTCACCAACCCATTAAACCATTATCTTAAATAATTTCATCCTTTACTCAAATATAAACCACTAAACTAATTATTTATATTATAATTATAATTATTTAATTGAAAAAAACAATATAAACCAACATTGATATTTCAATTTATATAGTCATAATTTCATAGAAGATCACTGGTTAGCCTCTCCCCACCAGAAAATCAACCAACCAATCACTAATTTTTTGTATTTTAATCCCATATTCAAATAGGAGAAATCCATCATCATTAATAGAAAAATTACATAATTTAAATAAATATAATCTCCAAAATATTTAAAAAATATTTATTCAGATAATTCTAAATGATGCTCTATATGGTGATGTGTAGATGTCATCTCGAGATTCCCTTCTAAAAAATCCACACAAAAGCCCCATGAAAATTGAACATTGTAAAATGATCTTGGGGAATCTAAATCAATCATCTAAACAAATGAAAATAATTAGTATATGTGAGTAGGGGATCCATTGGGGCTATAAATAAAGTATAATTACCTATAATAACCAATGAATTTCAAATTATCAACTAAAAATCATGGGGATACCATGTTGGATGGAGGTGGTGAACCTCCCACCATGTGTGTTAGGGGAGGAAGGATACCTAGGGATTATCCTCTCGGTACCCATTGGGGATAATGTAAAAAAACTTTTAATTGTCCCAATGATTTAAAAAAATGGTTTTCCAATACTTTCTACAACTATGTTGATGTAACTAGCTTAATTTCCTTATAGAACACATTTTTACCACATTATTTCTTAATTACTACAGTAAACCATACCGTTGACTCTACAAACTAAATGAAATACTCACTATATGTCCTATGGAACCTCTAATTAATTCTATAATGTTTCCTCTAACTAGGCATGAATTCCATGTTAAATGGAGTTAAATGGTATCTTCATAGAGGGCTTGGGTGTCACAAAATTCCTCTTAAACAATGAACAAGAAACTAGGATTCTTAAGTTGAATCCAAGAAAATAATCAAAACCTAAACCAACTCCTCTACGGCCCACATGGGAACTTATGAAACCGTCTAAGAATCAACCCAACTAAAAAAAATCAAATTTTGAAATCCTAACTCTCTAAAATATATTCCACATATCTAATAAAATTTTTAAACATATGATAATTGAATGAAAATTTTCTTATGGAACATAAAATTCACACAAAACCATGGGGTATAAATAAACCCTGTAAAATCACATCATCCTTGATTTATCATATTCTATATCCAATCGATCATAGTTACCTATCATAGACATAAATTTCTTATTATATAATTATTATCTATTATATAATTTTCAATTCTCTTTAAAGGAACAAAATACAACATAAGTTACTAACCCCCCCCCCCATATGAAAGAAAACACAGAACTATTATCCCAAATCAAAGGATAAACATCTTCATTCCCATCTGTCACAGAACATGATCATCTATTTATCGCATTTATCACACGACCGATGAAGCCCCCACAAATTGAATTATCCTATTATGCGATATTCAAAATAGTGATTCCCGCCCACCATTATAATTTCATACCAAAACACAAAAAAGTTGAATTATACTTGAAAAACTATTTATAAATTCTCAAAACAAGTCTCTTTTGTGAAAAATGATGTTTATTAGGTGGTTTCAGACTCCCTACATCCAATTCCACATGGGAATGAACACTGGAAAGCATTTGTTCAACCTATATAATAATACTTGGCTCTATCCACTGATCTGTTACCACATTCATGATCCAAATTCATTATACACTAGAGAAATTCCATGATTATATGAACATGCCTAATGATTTTTGAACTGACCTAGTGTAAAATACCTCTATTGGTATTTCAACCAATGGAAATATTGATTGGTCTATCTCCCACAAAGAATAGAAAACAACCAAATAAATTCCGATATCATATAAAAATAATCTTTTCCCAAATTAAAATTAACTAACACTATCTAATGGAAAAAAAATCATAACATGTATTTACTATAAAATATAGATGATTCTACATCCATGTTCCCAATGGAATCAACATTATATAACGACCTTCCAATGAATTGTCTGAATAAACTAAAAATAATTCTACCATAAGGGTCTTACCTTCTAATCACTAATCATGAACCATATATTTCCTCACTTAATGACTTTTCATGAAATTACAACTCAAACATGTGCACCCATCATATAACATCGATTACCACCATTCACAGATAATGAGAATGTTCTCCTCAACACCTACTTAAATCCAAATAATGTGAGGGTCGCACCATCAGTGGAGTTTAGAGGATCCACTCCATTTTAAATCACCCATACCACTACCCATGTACAAGTATAATAGGTTTAAAAATCACATCTGTGTTAATATTCCTAATCCAAACACACTTTAGTGTCAACACCATAACAAAACATCACTCACAATGGTTGTGACACCACACATGATCCAATTATGAACACATATATAAATTAAAGGGACAATTTTCCTTAAAAAATATAGTCCACAATGAACACAAGTGTTTTATCAATACCCATTGCTCCTTATCTATCACCCAATCACTAAAATATCTATATTTTAGTGAAACCACATATAACCATCACTAAACAAAAAAACCCTCAAACTACAATTGGAATACTCTCCCACACACCCCAACAATAGAACCCAACCTATGCTCTTGATTTATACATTGATAAAAATGATTATGCAATAAATCAACTGAATGTCCCTCATGAATTGTCAGTTAATTCACCCAATGAAATATTTAGTAGCCACTGGACACTATACTAGTCATGAGTTCCCATATATATCTCACCATGTGTCTATAGACCACCAAAATTTAACTAGTCAAAGAATCACATTGATCCCACCCATAGAACCATTCTAAAGAAACTAGTCAATGTATTTTTCATAAAAATATCTCTTGAAATTTCCATTCCAATGTCAAAATGTGGTAGCACATAACGTGAAATGATGTTGTCCCCAAAAACATACCTACACTATCTTTTTTATGGTTACTTCTAACCTTGGATAACCAAACTCAATGGATACCCTCAATCATACCTATCACCAAATCATTAAAATATTATGTCACCAAGAATGGTGTCTAGGTATTCCCACTAAGCCCAAAATTATATCACATAATTCCATAACTCATGGTTCCATACCACCATGAATTTGTTTTTATTTTTTAATATACATCACTCTCTAGATATGTGAGAAAAAATGCCTATCAATCAAATAATCACTCAGGGGAACGCATGTGGCATCAAATTCATCTCGTCTCTACAATTAAAATTGCTCGAGATAACTCGGTACTATATAGTGTTGTTCATGAATGAGACAGAAAACTCAGGACTCACTACACCATCTCGTCACTACATGATGTTATGTATGATATATAGTACAAGCACCTCATTATCAATCAAAAAACTACTAGTTAACTGATTCTCACCAAGAATATGAACACATGACTACTCTTTTAAGAATGTATAATCATCCAGTTCCAGGATTACAAAACAACATCATCCAATATAATTTTTACCAAATGAACCTCTATATGTTGGTTTGGTTTAATAGAAAATCATTCAAATCTATATCCGATATTTTTTTTATAGTTTATTATTTTCACTTTAAATAACTGAACTCGAATAATAGCATCCCACATGGAATTTAAAAATATTTATCCATTTTTCATTCCATCCTACTGAAATGACTTTATAGACCTTCCTCTATGGGACTTAAATGATTTCATAAAAATCCCTCACACCATATATCCACATAACATATCTTTTTATGGTAATATAACTACATGATGTCCAAATTTAGAATAATACCACCATGTATTTGGAATGGAAAACTCCATATGAGATGATTTATCACTTTTATAAATTGATCCTATGTTGTTAGTTAAATAAGATACTATATGGCCTATATTTCATATGAATATATGATTTCTAATATGATTCGTGAGATTCCTCTTGTATCAAAATTTCAGGAGAAAAAATCATTTCACTGGTCTCGTTCAAACAATGAATGGAAAATAAACTGATAATAATAAATGAACCAAAAAAATCCCATGTTAGAAGGTTATGATAAATTTATATTCAATCATAAAATACTAATCATAAATATAAATCACATCACCAGTAATCTAGACATCATATCATGTCTTGTGATCTGAATGAAAATGTCTTATATCCAACACATGAAACTATGCATTCATAACATTATGGTATTGAAAATACAAAATATTATGTAGATAAAATAGCCCTGATGCTACATTATAACATCGTGGTCCATAGGCCAATCAACTAGTGCCTCGTGTTGTTTTTTCACAACTCCGCAAGTGCCTCTCCAATTATTCATGAGGATTTATACATTAATTTGTGTTCTAAGGTAGTTACATGGCTACACAATATCCCATAATCAGACTGTATATTAATAGATACAATTACCAAGTATCATATATAAACAAAATGATAACTAAATTGAACTAAATTATATAAGTTGAAATTGGTTAAAAGTACAATCATACATGGAAAATCACCCATTGAGAAGTTCAAAAAAATGATGGATAAAAAAAATTATTGAAAAGTATTAGTGTCTCAACTACATCAATTCACCTCACTTTAACCTTAGTATTCAAACCTTGTTGAGATTCTCTAATCAATATTGAACATCATAACATGTCTCTAACAAAAATGTTAATTTGAAAATTGAGAGGTATGCATAGGTATAAAAATAGAACAGTCTCTTGAGCTAATTCTGGGTACATAAATCCACATGGCACCACTAATCGTGTCATATACATATATGGTAAATGTATTTTATTTAAATGTGACATGACCAAAAAAATCATTCGAAAAATAAATAACCCCAATAATACACACATCATCAATTGAAGATGTGTACCTTATAATGCGACAATGAATAAACCATCCATAATATATTAATGGGACCAATACATCACATGGATCCAATAATTGGTGTCGATCCACAGTATTTTTACCCTAATCTACCATACATGTGTTGTCCACTGTTGGTTTGTCTCTATGAATATCATGATATATTTTCAACCATATAAATATTTGAATATATGGTGTAATTAATGAATCAATAATGGCCAGACACAATCATAGAGACATGTCATCATGAAAAACACAACATCTAGATCCCAGTAATCATTGGAATCTCAATAAAATATAATTATAAAGGATGAATTAAATCCGATTTTTTGGATTCATAGGAAATCACAAACCCTGGATAATATCAATGTAATCATTCTAATTCTCTGTATCACATGATTCATATGCATCCCTACATGGAACACATAACATCATAAGGAAAAAAATGTTTAATCATAGGGACGAACATGGAATCTAATTATAAAAATATTGATTATAATATATTCCACAATCATCAATGGATTGATCCTAGACACAAAAAAATACCTAAGAATAGTTGTGTCCTTGAAATCCCATATAGACCTAATTTAGAATACATACATCTCATGAATTTTTAAATGGTGAAAAATTTTGATTCTCGGAATAACATTTAGGAACCTCATACAATTTCATCATGTCCATGTTTTATCACATAGTTAAAACACAAGGATCAAAATTTGTATCATCGTTAGAACCTATGTGATCTCCCAAAGAACCAACGCATCTCATCAATACCATAGGTTGGTCCCCATGATAAAATAATGGGAATTGATATTTAAAGCAATAATACATAATTAAAACCATTATAAAAATATTGAGGACTATTTAATTCCTAGACCTGTCACCTCCATCCAAATCCCCTCAAAAACATGTCATTAGCATGGGTTGTTTTGTGTCAGATGGTAGGATTTCTAACTTTTATAAATACTACAATATCCCTATGGTAATAAATGACAAGGTAACTTAATAGGGTCTCCATGGATACCTATATTTCCTAAATGGTCACCTATTATAATCACAATAGTGATACAACCTAAATTGAATCCACATTCTCTTGCATCAAAGGATAGCCTATGTAGCTAACCCATCCACGAGTCTCTATTGGGTGGAACCACCCATTTTGTGACATCCAGAAGGGGTAGAAAACTATACCCACATCCATATAAATGACCCCAAAATCTATATAACACCTCTCAAGGAATAAACCTTCATATATTAATCTTGATTCATTAACCATTCCTATTTAGGGGTCACTAGGTCACCCTTTACATGGCCAATTTTCCTTATTATTTTCAATTTAGTTATTTCACACCTGTCATGGGGTTATTTTATCCCCAGAATCAAGATTAAATTTATATTCCCATCCATATTGATTTGATAGGTCTATCTAGTACATGTGGTTCCATCAGGGTCCTCAACACCTTGGGTAATTCAATCGTATGATTTATAATTTTTCAACTTAAAAAAATCATTATGAGAATCACTCCCTATTATTGTAGACACACACTTATCAAATGACATAACTAAATGTAAAATTCCAAGGAGAAGATTCATAAGGACCATATTCCATAAACATCAACTAAAACACATATTAATTTCATTGGACTACTCATACAAAGGCATCTTATACCCACATGGAAATCATACAAAACACCAGAGTACTAATATGAAATAAAAACCACTAAATTAAATAATTATAAAAAAATAATAATTAACTAATTATATTAAAATTTTAAATTGAATTATAAATATAAATTTATGTTGGTATAAATGCATTGTAGCTCACTGATTGTCCTTATCTCACCTAAAACATGAATATCTTCTAATCAATGACCCAGAGTGTACTCCCAACATTAACCATAAAATATATAAGGAATATTAATTGGAAAAAATAAGTAATTTAATTTTAATAAATTGTGAAAATATTCCAAAAATAATAACATATTTGTACCTCAATTAAATTGAACATGAAAATGTGTGGTCGCCATCTGGCGATAACCTCCCTGGAAGAATCATGATATCCCCTTGATGATAAGTAATTTTCATCATGTTTTACTAAAATTAACATCAACACACAATTAATGATAAAACCAAATCAATGTATATGGGTGGAGGATATTCATGGGAGATAAAAAAAGGGCACATACCATGAATTATTGAGAAAATAAATTGAAATGTTCCCCAAATCAATGATATAGAATCAATGATGGGTAAAGTCCTGAAATCGTGCATATAATGAAAATGAATGAAGGGGGGAGGGGTTCCCCTCTTGAATCCTGTAGGGAAAATAAAATTTTAAAACAACAATTTAATAATACAGAATAGTTTTTTCCAATGTTGTTCCAAACCCAAAAACAATAGTGCTAATCGTACTTCCTCAAGCCCTTCACCAAAAATTTTTGGATGCACAATATACCAAACACTACATTAAACTATGTTATTGTCTGTATAACCCCTAAAAACACTAAGATTATTTAATATATAACCATCATTTTTTTCTATTAAACATTCACTCAAGTCATTCTCAGAAAGAATTAAACTAAAAAAACTATAATGGTCATGGTTTCTCTTAATTCACCTTAAAATATGTTCCTCTATGCACACTCCATATAAATAATCATCCAAAATTACTAAAACCTAACCTGAATCAACTGAGTCCTACCTAGGAACCCAATCTACCTTCTTATAAATTTCCCATGACATAAAACATAACCTTAATATTTAGTAAATCTCTGTTGTTTCTTCAAAATGACTAATAAATATTTATGTGATATAGTAATTGAAAAATAAATTTGTTCTTGAATGTAAAATGAAAATATGGAAATGTTGCTATACAACCTATTTTCAAATGAAATATTTATCGCCCTCTTTATGATGTTCATTTCAATAATAATAATTTTTAAACATTAATATGTATTTCAATATAATGTCAAAAAAAATTTCACCCAAACAAAATTAAATATAGAAAACAAGTATATATATTAAAGGTTACAGTATTTTGATATCATATTATATGATTTTATAAAAATAATTTTTTGAAATTTCAAAATTGGTAATTATTTTTTAAAATTTATTCATAAAATCATGTTTTATTAAAATGTTATTAAATTAATTATCAATACT
This sequence comes from Viscum album, assembly GCA_963277665.1. Lineage (NCBI taxonomy): Eukaryota > Viridiplantae > Streptophyta > Magnoliopsida > Santalales > Viscaceae > Viscum > Viscum album. The sequence goes on along the minus strand of OY728120.1, from coordinate 1,160,455,443 downwards.
CATTTATATTTCACTTCAATTTTCCTCGTTAAATTTTATGAATCGTATAGCATAATATTTTATAAATTAACATTTAAATACCACTATGAAATATTCATTTTTTGGTTGTTTAAATTTTTCTATAGACGGATATAACCTGAATAGTCAGTTTATGTGATTCCATTTATAAGTGACATGAAACCAATTTTAGTCATTAGGTTTTGATGATATGATGAATGAATGATATATTATGGAACTGAAATATTAGTTTTCAGATGGTTGGATTCATATAAAAGCTATGAGTTCATTGTTTATGTATTAAAAACTAATTATATACTTATGGAAAATAGGTTTTCAAAACCTATGTCATTAATAGACCATTTTTTTCTCATTTTATATTAATCTAACTATTTAATGACATGTTGATTAATTTCACCATTATTATATGTCGTAATTCCTACAATTCTTATTCATCCATTCCAGAGGTTATAAATATGAGTATAACCCAGGATAATTCTTTGAGAGTGTCTTTTGTGGATCATCCATAGGAAAATATTCCCAATATATTAAAAATAGATATATTATATTACTATTTCTCAGTGACAATAAAACCTATGTTATTGATATTATCGGATTATAGTGAGAATTATTTATTATTTTACTAATATGATAAAATTATTGATATTTTTATCATTGGTTATCTAACCACTGATCACTATGATTGTTTTATGGGAAAAAAAATTCACACCACCTAGATAGGGGGTTTTTGACACCTCAGTTAGCATCATCGAAATTTTTATCTACTTGTTTGATTATTTTAGACCTTTTAGGGATTAGAAAATGAAAACATTATGAAACACCAAAAGAAATGATTATTTAAAATAAAATAACTAGAATATATTTTACTGTATATTTTGTGTTTCTCCATGAAATTACATCTATGTATTGATACTAACATATGGTTTTATTATATTTTTTAATTGAGCCTAGGATTAATCACACTGAAAACAGATTATCGAGTATTAAATAAATATTCCCTCATTACATAATGAGTGTTCCTATGAATAGAAAAATAGGTAAATGCACATTGAGGATTTAATTTTTCTAAAAAAAGTATATTTATGATCTTTTAATAATAATATATTTAGTTATATATTTTGATAAAGGAGTTTTATTGTATTTAACCTAATAAACCATTGACCATAAAAACATTGATTCATGTTTAACTGAAAGAATAATTTTTGATTTCAAATGGTAATACAATTTTATGATGAGTTTTTCATGACATATATTTTGATAATTCACTTATATAGTTAATTTTTAATTACTCATGTTTTCTGATATTGGTTAGTAATGGATTAATCCATAGGGATCCCTGTTAATTGTTAATTCCATGGTGTTTTGAAATTATCTTTCCAAAAACAACATAGGACATGACTTATAATAATAAATACTATTATTATTTATAATTTTCTATGATAATTTATGATTAATAATCTGAACACATTTATGAATCAATACAATGGATAGTGTTGACAAATAGATTCATAGGGGTGTTCTGGTTAGGAAAATGTTAATTAAATGATGTTAAAATTTCCTTCATGTTAAAAATATGGGATGTGGTACCTTGGGTAATATACTGAAGTAATTGGATCTTTAATTATCTATGGTAATGTATAATGTATATAAATATAATAACATGGAAAATGAAGGCGTTCAGATAAAATAATCAAAGAAAATAAAGTTCATACTATGTCATCAGTAATAGTTCTATGTATAAAATTTTACAGGCCATGTCATTATTTAAGATAATGGATTAATATATGGTTAAAAAGGATGATAAAAACTATAAATTCTATTTACAATTGTAAAAAGGGATATCCTTTGGAGCCAAAACAATTGAAGTGGGTTGCAAAAATAATTTTCATTGTGGAACAAAATTATCCCAATACCGAAATGAGAGTATTATTTTCAAATCATGTTCAAAATAATCTATTTATCATAAAACATTTACTACAAATATATTTCTGTAAAAAACTTAATTAACAATGATTTATTAATATAATATTTTACTGGTACGATTATTGTATCGCATTACTATGTTTATGGGAATGAATTGGGTGAAAAAATAATTCTTCTATTAGTTAAAATTAATGTGATTTTGGAATTGAAATGGTTCTCCAAATAAAGAGGAAAAAAAATTACTAAGAATAAGGACATTTAATTCTCTATACCCTCACACCTTGAACTATTTCTGACAATGTTCTGCATCACATATCAGCTATATAATTAAATAAACTGACCAAATATTATCCGTCAAAAATATCAATATCAAAAATCAATATTTTTTATATACATTATAAATAACATTTTGGTCATGAGTTTTAGAGCGCTAGAAAAATATATAAAATAAAAAAAGTCCAAGTGTTTCACCAAAAAAATGCAATTTTTCACTTATTAGGAAGAAAATATTCAAAAATAACTACTCAACGCCTCCAATAAAATTATAAAAAAATATACTCTTCTATACAAATAGTGTGTAAAAAATTTAATCATATCTTGTGGAAATGAAATCATATGAATGGTTATAAAATATTACTATTAAGGGAAAATATATATTATTTTCTTTCATGAAATGTCTGTAGCATAGTTAATATGGCACTCAAATGTTTAATAAAATAATATCATAATACTAGACACATGAGTTTTAAATAAATCCATAGTTAAAAATATAAAAAATGGAAAAATAATCGAATTGATGGTGATGGAATCCTTAAGAGATAAATTTCATAACTTCAATGACATATCAAAATAAATATTCAAGTCATCCAAGCTACATCTAATTCATTATTATTCTCATCAATGTCCTAACCATGACATGATTCTTCCATGGGTAGGAATACAAAAAATGAGAAAAACATTTTTATAATGACAAAAACTGATTCATCGAGGATCTATATAATATTGATCCCCATACATCAGTTCTTCAGGTCCATATCACTCACTCTATGAATTATTTGAATGTCAATACATTGAATATTCATCATTCATTAGGAAATAATGAACATGAATATTGAGGAAATGACATTTGAAATTTTAATACATACCCCTTGTTAATTTAAGGGATAAAAATATCATATCCAACATATATAATTAATTTATATTTTTTAAAAACACCCAATAAACTTATTTTAGTAATTAATAATCACCCATATCAAAACAAATACTATGTATATTTTTTATCTTTACTCAATATAAAAATGAAATATCTTTTGGTATATGATTCCCTCATACTAACCATGTATAGAGAAACATTTTTATTATTATTTAAATAGTTTCCCTAATAAATCAAGGTATAGAATATAATTATATACCTTTTAATCAATGTAACTATATATAGAGTGTTCATAGAAAAAATGCATTGCATAGAAAATCATTCATAAAATTGAGATTGATTTGTTATTAAAATGGAAACTATTAAATATTTTTTATGGTAGGAAATAACATTACATAATAAATAGGATAAATAATATAAATGACATCACATGATTAATAATCATTTTGAAGCATTATATATATCAATGTATAATTATTAGTTTAAAACAGATATAAGGGGTTTATAAAATCACTTGAGAAATATAAAATATCCCTAATCATTTAAAATAATTATAGAAGAAATATATTAAAAAACTAGGGTAATAGTTATTGCTTCTGTAAAACATGAAAACAAAGAATGATGTATTCCTTAAAAAAATTTAAAGGTATAAGAGATATGTGTTCACATGGAAAAAAATTAAATGTGATTCTCTCCACAATTTGATGAAAAAGACCCATACAAAAAATTATAAAAAGATAATGAATAAATTTATTGAATATCAACACATATAAGATAAAATAAAATAATTATAACAACATTGATAAAGACATTAGAAAATTATTACAACGAATGATGTCATGGAAGAAAGGAAGGATCTAAAACAAAATCAAATGGTAGGATGTATTTCCTTATAAAGGGTAAATTTATAGAGAAGAGGGAAAATAAAATGTGAATAAGACAATTAAAACACCAATAATTAATAGGGTAGAATAAAATAGTTTCAGTGTTATATATAAATGAACATAAATTATCATTGTGAATTATCATTCAAATTAAATTTTTATTTGAAAATTATAATTCAAATAAATCTCTACCCTAATTTATAATGTATGAGTCAAACAATATGAGAGGAAGATCATTAAATAGACAGTAAAATATCACAAAAATGAATATAAATTATATTAAAATGTATACTACATGGAATACACTATAAAAAATAATTTTGGTATGATAAATAAAACATGCCTCATGTATTTGAAATTGATATAAAGAAACACTTAAAAATTATAAAAATTCATGTCAAATCCCATTGATGTATGTGATTATAAATAAAAAATTAAATACCATGATTAATGATAAGATTATGATAATTAATATTAAATTTTTATTGGATAATAAAATTAAAAAAATAAATTAGTGTTTTTAATAAGAAATATGTCTCAAGGGGAGAAAATTGAGACAGAAAATCCTTATAATATTTGTAAAAATCCACTAAAGTAGTTCAATAATCATTATAAAAAGATAACTGTATAAATAATATATTTCATAAATTTATTATAGTATATAATCATTATTAATATGCATTTATACATATTATTTACATTTATATGAGTAATTTATTAGTCATTTTTTGATATAATTAATATATGATTATGATTTTGAATGCTATTTATTTTGGAATAATATAATTATTAAAGAAGAATAATGATATTATTTGGATACATTTATTTGATCAATCAAACATGATGAATTTGATAAATATCACCACAATTAATTTGACTATATGAGTATTATGAATATATTATTTTCTAGTAGTGTTGTACTCTAGTAGGTTTGGAATTCAAAATTCTACTCTACATTCTATTTGAAAAATAACAAGATAACCAATAGTAATGAAATATTCTACATTAATAGTCTTTGTTCTAGGAATATGAATGAGAATATGTATTTATTCAAGAATATTAATTAAAATGAATGATGGAAATGAAAATTTTGGTGATAATGTTAAATGGTGAATTATTTAAATATGTAATATTGTTGATCTTGGTAAATATATGATTAATTTTTTTATTTTTTATATGACATAAGAAAATCCATATTAGTATTATCAAGTTATGTGATGAGGTAATATTGTGAAATTATTAGATAATTAATATTATATTTATAGCTCTAAATATGTGGTTATTCTAACTTCAAATAGGCATGAGAATGTACACGCATAACATTGAGGACCAATGAAGCTAGTAAATATCATGTATTAGTGAATTTAAATATAAATATAGGGTTTTTAATAGATTTATTTGGAATTTTAATGTACGATATTTCCAAAAAACACTCTAATAAAGGACTAGTTATAGATCTACCAGTTCATAAGATTAATTTATCTAATGTTTTTGATCCTTTGTAATTTGGAATGTACCATACGATTGTTTTCACATATATTCATGATGGTTTATTATCATATGATTTATAGTTAGTGAACATGTATGACAACCCTGCTTTATATTACAAACTTAAACTTGATTTATTACATAAAAAATCACTTGATTCAAAAGAATATTGAGAGGTTTAGTGTCTTTGGGGCTTATGATCATTACATGAAAACTTAAAACATGAAATAAAATATCTTTATTGAAAACTTCTTTTACATGCCCACTACATTCCTTCGTACTTAGCATTGCATGGGATAACCTGAGGACATGCATAAGAAAAGTGTGAGATATAAGGCCCAGTAAGGGAATACACATGGAATAACATGAGGAGTACAATACATGTTAGAAAATAGGCATATCAATAGAGTACAATAGAAAATGAACATAATGGAATGATATAGCATGATAATCATAACATGGAAATGTGGCAACAACACTTATCATGGAATTAGCATGAGCCAACGCTTATTACACATAGAGCATGAGTAAATCCTCATTGCACATAAATCACGAGTAAACCCAAGTTGAACTTGAATTATCATGATTCAACACTCATTTCACATGACGTATCATGATACTATACTTTACCCAATGCATTGGAGCGCTATAAGGGCGCACCCTTCTTAAACATCTCATTTCATGCATAAGTGTGCCATAAAGATCATAAAAAATGGATCCATAAAATAGAATCATTTATTCCATGATAAAGGAATTGGGAATTCATACATGAAACTTTATAATCAATAATTAAATGTGCATAATGTTCAATACCCTTGATGGAGAAATGAGCATGGTATCCACTATATAATGGCATTGGCTTAGAAAATCGGTGTGATTTCAGCAGCGTAACGACATGACATAAGAATTAATAAAATTTTTTATGAGATAGAAAGGGGTTACTCATCATATTTAAATTAAATGGAAATTATGGAGATCATATGGATACATTTCCCAACAATTGTAATGGAATTTTGATTTATGATACAAAAGTATTGCTTGAATGTAAAAGAGGAGAGAGAAGTTCCATTCGGAATTTCGGCATAGTAATGGGTGTACATGGGAGGAATTTAATGAGAGAGGAAGGGTCTCCCATCATTAAAACATAATGAGGGAAGTATTAGTGAGGTGAGAAACCATACCCCAACATTTATTATTTAAATTAAAAGGGAAAAGCAACTTAAAGAAAATTGGACAAAAAATTAGAAAGGAAGAAAAAACCCTTACTTGGAAGTGTGCTTCCAAAGGATAGTGAGAGGATTGTGAGAGGCGTATTTGGAGCTTGGGGCCCCTTGGGAGGATTATAGAGATAGTAGGGAAGAGGATTGAAGAACTAAAAAGGCTTTGAGAGGGGAGGAAGTGGGATCTTGGGTGGGTTTATATAGGAAAGGTGAGGGAATTCTTTATTATTTAGGTTCGGGACCACTTACATTAAATTAATCCAAACCACAAACCAACCCATGGTTTTTACCCATGGTTTTTGGAAAAGGGAAGGGGAAAAAATATTTTATAAGGCCAAAATCCGAACTTCTTAAAATATTAGGGTTTCTTATGTGGGGGTGAGTCACACTCCCAAGGAAATTAATTTAAAAAGGCAAGGTGTTAAATAAGTCTTGAGGGGTCCATTAATGCTTTGAAAAGTAAGTCAAACAAACCCAAAATGACATTATTTTAATGTTAAAGCATATATTGGCCGAACATAAATATTATTGTATTTTATTAGATCACTATTGGGTCATTATGATGTCATAAAACACATTATATATTTAAACGGTATTTAATTTTTATTCAAAAATTTGACTGTCTCGGAAGATTATGAAAAATTCACCGTTGAATAATTTCGACATCCTGATTCCAAAAATAACATTTATTTAATATAAATAATTTTATAAATATGTTAATTTTCAATTTTAAAATAAAAACCGACATTTATAAAAAATTCACGGGTTTTGACAAAATGGCTTTCAAACCGTAATAAAATTTATAATTGCATTCATACAATTACATGATCACTTATATATAATAAAATTGATAATAATAATAATAATATTTTATTAAAATATTATTTAATTCAAAAATCCTTTAATTTAATAAAATAGATTTCTTAATTAAATAATAACAACAAACACCATTTGTACTTTAAGAACTATTTACAATGTATCAATAATGACAAGAAATTATATTCATTATTATATAAAAATAATAATGCACATGATCATAGTACTACTTATTTGTTACATAACCTCTTAAAACAGCCGAATAAGACCTAAGGGTAAGGTGTGCGATGGTGACAGACTCTTGGGGTGGCTCGGATAACATCACTTGAGTGGTAATTTCAATCAACTTCCACATTTCCCGTAGACAGTCATGTTAGAGCTTGACATGATGAAGCTCATCTTGGGCTTGGTCAAGGGAAATTTCCAAAGATTCCACCTCTTTTCCGAGATCCGACAAATGGGCTTCGTACGGAGCAATTCTACTGGACGAGGCCATCACTTCTATTGTCGGAGTAATTTGGATTTATTAAACCCCTATATTTATACTATTCATGTGATCACTGTTCAACGACTATATTAGCAACGGTTAAAATTCTTAACATAAAACCAAGGATGTTGACCTTTTATATAAACAAAAAAAGACATTTAATTAGATCAATAGGTATTTCCATTAATGAAACATTGGGTCGTTACAATATCCCCCCCTTATGAAAATTCACCCTCGAAAGTTTCTTTTTCCCACACTAAAACAAATGTGGGTAACTCAACTTCATAATTTCCTCGGATTCCCATGTCGCTTCTTCAAACTTGTGGTTTCTCCACAACACCTTGACAAGGGGTATTGTCTTATTTTGTAGAACTTTTTCTCTACAATCTATGATCTTCACTGGTTGCTCCTAATAAGAAAGATCATCTTCCGATTGTACCACCTCAGAAGAGAGTACATGTGATGGGTCCGTTATGTACTTTCTTAAGAGGGATACATGAAAGACATAATTTACTTTGGCCATAGTACGTGGAAGTGCTAGTTGATAGGCCATATCCACGACACGATCAAGAATCTCAAAGGGGTCGATGTACCTTGGACTTAACTTCCCTTTGTTTCCGAACCTCATGACCTTATTCCACAGAGATATGCGTAGAAAAAGCATGTCTCCAACATTAATCTCAAGGTCTCATCGACGATTATCTACATAACTCTTTGGTCGACTCTGGGCTGCCTTGATATGCTTCTGAACGGTTTTCACCTTCTCCACCCTTTCTTCGACCATTTCTGGTCCAAGCAGCTTACGTTCACCGACCTCATCCCAACATGCCGGTGTTCTGCATCTTTTCCCATACAAGGCTTCATATGGTGCCATTTGGATGCTCGAGTGAAAACTATTGTTATAAGAGAACTCAACCAGAGGAAGACGTTGATCCCATCCTTCTTTAATGTCCATTGAGCATGTTATCAACATGTCCTCCAGTGTTTGGATAGTCCGCTCAGATTGGAAATCAGTTTGAGGATGATAGGCCGTACGGAAGTTCAGTTCAGTATTCAGAGCATGTTGAATACTCTTCCAAAACATAGAGGTGAATCTTGGATCTCGGTCAGACACAATAGATAGTGGTACTCCATGCATCCTTACCACTTCCCTGATATATATCTGTGCCAGTAGATCCAAAGAGAAATCCTCATGAATAGAAATGAAGTGTGCAGTCTTTGTAAGACGATCCACAACAACCCATATTGCATTGTTGCCTTTGGATGTCCTTAAAAGTCCGGTGACAATGTCCATGGTGATGTTTTCCCATTTCCATTCTGGTATGGGCAATGGTTGCATCATCCCCTTAGACTTCTTCCCCTCTGCCTTCACTTGCTGACACACCAGGAACATTGATGTATATTCAGAAATCTCCTTCTTCATATTATCCCACCAATAGTTTTCTTAGAGATCTCAATACATCTTTGTGCTCCCTGGGTGAATAGAGAAATTTGAACTATGTGCATCATCCAAAAGTTCCTTTTTCAGCTGTATACATTATGGAACATATAGTCTATTCCCAAACCGTAAAATTCCTTCTTCATTAACATTAAACTCCGAGGATTTCCCTTTCACAATAGCTCTAAATTTTTCTTGAATTCCCACATCATTCTTTTGAGCATCCTTTAACCTTTCCAAAAGAGACGGTTGAGAAATCATTTGTGAAAGGATTGATGATGTTCGCTTCTCTATGATTCCCATATCCATCTTCATCAAGTCTAAAAGGATTGGATCCTTCTCAATTCTCATCATTGATAGAATCGCTGGATCCTTTATACATAGGGAATCTTCCACCTTTTTCGCTTTCCCAGGGTGGTAATGGACTGAACAGTCATAATCCTTGATGAGTTATATCAATCTTCTCTGGCGCATATTAAGCTCTTTCTATGTGAATATGTATTTAAGAGTGTTGTGGTCAGTATATATCTCACATTTCTCTCCATAGAGAATATTCCGCCATATTTTCAAGGCAAAGATCACCGCCACCAACTCCCGATCATGAGTTGGATAGTTTTGCTCATGGATTTTCAACTGCCTTGAGGCATAGTATATAAATTTATCATTCTGCATCAGCACACATCCTAAGAAATTGTTCAAAGCATCACTGAAAACAACAAAAAGTTCCCCACTTGTGGGTAAAGTGAGCACGGACGCAGTGATAAGCCTCCTTTTCAACTCCTTGACGCTTTCTTCGCATTCATCACTCCAAGAAAACTTTACTCCTATTCGGGTTATCTTGGTAAGAGGGTTGGACAACCGTGAGAAATTCCTCACAAATCGTCGATAATATCCAGCTGACCCAAAGATGCTACGAATATCCGCTACCGATGTTGGCCTCGGCTATCCCTCAATTGCCTCTGTTTTAGAGGGATCCACAGATATCCCATTGCTCATGATGATATGGCCTAGGAATGAGACCTCCTTCAACCAAAACTCACACTTGTTTTACTTTTCATAGAGCTTCTCCTTGCACAAATTCTCTAGTATAGTTTTTAAATACTCCCCATGATCCTCCATGGTTTTGGAGTATATTAGAATGTCATCTATAAAGACTACCAAATATTTGTCAACGTAATATATAAAGACTCTATTCATCATGTCCATGAATATTGCTGGAGCATTAGTGAGTTTTAAAGGCATTAATTTGAATTCATAGTGCCCGTATCTTGTGCGAAAAGCAGTCTTGGGGATATCTTCCTTCTTCACCCTTACATGATAATATCCCAACCACAAGTCCACCTTGAAGAAGTATTGTACTCCACACAGCTGATCGAACAAGTCATCAATTCTTGGTATAGGATACTATTTCTTTATCGTGATTTTGTTGTGGTCACGATAATCAATGCAAAGCTGCATTGACCCATCCTTCTTCTTGACGAAGAAGACTCGTGCACCCCATGGTGAAACACTTGGGTGTATAAACCCATTATCCAGATTCTCCTGTACTTGTTTCTTCATCTCTTCAAGCTCTAAAACATCCATTCTATATAGATTCTTCGATATTGGTAGCTCTTTATGTATAAGTTCAATTAAGAACTCAACATCCCTTCTAGGAGGAAGACCATGTTGTTCCTCAGGAAACACTTCAGCGAATTCCCTCACAATAGGCATTTCACCAAGGATGGTTTCTTCCTTGTACTCAATAATCTATTCCATATACGCATACTCATAAGGCAGTAATATCTACACTTGAGATGATGGAGCTAAAAGAGATTCATCTTCCTCCTTACACTTGTAAAGAATCGAGGGTCGATTCTCCATATGTAGTGTGATTTACCTCTCCCGAAAATTTATGTTGGCTCTATATAAGGAAACCCAATCCATTCCAAGAATTGCATAAAATTCCACTAGAGGGAGTATGATGATGTTTTCCAGGAAATTAAATCCACATATTATAACAGGGGAGGACTTATATTCATTGGATGCAATGATTTCTTCATTTTTCGTACTTATCGACATCTTCGCTTCCATGATTTGTGGTGGTGCTGGGATTGTTATACTAAACATTCGAGTTATAATAGAATGCGAAGAACCTGAATCAAAAAGTTCGTTCACTCTTCTTGAATGAATAACCAGCGTACCTGTCACCACATCGTTGTCGGGGTTCACTTCGGAAGAAGTGATGGAAAAAGCTCTTCCTTGCTGCCTTGAAGGTTATTGGTCGCCTCCAAAAACCCTTGGATTAGGGCACTGATTTAAAAAATGACCCAGTTCATTGCATTTGTAGCATTGAACAACGTATTGAGGTTCGAACGGAGCATTCCTCTCCTCTGTCGCAGCCAAGGGTCTTTATTGCCGACAATTAACAGCTAGGTGCCCTTCTCTTCCACACCTGAAGCATTTTCTCGTCCCCTTAAGGAAATTTCCAGGGTGCTTCTTCCCTCACTTTTGGAAAGTGGGGTGCTGGATCATCTTAGCACCATTGGATTTATCCATTAGACCAATAGAATTGAAGTCCACCTTACGCTTCTGGTCCCCATGATACTCTTGTGATTCCCAGATCTCCATTTTGACCTTGAGGGCACATCGGAAAATTTACTCGTAGTTGTCGAAGTCACGGATCACTAATGCTTTCTGCAAGCTAGGCTTCATCCGACCAAAGAAGCGGTCAACCTTGCATTCGGGGGTAACGTCAAATATGGAAGCATATCGTGCAATACTTGTGATGTTTGCCTCGTACACTCCAACAGATTCTTCATCTTTTTTCCTGAGGGAAAGAAAGTCCCTTTCCATATTAAGGTGGAGGGTGCACGGAAAATATTTATCGAAAAACATCTTCCTGAAATCCTTCCATTCCAATGCCTCTATCTCCTCCTTAGACTTCACATTTTTTATAAACGTCCACCATTGATCATCTTCACCCTTCGTACGATAATCAGCAAGGAGAACCTTCTCTTGTTCAGAACATTGAAGGATGGAGAATATCTTTTCAATGGAGTCGATCCTTTATTCAGCGATCGTGAGATCGGATGATCCACTAAAAGTAGGAGACCATTGCCTCATGAAGCTCTTGATAGCGACTTGTTCTTTCTTAGGGGGGTGGGGGGGGGGGGGGTGAACGTTCCTTTTGACCACTGTATCTATTCAAAATTTGAGTTAACTGAGAGAGAAGTGTGACAATGTTCATGATTCCCGCTCCCATTGGATTTGGTATCTCATATGTATAGTCATCACACTGATCTTCACAACGGTTGATAGCCCGAGTCCCCCTTTTACAGACCATTGGATGGAATAAAAGGAAAGTTATGGGTAAAAAATAAAGGGTAATCCAAAGACAAAAGTTGATGACTTATAAATAAACGTTCATTTCCTTAACTCATGAGTCTATAGGCTTCAATCTATGCTTTTCATGGTCTACTTTTTAACATATATTCATAGCGGCATTTTTTTATTCCATTAATAAGGGTTCATAATAAGGTTTTGAATTTATCAAAATATATCCCCCGGGAGTGTCATAACCATGAGTGTAGCAAGGCCCGTTGTCGTGCACCATTTTCTGTTCGATTCTAGCTCAAAGCAGTGTTTTTGGGTTTTACCCGTATGATACAACTGTGCCAATGCCGCCTCTACCTGCTCGTATCCAGACAGGGTTGTATTTGTTTAATAAACCACTTACTCAGTACTTACCAAAACGTAGGGATGTTTTTATTATACTTATTCTTGTATCTAAGGCTTTACTAGGGTTTCCTAATCCCAAAAATAACTAAACATATCCTTTGATACAAACTATGACAACACTGCTTTTTATTACAAACTTAAAAATGATTTATTACCTAAAACATCACTTGATACAATAAGAATATCTATAGGTTTATGGTCTTTTGGGATTAGGATTATTAGATAAGAACCTAAAACATGAAATACAATATCTTTATTGAAAACTTCCTTTACATGAACACAACATACCTTCGTACTTAGCATTTCATGGGATAACCCGAGGACATGCATAAGAAAAGGGTGAGCTATAAAGCCCAGTAAGGTAGTACACATGGAATAACATGAGGAGTACAATACATGTTAGACAATAGGCATATCAATAGAGCACAAGAGAAATGAGCATGGTATCCACTACACAATGTCATTGTCTTAGAAAATCGGTTCAATTTCGGCAGCGTAACGACATGAAAAAAGAATTCATAAAAATGGTTGATGACAGAGAAAGGGGTTCCTCATCATTTTTACATGTAATTGATAGTAAGGAGTTCATATTGATACATTTCCCAACAATTGTAATGGAATTTATATTAATGATACAAATGTATTTCTTGAATGTAAAAGAGGAGATAAAAGTTCATTTCGGAATTTCGTCATAGTAACGGGTGTACATGTGAGGAATTTAATGAGAGATAAAGGGTCTACCATCATTAAAACATAAATATGCAAGTATGAGGGAGGTTATAAACTATACCCCAACATTTATAATTGAAATTAAAAGGGAAAAATAACTTAAATAAAATTGGACAAAAAATGAGAAAGGAAGAAAAAACCCTTACATCGAAGTGTGCTTCAAATGGCTAGAGATAGGCTTGTGAGAGGCCTCTTGGGAGCTTGGGGAACCTCGGGAGGATTATAGAGAGAGTAGGGAAGAGGTTGGAGGATCTCCAAAGGCTTTGAGTGTTGAGTAAGTGGGATCTTTTGTGGGTTTATATAGGAAAGGTGAGGGAATTCTTTGTTATTTAGGTTTGGGACCCCTTACATTAAATTAATCCAAACCACAAACCATCCCATAGTTTTTGCCCATGGTTTTTAGAAAATGGAAGAGGAAAACAATATTTTATAAGGCCAATGTCCTAACTTCTTATTATATTAGGGTTTCTTATGTGGAGGTCAGTCACACTACCATGGGAATTAATTTAAAAAGGCAAGGTGTTGAGTTAGTCTTGAGGGGTCCATTAATGCTTTGAAAAGTAAGTCAAACAAACCTAAAAATCACATTATTTTATTTCTAAAACATATATTTGACGAACATAAATATTATAGTATTTTTTTACATCACTATTGTGTCATTATGATGTCTTAAAACACATTATATATTTAAACGGTATTTAATTTTTACTCAAAAATTTGACAGTCTCAGAAAATTATGAAAAATTCACCGTTTGATAATTTCGACGTACTGATTCCAAAAATAAAATTTATTTTATGTAAATAATTTTCTAAATATGTTAATTTTCACTTTTAAAATAAAAACCTACATTTATAAAAAATTCACGGGTTTTGACAAAAATGGCTTTCAAACCTTAAGAAAAAGTATAATTGCATTCATACAATTACATGATCACTTATATATATTAAAATTGATAATAATAATAATAATATTTTATTAACATATTATTTAAATAAAAGATCCTTTAATTTAATAAAATAAATTTATTAAATAAATAATGTCTAAAAACACCATTTGTACTTTAAAAACTATTTACAATGTATCAATAATGACATGAAATTATATTCATTGTTATATGCAAAAAATAATTTACATGAACATAGTACTACTTATTTTTTACATAACCCCTTAAAATAGCCGCCTAAGGCCTAAGGATAAGGTGTGCGATGGTGAAAGTATCTTGGGGTGGCTCGGATAACATCGCTCGAGTGGTAATTTCAATCAACATCCACTTTTCACGTAGACGGTCACGTTCGATCTTGACATGATGAAGCTCAGCTTGGTCTTGATCAAGTGAAAAGCCCAAAGATGCCTCCTCTTTTTTGAGCTCTGAAAAATGGGCTTCGTACGGAGCAATTCTACTGGACGAGGCCATCAATTCTATTGTCTGAGTAAACTGGATTTGTTAAACCCCTATATTTATACTAATCATGTGATCACTGTTCAACGATTATATTATCAACGGTCAAAATTCTTAACATAAAACCAAGGAATTTGACATTTTATATAAACATAAATAGACATTTAATTATATCAAGAGATATTTCCATTAATGAAACTTTTGGTCATTAGAACATGGATTTATTATATCTTATTTATACTACAAGTATTTGGTGAATATACTAGGTAAATGTTTTAGTTGACGAATTTTCTACATATGAATGTGACTATTTTGTATAACAAAATTTGAAATAATTTTCTATTATTAAATTATTATAGCATAAGTTAACAATAACAAATATCTGCCAATGGTAACTTTTTATAGAGATCATGGTGGAAGAATTATTATCTATGAATTTTAAAAATTATTATAAATAGAATAATACCTAACATTTCATCCCATAAGACTCTAATGACAAATATTATAGATTAAAGAAGAAATATATTTATTCAAGAGATTATAAGAATGATGCTGGGTAAATAATGAATTTCAAACCATTTTTGTGCTGAATGTGTTAGTACATACATCAATACTATTAATCATATTTTAATAAGATATTTTTTTAGTAAATATCAATATGAGTTATCGATAGAACGAAATACAAAAATGATCATACATTAATTATTTGGGATTCAGTGTATTCAATTTGAATAATAAATATAATATATAACAGTGTTCTATAAAATAAATTGAATGTATATTTATTATTAATATATAACTAGTTTGTATTACAGAGTCTTTGCTAATAATACACGTGTTTTAAAAGAAACAATTCATTTTAATTTTTTTTTCGAATCAATCAATTTTTTTTCAAACAAACATAACATACATCTTCAAATATTATTTCAAAAAATTAATTTCAAACCATTTTGAAATTTTGTTCATTTGATAGAATGATTGGATAATTATTTTTAAACATTTTACATCATAAATAATTTTAATCCATTGTAGTAGAACATATTTTTACAAACACAATGAATTCGTTAATCCTTTGGAATTTTCTTATAAATAATATCATTGTTTATGAAGATCAATTAGTCATTAATCGAATTTTATTTAGAAATTATTTTGAAAATTGTGTATTCTTATCACACATTTAACCTATGACTCCTTATGTGGAATTATGTTAAGAAATTTTTATAGAATCTATTCAATATGAACTCATTAAAATTTAGAATAATTGTGTTTTTAATTTTGTCCAATGTCATAATTATTCACATATAATTGGTTTAAAATGATTTTTACATAATAATTATGTTGAAAATGGAATAATATATCGAAATATATCTAATTATTTTGAAAAATACTAAAATAAAAAAGAAGTCATAAAATTTTAAGAAACATATTCAACATTAGTTAGATCATGTTATCCATATAAATTTATATTATGCAACATTTTGAAACACAAAACTTATTCAATTGGATATTGAGTAGGATATACTTAGTTGATATATATAGGACGAGGGTTAAAGAGAAAAATTCGTAGTTTTTTCAAAAAAAATCTCTAGATCATTTATTCATACTTACTAAGTAACATTACAATCTTAAATAGCCCTCTTGAAAACATTTTGGTAAATTAAATAGATTTTTGTTTCAAAAAACTTGTTAAGGAAGATTAAGATACAAATAATTATAAAAACGGTATAAAAAACTCTATAATTCTTTAATTTAAAATCAATGATACTATATTTTGATCAATTGAAAGAATATCTCATTCATTCAGTTAAAAAACTTATGAAATATTTTTTTGAGATGAGCATGGTGGGTGAACTCACATTAATTATTGGTTTAAAAATTTCCCAAAAACTAAAATGATATTTTTATATCTCATCATAATTAAATTAAACATATTCTAAATATATTTTGGATATAACAACTCTAAATGTGTATGTACTCTTATTAGAACCAAAAATAATTTTGATCTTAGTAAATCCATGAAACTAGATGATCAAAAGAATTATTCATGAATGACTGTATGTCTGTTTATCTTACAACTAGTCATTCAGATTTTATGTTTTATTATGATTCTGTGTAACATTAAAATCTAATCCAAAAGTGTCTATTATTAAAAATGTAAAAAAATTCATTACCATAAGGGTATTATGGATCTAGGGTTATTTCATTCCTCTATAATGTTATATGAACATAATAGGTTTTCATATATTCACATTGGGGGATGTAAGGAGAATAGAAATATATATCTGAAACATTTTATTTTCATCGAAATTCTTCAGTTTCCTTATCTTGTATGAAACATAATTCTGTTACACATTCCATGAATGAAGTAAATTTTATGGGAGATATAAATTTGTGTGATCAAGTGTTGTGGACGCAACACAAAGACACTAATTTTGGATTTATTTTTGTTTAAAACTCCAATTTTATAAGAGAAACTATATGCGACTTCCTTTTGTAAAAACCTCATATCATCATTCATGATAAAATAACTCAGATATAATACAACAATTCATTCAGGATAAGACACAAAAAATAATAATTATATTTATAATTAATTATAATATATGAAAAACTAGCTGATATTTTAACAAAACACCATAATTCAAATAGATTGAAATACATTAAAAATATGGACGAAATTGTCAATAAAAATTGATCATTTAAATAATATACATTTTTTAAACATTATATATATAGTTATATAATAAATAATAATGTGGATTTTATAGTTTAATTTTTAAAAGAAATTTTTTCCAAGAAAATTTTTTCTCAATAAAAAATATCTTGTCTAGTTCAACAATTTTATGTTAGATTTTTTTTAAAATTTTATATAATAAATTTTTTGTAAATTATTACAGTTATAATATTTTAAACATATAATATTTTTATAATATTTTATAGAATAACTTTTTATTATTAAATTTTCAATAGAGTGTTTTTAATACATATTTGTAATTAAAATATTTAATTAATATGTTCCTTTATAGAATTTTTGTTTCACAATTTTCAATAAAAAGGTTCCATAAAATATTATACATATTTAAAAAAAAGTAAATTCATATTTTTTATTACAAAATTATACTTAAAAAATTTTCAATTAAATTTGTTTGTTACAAATAATTATATAAATTATTTTATATATTATTTGGAATATAATTCCCCTTCAAAATATTTAGTGGAAAATGTTTTCAATAAAATATTTTTTTACAAAATATAACATGAAAAAATTCTTATATGATTATAGTTAAAAATTATTACTAATAATTTTTTTAAAAATTGAATGATTTAGACTATTTTTGTCAGATAATATTAGTTAAAAATTTCCCTTACAAATTTTTACTTATAAATTATTTCACAGAAAAATTTTCTTAATAAAATTTCATAAAAAAAACCTTAAAAAATTTATTAATGATGAAAATTTTTTGATTGAAAATTTTTCAGAAAATGTTTCTCTTACTATGTATTTTATTTAAATTTATTTGTTTCATAAATTCCAAAAAGTCATTATTTCTAAATAATCAATTGAAATATTTTTTATAAATTCAACTGTAAAAGTAAAATTTTTATGTCTTATATTTATAGAAATATTTTTTGTATGATTTTAATGTAGTTTGTACATATTTTTTATTAAATTATAGATTTTGTAAAGTAAACTATTTTCCTGAGAAAACATATTTATCAAATATAATAAAATTGGATGTTTATATAAATATTGTTATAAAAATATGTGAGATGTTATATAAAATACTGGTTTTGATCTTAATCATTAGATATTGGAAAGATGAACCATCACTCTCTAAAGCATATATATATGGGGATGTATAATAACACATGAATCTTCCTCCTACAATTATTCTCAGATAACTTATTCTATTTCATCTGATCATTTTGTATTCATCTAATTCTCTATCAATATTTTGGGCCTCTTTAACTAATATTTCAAAACATATTTTAGTGAATGGGAGGTTGATTGAAAATGTTTGATTTGATAATTACAATTATTTACTAAAAATAGACATTAATATTCAATGTTATTAATCCATATATGTTTTGAATGAATTGTTTAATTTTAAATATTTTATGATAGTATGAAATTATTATTCATCAATTGATTTTTTTTGGAATATGATCGATTAAATGTTGTAAATTTTGATCTATTTGGTAATAATTTCAGGTTAAATATAATGAAAATGACAGAGTAAGTATAGATTATTTTTTATGTTTAGGAGAAAGTATTTACGTATATGATTGAAATGTTGTTAATAAAATTTGAAAAAGAAAAGAATGAAGATTATATATTTTCCTATATATAAGAAGTTTGAATCTTATTTTACATTAATATAGAATATATGTATTGTGGGAATTTTGATTCAAAATTTATTATTCCGAAGGATATGATATTTGGTTAATTTAATGATTAAAATATATTTGTGCACTATTTACATTTCAATAAGAGTAAATTTGATTTTGGGATGTTTGTTTTGTACATAATTTATACGAAGATGGAATTGTATTTAAATGTAATGTTTAGTTTTATAATCTAGTTTTTATCAACATTTTTTTAGTAATCCGTATTATTGTTATGAAAAGTAAAAATATTAAAACTATTATAAGAGATATTATATCTTGTATTATTGAAGATATTATTTTAAGATAAATTTAATTAATCATTATTCTAAAAAAATTCGTGTTGAAAATTCAATAAATGTTGCTTCAGATGAAAGTATTGGGTAACATTAATCCAATTTTTAAAAGAGTAATGATTTCTGGTAATATAATTATGTTTTATGAAATAATCATAAGAATATATCATTTCAATATTTCTTAATTTCAATATATAAAAAAATTAAAAGTATTTTGGTTGTCCAATATTTGTGTATGATAAATAAGTGAAGTTATATTTTAATTTAAATACATATAAAAATAATGGATAATAAGAAACTTAAAAAAGAAAATATTGAAAATGAGAAGAAAAAAAGATATCTACATATTCCCTTAAGTAAACATAATCTATTTTAGGAAATGTAAGAACTATTGTAAAATGGAAAGTATATAGTTCTCATTCTATGTAGGTTTATCATTCAAATATTATATAATTTTAGTCTATATATTTATTTATTAAACATTTGGATATGGTTAATTCAATTTCATTATATATGGTTATTGCTGAACATAAAGAATACAAAAAATGATATTTCCAAATTTATTTCTCCAAGTAAATTCCAAAAGATGAACCATTTAAATAATTAATCACAAATTTTGTACAATTTAAATAACAATTAAACCATGATGAATTATCATGATCACTGTTAGTTTACTTTTATATGAATTTGAGGAAGTTTGTTTTCTAAACTTTTTTGAAATGAAAAGACTAAAAGGAAAATAAAAAATATTCAATATCTAAAATTCTAGATTGATAATGTGATGATTATGTTTCTAATGTTCCAATGGATATTAATGATATTGAAGATTTCACTAAATTTTTAAATTATAATGAGGTAGATGAAATAATAGTTTTGGATCGTTATGATGATTATAGTAATCAATCTTTTTCTATGAAATCTAAAACCACTAGGCCTTTAATGTATTTACCTCAAATTACATAATCTTATTTTAATAATTCTCTACCTACCAATTCCTTTTAATTAATATGGAAGAAACATCACTATCTATATGAATCATTCAATGGTTTCATGATATCATTGATTTATATAGAAAATTCGGAACTAATTTATTTATATATAATATAATATTGATATTTTAAATAATTGAAATCCAGTTAAAAATATTAAAAAATTCCTTAATCTTAATGATTTTATATTTAAATATTTTAATGGATGATTCCATTCATATATAATTATGTAGAAAAATGTCAATTTATGGATGAATTTAAGTGAAAATGATATTAATTATAATTTTGATACTACTGGTAAATTTTGAGGAATAATAAAAACAACTTCCAAGGCTATAAGGACTATTCATAGAGGTGTTTCTGTTAATAGAAGATCCATTAATATTATATAATTTTTCATCCTAAGTCATGATAATGACTTTGTAAAAATCATAATTTTTTATGATTATTTGGAATTATTTTTTGAATTTTGACCAACGTAGCGAGAGTTTGAGGAGTTAATCTTGCTCAACATTCTAATGTATGATTTTAAGATGATTGAGTTTATTTTTTGATGAAATATATGCAATACATCAAGATTATCATAGAGTGGTGTCAAAATATATGGTTTTAAAAGATGAAATAATAATTTTTATGAAAAATACAATAGGATTACATTTCCAAAAGTATACATTGCAAGCATGATATCAAATCTATCCAATTCAGAAAAATATCAGTACGGTGTTATGAAGATGAAAATTATCATTAATGACATCACAATGAAATTATGATTTAATTTATATAATCTCTTGTGGAAATTTTATTTATAATATCATAAAATTAATTTCAGCGGTTTCATATTCATATATATATGTGTGAATATTTATTCATTAAAATTATTATTAATGGGTCATTCTAGTTTTTTGAGAGATATATATTTCTATTATTTTTAATTGATTTTTTATTTTCTAGCTTAAATTTTCGATTCATATGAAAATTCATTTCACTATCATTTCATGTAAACGTTAATTTCTATACAAAAAATAGTGGTGGATAATTTATTAAAATATTTTTGAAGATAATTTTGAGGAACTCGTGTACAAAAGTCAAGAAGGTATAAATTCTAAAATATAGGGGGAGAAATAAAAAAAATACAAATAAGGGGGAAAGAAACAAATTTGAAAATGGTAAAAAGTTAATATTTTTATGGTAAGGTAAGTATGACTCTTCATTGATATTTTTATATTTTAATTTTTAAATTTTTATATTTAAAAAATCATGAGACTATTAAGTCAAAAAAAAAATTAATGACATTCAAAATTGTTTTCGAAAATCACAATACATTTCAATAATGTAGATGTATTTCTATATTTTCTACTACCCTAGTTTCATGTATTTATTTTTATGAAATTTTATTTATATATTGAATATTATAAATTAATAATGAATAATAAATTCATGTATTTGGAAGATCTTATTCTAATGTTTAGATACACTATTTCATATAATTCTATATAGGTATTTATAAAAGATCCAATGAAAAAATATAATTAAATTCAAATTGATGATTTTATATGATGGCCCAATACTTTAGAAGAAATTACTTCATTCTTTCAACCATAAATAACCATAAATTAATATCCAAGGAGATTAAATTATATATTATTTTGATGATTAGGTACATAATTTAATAGAATGAAACAAAAAAATATCTTTTATTAAATATTCATAATGATATCTTAACATTCTTTGAGATTTTATATTTTCAGAGGATAACCTAGGGAATACATGAACTAATGGATGAGCTAAAAATCATATTAATTAAATGATTATCTGAATTAATAACATAACATAAGTTAATGTGGATAAATGGAGGACATAAAATTCAATGGGATATGAATAATCGTAAGGATTCCTAACATATATAACATGGGATATTGTTATCTTGGAATCATAGGAATGTGGATGGAATATACAACATTACATAATCATGTGTCATGGAAAAAAACCCAAGACAATTGAACTTGGAGGGACACGATTCAAGTATAACATCCAAGAAAATTTCACATGGAGGATCATGTGTCAAGGCTAGGTGCCCGGAACATTGCACATTGCGGAGTAAGTCCCATAAAGGAATCAGGTTTACCACATATCCTAAACATGATGTTTAAGAATAAGAAACATTTCCCAATTCATTGGTGTGATATATTGGAAAACCCATCATAACATTTTCATGAATATATGTTCCCCTTGAAGAATAAATAATAAGGTACAAATATAATGGTTACCCATTTAATGTTATAGGTATCGTAATAATTCCGAAATGCATAATTCTTTTTTAAATCAAAACAGTGTCCATTAAATGATGAATTTAATAAATTAATGCGCATTAATAAGGGAAAATATTCATATAAAATAATATCTTATATCAAAATTATGTGATAACATATAAAAAAAGTTGTTTCGAAAACATTAGAAATGTGCCCCATTAGAGAGGTTTAAGGGAATGCTTTATAGATTCTTTAAAAGGGAAGAAGAATAATTGGTTTTAAATAACTAAAAATGAACCATGATATTTTTTCATAATATAATAAGATATTTTATAAAATTAATGGTGTAATAAAATAGATTATGAAGTGCACTTGAAAATGGGTAAGATTTTGTGACGTTCCTGTTAATGAGGCTTGCTTATCCGGAAAAATTGAGATAGGGAAATTTTTAAAACATGCATTTACCCTTCATCAAAATGTTAAAATAATCCTGATATAATATTTTGGAAAGTTTATGTTAATTTTATAATAATTATATAAAATTTATGAATTATTACATTGGGGTAAAGAGAGAGAATGATTGAGCTAAATGAAAAAATAGATGTTTAGGAAGAATATGATGCCTTATGTTTCAAACTATTCTACACTTGTACTTTATGTCTTGCATAATGAAAATAGTTTCATTAATACTATAATTATGAACATATTCAACATATAATTTATTAAATATTATTTTATTATTTAATTTTTGGTATTTATTATTAGTAATATGATTCAATTTTGTTGTTATAAGAGTGTTTCATTTCATGGTTTCCATAATTAGTTATCATGTATTTAAGTATGTTACATGGGCATCAGACCAGTTGGTGAGGTATCTATAAGTGTATACACAAGACCAAGGTACAAAACTAAGTGGTGGAATAATTTGGGGATACTACAACAGCACTATAGAAGCACTGTATCGGTACTGTAGTAGGTAATGTAGCAGTTACTATAGCAGATAATGTTTGGTACTATAGTAGCCATAACTATTCACCTATGTCCACTGGTTTGGTATGGATTCCTTAAGAACATAGGGCCAACAAGGCCTTTGGTTCAGTCAGGATTTTGTGCCACCTTTGAGGCCTCGGTCTACCTCAAAGACCTTCCGGGCCACCTGATATGCAGATTCACAGACAAATTCTACAAGGAACCAGCTCCTGGAAAGGATTCCCAAGCATTGCACATTCACTAGTTAGGGTTAAATGGGATTATAATAATGAGAGTGTATTTAATTTTCAATGGTATTGGGAATGTGAATCTCTACAAATGGAAGCTAGTCGAACAACCACGAAAAAGTGGAGAGCTGGTCAAGATGTAGATGCTGGGGAGGGGCAGTTTCAAGTAGAGCTAGTCTTTTTGTTTTGATTAAGACCTATGGGTCATTTAAGATCTCCAAAGGCAATGGGAAAAGTATAATCTAATCCTATGGGCCTTGTAATGGTTTTCCCACATCCCATGAAATTGGGATATTAAATATCAATAAAAAAAGAAGCCCTTCGGGGATAAAAGAAGTATGAGAGTTCTTGTCAAATTTGAATAATTCTCCACAATTGAAATTATATAATATTAATTAACCTAAATAAATTTATATTGTCTTATATATCACATTTTTATCTTGTATGACGATGATAAATTATATATTACGTAAACAAAAATAATTTAATTTATATTGGCGGCTTTCACGACCATCAAAAACTTATATCATTTTCTTTAATATCATATTTATATACTAGTTCCAAAACATTATATGACATAGAATATATATCATAAAATATTATTTATCCATATCAATGGTTTTATGACCATCCTTCACGGTCGAAATGAAATGTGAAAACACATCATCCATTATAGTGGTAAATTGACACATTATAGACTGTGATTTATTTTTTACTATTAAAGGGAGAGGTGAAATTTTTTGATGATGGATATTATAAGGACCCTACCTTAAATAGTACATAATCTTGAGTTATTTCAACAATACACATTAAGGATCTTATTAGGTTTAATGTTTTAGAAAATTATATCATAAATCATGCATAACATTCCACATTTCATCAAGGTGGTTATATAAAAGATAATATTCATTTTTCCTATCAAAGGAGCTATATTTAAAATAAAACATGGATTCGTTATTGAAAATTCCTCGACAATATCATCACAACATGTAATAGTCCCTTGAATTGTGAAAAACATTTCAAAAACATGGGATGAGCATAAAAATCTCAGTAAGAGATATAAAAATATGAAAAGAAAACCTTAGTCCATGTATAGATAAGAATCATTGAAAAATACTTTACTCATAAGCATAAGAACGTAACCCTACCTCATGAAATCATATGGTTTATGAATAACTCATAGAAAACATAAGACATAAAGGTTACTTGAGGCATTCATAACATTCTTACGTAGGGTGTAACCCTCATGGTTACGTTTAGAATAACCATCACATCATATTCCCTAAATCTATTCGGAGAAATCTTAGCATTTAACTCCTTTGAATTACCCAATGCATTGGAAAGCTATATCGGGCTCACCCGCCCTTAGTTTATCACGGATCCACTCGTCTTCATAAACAATTCCTACCAACCATAACATAATCGTTTCACATAAAACATGTACAAAGGAAAAATAACATTTCCACATTTGAATCAAAAAATATTTTAAAAAATTGACATAATAAAATCATTATCAAAACCATTTTCAATATCAAAATAAATGAAAAGTAAAACATGGTATTTATTTTTCATATAAAAAGAAGTTATGGCTTGTAGAGGAAGATGAAACTCAAATAATGGTCATGTTAGCGGAGAAGTGGTTGTCGCCAATATTTAATACAAAACATTCATTTTTTCATTTAGTAAAACACTTCGTAAAAATATATTCCTTTTGAATAAAAGTATATGTAAAATGGGTTTATACATCGTATAAAAGAAAGTTGTGTATAAAACAAAATATGCCTCAATGAAAGGAGATTGAGATGGAGTCCCATACCTCGTGTCCGACGTGACTCGATCGTTCTTTAATATACTCAATAATAAACTAGAGTTAATTTCTACTTTCTTAAGAACCTTTTTCTAGTTAATTATTCCATTTATATCACTTATAACCATGTTATGAACATTATGTAACTATTTAAGTTAATAATGGTCATTTTGTTGACCCTTGGTACATGAGTCAAAAATAAACTTTTATAATTACAAGTTGCTCATGTTGTAAAATATCCATTATATCCAGAATTATATTCAGGATTTATATATCATATATATCTAGTATATAAATGCATTTATAATATTACATAACATATAAAGGTAAAAAATGAAATGCACCGTTCATGGAGACGGTAAGTCGTACATACGCATGAACGCTAGTTTCATTTCTATTTCATATTTAATGGAATGAAATCATAATGATATAAAGGTATATTATAATTCCAGTATGATATCATATGTAATACCACTAACTCCATCCTTTATGCGTCCCACATATGGCATTAACGAATGAAATCACTTTGAGGGGGCGGTAGTCCACACTTTCTAAAATGAAGATATTGTGTTTACCCATAATGGAAACCATAAGGTATGCCAAAAATGAAAAATTCAGAATCATAAGAAAAACATAGAAATAATATATATCATATATAAATATAGTGACATCTTAATGGCCACAATGAAATTTGTTAAAATAATATTGATCCATCATCGTTTCGTGAGGGAAAAATTCACTACCCAGAGAAACGGTTTGTTCTTTAACCATTAGACGGAGGTGTGTATAAGTTTAAATCAAATAAATCTCATAAAAAAGTCCTAGTATATTTAATATATTATTTTTGTTACAAAATAAATGAATAAAAAGAGTTTAGGGGGTTGGAGAAGAAAAATAAAACAAAATAACATTAGAGAAAACATTACCTTTAAATCGGATTACTCCCCTTGGTTTGAACCAAAAGGGTTTCTTAAAGAGCTATCTGCCTAAGGTATGGCTTATATGATGAAATGTTGGATCTGGAGAGACAAAATGAGTAGAGTTTGGCCGAGCCAATGGCTTTAGAGGTTTGGGTAAGGTGGTAGAGGTGGGATCATTTTATAAAAGGGAGGAGGGGCACTCTTGGAATGTCAAGAAATGTTACTTTATTATATAATGAGTTTCAGATTTTAAAATTCCCAAAAATATAAATTTCTAGGATAAGGTGATAAGGGTTCTAAATACACCCATCCAATAGGTTTTGGACACGTGTATGTCTTATATTTTACACTATCTTTTCATTTTATTTAAATCATTCATTAAGGAGGTAATCGATGCATCATCATGGTGTCATAAATAAATTTATTTATCTAATTTATAAAAATTAAAAAAAACATCTATGATGTAGGAAATATTATTATCTTTCCAATTACTATTTATAGTCTAAGAGTTCATTTATGTATTCAAAATTACATTTTTTTTACTTAGGTGTTACATACTTTTGTGATATTCTCCTTTCTTTAAAAATAAAATGATAAAGTGTCACTATCACCCAAAAGTAATTCCATGGGGTCCCTAAGTTGGCACAAGGAATCACATGGTCGGCCACGACACAACCAGTAGCATTAGGACACATGTTGGGTCATTTGTTATTATTACGATATTATTTTATAACCCTTAACTACCCGAATACTAATAAATCACGATAATTAAAGATAATTACCGTCATTACTATTCATAGTGTCCAATAACAAAAGAGTATTAATTACATAATTTGGAATTTATAATTACAAATATGGAATCCATTTTACCAAATTCCAAACACAAAAATTATAGTAATTAATTTAAAAATAATTCTCGTTGTTAAAACAAATAGAGGGTTTTTTAGAAATAATATCTTTTAATTGTTTGACAATTGTTTATGTCCAATTACAAAGATAAATTAATTCAAATGACCACCATTGGATTAAATAGTTAAAATATATTCTATTTACACTTTAAAACCAGTTAAAAAGATAATCTATCTGGTAATTAAATTAGAAGAAAACACATTTTTTTAGCAAAATGCAGTATTTTTAAATATTCATTAAAAAATTAACATTATTAGAAAAATACCAAAAATTTAACCAAAGTAAATTTTAATGTCCCAATACTAAATAATATGTCTATTTTTAAAAATAGAGCATATAAAGTTGTCAATATATATATTTAAAAATGATTTTCCATCAAATGCTGTAAAACAATCTTTTAAAAAAATTATAGAATTGTATGCTTAAGATTAGATTTATTCTCATTTTAAGCCTCTAAAAACTATCTAATTTATAAATAGACATAGATATGAAAATCCAGAATTCTATAATTACTTAGGATTTTACATCCATCCCCCATTTAAAAAATTGCATCCCTGCAATTTATTTACTTATCGAATAAGTGGTAGTATTTATCCCTCATTGCATTTTCTGAATCCCATGTTGCCTCTTCAATCATGTGGTTTTTACACAAAACCTTCATTTGATGAATCACCTTATTTCACAATAGTTGATCCCTGTGGTCAAGAATATGGACCGGTTGTTCCTCATAAGATAGATTCTCTTCTATCTGAACTTCTTCTACACTCAATACATGAGATGGATCTGGCATGTACTTCCTTAACATTGAAATATGAAAAACATTGTGTACCTGAGATAAACTCGGAGGTAATCCACCCAGTATTCAACTGATCCAACTCTCTCCATAATTTCATATGGTCCAATGAACCTTGTACTCATCTTTCATTTCTAACCAATTTGCATCACACTTTCCCGTGGTGAAACTTTGAGGAAAACATGATCACCTAACTCAAAAGAGAGATCCTTCCTCTTGTTGTCTGCATATCTTTTCTGCCTACATTGAGCTGTTATCATGTGTTTCTATATCAGCTGAACTTTTTCTGCCATCTCTTCTACCAATTATGGTCCCTTCTACTTCCTTTCACCCAATTCATCACAAAAAGATGGAGTTCGACACCACTTCCTATATAATTACTCAAATGGGGCCATCTGTATACTGGATTGAAAACTGTTATTATAAGAAAAATGAACCATAGAAATATGTTGGTCCCAAATTTCCTGATAATCCAGCGAACAAGTACATATAATATCCTCCAATTTCTGAATTTTTCGTTATGACTGCCAATCTGATTGATGATATAAAGCTGTACTAAAAGTTAATTCAGTACCCAATGACTTCTGAAGCCCTTTCCAAAAGTTAGAATTAAAACTGGGATCACGATCAGATACAATGGAGAGGGAAACTCCATGTAGCCTGACTATCTCTTTAAGATACAAATGAGAAAGTCGATCTAGGGAGAAAGTATCTCGTATAGCATGGAAATGAGCAGATTTATTCAACCGATCAACAATAACCCAGATTGCATTATAACCTCGAGGTGTCTTCGGCCACCCCAAAATGAGGTACATAGATATATTCTCCCATTACCAATCTGGAACTAGTAAATGCTGAAACATCCCTTTCTGTAACTGCCACTATTCTTTAACCTATTGACAAGTAAAACACTTCACAGTATAATTAACAATATCTCTTTTCATTCCATCCCACCAGTAATACTCCTGAAGATCTCTATACATCTCTGTACTGCCTGGATGAACCAAAAATGGAGAACTATAAGCTTTATATAACAACTCTCTCTTCAACTTTGAATCACACAACACACACAATCTATACCCAAATCTCAATACACAATCACTATCAATGTTGAATTTAGGCAACTTACCCTTCTGAACCAGATCTCCCTTTTTCTGTAACTCACTGTCTTTCTTCTGTGCTTGCTTAAGTCTATCTGATAGAGAATATTTCACTAATACCTGAAACAAAACAGAAGAACATCCTGCACCAAAAACATCTATAACAAAGTTCATCAAATCCTTAACTAAAAGATCATGTTCCAAAGGTAACATGGTTAATGAAGCATTACTTTTTCGACTCAAAGCATCAACAAATTTATTTTCTTTTCTCAGATGTTAATGAATTGTAAAATCATAATCCTCGAATAATTCTAGACATCTCCTCTATCTCATGTTCAATTCATTCTGAGTGAATATATACTTTAAACATTTGTGATCAGTATATATTTCACATTTTACACCTTAAAAATTATGAATCCATATTTTTAAAGAAAAAACAACAACAGCTAATGCCAAATCATGAGTAGGGTAATTTACCTCATGAGTTTTGAAATTACTTAAAGAAAAAGAAATTACCTGATCATTCTGCATTAGGACACAACCAATTCCTTTTAATGAAGAATCATTGTAGATAACAAACTCACCATTCTTGGAAGGTAGTGCCAAAACTGAATCACTCACCAATATTCTTTTGAACTCCTAAAAACAATCATCACATTATTTTTTCCAGATAAAAATAACACCCTTCTGAGTTAGCATAGTCATTGGATAGATAACCATGAAAAATTTCTAACAAACCTTCTGTAATAGCCTGAAAAACCAAGAAAACTATGAATCTTAGTTACATTTTTGGGTCTTGTCCATTCTTCAACAACATTTGGTTTTTCAGGATCAATAGTTATTCCATGTTTAGAAACAATGTGACCAAGGGAAAAAAAAATTTTCAACCAAAACTCTCACATTCTTAAATTTCCGTACAATTGTTTTCTTTTATGGTTTTCAAAATAACCCTTAAATGAATTTCATGCTACTATTTACTTTTAGAAAACATCAAAATATCATCAATGAAAT
This sequence comes from Viscum album, assembly GCA_963277665.1. Taxonomy (NCBI): domain Eukaryota; kingdom Viridiplantae; phylum Streptophyta; class Magnoliopsida; order Santalales; family Viscaceae; genus Viscum; species Viscum album. Next base: position 1,160,424,490 of record OY728120.1, on the reverse strand, counting down.
CAACCACAAACTTATCCAAGAACTCATCAAAAATTCCATTAATAAGGACCATGAATAAAGAAGGTGCATTGGTTTGCCCAAAAGGAATTACTACAAATTCATAATGGCCATATCTTTTAAAAAACACTGTCTCCAGAATAGTTGCTTCCTTTACCTTCAACTGATGGTACCCCGTTCTGAAGTCAATCGTTGAAAAATACCGAGCTCCCTAGAGATGATCAAAGAAATCATCAATATGAGGCCATGTATATTTTTTCTTAATAGTGATGATATTCAAGGCTCTATAATCTATGAAAAGTCTCATAGAACCATATTTCGTTTTAAAAAATAAGACAAGAGCACCCCATGGTGATGTGCTAGGTCGAATTAATCCTTTCTCTAATAAATCATACAATTTCTCCGTCATCTCTAAAAGTTCCATTTGAGTCATTCGATAAGGGGGTTTTGAAATTGGCTTAGCATCAAGAACTAAGTCAACAGTAAATTCAACTTCCCAATCAAGTCTTAATCTAGGAAACTCATCAGAAAAAACATCAGGATACTCCTTTACCACTGGCACATCATTAATCTAAACGGTTCCTTTGTTTTCAACAATGTGTGCAAGGTAACATTCATTTCTATCTTTTACAAGTTTCTCACCCTCTTGATATGTTATCAAAAGTAAGGGTTCATTCTTTTACACAAACTGAATGTCTTTCTGAAAAGAATCTTCTTTAGCTCTATAATCAATCTTTTCATGGTAAACATAGATACAATCCATACACAGGATAACATCAAACTCTACTATAGGTAAAACAATATGGTTTGAAAGTAGGTTATTTCCATGGTTAAGGATAGGATGATTCTTATAAATTTATTTTGCCTCAAATTTACCCCCAAGTGTTTTTACTAGAAGTTCAGGAGTCCTTTCTTGAGATGGAATTCCCAATTTAATAGAAAATGTTTCAAATATGAATGAATGTGTAGACCCCGAATCAAACAACACATTTCCATAATCTGAGAAAACAAACAATGTGCCTGATTCCACTTCATTTGATGGACCAACATCGGCTGAAGTAGTTTCAAAGGATTTCACCACACCTTTCTGCTTGTAGTCTGACAGCTTCCCATCATTTGAGCTCTTTGTCGAACACTCATTTGCATAATGACCCATATCATTTCACTTGAAACATTTCACTAACTGTAAATTAAATTTGGTCTTACAATCTCTCTAATATTTTTCAGTGCAATCACGTGGATTATGTCCCATATTACCACATTAGTAGCACCTTCCAGAATTCAAAATACATTCTCCAACATGCTTTTTACCACATTTATCGCAAACTAAAAACATTGTTTTCTTACCATCAGTCCTTTTTGAAGGATTATTCCCTTTCTTCTACCACCTCAGTCTCTTCTTCTGTTGGTTTTCATAGAACACTTGATCATCGGAAAACTCCATTTCCACCTTCTCAACACATCGAAGAATCCTTCCATAACTCTTGAACTCGCATAAAGCTAGTGCCCTTTGATATTTTGCCTTTAATCCAGAGTAAAAATGATTGATTTAACTATCAAGGTCTCAGATAAAATTTGGAGCATACCTTTCCAGTCGAGTGAAATTTTCTTCATAAGAAGCCACTGAGTCGTCCTCTGGCCTCAATTCCAAGATTTTTTTTTCCATACTATGTCGAAAAGCCTTAGTAAAATATTTCTCAATAAATATACCTTTGAATTCATTCCAGTCAAGAGCATCAATATCAACAGTGTCCCTGATATTTTTAACCATCGACCACCCCTGATATGCTTCAACCACCAAACATTAAATATCTAGACTAACCTTTTAATTGTGTGAACACCCCATGACTTTGAGAATCTTTTCGAGTTATTTAATCCACCATTCCACTAGCACAGGGTCATATGATCCTCTGAATGATGGGGGATACTGCATTATGAAATGTTCCACCACTGACATGTTTCTCTGCGGTTGATCTGACTGATATCGTGCATGGCTTCCTCCACCATTTACCGATTGAGTCTATTGCGCTAATACTGCAACAAACTGTTCTGTTCCAATTCCGACCATCTCAGGATGCTGATTCAAAAGGACATTTCCTTATGTATGCCATCCAAGCACTACTTCCCTGTTTCCTCTGAGAAAAACCATTCTGAAAAAACATGTCTTAGATGATGCAACACTGTAATATTCAAATTCTTTATCATTTAAATTTTATCATAAAAACATTATTTTCAGATAATTATTTAATAGAATTATAACTCCTCAATATATCTAAACCAACCTCTGATATGAACTATAAGGCTGCATCCATAAACATTACTTAATCATGAGTTATTTCAAGAATACACATTGAGGATCCTTTCAGGTTTAGAATTTTATAGAATTAGATCATAAATCATACATTACATTCAACATTTCAAAAAGGTGGTTACATGAAAGACAATATTCATTTTTTCCATAAAAGGTGATATATTTAAAATAAAACATTGATTCTTTCTTGACACTTCCTCGACACTATCCTCAAATCATGTACTTTTCACTTGACCTGTGAAAAACATTTCAAAGATGTGGGATGAGCATAAAATCTCAGTAAGGGATATAAAAGTAAAGAAAGAAAACTTTAGTCTATATATACATAAGAATCATTGAAAACATACTTTACTCATAAAAATAAGAACATAAACCTACCTCATGAAATCATATGTTTTATAAATAACTCATAGAAAAAATAAGACATAAAGGTAACTTGAGGCATTCATAACATTCTTACGTAGGGGGTAACCCTCATGGTTATGTTTTGAATACCTATCACAGTATATTCCCTAAATCTCTTCGGAGAAAAATTAGCATTTAACTTTTTTACATTACCCAATTAATTGGAGAGATATATCGGGATCACCCATCCTTAGTTTATCACAGAACCACCAGTCTTCATAAACAATTCCCATGAACCATAACATAATTATATCACATAAAAAATGCATAAAGGAAACATAACATTTCCACATTTTAATCAAAAAATATCAAAAACACATTGACATAAAAAAAGAAGTATCAAAACCATTTTCAATACCAAAATAAATGAAAAATAAAACATGGTATTTATTTTTCATTTAAAAAAATGTTATGGCTTATAGAGGATGTCGAAACTAAAATAATGGTCACGGCAACAGATAAGTCGTTGTCGCCGATACGTATGACACAACATTCCTTTCTTCATTTAGTAAAACTCTTCGTACAAAAATAAATTTTTTGAATAAACATAAAGGTAAAATGGGTTTATACATCGTATAAAAGACGGTTTTGTATAAAACAAAATATGACTCAATGAATGGAGATTGAGACGAAGTACCATACCTCGTGTCCGACATGACTCAATCATACTTTAATATCCTAAATAATAAACTATATTTAATTTATACTTTCTTAAGAACCTTTTTAAAGTTCATTATTTCTTTTATATCACTTATTACCATGTTATGAATATTATGTAACTATTTATGTTAATAATGGCCATTTTGCAGACCCTTGGTACTTGAGTCAAAAATAAACTTTTTATAATTACAAGTTTTTCATGTGGTAAAATATCCATTATATCCAGAATTATATTCAGGATATTGATATTATATATACCATATATATCCAGTATATACATGAATTTATACTATAATTCCCCGACCCCAGTTACCTAGAGTCATTGCATTATTACATTACATTGGCATGATCACAAGAAGGATCAAATCTCGGAAGACTGATTGGTTTAGTAGCCTTGGAAACACTAGATATATTCATAAGTCTTACATTACATCATAAAAATGAAAACTACAACATCTTATCTTCAAATTCCACACTCATATCCCTACATACTATCCCTGTAGGTCATTCATAATTTACTTCATCATACCCTAGGAAAAATAAAAATAGAAAAGGGGTGAGCTCAAATTCCCAGTAAGGATAACAATATGGTGGAAACTTTCATAAATAAGAATAAACATTTAAGGCAATGTATAATTAAAACAAAAGCTTTTTAAACTTGAACTTCAACATAGTATGGCAAAAATATAATGAAATAATGTCATTTACTTATTCACATGGATATTCTACTAATCGAATAATCACATGCAATATCAATAACCACTTTCATAATGATGGAATGCATAATGCCAGACTATCATAACCACATAGCCAAGGACTCATGCCAAGACTACAAATAATATTTTATCAAGGCCTTGTGACAAGACACTAGTTTGTCTCATTAGACCTACCGATGCATCGAGGAGCTATAGCGGGCTCCACCCGTCACATATTAAGTCTAATGCATTCATATATGAAAAAGTTTAAACATAACATAAACATTCATATTAAAACTAGCATACGAAATTTCAATACTTTCACCATAAACTATGAATGGTATAAAAATAGCACATCCACAGTCAAACATATCACAAAACCTTCAATACAATATAGAAGTTTTCTATCATAATAAATCAACTTCTAATAAGCATAAAATCCATCAATGGATGTCGACATAGATGAAATCAAAACTCTTTTTAGAGAAATATCACTTTCTATTTTGAAATCATTTAAGAGTCTTATATTTATGAAATAAAAAATTATCTTTGAAAATTTTCTTATAAGATTGTAAGGGAAGCATCGACGAATTTCTAACGGCGGAAAATAACCGCACCCGCCGTATAAGAAAAAAAAATTCTTACCTTAATTCTGTTGAAAAGGTTAAAAGCACCTTGTTTGGAAAATGACGGAAATATTCCTTTATAAAATTCTTAAAAAAAGTCAAACAAGGGTATAAATGACTTTAACCCATATTCTTTTAAATAGTAATTTTTTTTGAAATACATTTTAAGAAACATGTATGTGGATGATAAATAGATCCCAGTAGATTATTACGTATAAACAACCTCAGATAATGAAGAGATTGTGAAATAAACCTTACCTTGTACATTTCCTTGGTTGGGGTAGGTTAACCTCCTATATAATAGTGAAACAATTGTTATTAAATTATACAAGAATCATATACATTCATATGATATCATATATGATCTTTTAACATTGCTTTGTTAATAATATCTTAGTATTTTCGTCGTTTCGGGTGTTAACTTACTCGTTTTATTTTATATGTTTTGTTACATAAGCCATGTTTTTCATGGATAGGTTGTATACTATTCATATACAGAGTGATATCATGACCTTAAACATCAATTTTAAATCATCAAATGATAATTATACTTGAATGGATACGATGGAGAATGAATCTAATCGCGTTCGTGGAGACTGTAGTCCGTACGTACGCACGCGCGAAAATATCATTCTTTTGATATTAAAATAATATATAAATGGTTTTTATATCATATATATAGAATAATTAACATGTGATATTTGTTATTTACATGATTTACACATTATTATTATACCCATACAAATAGTAATATATTTAATAACAATTACACCACGACGTTGAGACGGTAAGCCGTACGCATGCACGTATGGTGTCATGTTATTCAAAGGATGGATAGAATACTGAATATGGTTGTACCATATTTATAATAACATAACAGTATATATATTTATGATACTAGAGTTATTATTTTAGATTGGTAACCACAAAGGAAGAAGAAGTGGAAGAAGAAAGGAACTTGGAAAAGGGTGTTGAAATCATTACCTCTTCTTCGGGTTCTCCCTTTTGATTTGTTCAAAAGGGCTCCTTAAGTTGGCTTTCTGATCAAACTAAGGCCACTAGGCTTTAGTGAGCTATGTTGGGAGAGTATTTGGGTAGAGTTTGGCCGAACCAAAAGGCTATGAAGGTGTGAAGAAATGAGGAGGGGTTCCCTTTTATAAGAGGTGTGAGGGGCACCTTTGGAAAAGCTCAACATATTAATTTATAATAAATTTATATTCGGTTTATAAGGGCTCCAAAGTTGATTATTTAAATTTTAAGGTGTTTATAGGTTGAAAAAAATGAAACCAATAGAATTTAGACAGGTTTGGGTACTTATATTAACCTTATCTATAAGTATTAACTCTAAGTTAATTAGTTTCACTTTTACAATGTCTCTTTGTATTTTTATATTATATGGTTAATAAATATACTATATAAATCCAAGAGACCCACAAGTGGTCCATTAATGATATAACTATCATTATATAAGTCTATTCAGCTAACTGTAGATTTTTAGGGATTTAATATCAATTAATAATATAATATTTGTTTTAAGAACTCTTTTATGTCAATTTTGACACTATTTAATAGTTGGTTTTTGTGAAACTCATAACAGAATGATTAAATTGAAAAAAGTTAATTAACTAAATTTTAATAAGACATGTTATCCTATAAAATTATTTTAATTCATTAAAAGTATCAAATTATATTTATTTGGGTAATTATAATATCAATTATTTTAAATTTTCACAATTATGGTAATTACTGCATCATCATTGTGTCATAAATAAATTAAATTATGTAATCTCTAAAAATTATAAATAAAATATAATTATGTATGAAATCGTTTTTTATTTCTAATGAATATTTATAGTCGAAAATACAACATATATAACCCTATGTGAAAATTGTTTTTCTAAAAGATATATGCATATCTCATTTTTGTACTTATTTTAACTTAATTAAAATTAAGTGTCCCTATCACTTACAAGTGGCTCCATGGGGTCCCAAAATCGACCCAAAGATGCCTATGGTCGAACATGTATAAACCAAATAGGCTGGGACACGTTTTAGGGTAATTTAGTATTATTATAAAATTATTTTTAACCCTTATTTACCAGATTTACCCTTAACCATGGTAAATAAAATATTTACCGAAGTAATTATTCCAAATGTCTAAATATAAAAGTTACCTATTTACACAATTTGAACATACTGATTCTAAATATGGAATCCATTTTTCCAAATTCAGAACACAGAAGTGTCAGAAATTAATTTAAAATTAATTCCCGCTGTTAAAACAAAAAGCGTGTTTTTAAGATATAATAACTATCAAAAGATTGATACTTGTTTATGTTCGGTTTAATTGTGAAATTATTTACAATGACAAAAATTGTATTAAATGGTAAAAATATATTCTAAATATACTTTAAAAACACTCAAATTAATAATTTTTCACTATTAATTATTTTGATTAAAAATTTTGTTTTTTATTAATATTTAGTAATTTTCAAGATTCATCAAAATATTAAAGTTATCCAAAAAGTACCAAAATTTCACCTTAGGCTTAATTCGATATTCTGAATCCATAAATGATGTCCATTTTGAAATATAAAATATATATAATTTCAAAAAGTAGGTATTACTATTCATAACGGCTAGTTTGATTAGTTATGGTGTGTTAGAACTCGGTGTTGCGTACAACACACGCTATCACATTATTCAAAGAGAAGCATACCGTAGAAGCTTGGGGTGTTACATTCTCCCCTCCTTCATATAATTTTGTCCTCGAAATTTCTAGAATATTATCGCATGAAAAGACTCGGGTGGTTCTTCATCTTAAGTTCCTCGGGTTCCCACGTTTCCTCTTCCATCTTATGGTTTCTCCACAAAACTTTTACCAGACGCGTCGTCCGGTTTCTCAATACATGTTCTCTCGTATCAAGAATCCTGACGGGCTCTTCACAATAATACAGATCGGGTTCAAGTTCTAATTCATCATAGGTGAGTACATGTGTTGGGTCAGGCATGTATTTCCTCAACAGAGATACATGGAACACATCGTGAACTTTAGAGAGACTTGGCGGTATTGCCAATCGGTAAGCTACATCCCCAATTTGTTCTAGAATTTCGAAAGGTCCGATGTACCTGGGACTCAATTTACCTTTCTTACTAAAACATATGACTCCCTTCCAGGGATATACCTTTTGGAAAACATGATCACCGACTTGAAACTCCAAATCCTTCCTTCGATTATTAGCATAGCCCTTTTTCCTACTTTGAGCAGCTTTGATGTGATTTTGGATTTCATTCACCTTTTCCATCATTTCCTCCACCAGTTCTAGACCTACATGTTTTCTTTCCCCAACGTCATCCCAATAGGTTGGTGTGGAACTTCTATTTCCGTATAACGCTGCATATGGTGCCATCTGAATACTCGAATGGAAGCTATTGTTATAAGAAAATTCTACCAGAGGTAAATACTGATCCCACATACGCTGAAAGTCAAGTGAGAAGGATCTCAACATGTCTTCTAAGGTTTGAATAGTCCGTTCTGATTTTCTGTCTTTCTGAGGGTGGTAGGAAGTGCTCAAATGAAGTTCAGTATCCTGGGATTTCTGAAGACCCTTCCAGAATCTTGAAGTAAAATGGGGATCACGATCAGAAACAATTGATAGGGGTACTCCATGATGTCTCACAACTTCATTAATATATAGTCTTGCTAGACATTCCAGTGGTAGATCTTCTCTTATAGAAAGAAAATGTGCTGACTTGGTAAGACGATCAACAATAACCCATGTTGCATCATTCCTTCTAGGAGTCTTTGGTAGCCCAATGACAAAGTCCATCGTAATATTGTCCCATTTCCACTCGGGTATGGGAAGAGGTTGCATGACCCCTCTAGGGTGTTGCCGTCCAGCTTTCACTTGTTGACAAACCATACATCTTGACACAAAATCAGCACTCTCCCTCTTCATATTGTCCAACCAAAAATGTTCCATCAAATCTATATACATTTTGGTGCTCCCAGGGTGTATAGAGAAATTGGAACTATGAGAATCATTCAGAAATCCCCTTTTTAGATCAGGTATATCGGGAACACAAAGTCTCTTACCAAATTTCAAAATTCAATCTTCATACACAAAAGTCTCTCAGTCTCCCATCATTCACAACTTTAATCTTCTTTTGAATTTTTCATCATCGGTCTTAGAACTCTTAATCTTTTCTAGTAAAGATGGTTTGGAAACCATTAGAAAAAGCATTGATGTTTCTCCTTCCCTGGTTATTCCCATCTCTATCATCACTAGATCCATGAAAATTGGATCCCTTTAAATTCTCATATTGTTCAAAACTCCATGATCATTTCTGCTCAAAGCATCTGCCACCTTGATTGCCTTCCCCGGGTGGTAGTGTATCGTGCAATCATAATCCTTGAGTAATTCAAGCCATTTCCTTTGCCTCATGTTGTGTTCTTTTTGTGAGAAAATATACATCAAACTCTTATGATCAGTATAAATCTCACATTTTTCACAATAGAGGTAGTGCCTCCATATCTTCAAAGAAACGATCACAGCTGCTAACTCGAGATCATGAGTAGGATAGTTTTGTTCATGAATTTTCAACTGTCGTGATGCATATGAAAGAACTCTATCATTCTGCATAAGGACACAACCAAGTCCTTTCTTCGATGCATCACTATAAATAACGAACCCATCATTCCCCGATGGTAGAGTCAATATAAGAGCATTGACTAATATTCTCTTCATTACCTCGAAACATTCTTCACACTATTTTTTCCTAACAAATTTAACCCCTTTACGTGTGAGCTTCGTTAATGGGTTATCCAATTGGGCAAAATTCTGGATGAAACGTCGATAATAACCTGCCAAACCAATAAAACTACGTACCTCAGTTATACTCGTAGGTGCTGGCCATTCTTGGATTTCCTTGGTCTTAGAAGGATCAACAGAGATTCCATCTTTAGAGACAATATGGACAAGAAAAGAAATCTCCTGAAGCCAGAATTCACACTTGTTAAACATCCCAAATAATTCATGTCTTCTCATAGACTTCAAGATAATGCACATGTGATTTTCATGATCTTCGTAGCTTTTGGAGTATACCAAGATATCATCAATAAATACCACCAAAAATTCATTTAGATACTCCTTGAACACTCTATTCATCAGATTCAGGAATACAGAGGGTGCATTAGTCAATCCAAAAGGCATTACAGGAAACTCGTAATGCCCGTACCTGGTTCGAAATGTTGTCTTCTGAATGTCTTCCTTCTTCACACACAACTGATGGTATCCATATCGAAGGTCAATCTTTGAAAAGTATTGATCTCAATGCAGTTGGTCAAATAAATCATCAATGCGAGGTAGGGGATACTTGTTCTATATTGTTATAGCATTGATCTCCCAGTAGTTGATACATAACCTCATAGATCCATCTATATTTTTAACAAAAAGAACATGGGCTCCCACTGGAGAAACACTAGGGTGAATAAATCCCTTATTACTCAATTCCTCTAGTTGTTTCATTAGTTCAACTAATTCTACAGTGGCCATTCTATAAGGGGTCTTCGATATAGGCCTTGATCCAGGAATTAAATCAATGTAAAACTCAACTTCTAGTTCTGGAGGATGTCTAGGTAAATCTTCCGGAAATACATCTACATAATCCTTCAAAACAGGTACATCCTCTATTTGAACATTACTTTCCTCACACACAGTTATTTCATTCTCTTCCTCCCCAATAATTGAATTTAGTTGAGCTACCGGGGGTGGATCTAAATAAGAATTGGGTGGTGATGATTCTGCTATAAAGATAAGGTGTTCCTTATCATCATCATCAAGAATTGTAACCCCCTTCTTCTTACAATAAATCTTCACATCATAGTCTGAAAGCCAGTCCATACCGAGGATTATATCAGACTCAATCATAGGTATGACGACGAGATCGACAGATAAAGAAAACTTATGTTCTCTAATGGGGACTGATTCGCAAAACTTTGTTGCAATGATACTTCCCATAGGTGTTTTAACTGACAACTCCCTTGTTAAATTAAATTGATAATATCTAATTTTCTTAGAAAACAGAGAAGATATGAAACAATGCGATGATCCATAATCAAATAATGCATTTTCTAAACTTGAGTAAACCATTAAATGACCTGCCACCATGTCTTTCGGAGCTTCTACCTCAGCAGTAGTGATAGCATAAGCTTGGCCATGATCCCTTGGCCTTTTATGAGGTAAGTTCTCATGACGCTTAGGAAATTCATTTTCCTAATTCCCCATCTCCCTGGAATTATAGCACTGAACATTGGTAGCTTCCTTCTTCCCATTGCAATCACGATCTTGGTGGCCTTTTCACCACACTTGTAACAGAGTCTTATTCCCTTCAAGAAAGTACCGGGGTGTTTCTTCCCACATTTACCACAGGATGGATATTCAACCATTCCCTTAATCCCCTTATTTCCATTCCCAGATTGATCAGCAGGTCTCTTCTTCTCTTGCTTTGCATTAAAGTCATAAGACTTAGATAATTCCTTTTCGGTCTTGATAGCACATGAGACAATGTCTTCGTACGATGAAAAGGATTGTGAGACTAATTCTCGATGAAGAAATAGTTTTAACCCATCAAATAAACGATCAATATTACTTCTTGGGTTATGTATATAATCTCCAGCATACCTTTCTAACCTTGTAATGTTAGCCTCATACTTTGCGACATTCTCATCCTCCTTCTGTCTCAGACTCAGAAATTGCCTTTCAATATCTGCTCGATGGTCGCGAGAAAAGTATTTTTATAAAAACATATCTTTGAACTCCCTCCATTCCATATTTGATACTTCATCATATTGCTTCGTATTTTTAATCAATGACAACCATTGATCATAATCTCCAGTGAGGTGGTAAACTACCATGATAACTTTTTCCCTTTCACTACTCCCCAAAGCATGAAATATTTTCTCTAGGGAAAATATCCATTGCTCAGATACTAAGGGATTTGTACTCCCATTGAATGTTGTAGGTTTTTTCCTCATAAATAGATCTAACATTGATCCTCCATGCTGCGGATCAGGGTGCTCCAAATGGGTAAGGTTATTATTCATAACCTTACTGAGTTGTCCCAGTATGGTGATTAGCTGATCGGCACCAGTTGCATCACCAACTCCACTATAAATATCTTGAGCAAGAGGGAAATCCCTACATGGAGTGAGCACATTGATACGGTTTCCATTTCTTCCACTAGGATCCATTTCTAAACAATGGCATAAACTAGATCAGTTATGAATCAAAATACATAATTTCATACTTATAAAACACTTAACATAAATTGAACTATTTATGGATATAATCCATAATCATAAAAATGTTTTCTTTGAGGAATTATATACTCATAAACCCTTCATAATTATTTTTAATGAAAATGAGGGTTATCCTAAGAATATCCCCCGGGAGTGTCGTAACCAAGAGTGCAGCAAGGACTGTTGTCATGCACCAGTTCCCGTTCGAGTCTAGCTCAAAGTGGTGTTTTCGGGTTTTACCCCTAGGAACATCTATGCCAGAGCCGCCACTACCTGGTCATATCTAGATAGGGATGTATTGCTCGGAAAACACACAAAATCTCTACAATACCAAAATTCTAGGAAGTTATTATATACTAATCCTCAATGTTCATCTTAGGTCTACGTGCTCTAATCTGAGTTTATCTAAATCTAGCTTCCAAGGTTTGTACTAAACTTCCTCTGATACCAACTGTAATGCCCCGACCCCAGTTACCTAGAGTCGGTGCATTATTATATAACATTGTCATGATCACAAGAATGATCAAATCTCGAAAGACCGATTGGTTTAGTAGCCTTGGAAACACTATATGTATTCATAAGTCTTACACTACATCATAAAAATGAAAACTAAATCAACATCTTCTCTTCATATTCCACACTCATATCCTCACATACTATCCCTGTAGGTCATTCATAATTTACTTTTTCATACCCTGGGAAAAATAAAACATAGAAAAGGGGTGATCTCAAATGCCCAGTAAGGATAACAATATAGTGGAAACTTTCATAAATAAAAATAAACATTTATGGCAATGTATAACTAAAACAAAAGCCTTTTAAACATGAACTTCAACATAGTATGGAAAAAATAAAATTAAATAATTCCATTTACTTATTCACATGGATATTCTACTAATCGAATAATCACATGTAATATCAATAACCACTTTCATAATGATGGAATGCATAATGCTAGACTATAATAACCACATAGCCAAGGCCTCGTGCCAAGACTAAAAATACGATTTTGTCAAGGCCTTGTGACAAGATACTAGTTTGTCTCATGAGACCTACCGATTCATCGAGGAGCTATAGCGGGCTCCACCCGTCATATATTAAGTCCAATGCATTCCCATATGAAAAGGTTTAAACATAACATAAACATTCATATTAAAACTAGCATATAAAATGTCAATACATTTACCATAAACTATGAATGGTATAAAAATAGCACATCCAAAGTCAAACATATCACAAAACCTTCAATACAGTATAGAAGTTTTGTATCATAATAAATCAACTTCAAATAATCATAAAATCCATCAAAGGACGTTGAAATAGATGAAATCAAAACCCTTTTTAGAGAAATACCTATTTATATTTTGAAATCATTTAAGAGTATTATATTTATGAAATAAAACATTTTCTTGGAAAATATTCTTATACTATTGTAAGGGAAGCTTCGACGATTTTCTAATGGCGGAAAATAACCGCACCCGCCGTATAAGTTGAAAAAAACATTCTTACCTTAATTCTGTCGAAAAGGATAAAAGCACCTTGTTTGGAAAACAATGGAAAGATTCCTTTATAAAACTCTTATAAAAATTCAAACAAGGGTATAAATGACTTTAACCCATATTCTTTTAAATAGTAAAAATGTTTTGAAAAACATTTTAAGAATCATGGATGTGGATGTCTTAGAGATCCCAGTAGATTATTACGTATAAAAAACCTCGGATAATGAATAGATTGTGAAATAACCCTTACCTTGTACTTTTCCTTGGTTGGGGTAGGTTAACCTCCTGTATAATAGTTAAATAATTGTTATTAAATTATACAAGAATCGTATACAATCATATAATATCATATATGATCTTTTAACATTGCTTTGTTAATAATATCTTAGTATTATCGTCGTTTTGGGTGTTAACTTACTCATTTTCTTTTATATGTTTTGTTACATAAGACATGTTTGTCATGGATAGGTAGTATATTATTCATATACAGAATGATATCAAGTCCTTAAACTTCATTTTTAAATCTTCAAATGATAATTATACTTGAATGGATACGATGGAGAATTAATATCATCGCGTTCGTGGAGACGGTAGTCCGTACGTATGCATGAGCGACAATATCATTCTTTAGATATTAAAATAATATATAAAAGGATGGTATATCATATATACAGAAAAATTAAAATTTTATATTTATTATTTACATGAGTTACGCATCATTATTATACCCATCCAAATAATAATATATTGAATAACAATTACACCACGACGTGGTGACGGTAAGTCGTACGTACGCACGTATGGTGACATGTTATTCATAGGATGGATAGAATACTGAATATGGTTGTACCATATTTATAATAACATCAAATTATATATATATGATACTGGAGTTATTATTTTATAATGGTAACAACAAAGGAAGAAGAAGTGGAAGAAGAAAGGAACTTGGAAAAGGGTGGTGAAATCATTACCTCTTCTTCATGTTCTTCCTTTTGATTTGATCAAAAGGGCTCCATAGGTAGGCTTTCTGATCAAACTAAGGCCTCTCGGTTGTAGTGAGGGATGTTGGGGGAGTTTTGGGCAGATTTTGGCCGAACAAAAAGGCTTTGAAGGTGTGACTAAATGAGAATGAGGAGTTCCCTTTTATAAGAGGGGTGAGGGGAACCTTTGGAAAAGCTAGAAATATTAATTTATAATAAATTCATATTCGGTTTCTAATGGATCCAAAGTTTATTATTGAACTTTTAAGGTGGGTATAGGTCGAAAAACATTCAACAAATAGAATTTAGACAGGTTTGTGTACTTATATTAACCTTATCATTAAGTATTAACTCTAAGTTAATTAGTTTCACTTTTACAATGTCACCTTGTATTTTTATATTATATGGTTTATAAAATTACTATATACATCCAAGAGACCCCCAAGTAGAAATTAATGATATAACTATCATGATATAAGTCTATTGGCCGAACATTATATTTTTAGGAAATTAATATCAATTAATAATATAATATTTGTTTTAAAAACTCTTTTATGTCAATTTTGACACTATTAAATAGTTGATTTTTGTGAAACTCATAACATAATGATTACTTTCAAAAAAGTTCATTAAATCAATCCTAATATGTCATATTATCCTATAAAATTATTTTAATTCATTAAAAGTCTCAGATTATATTTATTTGGGTATCAATAATATCAATTATTTTCAATTTCCACTATTATGGTAATTAATGCATCATCATTGTGTCATAAATAAATTAGATTATATAATCTCTAAAAATTATAAATAAAATATAATTATGTAGGAAAGATTTTTATATTTATAATTAATATTTATAGTCGAAAATCAAACATATATACTCCTATGTAAAAATTGTGTTTCTAAAAGATATATGCTTATGTCATTTTTGTACTTATTTTAACTTAATTAAAATTAAGTGTCCCTATCACCTACAAGTGGCTCCATGGGGACCCAAAATAGACCCAAAGATGCCTATGGTAAATAATGTATCAACCAATAATTCTAGGACACGTTTTAGCATAATTTAGAATTATTATAATTTTATTTTTAACCCTTATTTACCAGATTTACCCTTAACTATGGTAAATAAAATATTTACTGAAGTAATTATTCAAAATGTCTAAAAATAAAAGTAACCTGTTTACACAATTTGAACATCCTGATTCCAAATATGGAATACATTTTTCCAAATTAAAAATAGATAAGTGGCTGAAATTAATTTAAAATTAATTCTCGATGTTAAAAGAAAAAACGTGTTTTTAAGATATAAGAACTATCAAAAGATTGATACTTGTTTTTGTTCGGTTTAATTGTGAAATTATTTCCAATGAACAAAATTGTATTAAATGGTAAAAATATATTCTAAATATATTTTAAAACCACGGAAATTCATAATTTATCACTATTAATTATTTTGATTAAAAAAGTTGTTTTTAATTAAAATTTATTAATTTTCACTATCCATCAAAATATTAAAGTTATCCGAAAAGTACAAAAATTTCACCTTAGGCTAAATTCAATATTCTGAATCCAAAAATGAAGTTCATTTTGAAATAGAAAATATATATAATTTCATAAAGTAGGTATTACTATTCATAACGGCTAGTTTGATTAGTTATGGTGTGTTAGAACTCGGTGTTGCGCACAACACACGCTATCACATTATTCAAAGAGAAGTGTATTGTAGAATTCTAGGGTGTTACATATACTATTACATAACATTTAGTGGTAAGAAATTAAATGCACCGTTCATGGAGATGATAATCCATACGTACGCATGAACACTACTTTCATTTCTATTTCATATATAATGGAATGAAATCATAATGATATAAAGGTATATTATAATTCCAGTATGATATCTTATGTAATACCATTAACTCCATCCTTTATATGTCCCACGTATGGCATTAACTAATCAAATCACTTTGAGGGGGCAGTAGTCCGTACTTCCTATTATAAAGATATTGCGTTTACCCATAATGGAAACCATAAATTATGCCATAAATGAAAAATACAGAATCATAAGGAAAAAATAGGCATAATATATTCCATATATAAATATTGTGACATATTAATGGACACCATGAAAGGTGTTAAAAGAATATTGAACAATCATGGTTTTGTGAGGTAGAAATTCACCAACCACATAAACAGTATGTTCTTTAACCATTAGGCGGAGGTGTGTGTAAGTGTAATTCAAATATTTCTCGTAACAACAACCTAGTATATTGAAGATACTTTTGTTGTTACAAAATAAAGGAATAAAAATATTTTAGGGGGTTGGAGAAGCAAAATAAAACAAAAGAACATTAGATAAGACATTACCTTTAATTCGGGTTACTCCCATTGGTTTGAACCAAAAGGAATTCTTCAAGAGAATTATGCCTAAGGTAAGGCTTATATGATGAATAGAGGGATGTGGAGAGATAAAATTAGTAGAGTTTGGCTGATAAAATGTCTTGAGAGGTGTGGGTATTGTGGTAGAGGTGGGGGCATTTTATAAGAGGTAGGAGGGGCACTCTTGGAAAGTCAAGAAATATTACTTTATTATATAATGATTTTCATATTTTAAAGGTCCCAAAAAGATATATTTAGAGGATAAGGTGATAAGGGTTCGATATACACCAATCAAATATGTTTTTGACAAGTGTATGTCTTATATTTTACATTATCGTTTCATTTAAATTAAATCGTTCATTAATGAAGTAATCACTACATCATCGTGGTGTCATAAATAAATTACTTTTCTTAAAGTCTAAAATTTTAAAAAAAATAATATGATGTAGGAAATATTTTTAGCTTTATAATGAAAATTTATATTCTAAGAATTAATTTTTGTAGACAATAGAAAAATTGTTTTACTTAGGTGTTACATACTTTTGTGATATTCTCCTTTCTTTAAAAATAAAATGATAAAGTGTCACTATCACCCAAAAGTGATTCCATTGGGTCCCTAAGTTGGAACAAGGAATCCCATGGTCTACCATGACACAACCAGTAGCATTATGACACAATTTGGATTATTTGTTATTATTATGATATTATTTTATTACCCTTAACTACCCGAATACTAATTAATCACAATAATTAAAGATAATTACCATTGTTACTATTCATAATGTCCAAAAACAAAAGAATATTAATTACATAATTCTGACCTTATAATTAAAAATATGGAATCAATTTTACAAAATTCCAAAAACAAGAATTTTAGTAATTAATATAAAAACAATTCCTCTTGTCAAAACAAATAGAGAGTTTTCTAGAAACAATATCTATCAGAAGTTTGACAATTGCTTATGTCCAATTTCAAAGTGTAATTAATTCCAATGACCAAAATTGGATTAAATGGTAAAAATATATTCTGTTTAAACTTTAAAACCAATTAAAAAGTTAATCCATCCATATAATTAAATAATCTGAAAAAGCATTTTTAAAGTAAAAAAGCTGTATTTTTCACTATTCATTAAATAATTAACATTGTTAGAAAAATACCAAAAAAATATCCAAGGTAAATTTCAATGTCCCAATACTGAATAATAAGTTTATTTTGATACATAGGGCTTATAAAATTGTCAATAGATAGAATAAAAAATGGTTCTCCATCAAAAGGTGGTAAACCAATCTTTTAAAAATATTAGAGATTTCTATGCCTAAGATTGGATTTATTCTCATTTGATGCCTCTAAAACTATCTTATTTATAAATAGACATAGATATACAAATACATAATTCAGGATGTTACATCTATTCCATTAACATACTAAGATAATGGTATATATATTTTATTGTTGTTATAATTAAGTTTTTGATATAGGAGGTAAGGAGAGGATATGAAATTAAAAATAAATGAAAACGAAATTAAAATAAATTAAATGGGAATGAAATAGAATTTTACATCATACATTTCTTCTCCTTATGAACCTACTTAGAGAACATGGGTTTAGCCTTTTGATGACACCAGAAGCTCCAAGATGTGGGCGATAGGCTTGGTAAGAGGATTTGGAAGAATATAATCAATCTTCAAGGCTATGGATGTGTGTTGATTATAGGTGATCGTGGGTGGTAATTATATTGGAGGGGGTGTGTTTTTTGATTATTTTATTCATTTTTTTGTTATTTTGGATCTAGAAAATCAATATTATGGAATATTTTGACTAATTATAGAATATATAGAATTATAGTTTGATTTAATGGCACTTAAATAATCCATAAATCAATAAAACCTCATTAATTCATCTATTTGGTTAATTTTTTAAATTATTTTATTTCACTATTACCTAAAAAATTATTTTATTTTATAAAAATCCAAAAAAACACCATAACCATTTTTTGAAAATAATATTTCAAATATGGGCTCCATTTTATGACAATTATTTTTTAAATATGAGTATTATTATTTTTTATATATATTCATCATTTACTGAAATGATGAAAATTTTATAATAATAAGAGATTTTATGTCACATGGAAAAATTAATTGTGGTCTCACAAAAGAATCATATAATCATAAGTCAAAAAATTACTAATTTACATGTATATTTTATGGAATTTGATTATAAAATAATTATATGATTTATGAAATTTAATAAAAATTATTAGGTTTCATAAAAACATTATTAATTAAATTATAATTTTTTAAATAATTTATTTACTAATTGAATTATGTAAATATTTTATAATTAATTCCTAAGATAAAAAAATTCTATTTAAACCTTAATATGAGAGGTTACTATTCTATTTGTTAGTTTAATATACCTAATCATCGTATTAATATTCCAATAGTCATAGTAATATTACATCTGTATAGGTTCCTTAATTTCTTTAAATAACTCTTATATCATTAATTATTCATTCATAAAGTTTTTATTACGTTCTCTATGGGATATTATTTTATTTATACTATAAAAAAACATATTATATTGAAATTTATTTTGATAATATTTGGGGATATTAAATTCTTCCGCCTTATTAATTTATTCCCTTCAAATATCATTTGACATTATGTCTTGAAAATTGTTGAGTGTACTTCTCATTCATTTTTTCCTATGATCCCTAGATGACAATTCATAGTTACGGTTCCTCCTTATTACATTGACATGTTGAGTAGTTTTATTGTGTATTACCTTATCTCTATGGTCCAATATCTTCACTGAATTATCCTTATAAGAGATAATATTTTCCAACTGTACCAACTCAAAAAATAGTATATGTGATGTATCAAGTATGTACTTTATCAATAGGGATATGTGGAATATATCTTGTAGTTTAGACATATATAAAATATTTTATAGTACATAGGCCATATCATCAACACAAGGAATAATTTATAAGGGGTCATTATACCTGATACTCAACTTTCTATACATCCAAAATTGCATGATGTTATTTAAAAGAGATATACAGTGAAATAATAGGTCACCAACCATAAAATTCATGTCCTTTCAATGATTATATACTTAGGATTCTATGAATGTTGGAATTCCATGATATGGATATAAAATTATTTTACCTCTTCCAAAATTTCTACAAATATGTCAAGTCTTAAATGATTAAGTTCACCTTCGCCATTCTAACATACTGGTGTTGTACATCAATATAAATAAAATAATTTCATAGAGAGCCACTTGGATTCTCTAGTGGAATCTATTTTAGTAAGGGGACACATGTAGAGGTAAATGTTAGTCCCATATTCATTTGAAGGAAATATAAAAATCACTAATAATATTTTCATGTTCTAAATTGTACACTCAATTTTTCAATCATTATATTGATGGAAAACGATATGTAAGATCAAATCATTTTAGAGCATATAGTTCATATTAACAAATTCGGGATGTAAATATTAGATCTCGATTAGAAATAATTAATATTGTAAATCCATACAAATTTACCACTTATATGATATATATCAATGCATGTTTGTCCAGTACAAGTCCTCTCAAATTTCAATAAAAATAAGTGTCTTTTTAATATGATAATCACTAATAAATATAACATTATTTCCTCTGAATGACAATGGATGTCTGGTGAAAAAGTCCACAGAGATTTCAACCCACTTCCATATTGGTATTCATAATGGTTTCGTCATCACTTTATGATTTTTCTTTTCATCCTTAACTTATTGATATACTGGATGTTATTAGTATATTTATCAGTCTTCTTCTTCATATTGTCCCACCATTAGTGAACTCGGAGATCATGATACATCTTTGCGCTTACATGGCGAATTGATAAATTTGTGCATTGTGAATCACATAGAACCTCATTTTTTATCTATATATTTGATTTTAATCATAATTTTAACCCAAATATTACAAGTCCTACCTAATCAATTTTGAAATGTGAGGATTTTCCATTTAAAATAGTTTTCCAAATTTTTCTGAATTTATATATCATTTCATTGGGAAACATTTTTATTCAATATCAGGGGTTGTTGAACAATAATTTTATAATTCATTGATGAAGTAACTTCCTTAATCATTCTAATATATAAACTTTTCAAATACATGATGTTTGGATCAATTTCAATTTTCTAAATTGATAATGTTTCAAGACCCATTTTACTGAGAGAATCAACGACATAATTTTCATTTCCAGGACAATAGTTATTTATGCAGTCATAATTTTTTATGTGCTCTAACCATATTTACAGGTGAATATAAATATAATTATTTGTGTATATTTATTTAAGGTACTTATAGTTAGTTTATATGGCAGACTTATCCCCAATAAAGATAATGGCTCTATATGTTCAATGCAACGATCATAGCCAAAAACTCTTAATCATATATAGCATAGTTTTTCTCATGAATTATAAATTTCAATGAGGCATAGGATATCGAGTTATTATTTTTATTAAATAAACATCACATTCCCTTCGTTAAAGTATCATTGTACACCAAAAAGAGTTCCACACATGTCGAAAGTGTGATTTGTGGTATCTGATATGCCTCTTGTTATACTCTTTGTAGAATTCATCACATTTTCAAGTGTAGATAATCACTAATACCTTTTGAGTAATTTTTGTTAGTGGGTATTACAATCATGATATTTTAACAATAATAGTTAGTAATACCAAAATAGACCAAATAAACTATGAGTCTCCATTATAGATGTTAGCATTTACCATTCATCGATTCCATTAGTCTTGGAATAGTCCAAATACCTTTCATATCTCATGATAATATTCCCCAAGAATAAACCATCATCCATATAGAACTCACATAAAATATAATATTCATATAGATTCACCCTTAACAACATTTTTATCAACGTATTCATATTCCATCGTGATCCTCCATTAATTTGGAGTATATCAAAATGACATCAACAGAGACTACCAAAAATTTATCAAGATAATTTCTGAAGACTATATTCATAATTTCCATTAATTTTTATATTTAATTATTGAGTATATGGATAATAAATTCAAATTCATAGTTCCCACACCATGTTCGAAAGGCTCCCTTGGAAATATCTTCTCTCTTCATACTTACCTGGGTATATCTCAGCCGAAGGTACACCTTAGAGAAATAAATATCCCCACATCCTTGATTGAACATGTAAACTATTAGTGGTGGGGTATTATTATTCATTGTCATGATTTAACTGAGCTCATGATAATCAATGTAGCGGGGGTAGTTTAATCCTTATTTAAGATAAAGATTACTTGTGCACCCCACGGTGAAGCACTCAGGTGTACATTACACTTATCCTTATTCTCCTATAACTTCTTATTCTAACTCTAAAAATATATGGTTTTCATTATATATAGATTATTTGATATAGGAGGGATATGGGTATATGTTCAACTAAATAATCATCCTCTCAGTCAGGAGGATGACTGGAAAATGTTTTAGGGAACACTTAATTATAGTTCCTCAGAATGGGAATGTAATATAGTATGATTATCCCTTTTTTTATCAATAATTTTAGAAATATATAATTTGTGATAATTCAGTAATATGAAAAATTGGGATGATGATTCCGAATGAGATTCATCCTCCTCCTTACACGTGTACAAAATTGGAGGATTCATCAGGATGTGAAGAGGGATCTCCCTTTCCCAACAGATTATGTCAGATTTGTGTAATGATAGAAACTCCATTATCAATATAGCCTCAAACTCTACTAATGGAAGTATGATGAGATTTTCTAGGGGCATTGGACCACAATCATTAACCGAGGAAGAGTTATATTCTTTGGATGCAGTAATTACCAAATCTCATGTTCTCATAGATGAATCAACCACTAGTTTTTTTGGTGTATAAATAGTTATACTAAACTCACAAGATACAATGTAATGCATATGTACATCTTATATTATTTAATGAATAAAAAAATTTACTGTCACTGCATAAATATCATGCTACACCTCAGAATTAGTGATAGAATATTCCATTACATACAACCTTGGAGGGTTTTGTTGTTGATTTCCTCTAGTAACCCTTGTCTTAGGGAAATGAATCACATAATTTCCATTATTCATTCCATTTAAACACTACACATCATGGATAGTGTTAATAGGACCATTCCATTATTTTTCAAAATTATTGGGATTCTTTATATCAATTCAGTATTATTTTCTAGATGCCCCACTTTTCCACAGTTGATGTATCTCTGGGTTCCCTTTAATCATATCCAATGATTATTCTTCCAACATATTTTACACAAGGAATGTTGGAGTTTATTCCTAGCATTGGATTTATATTTTGATCCTCCTATAGTAAACTCATCTATATTATTCCAATCTTTAGGCCCATGAGACCAATAATATTCAATGATCTCCATTCAAAACATAATAGAAATGATGGATGTAATCTCATAGCTATAAAAGTTTTTAATCTGCAATTATTTTCCTAGACATGGATTTCATACAATCAATATGTTATCCACTTTTATTTTGGTGTTTATGAAAAATTCAGAGGCATATCGTGAATGCTTTCTATTTTACCCTTATAAAAATTGATAGACTCTACATACTTCTTCAATAATCTATGAAACTCCAATTCCATCTTATGATGGAGAGTTTGGGGGGAATCGTTATCAACAAATACTTTCTTTAATGAATCCCATTCCATGGAATCAATTTCCTCCTCATACATTATGTTTCAAATTAGTAGCAACCACTGATCTGATTCCCGATCGAAAAGATATTGATCCATACAAAATTTCAGTTTTTTAGATCACTAGAGGACATATAATATCATTTCAACGGATTTAATCTATTGTCCTGTATATAGGGGATTGGTATATCTACTAAATACCACTGGCCTTTTCACCTATTTATTTGTCAAAAATAACCAGTTCATTAGAGAAGTAGAGAATTCACCATGATTCATGATATTATTCATAACATGATACAATGGATAATGTAATTTCATGTTGTAATTAATTTTTCATTACCTTAACATTTTTTATATAATTATTACACTCATCACATATTCTATCACATTGATTGTTAGCATGGGTTCACAATTTCTAGCCATATAACTAAGAAAACGAACACTCAATTATAGGGCATGAATAGTCCGTTAATAATCATATAAAAATAAAACATAGAACAATGAAGGTTAAAATGTAAATAAAAATTATATCATAACATTTGATTCCATGATTTTCAATCTAGGACATCCTTGATGATAAAATTGTCTCTAGGGTACATATAAATGTTTCCTAGTCCTAATTTCTTAACAATAACTAGATCATTGTATGATACAAAATATGAAGTCCCTTAAATTTTAGAAATATTACTACATTATTTTAAGTTTAAAAAACCATCAATTATATTGTAAATATAAAATATTCTAGTTTCATTTAAATATTACTGACATAATTAAACATAATGAAAAAAAATCTTTTATTTAATCCTCATAATGAGATCACATATTCCTTTATCACTTACATTTGTATTGGATAAACTAGAGAATAAATGAAAAAACAGATGATATAAATATACTTGTAAATAAATAATAATATATATAAATAATATAACATGAATTATAAATCAAAACACGATGACATAAATATTCTTGTTACGTTAATAAACATAAGGTATCACAACTTGTGTAACATGGACATTTAATATTGGGATCATAAGAACGTGGAATCAAAACACACCATGACATAAACATGATTAATGTATTACAACCAAGAGAAATGAATAAATAGGATCATGAGTCGATGATAACTTCCAAGAAAATTGAACATGGAGGAGCACGAGTCATGGCTAACTTCCAAGACCATTTCACATGGAGGAAAATTCTAATAAGGGAACTAGGTTTACTTTCTATCCCAGAATGAAATCTCATGAGACTAAACATTATACAATTTATTAGATTATAATTATGGATTTCTAAACATAAATTTTTTCATTAACGTGTGTACCACATGAGTAATAAAACATAAGTTATAAACATTAGGCTTACCCATGGATGGAAATGGGTATCATAATCATATTATAAGCTATAAAAAATTGTTGTATCATAATGGTGTCCACAATGGAATGGATTTAAATCATTAAAAAAATTAATAGGGTAAAATAAATAGAAAACATGATAACTGATGTCAAACAGAAGTCCAATTATGTAAAAATAGTGTTTATTAATCTTTATAAATGTGTTACATTTGAGCGCTGAATGGGAAAAGTTTAATGATTCATAAAAATAGAAAATGAATAATTATTTTTATAAAAATTTAAACGAACAAAGCTACTTCATTATGATAAGAATACTTTTTATAGAAAAATATTGGTTGATAAAAATATATTATATTGTGAACATTAAAATGGGTGAAATATTAGGAACTTCCCATTAATAGAAATTGATTATTTGGATGAATTAAAAATGGAAACTTTTAAAAACATGAATTTCCTCAAAACAAATGCTTGAAGTATCTAGGTAAATTATTTTTGGTACATATATATATATATATATAATATAGATTAAATAGATTAAATATATAATAATTGGATTGCAAAAAATTGAGATAAATCATTTCCTGATGGAGAAATGGATGGCCAGAAAGATTCCTTTAACATATGTTTGAAACAATTTTTCCCTTATACATCATGTCATGGAAAATAAAATTATATTAATTAAAAATATAATTAATAACATCTTAGTAATAAACTGTATTTATTATAAGAACATTTTATTCATTTATATTATTTTTGAGAGTCAAAATATTCAATTTCATCATTAAAGGAGTGTTAATTTTCTTGGTTTTCATTATCGGTTTTCTTCTTTACTAGAAAAGAAGATAATGTGAAATAAGAATAATTCTACAGAATTGAAAATATATGTCATAAATAACTTACATAAGAATAAATGAACTTATATATCACTTGGATATATGTTACGTTGATGATTCATTAAATAATATGTTAATGAAAATGATTTAATTTATTTTGTATATTTTTATGACCACCAGAAACTTATATCATTTTATTTAATTTATAAATTATATATTCATTGTGAAACATTATATAACATATATTATGTATCATAAAATATTATTTTAACATAATAATTGTTTTATGACCATACATGAATGTGGTAATGGAAAATTAAAACACACCTTCCATGATGGTGGTAAATCATTACAACATAGATGATATTTTCAAATTTTGAATTAAAAGGATAGAATACACCATTTGAATATGGAAACACCATTAACTTAATGTAATTAATTTTAGATAAGATAATGTAGTTATCATTCATATTTAGATATATGAGGTTACAAGAGGATAATAATTGAAAAAAATATAAAACCAAGTTAAGAGATTATAATATAGGATTTAACCTCTTAAATTTATTCTCCTCGATGTCCACTTAAGGAACAAAAGATTCCTCATTTTTTAGACCAAAAGCTCTTGGGAATAGGGGAGAGGCATGGGAAGTAGATTGGGAAGAATCAAAAACCATTATTATATTAAATAGAGTAGGATTTATAGATTATGGTTCTTACATCATCCAGACATAATAGATGACTAAAATATTCATGTATTTAGATTATTTAAAGAATTATAGTGTTTTACTATTCACTAATTATTCAAATATATTATAAATATAACACAAATTGACCCTGATAATTTTTTGACAAGTATTTTTAAAAGTGACTCTATTTTTGGTAATTATATTTCTATATATAACAATATTATATTTATAATAAAATCATCATTTAATCAAGATATAACAATTATAAAATTATAACTACATTTATGATACACAAAAAAATTAATTCAGGTATCATAAAATTATCTTATAATTATATGAAAAAAATGAATTTATTAATATATTTTATAAAAATAAATTTACATTTTAATTATTATATCAATTATAAAATCATAAATAAATAATTAGCATTCATAAAAATATCAATACTCAACATATCATTTAAGAAAACATTAATTTACTTATTCTATTAAATAATTTTTTATATATTCATTCATAGTATAAAAAAAATTATTTATAAGTTTATATGTGAGGTTACTATTACATTGGATGCTTTATGATTACTAATGGTCACATTGCTATTCTAACACCTGAGATACTATTACATCCGCAAACGATCCTTAATTTCTTGAAATATATTATATATTTATTCATTATTAGTTAATAATATTTTTATTGTGTTATCTAGGTTATTTTAGGTGGTTTATACTATATAAAAGGTTATTAATAAGGGGAATTAGATTTATTAAATTCAAGGTCATTATATGTTACCATTTGAGATTCAAAAAATCATTTTATGTACATAAGGAGACATATTTTCCGAATATATTTTTTCATAAATATTGGAGAGTTTGATATTCAATTTTTTAAGGATGAAACAATTAATTATGTTTTTTGAAATATTTTTTTATCTATTATTGTTTATAATATAACAATTTTCTGAAGAATGTGTTGAGGTGTCATAAATAATTTTTTTAAGCCCATTGATTCTTCCTTAAAGATTCAAAAAGTAATATCATTAGGGAATTTTCTATAAATAATAGAAGAGAATATAGAGGATGATTATATTAAATTAAAAACTATCTGGAGATTTTGTAAAGAGTTTTTAACATAGTATTAAATTAAGAGTTTTCTAATTTAATCTTTGGAGTCATTATCTTATGGAATTAATGAAATGAAAATCTTTAAATACCTAAATAATGTTTTTAGTTTTTAATCACATGTCTAGTTGGATTTGATTGAGGGGTTAAAAGGTAGGGAAGACAATGGATTCTAAAATCTTAATAACTGCGGGTTCCCATGGATAAGGATTCAGATTTCATCATATCATTTTATTAATGTTTCAATTTCTCAATCATAATAGACCTTTAAAATTTTGTTAAAATTGTGGATATCAATTGTCTCAGTTATGGAATTCCTAAAAAATAACTTTTAAAGAATAAATCAATATTTAATAATTTTTTATAAATTTTATTTAAAAATTTATAAATCCTTAGTTTATTTATTTTTATATGTTATATTTTACAAAATGTAATTATTTATAAATGTTTTACTTAAGTAAAATTTCTATTCTCTAATATTATAATGATCTATATGTCATATTTTTAATCTGAAGTTCAGATGGAATTTTGGTCTGATAATTCTACATAATGAATTTATTGAATATTGTATATTTTATTTTATAAACTATAATCCACCATCTTGAATAATTGTTTTATTCTTTGATCTTATAATAATTTGACACCTCATATCTGATTGAGAGAATATGTTACCATTCCAATTTTTCATTAGTGAAATAAATTTCACTAAAATGACGGAAGAAATTTTATATTGAAATGTCTACATTGATTCATTAAAATATATACAGGTCACATTAATAAACAACATATGGTCTAGTAGGTTTTGATTAAATAAATTCGGTTGTAAAAACATGGATGTTGGAGTGATTCAATGTAAAACTATTTAATCTATATCCTATGTATTGTGAAAATTATTCAATAATGGTGTTGTAATTCATAAATGTGTATAAATGAAAAAGGAATATGACTTATTTTTTTACAAGGATCAAATAAAATATGGATTTTTACAACATTAGAATAAAATTTATTTTATTCCTAAAACACACAGAACTCTCATTTATGTTATCCCAATGTAGCCACAAACAATGGAATGAATTTGAAACAACTCTAATATAAAGATCTCACTAATAATGGAACATGTAATAACATCCTACAACCAAAAAGCACAATTTTAATGATTGATCAGTACTGAAAGTAAAAGTCACTAATATACTATTACGATTTTTATCATATTACACTTTTTATTAGAGAACAATCCATATGGTATACTATTAATTAAAAGTATTCGCTACAAAATAATGATGTAATATAAAAAACATTAATTATTTTTATTTTATTTTATTATATTAAGGAAATATAACTTAGATATTATTTCCACTTGTTTAACTTATGAAAACCCAAATTTATAGATATATCAATAATCCATTATTCACCGGAATTGGAAAAATTTTAAATGATCAATTGTAAAATCTTTAAATACTCTCAAAGACTCAATTTTATATTTGGCATGATATGTATAATTTTTATACTTTTTCCCTATCTGAGATACCATCAGTATTTTCAACTTGTTTACCTAATATATTGAATCTTTATAGCATCATGTAACACTTATATATAGAAATATTCCTTATGCACCTCGGTACTACCTTCTCCAAATAGGGTGACCTATATCCTATATGTTGAAACTATTTTATACTAGTTTTTAATACACAAATATCTTCCTAGAATGATCAAATTCATCATGAAATATTTCGAATATAATTTTTTCAAAAAAACAAATTTAATATCCATGTTCATTATAATGGTCATAATCATGTTATTTAAATCCTAAAATAATATATCATGATTTTTTATATTATATATATTTATTTGTAACATGAATCTTTTAAAATCCCTTCTAACATATACAGGTTTCACATTTTCAATGCTAGAATAAAAATTATGAATTCTATTTAACAATTTCATAAAATTCATTTATTAAGTATCTTTCCATTTACTATCACAATGTGACTCTAATCTTTAATAATTCTATAACAGTATCTTTTTTTGTATATAAAATTTTCCTTTTTTGTTTCACATCACAAGTTCATAAGATTCCATAATTCACTATTTTCTTGGAGCTTATTTATTGGATATCTGTCATTCACATATCATAGTAGCATTCTGTACAATATAAAATTATCTAATATAGTTACCATTACATATTGACACATTGATTGAGTAATTTAATAAAATCATACTCTAGTTGATGGTAACATATTAAAAATCCCCCATAAACATAATAAGAATGTGATAATTTCAAATAAGGAACTACTCCACTATTCAATTGTATATTTCGTATTACCTTTATATGTTGGTATATTATTGATACATATTGTAGTGAGAATCCTGACATTCATAATAATAAAATATCATTGCACCTTCTTATTCAACATATTTATAAAACCTCTTACCCTTTTTCCTCATCATGTAACACAAAATATAATTAAATATTCATTTTGATAATTCATTTGAAAAATAATTATAGCATAATATTATATATAAATTTTATGATTTTATATATATTGAAATCTAAAACACCCCACCCCTACCTCATTGGATTGAGGAGGAGATGAGGGATACTTGGCCTTAAGCAACGTTCCCAAGGAACCAATGGCTGGAAATTAATGCTGGGGGCTTCTAGAAAAAATTGGGGAACGATTTTCTCTTAACAAAAAACAAACCAACACACCACTAACACCCATTATATGATGCATGAAAATAAAACATTCATGAATGTATTCTCAAAACACAACCAAGATGTTCCTCAATACATCCAAAACCCAATACAACTAGACATGTCCACCAAACATCAGAATACTATGCGGAAGACTAAACCACACCACACCACGATCAATGACACCACCACCAATCCACACCAAGATCCAAGCTCCAACTCCACCAAGAGATCACAATGATCCACTAAATGAGGGTGATGCCTTACCCTATCCCACATCCTAGTACACGACATCTACAATGACACCAAAGTGTCAATGCTAGGGGTGAGTACTAAAACTCAGTAGGTTTTCCCCAAATTAATTCCTTACATAAGCCACTAGGATAAAACCATTATCACATTCATATAAAATATTTTATATAAAATAATCCCAAGTGCAACCATGACCATAATCCAAATACACCCTTATCATGCCATCTCACCCAAACCAATCAACCAAGGTACAACCAAACAAACATGCTACAAGCCATATCATCAAATACACATTAGCACAAAAATTTCCAACTTTCCAAGAAATGCACAACAAAAAACCTAAATGGTGGGACTTTCGCCCAACCCGTACACCCATTCACCGAAATACAACCAAAACAACCAAAAAAAATATGGGAATTCCACCAATCCCGTTCACCCATTCACAACTAGTGGTACATCTCAACCACTACCGACAACTAGCGGTACTTCCTAGCCACTAACCATATGGTGGTTCGTCCAACCAATATCCATCACCTTTTATATTGGGACATCCTTCCCACTTCCACAAAACATTTCAACTAATATCAACTGTGCATTTTACCCACCATGTACACAACAACATGAAATCAACCATTTCTATTTAATGTCAATCCACTTCAATAAATCACCCATTTATTGAAAACCCCCTTTAATAATATTTCATGAAAAACCCCATTTAAATAAAAAAAAAATCTCATTATTGGATAACATTTCCATCAATAATTTTCACAAATCAACCATATCATCCCATTTTAAAATTTCCATTTTAAAATCCTCAACAAGAACATTTCACCCCAAAACCCCGTTTCCCCAAAAATCCCAAAAACATCACCGAAGAGATTTATAAACACTTTCGGACATCAAAACACAATTAATTTCAATCCAACCAAATTTATTGTAACCAAAACCATTAGTTCTAACTTAGTGTAGTTGAGAGAGAAGCCGCCTTCCTGTAGGGTTCCAGCGAAATGGACTCACAAGAAACCACACCACAAATCCAGTGAATGCACCACCGAAACATCTCTAGATCCCCTTACCTAACACCCAAAAGAAATAAAATTAAAATCAATGGCTAACACTACCCTATATCTATAGACAATGGGTGTAGATATAGAATTCCGTGTGACAGGGAGATGTAGATCTAGAGGAAACTACAAAGAAACCAAGGGGAGAGACTTACCCAGGAGAAACCACCATCAAAACACCAAGAAACCCATTTGAATCATTACCCAAACAAGTGGGAGAGCTACTCCAACCCTTGATAACTGAAAACCCTGAGTGAGGATAGAGTGAGAGGATTTTTGGAATGAAATGAGGCCACCCCTAGGGAGCCCGGATTTAAAAACCCTACTTTCAAGTGGCCGCACTGTTAGCCCGCACGGTTGGGAAAATTGTGCACTACGCATGTGCACGCTACTGTCTCGAGAGGAGGGGTACAGAAGGTTACCTCAAACGGTTTGGAAACTCGTGCGCAGGCCATGACAAGCCTACTATCACCCCTTGAATGGTTTCCTAGATAACCCGCACAGTTTTCCCTAATAGTGATGTAACCGTGCTCCCTAAGAAAATCCTCCAAACATATTCCAAATGATTCCAAACTCACTCAAGCTCTTCCCAACGCATCCCATGAACATTAAACACATAAAAAGAATAATTAAATACTACATACCTCTAAATGGGGGTGCTACATTCTCCCCACCATTGGACATTCCATTCCCAAAAAATAGCGAACCCTCCCTTTGCCGAAAGAGCGTGGGCCACTGCTCGACCATCTCTTTCTCCCACTCCCATGTCTCCTCTTGAATCTGACTATGTTTCCACAAAACACGAACTAAATATATGATTTTACCATGCAAGAATTTCTCTTTCCTATCCACCACCCGCATTGACACATGCACCAACGAAGCATCTGGTTCTAGTTCAACATGATCCCATCGAATCACATGGTCATGATCCAGCTGATACTTTATCAACTATGACATATGAAACATAGTGCGCACCACATTGAACCTAGGTTGAAAATCCAAACGATATTCCACCTCACCAACCCACTCAAAAATCTAAAACTAGCCAATATACCTCAATGATAACATTCCATGCTTCCCGAACCGATGGTGTCCCAACTAAGGAGATATCCTCAAGAAAACCTAATCACTCACCTCGAATGACAATGGTTGTAGATGATGATCTGCATACGATTTCGGATGACTCTGAGTCATCTTCATTGTCTTCCTTATCAACACGATCTTTTCCATAGTCTCCTGACAAGGCTTGGTCCATCTATCAAGAACTCACCCTTTTCCACCTAATATAGTGTATAACGACACGACCGCCCATAAAATGCTTAAAATGGAGCCACATGTATGGATGCTTGATAACTATTATTGTATGATAACTCAACCAATGACAAGTGGTATTCCCACAAGAAACCAAAATCTATGACATAAGCCCACAACATATCCTCCAATGTTTGTATCGTCCTCTCGGATTGACCTTCCGTCTGATAGTGATACGCTGTACTCATAGCCAACATACTTCCAAGGGATTATTTCATGGATTTCCAGAAACTAGATGTATGCCTTGGACCACTATCATATATGATTGAAACTGGAAAACCATGCCACTTTACCACTTCCTGGATATATATTTTAGATAGATCTTCCACCGTAAGAGATTCATGAATTAGGATCAAATGGGCCGACTTTGTTTGCTGATCCCCTATCACCAAAATAGAATCGTTCTTTTTGACCATTCGTGGGAGACATGTGAAAAAATCCATCATAATTTTCTCCCATATAAAAACAGGGATTGGTAAAGACTAAAACATTCCTACTGGCCTCTGATGCTCTGGCTTGACTTGCTGACAAGTATAACATCTCGAAACAAACTCAGTCAATCTTTTTTAATAACAGCCCACTAGAACTACTCTTTCAAAGATTTATAAATTTTATAAATTCTAGGATGAATATCCCACCTAGGATGATGATATACACTGAGAAGATCCTCCTAATAAGAAACTGGTACCACCATCCGATTCAGAAAATACAATACTGAATCTCCATTCAGTTGCCAACCCTCAATGGTCTCCCAACCATCAAGTCTCAACCCCATGGTCACACACTCAGAATTAGATATTTGTGCCACTTTAACCAGGCCATCCATGTTAGGAATCATCAAAACTGGAAAGAAGACCGGTCTATCACCCTGGTCCTCACATTCCAACCACATGTCTGCTATAACCAACATCAAATACCACTGGTCTGATGCTTGTTTCACCACCTGAGCATATGATTTTCTACTTAATGCATCCTCCACGGATTTTCCCTTACACGGTGTGTACAACAAATAAAAATCAATCATCTGGAGATATTTAATCTATCTCCTTTTCCTCAAGATCAAATCCATTTTTGTGAAAATGTGCACCAAACTCTTATGATCTGTATATACCATGAATTTATCACCGAAGAGATAATGATGCCACACATTCAATGCATGGACCACTGCTGCCAAATCTAAGTCATGAGTTGGGTAGTTCTTCTCATAAAACCCAACATTATGTGAGCCATACGCAACCAAAAGATAACCTTTCATGAGAACACATCCCAAACCTGATCCTGATGCATCACAATACACCACGTACCCTTTTCGTAGTTCTGGAAAAACCAAGATTGATGCTAATGTATGGCGACCATTTAGCTCTTCGAAACACTGATTACACTATTCATTCCACTGTAATGGAACATTCATTCTTGTAAAATATGTCATCGGTGAATCCAAATGGGAAAAATCACGTACAACACCCTAATAATACCCTACTAGACCAAGGAAACTATATATCTCAAACAGATTAATTGGTGGTTGTCTTGAGATAAAGGTCTATATCTTTTCTGGATCCATTGAAACACCCCTTTCAGAAATCACATGGCAAAGAAAACAGGTTTCCTATATCCAAAAGTCACACTTCGACAATTTGTTATACAACCGATGATCCTTAAGATCCCCAAAACTATCGCCAAGTGCTGCTCATGCTCCAAAATTGTCTTTGAATACAACAAAATATCATCTACAGACACCACCACAAATGAATCCAGATATATATGAAATATCCAATTCATCAATTCCACATACAATTCTGGAAAATTTTTTAGACTAGAGGGAATAACCACATATTCATATCGATATATCTATATTTGAATTAATTTTTAGGAATATCATCCTTCCTCACCAAAAATTGATGATATCCCGACTTCAGGTCGATCTTGGAGAACCACTGGGCTCCCCTCAACTGGTCGAACAAATCATCAGTTCTTGGATGTGGATTTATATTCTTTAACGTAACCTGATTATGTCTATGATAATAAACATAGAGACTCAAAGTTCCATCCACCTTATTCAAAATAAACACTATCGCTGCCCACGAAGACATGCTAGGATTGATAATCCCTTGGACTTCTAACTCTTCTAACTGGACTTTCAATTGATACAATTCAGTAGGTGCTATTCAGTAAGACAGAAGTGAGATAGGGCTGGTCCCTGGAAGAAGATAAATCGTAAAATCCACTTCCCTTATCAGAGGTAACCTAGTGGATTCATCTGGAAAAACATCCATGAACTAATACACCACTGCCAGAAGAATACTCTTCTTAACACCCTCTACCGTTTCCAATGACAACACCTCCAACTAGTACGAAAATGTTCCCACTGCTGGTTCCAACAAACCTGATGCACCCTACTTTTCATGCCTCTCTCCTCTAAAGAGATGTCTAACTCCATCGTGTGTTGTAAAATCTAATTTTTGCACATCACAGTTGATGTGGGCCCTAAACTCCACCCACCAATCTATTACCCGGATTACATCATTTCCATCCATCTCAATCACTGTGAAATTACACACTAGCTCAATCTCACCCATAATGGCACAACATACTGTACAGAAGAAGGCTTGACACTCTCTTCGACCTAGATGAATTTGATGTTTCAAAAATGAAGGCATCATATCTACCCTTAAGCCTAGAGGAATAACAGAACGAGAAACAACAAAATAATGGAAAGCAGTCATATCAAACAAAGCTTGAATCAACATGGAAGTTAATATAACCGTACCTCGCACAGTGGATGGTCCTGCTTGATCATCCTCTATAACATGCTCAGCTCCAAATAGATATGTTATTTCCACTCTGTAGTCCTTATTACCTATCTTAATCTTCCCTTAATGAGGAGTTTCACGAACACCCGACCTCATAACATTACAACAATACCACAAAAGATGCCCCATCTACTTGAAATTATGACATTATCGAGGTTGTGCCTTAGAATCCTCTTTCAGGTGGCCTACAGAACCAAACCGATTGAATCTTGGCTTACACTTGGGTCTCGAAGGATGTTCTAACAATCTATTGGTATGATTTTGATA
This sequence comes from Viscum album, assembly GCA_963277665.1. Lineage (NCBI taxonomy): Eukaryota > Viridiplantae > Streptophyta > Magnoliopsida > Santalales > Viscaceae > Viscum > Viscum album. The sequence continues at coordinate 1,160,388,511 of OY728120.1, read as the reverse complement.
TACACTATGTCATTGAGAAATGGTTTCTGTCTTTTTCTTTTTATCAGTGTTGGGGTTCACACCTCCTCTCGTGAGGAAAACCATGCTTCCATTACTTGGATTTCCGACCATGATAGATATCGTACCAGGTGTATCTGGTTTCATTCCATAATGAACTATTTGAAAAGAATGAAAGGTGCATTGGGACAACTGTTGGTTCACCTGGGGATCAGGTGGAACCACATTGTCGGAAGCTTCCTCTGATTGATATCTACAATGTCTAACTGGTTCCATCTCTATTAATAGAAAACAAACAAACATGATTATCACTTATGTAGAAATAAAGAATTCCTATTTCATTACATAACACTATCACAACAAGGTTTTACACCTCTCCACAATTTCCATGTTTCACCATTTTTGAAAACCAACCCATTTTCAAAATACCACATTCATTCACATTAAAATTTCACACAATTGAAATACCTTTTCTCAATTAAACCCTTAAATAATTATTCCCAATGATATATGCATCATATAAGGATGTAATTTCTACCATATATTCCATGCACATTTCATTGGCTACACCCACGACAATGAGATTGTCAATGCCTATAAGTTTCTCCAAAACACTTATGTACCCAACTCCCTGGTAACATGAAGTTTAGTATAAAAGGGTTTGCGACATCCATTTATGCTATACATTCCATGTTCTGACATTCCTACTCCTTTCTATCATCCCGACTCAATGAATAGTCCATGATCCAATATCAAAACCTAGACCAATGATCACACCAAGGATCGAACAACTGCTCTCTCTTGAATGATGAGGACCTAACAAACTGATACAACTTGTAACACCCCTCCCTTAACTCATTGGATTGAGGAGGCAGTGAGGTCTACTAGGCCTTATGTGGCATTCCCAATGTTCCAAAGGCTAGAAATTAATGCCGAGGGCTTCTAGAAAATATTGGGGAACTATTTTACATTAAGACAAAACAAACCAACACTACACTAACACCCACTATGTGATGTATGACAGTAAAACATTAAAGCATGTATTCTCAAAAGACAACCATGATATTCCAAAATAAATCCCAAACCCAAAACCACATGACATGTCCACAAAACATCAGAGTACTATGCAGAAGACTAAGACACACCACACCATGAACCATGACACCACCACCGCTCTACACCAAGCTCCATGCTCCATGCTCAACCAAGATATCACAATGCCCCATTAAAGGAGGGTGATGCCTTAACATTTCCCACATCATGGTACACGACATAAGAAAAGACACCAAAGTGACAAAGCATGGGTGAGTACTAAAACTAATTTGGTTTTCCCCAAATGAATTCCCTACACACGCCACTACGATAAAACCATTAGCATATTTATATAAAACAGTTTATATAAAATAATATCAAGTGCAACAATTACCATAAGCCAAATACACCCTTACCAAGACATCTCACCCAAACAAAACAACCAAGAGAAATCCAAACAAACATGATATAAGACATATCATCATATTTACATTAGCACAAAAATTTCCAAATTTCCAAGAAATGCACAACAAACAACTAAAACGGTGGGATTTCCACCCAACATGTTCACCCATTCACACCAAAACACCCAAAACATCCAAAACAATCAAAACAGTGGTTATTCTCCCAACCTGTTCAACCATTCACAACAAGAAGTACTTCCCGACCACTAACCACAACTAGCAGTACTTCCCAACCACTACCCATATGGTGGTTCTTCTGACCACTATCCATCACCTTTTGTTGATGGGCTTCCTGTCCGCTTCCACACTATATTTCAACAAATCTCAACCAAGAATATAACCCACGAATGCCACAACAACATGCAACCAACCATTTCTATTTCATGTCAATCCGCTTCAATAAATCACCCATTAATTGAAAACTCCCTTTAATCATTTTCCATGCCAAACCCCATTTCAATAAAACAACCTATTTATTGAAAAAAATTTCCATCAATCATTTTCACAAATCAACTATATCATCCCATTATAAAAACTCCATTTTAAAATCCTCAACTCAAACATTTCAACCCAAAACCCCTTTTTCCCAAAAATCCCCAAAACATCACCGAAGAGATTTGCAAACACTTTATCACATGAAAACACAATTAATTAAAAGAGAACAAAATTAATTTTAACAAAAACCAATAGTTCTGACAATTTTGATTTGGGAGAGAATCCACTTACCTTTATGGTTCGGGAGAAATCGACTCACAAGTGACCACACCTCAAATCTGGAAAATGCACCACCGAAACCACTCTAGGTCCCCTTCCCTAACAACCACAAGAATTAAAATTTACATCAAAGGAAACCACAACCCTAGATCTACACACAAAAGTTGTAGATCTAGAAGATTGAAATAGGGGGAGATATAGATCTAGAGGAAACCACAAAGAATCCAAGGGGATAGGCTTACCTGGGAGAAACGACCTTCAAAACACTAAGAAACCCCTTTGAATCGCTTCTAAAACAAGTGGGAGAACCCTTCCAACCCTTGAGAACTGAAAGAAACAAGTGGAGATTGAGTGAGAAGATGATTGGAATGAAATGAGGCAATAACAAGGGAGCCCAGATTTAAAAACCCTACTTTCAAGTGGCCACACAGTTGGCCGCATGGTTTGGATAACCATGTGCTAACCGTGACCAGACAGCATTATAGAGAGGAGGGGCCCGCACGGTTTCCTCACACAGTTTGGCAACCTGTCTGCAGGCTGTGTGAAGCCTACTACCCCCCCTGCATGGTTTCCGGGAGAAACCACATGCTTTACCCTAACCGTGATCAGACCAGGCTCCCTAAGAAAAGCATCCAAACTTATTCCAAACCATTCCAAACTCACACAACCTCTTCCCAAACCATCCAATGCACTTTAAACACATAAAAATGAATAATTAATGGATATATACCTCAAACCAGGGGTGCTACAAAATTACTAAAAAGATCATGAATATTTATACATTAAAGATACCTATATTCTTATTATTTTCATGCAGAGTTATGAAATTTTTATCTTGGGAAATCAATAAACCCTTCCAGTCACTCTAAATAACCTCAAATATTCTCCATCCATTATCACATATAATGATAACAACTAAAATATCATTATCTCGTGCATTAAATTGAGTTTTACCAAAGGAATTCAATTTTTTCCCATTTTCCCATAATTCAAATATGAAATAAATCTCTACATATCCAATATCTCAAATTCCTAATATTGATGAAAAATTAAATTACAACCTCTATACATGATGTTCTATTTTATTTTCCATAAAAACACTCTTACTTATTCATATTGAATATGATAATAATTATTCATTTCCTTATATTATATTTTGATATTAATACCGTTAAGTATTGGGATAAGACCATTTTTACTGTGAAACGATTTTATTAAATTTAACAACAACCTATTCTATTTTTTGTGTATTTTATTGTTTCAAGTGTTTTTTATAAATTTTGGTTTAAAATAATAAATTATAGTGCTTGTGAGGCTGAAAATACGATACATTTATTTTGGTAAAAAATTATATAATTTTAAATAGTGGGAAAAGAATAAAAATTAATATATCCTCAAGAGTGTACAATGAGTATTATGAATTTTGTAATTTTCAATTTTATAAGGGTCCTAATTAAAATATTTAGGTATTTATTCTATTATATTAAATTAAAAAAATTAAATTAAATTCATATATTATCGAGTGGAATACATATTCTATGAAAATAAAAAGTGATAGAATTTAGTAAATTGGCCATAGTAATCCAAAAGAAAATGCCTTCTACCATTATATTTGTTGTACAAATATTACAACATATTTATTTTGAATTGGATCATTATTCCTTCTAGTATGTCCCAAAATATTATTCATAGAAAATATGATGGAATATTAGGGAAAATTAAAAATATATGGTTGACATCAAGTGATTAGTATAGGATAAATATAGTGGAATTGATAATGAATCAATGATAATAAACAATATGAAAAAGTAATAACTGGACACCCATGCCATGTAATTCATTAATTTTGATGGATGTGAATAAACAATATAGACTGGTAAATGAATTGAACCACATTCCATTCATATAATAGATTTACGAATAGTCAATATATGAAAGATAGATTTATGAAAACTAATTACATTTAATCTATTATCTATGAATGAAATGTATCAAAATATTATTTTCACAGTAAAAATATTATGGACAATAAGACCATATTATAAACGAAGGAAATGTTTAATTGTGGGACATTATTCCTCTTAGTCACACGACACCTTTACAATAAATTAATTTCACTTGACAGAACAGTATAAGTAAAAACCTATTTCTTCAATCCAACCATAGACTTACAGTTAAAACCATTCACAAGATAGATTAAAATATACTGTTTACAAAGTCATAGAGGTTTTCCAATGTAATTTCATCTCACGGGGAAACTAATTCATCGAGGATCTCACATAAAACATTTCCCAACTCGTGTAGTACTTTTCCAATTAATTACTAATATATCTAAATATTTATTTAATTCATTCCAATGTGACTTATCAAATATATCTATTGATTAAAGAATAATAAGTAGTCAATATTTCCCCATATAATTTAATATTTTTTAAATTAGACATTGTATATAAAAATGGTAGATGGTTTAGGCAATAAAAATATCCAAGTTAATTTATATTTACATTTATGGGAAATTTAATGTCTATTTGAGGGTGGATAATTCATGTAAAATCTAGTGGCTATAAAAAAATATGAGAAAAAATCGCATAATGAAACAATGATTCATTATTGGGTTGATTGTGTTTTTTGAAAATGATATTTTCAATGGACTGTTGTCCAGTTTCAGATATATTTTTAATAATCAATGTTAATAAAGTGCCGTTAAAATGTAATGGATGATCTAGAGGTGGAACAAAAAGAACATATACCTGCTGATTTCATTTTCTCAGGTCTACGAATTTTTTTTCAAAAATTAGAGAATTGAGAAATGTATTTTTGGAAAAGGGAGTTGTGCCCCAGTGTTATGGAGCCTTGGAAAGTTTTGTTCTAAGAATTTTTTCAAATTTAGAACATCAAAATATTTAGAAGGAATGAGTGTACTACAAGTCATGGAGATTCTCAAAGGATGAGGTTGTGAGAATATGATACTAGTGCACATAGGAAGATGTTGTGTACCATGTGTGATGGATCATAAGAATTTCATTATATATATGCCTAATCCCCTCATTCTGTTGATTCTCATACCTTAGAGATAATTAAAGCTCTAGTTACGCAAGTGGTGAGGGTGCACAAGTAGAGAAATATGTATAAGTTTCACACTATAAGAGAGTTTTGATGTAACATTGATTTGGGCATAAAAGGGTGTGTCATGTATGTATTGAGTAGTTTACTTGTTGGTTTTCTATGAAAAATGAGAAACATGCTTTGCATGCATTGTTGTTGAATGAAATTCAACCCAAGGTTGTGAGATGGTGTGATGTTTCTCAGAACATCTGCGATAAAGTGGTATTAATAGACCAATAAAAGTGAAACTTCAATAGTGAATCAATCTATAGTTGAGTATGTGTCATTCATGAAAATAAATGGACCGATAGGTCGATAAAATTTGATCAGATCCCAACAAAGGAAGAGAAAAAAATGATTTTTTCCACTAGTAGTGATATAGAGAAAGAGACATAGGGACTGAAGAAAACGATTATAGGGAGATAACCCTAAACCATGTCATGGAAGTGAGTCTGGAAATTGAAGTGATCAAGTACAGTCAATGTAAATTGCATTCAGATTTTATATGATTTGGTATATCATCACATTACTGTTGTATGATCATAAGACATATCCAAGTGTGGGGGAAGCATGTATAAATATTGCATCTTGTACATGATTTATTCTCTTATTACATATTTTATTACGATAAATATAGAAGTGTGTTTTGTTTAATAATGAGTCTAGATCAAAATGATTAGTAATTTAATCTATTATACCTAGATTCACCCCCACTCTCGTGTTTTTTAACATAATGGACCTATAAAAAAAGAATCAAATATGTGAATTTCAATACATACATTGGTAAAAATGATCATAATTCATCTAGAGTAACAATAAGGTTGGTTTAAATTTAATATATTTCAACTTTAGTTACATGAAAGGGTAATTTTAATTGAAAAGAAGATACCTAAAGCAATATTTTTTGGAAATATAATTTTAATTTTCAAAATCCTTTGGAAAATTATTTTCATTGAAAATAAAATTTTCAAAACATTAAAGATTATCAAATAATTTTCAAAATAAATATATCTGAAAATTACAAGTGAAAAAAGAATATTTATATAATTTCATTGGTGTGGCTGACAAGAAATTCCATTCATTCCATACATAGTAAAAAATAATTCTTCAACCTTTTTTAGTAAACTCCCAAACATAATTTTTATCAACACAATGGAGTATTTTTTAGGAAACATATTATAATGAAGAAATTTTTTCAAAATTACATTATGAAATATTTTTTGAAATCATTTTATAAAACACAGTTTTTGATGAAATTTTTTTTCTAACAGAAGTGGGAAATTATATGTAGTTCTCCAAAAAAATTATAAAACGTTTTCTGAAAAAAAAATTTGAAAATGTTATGATTACTAAAAAATATCATTAATAATATTATCGGTAGAAGAAGGGATGATTCATTAGAAAAACGTAATATAGTTTAATTTAACTAATATTCTTGAACTAACCATATTTATTAGAATGAGTTCACGAAATAAACCTGTAAAACAGTCATATTTCTGAATAAGTAATTAACAAATGAATAAATTGTTTTTATCCAATATAAATTAACAAAAAAATCATTAAATACAAAATAATATGATCAAAAGTAATTATCCACATAATATTTGGATGACATAACCAAAGAATTAGTTGTTTTACAGAATGAGTTAAAATTGATTTATGAAATCCTAGACCTTAAACACTATTTTGTTTGAACACACTTTATCATAATTTACAATGGCTTTTGTTAGGCCTTTATAAAAAAAGATACAAAACAAGTGGTGAATTGTGTCTTTTCCATAATCCTGAAAGATTCGTGCATTTAACTATCTCTATGATTTATTCAGATAAAAAATGTTTTCTTATGAACTACATATGAAAAGTGGATAAATAGAAAAAATAAATACAACTAATTTAATAGTGCATCATGCCATATAGATCCTCTTTTCAAGTCCTAAAACCCTCCCTCTATGAGCTAGGAGAATTTCACTTGAACAGTTCTCTTATCACAAGACCTTCAAATACACAACTAAGGGACATAAATTGATACCTTTAAAACAAGGCTAAAAAGAGCCCTATAGTTCTATTTTAGGGTACCAAAATAACCATATCTTAGTCCAAGAGTCTGATACTCCACCACAACTAGGTCCGAATAGTCGAAATTATAATAAATAAAAAGAGTTTTATTTGTTGAATGGAACATGTTTAACTTCATAGTCGCATCATAAAATTGAAAGAGCATTCATCCCCTTCTTAGTAAATTAAATTCATCAATAAATAATTTCTTTTAAAGGATCATATTTTGAGATTATATTCAAATATTCAATAACAAATAAGAAGTTATTTCACAACAATACGAGGATGTAATATGTATAAAATTCAAAGTTTAGACTCTTTTAGAAAATAAATGATTAAATAATTTTACAAAGTAGATATGAAATATCATAATCATTGAAAAAAAATATATATTATAAATTGAAGACATATCACTCCCTAATATTAGATATCTTTGTGTTTTTTCTGAAAATGATCAAATAATATCTACAAAACAAAAGGCTTTTCTATCTATTGATAACATCCTGAAATACTTCCTGATATATCACCCATATTAAAATTATGATTATCCAAAAGTTTCAAAAAATACATTTATATTAGGATTGATTTACAACAATGAATATTATTCTTTGAGTTGATCATAATGATCTATTGAATCGTTGAAGGAATTGTCTTTAGTCAAAATTTATTTACATCAAGATAGTTGTAGAATTATCAGATAAAATTACTGATTGAAAATCTGTGTCGCTGAATTTTCAAACATAGGATTCATTATAGTGTATAAAAATTTCATACATAGGGATGATTAAGAAATTTAGGTTGATGAAGTAAGGTTGAAAATAAAAGTATGGTTGATGAACCAATCATTTTTTCTCAAACATATGGTTACATATGTAGGTTTCTTTAACCATACATTCTATTCAAACAAATTTAAGGTTACATCCATACATAGTGTTGATGAAAAATACATTCTGCCAATATATCAAATATGGTCCATATGAAGTATTCTTAAAATATAGTTTGTTCCTTATTCTATTTGTACTAACATAGGGTATAAATAGTGTTTCTATAATACACTAAAACACATTCTAAACACTATGAATTTTTTTACAGATTAATAAGAAGAATATAATTCCAAAACAAATTTGTAAACGAATATTAATTTCTTAAAATTCAGTTAATGTAATATCAGATGTAAAAAAAACAATAGAACTTGTGATCATCAAAATAAATATTATTTATAGATTATTGTTGATATAATGTATTCCCCACAATATCCCCTATTTTTATAATCATAGAAACCATAATATAATTTAAATAAAATAAAGGATTTTTTAAAATCTAATGAAATAATAGTTTTAAATAGAATATATAAATTTTCTAATATTAAATTTTCACTACATTATTTCTATTTTTAAATACTATTTTTTACATAGAATGTCTAAAATTGATAATGTTTTTTTTAACTTATTTTCACTAAATTTCTTGAAATAAAAAAAAGTTTATGAAAATTGATTATAACAAATTTAATTTTTCAAAAAAATATAAATGAATGTTAATGTGTTAGAAAAATAAAAAATGTTTTCTAGAAGGTATTATAAATATACACTAAAATTTTTAAATGATGCACATAATATAAAAAATCAATATAATTTTTATTAAAATGTGTTTATAAATTCATGAGAGATTTTTTCTTCGGAAAAGGGTTCATCAAGAAGGACGTTTGATGTGGAATGGTTCTAATCAAGATATATTTCACTTCCAAATGATTCATTAGAATTATGAAAAATTACTTTCAACTAATCTATATAACCTTTTAACCATTAAAACTATTTTCAGTAAGTTTTATTATTGAAACTGAGGAATCTTAACTCAAATTAATAGTTTCAAATAGATTGAATTTGATAAAGTAGTGTAGATATTCATATGCCTTCAAAAACATTGAATTTATGTCGTCGAACTAATAATTAATAAATATGAGTCAATAATAAATTGAAGTCAACTTCTAATAAAAAATATTTTTTATTATCAAATAGCACATGCAGAGGTCCACTTATACAATCAAGATACCAGAGTAATTAATTCATATTTAACATCAATGAAGTGATTTCTTAAAATCATCTAATCTAGTCTTGTGATTTTGGTTTGGAAAAATATGAATCTCTTGATTGAGTGACACTTCCTTTTATTGATTCAATCTGATTGAGAAAATTTCATATTAAATCAGAAAAACCATTTTTTGACACAAATTATGATTTTAGCATTCCAAAATGATCTAAACTATCTCTCTAGAAATCATTAAAATATATTTTTGAAAATAAATTTTATATAAATTATTACTATAAACAAAAAATAATTCCAATCTTAAGGTAGATGAATTTCCTAAATATTATAAATATTTTTTGGAAAATTTTATTTTGTTTTATACTGGAGTTCTCAAATTATACCATGTTGATTTTTTATTACAAATTATACTATCTGATTTTTAAATTAATCAGATGTTATTTTATCTTGATTTTTGGAGTGAGGAGCTAATACTGAAATGGATAAAGTCTTAGCTGATGTCTTTTCTATTGAAAAATAATTATCAGCAAAGATTTTTTTACATTCTATAGAAATAGATTATATTCTTTATTTGGATATTCTAATAGCAGATAAATCTTGAATGTCAATAATATCATTAGTTTCAATTTTGGATTTCTAAAATTAATATCCATATTGATCATTTTTTATCTACTTGATTGGAAATATGCTTTTCATGAACATGAAACTCAACTTATTGTTCCTCAGACTGATTTGTTCCTCCCAAATTCTTGGATGGTGTTTTATTTCTAGGTACATCGATTTATAACTATGGATCCTCAAGAACTATAGTATCATAACAGAGATTTAATTGAGTAGGCTGAGAAACACCAATTATTCTAGAATCCCTAATTTATTCATTTCTCAAATGGTATGATCCTATAAACATGGGATTTTATTTCTCCCCTGAGCAACATGACTGAATTATTTTTGATCATTTTCAGTCACTAGAAAAATATTACCTTTGTCTATACTAAAAATTAATCCTAATTTTCCTTACATATCGTCATTTAGAATATTGTTGTCATGAAATCTTGTTAATGAAACTCTTTGATAAATCATATTTTCTCTGTACAAAGGAAGATAAATTATTTGGACATAGGGAATGAATGAATCTCTTGCATTTAACTGAAAGTAGTGTCTCATATATTTCATCATATATCAGGTAAATTTCAAATTATTATCATTGATAGATAATGAATATATATATGCTTGGATACAAAATATTTTCCAACATATGAGTACTTGGAATGATAGCTATCTGAATAATCATTACCAAAATATTCCAGTCTACATCGTGATTTTTTTTAAAAATTCCTAATATTGGTCTAACAAAGAAAATAACATAATATATTATGATTTATGATCCTATTATCCAGTTGATCGATGATCAAAATTGAATCTTCCTTTTGGAGGTCATTTTAATGTCTAATCAATTTATACTATGGATATTGTAAATTCTTTGTAATTTACCCATGAAGACATTATATCCTCTATTTCACCAAAACTAAACTATCCACTTCTGTAAAAGTGGTTTAGTCATAGCTTTTAAATTATATATGTATTTTATTCATTAAAAATAAATTCCAAACAATAAAACCAAATATATTCTTGAGAACAAGATTCTTCTAAAATAGACATTCAAAATCAATGACCATTCCTTGGAGAATCATTCTAAATGGGTCATAATGATTATTTATATCATTAGGTTCACCTTCAATTTTTACGTTTTCATCATCATTGTTTATAATCTGTATATTGGAGGTATTTATTTTCATGGGTTTTCAAGAAATAAGAGGACTCTACATGTCAGGGAGTATTGAAATAAAAGGGATAAGAAAGATGAAGTGTTTTGTGATAGATTGGTGACGAATTCTGGTTTCTCATCCTAATTAAATAGGGTAATCCTTAATTTTTAATTTTGAAATGACACACATTAAAAGAATTAGAAACAAAAAATTTAATAATTAAATGAACAATTAAAAAATATTACTCAAATAGAAATTAACGAAATAAATTAAAATATATTAATAAATATTTATTTAAAAGTAAATATCCATAACACCCCTTAATTAAATCATATCATGTAGGGGAATGATTTTTAGTTAAATTATCATCTAATTGATATTTATTATTTATAAATTCTAATGATATATATTTTTTAAGATCATGAAATATTAGAAAATGATTCCTTATATCAATATGCATAGTTATAATGTGACTTATAATATATTTCGAAATATTAAAAGCACTATTATTATGACATAAAATATGAAATTTATTTAATTTTTTTTGAAAGATTAATCATGTGTGTTTCATCAAAAACATATTTTCAAAAACACTACTAGGAGACACAAATTCCGCCTAGGTTGTTTATAGGACAAATGAATGTTGTTTATTACTTGACCTGGAAACAAACGAATTCCTTATAATTAGGAAGGTTCATGAGGAACTTTTCAAATTTAATCTATATCCCCCAATGTCAGAATTTGAATATAAAATTTTATAAAAATCATTGGTTTTTTTGGATAGAAAACATATTGAAAAATATTTCCTTTTAAATATCTAAAAATCCTTTTAGAATTAGTAAAATGGTATTATTTTGAATTTTCTAAAATCTATTATATATATATTGATAAAACATATGTATGGTTTTATATCATTAATATATAGTAAACTTCTATTCATACCTCAATGTAACTTGTTATAAACTAGGTTTTCGGCTTCATCCAAATCATGTTTTACATTTTTACATGTTGGAGTTATGCATGTCTTACTATTTGGGAATATAAATTTATTTAATAAACCAATAGTATGTCTACATTAAAATAAAAAACATCAAAAATAATTTTGATTGATTTGAAATCCTAAAATGAAATTTTATTCCACCATCATACTCATTTAAATTTCTTTTTTCAATAAATATGATAAATAATTACAAATAAATTTATTACATGATACAAAAATAACATCATCTACATAAATATACACTATCAAAATATTAGAAAAAAACATCATAAAAAGTGTAGGGTCTTATAATCCCTCAAAAAAATCCATTTTCCACCAAAAAATAGCTTTATCATTAATACCAAGATCAAGGTTCTTATTTAAGACCACAATGAAACTTATTATTATTAAAAATATTAATTTATTTTTTCAGGATTTTCTAAAAATGGTAGTTATTGAACATAAACATGCTCAAAAAAATATAAATTTCAAATCGTAGATTTTATAGACATATGATATAATTTAAAATTCATATGAGATTAATAATCCAAAATGATTATGATAGATTATAATCTAGCTACATGCCCAAAAGATTCATCATAATCTATTTTTTCTTATAATTGTATCCTTCTTCTAAAAATCTATATTTTTTTCTAATGATCCTTTGATCATACTATTTATTTTAAAAGATCCATATAAATCCTATTACAGGATAATTGGGTAGTCATTCTACTTATTCCCAAATATCATTATTAATTGTCTGAGTTATTCTTTCATTTCTAACAACCAACTCTCATCTTATAATGCATATTTAATAGACATAGATTTTATCTTATATAGAAATGGATAAAATTCATCTAGGCGTCCTACACATCTTAGAGTCATAACTAATGTTTCCAGGATTCCTATAACAGTTCATAATAGATGGCCCTATAAGGTTATATTATGTCTAGGTAAAACACAACTAGGTTATTCTGTCTCATTTTCATCAGAAATGAACTGAATTTCATTTATATCATTTTCAATATCAACTTTAGGAGTTTCAAGTATCATGTTTCCTAAAGAGTCATCATTATTATCTGTTTGATCATTCATATTAATCGAAGCTCATGCTTCATCAAACATCACATGAACTAATTCTTCAAAAACCCATTAATTTTTACTAAAAACTCTATAGAATTTAGAAGTAAAAATAAAAATAAAAATAATCCTTCATAAACTTTTGGATGTAATTTACCAAAGTATATCCTTATTATTCATGTTATATATTTTTCATCTGAAAATAGTAACATATTATTCATTAGGTTTCTTATTATTCCAATGTTAATAGGGAATATTTATAACATTCAGTTTTATTAAAACGGTATCCATGATATAGAATGTTGTGCTTACATCTTATGCCACGATATGAGAAAGAATAACGTATTTATTTATCATTGAACTTTATATTTTGGAATTTTTTTTCATCATTCAAAAATCCAATTATGGCGAGTATTCAATAGTACATAAAAGGTGTGTTCAGTACCATTATTTTATCTAATAGAATTAAATTAGTTTTTTCAAAAATTCTCCACCGTGAACACATCTCAAGGAAATAATTTTCAATTTTATTTCACATTGAACCATTTATCAAAATATTTGAAAAAACATTGAATACATAATATTGTTGTTTTTGAAAAAACCCCATGTAGATCTTGAGAAAATATCAACTAAAAGATAAACACAATATTTTATAGACAAACATGATACCCTATATTGTCCATATATTTCCATGTGGATAATATCTATTTTTTGAAATGTAGAATCACAGTTATAAGATATGAAATATAATTTTGGTTCTTTTCCAATTTGACATAAAACATAGAATCTATTATTTTATAGACAATAGACTATGAAAATAAAAAAATAATGGTTTCATAGATAATTTATATAAAAATATATATTTTAATATTATTGTCATCTATTATATATCCATGAATAATTTTTTCCTACATGTAAAAAATCTCACATTCTATATGGACATTGAATTGAAATTGAAATTATGAACATTCTACATTCCAACCACTCTAAATATATGAAATTTATCTTTGATAACTAAGATGGAATTATAAGAGAAATACACATAAAATCCATCATTACAAATAATAAAAATAAATATCATGTCTAAATTTTTCCTTGTACATATATTATATTTTTGATTGAGATTGTCATTGGATCTCCAATAGTTCTAACTATAATTTTTTACATTTTACATTTTATCCAGAGGTTACTAGACCTATATCAATTTGTGTCAGTTAATGGAATTTGGTAGAATATCCACTCATGTATCTAGAGTATCCAAAATCCATATAAAATATTTCAATTTTTTCTACATCCTTTCTCTTACCAAAATATTTAAACACATGCCTATTTTGGTACCCATATTTTCTTTGTTCTAGGTGTATTAGTGAGAAATGATATAGGAATCTAGATATTCCATAATTTTACATAATTTATATATCATGGTTCAATGATATTTTTTAGAAACGAATGAATTTTTTATAAAAAATATTTTATGTTTTATTTAATGATATATTTTAGTGTAATGACATATTATTCCATAGTAATATTATGTATCATTTTTTGAATTGGGAAAAAATAATTTTTCTACAATTTAGATTTTTAACCATTGATTCTTATGTCCAATATTTATCTTTTAATAACATTTTTTCATGAATCTCATTCCATTTTTTCACCTTTTGTAAAAATGCTTGCATGTCTTTTATAAGATTATAATTTACCCATTAATTATTTTATTCTTTCTTCATAGTCTTTACATTTTGATGTAGATGAGTTAATGTTTTCCATTATTTGTTGATTTTTTTTGAATTATCTGACTTTCACCAAAAATAGAATTATAAATTTTTTTAGTGATATATTATTATTTAATAAAGAATCATATTTTCTATAGCATTGAATTTTTGGAAACCAGTTTATTATCTTAGAAACTATCAGTATCATAATTAGAAGAGTAATAGTTTAGTATCTATTTTTCTTCTACATAAATAAACACATATTTTCTCTATGATTTTGTGGTTATTTTTCTATGTTATAAAACAAATACATGTAAATTATTTAGACACACAACAAATATTTATTCTCATAATATAATTTTTTTAAAATTTCATTTCTACCCATATTCATTATTATTTGAATTAGTAGAATCATGTTAGATGCGACCCATATTTTTTCATTTTTAACAAATTACTTCTCTTGGTTCCTTTCAAAACATTATAAATTATTTCATAAATTTATTTTTCATTCTATATAATGTGCTAAAATTTCAATCAAGCCCATTGAGATCCATTTTAGTGTTTGAAGATTCTGATTTTTTTTGTTTTGATATCATGTTTTTCATTTCTGTAATGCTTATATAATGTCACATTCTGGGTAGAGTCTCCCCATTTTAAAATATTATTATATTCAACATCATCTTCTATTTATAAATCATTGATAATTAATATTAAAATTATTTCATTAATTTTAATATTCGTGATAGGTGATTATTGTTGAATAGTAGTAGATATGTCTTTCCATTTAGAGCAATGTACTCTATGTTCTTTTAGTGCTTTATCTGATTATGAAATTGCAACTCAAAATAAATAGTATTGCTATCAATTTATTTCAACTATCTATTAATTTCATTGATTCCATCCCCATGGAACAATATAAAGGTGTCAAAATCTATTTTTATAGGGGTATACCTCATTTGTTTGATGTTATGTGTTCCTCAATATAAAATAATTATAGTATCAAAATCTCATAGGTAGTTGGAAATTCTGTTACCTAATAGAATTCATAGCATCTTAGTCCACCAATTATCGAATTCCTATCATTTGATTTGATATCATATTCTTCTTTTTTTATTGTATTTGATATTTGTTGTTTCTATGGAATCACATAAGAAGTGATGATATTTGAATAAACATTGAATCCAAGATTCATCAAATATATGATCATTCATGATTCCTAGCATCCATATGTTTTACAATTGAAATATGGCGCATGAATCGTAGACATACCTTTTTTCAGATAATCCATTGACATCTACTTTGTATAGAACTAATAATTTTATTTTTCTACAGATATATGTTCTCTTTAAAAAATCTCATCATTGATACCCATTTTTAAGTCTGAATAATATTAAGATTCAGATGAGGGGATGAACTGTGTATTTTCTATAATCTTGATAGATTCGGGTGCTTAATAGTCATTGTGATATATGAATATATACAAAACATTCTTCATTAATAATATTGATCAATGTATAAATAGACTCAATTACCACAATAATTTTTATAGTTTTTTAAGGAACAAATATTTCTTATTCCACTCCACCAAAACTCTCTCTACGAGCTTGGTGATTTTAACTATAAAGGCCCTCTCACCATAAGACCTTCAAATCCAAAACTGATTGTAGGCTGTCAACAAATTTAAAACAAGGATAAAAAGAGCCTTATGATTTTTATAGGGAACAAAAATAACCACATCTTAGTATAATAAGCAGATACTAAACCACAACTGATTCTTATATGTTGAAACTCAAATAAATTAAATGTTTATGATTTGTTGAATGGAATTGGTTAAACATAATAGTGTAAGCTAGGTATTATGATTCATTTAATCATGGGATACTATTTGAGACATGGTTATATATGTACCCCAATGATCTATTTCATTTATGCTTACGTTTAATAATCCTACTAAATGAAGTGATACTTGACGCTGGGTATAGAATATTGTAATGGTCATGACTCATTCTTCATAGAACATTTGTTTGATGTGGGTATACCATAGAATAGGACAACACTATAACAATAAATTAATAATACAAATTAATGGTATGTATTCAATATTGTAGTCATTTATGAACTATCAATTTTTTCTTTTTTAGGAATGGCTCCAGATCAACATCCTCAGCTGGTTCACGCCAAATATATTCATCAAGATATTCTAGTAGTTCACAATAATGTTGAGGTTGAATTCAAGGACACATGGTGGAGGAAAATTTAACATTTTCAGTAATATAGTCCATATAAGTATAGGGGCTCTATTTTGGAATCATTCAAAAAAGACTATTAAGAGATGGATGAGATAACTGTATGATTGATCTATTCTTGGATTTAGAAGAAAGTTTTTTTAGTCATGATGATGCATTATATAGCATTGAAAAAGTTGTAGTTATTGTTCATTAGTGATCATGAGGACTAAAATGTCTATTTGGATGTGTTCCAATAATAGTTTCGAGTAGTAATCCTTAAATCACCATGATTTCATCTTAGATGAAAGATCTCCATTCCCCTCAACTAGTGTGTTATAGTATTTGAGAGATTAAGATTTGTTTCAAGACCTTCCATGATATAGTTTATACATATTTCTAGATGTGGAGGCTAGGGAGAGGCAGTGTGAGGAGTCTTTGTTTGAATATATCCATTTCTAGTTTATCCCATTTATGTTGAATATAAATCTTGAGTTTCTAGTAAGATAAGAGGTTATTAAGGGAATGATAGATAGAACAAGAACATCGTGATAGGGAAGTAGTGTGGATTTTTTTATTTCCTCAAGTATTTCTTCAGTGAAGGATATATTTGATTTCCTCAAGGTTTCGAATGTAATTTTTGATGATAATTGGGATCTATTCTTGTTTTTTGTAAATAGACACCGACATACTGGTAAAACTCAAGTTCCATCCATGCCTTCCTTGATGGTTAATCTAATGCTCAGTTATTGGGATGATTAGTAGTCAATGATTCTGATTTTTAAATAAGAGTACCATGATGTATTTCCATATGAGGATGTAATATTACCCCTATATGATATGTTGAATTTGGGATCAATATATAACCATGAATTAATCCAACATCGATGTATCAATATAGGATGGAACCTTTGGTGTTTCGTGATCTTCAAGTAAATATTGATGATTAGTTTTACTGGGTGTTTGTTCGGCTAAGTGTGTCACTATATGGTGAATTGAGATTCATTGTAAATAATTTTGATGGATATTTGAAGCACTGTATTGATTATAATCACTTGAACAAAGTCTCAGTGAATAGTTATTATCCAATTCCATGGATTTATGATTTATTCGATATGATGAAGGCGATATGTTGGTTGTTAAAAATTTATTTGCAGTAATGATATCATCATATGTGTGTTGAGAATATGGATATTTAGAAAAAATATTTTAGTTGAAATCAAATAGAGAAATTTTTTCCATTTTAGGGGAAAAATCTCCTTCCATGTACAAGGGGATGTTGAATACATTGTTCATAGTGTTCATAGATAATTTCATTGTGGTTTTCATCAATGACAACCTTGTGTACTCCTCTTCTGAGGAGGAGAAGAAAGGGCATATGTGTGCATTTTTATATGTTATTCATCAATAGTTAATATATAGGATTTTGTATACTTATGATTTATTGGATCATATTTTTCCTTACATTGTGTTGTGAATCCTTTCACATCCATTACCAAGAAGGATCATCTGTTTATGTAGACTTTCTAGTGTTAGAGAGCATTTGATTACTTAAAGGATAAGTTACTCAATAGTTCACTTATTTGTTTTATAGAATAAAGAGTTAACCTTGTTGATTTATGTGAAACATGGAATATTATATTTTTATTCTATTGATTTCATATGATATCATTTGTTTCTTATGGGTCTAATCATTTACATTCCCCTGAGTGTAAATATGCAATTTATGATTTTGAGTTGGTAGATGTTGTGTTTTCTTTGACATTTGGGAGCCGTTACATATATAAGAGAGTTTTGTAGTTATTATTGAACACACAATGACAATGTATATCTTCTCCAAGAATTATTTAAACATTAATTAGAGTTAGTGGATGGAATTGTTTCATGATTATGACTTCATAAGTTTAAATCTACTATGAAAGGGAAGTGTTGTTGTCGATGCACTAAGCCTGAATTCATGCAGTGGCGTCCTACATGAATCTCCAAATTCCTACAGTGTGATGGATGTAATTTCAGTGATTCCACTAGATATGGGAGTGGTTGGTGGAATAGGAAGTGTTTTCCATATAATGATGTGGTATTATTTGGTGTAATGGGTGGAGGAGTCCCCGCTAAGGGATTTTTAGGTGATTTTCTAGAGGGACCTAGTTGT
Source organism: Viscum album (assembly GCA_963277665.1). Lineage (NCBI taxonomy): Eukaryota > Viridiplantae > Streptophyta > Magnoliopsida > Santalales > Viscaceae > Viscum > Viscum album. The sequence goes on along the minus strand of OY728120.1, from coordinate 1,160,369,187 downwards.
TTTATTCTAATAAGGGGTTGTCTAAGTGTGGAGAAAAAAGATTGTAGTTTAGAGAGGGGTTTTAATTAATTTATAGATGTGTTAGATAGTTTTCCCATGACTTTTTTGTTAAACTAACATTTATTTTAGATGTATCTCCATAAATAAATTGTTTTGTATATAGTTATTTATCTTTGATGATTCTTCTTTAATCCTCTTTGTAGGTGGTTGAGCTACTGTGATGGAATTGTCCTTGGGAGGCATCTTATACAATTTCTTTTTAGACAACCTCCTATTTATTTAATCATTGGAATTAGTTTCTTATTCTCATGGATGATTATGGTTTTAGATGTATATAAAGTATGTGACCAAATTCATCTTATACAACCCTTTCAGAGTTTCAATAACATACAGTTCTTGGAGGAGGCCTTGAGTATTTCTTGAGGTGTTTCCCTATAGAAAGCATTAATTTGGGAGAATTCATGTTGTATCTGTACATCAGGCTATTAATGTGATTTACATGGCATCTGTAGGGATATCTAATGGGATTCTCAATGAATTGGACTAAATTTGGGTTGAATGGTTCAAGGATACATGTTTTAATAGAACATAAAATCTCAATACATTCATGAAGTGAAAAGGATTTACACCATGAAAATAAACTATGAAGTGTTCCTTTATAAGTTATATAACCATATGTTTCTTAAAAATATAGATATTCTGTCATGATTTATAGGGGTTCCATGAAAATCTATTGGGTGATTTGTAATCCATTTGATATGGATCGATTTTTATTCATTTTCCTTCATTTCTTAGGGATCAGGGGTATGTTCTACCTCTTCTCACATAATTATATGTTATGGATCCTCTGAATAATTTATTTTAGGTAATGGTAGTTTATATACATTTTTTCAAACATATCCTCTTGGTTTTTTGATATTGTGGTTGTGGAACAATGTCTATGGGGTGGTGAAACTTTTTCAGGGGCTGGTAGGGATCTATAACATTGGTATGTTCTCATGAGAAGAATGTTGATGCCTTTGAGGAAGTGGATTTGTTTCTTGTCTTATTTATTTGCATGAAATCAAAAAATTTATAATGGTTAAAACCATTAGATCGAAATGGAATTAGACTCTAAATTATTTAACCACATTAATATATAATTGGTTGTAGATATTGAATGGTATTCCTATCAAATATGATATCTTTTTTCATCTTGGTTTTATAGATAGTGTGAGATCTATGATATGTTTGTTTTAGTTTCATGATTTTCTCTTGATTATCATGTTTTTTAATATAAATTAGTATAGAACATATCTAAAGAATTAATTGAGTAATTGGATTCTGAATAAAATAATATGAATGATTGAATCTATTGTTTATTATAATTTTATAATAATGAAATTAATGAAATGTTCATTATTAATTGAATGTGTTATTACATGACAATTGAACCAATAAAAAATGTGAACCATTATAATGATTGTTCAAAATTTTTAATTTAAAAAACATATTAATGAGAATGGAACTTGTCTAGGTTTTTTGAAACAAGAATTAATGTATTGAGGATTTTTATCATTGGAAAAAAATCATAGATTGATTTATTATGTTCCTTATAGTTGGAATCCATGAATAATGAATCAATTGATTGAATATGGAAGAAAACCAGTTCTATGATAAATATAATATCAGGATTCTATGTTTATGATAATCTTGATAAGGAAGAGGGCCATGAGTTTTGAGATGTTATTTTCCATTTTTGATTGAAATCTACATTCCTAGGTTGATGGGCTAGATTACAATTTTAGATATATTTTGTCATTTCCAAGTGCTTTGTTTATGTGGGTGAGGAGTCTCAAATGTGATATTGTATTAGTATGGTTTATCCTAGGATGGATGACGTGTTATGGGTAGGGAGTCTTGGATGATGTGGTAGAATATGACTCCTTTGATAGGAAAAATAATTTGTATATGCATGTGGGTGTTAGTGACGGAACTGGAGATGATTCAATGGGTGGATTCTAGGATTACCCATTGATGTGATGCAGAGAGTTGGGACGATCATTTTTTAATATTTCTACAGGTCTATGGATAGGTTTCTTGTCCTAGAATTCAACCCCACTATTTGAGGAAGTTAGATATTACTTGTTGCACGTTTCCACTTGGTGGCATACTAGGATTGTTTTCCTCGAGATCATAGATTTCAGAATTGTTGATAATAATTGATAAATAATTCATGACACATGGATATGGTGTCATAGAATGATATTTATAATAACATGATAATCCTGATAATCTGTGGATTTGGTTTGGATTATTCCTAGAGGGCATGGACCTTATATTTGTAGTTATTTTGTGTATAATGAAATATTGATAATAGATAATATAATGAATAATAAATTAATAATTGAATGTTAATGATAAAATAAATAACGAATTAATATCACTGTTTCAAATTATTTTTTTCTTATAAGATATACAGTCATAGAATTGGAACTTGGGAGTTCGAGTGATGAATGGTGTAGTTGATTCTAAGTATAGGTTTTGTCGATGTTGTGGTTGTGAGATATAATATATTATGAATATTCATTTATTTCTTGTGTTTACTCAACTAGGTCAGTTAGGGTGAATAACAACTAGTGGACTCTAGGAGTCCATTAAACCCAACATCAATGTGGGGGGATAGATGACTGACTACCCCCTTTGGCCTCAATCTCTTATTTATATAATTACTAGATATAGTAAGAATGGTGGTTATATACCCCATTTATGAAGGAATGGGATATGATTTTTCTAGTTATCCACAAACATGTATCACTAGAAATAGAAACCAAATGATAACTATATGTATGATGTGTATATTATGTGATTGATTTAGTAAATTAATCTTGTTAAGGGTTGTGATGGCTTGAGGTATAATACCCAATATATGATACAAATTAAATATGATTTGGTGGATTAAAAAATCTAGTTAGTTAAAATATTTGATCATGTGATATAAGATAATGTGATGATGAGATGCATGAGGTGAAGGGTGTGATATCTTGCCCATGTGTCTTCGAGCAGGCTTGTATTGAAGATTGATGGAACTGGATGTGTGATTTTGGGTTGGTGTGACAAACTAATGGAGAAGTGGGTGAGGGATACACTTAATGTTTCATTATTATATCATATGATCCAATTTATGCGATACATGGGAAAGTTATCAATAGTGAGGCTGGGAAATTAGCATACTAATTTTGGTGATGAGTAAGATTCTCTATTATTTAATATTATTTAGCATTGTTTCTTTTTATTCTAGTGGATCTCAAACAAATCCTACTATGTATAATATTATTCTCATATTATGAATATATAAACATTTTTTAGGTCAATTGGAGAAGGTTGGTGATCATGCTGGATATTACTATCTCCTGGTTTTGTAGGAGTTGTTTTGGCTTCGTGGTAACTACCACCATTTAATTTTTGATCATATTTCTTTCATTTAAATTTTTCTAGTAATTAATGGAAATTCATACATTCACTTGGTAATTATAAATGTTTGTCTGTGAGTAGGTATTTATTGGGTTATTGATCTTATAATAATATTTTCCATGTTTTCATATATGGTTGTTTCTGTTATATATATGTATATTATACATTTGGTGCAAGTTTCAATCCTATGGCCTACTAGATTAGTGATTTAGGCAGAATCAATCTCCCTTATCTCATTGCTATAATATTAAGGGAAAATCACAAAGGGATGGGTTAATGACATAATTAAAATGGACCATATTTACTATTCATGATTTATATCATGAATAATATAATTGAGAACTTAATTACCCCATAGTCTTTATGTTTCGTTATTATGAACAGAGTTGGTAAATTTATAATATTTTGTTATGAAATACCTATTTTATCCACATTCATACCTGATTTCAATTGATTTACTACATTGATATCATAAAACTTGGTTTTGGAAATATTTCCAAATCAAAAGAGATGAATCATTTTAAAAACAATGGTTAGTTGAGCTTATGTGGGTACCTATAAATATATACAAAAAAATTCAAACATACATACCTATATATAAACATGCATATAAGTATTTATATGTATATACATACACAAATACATAAATATTTTTATATCTATATTTAATGTATAATAAATTCACTCCCACACTAGACACAATAATATAATTGACATTTATGAAGATAAATGCAATCATAAAGAGTAATAACCCAATTTTATTTTAGAATGTTTACTATTAAATAAATATATTTCCAGGTAAAAAATTTTACAATTCAAAAAAAAATTATTAAAAATTTCTAGAAACCACAAACCACTTTTATTCATTAATATTTTGATGTATTAAATCTACTTTAACAATGATGAAATAAACATGTGTAAATTAATGGGTAATCTAGATGTCACAAACTAGAGTATTATTAAAATATTTCTAAAAATATATTATACTTCAAAGTGTTGTAATAAAATTTTCAATGAAAACATACTCAAATTATTTAAAATTGTATTCATAATGTGTCATTGTCAATGAAATATGGTTATCCACACAATTACTGGTCATAGGATTACAATTTTCTTAATTAGTTAAACTATGTGATAAATTAATAGGAAAAAAGATCCGTAATAAAAGGGAAAAGTATTCCTACATCCCAACTAGAAAACCATGATATATGTTTATATATTATAATACTGATATCCCATGATATAAAAATACATTATAATATTTTTAGGGGGAAAAATTAAAATTCCAATGGCTCTCAAAAAAATTTAAATTGATGAAAACCCCATAATAGAGCCAACAGTTCACCAACTATACCTCCTATGTGTTTCTATTTGGGATTTAGTAGAACATTAATTTTCATATTAAATCTAAAAATATATATCTTTTTTATTTTTTTATAATCAGTTTCCTTCATCTCATATTTTAGGTATAATAAATCATAAAAACAAAAACAAAAAAATTTAATTAAATAAGCTATTCATATTCCATAAATCTTTATAATTTGTCTACTAATTGGTTTCTAATCAATTATATAATTCATAGAATAGCATCATAGAATCCTCTATCCACAACTACCACATAAATATCTCTCACAGTAATAACTACTATTATATCCCTTCAATTTGAAAAAAATTATTGGCTGATGATATCGCCCAACCCAGTAATGACGTTAATATATTTTTTTAAAAAAAATGAGGTACTCTTAAAAGGGATAAATTATTTACAATAAAAAATTATCATTCTCAGTAAGGTGATATTGTTGTGTTCTATACCTATTTTGTTGAGATACATTTTAAAAATCATTAAATCCTATTAATTATAACATAAAAATGAGGGATCATTTCATTGAAAAAAACAATAATATGAACAAGTTAAAAAATACTGGTTTCAATTTTCTATACTCCAAAAAACTATGCCAAAAATTGAGGTTATAAGAAAATATAAGGATCTCAAACCCCAACCGTTATGGATTAATGTCTCTCTATTATAAAAATAATGATTTCGAACAAAATCATGATAAAATCATTTGAAACCTAACTATAATAATAATGGATTATAATTTCAAAACATATTTATTCATCTTAATATAAGAATACTTTTTAGATAACAAATAAACCAATTCCTAGACTATTTATGTTTAGTGTCCTTGGGATGATGGAATCATAAATTATGGACTTATAGAAGATCCGCATCAATTCTCTTTTATTAATTTATAACTAGAAAAATTTTTAACAGATCATACATAATACCTTTATTCATATCACGGGGAAAAGAAAAATAATAAAAAGGTTATATCAGATGATATTTAATGGTTATCAAGGGGGATAAAATTAGAATAAGGGCATATGAAAGTTGACATATCTTTTGATAATTTTAGATATGGTATATTAATGATCGTGATATTGAGTCATTGGAGAAATAAAATATGTTCATAATACATGAATTAAAAATAGTAAATGAAAATAATTCATGTGAGTATGACATATGAAACAAAATTTTGGCACATACATAAGTATAGAACATTATTTCCATTTTAGTGAACGATCATTTCTAAGATTTTCATAGCGTAAAAATTCCCTTACTAAACTAAGTTCACTCCTCGTTCCATCCATGTATTACTAAATCGTGTTCTCTTCCTATTCTAATAATATATATATAATGGGATATAATTATTTACGAAATTAATGGGTGGGATATATAGGTCCCACCTATCAAGTAATAAAAACCTTACATATGTATTCCATAGGAATATAAATATATCATTATTTAAAAAATCATAAAACTTTCATTCAAAAAAATTCAACATTTCGTAACTCATTAACAAAAACCAAAAATAAGAATTTTAAGGACTATATCCATTTAACATATTTCCAGTAAAACAGAAGTATCATCAAATAATGTTATCATAAATAAAAAATTGTTTTTAAAGGACACATGAAATGATTTTTGAATTTTTTTTATATAAAATGTAGTGTAATTATAGAACAAAACATATTATTTGAAAAGAAAAATGTATTAATTTGAAGGAATTTTCAATAAATTAATTTGTAATTAATGCAGAAATATATATTGAATAATTTTTATTTAAAAAACATTATTTTCGTTATTTTTTTGGAAAAGTCGCAGTGTACCTCATTTGGAAAAAACATTCCATTTTCACAATTTATTAAAAATTGACATATGGGAATGAAGTATTTAAAAGAATTATAAAATAATAGTTAAAATATATTTGAAAACATTTTTAGGAAACATGAATATGGCTGAGTATTATTACCAAGCAGATACCTACATATAAACAATCCGTAATAATAACGAGATTGTGAAATTAACCATTAACTCAAGTATTGCCTATCTTTTTTCACATTCAATCATCTTGTTTAATAAATATGAAATTATTATACCTACAGTCAATAACCACATATATGACACACCATTTATTATTTATTTATAACATCTTACTACTTATTTATTAATAATATGATATTAAAATCACTATTCTTAGTGATAAACACATCAATTTCCGTGAATGTTTTAGTTTAGAAATCTTAGTCCTTATTCATTGAACATGGTGTCACAATTTTTAGATTATTATTAATGTTATAACCATAAAATATAATAATTACATACATTTTTATAATCATTCACTGAAACTATAAATGAAAAAATGAATTATATTATTTAGGGAGATGGTAGGCCATTCGTACAGATGACTGATATTTCACTTCTTATATGAAGAGAAATATGTTATATCATGGTGTGTATAAAATATTATTAACATTAATGAATATTTATGATAATTAATTTATTATTTTATTATAAAATTAATATATTTGTAAGAGTTAAGGAAGAGTAATATAATAATTTGATTTCATAGAGAGATTACATCTTCTTCTTAAAAAAATTATATTAATATTTTCAAATAAATGTGTCTATGAAAATTATCTAAAAATAATTTTATTATAATTTTTAAATTATTAATTAATAAATTATATTAAATTATTAAAATAAATTTTCTATAAATTTTATAAATTAAAATCCACTCGTAAAAATAGGAAAACAACTTTTTTTAAACCCAATTTTTGATAAATAAAGTGAATTTAATGAAAATTGTTAGATAATTTTCTAATAACATAACCACACATTCATAACGAGAGGGAGATTTAAATTTATTTCATAATTTATTTATTAGTATTTATTCCAACTAATTTAATCATTGTTATAGTGAACATATAAAATTTTGTGGTTCGTGAAACACATGGAATCAATGGAATCATATTTTTTAATGGGAAATATTTGATAAAAATATTATAGTGTATATTTATACACCATTTAAAATAATTTTCCCACAATATACACCACTCCAATACAAATATATGTCTGTAACTATTTCTCATAAAATCCTAAAGTTCCAATATATCCTCATTAAACTTATCGTCTTAACTTTATACTTTATCCATGAAAGTGGTTTTGTTTTTTTGAAAATGTTCACAATGATCCAGAATCACTACAATTTGTTCATGATAATGACGATATAGTTCTAGTAGTATGAATTATGAGATTACTATATGAGACAGATTAGGTATCTACTTCTTCCAGAGAGATACATAGAACATATTTGGAACATGACTGATCATTGGGGTAAGATCTAATCAATATTCTACAATCATGATATGATAATAATTTAAAAAGTACCGATAAACCTAGGGATTATATTTCTATTATTTCAAAATATTATTAATCTCCTATATGGTGATAATCATAGAAATACAATATCTGAAACATCAAGCTCTATATATTTTCATTGAATTTTATCTTAATTTTTCATTACACCCTAATATATTATTACCTAGTCTTTACATACATAGATATTTCCTCATTTTTATGAATTTTTTGTGGATTAAAAAAGTGAATTCTAAAGAACCATAATTATTTACTATTTTTGGAATCATAGAAAAAATTGTACTCTATTAAAGTGTTAAATGTTTCCGAGAATGATCGTCCCCATTAGTACATCATTATAAAACCATTCCTTGTATCCTATAGAATTGAAAAATAAGAATGGGTTGTGCTTGAATGCTCAGTATTGGTAAATAAATGAAAAACATTAGAAGAACATTAACATATTGGTACATGAACATTCTCATAAAATTTAGAATTCATAACTTGCATTTAAATAATTAGAGACATGATACATGGAATACCGATTGTTATTTCACAAGACCTGATTAATAATATAATCAATAACATGAACTATTTGATTCTATTACTGGTTTATCAAAAATTCTATTTCAATTTTACTTTTCAGTTAATATTTTGTTTGTTAATTATATGTGTTTTGACTTGTTATTATTGATCCTCATAATTAGATTATGATTTAATTATATTCAAAAAATAAAAAATGACTTATATATAATAAATAATCAATATATAAATACTTATAATAATTTTTTTAGATAGATATATAAAATGGAATACACCACCAACGAAGATACTAGTATGTACGTAAGCATGAACATTTTTTTAGTTTTCTTATCATATTTAATGATGAAAAGTAATTAACATATTTTTATAAATATATATAATATAAATAAATAATATTTGTTTTTCCTTATATATCCTATAATTCCTCAAAATCCATCCATAATAGAATCCATGTTATGTGTGAAAAAATCACTTGGTTTTGAGGACATTGTAGGCCACACATCCACAAACCATCTTATTCCATTTACAGAAATTTGATAGAATAACGATATTTATTATATAATAAATATGTAATAATAAATAAATAATAAATAAATATAATATAAAACATAACTAAAAATATTCCATCTTAATTCCTATCCATGATAGGTTGTAAAGGATAAATAAACAACAACATTTCAGGAGGGAGTACTTCACTGTTTACAACAAACTGTATGATTGTTACCCATTACATGGAAGGGTGAGTACATGTAGTTAGAAAACCTATAATAGAAACATATTAAAATATTCATTATTTTTATTTTTTTATATAATCAGGTAATAAGAATATTTTAATTTGGGGTGAATGAAAATAAAATAAAGGAACATGAGGATGGATGTTAATACTTTATTAGATAACATCTCTTGGTTTGCAGCAAAGGGATTCCTTGTTAGGATATCATCCAAAATGAAGGATTATAGGATAAAGGAATGGGTTTTGATATATTATTTTATCTGAAACTAGGCTATAAAAATGAATTTAGAGGCATGAATAAGTGGGAGACATGAGTACCTTTATACATTCGAGGATAATTGACATTCTTGTAATTTTTTTAAATGAAAATAAACAGTGCATTTTAAATGAAAAGTGTCCCCAATAATGTTGAAAACACATAAAAAAGAGTATATGGTCAAAACATTAAAATAAAATTTTTTTTGGACAAGTTCTTTTTCAATGTTGGACTTTATGTTTAATGTTTTGTCCTTATTTAAGCTAATTTTTCTCATAATTGATGTAAGTAATAATAGTCACTATCACTAATTTTTTTTAAACTAATATGAAATTAATATAAATTATAAATTATTAATATTCTAATTATTTAATTCAGTTTTACAATATCAAATAAAAAAATAAAAAAAATTAAAATTCATCTTATAGACGTGCCATGACATTGGGATTTTATGCGAAAAGGACAAATTGATTGAAATAGTATTATATCTATTTTTAAGTAAAATTGTTTCCAATTAAATAAATTATTTTATTTTATTTGAAATTGATCTTATTGAACTTTAAAACCAAAATAAAAAATAATTTAACCATTTCAATTATTTAGATGAAAAATCTATTTTAAATTAAAATTCTATGTTTTTCACTATTCATTAAAAAATGAAACTTCAATGAAAAATATAAGAAAATCACCTAAATTTTTTTTTGGTATTCCACCTCAAAACCTACTATTTATTTTGTCTCGAAAAATTAAAAAAGTATCTAAAATCTTATTTAAAATGGGTATTCCATAAAATGGTTGTAAAATTAATTTTTTGAAAAATACATTTTTTATTCATAAATTTTGATTTATTCATATCATATACCAATAAAAACTATTGGATTATTATAAAAATATTAATTGAATATATAATATATAATTTTTATTGATAATATAAATCAAATGTGCTTTTTTTATTTATTGTGAAAACATGTTTTTATATATAAATAATAGTTTTCATAGAAATATAATATTTTTTTTCAAATAGCTCTTACCTTCACTTATACATGTTGAAAACCAAAAGGTTCATTTTATATACAAGTGGAAATAATATTTTTACATTTTAGTTATTTTTATTCATAACAAACATTCCAATGGATATATGGTTGTTATAATAATATTTTAATAAATAAATTAATAGTATGACATTGTTTGGAAAAACTCAACCTCATATATCTGAAAAGATATCAATTCGACATGAAATTTTGTGTACTACAAGTCAAAAATTGTGTTTTTTGTACCACAAGCTAATATAGGAGTTTTATGTAGTGCAATATTTAATTTTTATTGCATATAAATCAAGACACACATAGTGATTTGTTATAAAAAATATATATTCAGTGTCACAGGAAAATATATATTTCAAAATATTAATTTCATTTAAACTAAATAAATCTAAAAATATTTTTGTTTTACTTTATACCCCCCAAAAAAATTTATCAATCAAAATTCATATTGGTAATAAAAATTCTAGTACTTGAATGTCTATTTTAAATAAACCCATATCACTTAATTGATTACTATAAAAATTATTACAAATTTAAAAATTCAAAATATAAAGGCTTCCCAAAGTAAAAAATTAGTAGGTTTCTGGATAGGATAACATAAGTGGGAAGTGAAAACATGGAAATGGAAGAGAAATATAACAATGAAGTTCTATTATAGAGTTATGGAGAACAAAGTTAGTTGAAATTTAATGATTAGAAACCTATAAAACTATGATGATCTATGTATCCATTTGATTCATAAAATTTGAAGGTACTTGGATAACTTTTTTGGATTTAGGATTAATTATAATAAATTTATTAAATTTACATGAGAATATATAGTTATATGTTTTACCAACATCCTTGTACTGTATTTCCTCCCAATCAATTTCTTACTCATCTCTTAATCCCTGAAATGAAGTTTAATTTTTCATTCTTGAAGGATTAATAGATCATGAGATCTATAAATAAAATGAAAGTCCATTCCATATATAATTAGATAAATTCATATAAAATAGTTTGAACATGATATTCCAAATGATTAAATACTAATATGGTGATATGATACATGAATATCAAAAACCTGATCCTAGGTATAGTATTAATCATTTCATAAATAATAACCTTATTACCCAAAAAAATTATTAAAATTAAAAAACACTATAATTCATTTAACTATATGATCAAAACATTGATCCCTCGTATATCATAAGGATTCCCATGGTTGTCGCTTACCAAAAATTAAAATACCTTCATCAGGTATTCTTTTGAAACATGGTAATAACCTAAATTACAACAAGAACTTATTGAAAACATGCAACATTATTTATTCTAATGATTACTAGATATATTACCTAAATCAAAAAATGTTGTAAATTTCATCAATAATAGAACAACCACTTGTAAACATGTCCATTATAATTTATGAGGTAATAAGTATACTATAATTCACTTTTCCATATCAAACACATCTTTATCAAAATATCAATATCTCAATATTAGTAACATATTATGGGTTGTATTTACCATTATCTTCTGTATCCCACGAACACGACCATCCAATTTACTAACCATTATAGTCCATCAGAATCGTTCAACATATTATTCTAAATCATTATAGGAAAACATAAAAAGATCACTCCTTATGTATTTAATAATTCATAATTATCGAATCAAAATAAAAAAATATATTTTTATATTTCTACATTAGTCCGTTTACAATGATACCAAATTATATTACTCAATACATCTTTCATTTAAAATTTTATCTCTAGTTTAATCTTCATCATCAATAGAATTACTTATAGCACGTTGGTGGTTATCTTTGTGAGATTTAGACATGGTATATCAATTTTCATAATAAACATGCATTCCAAACGTAAATAATTTAACCGTTAATGTTTTCTTAGGGAGTCCAATATTCCCATCAATTGTGTGATAGTACCATTCATTTTCCACAGTATTTTCTTAACATGTTTTCTCCTTGTACATAGTCAATTTTTTTCCTATAATAAATTCAGTTAGGTGATCTGTTCCACATTATTAACATAAATGAAACTGAATCTTCATTCCCTTATTGACTATATTACCAGGAATCTCAGTGAGCTCCATAAATCTCTTCTTTTTTGAAACTGAATGTTGGTTAAGGTGCAAGTTGTGTTCCATGTTCCATGAAAATGGATTATTCATTATCACAAAACTATTCACTCCAATGATAAATCCATTTGAATAATCATTAGAAAATTTTCCATAAAATTAAAGGTTATTTTGTTTTCTTCAATTTCTATGTATTGAATAATGCCAATAATGGTATTGTGAGAATCACTGATCATAGAGTAAAACCACCAAGTCATAAAAACTAATCCTATAGTATTCATAAATAAATATAACTACTTATTTATGAAATGAAACCTTATGTTTATAATAGTTTATTCAGATTCTTCTAATATATAAATCCATTATATCAGATCATGAAGAGTTTGATAATTACAAAATCATATCCCCTATGTTCGTCAAAATAGTTATGCCACAAGCCTATAATAGTTTACAACTTCCTGATTGAGTTTAGATCAATATAGTATTCTCAAGGTTTTTACCCCTATATACGTATGCATTATATCCAGATATTCCTATAGTATCCATATAAAAATTTATATCTAGGAGACAAATCACTCTATCCATTAGTAAAATTCTAGGATAATTTACTAAACACAAACTCATCCTTTGACAAATACAAAGATTCATCCCTAGGAATATAATTAAAAATATCCGTCGGGATCTCACAAATGTTTTCTCACCCTGTTCTCCAAAGAATGAATAATCGTTTCATTTTATACACACTATAATGTCCTAGGCTTAACATAAATGTATATGACATCATTTATCATGAATACTTAGAAAATTACAAAATTACATGCCCAAGGATTGTAATAGATTAGTGTCTTTGGAAAAATAAAATAAACTATTCTAACATGGTTAATGGTCATAAATATTTTCAAAAAGATAATACCTTTAGTAGTTCTACTTGAAATATTTCCTTATAACTTTGGTAAAGGAATCATAAGAACATGGTGGTCTTTAATGCTCAGTTTGGGAAAATGAAGGAAATATCAATGCATAATTTGAACATATGTGTATGAGAACATGAGAAAAATATTTAAAGATCATACCATTCATATCAATGATCAGAAAAATGATAGATAGAATAAATATTGTATTTTCATAAGACATTAATCATAATGTAATCAATTACAATATCCATGTTAGAATATCAGAGGAATACGACTTAAATTTTTTTTATAACACATAATTTTTTAATATCATTCCCTTAAGTAGTTGTTGATTACCAAAATAATATTAGGGAATTTTATGTGTTCACCACCTACTAGGCAGGATACACACCCATCCCAAATCATATTACATTCCTAATAAGATATCGGGTTTCCCCGTCTTCTTATAGTGGATCAGGTTTCCCCATTTACCAATAGTTGTTTTGGTACCTCCCCTCCTATAGTAAATCAATCCCATTGACAAGATTACAATCATGATCTCATATGAAATGTTTCATTACCAATTCATTGGAGGGATATATACATCCCACCCAACTCATAATGATATCATGTATACATGTTCAACAAAATAATAAAAAGTCATATCAAAATCCATGAAATGAAATGGGTTTCCTAAAAATGTAATCACATGTTAATATGAATAAAAATAAAGGTTTTTGAATAATTTCTTCAATGAATTGTGTTTCCTTATAATATAATTCATTAAAGAGAAACTGGATTTATAAAATTCACTCCATGAAAACATCAAACCATTAAAATAAATAATATGAATTGAATCATTGGATAATTTCCCTATAAAGGCATGTGTAACACAAATAGATTTCTTACATTAAATAAATTAATATGGAATAAGAATCATACAAATAAAAATGTGACAAGAAAGCCCTCACCTTATGTAGTAAGATACATAATTCACATTAATCCATCAAATATTATAAATTTATCTTTATTATACATCTATTATAGAACCGTATTGTTATATCTAATAAAATATATGATTTTATAATGACTTTATATTGCATATTTCATTAAAATTTCGTGTTTACATTATTTTTGGTGTAATAATTGTGATTTTTTCATATGTATTTTGACATGTAATTGTTGATCCTCATACATAGATCATGATTTAATTATTTGAATAATATATAAATTTATTTATATATATAATAAATATTCATTATATTAATATATATAATAATCATTAAAAAATAGATACATGAAATTTAATACACCATTCTATGGAGATGATATGCCATATGTATGCATGAATGTGGGTTTGATTTTCTTGTCATGATGAAAGAAAATATGTAATTGAAATATATGTGTTTATATATATAAATTGATGAAATTATAATTATTATTTCATATATATCAAATAATATTAAAAAAATTCATCCTTAATACCTTCTATGTAATGTTCAAATGAATCACATCACTTTGAAGAGGCGAGAGTCGACACACCCACAAACGAAGTTATCATATTTTCCGAAAATGTGGTTCCTGATGGTATGACTTCTTTAATAATTATTTTAGAATAAATTAATCATATATATCATTTAAAAATATATTTTCCATTAAAATAACAAACCATGAGGGTTGGTAAAGGAAAAAAAGGAACAACATCGTTTTGTTAGATGGTTGTTCATCGTACACTAGAACAATGTGTTCGTTAACAATATGATGAATGTGTCTATAACTGTATGAAGAAACCATATTATTACAAAATAATAGAATATTTAGGTTAAATATGAGATTACATAATCATTGAATACAAATGTTAGAGTGGGTTGGGGAAGAAAATAAAACAATGTATATTGACGAAGGGTGTAACCTCTTCATTGGATAATTCATTATGGTGTGCACCAAAGGGTTTCCTTGGATAGATTTAATCCCAAAAGGGGATTTCAGGATAAATTTTGATATTTTGATAAATTATTTTAGTATAGGTTCAGTTATACAATTTATTTATGGATGTGAATAAGTGGTTGGGGTGAGTTTCTTTTCATAGTGGAGGAGGGGTAAAATTCATGTAAATATTTTAAATGGGAATTACAGCCACATTGTTTCCGTGACATGTGGCTATAATAATAGTAAAAAACTGAGAAAATTGGTGATATGGTTGATATATGAAAACCTAATGTCTTTTAACAAATGGACTAGGAAATTTGGGCCATAATATTATTCTTTAATACTCTATTAAGACACTTTTTGTCTTAATTTCTGTAATTAATTATAATCGCATTAAATATGATTTTTTGAATAAATAGTTGAACATATTAGAAATTATAAATTATACTAATTCCAAATATGGAACACATTTTGAGAAATTAAAATCATATAATTTGTTGAAATTATTTTCAAATTATTCCTGCAAATATGCCCTGGCAACATGGTTTTAAGCAAAAAGTTCGAAACATGGTTAATGTTTTTATGTTATATTCAATTGGAAAATTGATTAAAATTACCTAAATTGGACTAATTTATGTAACATTGATATAATTATAACTTAAAAGAATATAAAATATAATTTAACTATATATATTAATTAGACGAAAAAGTGGATTTGAATAAAAATTCAATGTTTTTTAAAATAGATCAATAACAATAAATTTCAATGAAATATACCAAAATTTTACCCAATTAAATTTTTTTAATTAATATTAAAAAAAATTAGTTCATTTATTCAAAAACATTATTTGAAAAATTTAATTTTATATAGGTTTTCATTTTAAATGAGTGAAATTTACCTTTTGGAAAAATAAATCAATTAATTCCAAACATTATATTTATTCTTATATTATAAATATAAATTCAATTTGATGAGTAAAGAAAAATTGATTAGATATATCATATATTAATTTATTTATGAAAATTAATCAAAAACTGTTGTTTTAAATTTATCAAGATAATTTTCTATTTGTACATAGAAAAAATAATTCACAGAAAACTAATTTAATTATTTTAAAATAGTATTTACATTAAATTATACTAGTTAATTACAAAAGGATTAATTTTATATATAAATGAATATCATAATTACAAAATTTATTTAATCATATTATTATCATCTATTCCAATAACTATGTGGTAGCTATAATAATTTTATAATAAAATTATTAATTGTATCTTGTAGTTTAGTAAAACTAAAACTTGTGTGTAACACAAAATATCTAAGGGACTCCGAATCATGTGAAATAATATAAAAATAGTTTTAAATGTTACAAAAGATACTATATGTGTTTCTTATAAAATAATGTAAACTTAGGGTTCTGTATAATGCAAGACACATTTATTATTTTCGTATAACAATAGCTATATTCTTTTTTACATGAAATAGAAAATAGAAAATTATAAAATTAATTTTAAAGAAATAATTCAAAAAATATTATGGTGTTATATGATATGATATTATATACTATTGAATAGATATTATCATATCTAACATTTATATGACTAGATCAGGTTCCAATATATTTCATTCCCCAACTTCATTTCGATATTCGTATTTATCTACTTCTTTCCATATAGTACTTCATAAAGAGCTATTTTAATAATATAGTGAATGATACTATTGTATGAAGTTACTAAAAATGAATATATTGATACCAAACACCTTTGAAATCCATATATTAATCTCTAATATTTTATTTTAGAGATTTAATTTTCCTTTCTTATGAATATATGTCTGGTGATGATAAGAAATACTGAAATATAACTCTGAATCCAGATCTAGTTGAAGATATCTCAATAAATTTGATGTAAACATCGGATCTCAATCATATATAACATAATGTGGTAGAAAATTCAATCTTAACACTTCATTAATATATATTCTTGAAATATGACAAAGAAATTAATATTATATGTTTGTAATGAAGTGTTTTGAAATCATAAGGTGATCAACTTTAACCCTTTAAACATTATGGTTTTAGATAAATCAGAAAGTACCACGAAAATATCCATATTTATGGTTTCCCATTTTCATTATGTTATTTTTAATGGTTGTAACATCACCTCATCTTCTGCCTCTCATAAGTAACTTATTAACAAACCATTCCCTAATAAGCATACTCTGCAATAAAAATCCTCATTCTATCCCATAAAATTACTCTTTCAAATACCTATACATCAATGTGCTTCCGAGATGAATATATAATGATGAACTATTATCTTCATTCATCTATTAATTATTTTAAAATGGGATGTTAGGGATACTATCATGGTTATAGAATCTTATTATTCTATCATAATAACATTTTAAATTAGGAACATTTTCAGCTTCTCTTACAATTCTACATCTTCCTTATACACCTCCTTAGTGTTAACATGTATTTATGGTTTAACATTCATTCGATATATATAGTATTTATCCCTTTTGTGAATAATTTCATATCCATCATTGGAAAATAAATAAATAAATGATCATTTGGTATCTACATCACAGATAGGATAACATGTTCTTTTTGACTCAATGGATTTTCCACCTAATTCTCATTCCCTTCATGGTAATGTGTTTATATTTGATAATCTCTAATCAACTAAAAATATTTTATTAGGAACATATTCAGATTATTTTTTGTAAAAATAAACATTAATAAATTATGATCTTTTTATATTTCATATCTTTATCCATATAGATAATTCCACCATATCATGAATGCAAAAATTAAAACAGAATACTCCAAATCATGAGTAGGGAATCATTTCATATGGGTTGTCACATTTCATAGGGAATAAGATATAACCACATCCTTTTTAATGAGATAACATTGCTTCCTCATCATTGATGCATCACCATAGATCACAATACATTATCAACTATAGGGTAGTGTGTGAACATGTTCATTGAATAACCTTATTTTTACCACCTTGAAATTTTTTTCACATTCATCTGTCCTTATAAACACAAAAAATTTCCAATAAAATTCATATATAATATTAGATAATCATATTAAATAATTACGAAATCATCTATCATATCCATAGAAATTAACTATTCTTCAAATCTCAGTTACATTTTTTCCTAGGTTAATGTTCAACAACTTCTTACATTGATGGATCCTTATATATAATGTCTCCTGAGATTATGTGACACTAAAATGATACTTTTTGAACCCAAAATTCAATATTGTTAATTTGTTCATAAATATTATCCTTTGTCAAGGACATCAGTATAGTCCTTAAGTGATATTCATGTTATTCCTTTCACATATAATATAATAGAATGCTGTCTATAAATAATACGTCAAACTGATCATTGTAGTCTCAAAAGACTCTATTCATAAAATCCATCTTTATATAGGGGGAATTATTTGGAAAAAATTCATATCTATAAATTCATAGTGTCTATACCATGAATGGAATGTCATATTGGTTATATCTTACTTTTGGACCCTCAATTGCTGATACATAGAAGAAGATCAATCATGGAAAACTGTTGAATTCCATGTAGTTGATCAAATATATCCACATTTTGGGGGAGAAGATATTTTTTCATGATATTATGCTTCTTATCTTCTCAATAATATATATATACTCTATTTGATTAATCTTTTTTCTTATAAAAAATAACAGTTGCTCTCCTAGGTGATGCGCTATGGACTATGAATCCCTTACTAATATTCTCTTGTAGTTTCTTCTTCAATTATTCATTCTCAATTATTTTTGTTCTATAATGATGATTAGAAATAAGAAATTCACTATGAATGAGTTATATTTTAAATTCAACATCATGATTTAGTGCAAGACACTCAAATAATTTTGGAAAGTCACTGAAAAACTCATCTATGATAGCTTTTTTCATAATGGTGAATATTTCCCCATCCATATAAGCTAGTTAAAATTCATATATTGGAACTAATAGGAACATGATAGATTTAATTTCAAATTTATGTTAATATTAATACTTCCATTGATATATAATGATATATTCATTCAAAATAGGAAATGTTACTCCCTTCCCTGAAAATATATATGATCTCCATATATAAAAATCTATTCCATTTCAGGAATCCAATATAAGTCAACTAAATGAAGGATCTAAATATTTATAGGAATAAATTTCCCTCAATATCCAACCTAAGAATAATTATAAACTTTTGATGCAATCATTGATCCATCAAAATGATTCAAAAATAACCCAACATCTTATTGTGGATGTGATATAGTGATACCCTTACTAAATTAATTACAAATAATCAAATTGTTGGGTCCAAAATAAAATATGTTAGTACTAGTATTAGAGTGTATACTAATTGAACCATTCACCACTTCATTTTTATACTTCACATCACCAATAGTGATCTCATTTGATTTCCCATATTTTTTAGCCTTAGGAGGATGCTGACACCTATCAGCATCATTAGCCCCTGGTTTTGGGAATGGGTCATCATAATACCCATTTTACATACACATGAAGCAGTAAAGTTTGTGAAGTGAATTATGTGAAGTATTATATATATTCATATATGTTTCAATAGGAAGTACACAAACCTAACAAATCATCAGGATATGAACATAAAATGATAATGATAACTAGAAAATCTATCCTCTTTTATTTTTTGAAAAAGGTGTTAGGTTATTAATTCATTTCTACTTCACCATTCTATAATTTTTCATAAAATTGGTAACTGAGGGGGATTTAGTTTTTCCAGAAGGTTAATGGTGTGGTTTAAATGTTTTAAAAAATCATTAATTTATGTTTTACCATTATTTTTATTAATGATCTATCCTGAAGGTTCCCACATATATAAGTGAGTATAAACCTACATTCTAGAGGCATGTGATCTCTTGGCAGTCCAGAACAAACTACTCTTTCGAAATCACATTTTACAAAAGGATGGGAGGTCATGATAACCAAAATGTTATTTAGGGAATTTGTTTCCTACTCAAGAAATCTCTTTCAGATTGATGAAATATTCATGAATCTCTTCAAAATTGAATAATGAGGATAGTAACCCTAAAAATTATAGTTGTTTAAACCGATTTATAAAAAAAGAATTTTATCTTATTAGTGAATCCAAATTTATATATATTCATGCTTATTCATCCATTTCATTTAAAATAGTTGCTATATATATATTTATATATCATATAATTAAGAAAATTGAAATTTAGTTCCATGAAATGAAACAATTAAAATATAGAGGATGGGATTAATCCATTATAAGGGGTCTTACGAATCCTGGTTTTTAGTTAGAATAATAAACCACATATTTTTTAGAACCTATATTTATTAACATCATTCGAAAAATATATATATTTGGGTATATAGTCACTAGGTATTTGAGCATGGACCCTGAGGAGACGTCCTACATGTCATGGTTATTGAGGGAATCAGAATTAACCTTGTTATTTGGATCATGACTTACAAATTGATGTATTTCATTCCTTTGAGATGTCATATAAATCCACTAATCTGTGCTTACACATTGAAATTTACCTATTCGATGGAGATTTACGATGCATGTAATGTGGTCATTGCAACTATGAAATATTATGTAGACCATACATTATAAATAAGGGATATAAAGTAATAACTATAATTTCGTGTGGATTATGGTCATATGTCTTGAAAAACCCTATGTATGATTAATATGGATCTTGGGCCTCTTTATGTCATCCTACAGATCCTAATAATGGATGAAATCAAAGTCATCATAGTTTAGTTGAGTTCTCAATCTTCCGATGGATGATGAGAATTGATCAACCTACCTGAATGATTAGGTCCTGATGGTTGGAATGTAAGAGACATAGATGTATATACACCAAGTTATATTTAAATTTATTCACAGACATTAGGAATTTTTCTTATGTATTCTAAATATAGAATGAATCAGAGTTCTTGTAGATCAATTGATGGGGGTTTATACACAATGTAGTCCCTTTATAATGAGGGACTTATAATATTTTCTCACTATTTAATGATTACACAATATTGTTTCAATTTTCTAGTTAGATTCTAATGATGTTATTGATTTTATTATTGTATCTCTCTATGCCCATGTGAGCTAAGCTTGATGTGAGAAACAACAGATTTGAAGATATTTGTATCACTCTTTATAAGTTATTGAATTATGTACTAATATTTCCACTTTATTTTTTAAATAATGAGCTTAATCCTTAATAATTTATATTATGTGTACAAGATACTGTAGTTATCAGTGTTATCCTAGTTCAAATGATTGGGTATTACACCCTATGGTGTCCCTTATATCGAGGTCGTACTAGTTTATCATATCTTGTGACATCTCCATTACATTTTCTAGTTGTCCTTATAGCATGCTTGATATGTTACTAATATTCCTTGAGGATTTATGAACAAAACTATTCCTTTTTTATACATTTCCAAATAAATCCAAATGATCCATTTTAATTTGACAATGTGTAACCCATAACCAGAATGGAATGTTTAAAGTTCGTTGCATGATCAGGTTTGACATTCCAGGAGGGAAACTCATGACATGGCTGGATGATTTTATAAGTCATCATATGATAATATTTGACATGATATAAGTGCATATCATGAGCCAGATAACTCACCCAAATGACATCAATAAAGTTACCCGACACTCTTGGAGGGTGTTGCAAAAGTCAGTGTGACATGTCTGGAAGGTGTAGTTAGTACTAAATGGTTTATCCAAGGGATGTATCATTGTTTGACTAAATATTTAGAAGGGAATTGATAAATCTTCTTCACATGACCCAATGAGGTTGTGAGACTCTTTTTTCATTCATTGGTGCCTCCATATTTTTTGGTGACATGCCCAGGGGACATCAACAAATCTTGATGGGTTTCCGAGAGGGTTTCATGAGATTTGGGTAGAATATTCATGTTTTTCCATGTGACTATTTATATCATGCCCATGGGACAACACATGATATAGATAGTATACCAAAGGATCACCTCATGATCAGGGATACATTCCTTAATGATTTCTCATGACCTAAATGGTTCATGCGAAGTACATGAGGAATATTGTATATTTCCTCCTCATAATTCTCAGTTATTTTTTAGTCTTCATTATATACTTATATCACATATTCTTTATATTTTATAAATTTTGGATTTTATATATTTTGGTTGATTAGTAATATTTTTGGGATGTCCATCTCATGACCTACAAGTTTTCCATCATCAGATATATGATTGATCACACAAATTGTTTTTGCATGCTGAATGATCGCTATGGTTGTTCCACATATTTTACCTAATGGAAAACCCTTCTGATCATGATTTCAACCAATCTATGTATTCTACAGTGATTCATGGCATTGGTGGTGGGAAGATCCAAATATGAATTTTATTAGGATGGGGTTGTGGATTTATAGTCCTATCCACCCCAAATTTACAATATATTGTGCGGTAAATATCAGATAATTCTAGAATGGTGTTGGTGGATGGATTCTATATCTTTCATTTTAACTTGATCCTACCATGGGTTATCTAGGGGAACTAATATATTTTCAGTGATCATAATACCATCCCATTAACACCACATTTATTTTGTTTCTGAAAAAATAAAGATTATCATAATCATGTAGCAATGACATGAGAATTTTATAAAGTTATGATGAAATGTCTAAGGGCCTCCATGGGATAATGATTAGTATTTAAAGGATTTTGGGTAATCTATGTTAACATTCATGGTGTGTTTTATGAGACATGGATGGATTTCCATGTGATTTTTAGGGATCAATATGTCATGTACAAGGGTCTTGTGATACTATGTCGGCATGTTGAGGGGTTATCTCTTGATCAACGGTGGTCACCTAGGGAAAATGTATCTTTTCACCTATGATCAATGTATCGTTCCTTATAAAGATTCTCTCATCATTTATATTTCTAATTACCTGTTGATATAATAAGGGATATGGATATAGAAATTTTTCCCGAGTGTTGTAAAAAACAATAATTCTTCCCTTGGGTGATGTATCACGTGACCAAAAAAGGGTCTATGGTGATGAGTAATCATTAATTGGAAAAACCCTTATCTTGGACTGGAGATGCAGAGGGGAAAGTAAACACACATGGTCCTATCTATGAACCATCACACAATGATAGTGACATTTCAGAGAGTTGTCATATGGAATGGTTTACTCTTTCATGGGACATTCGGTGTCCCATGAGCAATATGAATATGTCACAAGAGTTTTATGACTACAAGAGGCTCTTTTCATTTCATTATTTTCCAGTTTATATTATAGGTATGGTTGATCTCATGAGTTTTCTTGAGTGTCCTCATAGATAATAACCCTCAAAATTGGTGATGTGTCATGTTACCAATAAAGGTTCATTTGATATTTCACAAAAATTATATGTGGGAATCGTTTTTTTTTCATTGTGTCAAGAGAGGCAGGATAAGATGCCATGTACATGACTAGGACCCTTTGTGTAATAATGGTTAAATTTTAATCTGTTCTTTCATGTAATGGTGGACATATATCCAAGGATGTGTGGTGTATCACGTGATCCATGGGTATGTTTCATGAGTTTTACAACAACAAATGTCTCCCAAATATTCATTTTATTTATTATTTTATCTTTCACGGGTTGGGTATCTGACAAGTTTCTCAAGTTTTGTTGAAAAAATATCTTTTTTCGTCAATGATGTGTCACATGATCATTAAATGGTCTTATGGTGATGCATAAAAATTTCATGGAAAACCCATTTTTTACCTTTGGAGTTATAGAGGGAGTGAAATAACAGTTGGACATGTTCATAACCCTATAATGGTGAGGGAAACATGCCATAGGGCACTCACATGGTAAGGAAGAGATGCCTATGGGGTCATCTAAAATCCCTCGGGATATATGGTCATGTCACATTATAGTCCCGATCATAATAGGATCTAACCATTTGAATTATTTATCTTTATTTTCCAATGATTATTATGGTTTGTTAGGTATACTTGAATTGAAAAATCAGGGGACCCCCAGGGAAGTCATTCTACATCTATCTCGTGATCAACAAGTTTCATGGACACCTTCTCATGAAGACAACTATATTCCAAAGGGTATCCATGAGATATTTTCTATGTTATACCCTTTCATTTATCCTTTGTGAGAACATCTAAAGGTCTCCCAATCACATTTCTCTTAGTGTCTTACCTTATCCGTGAGTGATGGAATAATTTTCATTCATTTTTTTAGGGACATAATACTCATTATCATGTATTTGTTACCAAATGTATTTGTCGATTCTCCTTTAGTGGGGCTCAAAAAAGGACCCCCCATGAGTAGAATTTCTGAGGACAATGGTTTATTTTTGAGTAATGTAAATGCCAAAAAAATCATATGTTATGTCACTAATCAGTGTCTAAAGATAATCATGAACTTATGGGAATTATTTGGTATTCCACATATGTAATATCAAAAGCTGAGTGACAAGAAATTCATTTAAGGTCTACCCAAGAATTATATCTTTTGAATCATGTAGTAGTCTCCTGGTCATATCATAAGAACTTCCCCAAAGAACCAATTGTGAGATATGTTCACTAGATTGTTTCACATGATCTTCTTGAGAAATGTTTTCCCAGTTTCTTGTCAGAATAACCCACAAAATTGCATTATTAATTAATTGGTCTTTATTAAATATATTTTCACGGTTTTATTTTAGGGTTTCTCATGATCTTATGGCTCAATCACATGGCCATTTTTAATATTTTAAGGCTCATGTGACCATATCCAGTTCGCGGGATCGTGAGTATTTTGGGGGTCATACGTTATCATGAAGTTTTGTGGGTTTATGTATCATATGTGATCTTTGTGTGATATGTGATATCTAATTATCTTATGTGATCATGAATCACATTGGTGTTTGATGTGATCTCTAGGATGCTACCATAATTTTCTGTCTTTTCTTTGACAAGATCTTATATTTCATCTCTCTGACCTATGTAACATAACTTTATTATGTTACCTTCCATCTCTCTTCATAGTTATCAAAACTAATTCTAAGATTTTGGAAATGGAAATGATGGTCCACTAAGATGTTATTATCTAAATCATGTATCATGATTTCCATCATGATATTGGGTAATTTTTTCTGAGACTTGTGGAACTGATTGGAGGGAAACATGGGGACTATTCCCATTCAGAGTTTTCTACCACTTGATGTATTTCTTCATACCAATAACAATCATATATCGTAACCATCGTCATCATTCAAAACATATAATTTATTTGACAACCCATGACACTTTATAGGTGAACATATCTAATGAATTCTATAATATTATTAAGGTAGATCATACTCATAAGAATATTCTATCATTCATTCCCACTGACATTATTGGGAACAATTGTGAAACTAGAATTGGATTTTCAAATGTATCATTTGTTAATCTTGGAGAATACCTCTAACAAAATGTTTGTGTGGGTTACCAAACATGATATCCTAAAAAATATAATTTCTGGAATTTACTAGGAATAAATCTTCTTAGTTAAAAACATTGCTTCTAAAATTTGGAGGATATCAAGAAAATTTGTGTGTATGAGGTTTTTAGCATATCATAAATGAATGACTATTATAATAAGATCTTGGTGTCGAACATGTTCAATAATTAGATCCCTAAAAAAACACATTCCTCTTAACACATTTCAATGTGAGAGTCAGCCTCTAAAATATTGGGAATATGAGTGGTGCTCCCATATGTGTTGGGTTGTATTAGGATTTTTATATCAGTCACTTATATGGGATGATGAAGACAACACTACACTTATCCGTCAAGAGTTGATCAGGTTGGATGAAGAGTCCATCCTAGAGTAAAAATTTTCTAGAAAATATATCTCGTTTAAGACATGGATTTGATAATTCATCAATTAGGACTTCTATGATATTCAATAGAAGATACCAAATTATTTTCATTCAATGGAATCCAATGGTGTGTGAGGTTCTTATTGGCTTATAGTTGAGTAAGGTAAATTTAAATAATGGTTATATGTGGGTATCATTGGTGTTTTCCAAACCAACAATATATCTAGATTCCTTTCCATGTACCTAAGAGGGATCATTACCTAGGTAAAGGAGATGTGTGATGTTAGAGTCTCTAGTTTTTTATGGCGAATTACATGGATGGAGGTTAGTGTGTCATGTTATCAATCATTATATTTTCTGAACATTAACATCTTCTATAGAATATTAATATGGGAATGACATCTCATAGAATCTAATGCCCTATTCAATTGTTATGGGTTTTGTGGGGGCTCAATTAGGTGACTATGAGTTCTTAAATATATATAACATCCCCCACATCTATTTCAAAATACCATTATAGAGTGTCATATTTGTAAATATTTCTACACTAAAGAATTGGGAGGTTATGGCCTTCATGAAAGTTAATGAACGATTTTATTTAAATTCCTATTGTTAATTTCCTATTGTTAATATGGTTGATAATGTTGATTCTAGTATTCTGGTTCACACATATATGTTATATCTACATGAGGGTGTCCCTTACACCAGTATATATGGTGACCTCCTTTTTTATTAGTAATCACCCTATAGTTTATTCATCGGTTTCAATGTGTCCAGTTACAATCTCCACACCGCATATATGTCTAATATGAGGATAATATGATGGTGTAGCTCTTTTTTTGGTTGATGTTCACCATGGAGGAGACTTAGGCCGAGGTAAACCATCATCCCCAGGTTTTTGTAAAATTTCATATCCCGGTATTAAGCCAATTTTTTGATTCACTCATATACTAATGGGATTTTATACAAATTGGTAAGTTGATATTCAAAATTATAACTCAATTCCAAATTCAAACTAAGTCCTAGAACTCAACTAGTTTCTAGAGGACCAATATCCATGGAATCCCCAAGCCAGGAAGTATGGCCATTAATAATTCCTCCACTTCCTGTTGAAGTGTCAACTTATGTGGATACTATCATTGTAGTTCCCGAGAATAAATCCACCTTATATGTATTATATTATATTTAATATATACAGTTTATGGAATAGAGGACACTGAACTCAGAGGATTTGATATTCAGAATCATATTTTGATCTATGTTACATTTAGAGATTTTCCTCATGTCATGATGCCTTTGGTTATCACATTCACGAATGACGTGGGAAGGTTAGGGATTTCTTTATTGACCTTGAAATAATGTATTAATTAGTCATGTTTTAGCTTTACTATTTTAACCTTTTACAGAAAATTGTTGTTTGGGGCACAGTGTTAATGGTCACATATGAACATGCCCACCCAATTGAAGAGGCAATGATACATCTAGACATACTATTTTTGTTCATAGGGGTGTGGTTCAATTGCAACCATACAGACATCCATTGGATTTTTTTCAATACAGTGGGAGTTTTAGAGGACCGAGAAACCTATCCACTCCCATATATTCTCCCCAGGATATAGCTATGGGTGGGGAACTTTCCAGTGACTTGGGGAATAATGTTGGGTTGTCCTCGCATCAACTGGACCAAATGAGTTTTGAAATTATCACTTCTGGAGTGACGACCTCAACCTAAAAACCCTAAATGGTTACTAATTTATATGGTATGTAGAAACCCTTGTGACCAAAATTTTCAAATATTATCCTCCATGATATTTAGTTACTTGTGATTTTTTAGACATTATTATTTCCCTGCAATTCCATCCACATAATCCGATTTTTCAAAAATGTGAAGGTGCTTGTTTTTCTCACATACAGGAGCTTGTATATGCTCCCAAAAATGTGGGTTATAATTTTTGAGCATTATTAGACCATTCTATGTTGGGACCGACCAATCAAGAAAAAAATATGGTTGAGGTGCCGACTCAAAGAATCAATTTTCCTACTCAATATGTCCCAACAACTATATGATTTGGTCATGCATGGGAGGATGAATTTATGGATGACACTAACATAGGTATTTATTATTTTTATTTACATGGCCATAAAATCAATGAGTTCTAGAGGAGGATAATAATTATTCAAAAACTATAAACATTTTTCACTTTGCATCTTATATCCCAATATTTTTTTTCATGCTGCCCTCAATGGCGATGAGAAAAAAAATGTCTTTGGGTAAAGTAGTAGAGGTTCCAAAATATTATAATGGAAAGATGGTATATCCTATTCATATGATGATGGCATCATAGAAATTGGAATTTTTTGAAATAAAACCAAGAAATTTATTTTTTCAAAACATTTTATATCCATTGGTTATTTGGTGATTCCATATCATTTTTTCTATGACGGATAAACCCATATTACCCCAGAAACATTTTCATCTCCACAATGAATGGTGGACCAATTCCACTCTAATTTGGTGGTTCATCTAGTTGAGACAACCAATATGGATGATGGATACTTCATACATCATCAATGACCATGATCATTACCTTTAAAAAAATATAGTCCCAAAATATTTTCATGTACCTATTATGTGTAACAATCAAACCTTGGGGTCTATGTCACTGTACATGTTGATGCGGTCACAATTATAGAGGGAGGTCTCATCATTAGATTTGGAGACCCCTTTGGGATGAATAAAAGAATTATTTGGACAGAATAAATTTAAATTTACCACCATTGGTTTTGAGATAATTTACTATAAAACCATGCTTTTTATAGGGGAAGGATGTGGTCTATCTTAGAGAAAATAAGAGGGTGGTAGAATTGAAGGTGTTATTCCCTAAGACTTTTCATTTGGGTATAAATATTTGGGTGGGCGTGTAAATGAATCTTATAAACATATGGTGGGGGTGACTACTTACTAGAATGTGGTCAGATCTGAGAAGGTTCAAATGAACCGTCTCTAGTATATGATCTGCTTTATTCAGTCTATGATCATCTGTCTTTATGTTGGTTTATCCCAATATTAACATGAATATCAGATATCATAGAATCCATTATTGGTAAAACAGTGACTCCTAAACCTAGTGAAGAACACCACACATGATGTAATTTACCATTCAAGTGAGTTTTGGTAGATTATAGAGGTAAAAAATGAGTTTGTTGATCAATATTACAATCTATGACCATTTTGGTGAAAAGGATTAAAGAACTCATGGAATCATCAATGCATATTCTATAAATGAATTTGATGTTTTAAACCATTCTTTTATCGAATGTTAATGCGAGGAATGATAATATTTGGAGGTTCCTCCTCTATTATCCAATTAATGAATAAATATGCTGAACATTATATATTGTGTTACAATTGTATTTTATTCATTATGTGTAGATAAATTCACTGATCTGGTTTTCTATAGAATGTGAATGATACAAATTGATTGCATAATGTCAATTAAACTAGAATTCTAGGATACATATATTTAATAATAACATATTCATCTTGGGAAATGATTATGAGTGCCAACAACATGAGATTTAGAACTAATATATCTACATTAGCTATCTTGAGAAAACCAAATTCACAAAATTATAATATGAGTTTAATATATGTCTCAGAAGGAGAGTGGTCTATCTCATTCAAAATATTATGGAATTAGTGTGCATGGAATGAATTTTTCTTATGCCATATGGTGGCCTACAAATATTTGCATCACATTCATTATTCTATACTATACATTTTATGTTCTATAGTGTAATGATTTCATTGTCATAACTTCTAGCAGTATATTTTAGCTTATTTTAGGTCAGACCTTCATTTTTTGTATCTTTGGATATATTAACTCCAATTTTATTATACTTTTCATCTTGAAGTAATGATTATAGGTAATCATTGATGAATATTGGATATGGGGGAGAGACATCAGTGATCAACCAAAACGTCCAATGAGTGTCCTATGTTTTGTAATAGTATTGTAAAGACCCAAATATATTAGATCTCATATCTTGGAAGGAGGAGATTCCCCTTTTTCTAGGTAAAATTCCATATGTGTCGTTAGCATTGTCATACTGTGGTTACTCCAGTCTTTCCCAATGGTATTTAAAGATTATTCTGTATAATATCTGTAGAGGGAGAAATAATTTTGAGGATAGGCCCAAATAGATATTTTTTATTTAGATGATGTATTTAAAATCCCAAATACCCGGTATGAGTAATATGTAATGGTGTAGACATGCTAGGGATTCCCCATAACATCATGAGGTGATGCATTCTACCATGAAGTTTCTAGGGATCACAAGGATTGGAGTTTAATTCATTCATGGAGGGTAATTCTATTATTTGTTTTTCTAATACCTAGTAAATCTATTTTATGGTTAAACAGAGGTTTCCCCTCCCTTTTTCGATGGACATTAATGATTTTTGAAGACTCAATATTCCATACCATGAAGGTTAGTATAGAATATGGGTTATCAAGAAAGTTTTCCTGAACTCTTGGGTT
Source organism: Viscum album (assembly GCA_963277665.1). Taxonomy (NCBI): domain Eukaryota; kingdom Viridiplantae; phylum Streptophyta; class Magnoliopsida; order Santalales; family Viscaceae; genus Viscum; species Viscum album. The sequence continues at coordinate 1,160,338,111 of OY728120.1, read as the reverse complement.
ATCTATCTCCAAATTTTTAAATTTTTATTTATAAACACTATTATTTTTAATCATGAGGTTTTGGACATAAAAAGATTATATAATGGTTTACGAGATCCCTTATTTTAGAAATGGTAAAAAAAGATTGATATGTAACATTGATGATGTCAAATACTCATTAATTGTGAGGTTATGAGGATTATACGTTGTGGTCAAAATTTCATGGAACATGAGGTTGGTATGGTGGAATCATACCATGAATGGACAATACTACCCCATGAGTTGGGCTCTATCATCGAGATTTCATAATCATTAGAATTAGAAATACCATTTTTCAAAAAGATAAATTTGGTTAAAGAAACTATGGACATATACAATATCAATAAAAATATATGAATTTTCTTGAAAATGATCACTTGAAGCCAGATATAGTTTTCAAGGCCCATGGAATAATTACCGTGATCTGAGACACTCATATCATGAATTGTGTTATGTGGATGTGTAATATTCCTGAAGGGTTTACGCATCGAAATTGTTGTGTCATTGCTTAGTGAATACACATTCATAGAGAGTATATATGATAAACAATTAATATATCTTTTTTTCTAGACTAGGGAGTCTATTGAGCATTGTATCAACTATTACTAGGTTGAAAAATTAAGAACCCGGAGCTTTGTTCCTTATCTATTTACACGCTAATTTTTTTGTAATCACTTGATATTATGTGTTTATTTATGAAGATTTGAATTTTTATCAAACCTCCATTTTTGGTTTTGCAATATCATATGTTTTGAAAATCTCTCTCTAGAAGTGTTATGTTCTTGTGGTTTAGACCCTCAAAGTATTGATTTAGAGGTCATAAAACATTGAAAAATGTGACTAAAGTTTATATTCATGAAACATATGGACCGAATGTGAGGGAGATTGTACACTAGATCCTTAATTTGATTCCCAGGGTAATGAGTAATTTAATACCCATCCATGAGGGATGTGGATGTTTTTTAAATCATAGCTTGAGGTTCTTACATCATGGGTGATGATATTGGATAATCAAAGTGGGGATAGAATACAACACCCACAGTTATTGAGTTATTACAAGGGGACGTCAGGATCACAATTATAACAAGACATCATAATGGAGAAAATATATCACTGTATGGGTGGTCTAATCGCATTATTCATAGATAACATGGCCCTGAAGCGGGATTTATTTTCCTTTCCAAGGGGAATGAACACTTTGGGGAAACCGAAGGTACACAATAAATTTTTTATGATATCTGGATAAATGATACTAAATTATAATGAAATAACCTTTCACTCTAGTTGACCAAGGTGAAAATCTTAGGGTCATTAGCTAAGGAATGAAGATCTATAATGGTCTGTAACATTTATCGTCATGTAGTAGGGATTAATTTTTTAGAAATATTTAATTTAATGTGTCTAGTAAATTCCCTTTGTAGATTAACATAATGTTGAAAGTATTTATTTTCTTCTTTTAGTTTAGCATAATGTAGTAAATATGATAGAAACGGAATGATAAACTATGCATGATGTATTTCTTGAACAAGTGGGTTGTATGTTTATATGAATCATATATATGAAAATGTTCTTGAAGGACTCAGCCCTTATTTAGAAGAGGGTGAATTTTTACATTGGATCATGTTTCTAGCTCAGGGATAAAAATTCACATATCCAATTGTATAATGTGATGTAATGAATCAAGATTGTCATAGTTCACGACAAGGTATGTAGTTAAACATCATACAATAAGGGTGTATCCTCCCTATCATGAAAGGGGAATATTGTATATATGCCCATGAATAGATGTTTGGGCTTCACTATGTGTCCCGTATTTATCGAAATAAAGACATGAATAGTTCATAAATAGTATTTTCATGCACATGTCTAACATATATATCGGGATGAAAAAAAATTTAAGTTTTTTTACTGCACCCATGCGTGAGAAACTGGGGTCACTACCCTTCCTGTGATTGTTGGAATCAAGTAAAACATAGTTATTGAATGAGAAATTATTTATGAAGGTATACTACTTTCATAGAGGATGAATAGTTCTTATTGATAATTATTGTTGTACACAAAGTTAAAGAGTTGGGAATAACTGCATATCTCTTGATGTCATGAATCATTCCAATCATTAATCCTGAATGGAGGTCTGGTGGGATAATGAAACAAAGGATGGTTTCCCTCTTGGGTTAGTTCCTACCAGATGTGAAATTTTATGTCCTAAAAAGGAACATTAACAATTAACTTTAATTTCATTTGTTGAGTAATAATAGAGTTCATTTGAAGACATTGCATCTTGGACTCTAATAGACTGTTCATGTGATGTATGTATTGTTTCTAAATGGGATGTCATAACAGAATTACTAATAACACATGATCAATGCTCGTTGTGAGAAACATCAAATGTTAAGGGTTCATCTCACTAAGAAGAGTTGATTAAATAGAATATACAAGTATTTTGTATCACCTGGATGTTGGACCAAGATATATAATTATGTAATCTATACATATCTCAAAAAAATTGATATTTAATATTTATATAATTCTAAAGGCCCATGTTGCTTAGTGTTGCGTAGTGAAGACATTTTATATGATGTTTTTAATTTTGCAGAAATGATTTGGGTGACTCATCTTGAAAGATAATTTTTTTATAATTGTTTTTTAATGTCATGTTTTAGAGGCTTCTATCATGCAGTATTAACATCTAGTGGTAAAGAAAAGGTTCACCCTTTGGGAATGTAGTTCCGAAATGGGGATCAAGAATGTTTAATTTTATGTTCTATGTAATGTTTCCATACAGTTTGACATCGTCTGATAAGGAATAGCCTTTGAATTTTAATGCAATATATATAGGAAATTTTTAATATAATTTATTTACATGTGGTTAGGAAAAAAAATTTCATTTAAATTTTCGGAAACCATGATGACTTCCATATAGTTTAACATCATGACTTTAAGATTATTGTTGTTTTTTACTTTAATGTTCTTCTAAGGGGATGATCTCTATATAGTTTAACATCATTTAGTTAGGATATAACTTCATAGTTTAACATAATAAGGAATGAAAATGAGATGTTCTGTCTTTTATCATCCTACTGTTCGGGCCAAAACCATAAATTCTAGCTTCATATGGTTAGGATATAACTACACATTTTAACATCATACAACTAGGTAGTGAGATGGTATTTAGATTAATGTTTTCTTTAATTATGAATGTTTCTTGATGGAATATATACAATATATTTATTAATAAACCTCTCATTGGTGGAGGGTGTGACATGTTCCCCATCCATTGTGATCATTAAGTTACTTCAATTGTGATATAACATACATATACTATAAGGCCCTTCAAACATGGGTTTCAAATTTCGAGGCTTATTTCCTAGAATAATTGCGGTTATATGAGGAAAAAATGTGTACATTGATGACATAATATAACAAAACCTTTTTATTTGAGGCTCATGTTGTTCGATTTTGATGAACGTTGAGGTTGTGCCACAACCTATTAAAATTGAGATGTTCCAATTTGTACATCTTTTTTTCCAATTTTACATAATTTTGTACTTTATCAATAATTCCTATTAGAAGTGAGGATTACTAGAATTAAATTGGAAAGAATACCATTGTCAGATAAACCTATTAACATAGTGTTTCATGTGTTGAAGTACACATAGTTCCACTATTTTCCTATAAATAAAGGATGATTTTATCTTGCCATGACTTGTTGTATTTATTCTCTATCTATATTTTATGATTTGAAGACTTATTGAAGTCTGAAATAAATTCATTTATCAGTTTATTATATCTAATGGAGTTATTGGACTCAATTATGTACTCCAAATACAATTTTTTCATCTTTGTAGAATAGAAGTTTTTGTAGTTTTCCGTCAATATTTTGTAAAATTCCCCGATCATGGTGATAATATGAGACATCATGAATTTGATGATATCATTCATTATGGATTATTTGAGCTGTATTTACTGATACCATTGAGATAATAAGGTGGTTTTTGTAAGTATGTAATTGAACATTTTAGATATTTTTTGGGGAAGTGGCCTCACAACATCAATTCCCCATACAAAAAATGTATAGGAATATAAAGATGCATGTAGAAATTAAAAGTTTTTATAGATTAAGTTATCATATATATATAATTCATGAATATTAATTGTGAATTCCACACATTCCTATTTCCTTGATTTTGAGTAGCATCCCATCTTTCAGATTATGTGGGACAACTTGGTCCCATATTGATGAGAGTTATAAGAGCCTGCATGGATTTTTTTAATGATGGTGGGAATCTACCATTCTACAGTGTATATGGGGATAATTACATATAATAATATCTTATAGGTGACATTTACCCATTTAATTCACCTATTTGGGCTATTTTTCTAGTTTTCATCGAATATTTTCACATTCGGCTCGGTCAGTTGGGAGAGTCCCATTTTAGAGATAACCAATTTTGGGCTCCACAAAACCAAGGGTGTATATCATTTCATCATGTTCTTTGTATCATTTACTAGATTTATTTCTTTTTTGTCATAGATGATTATTGATAAGACCATTCTCTAGTCCATGAAGAAGAAAACTACTTCCCCTCGATTAGGCTCAACTAAGATTAGGGATATATAACCCAATGCACCAACACAAGTATTCTATGATCATGGAATATGATAAAACATGAACTCAAAATGGAAATAAACCATTGGTCTCATTATAGGTCTTATCTGAGTGGAAATTTCTTTTGTTTTGATGGTATATTCTCTATTTATCCTCTTTATCACTATATCGTAGTTCCCTTGGATATTTTGGAAGGATTAATGATGCTCTATGTCCATATAAAATATTAAGATGATTTCCTGGTACTCTACAACATTTTTTGTCCAGTCATAGGATATTGAGAAATAGTAGATAAAATATTCCTTTTCTATATTGATGAATACATTCCTTATGTCACCCCAATTAATATTCAGTATATTGATCCTTTTTTAAAAAATACATGGATACCTAAAACTACTACTCACATGTCGTTCTAGTTTTATGGGAAAACCCCCTTCATCTGAAACATTGGTGTCCACTGATGTTCTCTCTATGGGGGGATGAGCTATGAGTAAATCATATAGATAATTCCCATTCCAAAACATCTATGATACATGTTTATTATTTATTGTTTTATAATTACTACCCATCTATCCATGCACACAACAAATTTGGGGTAAAAAAATATTCTCTTAAGAAGATCAATATGACTAGCCAAGCGGGATTCAAGGTCCTTCGTGAAATGCCTCATATTTTTCCATAAAATGTTGTGCAATAGGTAGTTCAGATCAACATCATATTATCAGGACATAGTAATTATCACCATTCTTCTTAATTAGTAAATATAATTACCACTTCCCAATACACTCTTTTATGAGAGGAGGATACCTAATGAGTGTTCACTAATGTCCAAATATAAGATGATTTTCCTCCCTTGAAATGGAAGAAATATGACCAATGGTGGTAATATGTACTTATAGAGACTCTTAAATGATTCATGAGAGTCATCATCCAATTTATATGAGATTCCCTTTTTCAATATCTTGTTAAATGAAAGAATATTTCTTGCCAGGTTGGATATGATGTTTCAAATGTAGGCGAGGTTCCCTTGTTGTCCCTAGAGTTCATTGAGATTTCTAGGGGTGACATTGATAGAATAGAACAAGTAGTTCTAGGCCATCCTTGATTCCATAATACCACACCAGAATGTCTAAGATCATTTCTGACATAACCCCAAAGAACATTTTTGTGGATTCATCTTTAAACTATATTGACATAACTTTATGAATACTTTTTTAAGATCCATGAAGTGATCAAATAACATTAGATATTTTAACACTAAGATTTTGATATAACATTTTTTTCTCATAGGAAGGGATTTATGATGTGATTTCTTGCATGTTGATATGTAGTTCCATTGTTCATTATGCCAACGTGATTGACATAATAGTATAACATCCACAATGGTGCTTTGACCGCAATGGATTCCTCATTAGAAGAATCAATATTTTTCTGATTATACCATGTGTACCCATACATATTGAAAATGGATTGAAATCTAGCAGTTGTATCTATCGTGATTTCCTTAATTGTCATTGCGGTGTTTTACTTTGAAATGATTTGATTAATTACTCTAAAATCAATGAAACCCCGAATCTTTCCATTAATTTTCCTTAATGGATGATGTTGGAGAACCATATTTGATATTTTACTACTCAAAAAATGTTTCCAACGATAAATTTTTCATCCTCTTCCTCTACATTGGTGTCATGAGATTGTTTCATCCTCCCATATACTTTTCTAAAGCCACAATTTCCATTGGGTAAGATGAGATGGTGCATAGCCACATCTAGATTCATTTGCGGAATTTCAGTATTCTTCCAATAGAACACATATCAGTGTTTCAATATGAATATAATGTGCATCTCTTGCTCATAGAGTGGAATCATTTCAATAATTAGGGTAGAACATAGGACTTATTATATTCGCAGATTTACCTTCTTGAGAGCATCAATTCTGGTGGTCAATCATTACTTGAATGAGGAGTGCATTTACTATGTTCAACGTCATCTTTTTTCACTTATGATTATACTGTGGAATTTTTAAATGTTGTTGGAAATTTAAAGGCCTATATGCCTCTATCAGATTGATAGAGTACATCTGAATAGACATTCTCATACCCTATTGACTATGTTTCTTTAGAGAAACTCCAGAGCATACCTTATTTATCAAAATCATCCAGGATAGGGGAATCTTGGTCATTTGGGATATGTTATATTGCATCAAATTTATTTATTTTTAGTTCAAATTCAATATCTAGTATTCTTTTTGAATATTCATGTGTGGTCCCTAAACTTTTGGGAGCCGAAAGACATATATCATTATCCACCAATGGTTGTTGGTCATTAAATAATTAGAATGATGCTGCATCATATGATGCATCGAAAGTAATTATGTGGGAACTATCAAAATGTAGTATGGAATCCATTACTTCTATGGGGTATTTCAGTCATTGAGGGAATGTTGAGGGTACCAATAGGTGGATATATATCCAGGGCCTTCCAAATAATACATTGTACATTGTGCCTTTCTAGATAATCCTAAAATCGACAGTACTTGTGAGACCCCCAAACTAAGATTTGATATTGGTATTTCCCAGAGGTTATTCTTCACTATTAACATCCACATGAATGGTAAAAATATTTGGATAAAAATCCCCATTGCTATATCCCAAAATATCAATTGGTTTTATTCGGGGTGAGTTTGAACCTGAAACAATTTTCAATTAGGGATCTTTGGACATAGATGTTATCATGTCTACTAGAGACATATAGGGTTTTGATGTTCCACTTGATGACCTCCCCTTGATCATGATCTATGACGGTGATAGTGAAATCTCATAATGATAAAATTTCCTCCACACAATAGACCACGGTAATAGAAACATCTTTCTTAAACTCTTGTTGGATCTAAAGGGCATTAGTTGGTGCCTCCCTAAGTTCTTTTAAATTATAGAGTTCATAATGTGTTGGCGTTTGATCAGGGTTGATTTATAGCTATTTTTTAATGTCATTATTGTTTTCCAAATGTAGGAACATATCAATGTGTGGACTCTCCTTATTATGTGTGTCGACAACTGAGGTGTTATAGTTGGATGGTCCTGAAGATTGTGAAAAGGTTTAGGGACAAGCTTTATTTAGTGGTGTAGGTCATGTCAGCCTTCCTGGTTGTCTAGGATAATTAGGAAATCTCATCCCCATATAGGTGGTCAGGCAAGATGATTGGGTGAAGATGACTTTAGGAGAGCTCGGGAAGACATATACGTACTTCTTGTACCTTTTGGAGCACATTTCCATATGTATCTGTCGTATATGTGTCACCTGTGTGGGTATGACCAAAATATTTGTTCCAACCATGCCCATGTTATCCCATATATCCTTGGTTCCTATGAATGCGACCTATTATTCGTAGTTGTGTGTGGAAACAAATACTCTAAGGAATATTCATCATCAATTAAGGGGTATACTATTTGAATCACATTAATAGAACCAATGATGAGATCTTCATCATACGAGGGTTCCACTTGGTGGGGAAGCTCCAATGATTCATATAATATGGGGATGAAATTATCAAGTGTTAGAGCCTTTGTTTATCCATAATATTACTCTTCCTATACTATCTCCTCCTACATCCAATGGTTATATATACATTTAAGAGACATGCCTGACTTCAAATCCCGTAGTGTAATAGATTTTGTGGTTCTTTGAATTTATTCCTTTAAGGTGCGAGGATCATGGTCAACTACATTTTTATTTATCTTATTCTGTAACTTCATACCATTCCTTTCTAGAACATTCGTATAATCACCCGATTCTTATGATTGGGTGATGGTTTTACATGACACCATATTTTGGATGTTATCCAAATCCTCCTATACAAATCGACCATGCTTTATAGGAAGACATTTGTGATGAAACAAACCTGAATTCTAAAACTCCACCTCTTATGTAAGGGGATTAAGTTTGGAGGATCATTGAGGCTGACCTCAATGGTAATCCAAGTCTTTGGTATCCTGAGTATGTTGTTATCCAGGGATTCATAGAAAAAACTAGGTACTTGTTCATTTCATAATGTGTATTCATTATTTTCCTATTCAATAATTCCAGACTATCCTTGATTTCTCATTACATTTTTCCATGGGGTATTATCCTGATATTTCCACCCGATTGGAGGCCATTTGTGGTTTTTAACGTACATATGTGATTTAATGGGTGTTTTTTTGGGTTTAGGGTGAAAGAGATAACTTCTATGTTAATAACCCTTTTTCGTTGTACTGATGGAATGTGTCAAGATTTAAATTGGGTTTATTGAATAGAGACTTCTTAATAATATACAATTTATATGAACATGAGGAACCCACTTGGAAACATCATTCAGATTAGTGGCATTTTCAGCTAATCCTAGATATTTTTAGCATATATTTATTGAAATTTCTCACCAGAGAGAGAGATTCTGAGTGAATAGTATAGACCATTCTATTTGTCTATGTTGTCAGACACCCTCTCATTTTCACATTTCATGTAGTTCATGAGGTCGAAACTTGTAGTTTTGCTCGGTGTGGTGATGAATTTGAAATTAAACTAGTGATGTAGGTCACACTATCATGAAAATGATCATTTTGGAAGAATGTTGTACCATACAATAGTTGGTCATATCAGAGTTTTTACAAAAAAATCAGTTTATTTTTCTATTATTGATCTTGAGGTCCCATCATCACACCACATAAAGATACAATGTGTGTGAGAGGGCGCTCTAGGTGTCCAACACCATCAATGGTGGAGAAGGTATGATTGAAATAATTCAGTGGAGGAAATGTGTTATGCACCAATTCAGAATATGGCATTATTTTAGGCTACAAAGGCGCATATCTCACATCCCTCGATTCAATTTTATTACCCAGGAATATTATGACATTAAAATGTTATATAGGTACTCTTCCTTGAGACACATCCCTTATTTAATGAGTGGGAGGGGCCTGATGAGGGGGCCCTGTGTTTTTCTCCTGTTGATTCTCCTTTCATACAACAACTGAATGATTACACTAGAATGGGAGTGGCTGTTACCACAACAAAGTGATGTCATCATTTTTTTAACATTATCATTTATGTGGACCAGATGCAAGATGTGGAGTCAGTCTGATCCACATATTCTTCTCTTGATGTCGTGATGTCTCTTTATATATGTATGGGAAGAAAATATTCACCATATCCTAAAGGTGATAACCGATGCGAATATTTATCATTTTCAAGTCCTCCTTGAATTCTCAGAGAGTTTATAATCACTTCCAATAATGTGGAAAGTTTTCCTCTATTGATGGATCATTTTTTCTTCTGAGAAGTTATTGTGGTGTGGCCAATCAAATCTCATAATCCTTTGTAGTGTTCCACTAGAGAGATATAAACTCTATATTCTGAGGTTCAAAATTATGGATTCATCTATGATTCCAAGTGAATGTAGCCTCCGTGCATTTATCGTGATCACCATACTCTCGAGGTATGTTTTCAATATCATGTCCCTCGGTACCTATGTTTTTATACAGATTATCTATTGTGTTTATGGATATTAAATTCACAACATTGTATCAGTTTTCAATACATTACTTTCAATCTTATTTGATGATTCTATATTGTGTACATTAGTGTCATTAATAATACCCTTAACAATATTAATAAATTTTGTTTTGCAACCTGACCAATTATTGAGTGAATTTTTCATATGCTCATCCTTTATTGGCTTGTTTTTAGGGACCATGAATGATTTTTCGGTTAGGATTACCAAATGGGACATGAATAATATATTCTTTTATCTATGAGGGAAAATATATGAGAAAAAAATCATCAATATTTACCTCCCTACATGGATAAGAATTATTCTCTATTTGGTGGAGATGATGATAAAAATTCCCCCTCCCTATAATATGGGGGCTATCCAGGGAAACAGTTGGAGTTAATTGATCAAAATATTTTGGATTCCATGATTCTAGTAGAGGATTTGATGACTCATGGGAAGGAAATTCAGATATAAATTTTCCCAACCTAGTGAGATATAATTTATATTTAATCATAATTGATTTATAATGAACAATCTTGGTGGATGATTAAATATTTAATAGCTATTGAGATATAAATTCCACAATCCTTGTAGAATACAATTTTATTTTAGCAACTGTCGATATGTCCTAAATCATCTCTAGAATTTATGATCCAAGAGGGGGAGGTGGTGGCATATATGCCTCCAACCTATTGGTTTATATTATCTCTTGGAAGGATGCTAAATCAACTGATATAATGGCTTTTGGAATTAGAATCATTGTGACCACATGGGAGCTAGTTTCATTGGAAGCCCATGATTGGAATAATTTTAATAGGAATTTATAGGTTCAATCACAAATTAAACATTTATATCTTAAATTAAATTTATTAATATTGAGGGGCCTAGTTCATAGATATATATGTTTTCACCTATCTCATTATAGGATGTTTGGGCATTTTGAATGCGGGGTAATTTCATTATAGAGACCCACTGGCCCGAGCATTACCTAGTCCCCTAATTTTACTACAGCCAATGAAATTACATTATTATATATTTAAGGGATTTGGTTGTTCATGATGCACACTAATGTTTTAATTTCCATACAATAGCCATCCTCTAATATGGATACATGAAATGTCTTTAGAGATCAGATGGCTAAGAGTTGGGAGGAAATGGTGGGAAGCCTGTTGCAGATTTTTTCTTTTCATTTCCAATTTTTGATCCCCACCCTTGGATATTGCTTCTAGTTCATGATGAAAATATAGTATCAAGATGGATAGAAGGTGAACCTCATATTAACAATAAAGGTGGTTTCAATCCTTCTATCACTAATGAGTTTCCCACATATTTTGGTGTTGATAAATAATGAACACACTCTATAGCTTGACTAGTGTCTCATATTCATAAGTAGAATGTTCTAAAAACATGGTGGGTGTTTTTTTTCTAGTAACTCTCTCCATATATTGATTTATTTTTCCTATTCATCAGACATAATTCATCAATCCAGTTATTCAATAGAAGATTATTCTTGAGGTACCATGCTGACTGTAGTGGATTTTATTTCGATAATGGATGGGGATCTATATATGGTTGACCTCAATGTTTGGAGAACCTATGTTTAAAAAGGTGTCTTATTTTTAACACATATCTATATGGTTGTATCTATGAAATTGGAGGATTTCCTCATCTATGAGTGATATCACTAGGGAGAGTTTGATCACGGAATATTCCTATAGTTGAGTCCCTAAGATACATCTGCACAGTACCTTGAGGAGGAATGTATTTATAATAATTTACTAATGCTTCACTTGAAGTGTCTATAGACCCTTGAAGTGTTGGTATTGTGTCCTGAACGACCTCAAGGATGATATAATTGATAATATTATGAATATTATCCTCATTATGCATTGTATTAAGAAGGTGTAGTTGATACTTTTGGGATTGATCAAGGATATGTGAATGTTGTATAACAACTATCGAATGTTGTTGATAACAATGTAGTGAAATGTTAATATGAGCCCCTGTTTAGTAGATACATGAATACAAAAGTGAGTGTCTTCATTATTGGAAGGAATATGAGTTTTCCCTATGGAATTTTAGTCTCTCACTTGGTGATCCTTGACAATAATAGTAATATTTTCCCGATCATAAACATTTAAAATATTATTGTAGTGTTTTTTAATATGGATATGAGGTTGTCTTGAGGCATGTGCAACTCTCACATGGTCATCCTTAATGGGAGTGAAAATTTGATCAAATTATGAATATTCATTCCCTATAAGTATAATTAAATTGTAATTTTGAATGGTTGAAGGGATGAAACAATCCATTTTTATTTCCATGTAAATATGTACGTGACGTATTTAATCAAAAAAAGTAGAGATATGGGCCTGGTGTCCTTGATCTAGTAGATTATTCAATACTGATTACCTTCTAGGAATAAGAACCTATCTTGAGGTTTGTGCCTCTTTGATTTGATGATCTGTGACCATAATGGTGATATGATTCTAATCCTAGGATATTGGAGTATGATACTAGTCTTATTGGACGAGAATATGATCATATCATGAGGCAAGTTCCTCTCTCACTTGGATAGCATTATTCAATACTATAATATGTGCATGATCATAGGGAATTTAATATATCACCAGACTTGTTTGGTAGGAATGTGCCCATTTCCGGAGGAATATTCCTTGCCCAATTGGGGATCCCCAACTAGAAAGAGAAAACGAGTTTCGTCTGATTCCTTGTCCTTTTTTGAAATTAGCCTATAATCATCATGGATGGGAGATAGAATGTGTTTTTTTCGTCGAATAAACCCCTAATTCACAGTGATCTGAGTGTTGGTATTTATATGGTGTAGGGGTTTGAATATGACCTTATCAAAATACTATACTAGTTCTAGAATATAATAGTGGATTTATGCAACACTTTCAAAGATGTAATGGAATTTTAGTAGTGTTTGTGTAGAGATAGAAGCCTGAAATTTATTTACTTACACTATATTTGGGACAATATCATTATTTTAAGATGGAATATGATCCCATTTATTTCCTTATTTGGATATTATAATATAAAGATGGACTTCATGAGTGGGTGTAGGAATATGAGACTCCCCAATGCCTACTATATGAATATGTCAATATACATGTTTCACAAGAACAAAGGTATGAGTCCGCTTATAGGATACAATCAAGATCTGTCGATGTGCATCTTCATTGGAATTTGAGATATAATCCCAATCCTAGTTATCATGACTCATCCTCTCTAGTTGTTAGTCCCTTATTTTCCATGGATGTTGTCAAAGGTTGAAGTTTATAGGGTGGTACTCTTAAAATGGACTGATAGGTACCATTTGGATGGAATTGGAAGCAGTGGATAACATGAGCCATCCTAAAAGGCCATGAACTAAGAGGGATCCATAGTTGACTCCATGTTCCATGTTCATAAATTATTTAAGGTGATAATTTCCATGATATGAGGAATATATTATGAGGTTGTTGGATATGGAAATTAGGGCCACTGGATATACTGTATCTTTCCTAAGATGATGCGGAATCAATAGATTTAGTACATTGAGACGTTCCTAGTCGTAATCATTGATTGGGATCATACTATATCGATGGTATTATTGTACCATTGAGTTTACTACATTATAATGATGATTTTTGGAAGGTGATGTTATACTAAGACATTTAGTGGGTGTAGTTGCAGGTGATTTTCCAAAAAAGTCCACTGGATAAAGATATTCTCATCGATTGGGGTGTTGTAAATGATTTCAGAATCTGTGGTCATTCAGACAACATGGAAAATATATTCAATTGGAGCAGTAATATAGGCATGATATTTTCAATCAAATATCCATTGGAAACAGAATACTATTTTTATTCCCGATCGAATCATTCTACTTTTGGGGACTTATCCAAGAAAATATGGAATTATTTCGTTGGAACCCCTAAAATAGAGGATCTTGTATATGTGTGATATATGTTTTTTAGTTATTTGTGTATATGATATAGAATCAAAATTACTTTAATCATGGTAAACCAATCATCCCACTACTCACCTCGGGATACAATATGTTTTTCTAATGTAGAATAAATAATAAAATATTACGACTAATGATAACCCAATCATTTTTTCATTTTTTATATTAACATTAGGTTTAAATTTTTATTTAATGGGAAAGATGAAAAAATGAATCATCTTTTTGAAATGAATATAATGGTCTGAAGAGAACTACAAAATAGATCCTCTTTTATTTTGTGAAGGAGATGTAATGGTATGAGTTCTTGTATGGTTCATCATTTATGTTTTTTCGATAAATAGATGTTTGATGTTCATTTGGTTCGGAATCATGGCTGATTATAGGGGTTCAATGTTTTGTAGAGTCATGACATGAGATTCACAATTTTTGTGCTTAATGGAATCTCCCAATGTTTCCCACATTAGTAACTGAGTACATACCTATTTTCTAAAGTTAGGTGGTACTTTCGGGTTTCAGACCCAACAATGCTTAGCAACTCCCATCTATCAAGAGTATGGGAGGTCTACCACATCACACCATATTGGGGGTATTTTTTCCTAGTCTTGGACAATATTATATATTTAAAATTGGTTTTATAATAATTTAATAATCATGATACAAGTATCATGATCCTATAAAATGCTGGTAGGTTATATCCATTTTTATGAATAGGAAGGGGATATAATTCGTGAATCCCTTTTTATGTATCAAAGGTTATTCATCCATTTTAACATATAGTGTAGCTGCTTATTTGTTGAAGCTATATAAGTAGAAAATTTAGAATATTCTATCATGCAGGTAAGTGATTAAAATAGTGAGAATGACATTGGACCGTTATGACGCATTCTATGTATCCATTTTTATAGTAGGATTCAAAAATAACATAGTTTGTGAATCCCATGAATTTTAACATCATATTGATAGAACATATATTTGGGTACATAGACACCAGTTTTTTGTGGTTAGACATCATGTAGGCATCCATTATGCCTTAGTGACGTCCAGAATTATACCCATAATGGGTGTCACAAGATCATTAGCAAACAACATTCATCCAATTTTAAATCAATTTCATGATGACCTTCCCATATTAAATTATAACATTTATTATTCCCCATATGATAGTTTCTTGATTTTTTTCCATGCCATGAGAATAATGGAAAATTATTCTTCTTTTATAAATTATTTTAATTTATTTCATGAACTCCATATTTATCTTCTTATTATACTGATATGATTGATTGGAAAACCCAAAGATTGATCAATAACTCCAATTTCCGAATCAACCTGGAAATCAACTCAAATGATTTCTTCATAAATTCTAAAGTCCTTTTTGAATAATTACCTTTAATGAAAAGGTTTTAATCCGATGAATAATTGATCAAACATTCATTTAGGTTTGATTATAATTCTCGAAGTCTACCTTTAATGTCTAGTATAATATTTCTTCATAAGTACCAACAAATTCAACAAAAATATTCTTAAGCTAAAGGAACTACATCTCTATATTTGTATGAAGAATACATGTAATCTACATATTGAAAAATATGTTCATTAACATTTCCCATAGCCTGGTGTATATTGTATCACATTTCCTATTATGGATGATAATATTCCACCATCGATCATCTTCACCTACCAAATCATAGAATAACAAAACATATTTCTAACCTTATGAACATTCATGAACCTAAAATATATTTTCAGTGGTAGTGATCCATTTCTCACCAACTAGTGGATCATAAGACCCACCAAATGATGATAAATGTTTCCTCTTAAAGGAAAAAATAAATTAATTCTCATTTATTAATTAGGAATTCCATCACAATTCATAGTTAAAAATGTATCTTGATCATTGAAATTATATTTTTCATTCCAACTCCCATAAAAATCAATTTCTTAGGATGAAAATTATTTCATTTTTTGTCAAATTCTACATTAATTTGGTTTTTTCAGTCCCCAAACATTGGATAAAGCCAAAAACATTATTCGAGAAATAGTAATAGTACTGGAAAACCACATAATCATGTGAATTTAGTAATAATTTTTTAATTTAGGGAAACATAGGTTTTATCGTAGGTTGTTTGTGATCTTCCCCAAAACACTTGTAATGAATCTTATACATTGTAATTTCCTTAATATACATCCTAAGGTTGTATCATTCTAATTTCCAATGGTTAACTAGAATTTTTTTTGATACCAAATATAATGGCTTTTAATTTTTATAAATATATTTTAAAAATAAATAATATAATATTCAATACATAACATAGAAAAAATTACTATAAATATATATTCATAGTGACTTTGGTTAAATGAAATCATAAATAATTGATTCATAAAAGATCCACAAAATCTCCAGCTTATTCCATTATAACTAGATAACTTTTTCACATATCACACATAGTAGAAATCTTCATATCAAATGGAAAAGAATCATATGAAAAGGGTGATCTCAAGTACTTAGTAAGGGTAATAAATGGGGATAACATAAGAATAAGTAAATAAGAACTTGAAAATAACCTCTGAAAAGAAAAATATCCTTTAAAGCAATTATCATGATATTGACTCATGGAATAAATTATATAATTTCATAATACAAGAATTTTAAATGAATAGTAAAACATAATTAATGGTATTGTAATACAAGACATGAAATTTTTTTATACACATAAGATTACATAATCATTTCCACATTAGTCAAGGATGACTTCCATTACCATTATAATATAAAAATTCCCTTACGGAACCGAGTTGACTCCTCAATCCATCCATATAGTACTAAATGGATCTCAATTCCCATTATATTCATATATATATAATGAGATATAAATCATTTCCCAATTCATTAGAGGGAGATATAGGTCCCTCTAATAACATAATGAAAACCTTACATATGAGTTCCACAACAATAAAAAAACGTTCATCACATCAAAAGAAACAAAAAAATAGGTTTCATAAACATTTCAACATTGAATAAATCTTTAAAATTAATTATAAAAATTAATCATCTAGGGAATTAATAATGATAGTGACCTTGGATAATATCAGCATTAAAACCTAAGAAACCACAAATATTTATATCATAAATGGAATATGATTTTGAAAGGTTACATTAAATGATTCATTAATTTTCTTAAAAAAATGTCTCGAAATTATATGTGAATAAATTTTCCTTGGAAATAACCTTATAATATAATAATTACATCATCATTAAATTAAGTCATCTTGAATTCATAAAAATTCAATTATTATTTATATGTTATAAAAACATAGTTTTTCTTATTTCTTCTAGAAATACTCATGGAAGCTCATTTGGAAAACAAAAAAAAAGACTACATTAAATTCATTAAGTATTATTTTATACATGGGTTAAAATGACAGTAATAAGTTGTATAAGAATTTTATAAGAAATTTAAAACATTTTATAGAATCATTTATATGAAAGAATAATATTCCCTATTATATACATATATAAACAAACCTGAACAATAATGAGATTTTGGAATATTTGGGTTCGGAATAGGATTGGACAATGAATTCTCCTAGTTTAATACGAGGTTACATAGGGCGACCTCAGGAACGCTCAGTGATTGAGAAATTTCCTCTCCTGTTCTCTCCTCTGTTTCACTGTTTGGTCCTTTGGGGTTCTATTTTTTAACTTCATTTTATGATTCTCATCTTTTCTTTTGGACTTTCCCTTTGCACATGCCCCCACTTTGGGCTGGTTCAAAGTATTCTTTGGCAAATTGGTATGCTTTTGGCGGATCTGATGATGATGTTTCTGATCATGGAGGATACTAAGCTTGGTTCTCACTTTTCCACAATGTGATGGTCTGGCTTGTTTTTGTGGTTTTTTTTGATGGGTTTGGTCCTGGACATGGTTCTTTGTCCAACCTGTTAATGGTTCCTTGTGATGTTATGTTGGTTCTCACTTATCCTTAAAGTTATTTGTATGGTGGGTATTCACTTAACCAAAAAGTGTTACAAAAATAAATAAAAAATGAATTTCTAGCAAGGAGATTTTGGAATTAAACTTTACCTCATGCCACGTCTTTCACTACCCACGTTAAAACCTCCTTAATAATAAATATGGATGTATTATACATTTTATTATTAAAAAAATATCTATCATAGTACGTTTTATTTATTGATAACATCTTATCACTTGTTTATTAATAATTGTTTTTTTAAAACTAATCTTCTAGATGGTAACTATTTCGTGTGAAAAGAATGTTTTGGTTCAGTTGTCATAGTATTCTAGTATTTTTGGGAGTCATTATTTACATATTTCTGATCATGATATATAAATCCAAAATAAAAATTTCAAAATTTTTTATAATCATTCATATAATTTACAAATGAAAAAAATGAATTTCACTATTCTTGGAGAGGGTCAGTTGTACGTATTCAAGATAAATACAATGACTTATTGTTTGAAGTTAAATATGGTGTATAGTGTTGTTTTATTCGTCATTATATCTATATAAAATATTTAGTATACTTATGTTACTATTTTAAGATTAAAATTATAGATTTAGGGGAGTTATGGAATATTAGAGAAAGAAAATAAATTATAGAAGTGATTACCTCCTCTTTGGAACCTCTCCTTTGGATCACCACTAAAGGGATCTAGGGTTGGTATTTTGAGAAGAATGAAACATTTATAATTATAATAGGTAAGTTAAAAAGATAAAGATTAAGAGGATGGATTTTATAAAAGAGTCAATGTAATTTCATATAGTGAGGGAGGGTGAGTCCTTTAATAATTGAGATGAGGGGCACAATTGTAATTTATCAAAAGATTAATTTATAATAAATAATTTTTTTTATAAATATTCCTAAAAATAAAATTACATTGAAATATAAGATAAGATAATTTTTATTATAATTAACCAATATACATTAGAAATGGTTTTGTAATATTCTAAACCATATCATTTTTATTAATCATTTGTTAACATATTTTTTTTACTCTAACTACAAGATTTTCAATATTAAATGGTTATTATTTTATATTATGTTACTTCAATTGGACTGTAAATGAAAACTATTTTTATATTTTATAAAATATTATATTCAATTTTTATTTTTAAATTTTTTTTAATGATTTTTATATAATTTTTTAATATATTATTCTGATATAATTTCATTAGTTTTTATTTTGAAACTATTAATCACAAGGGATTTTAAAATTTAGAATATTAAATGATAATATATAATGTTATTATATTCCTAAGATTCCATGGTTATCTAAAAAATTAATCGATCATGATAATTATCTGAATGAATATTTATTTTATTATTTTTAACAACATTTATTTGGTATTTACATTATTAAAATAGTTCTTCCAAATACGTAGTGTATTCCATTAAGGAAATTATATAGTCAATAAAAATTATAAAAAATTAAAATTATGTAGATAAATATTAAATCATTAAATCGTAATATTTTTGATCGAATATTTATATATATATATATGTTATCATGATATTAAAAATATAATACTTATTTGAAATAAGATTGTATCATCTTGTCATGTTCTTTGATTTTAATAATGGCTATTTAATTTTCATGTAAAAGTGTCCTTAAAATTATTCAACTTATAAAAAATGTTTTTAGGGTCAAATTTAATTCATGGATTTTTTTTGGAATGTTATAGGGTATTTTTATATTCCTTATCATTTTAATTTTAAGCTAATATGCCCAATTTACCATATACAATGGGAAAAATTATTTTCCAAGTTACTATTCATGTTTGATAAGAATAAATGGAAAAAATTTAATAAATTTATACATTCTTAATTAAAATATCTATTAAAATTTTCAAAATTCAATACCAATAATTTTTAATAATTATTTTAAAATAAAACTAGTAAAATTCCAAGACAATTTTTTTCAGAAATATTTACATTTTAAATAGAAAAAAAAATTTATAATAAATTCATCAAAATGAAAAATTTAAAAACCATAATTGGATTATATATATAAAAATAAAATAATGAAAATTTTAAATCTGTTAGAAGAAATTTTTTCACCTATAATAATGTTTTAAATAAAATATAATTTTTTCACAAAATATATGTATTTTCCCTATTTCTTGAAGAATAAATGTTATTAAAATATAAAAAAATGAAGAAAAGTATTGCATACATAATTTATAAATGGAGATATTTTTTTCAAATAAATATTTTACAAATTATAGAAATTAATACAATTTCATAAAAGTAAGAATAAAATAATTTCAGAAAAAAGTGTAGTTTTGATGAAAATAGTAACTTTAGTAATAATTATGGCATCATTTTCTATGTTCCTGCAAACACACTCATATATATTTGGACTAAGATATTTATTTTATAAATTATTTATTCATTTGTATTCCCCTTAATTTAAATTATGGGTTATAACAAACATGTTATACATCACAGTTTGTGCAACACATACTATTAATGACATAAAATTATTTAAATACAAATATTGGAAATTATATCTCGATGATAAAATACTGATTCAGTTTTCTCCGGAAAAAATAATAACCCAAAAAAGATTAATTATCTATATTATTCTTATATAATGGTGATATTCATGTTCTATCATATATAGTTTCCAATAAATTCTTATGAATCAATATACAATTATTTTCATAAGAATATAAATCTAAGGAAAAATGTTCTTCTTTTTATCCCAAAATATCTAAGGAGAAATAATATATTATATATTACTATAGACATATGGATAATTACAATATCAAATGTTACCAATATTATAACCTAATATATTTACATAGATTACAATCTGATTTTCTAACATAAATATCCAATATGTACAACACAATGAAAGTGTGTCCTATAGTCTTTATAATATTAGGTACATAAAACATGAAAAGTAAATAAATAATTAAATGTTTTTTTATTCAGAATAATGATATCCTAAATACATTGTATCTATTAAAAATACATTGGATAACATTTGAAATACATTAAATAAAATAATAAGCTAAAATAACTCATACGGGATTAACATGATAGGGAAACATAACTTGTGAAGCAAAATGATTAACTGGATAACATAAAAGGTAAGGCTCATTAGTAAATTTATTAAATAAGGATGAATAATATAACAAGAAATAAATATAATTCAAGAACAACATCCAAGAAACCATCACATGGTGGAAAAAGTCCCACAATGGATAAAGTTTATTACCTGATCCCTGAAATAACATCTCATGACGCTATTGATTTATACAATGTGATGCAGTGGTATCAAGGTGAAATAGAAATTGAATATTGATGATTATATGTTCACCCAAAATTAAATAATTCTAATGGGATTGAAATAATAATTACTCATGGTAACAAAATGAGCTATATAATTCTGTTTCATATCATAATCAAATTTTATTTTGTAATGAATAAATTTTTGACATGGTCATTGAATTTAGTATCCCATAAAAGAATATATAAAAACATAGGTATATATGATATATAAATATATATATTATTTACAATAAATCCATATCAACAAAGGTTGTCTTTATTGATGAAAATGTATTCAAAATATTAAATGTAATATTTCATAATGAAAATACAACTATCACAATGAAATCATTTCATTAAAATTTATAAAATTACAAAATAATATAGATAATATTTTATTTAAAAATAAATATATAATTTAATATTGATATTAAAAAAATTTAGTGTTCATGATAGAAGTAAATTTTATACATTTTTTATACATTAAGAGACAAAATTCCTTTCACGGTACTATAAGAAGACCAACAAAGTACCTCGTTCGAAAAATGAAAAAGTTATTCCTTTTAATATTTTTATAATTGATAAATATTTTGTATAAATTTATTTAATTAATCATTGGAGAAATAAAATTAATTAATTTAATATATTTAAGGTTTGATATTCACATGGAGGAGAAAACATAAAATCAAATCTAATTTACATGCTTGATACTACGTACAAAAAACCTTCTGGACGTTTATTTTTTCAAAAAGGGAGGAAATACAAATAGAAATGTAAAAAATTATTTCAAAATAACAAAAAATCTTTTCTGTTTCAATAAAATAATTTTATGTGATTTGCACCAAAGGATCCTTGATCAAAAATAATGGTATAATATGATAATGCATTATCCACATTAGTTAAATTTTTATCAGATACCCTTGGCTGAAGCTAAGTTATTTTTAACATAAAATATCATTATGTATGAATGAATATTATTATAACACATAAATGTATAAGTATATACACTATATAAATGAAATTAGTGCATAACATTAAAATATTACGAAACCATTGTATAAAATGACAAAATCTTTTAAAATGATCATACCACTGTAGTGATAAATAATTAAAAAATTGATATGTGTATAATATTTAAATAGACAAATTTAAATTTTGAAATAAATTAAGAAAAATAAAAAATTAATTTCACACGTAATCTTAGAATATTATATACAATGATGAAGTAATATAACTGAATGATATGATATTTAGTTATGGTACCTCTTAGATCGAGTTCGAATCATCACATACATAATTTTTCATCATATATAATAAACATTGATTAATAATTTAATTATTTAATAACATTTTTCATTTATATTATTCATTTAATTATATATAAAAATGATATTTTTAATTACTTAATTAATTAATTTCAAATCAGAAGTTTTGATGGTATTTCGTTCATAAGTGAAAATTGACTGAAGTATGTCATCTAATGAAAAATAATAAATTTTCTCTAAAAGTATATAATAATAATCATATATTTATAAAAAAATTTATACATATATTATACTTCAAAATCCATTGAGGATATATGGTTATGAACAGTGAACTATGTCGTAATCAGAGCGATGGTAGGTTATATATACGAATGACTAACCCTTCCATTTTTATAAAATCAAGTTGTAAATAAGGTAAGTATTATTTTATATTAAAACAGTTAACATTATATAATATATAAAATATTATTTTTGTAAATAAGAAAATATATTCATTTCACGCGATGAATGTTTAGTCACATCACTTCATGTATGTAGTAATCGACGCGTTTTCCTTAAAAACATTTTGATTTTTAAAGAATGTAAATGTAATAAAATATTTGACAAATTAACATTAATGAATTATAATTATTTCATGAGTATTATATACATATAAATTATATTAGTCATCATAAATTTCCATGAGAGGAAATAATGGGAAAAAATTACATCGATTAGCTATGTGGCAGTCAACTGTACGGAGGAACGAAGGATTTGTTTCCTATATGATAGAAGAATAGTTTTATGTTGCATATCATCATAAAGAAATAAAATATAATTATATTTTATATTTTTTTTGTATTATATCAGTATCCTTGAGTAAAATTTTATGTTTGTGGAAAAATAAATTAAAAAAAATGTTGGGTTTTATGAGACATCTTCTTCAGAAAACCACTTTAGGTTTGCATTAAAATCAATCAATGAAGGGTTTTATAATATAACTATGGCATATAGGACATGAAAATCAGTAGAATTAGGTAATATTGTTATGTATTCATTGAAACAAAATTATATTGAACTGTGAGGTAATATGAGTGGAGGATAGCTTTTATATGTTAGGAGTTACATTTTTATAAACACACAAAACTATTCTATAATGGGAAGTCACTACAAACACAAGTTCGTCCAAAAATGATAAATTACTTATTTTCGGGAAGGTATATTAAACAAATACATCCACCATTAAAATACAATTTTAATGTAAAATATTGTTTTATTTACCTTTTTTGTGACTCATATTTACTATTTTAGTTTTCACCAAGATATCTAGTTTTAACACAATCTCATGTAACTTGATTTTTTTTACCTTAACTAGGATATTATGTTTTTACTATTTTTACTATTCATTTTGAAAAATTAATTGGACCTCAATAAAATATATTAATGATGATGAGAAAAAATATGGATTCAATTTTATTAAATTATATTAAAATAATTTATATTTAATCTTGTAAAATTAGAAAAAAGAGGGTTTTCATGATAAAATAATTTTCATGCATCTAATAATATTGTTATTAAATATTTTACTATTAATAAAAATTATATGAATTAAAAATAATATAAATATATATTTAATATATAAATTTTATTTAAATAATTCTAAATTATGGGTTATATTAATTAAAAAAATTGGATTAACTTTATTCACTTACAAAAATTGTGTGTGGAAAAACCGTGTTTTTATGAAATAATATAAATATAAATACATGTTAAGAAAATTAATTATTATAATTAAATAAATAATATTATAAAAAACGGTTTATATTTCTCTTTAGTAAAAAAATCCAAAATAACTTGGGACATTTAATTTAATTTATTTAATGAAAATAAATGAAAAAATTTGAAAAAATTGTAATTTACACAATTCATTAAAAAATAAATCATTGGTAAAAAATCCAAAAAATTCCACAGTAGATTGCTTTTTTTTAATTTTTCAAGATAATTTTGATTTTATTGCCAATATATAGTGAAATTTCATAAAATAATTATAATATCATCTCTTAAAAATAATCAAAATATGTTTTTAATGAAAAAATATTTACTTAAAAAAACGACTTAATAAAAATTTTGTAATAATTTACTTATAATTTATAAATAAATTTAATATTTGTTTTGAAAACTGTATATATTTCATAATGTAGTTAAAATAATTTATTTTAAAACCCCTAAAATTTCAAGAAATTTTTTTTCGTAATTATCATTGGAATTTTACGAGTCTATGGTTTCTGACGACACCTGATTCTAAGGCCCGGTGTGCCCGGAATCAATTTCTGATGTTTAGCTCGGGTACGTTCAGTGAACGAACGAGCGGGTTTTTATAACTTTTGAAATGGTGATCAGAATTGAAATATGAGGGCATCGATGAACTCACAGTGCCGATAATTGCTTAAGAAGACCCTTTCTGGAGTTGTGTTTGCTCGGTTGTGGTTATTAAAATAATCGGTTAAGTAATGAATAAAAAATAAAATTGGTGCAACCAATTTTATTTTAATATCTTTGTGGTTTAACCTCCATGTGAGGGAGTTGGGGTGGGACCCACTAAAATCCTAACTCTCGGTAGGATATTAGTGAGGTGGGGCCCACACGAGTCCCCACCTATTCAAATTCTCTAACCCTCCAAACCCCCCCCCCCTTAATTATGTAACACCCCCCCCCCCCCGGCGCGCCGCCAGGAGGGACCGCCGCGGCGGTAGGGGTCCGGTCCCACGGTCGCGCGGGACCGCGGAGTGGATGTCGCGCTGGGTCATGTCTGATGGCAATGAACGACCCCCACGCGGGAGCCATAGTGACAATCAAGGGGGCAACCGCCCCCTTTGTGCGGCCGCTCAACCAGCACCGAGGCGCCCCGGGCCGGACCAGCCGCACCGGGCCGTGCCACGCTGACCGGGCTGGGCCGTGCCCAACGGGCCGGGCCGTGCCCCAATGGTCCAGATGTGGATCCAGTTCGGGCCGACGCAGAGGGGGGGGGGGGGGGGGGTTGGGCCTGGTCGGACCGGGCCCAGACCCCCATTTTCAGACCACTTCCGGTCTTTTGTCCATATCATGGGCTACAGACCTACGATCGATGCACCATAAGTTTAGTAGCGATCCTTGGATCGAGTCAGTCGTTTTTATATATTACACTCAATGTTTCGGTGATCATTGAGTACTACCAGATGGTTTGGATACGAAATCAACTGGGCCCTCGGAGCAGAAACGCTTATATCTTGAGCTCCGGACGTCCGATTGACATGCCATCGACTTTGTTGGATTCCTCTTGATGAGATGAAACTTTTGGAATACTTCGACTGAGGTTTGGATGCAGATGGATAGTGTCCAGGTTGGATTTAACCCAAAATCCAACCGGGCCCCTAGAACGGAAAAGATGATAATTTTCAGACCAGACATCCGTTTGACGAACCGTCAGCGATGTTGGTGATTAAGTTGGGAAAAGGTCTATATGAGTATACCTTATGAGAGTTCGGGGTACAGTTGAGATGCGGTCAGGTTGGTTTGTACACGAAACCAACTGGGCCCCTAGGACAAAAAGGCTAATAACTCACAGACCGGGCGTCCGATTGACGCACCATCTATTGTGTTGAGACCCCTATAGTGAGGAGGTTATTTGAGATAATTCATCGTGGGACATGAGATACATAGAGTATCAACCCGTAGCTCATTGAGCAGACCCTCCTGGAGATGAGCGTACGGAGTACGGAAACCGTTTAGCTGGCTGAGACCTGACGACTGCTTGACCGACTCGACTTGGAGTGAGTTGACTAGCCTAGTGGACGGAGCACTACTATGTTTGGGTGTAGACACATAGCGGATGGAGCTCCTGCTAGCTGGCAGCAGACCCGCGGTACTCGACAGGAGAAATACCTTTGCAGGCTATTAGGGGGGGTGCACTACTGTGTTTGGATGGAAGACCCCGGAGGGAAGCACTACTGTGTTTGGGTGGATGACCCGCGGTACTCGACAGGAGGATTACCTCTACAGTCTTAGGTTAGTGAGCATTACCTTGGAGTCATGACAAGATCACTATACTCGTCAAAGACGGGTCTCTTCAGCAGTTAGGGTTTCGATAATGAAAATCCTGGTTTCAACTGAGTCTATAACCATTGTGTTTACCTCATGATTGAGATGGGTCACTTGATAACGTAGGTATATTTATAGGAATATACCTAGGTAGTGGTTATCCATTGATTTCATAACCTATGTGTTTACGTCATGATTGAGATGGGTTACTTGATAACGTAAGTATATGTATGGGCATATACCTAAGTAGAGGTTATCTGTTGAGATCTTTTTTTGTTGTTATCCTTGTTGGATTTAGTGAGATCATGAGGGTCTAGGGGTCCCTACTGAGTATCATTATACTCACCCCTGCACGGGCTATGCCCACACTTTGTTATGTTGGTTGCAGATGACGGGTAGTGCTGACAGATGCCGAGTGTCTGAGGACTGGATGGTACCCGGAGGTGGACCTCACGACAAGTCATTATCCAGGGGTGGACTTCACGGTGAGACGATACTCAGAGGAGGTCGACGGGCGAGGGAATTGTGGAGGCTATCTTTATCTACCCTTCAGGTAGGATCTGTGGTGGAAGATCCAGGAGCTGTGCTATCTGTACCTACACATCAGGTAGGATCTGAGGTGGATGACCTAGGAGCTACTTCTATTCTTCCACCTGTTTTTCTTTTCTGTTGTACTTTCGTTCAGTTGTAGTTGTACTTTCGATTGGGTTTGTATTCTGGCCAATTTACGTTTGAGCACTTTGTTTTGTAATTAGTGTATTACTTACACTTGTACTATGTGGTGTTGTTATACATTTATAAAGGCAGTTTCTTCCCAGTTATCGGGATTTTACGACTTTGGTGCTAGTCTCCAGACCCTGGCCTATGGAAGGCGGGCTTGGGGTAGTCACAGCCTGTGCCCCGAGGATGGGTCGTGAAAAATTTGTATCAAAGGAGTCAGTTCTACTGCAAAACATATAACTCTGATATTTTATTTCTAAGAAGAAATAATGTAAAGGTTACCGAGTTTGGTTTTCAGTTCAGGGAGTCCTGTGTTGGTGCGGGCGGCCGACATATCCAAACACTAGGACCCTGACAGCTGATTTCCGACTTTGTGCAGGAAAATATTGATTGCGTGTGTGTTTCCATAAGTTATTAAAATTCAGCTCAAACCAGGTCAACTAACAAGGTGTAATCATTTGACTATGTCACGTATGTTTCGTTCAGGATTCCTTCCCACAGACGATCAGCTAGAGTCCTGAGAGATGTATATACTGACAGCCTGCCGAGGGATGAGGCATCGGTATAGGGCCCTCTTACAGTTGAGGCACTAGTGGAGGCACCAGCAGTACTACCATATGTTGGGCCACCAATGCCACCAGCCCCCAACATCAGAGAGTTCACGTCGCTTGAGCACACTGCATGAGTTCTAGCGCTAGAGGCCACATAGGTTCTAGGGAGAGACGGAACCGCAGAAGGCTAAGGATTGGCTGGAGGTTGTGGTGAGAGTTTTCAGGATAGTGGGTACTCCAGTAGACTTCATGGTGATCTTTGATATCAGCCTCTTTTAGGCAGCAGTTGGGAGATGGTTGAGCCACTTGTTCCAGTTTTGCGACGGTATGACCTTCACATGGGGAGACTTTGAGACCTTTTTCAGGGTGGATTTTATACCAGTGTCTCTGCACTCTGAGCATGTTCCGGGGCTGCTGACATTGCCACGTGATTTTCCATCAATAGCTGAGTCATCTGTTGGATGTAGACAGATGATGAAAAGGTCTAGGAGGACCAGAGCTATAGGTGGTCAACTGCATGACTCAGGATCGGTGGTCCGGGGCACCCGGGGTGCGGTCAGAGCCAGGTGTGCCAGAAACGGACAGTGTTACTCCTGCGGCAGGAAGGGTCACATGGCACGTGACTGTCCGACTCCCCATACAGTTGATCCGCAGGTGTTAGAGGAGCCACCGAGATAGAAGCAGTGGTAGGTGCTTGAGCAAAAACCGAGCAGTGGACACGGCAGTAGAGCTCCAGAAGCAGGTGGGAATGAGCGGAACTAGTGGATACCTTTTTGTTCTTGGTAATTCTAGTTCCATATTATTGTTGTATTTGTGTCTTTGTACTATGAGCGGTAATAATAAAAAGACACTTATATTCGTGATGTTTGTTTTTCTGTCCTTTTGTTTTGTTGATACTGAGAGGTCCCGGTTAAAACTATTGACTTGACCCTCACTTTCGAGATTTCTACTGGAGGAGACCCAGTGACTTCACCCCAATGCTGATAGTGTGACTCGACCCTTGGAGGTGAGAGTGACGGTTGGATTTCATGGTAGTGACGTCGAGGCCTTATGACGTCGCCCATGGCATGAATGTACCGTTCATGTTAGGATTTATTGTATCAGTAAATGGGCGTGGTTCATCCCGGGGATGAGACCATGTTTCTCTTTTCGGCAAAGGATAAATCATAGCAGCTCTTATAGATTATAGGGGAAAAAAGGTGCAGATCATCCAGGAGAGAATGAAGACTGCACAGTGTAGTAGAAATAGGAAACCGGTGCCAGTCTCAGAGACTTGGGATTGCGAATGTTTCAAAAAGAGGAAATGTTAAGGATAGATAAATCTATAGAGCAGCAGACGTGGAGGAAAAGCTAGGAGAGAAGCATGAGGTGGTGTACATTTGAACATGCTACAACCACCCACCATAGTTTTCCCTACCAGGATCAGGGAGCTGGAGGGCAGAGGAACAGTGCGGCTGCATGCGGTCAAGGAGTGTGACCCAATGGCTCTAAAAATGATTCAAGGGATAGTCTATGTACACTACTAGCTTCTATAGTAACATACGTTGATAATAATCATTCCTTCCTTGCACGAATCTTGTCCTAGACCTGGAGTTTCTGATAAGCCGTGGACTTGACCCTCATGTCTAGAGATACCTTTGGGAGGAGACTCGATAATCACACTTACAACGAAAGTGTGATCTGACCCTTGAGGCGAGAGTTTCAGTTGGAATCTCTTGGTGGCAGCGTCAAGGCCTTACGACGTTGTTCTCAGTATGGATTGGATTCCTAGTTCAAGCTCAGATTGACTTTATTAGGAAAAAAGTTTGTGGTCTAACTACAACGTCGGGATGGGATTTCCTTGGTCGGTGAAAAGGAAACCCCATACAGTAGAGGATGAACTCATGCATATGAGGGTTTGGCCGATCACACTTGGGTCGACCAACCTTACCCTCGTGGTAGCAGGAGTTTTGAGTTTCAAATCTAATCAGGAGGTGGAGGACTTTGTGTTTGAGGATGGTGATCACACCCTTAAATGGGTCTCATCTCGATGAGGTTTACGAATATGTGGCCGAGGAAACAAGTTATCTCTGAGGTTCAATGGACCTTTCTAAGTCCTCATAAGTGTAGGTAAAGTGGTTTACCGCTTGACCCATCCACCTCAATTGCACAAGGTGCACGACAACATCCATGTATCTCAACTGAGGAGATACGTGCTTGACCCGACACATGTCATCGACCATGGGTAACAGGACTTTCGCGATGGGGTGACTTTTACGGGGATCCAGTAAAGCTTGAGGATCGACAGGAGCAGATCCTACTAGGATGATCGATTTATCTTGTGCACATTCGTTGGTAGCACGGGAACCTCCAGGAGAGAACATGGGAGCGGAAGGCTCAGATGCGTGCTCAGTACCACTTTTGTTTCCCTTGTTTTTGTTATAGATTTAGAGGGACGTAATTCCCTGAGGTTAGAGTAATTTAACGACCTGGAAATTTCATGGAATTTTTTTTCTTAAATTTCATTTTAATTTTACGAGTCTGCGGTTTCTGACAGCACCTGATTCCGAGGCCCGGTGTGCCTGAAATCAATTTCTGAAGTTTAGCTTGGGGATGTTTAGTGAACGAACAAGCGGATTTTTCTAACATTTTAACACGTGATCGGAATTGAAATCTGAGGGCACTGATGAACTCACAATGCCGAGAATTGCTGAAGAAGACCCTTTCTGGAGTTGTGTTTACTCTGGTGTGGTTATTAAAATAATGGGTTATGTAATGAATAAAAAATAAAATTTGTGAAACAAATTTTATTTTTAAATCTTTGTGGTTTAACCTCCATGTGAGGGAGTTGGGGTGGGACCCGCTAAAATCCTAACCCTCGGTACGATATTAGTGAGGTGAGTCCCACACGAGTCCCCACCTATTCAAATTATCTAACCCTCCAAACACCCCATTACTTTTGTAACACCCCCCCTTAAACGAAAATTAAACTCATTAATTATTAAACTTATTCAAGGTAATTAATGAGGGAATTCATTTTGAAATTCAAAAGGTTTGACATGAGAAATAAAATAAGGAAAATCCTTATTTTATTAGGTTGTTTTGTTGTGAGAGAAGCTTTGGGAGATGTTTTTCTCTAAGTATTGAAGAACGTTCTTCCTCCATAAAGAACGCGTAGAACGCACCGTCGCCGACGAATAACGCCAGCCTCCAACGAAGGAGGATGAAGAATGCCGAATCCTCGGAGATCGACGACACGAAGCCGTTTACCACGACGCTGACGGTTCTCTTCTCCGAGACGCCGATGACGCTTACAAAACCTTGTCCCGCAACGCCGTCTCCGATGACGATTATTTTCCGCGACGAACCTTCGTTCGAAAACACCTCGAGGTAGGGGTTATTTGATTTTGCCCATGGTTTTTTCTTTTGTCATTCATCGTCTTCTCATTGGGCCAACTATTATCGTAATAATGGGAGGAGGTCAGACCGCATGAACACGGAGAACCCTCCTCCCCCTTTGTTGGTTGTACTTGTTGCGGCACGAGCAAAGGCGGCACGGTGCAATGGTACCGCGCGGAAATGATGAAGAACGGGCGAAGAAGCGCAGAACCGTCGTGCCGCACCGTTGCGGCATTTCGAAGGCTCTACAGTTTGATTAATTGACGGCGGATTGACGGAATTGAAGCAACGGGCCACAGAGGAGGTTTGATGATTCCGTATTAAAGTGTGAGACCCGAGGAGAACGCCGGCGCAGATGGAATCGAAAACGGACCACCGGAGCAACTCCGGCCGCCAGGAGCCGGTGGCGCCCGGCAAGCTGCCAGGAGGGACCGCCGCGGCTGAAGCCAGGGCGGCAGGCACCCGGTCCCGTAGCCGCACAGGACCGAGGAGTGGACATAGCCCTGGGCTGCGTCTGATGGCAAGAAACGACCCCCACGCGGGGGACGTGGTGACAATCAAGGTGGTAGCTGCCCCCGTTGCTTGGCCGCCCGGCCAGCGCCGAGACGCCCCGGGCCGGACCGGGCTGCACCGGCTGGGCCAGGCCGCGCCCACTGGGCTAGGCCGCTCCCTAATGGGCCGGACCCAGACCCAGTTCGGGTCGACCCAGGGGGGTTGGGACGGGTCGGACCGGGCCCAGACCCCCATTTTCATACCACTTCCGGTCTTTTATACGTATCATGGGCTACGGATCTCCGATCGATGCACCGTCGGTTGTGTTGTGATCGTTGGATCATGACGGTCGGTTTGGTATATTACACTCAAGGTTTAGGAGAACTTTGAGTATGGCCGGGTTGGATTGGATACGAAACCAACCTGGCCCTCGGAGTGAAAACACTTATATCATGAGCTCCGGACGTCCGATTGACGTGTCGTCAACTTTGTTGGATTCCTATTGATGAGACCGAACTTTTGGCATACTTCGCCTAAGGTGTGGATGCAGATGGATAGTGGTCGGGTTGGATTGAACCTGAAATCCAATCGGGCTCCTTGAACGGAAAAGCTGATAACATTCAGACCGGACGTCTGTTTGACGAACCATCAGCGGAGTTGGTGATCACGTTGAGAAACGATAGCTATGAGTATACCCTATGAGAGTTCTGGGTATAGTTGAGATGCGGTCAGGTTGGATCGTACACGAAACCAACCAGGCCCCGGGGACGAAAAGGCTAATAACTCACAGACTGGGTGTCCGATTGACGTGCCGTCTGTTGGGTTGAGACCCCTATGAAGAGGAGGTCCTTTGAGATACTTCATAATGATACTTGAGATACTTGGAGTATAGACCTGTAGCTCGTGGAGAAGACCCTAATGGAGAAGAGCGTATGGATTATGCAAACCGTGTAGTTGGCTGAGACCTGACGACTTCTTGAACGAATCGACTTGGAGTTAGTCGACTAGCCTAGTGGACGGAGCACTACTATGTTTGGGTGCAGACCCACAGTGGAAGGAGCGCTTGGTAGCATGCAACAGACCCACGGTACTCGACAATATGAGTACCTATGCATTCTATTAGGGGGGCGAACTACTGTGTTTGGGTGGTAGACCTCGGCGGGAAGCACTACTGTGTTTGGGTGGCTGACCTACAGTACATGACCGGAGGAGTACCTCAGCAGACATAGGTTAGTGAGAATTAACTCGGAGTCCTGATAGGATCACTGTACTCTTCAGATACGGGGCTCTTCAGCAGTTGTGGTTTCGATAATGAAAATACTAATTTGATATGAGTCTATGACCTTTGTGTTTACCTCATGATTGAGATGGGTCACTTGATAACTTTGGTATATGGATGGAAATATACCTAGGTAGTGGTTATCCATTGATTTCATAATCTTTGTGTTTACCTCATGATTGAGATGAGTTACTTGATTACTTACATATATGTATGGTAATATACCTAAGTAGAGGTTATCTGTTGAGATCTTTCATTGTGTTCATCCTTGTTGGAATTAGTGAGACATTGAGGGTCTCGGGGTCCCTAATGAGTATCCTTATACTCACCCCTGCACGGGCTATTCCCGCACGGTGTTCTGTCGGTTACAGATAACGGGCAGTGCTGATATAGTCCGAGTTCTCGAGGACTAGATGGTACTCGGAGGTGGACCTCACGACGAGTCAGTATCCGGAGGTGGACTTCACTGCGAGACGATACTCAGAGGAGGTCGACGGGCGAGGGCATTGTGGAGGCTATTTGTACCTACCCTTCAGGTATGATCTATGGTGGACGATCCAGGAGCTGCGCTATCTGTACCTACCCTTCAGGTAGGATCTGAGGTGGACAAACAAGGATTTGCTTCTATTCATCTAGCTGTTTGTCTTTTTTGTTGTACATTTGTTCAGTTGTAGCTGTACTTTCGATTGCGTTTGTATTCTGTCCCATTTACTTTTAAGCACTCTCTTTTGTACTTAGTGTATTACTTCTTCTTGTACTCTGTGGTGTTTTCGTTACTTTTATAAAGGTAATGCCTTCCCAGTTATCGAGATTTTATGCCTTTGATGCTAGTCGCCAGCCCTGGCCTATGGAAGGTGGGATTGGGGTAGTCACGACACGGGCCCCGAGGACGGGTCATGACATTTATACCCTCCAATAACATTGATATGTTAAAATTTCCATATTTATATAATAATATTTTATTATTCATTTAGGTTTAGTGTTTCATGTCGTTGACACTATCAAACATTGTTTCTATTTTTTATATTATATGTGTGATAAATTCTCACCCAAACCCTTTAATAATATTGTCCCTATCAACTAGAAGATTAACTTATTAATAAATTATTTTCATTATGAAAATTCTTTTTCTAAATCCCGCAATGTACAATTTCTTAATATAAATTCATTTCATAAGAGAGAATTGGCTGTATGAAGGTTAAGAAGAATATCTAATAAATAAGTTTCCAAGTTGAAAAACATTAGTGTTTTGTATAAATATTTACATGACATAAAATTATAATAAATTAATAATGTTTGAGAGTGATAGAGATCATTGATCACAAGAATATAATAATCATGAGAATGTTAATGACCATAAGACTAGGAACACATGAGGTGTGAAAACGATGATTGATTCATTGAATTTGAAGGTAATATGATAAAATTTTCAATTCAAGATCTTATACTAGATTTATAGAATTTTTTCCATCTAAAAGAAGACCATAAGTATTATATAAAAACATGATGTCGTTATTTTAATAAATTAATCAACTTCCATCCCAATCGCATATTATTAGCCCAATGATGAGTACTTAAGATGAATATTTTATTCCTAATAAAATATATTCACATTTTATCTGATCGTAAAATCCAAAAATTGATAAAAAATTATTCCACCTTCCTTAATGATTAATAAAATTGGGTACCCAAAGGTCATATTATATCAAATATTAAAAATACTTTTTCAAAAACATCCTCAATATTACCGAATTTTCTAAATATATCATTCCATATGCCTACATCACAAAATAAATAAATAACATAAATATTAAATAATTTTTTGTCTTAAAATTTGACCTCATGACACTCAACTGATATCCCAAAAAAATAATTGCATTATTTCTGAATAATCATTTATGTTAATCTTAATGGTTATATATACATAGACCTAATAAAATGTGTCTCAAAACATGATTTTTCACCTAAACTGCCTAAATTCAAAATTGTTTTATCCTAAAATATGATCAAACATATAAACATAATAATTATACATAAAATAATTTAGCTATAAAAACTCCATATTAACAAATACGTCACAGAGGTTGGTTAATGTTATTCCCCACTTTCTTCCTTTCAGTTTTGGGTTCAAGAATATCAGCCATGTAGGATGTGATTAATTTTTATCTGAACTATAGTTATTCATTTATATAAAACAATATTAATATAATTCCTATAATTTTCTCAATATTAGTTACCATTTTATAATTTTTAACAATTATGGTTTTCAATTCAACATATTTTTTCTAAAAAAACCATAATTGACTGTTATTAACATAACATTGATAATCATATTATCCAAAAAGGTATCAATAACTATATATATACAATACATATAACTATTATACCTAATATAAAATATCAATAATACATATACTAATACAAATGGCGGTATTCCATTAAATTCCATCCAATATTTTAATAATGGTCATAAAATCTCATAATATAAACCCTTAAAAGTGGAATATATACATTAAAACATATCATAATACCTCTACATAACAACCCAAGAAACCATAAAATTATCCCATATTACTATGGTATGTAATAAGTCTCCATTGGTTTTAATCTCTCATACATCTTAAGTATTCATGATGAGAACTTGAGTTAAACCATTTATTTCCATTTGGAATGTCAATTCATGTCCCCTAGAATGGTACACTCATTATGAATTATAATAATATTTTAAAAAGACTAAAACGACTATTTTCAGAAATATTACCCCTAGAAAAATATCTTGAAAAACCATTTCTCCTTTTAGTATCCCTAAATGGGTCTATTTTTATGAAAACCACATAATCTTATCCCTATCCAAACGTTACGATTTTTTCCTATATATAAAGGCTTATCCCTAGGGTATTTACAATGGTTGTTTTATAATAATTTGAAAAAAAACTATTTACTTTTTTGATACATAATATAGAGACCCAATCCATTTACAAATAATAATAAATCATTTTAAAACATATATAACTAGTACTTACTACCCAAAGATCATGACGCGTAGTTTTTTTGGAGGACTATGTACATAAGACATCAAAAGAAATTAAATCATGAAGTCCATATTTTATTCTTTTTAATAAACTAAAATATTAATCTAATATACAATAAGTATATATGGTAAACTAAAGAAAAACATAAAATAATGGGTTGGGCTAAAAATCCTAATTTGGGAATAAACATGATAATGAAACATAACATGTTAGTCAAATGTATAATATTATATCATAAAAGAGAGTGATAGTGAGTAATCACATGGAATAATGACTAAATAACATGGTATCATATAATCAAAGAAGTATGAGAAATATGAAACAATAAAATAATATGATCTAATAATATTACAAGGATAACATCCAAGACAACATCACATAGCATACAAAGTACCATGATAGATTAGTTTTACTCCCAATGCCTGTAAATTACATCCCATGATACTAAATCACAACCCAATTCATTATAGAAATATCTATTTGTATCCATTATAGAATTTACATAATTATATATTCCATAAAAATAATTTATTTCAAAAGGATTAAATATATGAATTAACTATAAAATTCCATTTTTTATTATTTTTTAAAATCATAATCAGAATTGATTTCATAAATAAATAATTTGAGACAAGATTATAAGGTAAATATTACCCCATCAATGTAAAGGATATTAACATAGGTATATATGTGTTGGAAATATATATATAATTTAGAATAAATCCATAACAGAAATGGTTTTCTTTATTGATGAAAATGTCATTAAAATATAATATTGATTTTTTTGAGAAACATTCCTTTTTCTAATTGAAATCAATTAATTAAAATATCCATGTTTCTAAAACATTATGAAAAAATAATTGAGAAAAACCAAGTAAAAATGTATATATATATTCAAAAAAATTTGTGGTCAAGATGGTGGTATATTTTATAAATTTCTCATTTGAAAAAACAAAACATTCATTTCACACTTTTAAAAAAAGAAAAATATTAATCATTTGGAAAATGAAAAATTTATTTATTTTATACAAATTTTTCCTAATTGAAATATAAGTAAACATTGTTTCAATAAATCCACATATAATATTAAAAACATTAATTTAAATAATTTATGTAAAATATATATATAAAGGGGAATTATTCCAAACATAGAATAATATAAAAAATTAATACTGATTAGAAACCACTTTCTTGATGTCTATTTATTCATGAAGTTAGGATGTAGAAAACAAACATGTAAAAAAAATTGATGACCAGAAAACAATTAAATGTATTTTTATAAATTTCATAATATTATATGATTTTAACTAAATGAATCATAAACAAAAACATTCTCAAAAATGAAATAGATTATAACAAATATATTTTACCACATTGGTAAAATTCGAAATAATCCCCTTAGATGAATAAAATTGAATTGAAACAAGGTATAACATTATATATGAATGATGAAATATATAAAATATAATATTGGTAGAATATACAAAATATAAAACAAATCCTTGAATAATATCAATATATGCCTCAATGAATTGAAATTGAGATTAAAATTATTACAATGATCATACCATTGAAGTGATAATCAATAAAAAAAATTGATTATATGTTTAAAATGTAATTACACATAGTAAAGGTGTTATTTGAACATAAAATAAAAAAAATCACTACACACATCATATAATATTATAAATGGCAGAAAATAATAA
Organism: Viscum album; assembly: GCA_963277665.1. Classification (NCBI taxonomy): domain Eukaryota; kingdom Viridiplantae; phylum Streptophyta; class Magnoliopsida; order Santalales; family Viscaceae; genus Viscum; species Viscum album. The sequence continues at coordinate 1,160,300,210 of OY728120.1, read as the reverse complement.
TTATAACATGATGAAAAAATTGAGTTATGAAACCACTAACCTTGAGTTCTCCTCATCATATGTAAACATTATCATAAATAGTAATAAGATTATGTTAATTATTTATATTATTAAGAACAATTTTCATGTTTTTGATTCCCTTCATTTTATTTATTACTTCATTATATTTGATCACTTAATAAATTTAATTCACATCACTTGTTTTGATGATATTCAGTTCATATGGAAATAATATCATCGTAGTTTAAATATTATAAAAGTAATAACCCTTCCATAATATAATGAATAATAATCATGAAATAATTATAATTTTTATACATAAAATATACTTTTAAACACAACAATGAAATATGGTTATGGTAAATTAACTACATTACAACCATGGATACGGTAGGTCATACATACACATGATTAAAATTTATATTTTTGAATGATAATAATGGAAACAAGGTATGATTTATTTTCTATTTAAAAAATTATAAATATATCATAATTAATGTTTTATTAATTTTAAAATCTAAAATATAATAATCATGTTATACTATTATGATAATCAAACCCCTTTTCTCAGTGGAGGTCATAGTGTACCCATATACATGAACAATGTTATAATATTTTATTGAATTGAAATGTCATAAAATAAATACAGTAAAAGATTTAGAGAAATATAAACATTAAATTAATATCATATACATATAATAAATCCATCATCATAAAAAACATGAATGGTGATGAGTGAAAATGAATTACATCGATTTGTGATGTGGTAGTCTTCCACACACACAAAAAACAGTTATATTTCTCATTTGATGGTAGAGGAGATGGATGTAAGTTAAAAAGTAAAAAAAATTATATTTATATGGGATATAATAATTTTTTACATCATCAATTATGAATAATATTTTTTGTTGCTGGAGATTATAAAAAAATGCTCGGTAAAGAATAATACCACTTCTAAGGAAAACTTTTTGGTGTTTTCACTAAATTTATTACAAAGATTATTTTATAATATAACCATGTACTACTAGAAATGATAAGGGTAAAAAGTATATATATATTGTTTTATTTTTTAATGATTATTTCTTCTTAATTTTATTGAAAAAGAAGAAAAGGATCCCTTTTATAATTCAGAGGGAGTGTAATTTTTGTAATAATCCAAAACTATTCAACAATGGGTAGTCACACTCAAGCCATGTTCCTAAAAAATTATAAAATGATTTACATTATGAAAATTATTTCACTAAAAAACCCCACCATTAAAAAATAAAAAATTATTACACATGTTACTCTATTTACAATTATGGTTACTCACATTAACCATTTTACTTTTCAGCACAATAAATAATTTTAAAAACTTTTCAATTCGTCATTTAATCAAAAAAATTAAATATGACTTATTATATAATTTATAACAAAAAACATAAAAATTATATAAAATTTATCAAGTAAAATTTCTAGGATCTTTAAAAACTAATTTTTAACACAATCACATGTAACATGAGAAAAATTGTTTATACCTAAAGAATGTTAATTAATTTTTAATATTATTTTAATATTCGTCATGGATAAGATTTAATATACAATTATTTCTTCATATTAATTATAAATATTCAAAATAAGTAATCTATTTTATAAAATTTAATTAATCAAATTGGAAGAAGTTATTTTAATATGAGAAATTTCAAAACACGATGATGAGCTATTTTTACGAAAAATGAATTTTTCAATAAATATATCAAATTTCATTTACAATTTGAAAAAAATTTATAATTATTTTTAATTAAATTAACATAAATATATATTTAATATTTAAAATTATTTTATATATTTCCAATATAGTGGTTATTTTCAACAATAAATATGGATAAATTTATGTTCTAAAAATAGCTTTCAGAAAAAAGTGTTCTTAATCATAAATAATAATTCATAAAAAAATCATGAAAATGTATGATTAAATGAAATTATTTAGATTTATATAATAAAAATTATTCAAATTTTAATAAAATATAAATTGATAAAATTTAATTTCTCATTTAATTTACATGATTTAGTTAAAATAAGTGACATTATTTAAACAAATAGTAACCTCTAATTTTCAGTGAACAATATATAATTTCACTATAAATTATTATTAATATGTTGATTTAAAAATTATTTTGAATTTATGAAGAAATTTTTTTAAAAGGTTATAAAAATTTTATTTAATATTTTTCCATGATATTGAACAAAAACATTTTTTGATGAAAATATAATTTTTTATGAATTACATGATATATTAAAAAATGATTCATTAATTAATATTAATTTATCAGTATATTTATATTTGATAAAATCATTATAAAAATTTCATAATTAATTTTATCATGTTCATAACCACCATTTAAACATCTGGGAAATAATGGTCATTTTAAAATAAAAAATTCATAGTTTGTTTAGGATTTATATTTCATGTCACATATGATATCGAACATCATTAACTTTTTAAAAATATCAGGGTGTCACATGAAATAATGGTAAGAAATTACCAACACTATATTATTACATAATTATCGTTAGAGTAAACTGAAAAAAAATTAATCATGCACACCTCTTTTATATAATACTCCTTCAGAATCCAAATAAATTTATCATTCCATAAAAAAATAAAAATATTATGTCATTTGATAATTGATTCTACCAGATATGCATCATGTTAGAAATATTTATATACAAATCAAAATCACCCACACTACATATCTTCCTCAAAAAAATTTTGTATTTCTTATCATAAAGTACTCTATGATATTATCCATTTTTGGTAGTAATGTGTTTAGTAATTAATGGATTTCAATTCTCAAATGGCCATCCTATAGAGGTTTGATGTTAAGAATTTATTATATAAATATTATATAATTCATTATATTACCAACCAAAATTTTTACGTAACGTAATCCAATATATCATAATCATCATAGAAATAACATGGCATTTAGAAGAATGAAATTATTGTATAATAAAACATTACATATGGGTAGGATTTAATATAAATAAATTTACATAATAGATAGTATTAGAATCATTTAATACGTTTGGTCATCTCATATTACCATCAATTCCATCATGATCAATGATATAATTGTGATATTATATCTTCGTATGCGAAATAATGATTATGAATGGTAATGTGATGACAATTAGTTCTAAAGATTGTTCTCCCAATTAATACTAAAAATCAGATATAAATTATATAAAAATACATATAGTGTTATTATAATAACCCTTTTTATCCATTTATGACAATGTAATATTTTAATGACTAATTTTCTTTCCTAGTGCTGGGTGAGTAGGTGATTCTGAGGGTTTGAGAGACTTTGTATTGATATATTTAAAAATTGTAAATATATTAAATCATGTGAACACATATTCATCAAATAAATGGTTTTACACTTGATTGCGACCTAAGATAGAGAAATAAATGACCATTTATTATATTTAAAATAGATTTGTTTAGTAGGCGCAATATAAAATTGGGTAATGGCCAATATTTAGATGAGGGATGCCGTTTGTGGGTTTTTTAGGTGCATTAATTATTTTAATTAATAAATTCAATTAGTAATAATAAACCTGAATTTCATTATTTAAATAACTTATTTTGGAAAATTAGTTAGTTTTCCCACATAACAAATATTTATTTTAGTTGAAGAGGATGATAACATCATTGAAATTGATTTATTGGAAATGATTATTGATGTCAAATAAAATGAGGAGATTTGTGAAACAGGTAAATAAAATATAAGAATCTTCAACAGAATTGATAGAAAAAATTTTGTTCAAAAAAATAATTTATTTATTTAATATGTGATTAAATATTTTCATCACTTATATATTTGGCTGAAATGAAAATATAAATTTGTATAAACCCATTTTATTTATCAATCCCTCTACAATAAAAGATTTTAATGCATTCGAAAAAATAAATAATGGATAGAAACTTTTATTAAATGGATAATTTTTTGTTATTCACATTAATTTATAGAACAATGATTCCTTTCCATTATTATTTTTTATTCGCAAAGCATTTTTGTTATGTATGGATGATAGGTGGCCAACATTAGCAGAGGCTGCTAGTTGTAGGGATTGATTTTTGTAATTCTATGTGTATTTTGGTCAAAACTATCATGAGAATTAGGGAATGGCTTGGGTGAGAGTTGTATAGGGAAATTATGTGGAAGTGGGGAGGTATCGATATCGGATAAAGGAACATGTTGGGGGTATGTGAAATTCTTATCATAGTGGATCATGTAAGGTATTCATGATTCCAACACAGTGGTGTGAGGGTTTTTTCTCAGTACTAGAGTATGCTGATGGGGCATGATTGAGGTTATGGCCCCTTACAAGGAGGGAATTTTTTGTGAAGATACATATGTGATTGGGGAAGCCTGTGAATAATTATACGGTCCATGAATAGTTCTTTTGTTTACTAGAGACATTTTTGTATTTAAGAGTTTCTTAATTTTTTGTTAAGTAAGAAGATGGAAGTACATAATAATGTAAAATAAACAAATAATAATGTAAATTAGTATCCAGGTTGGGGGAGGATTGTTGAAACCCATGTTTCAATCCCCATAAATGTGTTTTTAAGTGAATTAAAGAGGGTTCCAAGCATATGAATCCCTACATTAATATATTAATATATTATATATTTATAATAATGACAATAATAATAATAATAATATTATTATTAATTGTAAAATACTCAATTGTGTCTACATCATTTGAAATCAGGTTGATGATTCATATGTGTAATAATTGTCTTGAAATTAAATCAAAAAAATAAAGACCTATATTTTATGACTAATTCCAACCCATGGTTTAGGATTGGTGTCTCACTATGAAACAACTTTCATCTATGATTCAAAAAATTATTTTTTAGCCAAATTACCATTTCATGAATGTAAATATCACATCCTAAATATTTTAAAATATAGATCACAATGATAATATATCATTATCTATTCATTGATTTTTATAGTGATAGTTTGGTGGATTTATATTTTATCCTATGGGACTAATGTGAATCCTCATATGTTTTGTCATTTTCATATATGATTTAGATTTGGACATATGGTTATAAAATTTTGAAAATTTTCATTATAGAGTGTGATGTTGGGTTTCATTTTTTTTAGTGAAATTATGTGATGTGAAGTTATCAAGATTCTTCTACTTGTGATTCTTACCTTGTAACAACAACCTGGTGTGGTCATCATATCGCTGAAATGGTAGGGATACCATATATTTCACCAAGGAATGTTTCCCCCAAAATAGTTTCATACATATGGAAGGAATCACCCATTCTTCATTGGTAACGAGTCAACTATATATTGGTTGGAACCCCCTCTATTCTTCAATCTCATGGGGGGGAGAAGATCCTTCACTGGAGTTAGTGCTCCCATTGCTTTGGAGATAAGTAGAAAGGTGTGGGATCTCCACACTGTTTCTGTTAATTTTTTATATGTTTTATATTGATGTTTTTTCTACCTTTAATAAATAGTAAATTCTTTAAGGTGTTGGCTCTCCACTTTTATAATATTTATGTTACATGAGGTTCATATATAGAAGAATGATCCTTGTCATATATGGCATGTAGTGGAGAGTCATGAGCCCTCCATTCAGTATCTTATATCATTATGCGGATTATTTTGTCATTAGTGATTGGTCGTTCGGATATGATATATGACTCTTAATTATTATCCATATAGGGTAGATATAGATTCTTGATCGTTATCACAAGGGTTTCTTTATATCATATATGATGAATGGGTTTTGTTACCCTCTTTTTTATTGATTGAGATTACATTTTCTTATTGCTTCCCTTTTGTGTTTTCAAGGGAATAAAATTGTATATGTACATAATCAACCCTGATTATTATTTTTCAACAAATTTTGTTTCTTAGGAAGTAGAAATATAGAATAGTACATACCATGGCAGACGTCATATAAATGGAGCTTAGAGGTACACAGTGGTGTGGACCTTGTTCAGTGGTCGGACTTTTGGATTTAGAGTTCAGATTTCCCCCACTATAAAAATTCTTTTTTCATATTGGGGTTCTATATATTTTTCTATTTGGTGATGTATTTTCAATATTTATATTATTTTTATAATGTTTTTCATTCCATGATTTATTTCTCCGTTTGGTTATCAATTTTTTTTTACAAACTAGATATTTAGTATTTTTTATACGTCTGAATTGTTTCATGGAGTTGGTTTTCTGTGTGTAGGTGTATTAGAATAAGGCCTCTGATTTTTGTATTCATTATATTATAATATTATCTCAATCCCATGTCCAATATGAGTTGGGAATTGAGTGCCTCATACAGCTTATATGAAACACCCCATGAATGTATGGTATGTCTCTTTTATTATTTTATCTTCTTCAATACCTAAAATTATAATGAACATTGAGATTTGATAAATAATTAACTATTATTATTATGACATAGCCTTTGGAATAGAGGAAATAAAATTTATTCAATAAAGTTAAAAAATTCCGAATAACCACGTTAATAAAATCAATGTATTGGCTTCCAATTAATTAGAAATAAAAATAAAAACCAATTGAACATAAATGTTGTATTTTTATAAAAAATTATATTTATGAACACAATGGAATTTTATCTTAAATTGATATCCATTTTTAATTATATTAATGAAATTTATATATTACATATACAATAAATATTTTTTTAAATTAAATCAATTAATTTTATAAGATTAAGATATGAATAAATCAATTTTATATAAAAAAAGATATATTTTCTAAAAGGCAATTTTCCACTATTTAATGCTGAAACTCATTAGAAAGAAACATTTTGACACATGTATAAATTATAGGGAACAAATTAATGGGAAATTAAAATTTCGAATTTCAAAATTAGTTTATGGTTAATTTTTTTGCATTTTTATGAAAATGTTTATGTTCTAGTGATTAGAGAAAATTCACAATTTTCATAAAGATGACATTTTCATTATAATATTTTTTTATTTATAAGTTTAATAGTAAAATAAAATCATAAAGTGTAAATAAAATTTTTGGAATATTTTAATAAAATATATGATATATTAATATCATTGAATAAGTAAAGTTTTTTAAAAAAAAGATAAATTATTTATTAATATTTTTGTAAAGAGTAAATGTTAATTATTAACATTCTAATTAATATAGTGATATTAAAAAAATCATCCAGAAAAACATTAATAAATTAATAATTTTTTCTTATGACTATCAAATATGTGTATGATACATTAACTAATATTTTGAAGTGTTATAAAATCATTTATAACATTAAATTCGTTGTTTTTCTACTAAATGATGATTTTAATTGAAAATTAAATTTATAAGACATATAGAACCACATTCATAATTTTTTGTCTTTTTTCGAAATCCAAAATTTCATAAAATTGTGATTGTGGTATTTTTTTAAAATTGTTGATTTCTCATTAAATAGTCAAATATGGAAATTTACCATATTTAATCTTATATGTAAATAAATGAATTTTTTAGCCCTGTATGATGTATAGATGATGTAATCACAAATTTTTTATAAATTCAATACACTATTTAATTTATTTACACACAATAATCACCAGTATTCATAGTCTAGATCCCAAATAATAGACTAATGAATTAAATGATGAAAAAAACCTCCCTCATCCTCCATAAATACTACCCCTTCTCATCCCACCTCAAAATCCTTGTTTCTTTAATCTACCAATTTACTCACCCAAACATCTTCCCCATGTTATGTTCCTTGTGGATTCACCAAAATACAATTTCCATTCCCCCTAAACAGGTTCCCATGGAGGCGGCACTCAAGATTTAAAACAATATATCTATCCCATTCAATTTGTTTTATTTTCATATCATTCCTTCACCTCCAATGTCCAAAGTGAAATGAAAAACCCAAAATATTTTATATACATTAAATTTATTATATTAATGGTTTATCATGAATCAATTTGAATTTTGTCCACTTTTCTATCTGAAAAAGAATATATCATCTGTGAGGTGCCGGTTTGCTGCTTTTCTGGGTGATGAGTTTTGATTTTTTAATTCTGACTTCAAGGATGGTCATAAAACCATTTTTTGGGTTAAATATAATTTTATATATGTTAAAAAAATATTTTATTATTCTAGAAGAAATAAAAATGTAATATTAATTCATAAATCAAAACTAGTTTATGGTGAATGAAAAAATACTGAAATCACCTAAATGGTTATCATTAACAGTTTATCTAATGAATAATGCTTATATATAAAAATTTGATATATAAGTCCCTTAAATATCATATATTCTCATTAAAAATTTATAATATTAATTCTTTATAACTAGTTCCATTTAAATAATCTTTCGTACCTGTATACAAGTGGTAAAGGTTCACACCAGTCCTCCAATTTTCATTCGAGTTAGCCTTTCTATTTCTTTATGATAATTTAACTATTATTTATTTTTATATACGTTTAAATTAAGTCAATATGTTCCAAACTGATATATCTAGATAGTTTTATCCTTATTCGATGGGGAAATACATGTTTTTCATGATTCCATTTTCAATTCCACTCATTAACCAAGTTAGATTAGAGGGTACATTGGAATTTCTTACATATACTCAAGTACACTACATAATTTGTTATTAAGGAAAAAATATTCTATCAAATAACTATTTTCTCATTAAATAATTTTTTTTTTATTTTCTAGTTTTAAGAAAACAATTAATCATCTTCCACGTTAAATAATATTATATATGTTCTCTTAAACCACACTAATGTGGCCCATTTCTAAAGAATAGGTTTACATGATTTCACTTCATTTGTGTAACAACCCAAGCTTCTACGGTACACTTCTCATTGGAACCCGTTATGTATTATTTCAAAGAGCCCATCAGGATTCTTGATATAAGGGAACAAGTACTGAGAAACCGGACGACTCGTCTAGTAAAAGTTTTGTGGAGAAACCATAAGATGGAAGAGGAAACGTGGGAACCCGAGGAAGTTATGATAAAGAACCACGCAAGTCTTTTCATGCGATAGTATTCTATAAATTTCTAGGAAAAAATTATTTGAAGGAGGAGAGAATGTAGAACCCCAAGCTTCTACGGTACACTTCTCTTTGAATAATACAGTAGTGTGTGTTGTACGCAACTATGAGTTCTAGCATAGACCACAACCAATCAAAGAAGCCGTTATGAATAATAATATCTATTTTTTCGAAATTTTATAAATTTCATCATTCAAAATGGACTTCGTTTTTGGATTCATTATATCGAAGTTATCCTAGGGTGAAATTTTGGTATTTTTCTGAAAACTTTCAATTTTTGATGAATAGTGAAAAAACATTGACTTACACATTAAAACCGAATTTTTATTTAAGTAATTATTTATTTTATTTAAATTTAATTAAGGTAAAAATATATACATAAAATATATATAAACTCAATGTAATTCATTGGAGTTAGTTTAGAATAATTTTAGATATATAAAAATATTATTGAACTTTTCACCGTCTTTTACCCACGTCCTAGGAGAATTTGGAAACTCACATAAAACATAATTTTACCGCTACTATGAGTGGAAGTTCTAAAATCATAGTGACACAGTTAATATCAAGGAGTAAAATGTGGTTCAATAAGATAAAAACAATTTTTGGTGAATAGTAACTTTTTTCTTTTATTTACCACAGTTAAAAGGAAATAGGGTAATTAAGGGTGAAAATGATATTAATATTACCCTAGCATGTGTCCTAATTATATTGGACAAGTGTATCTTGACCAAAATAAACCTAAGGAATAAAATATTATCATTTAGGTCCACATGGATTAGATTATGACATTTATTATTATTTTATTCAAAGAAGAGTTAGAAGAGTTAAAATCAACGTTTAATAACTAAAACATTTTTAATAGAGGGTTATACGTAAGATAAATTCGATTATTAATATTCATTAGAAAGCTAAAAATATTTTTTAAATAATGGTATTTTATTTAATTTATTTATGACACAATGGTGATGCATAATTACTTAATTAATGAAATATTAAAATAATTGATATCATAAATATCCAAATAAATGTAATTTGAGACTTTCTATGAATTCCACTAATTTTATAGGTTAATATGACATATTAGTATTGGTTATATAAATTTTATTCGATGTAATAATGCTATTATGAAATTATCAAAAACAAAATACCCAATAGTGTCAAAATTGACATAAAAGAGTTTTTAAAACAAATATTATATTATTATTTGATATTTAATTCCTAAAAGTCTAAGGATCTACCAAAGGACTTATATGATGATAGGTGTATCATTAATGGACCTTTCAGGGGTCGCATGAATGTATATAGTATGTTTATTAACTATATAATATAAAAATACAAAGAGACATGGTAAATGACAAAATAATTAACTAAGAGTTAAAACTAAAAGATAAGGATAATAAAGTGACCCGAACCTGTCTAAAACCTATTGGATGAGTTTTGTTCGACCCATCCCCACATTAGCCTCGAACTAAATCAGTTTGGATCCATTACAAACCAAATATTAATTTATAATAAAATAACATTTCTACCTTTTCCTAAGTTGCCCCTCACCCCTCTTGTAAAAGGACACTAACCCATCTCAATAATTCATACCTTAAAATCATTTTGGTTCAGACATCCCCTACCCAAATATTCTATCAACATCCCTCACTAAATTCTAGAGGCCTTAGTTTAATCAGAAAGCCATTCTATGAGGCCCTTTCGATCAAATCAAAAGGAAGAACCCGAAAAAGAGGTAATGATTTGACCACTCTCATTCCAGTTCATTTCTTCTTCATCTTCTTCTTTCCTTGTTATATCCATTCTAAAATAATAAATCCAGTATATTCTATATACTGTGATGTTATTATAAAAATGGAACAACCAAATTCATTATTCTATCAATCCGTTGAATGAAATGTCACGATATGTGCGTACATATGGCCTACCGTCTCCACGTCGTGGTGTAATTGTTATTCCATATATTATTTTGTATATGGGTATAATAATGATGTATAATTCATGTAAATAATAAAATATAACATGATAATTATTCTGTATGTCTGATATACCATCTAATTATATATTATTTTAATATCAAAATAATGATTATGTCGCTCGTGCGTACGTACGGACTACTGTATCCACGAACGTGATGAGATTCATTCCCCATCGTATCCATTCAAGTATAATTTTCATTTGATTATTAAAAATAATGTCTAAGGACTTGATATCATTCTGGATATGAATAATATACAACCTATCCATAACAAAAATGCCTTATGTAACAAAACATATAAAATAATAAGAGTATGTTAACACCCGAAAAGACGATAATACAATGATATTATTAACAACGTATTGTTAAAAGATCATATATGATATCATATTATTGAATATGATTCTTTTATAACTTAATAAAACTTATTTCACCATTATACAGGAGGTTAATCTACCCTCAACAAAGGAAAAATTCAAATTAAGTGTTTATTTCTCAATCTCTTCATTATCCGAGGTTATTTATACGTAATTATCTAATGGGACCTCTTTATAATCCACAACCATGATTCCAAAAAATTTATTTCAAATCATTCTTAATATTTTTCAGAATATGGCTTAAAGTCATTTATACCCTTGTTGACTTTTTATATGAAGTTTACAAATGAATCTTTCTGTTGTTTTCCAAACAAGGTCCATTTTAACCTTTTCGACATAATTCAGGTAAGAATGTATTTTTTAACTTATACGGCGGGTGCATCTATTTTCCACCGTTATAAAATCGTCGAATCTTCCCTTACAAGCTTATAAAGATATTTTCAACGAAAATGTTTTATTTTATAATTATGTGACTTTTAAATGATTTAAAAAAAAGAGATATTTCTCTCAAATAGTTTTGATTTCATATATGTCAACATCCTTTGATGGATTTTAAGATTATTGGATGTTTATTTATTATGAAACAAAACATTCATATTTTATTGGATGTTTTGTGAGACGTTTGACTATGGATGTGTTATTTTTATACCATTAATGGTTTGTGGAGAAATTATTGACAATTCGTATGATAGTTTTAATACTAATGTTTCTGTTATGTTTAAACCTGTTCATATAAGGAATGAATTGGATATAATAAGTGACGAGTGGAGCCCTCTATAGCTCCTCGTTGCATAGGTAGGTCTCATGAGAAAAAATAGTGTCTTAGCACAAGGCCTTGATAAAATCTTATTTGTAGTCTTGGCATTAGGCCTTGACTATGTGGTTATGATCGTCTAGCATTATGAATTCCATCATTATTAAAGTGGTTATTGATATTGCATGTTTTTATTCGACAAGTATAAAAACCATGTAAATATGTAAATAAAATTATTTCATTTTATTTATTCCTTACTATTATAATGTTCAAGTTTAAAAGACTTTTGTTTTAGTTATACATTGCCTTAAATGTTTATGCTAATTTATAATGTTTCCACTATATTGTTATCCTTACTGAGAATCTAAGCTCACCCCTTTAAATGTTTTATTTTTCCCAGGATGAGAAAAATTAATTTATGAATGACTTGTAGGGACAGTATGAGGGGATATGAAGACAAGATGTTTTTGTAATTTTTTTTATTTTATGATGTAATTTAAGACTTATGAATATATCTATTGTTTCCAAGACTACTAAACTAACCGGTCTTTAGAGACTTGATATTTTGTGATAATTCCAATGTTATGTAATAATGTGCCGAATCTGGGTAACTAGGGTCAGGGAATTATAGTTGGTATCAGAGGAAGTTCACTACAATCCTTGAAATCTATATTTAGATAAACTTTGACTAGAGCACATAGCACTGAGATAGACTTTGAGGATTAGTATAAAAGAACATCCTAGAATTTTTGTATTGTAGAGATTTTGTGAGTTTTACGAGAAATACATCCATGTCTGGATACGAGCAGGTAGAGGCGGCTCTGGCATAGATGTACCTTGGGGTAAAACCCGAAAACACCGCATTGAGCTAGACTCGAACAGGAACTGGTGCACGACCCCGGGCTTTGCTGCACTCTTGGTTACGATACTCCCGAGGGATATGATTAGGATAATTCTCATTTTATTTACAAACCATTATGAAGGGTTTATGAATATACAAATCCCCAAAGAAAACATTTTTATGATGAATTATTATATCCATAAATTGTTCAATTTATTTTAAGTATTTTACAGGTTGGGATTTATGTATTTTGATTCATAAAATAATCTTGTGTATGCCATTGTTTATAAATGGCACCTAGTGGAAGAAATGGAAACCGTATCAATGCACACACTCCATATAGGAATTTCCCTCCTACTCTAATAATTATATTGGAGCTGGTGATGCACCTGGTGCTGATCAGCTAATCACCATACTGGGACAACTCACTCAGGTTATGAATAGTTACCTTACCCGTATAGAGAACCCTGATCCGCAGCATGGAGGATCAATGTTAGACCACTTCATGAGGAAAAACCCACCTAAATTTAATGTGAGTACAAATCCATTGGTGGATTAGAAATGGATAAACTCCTTAAAGATAATATTCCAATATTTGGGGAGTAGAGAAAGTGAAAAAGTTGTCATGGCAGTTTACCACCTCAATGGAGATGCTGATCAATGGTGGTCCTTGATTCAAATCAAAAAGGATGAGGATGATGTATCAAATATTTAATGGAGGGAATTTAATGAAATTTTCTTATAGAAATACTTTCCTCATGACCATCAAGCGAATATGGAAAGCCAATTTTTGACTCTGAGGAAAAAGGAGGAAGAGAATGTTGCAAAGTATGAGTCTAACATTAAAAGGATAGTGAGACATGCTGCAGATTATATACATTACCCAAGAAGTAAGATTGATCATTTCATTGATGGGTTAAAACCATTTCTCTACTTATCATTAAAATCTCAATATTTCTCATCATATGAAGATATTGTTTTTTGTGCTATCATGACAGAAAAATAATTCTCTATGTCTTATGACTTTAAAGAAAAGAAAGAGAAGAAGAGATCTGATGATCACTCTGGGAATAGAAATAATGGGAAGAAGGGAAATTTTGAATATCCATCCTACAGTAAATGTGGGAAAACACCCTGGTAATTCCTTGAAGGGAATGAGAGTCCGTTACTAGTGTGGTGAAAGGGGACACCAATCTCGTGATTGCAAGGGGAAGAAATAACCTACCGATGTTCAATGATACAACTTCCGGGAGATGGGACATTATGCAAATGAATGTCCTAAGTGTTAGGTAAACTTATCTCAGAAAAGGCCAAGGCATCAAGGCCATGATTTTTTGATCACTACTACTAAGGTAGAAACTCTGAAAGATGTGGTGGTAGGTAATTTACTGGTTTCCTCAATTGTAGAAAATGCATTATTTGATTCTGGATCATCGCATTGTTTCATATCATCCTAGTTTTCTTTGAAAATTAGATATTCCCAATTTGATTTAACAAGGGAGTTGTCAGTCAAAACTCCTAAGGGAAGTATCATTGCTACAACATTCTGTGGATATGTTCCCTATTTGGGCATATAAATGTTCTTTATCTGCAGATCTGATCGTCATACCCATGACTAAATTTGATATAATCTATTGTATGGACTGGATTTTAGACCATGATGCAAAAATTTATTGTATGAATAAGTAGGTTGCAATTTTTGATGATGATGATAATGAACACCTAATCTTTAGAGTAGAATCTTCACCACCTGATTCTTACCTAGATCCTCCCCAAGTATCTCAACTAAATTCAATTATTGGGTAGGATGATAATGAAATGACTATGGGTGAGGAAAGGAATTTTCAATTAGAGGATGTACCAATTATGTGAATATATGTTTATATGTTTCCAGAAGACTTCCCTGGTCATTCTCTAGAATGTGAAAATGATTTTTTATTGATTTAATTCCTGGTTCAAGACCCTTATCGAAGAACCCTTATAGAATAGCCATTGTGGAATTTGATGATCTAAAGAAACAACTACAGGAATTGAGTAATAAGGGTTTATTTTCCATAGTGTTTCTCCAAGGGGAGCCCCATTTCTTTTTGATAAAAATAAAGATGGATCAATGAGGATATGTATTGACTACAGGGAGATCAATGATATAACAATAAATAACAAGTATCCCCTACCTTGAATTGATGATTTAATTGACCAAATACCTGGAGCTCAATACTTATCAAAGATTTTCCTTCGATCTAGATACCAAAAGGTGTGTGTGAAGAAGGAAGAAATTCTGAAGACTGAATTTTGAACTAGGTACGTGCATTACGAGTTTATAGTAATGCCTTTTGGATTGAATAATGTACCCTCTGAATTAATGAATCTAATGAACAGAGTTTTCAAGGAATACCTCGATGATTTTGTAGTGGTATTTATTTATGATATCTTGGTATACTCTAAATGATACGAAGATCATGAAAATAACTTGCGCATTATCTTGAAGACTCTTCGAATACATGAATTATATTGGATGTTTAGCAAGTGTGAATTCTGAATTCAAGAGATTATTTTTCATGGCCATATTGTCTCCAAAGATGGAATCTCTGTTGATCCTTCTAAGATAAGAACAATCCAAGAATGGTATGCACGGACGAGTATAACTAAGGTACACAATTTTATTGGTCTAGCATGTTATTATCGACGTTTCATCCCGAACTTTTCCCAATTGGAAAACCCATTAATGAACGTCACATGTAAAAGGGTAAATTTTTTTGGACAAAAGTGTGTGAAGAATGTTTTGAAGAACTGAAGAGAATATTAGTCAATGATCTTATTTTGAATATACCATAGGGAAATGATGGGTTTGTTATTTATAGTGATGCATCGAATAAAGGACTTGGTTGTGTCCTTATGCAGAATGATAGAGTTATTTCTAATGTATCACGACAACTGAATATTAAAGAGAAAAACTATCCTACTCATGATCATGTGTTAGTTGTTATAATCTTTGCTTTGAAGATTTGGAGACACTATCTTTATGGTGAAAAATTCGAGATTTATACCGATCACAAGAGTTTGAAGTATATTTTCTCACAGAAATAACTCAACATGAGGAAAAGGAGATGGTTTGAACTACTCATAGATTATGATTGTACGATAGAATACCACCTGAGGAAGGCAAATAAGGTGGCAGATTATCTGATCAGAAAGGGTCATGGAGTTTTGAACAAGATGAGTGTAGAAAATAATCCTATATACATTGATATGGTAAAGATAGATATGGGAATCACCATGGAAGGTGAAACCTCAATAATTTTTCAAATGGTTGTCGAACCATCTTTACTAGAAAGGATAATGTGTTCTCAGACCAGTGATGAAGAGTTTCAAAAGAAGATTAATGCTGTGAATGATTGGAGATTGAGTGACATTGTGTATGAATATGGAATTTTGAAATTTCGGAAGAGACTTTGTGTTCCCAATATACCTGAACTAAAAAGAGAGTTTTTGGATGATGGTCATAGTTCCAATATCTCTATACACCCTGGGAGAACCAAAATGTATTGTAATTTGAAGGAATATTTTTGGAGGGAAAACATGAAGAAGGAGATTTCTGATTTTGAATCAAGATGTATGGTTTGTCAACAGTTGAAATCTGGAAGGCAACATCCTGGAAGAGTCATGAATCCTCATCCCATACCTAAGTGGAAATGGGATAATATCACAATGTACTTTTTCATGGGACTACCAAAGACTCCTAGAAGGAACGATGTAATATGGGTCATTGTTGATCGTCTTACCAAGTCAGAACATTTTCATACTATAAGAGAAGATCTTCCACTGGAAAGTCTATAAAAACTATATATTAATGAAGTTGTGAGACTTCAGGGAGTACACCTATCGATTTTTTCGGATCGTGATCCACGTTTTACTTCATGATTCTGGAAAAGTCTTTAGAATTCCCTGGATACTGAACATCGTATGAGCACTGCCCACCACCCTCAAACATATGGCAATCCAAGTGGACTATTCAAACCTTAGGAGACATGTTGAGATCCTTCTCACATGACTTTCAGGATATGTGGGATCAATATTTACCTCTGGTTGAGTTTTCCTATTACAATAGCTTCCATTCTAGTATTCAGATGGCACCATATGAAGCGTTATACGGAAATAGATGTCGCACACCAACCTGTTGAGATGAAGTTGGGGAAATAATACTTGTAGGTCCAAAACTGGTGGAGGGAATGATGGAAAAAGTGAAGGTAATCCAAAACCACATCAAAGAAGCTCAATGTAGGTAGAATAGCTATGCCTATAACCGAACAAGGATTTGGAATTTCAGGTTGGAGATCATGATTTCTTGAAGGTCTCTCCATGGAAGGGAGTTATCTATTTTGGAAAGAAGGGAAAATTGAGTCCCTGGTACATCAGAACTTTCGAAATTCTAGAACAAATTGGGTCTGTAGCTTACCATTTGGCAATGCCGTCAAGTCTCTCCAAAGTTCACGATGTGTTCTATGTATCACTGTTGAGAAAATACATGCCTGAACCAACGCATGTACTTACTTACGAGGAATTAGAACTTGAACCCGATCTATCTTATTGTGAAGAGGACATTATAATTTTTGATAGAAGAGAACAAGTATTGGGAAACTGGACGACTCGTCTGGTTAAAGTTCTATGGAGAAACCATAAGATGGAAGAGGCAATGTGGGAACCCGAGGAACTTATGATGAAGAACCACCCAAGAATTTTCTTGAAGTAGTATTCTAGAAATTTCGGTGATGAAATTATTTGAAGGATGGGAGAATGTAACACCCCATGCTTCTACGGTATGCTTCTCTTTGAATAATGCCGTAGTGTGTGTTGTACGACACTTCGAGTTCTAACACACACCACAACCAGTCAAACTAGACATTATGAATAGTTATACCCACTTTTTTGAATTTTTTTAAATTTTATATTTCAAAATGGACTTCATTTTTGGATTTAGAATATCGATATTAGCCTAGGTGAAATTTTGTTATTTTTCTGAAAACATTCAATTTTTGATGAATAGTGAAAAAACACTGAGTTATAGTTTAAAACAAAATTTTTATTTAATTTATTATTTATTTTATTAAAATTAATTAAGGTAAAAATAGATACATAAAATATATATAAACTCAATTTAATTCATTGGTGCTAGTTTAGAATAATTTTAGTTATATAAAAACTTTATTGAACTTTTCATCGTCTTTTACCCACCTTCTAGGAGAATTTGGAAATTTACATAAAAATTAATTTTACCACTTCTGTGAGTGGAATTTCTAAAATAAAAAAGACACGGTAAATATCAAGGAGTAAAATGTGGTTAAATAAGATAAAAATAATGTTGGGTGAATAGTAACTTTTTATTTTTTTTATCACGGTTAAAAGTAAATAGGGTAATTAAAGGTAAAAATGATATTAATATTACCCTAACACATGTCCTAATTCTATTGGACCCATGTATCTCGACCAAAAACAACCTTAGGAATAAAATATTATCATTTAGGTCCACTTGGATTAGATTAGGACAATTATTATTATTTAATTCAAAGAAGAGTTAGAAGAGTTAAAATCAATGATTAATAACTAAAACACTTTTAATATAGGGTTATACATAAGATAAATTTGATTATAAATATTCATTAAAAAGCTACAATTTTTTTCTACATAAGTGTATTTTATTTAATTTATTTATGACACAATGGGGATGCAGTAATTACCTAATTAATGAAATATTAAAATAATTGATAATATATATATCAAAATATATGTAATTTGAGACTTTTTATCAATTCCCATAATTTTCTAGGATAATATGACATATTAGGATTGGTTATATAAATTTTATTTGATGTAATAATACTTTTATGAAATTATAAAAAACAAAATACCCAATAGTGTCAAAATTGACATAAAAGTGTTTTTAAAACAAATATTATATTATTAATTGATATTATATTACTAAAAATATATGGTTCTGCCAAAGGACTTATATAATTACAGGTGTTTCATTAATGGACCACTTGAGGGTCGCTTGGATTTATATAGTAAGTTTATTAACTATATAATAAAAAAATACAAAGAGACATGGTAAATGTCAACCTAATTAACTAAGAGTTAAAACTAAATGATATGGTTAACAATGAGACCCAACACTATCTAAAACCTATTGGTTTAGGTGTTTTTGACCCATCCCCACCTTATCCTCAAAATAAATTAGTTTGAAGACATTAGAAACCGAATATAAATTTATTATAAAATAATATTTATAGCTTTTCCTAAGGTGCCCCTCACCCCTCTTATAAAAGGGAACTCCACCTTATTACTAATTCATAACATAAATGCCTTTTGGTTCGGCCTACCCATGCCCAAATATTCTCTCAACTTACCTCACTAAAACCTATAGGCCTTAGTTTGATCATAAATCCATCCTATGTGGACTTTTTGATCAAATCAAAAGGAAGAACTCGAAGAAGAGGTAATGATTTCACCACCCGCTTTCATGTCCCTTTCTTCTTCAACTTCTTCTTTCCTTGTTATTCAGATTATAAAATAATAACTCTAGTATATTCTATATTCTGTGATGTTATTATAAATACGGAACAACCAAATTCATTATTCTATCCATCCCTTGAATGACATGTCACCATATGTGCATACGTATGACATACTGTCTCTACGTCGTGGTGTAATTGTTATTCAATATATTATTATTTAGATGGGTATAATATTGATGTATAATTCATGTAAATAATAAATATAACAAGATAATTATTCTGTATATATGATATACCATCCAATTATATATTATTTTAATATGAAAAGAATGATATTGTCTCTTGTGCGTACGTACAGACTATCGTCTCCATGAACGTGATGAGATTCATTCCCCATCGTATCCATTAATGTATAATTCTCATTTGATGACTAAAAATAATGCTTAAGTACTCGATATCATTCTGGATATGAATAATATACATCCTATCCATAACAAACATGGCATATGTAAGAAAACATATAAAAGAAAATGAGTAAGTTAACACTCAAAATGACGATAATACAAAGATATTATTAACAAAGAAGTGTTAAAAGATCATATATGATATCATATTAATGAATATGATTCTTGTATAACTTAATAACAAATATTTCACCATTATAAAGTAGGTTAACCTACACTCAACCAAGGAAACGTACAAGATATGGGTTTATTTCACAATCTCTTCATTATCCGAGGTTGTTTATACGTAATTATCTATCAGGACCTCTTTATCATCCACATCCATGTATCTTAAAAATGTATTTCAAATAATTCATACAATTTTATGGATTATCGTTTAAAGTCATTTATTCCATTTTTGACTTCTTTATATGAAGTTTATAAAGGAATCGTTCTGTCATTTTCAAAGCAAGGTCCTTTTTTAACCTTTTCGACAGAATTAAGGTAAGAATGTATTTTTTAACTTATATGGTCGGAGCGGCTATTTTCCACCATTATAAAATTGTCGAAGATTCCCCTACAAGATTTTAAGGATATTTTCAAATGAAATTTTTTATTTTATAATTATTTGATTTTTAAATGATTTAAAAAAAGATATATTCCTCTCAAATATTTTTCATTTCAACTATGTCAACATCATTTTATGGTTTTTGAGCTTATTTGGAGTTTATTTATCATGAAACAAAACTTCTATATTGCATTGACGATTTTTTGATATGTTAGACTATGGATGTTTTATTTTTATACCATTCATTATTTATGGAGAATTTATTGAAATTTCATATACTAGTTTTAATACGAATGTTTATTATATGTTTAAAACTATTTATATAATGAATTCATTGGACTTAATAAGTGATGGGTGGAGCCCGCTATAGCTCCTCGATGTATCAGTAGGTATCATGAGACAAAATAGTGTCTTGGCACGAGGCCTTGACAAGATCTTATATGTTGTCTTCGTATGAGGCCTTGAATATGTGGTTATGATAGTATAGAATTATGCATTCCATCATTATGAAAGTGGTTATTTATATTGCATGTGATTATTCGACTAGTAGAATATCCATGTCAATAAGTAAATGGCATTATTTCATTTTATTTCATCCATATTATGCTGAATTTCATGTTTATGAGGCTTTTATTTTAGTTATACATTGCCTTAAATGTTTATGCTTATTTATGAATGTTTTTTCTATTTTTTTATCATTACTGAGCATCTGAGCTCAGATCTTTCAATGTTTTATTTCCCCAGGATGTGAAGATGTAATTTATGAATGAACTGCAGGGATAGTATGAGGGAATATGAAGACAAGATTTTTTTTTAGTTTTTTTGAGTATATGATGTATTGTAAGACTTATGAATATATATAGTGTTTCCAAGACTACTAAACTAATCGGTCTTTCGAGACTTGATCTTATGTGATCATGCCAATGTTATGTGATAATGCACCGACTTTGGATAACTAGGGTCAAGGCGTTACAATTTGGACATAATTTATGCCTCATACCTACTTTCATTTTCATAACTATTCACTACGGGATTTACATGTTTAATAATTTGATTTTAATGAAAAATAAAATGGGTTTTTAAAAAGAAACCTTATTTCAAATGTAAAATGATATTTCTCTCAAGAATTCCTCAATGACTTTTAACTGTATTTTCATATATTTCAACCCCCAATTTAATATATTATTATCAATTATGATTTTTTTTCATATCATATAAAATATTTTAATAAATGTTATACTTTTAATTTTTCTATGGATTTTATATCTTCATACCATTCACCGTATTTCTCTGAATGGTTAGTGGTTTTGTTTATTGATTATTTATATTTATTTACTTTTCATAGGTATATGATTGTTTCATCCCGATTTACTTATGTGGGAGAGAAAAAAGTTCCTAACAGAGAAAAACTAATTGTCTACTATGAAAAAAACATCACGTCGGGTACACAATTTTTGGTTCCAAATTGATTCTAATTGTGACCATTTTTCATGGGTAAGATAGTAACATAGGTACTGTTATGACAACCCTGCTTTTTATTACAACATAAACATGCTTTATTACATAAAACTTCACTTGATACAACAAAGAAGATCGAGAGGTTTAGTGTCTTTGGGGCTTAGGATCATTACATAAAAACTTTAAACTTGAAATACAACATCCTTATTGAAAACATCCTTTACATGACCACTACATTCCTTCGTACTTAGCATTGCATGGGATAACCTGAGGACATGCATAAGAAAAGGGTGAGCTATAAAGCCCAGTAAGGGAGTACACAATGAATAACATGAGGAGTACAATACATGTTAGGAAATAGGCATATCAATAGAGCATAAGAGAGACATGAACATAAAGGCATGATAAAGCATGATAATCATAACATGGAAATGTGGCAACAACACTTAACATTGAATTAGCATGAGCCATGGCTCATTGCACATGGAGCATGAGTAAACCCTCATTGCACTTGAAGCACGAGTAAACCCTCGTTGCACTTGAATTAGCATGAGTCAACACTCATTGCACATGACGTATCATGATACTATACTTTACCCAATGCATTGGAGCGCTATCAGGGCGCACCCTTCTTAAACATTTCATTTCATGCATAAGTGTGCCACATGGATCATAAAACATGGATTCATAAAACATAATCATTTCTTCCACGATAAAGGAAACTGGAATTCATACCTGAAACTTTATAATCAATATGTAAATGTGCATAAAGGTGAATACCCTTGATGGAGAAATGGGCATGGTATTCACTACACAAAGACATTGGCTTAGAATATCGGTGCGATTTCGGCAGCGTAACGGCGTGACATAAGAATTCATAAAAAAGGTTGATGAGAGAGAAAGGGGTTCCTCATCATATTTACATGTAATGGACAGTAAGGAGATAATATATATACATGTCCCAACAATAGAAATGGAATTTGGATTCATGATACAAAAGTATTGCTTGAATGTAAAAGAAGAGAGAGAAGTTCCTTTCGGAATTTCGGCATAGTAACGGGTGTACATGGGAGGCATTTAATGAGAGATAAAGGGTTCTCCCATCATTCAAACAATAAGAGGGTAGTATGGGGGAGGTGCTAAATGATACCCCAACATTCATAATTGAAATAAAAAGGGAAATACAACTTAATGAAAATGGACAAAAAAATGAGAAAGGAAGAAAAAACCCTTACTTGGAAGTGTGCTTCCAAAGGCTAGAGAGAGGCTTGTGGGAGGCTATTTGGGAGCTTGGGGCACCTTGAGAGGATTCTAGAGAGAGTAGGGCAGAGTTTGGACGAACTTCAAGGGCTTTTGGTGAGGAGGAAGTGGGAGCTTGGGTGGGTTTATATAGGAAAGGTGAGAGAATTCTTTATTATTTTGGTTTGGGACCCCTTATATTAAAATAATCCAAACCACAAACCATCCCATGGTATTTGCCCATGGTTTCTGGAAAAGGAAAGAGGAAAACAATATTTTACAAGGCCAAGGTCCGAACTTATTAAAAAATTAGGGTTGCTTATGTGGAGGTGAGTCACACTCCCATGGAAATTAATTTAAAAAGGCAAAGTGTTGAATAAGTCTTGAGGGCTCCATTAATGCTTTGAAAAGTGAGTCAAACAAATCAAAAACCTCATTATTTTAATGATAAAACACATATTGGCCGAACATAAGGATTATGGTATTTTATTACATCACCATTGGGTCATTATGATGTCATAAAACACATTATATATTTAAATGGTATTTAATTTTTACCCAAAAATTTGACTGTCTCAGAAAATTATGAAAAATTCACCGTTGGATAATTTCGACGTCCTGATTCCAAAAATAATATTTATTTTATATAAATAATTTCCTAAATATGTGAATTTTTACTTTTAAAATAAAAACTGGCATTTATAAAAAATTAACGGGTTTTGACAGAAATGGCTTTCAAACCTTAATAAAAAATTTAATTGCATTCATAAAATTATAAGATCATTTATATTTAATAAAAATTAATTTAATATTAATAATAATATTTTATTAAAATATTATTTAATTCAAAAATCCTATAATTTAATAAAATATAATTCTTAATTAAATAATAACTAAAAACACCGTTTGTACTTTAAAAACTAATTACAATGTATCAAAAATGACTAGAAATTATATTCATTATTATATACAATGATAATGTACATGAACATGGTGCTACATATTTGTTACATAACCACTTAAAATAGCCGCATAAGACCTAAGGGTAAGGTGTGCGATGGTGACAGACTCTTGGGGTTGCTCGGATAACATCGCTCGAGTGGTAATCTCTATCAACTTCCATTTTTCCCTTAGACGATCACGTTCGAGCTTGACTTGATGAAGCTCAGCTTGGTCTTGGTCAAGGGAAAAGCCCAATGACGCCACCTCCTTTCTGAGCTCCGACAAATGGGCTTCGTAAGGGGCAATTCTACTGGATGAGGACATCGCTTCCTTTGTCTGAGTAGAAAATTGGTTCGTTAAAGCCTTATATTTAAACTACCCAGATGATCACTGTTCAACGACTATAAAAGTAATGGTCACAAATCTTAAAGTAAAACTAAAAAAAGTTGATATCTTATAAAAACATTTTTCATAAAGAAACATTTAACTAGATCAAGAGGGATTTTCCATTAATGAAACTTCGGGTCGTTACAACATTCCCCCCTTAAGAAATTTTGCCCTCGAAATTTTCCTTTTCCCACACTAAAACAAATGTGGGTAACTTAGCTTCATCATATCCTCCGACTCACAAGTTGCTTCTTCAAACTTGTGGTTTCTCCAAAACACCTTGACGAGGGGCATTGTCTTATTTCGTAGAACTTTTTCTCTACGATCTAAGATCATCACTGGTTGCTCCTCATAAGAAAGATCGTCTTATAATTGTACCACCTCGGAAGAGAGTACATGTGAAGGGTCTGGTATGTACTTCCTTAAGAGGGATATATGGAAGACATCATGCACCTTGGCCATAGTAGGTGGAAGTGCTAGTCGATAGGCCACAACCCCAACACGATCAAGAATCTCGAATGGGCCGATGTACCTTGGACTTAACTTCCGTTTCTTTCCAAACCTCATGACCTTCTTCCACGGAGATATGCGTAAAAACACCATGTCTCCGACTTTAAACTCAAGGTCTCGTCGACGATTATCTGCATAACTCTTCTGTCAACTTTGGGCTGCCTTGATATGCTGCTGAATGGTTTTCACCTTCTCCGCCATTTCTTCGACCATTTCTGGTCCAAGAAACTTACGTTCACCGACCTCATCCCAACATGCCGGTGTTCTACACCTTTCCCATACAGGGCCTCATATGGTGCCATTTGGATGCTCGAGTGGAAACTATTATTATAAGAGAACTCAACTAGAGGAAGATGTTTATCCCATCCTCCTTTAAAGTCCATTGAGCACGCTCTCAATATATCCTCAAGTGTTTGGATAGTCCGCTCGGATTGGCCATCAGTTTGAGGATGATAGGCCGTACTGAAGTTTAGTTCAATATTCAGAGCATGTTGAAGACTCTTCCAAAACGTAGAGGTGAATCTTGGATCTCGGTCAGACACAATAGGTAGTGGTACTCCATGCAACCGTACCACTTCCCTGATATATATCCGTGCCAGTTGATCCAAATAGAAATCCTCTCGAATAGCAATGAAGTGTGCAGTATTTGTAAGACGATCCACAACAACCCAGATTGCATTGTTGCCTTTGGATGTCCTTGGAAGTCTAGTGACGAAGTCCATGGTGATGTTCTCCCATTTCCATTCAGGTATGGGCAATGGTTGCATCATCCCCTTAGACTTCTGCCTCTCTGCCTTCACTTGCTGACACACTAGGCACTTTGATGTATATTCAGCGATCTCCTTCTTCATATTATCCCACCAAAAGTTTTCTCAGAGATCTCTATACATCTTTGTGCTCCCTGGGTGAATAGAGAAATTTGAACTATGTGAATCATCCAAAAGTTCCTTCTTCAGCTCTGAACTTGATAGAACACATAGTCTTTTCCCAAACCACACAATTCCTTCTTCATTAACATTAAACTCTGAGGATTTTCCCTTTTTGATAGCTTCCACTTTTTCTTGGATTCCTGCATCATCCTTTTGAGCATCCTTTAACCTTTCCAAAAGAGATGGTTGAGCAATCATTTGTGAAAGGATTGATGATGTTCCCTTCTTTATGATTCCCACGTCCAACTTCATCAAGTCTAAGAAGATTGGATCCTTCTCAATTCTCATCATTGATAGAATTGCTGGATCCTTTCTACTTAGGGCATCCGCCACCTTGTTCGCCTTCCCAGGGTGGTAATGTATTGAACATTCATAATCCTTGATGAGCTCTATCCATCTTCTCTGGCGCATATTAAGCTCTTTCTGTGTGAATATATATTTAAGACTCTTGTGGTCAGTATATATCTCACATTTCTCTCCATAGAGATAATGCCGCCAAATTTTCAAGGCAAAGATCACCGCCACCAACTCCAGATCATGTGTTGGATAGTTTCGCTCATGGATTTTCAACTTCCTTGAGGAATAGGATATCACTTTATCATTCTGCATCAGCACACATCCTAATCCCTTCTTCGAAGAATCACTAAATACCACAAAAAGCTCCCCACTTGTGGGTAAAGTGAGCACGGGTGCAGTGATAAGCCTCCTTTTCAACTCCTTGAAGCTTTCTTTGCATTCATCACTCCAAGAAAACTTTACTCCCTTTCGAGTTAGCTTGGTAAGAGGGTTGGACAATCGTGAGAAATTTCTCACAAATCGTCGATAATATCCAGCTAACCCCAAGAAGCTACGGATATCAGTTACCGATGTTGGCCTCGGCCATCCCTCAATTGCATCTGTTTTGGAGGGGTCCACAGATATCCCATTGCTTGTGATGATATGGCCCAAGAATGAGACCTCCTTCAACCAGAACTCACACTTGCTGTACTTGGCATAGAGCTTCTCCTTGCGCAAAGTCTCCAGTACAGTTCTTAAATGCTCCTCATGGTCCTCCTTGGTTTTGGAGTATATTAGAATATCATCTATAAAGACTACCACAAATTTATCTAGGTAATCTCTAAAGACTCTATTCATCAAGTCCATGAATTTTGCTGGAGCATTGGTGAGTCCAAAAGGCATTACTATGAATTCATAGTGCCCGTACCTTGTACGAAAAGAATTCTTGGGGATATCTTCCTTATTCACCCTTATTTGATAATATCCCGACCGCAAGTCGACCATGGAGAAGTATTGTGCTCCACGCAGCTGATCAAACAAGTCATCGATTCTTGGGAGAGGATACTTGTTCTTTATCGTTATTTTGTTATGTTCACGATAATCGATGCAAAGCTGCATTGACCCATCATTCTTCTTGACGAAGAGAACTGGTGCACCCCATGGTGATGCACTTGGGCGTATAAACCCATTATCCAGATTCTCCTGTAGTTGTTTCTTCAGTTCTTCAAGCTCAACCACATCCATTCTATATGGAGTCTTGGATATTGGTAGCGCCCCAGGTATAAGTTCAATTGAGAACTCAACATCTCTTCTTGGAGGAAGACCAGGAAGTTCCTCAGGAAATACTTCAGCGAATTCCCTCACAATAGGCATTTCTCCAAGGGTGGTTTCTTCCTTGGACTCAATCATCTGAGCCAGATATGCGTGCTCATAAGGCAGTAATATCCATGCTTGAGATGATAGAGCTAAAGGAGATTCATCTTCCTCCTGACACTTGTAATGAATCGGGGGTCGATTCTCCATATGGAGTGTGATTTCCCTCTCCCGACAATTTATGTTGGATCTATATAAGGAAAGCCAATCCATGCCAAGAATTGCATCAAATTCCACCAAAGGGAGTATGACGAGGTTCTCCGGGAAATTCAATCCACAGATTATAACAGGGGAGGACTTATACTCATGGGATGAAATGATTGCCCAATTTTCCGTACTCACCGACATCTTTACTTCCATGATTTGTGGTGGTGCAGGGATTGTTCTACTAAACTTTTGAGATATAAAGGAATGTGTAGAACCTAAATCAAAAAGTAAGTTCGCTGTTCTTGAATGAATAACTAGCGTACCTGTCACCACTTCGTTGTCGGGGTTCACTTCGGCAGAAGTGATGGCAAAAGCTCTTCCTTGCTGTCATGGAGGTTGTTGATTGCCTCCGATAACCCTTGGATTAGGGCACTGATTCGCAAAATGACCTGGTTCTTTGCATTTGAAGCATTGAACAATGCGTTGAGGTTCGAACGGAGCGTTCCTCCCCTCCGTCGTAGCCGCGGGTCCTTCTTGCTGACAGTTAACAGCTAGGTTCCCTTCTCTTCCACACTTGAAGCATTTTCTTGTCCCCCTAAGGCAATTTCCAGGGTGCTTCTTTCCACACTTTTGGCAAGTGGGGTGCTGGAATTTCTTAGCACCGTTGGATTTATCCATCGGACCACCAGCATTGAAGTCCACCTTCCACTTCTTGTCCCCATGATACCCCTGTGATTCTCCGATCTCCATTTCAACCTTGAGGGCACATCGGACAATTTCCTCATAGCTGTCGAAGTCACGGATCGCTAATGCTTTCCGCAAGCTAGGCTTCAGCCCACCAAAGAAGCGTTCAACCTTGCATTCGGGGGTAACGACAAAGCCGGAAGCATATTGTGCAAGCCTTGTGAAGTTTGCCTCGTACGCTCCCACAGATTCCTCATCTTTCTGCTTGAGGGAAAGGAAGTCCCTTTCCATCTTAAGACGGAGGGTGTGTGGAAAATATTTATCGAAAAACATCTTCCGGAATACCTTCCATTCCAAAGCCTCGATCTCCTCCTCAGGCTTCGTATTTTTGATCAACGTCCACCATTGATCAGCTTCACCCTCCATACGATAATCCGCCAGGAGAACCTTCTCTTTTTCAGAGCATTGGAGGATGGAGAATATCTTTTCAATGGAGTTGATCAATTGTTCAGCAATCGTTGGATCGGATGATCCACTAAAAGTAGGAGGCCTTTGTCTCATGAAGCTTTCAATAGGGACTTGTTCTTTCTTAGGGGGGGTTGAACGTTCCTCTTGACCAGTGTTTCTATTCAAAACTAGAGTTAGATGAGAGAGAAGCGTGACAAAGTTCGCGATTCCCGCTCCCATTGGATTGGGCATCTCATAAGTACAATCATCACACTGATCTTCACAACGTTTGTTAGCCCGAGTTCTCCTATTACCGGCCATTGGCTGGAATAAAAGGAAAGTTAGGGGTAACACATAAAGGGTAATCCAAAGACAAAAGTTGATGACTTATAAATAAACTTTAATCTCATTAACTCATGAGTCTATAGGATTCAATCCAGGATTTTCATGATCTTCCTTCTAACATATATCCTTAGGGGCATTTTTCCCTTAATAAGGGTTCATACTAAGATTGTGAATTTATCAAAACATATCCCCTGGGAGTGTTGTAACCAAGAGTGTAGCAAAGCCCGTTGTCGTGCACTAGTTCCCGTTCGAGTCTAGCTCAAAGCGGTATTTTTGGGTTTTACCCCTAGGATACATCTGTGCCAGAGCTGCCTCTACCTGCTCGTATCCAGATAGGGATGTATTTGTTTGATAAACCACTTACTTAGTATTTACCAAAACATAGGGATGTTTTTATTATTATTATTCTTGTATCTAAGGATTTACTAGGGTTTCCTAATCCCAAAAATAACTAAACCTATCCTTTGATACCAACTATGACAACCCTGCTTTTTATTACAACATAAACATGATTTATTACATAAAACTTCACTTGATACAACAAAGAAGATCGAGGGGTTTAGTGTCTTTGGGGCTTAGGATCATTACATAAAAACATTAAACTTGAAATACAACATCCTTATTGAAAACTTCCTTTACATGACCACTACATTCCTTCGTACTTAGCATTTCACGGGATAACCTGAGGACATGCATAAGAAAAGGGTGAGCTATAAAGCCCAGTAAGGGAGTACACAATGAATAACATGAGGAGTACAATACATGTTAGGCAATAGGCATATCAATAGAGCATATGAGATACATGAACATAAAGGCATGATAAAGCATGATAATCATAACATGGAAATGTGGCAACAACACTTAACATTGAATTAGCATGAGCCAAGGCTCATTGCACATGGAGCATGAGTAAACCCTCATTGCACTTGAAGCACGAGTAAACCCTCGTTTCACTTGAATTAGCATGATTCAACACTCATTGCACATGACGTATCATGATACTATACTTTACCCAATGCATTGGAGCGCTATCAGAGCGCACCCTTCTTAAACATTTTATTTCATGCATAAGTGTGACACATGGATCATAAAACATGGATTCATAAAACATAATCATTTCTTCCACGATAAAGGAAAGAGGAATTCATACATGAAACTATATAATCAATATGTAAATGTGCATAAAGGTGAATACCCTTGATGGAGAAATGGGCATGGTATTCACTACACAAAGACATTGGCTTAGAATATCGGTGCGATTTCGGCAGCGTAACATCGTGACATAAGAATTCATAAAAAAGGTTGATGAGAGAGAAATGGGTTCCTCATCATATTTACAGGTAATGGAAAGTAAGTAGATCATATATATACATGTCCCAACAATAGAAATGGAATTTAGATTCATGATACAAAAGTATTGCTTGAATGTAAAAGAAGAGAGAGAAGTTTCTTTCGAAATTTCGGCATAGTAACGGGTGTACATGGGAGGCATTTAATGAGAGAGAAATGGTTCTACCATCATTCAAAAAATAAGAGGGCAGTATGGGGGAGGTGCTAAATGATACCCCAACATTCATAATTGAAATAAAAAGGGAAATACAACTTAATGAAAATGGACAAAAAAAATGAGAAAGGAAGAAAAAACCCTTACTTGGAAGTGTGCTTCCAGAGGCTAGAGAGAGGCTTTTGGGAGGCTTCTTGGGACCTTGGGGCACCTTGAGAGGATTCTAGAGAGAGGAGGGCAGAGGTTGGACGAACTTCAAGGTATTTGGGTGAGGAGGAAGTGGGAGCTTGGGTGGTTTTATATAGGAAAGGTGAGAGAATTCTTTATTGTTTAGGTTTGGGACCCCTTATATTAAAATAATCCAAACCACAAACCATCCAATGGTATTTGCCCATGGTTTCTGGAAAAGGAAAGAGGAAAACAATATTTTACAATGCCAATGTCCGAACTTATTAAAAAATTAGGGTTGCTTATGTGGAGGTGTGTCACACTCCCATGGAAATTAATTTAAAAATGCAAAGTGTTGAATAAGTCTTGAGGGCTCCATTAATTCTTTGAAAAGTGAGTCAAACAAACCCAAAACCTCATTATTTTAATGATAAAACACATATTGGCCGAACATAAGGATTATGGTATTTTATTACATCACCATTGGGTCATTATGATGTCATAAAACACATTATATATTTAAATGGTATTTAATTTTTACCCAAAAATTTGACTGTCTCAGAAAATTATGAAAAATTCACCATTGGATAATTTCGACGTCCTGATTCCAAAAATAATATTTATTTTATCTAAATAATTTTCTAAATATGTGAATTTTTACTTTTAAAATAAAAACTGACATTTATAAAAAATTCACGGGTTTTGACAGAAATGGCTTTCAAACCATAATAAAAATTTTAATTGCATTCATAAAATTATAAGATCATTTATATTTAATAAAAATTAATTTAATATTAATAATAATATTTTATTAAAATATTATTTAATTCAAAAATCCTTTAATTTAATAAAATATAATTCTTTATTAAATAATAACTAAAAACACCGTTTGTACTTTAAAAACTAATTACAATGTATCAAAAATGACTAGAAATTATATTCATTATTATATACAATAATAATGTACATGAACATGGTGCTACTTATTTGTTACATAACCCCTTAAAATAGCCGCATAAGACCTAAGGGTAAGGTGTGCGATGGTGACAGACTCTTGGGGTTGCTCGGATAACATCGCTCGAGTGGTAATCTCTATCAACTTCCATTTTTCCCGTAGACGATCACGTTCGAGCTTGACTTGATGAATCTCAGCTTGGGCTTGGTCAAGGGCAAATCCCAAAGACGCCACCTCCTTTCCGAGCTCCGATAAATGGGCTTCGTAAGGGGCAATTCTACTGGATGAGTCCATCGCTTCCTTTGTCTGAGTAGAAAATTGGTTCGTTAAATCCTTATATTTAAACTACCCAGATGATCACTGTTCAACGGCTATAAAAGTAACGGTCACAAATCATAAAGTAAAACTAAAAAAAGTTGATATCTTATAAAAAAAAATTTCATAAAGAAACATTTAACTGGATCAAGAGGGATTTTCCATTAATGAAGCTTCGGGTCATTACAACTGTGCAGTATATCCATCTTTTATTATGAAGGAGTATCCGTAGTTGAATAGTCTAGATGGGTGATTATCGTGGGTTAAATTCTTGGGAATGTAACCAATGTAATATATAACTTCCACATATGGTCTCCAAGGGGTTTATTTGTGGAGCCAAAAACATCTACCTGTCCTTTCATCCATGATTCATGGTCCTAATTTCCCAAGGTAGGCTCCCATTAGGTCATCTGGACAATTCTATATTAGGACTCCATTGGTCGAGTGGATAGGAGTTCAAGATCATCAATCAAATTTGGGGGGAATTATTTCATTTTCCTCGACTCCCTTATATAATTAAGAAATGGTCATATGTTCATGAATCCTTAGTCCTTTACCAAGCATGTGTGCACAGATTACCCCTTTCTTAAAAAAATCATCGATATATATGTATCCAAAATTATGGAGTAAATGAAATTTTAGATCATGTGATGGGGCACTTTATACTTTTTCATCATCTAGGGGACACATTTTTTTTGTTCTCAAGATCGAACCCAGAAGATGGGATTCTTATATATCCTCGTGAGTGGAATCACAACCCACATTGTTCGGTGAAACATAATTAGACACATCAATGTTTATGGTCGTGTGACAAGGACCCATCCATGAAATTTAGCGACTCTCAGCTTGGACATCTTTGTCGAAGAATCCTAGTCAGGATTTCATGTGGGAGTTACGCTGATATGGCCTAGGATGCTTAGAAGAGGCGTAGTCTCCTTTGTGGATATGGCCCTACCGAGGATATGTCCCAAGGAACACTATAATAATTTGGGTTTTTTGTTATACCTCAGGGTGGATTTTTACATATTCTAGTTAATTGTGAATCAAATCCATCATAGTTCAATTTAAGTGGTGGTTATAACATAGAGGAGGCACTATTTGTGGGGGAATGATTGGGGATAAACTCTTGAAAATGATCCACTTCATGCTCAGTTCTTTAGATACCGTCCATATGTATTGGGGAAGGAATCATAGTTCTCTTTGTTAATTTAATGTTGGGTAAAATACCATAGAGTATGACATTTTTTGGGGGAATTATTTGTGGTTATCCTTTAAAAAATATATTCTTTGAGATCAGAAATATAGATAGGAATCCAACATATCATGTTTCTGACAAGAATCAGAGTTCTCATAGTTCATTTTAATTTGGTGATTATACAGTATAATAATAACCATTTTGGGGTTATGTGGACAACATGATCACCACAAACCTCTAAGCCCTCATTAGTCATGGTTAGTGTGAGAAACAATGGAAGTAATTGGATTTGATTATCGCATTCCCCCATAATATGTTGATAGAAGGTACTAGAACAAAAAATGATATAGATATAGGATTTATATATGCCAATTTCTTATCCCGCGATGATATCATAGATAGCCATGTTCGAAGATCTATGCGGATGTGTCTCAGCTTGACCCCAAGAGGATCTAGTTTGGCACATCCAGTGGAAATCTTTGAGACATAACATAGCAGGATTTCCATGAAATGAGTTTGGGGAAAGGGTAGAAGCATCTCTATCCATCAAAATTGAAGGAACACCTGGTCCCATTATTTTTTCATTATCCCCTATTGATTGGAAAATCCACTGATCACACCTGATTCCCATAATGGGTATGGTCATGTTAGTATCCCATGGTTGGAACCTAGGTGACAATCAAAGGGAACCCCATTCTTTATACCATTTCATCATGTATGATTAGGACCTCCCCGTATAGTGTGATTATATATGGGTGGAGGAACCATCTTTGTACCATGATGGTTCATGGACTTGTTTGTGTCCCACATAGTTTTTTTCTATGCAATACTAGTTTCTAGACAGTTGGCAAGATTCAACACAGTAAAGAGAAATGCTAGCATAGCAAGGTGCTATGTGACGAAAGGGATCCATTTGTTTACCCTTTTGTTGCATGGAGCATAGGAGTGAAGAAAATGAATTGATCCTTCAGTTCATGGGAAATTCATCACCTGCTGTGATATGGTTCAAAGAATTCCAACTAGGTTCACGATCTACCAATTAATATTATGATTTCCTCTTTTTATGATATCTGTAGGGGTTAAAAATATTTGAATTTATCAGAATATGTTAACGCCTCATTTATCGATCTCTTCATAAATCCATTTAACAAGTCTGTCCAATCCTATGTAGTATGGATTTCATTCTTATCTCCGCCCGATGTCCATTTATATAGTGTCAAGGAAGCAGGATCAATGGATTTCTGGAAACCTTTTATAGAAGATTATGAGGAGGTCACATGGCCCATAGAAGACATGGTCAATAAAGGCTTGTGATTTATTAATACTCGATGGGGGGAAACACCAAGTCAATCCTATGAATGAATACATTTTATCCACGAGGATGATATGTCATGGCATAATTATATTCCATTATTTCTCAAAAAATGTGGTTTATGGGGGCGGTATATGGGGGAAACATTCTCTACCTAGATTCCCCCAATGACCGGTTACACGAAAGTGGTACTCAAGGCTAAAATTATCCACCTTGATTCCACCAATGATACTGTTTTCAACGGCATTACATGGGGGAAAATTATGCATCTTAATTATGACAACGACACAGTTTTTAGAGGAGATACCATTACCTTCATTCTACATACTACATGGATTGATGGAAAATGCTCAGTTTGAAAGCACCACTTAGTTTTCCATGAAATATAAGTCCGTGGTCAGTGTCTTCTGCATTCCGTTTCTTAGATTCTGTATGCAGATGGGTTATTTTCAGATTCCATAATTATCTCCTTCAAAAATTCTCTTTGAGTCCTTTATCTAATATGTTTTCCTTCAATTATCAAAATTTTCAGACTATTTAATTTCCCTTCACAATTTTTTTAGGACCCTAAAATGATTATTATTTAACACCCCATTCATATATGGAATTAATTAGATTTATTATGTGAAGGGACCAGCCATCTATAGGCCCTTGATGAATTGGTAGGTATTGTGTGATAATAAAGACTAGGTTCTAACTTATTAATCGTGTCTTGGACAAATCCTTGATGGCATGATTTGGTTGTCTGACATTATGCATTCCATCATTGTAATAATAGAAATTTATAGTCCATATAATTATTCTAATCGTATAATATCTATGGTTATGATTAATTCTTTTATGATTATTTATATGTAATTATTTAATCTGATTTTATTCCTTCCATGTTAGGCCCCAGATTATTATTTAATGGAATGTGTTTTTAGTTATACGTTTTTCCTTATTGATCATTTTTATTGATGATTGGTTCCTATACATTTAAAAACATTAATTAGAATATGCTCTCACCTATTTGTTATGTTATATTTTCTCATGGATGTGATGATTTATGTTATGAATGACTTTCATGGATAATCTTGGAGTTTATAGGTTCTTCCAATGGAGTTTCTATGTTGTTTTTTCTTAAAAAGTTATAATATAAGAATTATTTTTGAATCTATTTTCTGATCCTACTAAACTATTTTTTCCTTTTTGGTTTGATATAATTGTTATAGGGCATATGTAGTTAATAAATGCACTGACACTAGGATACTAGGGTTACAGACATTATATATTGAATTAGAAAAAATTTAGTAGAAACCACAGAATCTAGATTTACAATAATAATAATTTTTGGACCAAAACCCTATGATAGAATATGTGAATAAATGAAGAAGAACACCCAATAATTTTGAAAATGTGGATATTATTTGTGTCTTCCTAGAAATACATCTATGTCTAGATAGTATATTTGGGTATGGTTCTAGAACATATGAACATTTGGGTAGCAACTCTGACAAGGTGAATTGGTCCATACTCGACATTATTATCTACACTACAATGGGCATTACTATACACCCAGTTTTACACTCCCATGGTATATTCTTCATGTAATTCACATATTCATTATAATCCATTTTGAAGGATTTTAATGTTAGTATATTCCTATGGAAACCTTTTTTATGATTTTGATATTAGTTATACATAAATATTAAATTTATTTTATATGTTTTGTTTCTTTGAGATTATGAATTATGATTCATAACTTAATTTACAATATTCTATGTTTTATTAATGGAACCTCGCCGAAGGAATAGTAACCTCAACAATGAAAATGATCTAAAAAGAAAAAATGGTCATATCATTTATGGCCTTATTCAAATAATTTCAATAGAACAAGTCTCTCAAACATTCTAATCATGATATGACATAATATCATGTGCTATCAAGAATGATAAATAATTATGAATTTTTAATGACATAGAAATAAAATAATATAGTAAGAGGATTGAAATGAAAATTATGGTTAAATGGGAAAAGGGAAAGAAATATTTTCCAACCTGTCATAATTTTGGAAGGAAACAACATTGTAGAATGGAATTGATGTTCTCTAAAACTATAGAGAGAGGGGACTCCTGACTCAGGAATATAATGGAAAGAAGGAAACTATCCAATGCATCAACTATAAGGATATGGGGCACTATAAAAATAAATATCTCAAGCATCAAAAAAACATAATTTAGAAGAGAATAATGTATCATGTTATTTTTATTATAAAACTATAGATAAAGTGGAATGGTTATTATGCATGTGTCTGGATTAAATAATTATGTTATCTTATTATTTGATAAATAATTTTATCGTTAATATAATCCTTAGATATATAAGGATTGTATTTTAGTACATATATTTTTATGCAATTGGAAGTAAGGTATTATTCGCAATAATAAACAATAGGATTAATTATATAATATGTTATTCTTAAAAAAACATGAATTGGGAACAATAATACTTTTTATGTGATCAAGGATGAAAAAATAATAAATATGGTTTATGGGATAATATTAGTGACTAAGACGGTGGTTAGTGAACTAATGGTTTATGAAATGATGGAATTCATAGATGATAGGATTTTAGAACTATATTAAAAAAATTGGTATTATACTAATAGAAGCATGAATGTTTTGTGGAGGATAATAGCATATTAAGATATTAATAAATATGGTATAAAAATATATGAGATATATTTTTTGATAATATTTTGTGAAGTGGACATTGGAAATTTAGTGAACTTCCATCGATATTTTATGCCTTTGAATATGGATAAAAATATTTTTTATGGGTATTATTTTCAACTAATTTTAGAATCAATTAACGATATTATTGATTAATGTTGAAGAAAATTTTATCATATTGATATATTATGAAAAACATATTGGTTTTAGTCATCATTTAAATGATGACGGAAATACTTGTGGAACATTTTTATTCATAAAAGTTCTTCCGGGAAAAAATTATGGAATATCAATCACTAGATCTATGAAATGAAGTTAAGATAAATTGAATCACAACGAATGGATAATATCATGAGATTAAATTAAATAAATTATGTTTATTTTCTCAAGTGATTTAAGGGATAATAAATGAAACCCTCAACTATAAAAAAATGATTTTAATACAAAAAAATCCTTTTTTTTCTTTTTTTTCTTTTGACGAATCATTTGCCTTGGAACTGATCATAAAATATAAGAGTTTGTGATGGTAAACCATATAATGACCATGTATTATATCAATATCCATCCTAAATTTGTAGTTATATTTATCATCTTTGTAAATATTTTTATTAATTTTATTCTATTTCATAATCTAGGTTTTGTGGTAACATTCAGATTTCCCTTTACCTCTTTTTAAGAAAATGTATTATAAACCTTATTTGGGATTTCCACAAAAGAATTTTCTTATATAAACCATTAATTTTTTAAATATAAATATAAAATTTTTATTAATAAATTTATAAAAGGATGGTATAATGCTACACGTATATATTTTATGGTTTGTCTCTTTTTGAAATTAAACTTCATTGATAGCTTCTGTTATATAGAACACTAATCTTATGGAAATTATTAAATATTTTTATTATGAACTAGCCTCTGGAAGGGAGGGAATAACATGGATTATTTAAATTATGAAAATTTATTTTACACAACATAATAAAATAAATTCATTTTTTATTAATTTATTTGAATTGAAAATAAAAAACAAATTGAACATAATGGGT
The DNA here is from genome assembly GCA_963277665.1 of Viscum album. Taxonomy (NCBI): domain Eukaryota; kingdom Viridiplantae; phylum Streptophyta; class Magnoliopsida; order Santalales; family Viscaceae; genus Viscum; species Viscum album. The sequence continues at coordinate 1,160,261,715 of OY728120.1, read as the reverse complement.
ATTTTTTTAGAAATTTTTTTTTTACCATAATGGAATTTTATCATAAAATATTTACTATTACTTAAATATATTAGTTTAATTTATATATTAAATGTTCTATCGGACATTTCTAAATTCTATCAATATTTTTGATAAGCCTCAGATAAGTATAAATAAAATTTTAAGGATAAAATTATTTATTTTATAAAATGCAATATACCACCTTTTAAGGAGGAAGGGGATTAAAAATTAATTTCTATACATTTATAAATTAAATTCATCAAAATAATATTTATTTATAAAATATTAATGACCAAATTACCATAGGGTGAAATTATTTGGTTTTTATAATAATTTTAATTTTGAAGTGAATAGTGAATAGTACAAATTTTTATAAAACTATAATTTTTATTTTATTAATAGCCTAAATATGATATCAATAGTAACCTAAAACATAAAAGTGTAAATAAAAAATTGGTCTATTTTAAATGAATATATAATATAATTATAACATGGAATAAGTAAATTTTTTTAAAAAAATTTATAGATTAACTATTGTTGTTTTTATAAAGAGTTAATATTTATTTAAAATTATATATTTAATATGGTGATTTAAATGAAAATTATTTTCAATGAATTGTTTCATAAATTATTTTTTTGATCTATTATGGTTGGAAGATAAATTTATTATACCAAATTTAATATTTCAATTGTTCATAAAATTAGTTATAATAAAAAAAGTAGAATTTTCTAAATAAATTATTAATTTTATTAAAAATAAGATTTATCATATTTGAGAAATAGTTTTTAAAAAATATGGATAATTTTTTAATTGTAAATGTCGTTTAATAGATTGGTTGATTTTTTTTTATATTTTCCTAAATTTGTTGAATTTTTTGTGAATAATGAAATATAATAATTGAAAGTATTTGAAATTATAGGTACAAAAATAAATTATTGATTCATGGATTATTTATTGATGATATAATCATTTATTAGTTCTAACTATGATCCACTTGTTACATTTTTTAGTCATGTGAATAAAAACAATTCAATGTCTTGAGTCAAAATAAAAATCTAATGAATAGAATAATAAAAAAACTCACCTCTCCTCCACTATAAATACCACCCATAAACACCCCATCTCCTCACACCTCCAATTCCTTGAATGATTCTTAAATTATTAAAATTACCACTCCCAAACATTTTCCACATTTTATGGTATTTTTGGTCTCCTCAAAATACTATTTCCATGTTCCTTAAGGTGGTTCTCAAGGAGGAGTCACTAAAGAGTTAAAATGATATATGTCTCTCTTTCAATTTATTTTCATTTCTTATAATTACCTCACCTACCATATAAAAAGTGATATGTTAACTCCAATAACATATATATAGTAATTTTGTTTTTTAAATGATTTATCCATTATCCACTCTCCTCTCATACAATTTTTATTCAAAAATGAAAGAATTTCCCGTAAGGTAACGATTTACCTTCTACGTGGATGAAGATATTTAATTTTTAAATTGCTCCTTCAAGGATGAACATAAAACCATTTTTATGTTCAAAATAGACATTAATATATAAAATAATTTTTTTTTAATTTTTTGGAACCAATAAATATATTTACAGGTATTTATATGATGAAACTATTTTGTAGTGATCGAGAAAAAAGCGAAAATAATCGAAATGTTTACCATTAATTAATTATATAATTAATCATTCTAATATAGAGAAACAAATTATATAAAAAAAATAAAATCTCATATAAGATTATTAATAACATATAATTTCAATTCTGTATCACTATTTCCATTTACATGATCTTTCGTACATGCATACAAGTGATCCAATTATTAAAATCAAGGATATGAACACTCCTGAATGACGAAATTGAATTTTATAATTATACAAAATTTACATAAATGAAATTAATAAGTTTTTTATAATTGAAATAAATGTTGAATATATTTTTAATTAAATTAACAATGAATATAATTTCATTATCCATGTCTTTATGAAATGTGCAGATCACTTTTTTATATATGCTAGTGGTTTTATCATATCACATTCATTTTTTTCAAATATGCCTTATTCACCCATATTAATCATGTATGTTTTATTTAAAATAAACAATTCTGTCTCTTATGATACACATATTTATTTTTAGGGTGTTCAATATTTCATTTAATCTTTATTAATTTTATGGGGATTATAGTTTTTCTATGTTCAAAATGTTATGGGATTATCCTGAAACCTCCATTTTTCATTAGAGATACACTTTCTCCATTTTAATCCTACTGTAAGGCTTATTTTTTTTATATAATTATTTTAAATTCTATTTATATTTACCAAAATCTTGTTTCTATTTCAGTTCTTCTTCATTTTATGGGTAAATACATGTTTTATAAGATTCCATTTTCAATTCCGCTTGATAAGAAATCCCAATTACTGTGTACATCACAATTTAATACCCATTTTCATGTACAAGTTGGAATCTATTATAAGTAACTGGTATTTTAAAAAAATAAAAACATTAATCAAGAAAATTATTAATTATTTTATTTCTCAATCAATTAATCCTTGTCCTTTTTAATGACTCGTTATTATTTTCTCTTAAACCTCACTATTGTGCCTCAGTTATAAAGATACATTTATAACGTTTTCACACTAGTTGGATATCATTTATAACTCTAACATAATTTCGTTGTTCTTACTAATTATTTCTAGAGTATAAATGTTTATAATCTTATTTTTTTGACTAATACAAATTATTTTCAAAAGAACTCTTCTTTCAAATATAAAAGGGAATTTCCATCAAGAATTCCGTGATTATATTGTTTAAGTATTTTTCAAAATTTCCAACTCCCCTATTAAATTATATGATTAATTTAGATGGAGATTTTATTATATCATTGACCTTATATTATTAATTGTTTTATTATCAGTTAGAATATGGATGTTTTATCTTGATACAATTCAGAATATTTATCAGAATGATTAGTGATTATGCCTACTGATTAAGGATAGATATTTACATTTCTAATTTATAAGTTTTTCATGATTCACTCCATTCATGTGAGTAATTAAATATACTTTTTATGTGATGAGTTTGACGTGCTATATCCCATTGATGCATCGATATGATTCATGAGAGAAACAAGACTAACTATTTAACTGTTTATAAAGTCTTGGATGATGTGTTGATGGTAAGTTTATAAATACTGACATTATGTATTGTCTTATTATGATACTACTAATTGATAATCCATGTGATTTTTTGACTATTAGAATATCCATTTATATGTTTCATTATCATATGAATATTTTTATAAAATTATTTAATCATATTTTATTCATACCATATTATTCCCATGATTATGATGTAATGGAATGTGTTTTTAGGTATTCTTCTCACCTTAATCATTATATTAATTTATGATTGCATTTGTGGAATTTATTACCCTTATTAAGAATCTGAGATCACCCCACTCTCATGTTTTATTTTTCCCCATGGTGTATATGTGTATTTTTGGAATGGATTTCATGGATAATCAATGATTTTATGGGTATATCCAATGGATTTATTAGGTTTTTTCCATTAAATTTATAATCATACAATTATGTTTTTATGTATTTTTATAAACCTAATAAACTATTTATTATGTTGGAATTAGATATCCTATTCATAGATCCAATGTAGTTAAGTATTTCAATGGCTTTGGGACATCGGGGATGGGGAATTTACATTATCATCATCCAAATGGGCCTTAGGGGGTTGGTACATGATATAGTGGTATGAATGGTGGTATTTACATTATATTGTTGTTTACAGTTTTACCATGGTTTAAGTATTGTTTTCAGAGTTCTGTTAAATGGTGTCAGAATTTATTGAGTGTGGCTATCATGCTAGGGAACCCAATAATGGTGTGACTGTTGAAGTATCCATCCATAATACCTCTATCTACCTTCTTGTAGAGACATAATACTAATACACACGTTCCTAGAGAAGAAAATTCATGAATCTTATAATATTGGTTATTTTGACACCTCCCACATTCTTGAGTCATCTCCCAATATTTTATATTTGACTGTGGTATGCATTGGTAATATTAAACAATTTTCTATGTTAATAGCCTTCTAGGATTTCTAAACATATTTATGATGATTTTAGTTTAACGAAGGTGCCTCAGAATAGGGACCCATTAATATCATGTTTTTTGTGTGGGAACTCAAATGTGCTACCACATATTGCATTGTGCATGCACCTAAATCTAGTTGTCGAGTGAGATGATCGTCTGCATATAGAGAAGTGCAGTTTTAAAGAAAGACATGATGATGGTGTTTGTATTCATAGTACATTGGGTGAGTTACATCAATATACACCACATGTGTTTCATAGAGAGTTATACCATCAGGAGGTAGAGGATTTGATCAAATATTTTTCCTAATTTTTGTGTCTTACAAGTAACCCAACAGATTACCTAGTTTCAATCACAACATGTTTTCCTCCTAGAGAAGATGTTTTCCCTTATAGTACCACCAGATGTATAACCTATATTATGTACGATTAATTTATTTTATAGTTATATATTTAATTGGTTTTCTGGTGATCCATACCCCCTTCTCAGTTGGTATAGGACTAGGATAAACCGATAGTATGAAGGTATCATGTTGTTAGGACCACTGTAAGTGGTGAACCGAAAGTTAATACCTCTTCATGATGATGTTTTACCATTTTAGATACATGAATTTGTAATGTTATTAGGTCAGTTCACTCATATTAGGAAGATGGATACATCACCTCAAATATGGGATCTTGTGACATTCTTTTAAACCCCATGGATTTGTAATTTTTGTCCAATGATTATAGTTCTAGGTTGAAGTAGATGAGTTCCTTTGAAATTTTTGTTTATATTATTTTTATATGATAAGGTCACGATATGAGACCTAGTTGCAATGAAAATGGGTCATGGTAAATCATAACTATGGTCACTAGAAACATGGGATTAGTATTCTTTCATTATGGTTAGCGATACAGATTGTGTGTTCTCCTCCCTGATCTGTAGTTTTAGTAGAAAATCACTAGACTTTTCCATACACCTATCCATTTCTCTAGGACTAGTTAATTCACTAGGGACATTTTTGATTGAACCATATGATTGGAGGATCCTTTATAGGGGTGTCAGTGATAAAAAATTTATAAATACATCATGATAAAACTCTAGGAGGATATAGGAAGGATCATGTTGGGTCATTCTGTAGAATTAGTGAGACCATGTGATGTTCTCCCCAGTATGTACAGGTCTTTTACTATCCATGATTAGATCACTATGACTAGTGAGGGTTGTAGTGTTTTTATGATATTTGGACGTTATTTTATTTATATAGTGATATGGAAACCCAATAATAGTAGGATGAGATCATATGTAAAATAATAGTGATAATTTCTTATCAGCTTGCTAGTATGACCCTTATAGTAGTGGATTCGTTGAGCTTTCAGTCTCTCAAATATTTTTGATGTATAAGGAAGACTTCGATAAACATGTTCCAAGATTAACTCCTCATCAAATTATTTTTCTACATAGACCTACTCACAGGGATATACTAATATCGACACTATAATTTCTGTCGACCCCGTGTAACTGCTAGAGTTGAATGTGGGGTTGCATATGATATTTCGGGGAATTTATAGACACATTTTCTATTTCTAGGGATCCTATTGTAGATTTCCAAGAATTTAAATGGGTGCTTCACTTTTATAATGGACTAAAATCATTTAAACCAAGTGATTGATAATGAGTATCCACCGATGTGAATGGATGATTTCATAATCCAGTTATTAGAGGTGATTATCTCTCATATTTTAACCCCGAACCAGTTATCATAAACTCCAAGTTCATGTGGAGGATGTATAAATGGTTTATATCTAATACTTATACAGTTGCATTATGTTTATTTCCATGCCTTTCAAGATTTTGTATGGACCATTAATGTAAGTTATATTTTTGGACTAGATCATTTAATCCTTCATGGATTATTTCATGGTAGTTTTCATCGATGAAATACACGTGTACTCGATATCAAAGGTGTAGCATGCTACGCCAATATTGGCGTTTAGCATCAGTTTAAATCGCCACTAAATTGTTTTGCACATATTTTGGAAAATCATCACTAAATTATGTGTCGACAATCAATTTTGAATAGCTTTAAAAAAAGCTAACATAACGATTTAGTAGTAGTCAATTATTTTTTAATTTTGTTTAATTTCTTATTGTTTTTAGTTTTCATAAGAAATTAATTTATTTTCCAAATAAATTGATTATTTATTTATTTATTTATTTATTTATTAATAAATTATTTATTTAATAAATAATTAATAAATTAGTTAATATTTAGTTTTAATTATTATTATTCATTATTCATTATTCATTATATATTATCATAAATAATTTATTTATTAGTTTTTTATTTATTTATTTTTGAAATATCTTATTTAACATTTATTTATTATTATTTATTTTCACTAATTTATTATTTGTTATTAATTATTAATTATTAATTATTTATTATTTATTATTTATTATTACCATGTTGATTCCCATACCCATGCACATGCACTTTCCATTATTACCATGCTCATGCATATGCCCATGCCCATGCATATGCCCTTGCCAAATATAGAAATATTGCTTTGAGTGAGATTTCGACCCCATACCTCTTTTATTTTATTCAAAGTCATTACTATTCTATTAGGCTCCTTATGTGGTGAATAAATAGAATTTAATGTACTTAAATATATGTTTATATATATTAATTCAAAAAACAAACAATATATAAAAATAGATACAAAAAAATAATCTATTAATCAATAATTATTATTCTATAATAATTAATGAATAATAAATAATTAATTATTAAAACGTAATTATTATATTTAATTATTACTAATTACACATTAATAATTAATGAATTTAATAAAAATATATATTATATATATTTGTTAATATAGTGTAAATAATACGTTGCAAATAATAAATAATAAATACTAAATACTAAATAGAAAATATAAAATAGTAAATTGTAAATAGTAAATTACATATAATATATAATATATAATATATAATATATAATATATAATATCCAATATATAATTTATATAATTTATAATTAATTAATTAATTAAAAAATATAAAAAAATAAATTAATACATGACAAAAACATTATAAATTGGGGAATGTGTTATCTCATGTATTGGTGTGTCTACACAATCTAAATTGCGTCCTTTGTGTGAAGACCATTTTTCTATGTAATTTTTTTTAAAATAGATGGAATTATTACGAGCATGTGAAAATTTACGGTGCTTGATTCCGTACCCGGTGTGCCCAAAATTTATTTTTGAACTTTTTTTAAGGTACGCTTAGAAAACACGTGAGTGTTGTTTTCTGACATTTGAACCGGTGCTCAAATGGAATATCTAAGGGCACCGTTGAATCCACGGTGCTGATATTTTTTAAGGGAGACTTTACTTTATCCTTAGTAGGTCTGGTGAAAAAGTTGTGTTTTGTGACTATTTTAAAGAAATGAAATGAAATAATTTTATTATTTTGTTACCCTTCATAACCTCCAATGAATAAGTATTGTGTGAGGTCATCGGTGTGTCATGAAATTAAATGGCTTGACCCTACAATCATTGTTACCGCAACGTTTGGGAAATTAGGAAGCTTCCTAATTAATGAGCCCCACTAATTCCCAACGACGTTACACACCCTCCCCCTCTCCTATATATATGGATCTTGAGGGATGGTACTGGCACAGTTTCGCCAAGAAACAAAGTGCTAGAGGAGTGTCTTGATGCCAAACCCTTTAAGAATGTAGCCAGTTCCAAAAAGTGGTTACAAGAGACACACACACCTCGATCTGGAGATCGACGATCGAGCAACGTCATTGGAAGCCTATTGCAGGAATGAAGAACATCGACCCACCTTCAATAGTGGGAAATTTTTCAACTATTTGTATTAGGGGTTTTGATTTCTTGTTTTTAATTCAAGTTTTTTTTAAGAAACATCTTTATCATCCCTCATGTTACAAGCTAACGTGGATGGCGAGACCCTAAAAACCCATCCTGGACCCTCAACTACATTTCTACACCCTTGCACTCTCTATTGAATACTTCCGATGTGGTGACCCCGATCAGCTACATAAATGGAAGCACACCATGAAGTTCCATGAAAAGGAGTTCCCGACACGATGCCACAACGGTCATCGGAACAACCGGCACCGGCCAACTGCGGAAGAGGTGAAACATGTTGTCGCGTGCCATCGATGAGCAAGAGGTAACAGTTCGTCAGCCGCGGTAAATGGAGGAGGTGGATGTATTATCAACTAGATGTGGAAAGGGTGGAAGAATGACCACCACACCACCAGTGAGCAGGGAGGTGGCGCAACCATCACGCCGCAAGCAAATAGATGTTGTGTCTGAGGCCATAGCAGAGGCAAACCCCCCCCCCCACCTCTGGTGGGTCCTGCGGAGACCTGGCGGCGCCCACGTGGCCCCATAGTTTTCTCAAAAAATTAATGTCCTTGGTCCATTTGGGATATTGGGGGGGAAAAGTTTCACCATTTAGAGCATGATCCGCACTCCACTATGATCGGGCCGTCGCCCTAGCTGGACACCGCCCTTTGTGGGTCGGACCGTCCCTTCACATGCCATCCTTGTGTGCCACCTTTGCGGGAATCACCCTTGTAAGATGGGATGGACCTCACCCTAGTGAGCAGAGTTCGCCGCGTCCCATCCTAGTTTTGGTCTGCCATGGTCAATCTGACCGGGTCAGACCAGATACAGGCCCCACTGGGTCGAGATACTTTTAAAGGGCCATAACATGGGAACCAGTCATCTGTTTGACGAACTATCTGTGGCACTGAGCCACATTGATTGAGACTATACTTTTTACAATACTCCACATGAGTTTTGGAGAAAGTTGGAGTATGGTTGGTTTGGATCAAACCCAAATCCAACTGGGCCCCTGGAACTAAAACTATTATAACTCACAGAACGAACGTCTAATTGACGAGCCATCTGTCGTATTGGAACCCATAAGACATGGACTTCCTTTGTGTTACAACATTTTGGATATTAATTCTTGTTGAAATATTACTGATGGATTGAGGAGATTTTCTCCCAGAGTCAATCATGATATGAGCGGGAATCCAGTGGCTGGTAGTGAGGAGGAGGTTGGAGACCGAACATTCAGAGGTTTGTACTGAGGGATCCTATGTGGGTCAGCACCGAGAGACCCTGTGTGAATCAGCACCTAGCAACCTTTTGTGGATCGGCACATAATAGTCCTAAGTGGATCATGTCCTCACAACACAACAAGTACTAGTATTTGAGCGGAACGTTGTGGTTTAGCGATATACTGATCCTGTGTGGGTCAGATCATGTGTGGGTCAATGCAGGGATTAGTTACCTATCAATCCTAGGAAGACCAGATCTTTATTTGGTTGTTACAGGGGTTAGTTACCTATCGATCTGGTGTGGGTCAGACTCTATATGGTCAGAAGCAGTTCCTCTTGAAAAAGTAAGATGATCTAGCTTTGTGACTAATCATATGTACTTATCTACTTCACAAAAAATCTAGTTTTAGATGAGTATCTAATTGAGCTAAATATATTGTTTCTGTTTTCTGATTTAGATCATGCTTTTTTGTTTTTCCATTGTGGAATGTTGAGATACCTTCATGGGTCTTGGGGACCCTATTGGGTATTATTATACTCTCCCATGAATGTGCTTCACCTGAACCATGTGGTGTTTTGTGCAGATGACGAGCAGTTGGGCTGAGGATTGAGGGAGCGAGGACCCTGTGGTACATGGAGGAGATGGACAGATGTGGAGTGCTAAAGAGATGACATGTACTTACCCTTTAGTTGGGATTCTTGGTGGAAAATACAGGGGCTCTTCTCCCTTTTCATTTGTATTTATACTTTTCACAGTGTATTTATTCCGGCCCCTTTTCATTCTGCACTCTTTTTACTACAAAAATTTACATCACAGTTGCTTCTTGTTGCATTGTACTCTATTTTATTGTACATTATTAAATGTAATGACTTCCCATTTTAAGTATACACCTTTCTAGTGTAAGTCTCCAGCCCCTAGCCTATGGATGGAAGGCATCGGGTAGTCACAGCATGGGCCCAGGTGACCGGTCATGACATTGTGGTATCAGAGGAGTCAATTCTACCTATGAACTATGACTTTGTTCTTTTAAATGTAGCTATAGTGATATGTTTTATGAGTGTGTTTTTCAGTTTGGGGAGTCCGAAGTTGGTGTAGGGACTGATGTATCCATACACAAGGACCCTGAATTCTAATTTCGGACTCAGTGCCTGAAAACAGAAATTACGTGTGTTTTTGGAATATTTTTTCTTTTTTTTCTTCTTGAGTCAGCTCACCAGGTTTGATTTTTTATCTTTGTGAAACTTTATTTTTTTAGGATGACTGTTCGTATATAGCCATCCATGATTCTTGAGAGAGTACATGATGACGACCCACCGAGCGATCAGGCCTCGGTGCAGGGACCTCCTACAGCGTTATCCCCTTCGTGTTGTGTTCTAAAAACACCACTACAGGTTGGGCAATCATTTCCACTAGCCCCACAAATAGAGGGACCACACTGACTTAGTGCATTGCACACGTTTCATTAACAAAGGACTTCGAGGTTTCGAGGTGAGATGAACCAGCATGTGGTTGAGGACTGGTTGGAGGCCGTAACCACAGTTTTCCTCTTGGTTAGGACACTAGCCAACCTTATGGTGATCCTAACAACAATTCCCTTCGAGGAAGTAATAGGGAGAGGGTGTATCATCATTCTCAAAATACATGAAGAATTGAACTTATTTTATGTGGACTTCGAGATCCTTGTCAGGGCAGATTTGTCTTACAGACCTTATATTCTATGTGAATACATGATCTACTGCACTTACAACAGGGCGGAATGACCATGGCCTAGTACTCGGCGAGGTTCTCTAATATCTTCCTCTACTCCAATGACATGGTATAGGACCCTTTATTCCAGGCCTGGACCTTTGATCAATGTCTCCAACGAGAGGTTAGTGCATTGATGGTATCACTCAGCATTCCAACTTAGGCTGGGGAGCTAGAGAGAGCACATTTTGTTGATAGCTTCCTAGCATAGTAGGGACGCATAGCTAGAGCCACCAACAGACATCAGGTAGCATAGTCATCAACTCTAGGTAGCATGCAGATGACAATGAAGTCCAGGTGGACCATACCTTCTGGTAGATGACCCCGGGACGCAGGGTTGGAGGTGCGGGGAACATGGTGAAGAATAATTCATGAGAGGGACAATCAATGATACACATACGGTGGGTAAGGTCACATGGATCATGAATTCCCGACCATCCCTACGGATGACTAGCAGACCATTGAGGGACCGCCGAGGCAGAGGCAGAGGTTCGATCAAGGTGGTGCACAGGCAGCATGAAGTCGTGGTAGAGGAGCTAGTCATGAATCAGTTGTTGGGAGGTGATACACGGTTCTACAACCACCACCACCAGGTTGTCCACACCGATCATTAGGAACATGTGGACAGGGACAAACCCAACTCAAGGCATCTAAGGCCTACGACACCGGTGCTCCGTATATGATTAGACATATAATCTGTGTCTACTCCACCTTAGTTTCAGTACTTATAGACATATGTGTAAGCCACCATTTTATTTCCATTTCCCTCATTCGGAGCTTGGAGATTCTAGTGGATTCGTTGGCTCAATCATTATGGATAGAGACTCCAACGGGAGAAGATTCAATTATTTCACACTTTTTTCGGCAGTTTTATCATACTCTAGGACGCGATTGATTCCTCTGTGATCTTCTAGTAGCGGTTTAAAATCCATATGACGTCATCTTGTGTATGGACTAGTTATCCATAGTCCATGCTTAGATTGACTATGTTAGGTGTAAATTGCTGTGTGTCCGCAATGATGGGACCCGGTATTTCATCACCTGCGAGAAGGGATCCTTGGCACCACCTGATGGTTTTACCTAGAATGGTATACTTTCAAATCTACCTATACCCAGGGACGACAAAGATATCTTCACCAACATATCAGATGGCTCCAGTGTAAGTTCGTGAGTTATGGGTACAGTTGGAGGACTTGCAGATCAAAGGGTTCATAAGACCCAGTGTTTCTCTATGGAAATCCCGGATTTTTTTACCATGAAGGATGAATAGAGTTTGAGAATTATTGTAAACTATCAGCACATGAAAAAGGTGACCATTAGGAACATGTATCCAATGCTGAGGATTTATGATATTTTTGAACAGAAAAGGTGATCTTGTTGGTTTTCAAAGATAGTCCTCAGATCAGGATATGATTAGCTCGTAGTTCGAGATGAGGATGTGTGGAAGGCAACCTTCAGATGTCGTTATGGACACTATGAGTTCTTGGTTATTCCTTTCAGTGTGACCAATTCCATAGAAGTTTTCATGGGACTTGTGGACAAGATCTTTCATCCATACCTTGTTCACATTATGGTGGTGTTCAATGATGATATCATTATATTATCATTAATGGAGGAGGATCATACCAATCATCCGTAGGTAGTTCTGGATACACTTCGAGAGCACCAATTTTATGGTAAGATCCTGATGGGCCGGTTCTAGATAAGGGAGGTCCACTTTCTAGGACACAATATATCAGAGGACGAAGTTTTAGTGGATCGAGTGAATATATAGGATGTACTGTCTTATGATCCACTAAGGTGTGTGACCGAGGAGTGGAGTTTCATGGGGTTGTCTAGATAATACCGCAGATTCGTGCATGACTTTTCCAGGGTTGAGGCTCCCTTGTATGAATTGACGACGAAGGGGTAGCCCTTAATGCGGATGGAGTGATGCTAGCAGTGTTTTCAGTAGCTGAGGTGGAGATTGATGAGTGCCCCAATCTAGAGGCTACCAAAATAAGGCATTGGGTATGTAGTCTTTAATTCCCTAACCTCAATTAACTAGAGTCAGTGCATTATTACGTAGCATTGTCATGATCAAAAAAGATCAAGTCTCAAATTACCGATTAGTTTAGTAGCTTTGGAAACACTAGATACATTTATAAATTTTACATTACATCATAAAGTAAAGCAAAATGACAGCAACATCTTGTCTTCATATCCACTAATATTATCCATGCAGGACATTTATAAAATACTTCTTCAAATCCTAGAAATATTAAAACATTGAAAGGGGTGAGATCAGATGCTCGGTAAGGATTACAACATAGCAGAAACATTCATAAATAAACATTAACATTTAAGGAAATGTATAACTGAAAAAATTCCTTTTAAACATGAAATTCAACATAATATAGAAAAATAAAATAAAATAATGCCATTTACTTGTTCACAATGATATTATACTAGTCGAATAATCACATGAAATATCAATAACAACTTTGATAATGATGGAATGCATAATGCCAGACTATCATAACCACATAGTCACGACCTTGTGCCAAGACTACAAATAAGATTTTGTCAAGGCCTTGGGCCAAGACACTAGTTTGTCTCTTGAGACCTACCGATGCATCAATGACCTATAGTGGGATCAACTCGTCACTTATTAATTCAATGCATTCATCATGTGAATAGGTTTAAACATATCATAAACCATAATATAATTGTATCACATAAAACATTCATAAAGGATACATAATATTTCCACATTTCAATCACAAGATATCAATAAAACACATTGATATAATAAAAACATTATTTAAACCATTTGAAATACCAAAATAAAAGAAAATTAAAAAATGGTACTTATATTTCATTTAAAAAAAGTTATGGCTTGTAGTGGAAGCTGAAACTCAAATAATTGTCGCGGTAGAGGAGAAGTCATTGTCACCGCATACGTAAGACAAAACATTCCTTTTGTCGTTTAGTAAAAATGCTTCTTATAAAAATATTCCTTTTAATAAATGTAAAATTAAAAGGGGTTTATACACCATATAAAGGAAATTTGTGTATAAAAAAAAATATTCCTCAATGAATAGAGATTTAGACGAAGTCCCTTACCTCGTGTCTGACCTGACTCGATCTTTATTTAATCTCCAGAATAATAAACTAGAGTTAATCTCTAAATTATTAAGAACCTTTTTCAATTTCATTATTCCTTTTATATCACTTATTACCATGTTATAAAAATTATGTAGTCATTTAATTTAATAATGGTCATTTGAAGATCTTTGGTACTAGAGTCAACAATAAACTTCTTATAATTACAAGTTTTTTATGTGGTAGAATATACATTATCTACAGAATTATATTCATGATTTAGATGTCAAATATATCATATATATCTAGTATATACATGCATTTATAATATTACATAACATTTAGAGGTAAGAAATGAAATGCACCGTTCATGGAGACGGTAAGCCGTACGTATGCATGAACGCTACTTTTGTTTCTATTTGGAATTTAATGGAATGAAATCATAATGATATAAAATTATATTATAATTCCAGTATAATATCATATATAATATCCTTACATCCATCCTTTATACAACCCACATATGACATTAACGATTCAAATCACTTTTAGTGGGCGGTAGTCTGCACTTCTTAAAATGAATTTATCGTGTTTACCCATAATGGAAATCATAAAGGAATGACATAAATGAAAAATACATAAAAATAAATAAAACATAAACATAATATATATCATATATAGAAATAGTTACATCCTAATGACCACCATGAGAGGTGTTAAATGAATATTGAACAATCATCGTTCCGTGAGGCAGTAATTCACCACCCAGAGAAACAGTATGTTCATTAACCATTAGACGAAGGTGTGTGTAAGTGTAAATCAAATACTTCTCATAAAAAAATCCTAGTATATTTAATATTATTTTTTTGTTACAAAAGAGAAGAATAAAAAGTTTTTCGGGGGTTGGAGAAGTTATATAAAACAAAACAACCTAAGTGAAGACATTACCTTTAAATCGAGTAACTCCCCTCGGTTTGAACCAAAATGGTTTATTGAAAAGATTTATGCCTAAGTTAAGGCTTATATGATTAACATAGGTATTTTTAGAGATATAAATAGAAGATTTTGGATGAGCCAATGGCTTGAGAGGTGTGAATAAGGTGGTAGAGGTGGGGGCCTTTTATAAGAGGAGAGGAGGGGCACTCTTGGAAAGTCATGAAATGCTACATTATTATGAAATTATTTTAGGATTTTAAAGGTCCTACAATGATATATTTAGATGATAATAAGATAATGGTTTGAAAAACACCCATCCATTAGGCTTTAGGCAAGTGTATGTCTTAGATTTTAACTTATATTTTCATTTTATTTAAATCGTTCATTAATGTGGTAATCGCTGCATCATCATGGTGTGATAAATAAATATATTTATTTAATGCCTAAAAATTATAAACAAATTACTATGATGTAGGAAATAATTTTATATATCCAATGGATATTTATAGTCTAAAATATAACTTGAATAACCCCTTGTAAAAGGTGTTTTAGTAAAACAATACATGTTTGTGACATTTTTATTATTACTTTAAATAAAAGGAATTAATGTCATTATCTTAACCAAGTGGCTCCATGGGGTCCCAAAAACTGACCCATGGATTTTATTGGATGGCCATGATCCATCCAATAAAATTAGGACATGTGTTAAGGTAATTTCATATTATTATAACATTATTTTTACCTTAAATTACTCTAATTACCTCTAATCGCGGTTAATAAAACTCAAATGTTACTATTCACAAAAAAATTATTTTCATCCCATTGAATCACATTTTACTTCCTAATTACCACCATGTATGTGGATGTTTTGAAATTAAATTCTTAGAAGCGGTAAATATTCATTTAAACAAAAAACAGTTTTTAACCACAACTTAGTGGTTTCACTATTCATTAAAAATTGAACTTTTTCAGAACAATACCAAAAAATAACCCTAAGTTATAATTGATATTCTGAATTCAAAAATGATTTCTATTTTAAAAAATTCCAAAAATATAAGTTGCATTAATTAATATTATAATTAATTCCCGTTGTCAAAACAAATAGCGTGTTTTTAAGAAACTTTATCAATCAAAAGATTGACAATTGTTTTTGTCCAATATCAAAGTGAAATTAATTTTAATGTCCACCATTGGATAAAATGTTAAAATCATATTCTAATTATAATTTAAAACAACTCAATATTATAAATTATCAGTAAAAATTTTTTTGATTAAAAATGTTGTTTTTAAGTATTTTTCAATATTCATGAAAAATTGGATGTTCTCAAAAAAATATAAAAAATTCAACTTAGGCCAATTTTGATATTTTGAATCCAAAAATTAAGTCAATTTTGAAATATAAAATTTATATAATTCCAAAAGTGGGCATTACTATTCATATCTTCTACTTGGATTAGTCGCGGTGTGTTAGAACTCGAGGTTGCGTACTACACACGCTACTGTATTATTAAAAGAGAAGCGTACCATGGAAGCTTGGGGTGTTACATTCTACCCTCATTCAATAAATTGTGTCCTCTCAATTTGAAATTGTTCTTCGAAATTAAAAGGTTGAATGTAGAAAATACCTTTGTGGAAAACCCACATCAGAAATAAGGATAATTAAATTTAGACTTAATAAGAGGGAAAGGGAAATGAAAAAGTCACCACCGAATTATGATCTTGATTAGGATAACATTGGTGGAAATTAGAGACAAATAATTGGGCATAAAACTTAAATATTTATAGGGATTGATTGCGGTCATCAATCACAAACAAGTGTAAAATTGAAGGCCTCAAATCATTCAATATATGGTGATTTAAAATATCACAAGTTCAACAAAAATAAGGTATTATGATAACACATTTTTTTAATATCCCTTTACTAAAGTTTAAGAATAAATTTATTCATAGAATAAGAGAGAGGTATATATATATACTTGACAAGTACAGTTTTAACCTTCAACTAATTTCTACCACAAACTCATCTTTCACTCAAAAAGATAATAGAACTCAAAAGTATTATATTTATCCTAATTGTACAATGTTACAAATATTAACACATACCATTTAGATTAGGAATAATATTTTTTAATTACCAGGGTCATCCTATAGGATAGTGGTAGGTAATAAAGTCAAGTCGCACTATGGTTGTGGGTTCGATTCCTGCAGCTTTGGCCGATGCGACGAGTTATCCCCCTGCCTGCAGGTTGTCCTTTTCCTAAAACTATAGTATTATAATATTCTAGAAATAATCTTCAGAAATGTTTTAACCTTAAACAATATTATCCAAAGTTCAACTTAATCCATTCCAACCTTTATAGTTATCCAATGTACCTATATCCAGAATTTCTCTAAAAGGTCTCTAAATTCCAAAATGAATTGTAACATCAAATTCCCCAAACAATGTAATGTTTCTCTTATTGGAACATGATGAAAATATGATTACCTTCAAACTATTAAAATCTTAATGAAATAAAATAGTACTTAAGCACAATCCATATATATATCACATTATTCTTATAACCATAATATATTCCTTAAGTCCAAAATAACCAATACATTAATTATTCCACTTGAACTGTAGTAACAACATAAGATTGGCCTTGATCCCTTGGAATTTTTTGAGGTATGTTTCCCTAACACTTAGGATATTCATTTGCATAATCCCCCATTTCCCTACAATTGTAGCATTCAACATTGATAGTCTATTTCTTTCCCTTGCAATCATGAGCTTGGTGACCATTTTCTCAACATTTATAACAAACTCTCATTCCTTTTAGGCAACTACTAGGGTGATTCTTCCCAAAATTATCACATAATGGAAAATCCTCCTTTCCCTTTTCCCTTTATCTATATCTTGTTCCATTGTTCTCTTCTTCTCTTGCTTTACTTTATTGTCATAAGATTTAAAAAATTTCTTTTCTGACATGATAGATCATAAGGCAATATCATCAAACGACGAGATAGATTGTGAGACTAAGGCTCGACGGAGAAACAGTTTTAACCCATCAAAGAAATGGTAAATATTACATCATGGGTTACGTATATAATCTTCTACATGCCTCGCTAACCTTGTAATGTTAGCCTTATACTTTGTGACGTTCTCATCCTCCTTTTGTCTCAGACTCAGAAAATGCCTTTCCATATCTTCTCGATGGTCATGAGGAAAGTATTTTTCTAAGAAAATCTCATTGAACACCCTCCATTCCATATTTTATACTTCATCATCTTCCTTCGTGTTTTGAATCAATGACCATCGTTGATCAGCATCTCCAGTTTGGCGATAAACTTCCACGACAACTTTTTCCTTTTCACTACTCCCCAAAGCCTGAAATATTTTCTCTAGGGAACTTATACATTACTTATCTACTAATGGATTTGTACTCCCATTGAATGTTTGTGGTGGATGCCTCATGAATCGATATAACATTGATCCTACACGTTGTAGATCAGGGTGATCCATAAGAGTAAGGTTATTATTCATAACCTGAGTGAGTTGTCCCAGTATGGTGATTAGCTGATCAGCACCAGTTGCATCACCAACTCCACTAAAATTATCTTGAGCAGGAGGGAAATCTTTATATGGAGTGCATGCATTGATACAGTTTTTATTCCTTCCGTTAGGCGCCATTTATAAACAATGTCATAAACTACATTAGTTTATGAATCAAAATACATAATTCCATACTTTTAAAACACTTAACATAAATTGAACTATTTATGGATATAATCCATAACCATAAAAAGAATTGTTTTCTTGGAGGATGTATATACTCATAATACCTTCATAATGGTTTGTAAAAAAATCGTGAATTATCCTAAGCATATCCAATGGGAGTGTTGTAACCAAGAGTGAAGCAAGGACCGTTGTCGTGCACCAGTTACTGTTCGAATCTAGCTCAAAGCGGTGTTTTCAGGTTTTACCCCTAGGTACATCTTTTCTAGAGCCACCTCTACCTTCTCGTTTCCAGAAAGGGATATATTGCTCAGAAAATACACAAAATCTAAACATTACCAATATTCTAGGTTGTTTTTCTATACTAATCCTCAATGTCTATCTTAGGACAATGTGCTCTAATCCGAGTTTATCTAAATATAGCTTCCAAGGATAGTACTAAACTGCCTATGATACCTAATGTAATGCCCCGACCTCAGTTACCCAGAGCTGGTGAATTATTACATAACATTGTCATGATCAGAGAAGATCGAGTCTTGAAAGACTGATTTATTTAGTAGTCTGGGAAACACTAGATACATTTATAAATGTTACATTACATCATAAAGTAAAACAAAACTACAACAACATATTTTCTTCATATCCCCTCATACTATTCCTACAGGTCATTCATAAAATACTTCTTCAAATCTTCAAAAAATTAAAATATTAAACGGGGTGATCTCAGATGCTCAGTAAGGATAAAAATATAGCAGAAAAGTTCACCAATAAACATAAACATTTAAGGCAATGTATATCTGAAACAAAATCCTTTTAAACATGAATTTCACCATAATATGGAAAAATAAAATGAAAAAATTCCATTTACTTATTCAGATGGATATTCTAATAGTCGAATAATCTAATGCAATATCAATAACCACTTTCAAAATGATGGAATGCATAATGTTATACTATCATAATCTCATAGACAAGGCTTGGTTCCAATTGGACAAATAAGATTTTTTCAGGGCCTTATGCGAAGACACTAGTTTCTATCATGAGACCTACCGATGCATCGAGGAACTATAGCGGGCTCCACCGATCACTTATTATATCCTATGCATTCCTCATATGAACCTGTTTAAACATATCATAAACCATAACATAGTCGTATCACATAAAACATGGATAAAGGAAACATAACATTTCCACATTTCAATCACAAGATATCAATAAACACATTGATATAATAAAAACATTACCAAAACTATTTTAAATACCAAAATAAATGAAAATTAATACTTGGTACTTATTTTTCAATTAAAAAAAGTTATGGCTTGTAGAGTAAGCCGAAACTCAAATAATGGTCACGACGGCAGCGAAGTCGTTGTCGCCGCATACATAAGACAAAACATTCCTTTTGTCGTATAGTAAAAATGCTTCATATAAAAATATTTATTTTGAATAAAATTAAATTTAAAAGGTGTAAGGACCCGTAAATTTCAAGGAAATTTTTTTCTTAATTTTATTTGGAATTTTAAAAGAGTGCAGTTTCTAGCGGCACCTGATTCCGAGGCCCGGTGTTCCCGGAATCATTTTCTGAAGTTTGGATCGGGTACGTTTAGTGAATGGACGAGGGGGTTTATCTAACTTTTGAACCGGTGCCCGGAATCGAATTCTAAGGGCACCGATGGAATCGAAACTCCGGCAACTACTTAGAAACGCCTCTTCCAGAGTTGCGTTTTCTCGGGTGTGGTTTTTAATTATTGGGCTTAAGGTTAAGAAATAAAATAATTGTACGAAAAAAATTATTTTATTTCACTTAAGCCACTTTGAAGCCACTTAAAGCCACTTAAAGCGGCTTAAGCTGAGTTGATCCGGATAGGATGCTATCCAAAAATATCCTACCCTCGTGGTAGGATATTTGTGTGGTGGGGCCCGCCCGATCCCCACCGTTTCTTTTCCGCTAAGTAACGCACCGGCGAAAACCCGTCTTTATGAAAGTCAACAGACGCGTTTTCTTAAATTCTTAATGCACCATTTAATTGAGAAGTTTCATTCGTGAATTAAATAGGCGGTTTCGTTCGTTGAATTAATTCTACAAATTAATGGGTTTTTGCTTACCTCTTTTTTTCGTTTGTTGGCGTCTTAATAAAATAAGACCAACGCCGACTTTTAGAGGATTACACGTTGAGAGGATTTTGACAGAAGTTCTTGTGCCTTCACCCTTCTTCGTGAAGAACGCGAAGAACACGACGAACACGAAGAACGCCGTCCCTCGATGAAGAACGCCAAACCCGCAGAAATCGACGACGCGACGCCGTGTGCCGCAACGCCGACGTTTCCCTCTCCCGCGACGTTCTTCTGCGACGTTCCATCCTTTGCGACAAAAACCTTCGATCATCCGTTGAGGTGAGTGTATGCGATTCTTTAAAACTCCTTTGTGGATTTTTAACAACGCCCGAATTTAATTATTAAAATTAAATCTGTTGTTCTTGAACCTCGGAGTTCGTCGACGCGCACCGTATTCCGCGACGACACAATGCCCTTCCGCGACGACGCGACGCCTTCCACAATGCGATGATCACTTCCTTCTGTGACGATCAAATCCACGAAGAACCCACGTGCGACGACTTGACGAGGTATGGATTTTATTTTGGAAATACCTTTTTCCTATGATATTTTCTTTTAAAAATAAAGAACCCAGATTCTTATGAAAAATTTCATTTCATTAAAACTGTTTTTGGATTTGTTGTTTTATTCTCCCGTTGTTTTTATCTAACACGGACGGTGCGGGCCGAACGAACCCGGCCCGACAACCCTCTGTCGTTCTTCGTTGTTGTGCCAATTTTGCGGGCGACGGAAAATCAAGGCGCAAGGCCGATTTGATGATCCCACAGTGAAGAACAGAACCCGGGAGGAACAACGGCCCAGACGGGAAGGAAAACGGACCACCAGAGCAACTCTGGTGGCCCGCGGAAGCTACCAGCGGCGTGGGTCACCGGCGTGGCGGTGCCCCGATGCGCCGCCGGATAGAGCCGCCACGGCTTAAGCTGAGGCAGCGGCGGCCAACGGACCCGCGGCCACGCGGGTCCAGCTCGCCCGCACAGGACGCGGCAGAAGCCACGTCCGTTGCTCCAGCGGGACCCCAACGCGAGGCCGCGACACCTCCTACCCACGGGGGCAGCGCCCCGCGGCACCTGCGGCGCTCGACCGCTCGGCCGAGCCAAGCCGGGCCGGTCAGACCGGCCGGGTCGCGCCCTGGCCGGCCCGGACCGGGTCTAGCCAGATCAGACCGGGTCGGGTCGACCCGGCACAGCTGACCCAGGGGGGTCGGGCCGGGTCGGCCCGGGCCCAGACCCCCCATCTTCGTACTAACTTCGGTCTTTCTCTCATAACATGAGCTACGGGCCTCCGAACGACGTACCGTTAGTGGAAACGTGATCCTTGGATCGAGACGGTCATTTTGGTATATCACATTCAAGGTTTCGGAATACTTTGGGTTTGGCCAGGTTGGTTCGTACACGAAACCAACCAGGCCCTTGGAGCGGAAACGCTCATATCTTGAGCTCCGGACGCCGATTGACATGCCTTAGACTTCGTTGAATTCCTCTAAGTGAGGAGGATCTTTTGTCACACTCCGCCTGAGGTTTGGACGCAGGTGGAGTACGGTCGGGTTGGTTTTGCCTTAAAAACCAACCGGGCCCCGGGGACGAAAAAGCCAATAACTCTCAGACCGGGCGTCCGATTGACGCGCCGTCTGCGACGTTGAGTTCCTGTTGACGATACGAAACTTTTGGATATATCAACTTTTGACTTTGTGTCAGTTGATGTATCAGCCTCTCGGCTCATGGAGGAGACCCTCCCCAACGAGCTTTCTGTGTGCGGGAACCCTAGAGCTGGCTGCGACTGCTACTTCGACAGTGACGACTGTGCAGAGATCCTCAGTGGACTGCAGCGACGGCCGTGAAGAGATCCTCAGTGGACTGTGATGACGATTGTGTAGATATCCTCAGTGGACTGCGATGACTACTACACTTAGTGATCCTACGTGGATCAGTGCTACAGATCATGTGTGGATTCGATCCTCTGTGGGTCAGCGCTCAGCGGTTCTGTGTGAGCCAGTGCCTACTGGTCCTGTGTGGGCCCGATCCTGTGTGGGTCGTTGCGGGGGTTAGTACCTATCGATCCTTTGTGGGTCCGATGAATTAGATGGATCAGTGATCATCTTTATCGTCATACAAGAAGTATACCTGTGTGATCCAAATCTTGTGTTTACTCTCTTTTGTGGATTGTGTTGAACTATCCTGTGTGGATTTACGGTTTACTCTCCTTTGTGAATTGTGTTGAGCTATCCTGTGTGGGTATACGTTTGCTTTCCTATGTGGAATGAGTTGTTCTTGGGCTCAGATGTTGGAGCCGATCGGGGATTGATGACTTAGGTATATGTATGGACATATACCTAAGAAGTGTCTGTGGTTACTTCGTGATTGTATCTTTCCATTGTGTTTTATCCTTTGTGGATTTCGGGAGACCTTCGGGGGTCTCGGGGTCCCTACTGAGTAGCTTATACTCACCCCTGCACGGGCTATGCCCGCACTTTGTTGTGTTTGTTGCAGACGACGGACAGCGCGGATCGTGGTGGAGGCTTGCGGAGCAGGACGATACCGGGAGGTGGACCACTGGGCAGGATGTACTCGGAGCGGACGGCTGGACCGAGGAGCTGTGGAGGCTATCTGTACCCACCCTTCAGGTGGGACCATTAGAGGATGGCTCGACGCTGTGGCTTTTATTTTCAGTTGTTGTTTTCCCCTTTTAGTTGTACTTTGCAGTTGGGCTTGTATTTCCGACCCCTTTTACTTTCAGCACAGCTTGTTACAGTTTTTTCTTAGTGTTTACTTTTCCACTTGCTTACTCTGTGGTGCTTGTTTACTTTTCAAAGGCAATGCCTTCCCTTTTCCCGGGATTTACGCCTTGGTGCTAGTCGCCAACCCCTGGCCTATGGAAGGCGGGCTTGGGGTAGTCACGACATGGGCCCCGATGACGGGTCGTGACAAATTGGTATCAGAGGTGGTTGGTTCTACCACAGGCTCTGATCTTTCTTCTATGTGAAGCAATAGTGTTTAGCGTATTGATTGTGGTTATCAGTCCAGGGAGTCCAGTGTTGCTGTGGCGGACGACGTATCCGTACACCAGGACCGTGACTTCTGATTTCCGACTTAATGCACGGAAACATTGATTGCATGTGTGTTTCAAGTTTTTTTTTGTGATGAATTGTGTCAGCTCACCAGGTATACTGTTCTGACCGTGTCACACTTGTTTCCATTTTAGGATGGCCCCATGACGGCAGCCAGCTAGGGTTCCGAAAGTAGAGCATGACGACAGCCCACCGAGCGACGAGGCCTCGGTACAGGGCCCTTTGACGGCGGATGCCCCGGCGGTACATTTACCAGCCGAGCCCCCGATGCTTCCAGCACCAACCGCTGACGATGCACGTCGCCTCAGAGCTCTACACGAGTTCCAGCTCCAGCTACCACCCAGGTTTTGTGGGGAGAAAAACCCCCAGGCAGCCGAGGACTAGCTGGAGGTGGTCGTTCAAGTTTTCAGGCTAGTGAGGACACCATCCGACCTCATGGTGATCCTCACGGCGAGCCTACTGCACGCAGCAGCGGGCCGATGGTGGAGCTTGATGCTCCAGGTGCACGATGAGGCCTCTCTCCTCTGGAAGGACTTCGAGAGCCTCTTCCGCTAAGAGTTTGTCCCGGCCACCCTCCGTGCGGTGCGCATTCAGGAGCTTCTTCAGCTACGGCAGGGCAGCTTCACAGTCGGCCAGTACGCGGCGAGGTTTAAAGACCTTTCTCGCTACTCGACACACATGGTACGAGACACATTCTTCAGGGCCCGGACCTTTGAGCAGGGTTTGAGACACGAGATCAGGGCATCGCTGATCTCCCTCAGCATCCCGACCTAGGCAGGAGTACTGGAGCGAGCCCTTCTGATCGAGATCTTTCTTGCTGAGTCTACTTCAGCAGCAAGACCTACCGCAGTGCGGCAGGTAGCGGAGTCTCCGGCAGCAGGTAGCCGACGGATGACTCAGGGTTTCAGGTAGACCAGATCCTCTCGTAGACGACCTCAAGTCACTGGATCAGCAGTGCGGGACACACAACGCGGAGCCAGTCTTCCGAGTGGCAGGCAGTGCTACGCCTGCGGCGGGCAGGGCCACATGGCTCGTGATTGCCTGACCCGCCATACCGAGGAGCAGCAGATGGTGGAGGGGCCACCTAGGCAGAGGCAGAGGGTCGACCGTGGCGGTCCGCATGGGAGGAGGCAGACGAGGCATAGGTGTTGGCCGAGCTGCAGGTGGTGGGCGACGCGTTGAGGCTCTACCACCACCACCACCAGGAGGTCCGCCCCGACCACAGGGAGCTGGCAGGCAGAGACAGGCACAACTCTAGGCAGTGGAGGCCTACGACCACGGCGCACCAGAGATGATTCGAGGTACGATCTGTGTCTATTCCAGCGTTGCTGCAGTTCTTATAAACATAGGAGCGAGTCACTCTTTTATAGCCACTGCCATTGTTCGGAGCTCGGAGATTCTGATAGAGCCGTTGGCTCGATCCTTACGGCTAGACACCCCTACGGAAGCAGACTCGACAATTACGCACTGGTGACGGTAGTGTGAGCTTACTCTAGGAGGCGAGAGCTTCAGCTGGGATCTTCTTGTAGCGGCGTCGAGGCCTTACGACATCATCTTGGGCATGGATTGGTTATCTAAAGTCCATGCACATATTGACTGTATTAGGTGCAAGGTGCGATTTGTGCGCACCGAAGGGAGCAGGTTCACCTTCACCGGTGAGAAGGGAGCCTTCACAGCACAGGATGGACTCCCGCAGAGGAGAGGGCAGCCCATCACTCATCAGTTGGCTAGCCTCATCCTTGGATCAGTTGACATGCAGAGTCCTAGTTTTCCTGTAGTGGTGGATCAGTATGCGGACATCTTCCCCGACGACGTTCCAGGACTACCTCCTCACAGAGGGGTAGACTATTATATTGATCTGTACCCTGGGAAAGCCCCGATATCCACTTCAGCGTATCAGATGTCCCCCGCTGAGCTTCTAGAGATGCGGGTACAGTTGGAGGACTTGTAGGGCAAGGGGTTCATCCGACGTAGTGTTTTACCCTGGGCTTCCCCGATATTGTTCACCATGAAGGCGGACGGGAGCTTGCGACTGTGTGTCGACTATCGTCACCTGAACCAGGTGACAGTGAGGAACAAGTATCCGCTACCGAGGATTGATGACCTCTTCGATCAGCTCAAGGGAGCACGATGGTTCTCGAAGATAGAACTCAGGTTAGGCTATCATCAGCTCAGAGTTCGAGACGAGGACGTGCAGAAGACGGCCTTCAGGTGTCGGTATGGCCACTATGAGTTCTTGGTTATGCCTTTTGGCGTACCCAACTCTCCAGAAGTGTTCATGAGCCTCATGAACAGGATCTTCCAGCCATACCTCGATCGATTTGTCGTGGTCTTCATCGACGACATTTTGGTGTACTCCACCACGGAGGAGGAGCATGCCTACCACTTGTGAGTTGTACTAGACACACTCCGAGAGAACCAGCTTTATGGAAAGATCTCGAAGTGCCAGTTCTGGTTACGTGAGGTCCACTTCTTGGGGCACGTCATTTCTGAGGCGGGAGTTGCAGTGGATCCTGTGAAGATTGAGGCAGTGCTAGCTTGGGAGCCACCTAGGAGCGTGACAGTGGTGCGGAGTTTCTTGGGTCTAGCAAGATACTATCATAGATTTGTGCCGGACATCTCTAGAGTTGCGGTGCCACTCTTAGCTTTGACAAAGAAGGGGAAACCCTTTGTGTGGTCAGACAGATGTCAGTAGAGCTTTCAAGAGCTGAGATAGAGATTGACCAGCGCACCTATCTTGAGGTTTCTTGAGGAGATAGTTGGATACGTAGTCTACTGTGATGCATTAGGGACCGGACTCGTATGTGTCCTGATGCAAGAGTAGGCTGTGATTGCATATGGATCACGTCAGTTGAGGCCGCATGAGAAGAACTACGCTACCCATAACCTGGAGATAGTTGTAGTGGTATTCGATTTGAAGAAATGGCGACACTATCTGATGGGCGAGCTCTTTACAGTATTTTCTGACCACCAGAGTCTCAGGTACATCTTCTCGCAGAAGGACCTGAACCTGACACAGCGGCGATGACTCGAGTTCCTCTAGGACTATGACTTTGAGATAGTCTATACTCCTAGGAAGGGGAACGTAGTAGCTGATGCCCTCAGCAGGAGGACGGGTATTCAGCTACTTGAGGAGGTGACAGAGCAACTATCCGCCTTGTAGATATCCTTCGTGGATAGAGATGGGGCAGCCTTCCTTCAGTCACTCACAGTCACTCCTCCACTACTTCAGCGAGTCAGAGAGGCACAACATTAGGACATCGACTGTGAGACGCGGCGTGCACAGATATCCTCGGGACAGGAACCTGATGGTTTCTCCCTTGGAGTAGAGCACGACGTCCTTTCCAGAGGACGTACCTTGGTACCGGTTGCTTTACGGGAGGAGGTGCTGAGAGAGTTTCACACATCTCCTTTGGCAGTACATCCTGGAGTGGCGAAGATGTACTAGGACCTCAGACGACAGCACTGGTGGCCGGGCATGAAGAAGGATGTGGCAGAGTTCGTTTCTCGATGCCTCACCTGCCAGCAGGTGAAGGCAGAGCATCAGGTACCAGCATGCTTGGTACAACCCTTGGAGGTCCCAAAGTGGATGTGGGATGGGATATCTATGGACTTTGTGACTGGACGTCCACGCACTTCCAGAGGTCACGACTCCATCTGGGTGATTGTCAACCGACTCACCAAGTTGGCACACTTCTTACCCATCCGAGAGCAGGGCTTAGTGGAGAGCTTGGGGCGTCTCTACGTTCATGATATTTTATGGCTTCACGGTGTGCCATCGTCTATCATCTCCGATCGGGATGCTCACATTACTTCCCAGCTTTGGAATGGGTTGCAGGAGGCGTTTGGGACGCGGCTACGTCTGAGCACCGCCTTTCACCCTCAGACGGATGGTCAGACGGAGAGGACCATTCAGACTCTTGAGGACATGCTCCGCGCATGTGTCCTCGACTTTGGTTGTAGCTGGGAGGACCACCTACCCTTGGTGGAGTTCGCATACAACAACAGCTACCACCCCACTATCGGGATGGCACCATACGAGGCATTGTACGACAGACCTTGCAGATCTCCTTTATGCTGGACATACCCAGGGGAGTCAGCACTTGTGGGACCGGATATGGTCCAAGCCACAACAGAGAAGGTCTAGGTCATCCAGGAGCGGATGAGGACAACTCAAAGCCGGCAGAAGTCTTATGCTGACAGGAGGCGGAGGCCACTAGTGTTCGAGGATGGCGACCACGTCTTCTTGCGTGTCTCACCTCGACATGGATTACAGAGATTTGGCCGAGGCGTCAAGTTGTCTCCATTCTTCATCGGACCTTTACAGGTCCTTAGTAGGATTGGAGAGGTGGCTTATCGCCTGGCTCTACCACCTCAGTTGCACCGGGTGCACGACGTCTTCCACGTATATCAGCTAAGGAGATACGTGCATGACCCGATGCACATCATTGACCATGGGGAGCTAGATGTGGATGATGGGGTGACTTTTGCGGAGATCCCAGTGGAGATCTAGGATCGACAGGGGAGGTTCCTATGTGGGCGAACGATTCCTCTAGTGCGCATCAGATGGTAGCACGGGAACCTCTAGGAGAGCACTTGCGAGCGGGAGTCTCAGATGCGTGCTCAGTACCCACATTTGTTTCCCTAGTTTATGATGTATCTTTACGGGGATGTAAAGCCCTGAGGTGGGAGTAATGTAAAGACCCATAAATTTCATGGAAATTTTTTTCTTAATTTTCTTTTGAATTTTACAAGAGCACAGTTTCTGACAGCACCTGATTCTGAGGCACGGTGTGCCCGGAATAATTTTCCAAACGTTGGCTCGGGTATGTTCAGTGAATGGACGAGCGGGTTTTTCTAACATTTGAACTGGTGCCCGGAATCAAATTCTGAGGGCACCGATGGAATCGCAGCACCGGTAATTTCTTAGAAACGCCTCTTCCAGAGTTGCGTTTTCTCGGGTGTGGTTTTTAATTTTTGTGCGTAATGTTAAGAAATAAAACAATTGTACGACAAACTTTATTTTATTTCACTTAAGCCACATGGAAGACACTTGAATCCACTTAAATCGGCTTATGATGAGTAGATCTAGATAGGATGCTATCCAAAAATATCCTACCCTCTTGGTAAGATATTTGTGGGGTGGGGCCCGCACGAGCCCCGCCGTTTCTTTTCCGCTAAGTAACGCACCCGCGAAAACTCATCATTATGAAAGTCAACTGACACGTTTTCTTAAATTCTTAACGTACCATTTAATTGGGAAGATTTATTCATGAATTAAATGGGCGGTTTCTTTTGTTGAATTAATTCTACGAATTAATGGGTTGTTACTTACCTCTTTTTTTCGTTTGTTGGCGTATTAAAAAAATAAGTCCAATGCCAAATTTTGGCGGATTACACGTTGAGAGGGTTTTGACAGAAGTTCATGTGCCTTCACCCTTCTTCGCGAAGAACGCGAAGAACGTGAAGAACGCGAAGAACGCGAAAAACGCAGGCCCCCGACAAAGAACGCCGAACCCGCGGAAATCGATGACGCGATGTCGTGTGCTGCAATGCCGACGTTTCCCTCTCCCACGACGTTCTTCTGCGACGTTCCTTCCTCCGTGACAAAAACCTTCAATCATCTGTTGAGGTGAGTGTATGCGATTCTTTAAAACTCCTCTGTGGTTTTTTAACAACGCACAGATTTAATTATTAAAATTAAATCTGTTGTTCTTGAACCTCGGAGTTCGTCGACGCGCACTGTATTCCGCGACGATGCGACGCCCTTCTGAGACGACATGGCGGCTTCCACGACGCGACGATCGGCTCCTTCCGCGACGATCAAATCCGCGAAGAACCTGCGTGCGATGACTTGATGAGGTAGGGATTTTATTTTGGAAATACCTATTTCTCGTGATCGTTTATTTTAAAAATAAAGATCCCAGATTTTTATGAAAAATTTCATTTCATTAAAATTGTTTTTGGATTTGTTGTTTTATTCTCCCATTGTTTTTATCTAACGCGGAGGGTGCCGGCCGAACGAACACGGCCCGACAACCCTCCGTCGTTCTTTCTTGTTGTGCGAATTTAGAGGGTGATGGAAAATCGTGATGCAAGGCCGATTTGATGATCCCCCAGTGAAGAACGGAACCCGGGAGGAACAACGTCGCAGACGGGAAGGAAAACAGACCACTGGAGCAACTCCGGTGGCCCGTGGAAGCTACTGGCGGCGCGGGGTGCCGGCGCCTCAGCGCGCCGCGGGACAGAGCCATCGCGGCTTCAGCCGCGGCGGCGACGGCCAACGGACCCGCGACCACGCGGGTCCGGCTCGCCCGCACGGGACGTGGCACAAGCCGCGTCCATTGATCCAGCGCGACCAAAACGCTGGGCCGCGACACCTCCAACCCTCGGGGGCAGCGCCCCGCGGCACCTACGGCGCTCAGCCGCTCGGCCGAGCCGAGCCTGGCCGGTCCGACTGGCCGGGCCACGCCCTGGCTGGACCGGACCGGGTCCAGCCAGATCGTACCGAGTCGGGTCGACCCGGTTCGGGTGACCCAGGTGGGGGGGGGGGGGGTCGGGCCGGGTCGGCCCGGGCCCAGACCCCCCATCTTAGTACTGACATCGGTCATTCGCTCATAACATGAGATACGTGCCCCCGAACGACATTCCGTCAGCGGAAACACGATCCTTGGATCGAGATGGTCGTTTTGGTATATTGCACTCAAGGTTTCGGAATATATTGTGTTCGGCCAGGTTGGTTCGTACACGAAACCAACCGGGCCCTCGGAGCGGAAACGCTCATATCATGAGCTCCGGACGTCCGATTGACGTGTCGTCGACTTCGTTGAATTCTTCTAAGTGAGACGGATCTTATGGCACACTCCGACAGAGGTTTGGATGCAGGTGGAGTACGGTCGGGTTGGTTTTTCCTTAAATACCAACAGGGCCCCTGGGACGAAAATGCCAATAACTCTCAGACCGGGCGTCCGATTGACGCGTCGTCTGCAACGTTGAGTTCCTGTTGACGATATGGAACTTTTGGATACATCAAATTCGGACTTTTTGTCATTTGATGTATCAGCCTCTCGTCTCGTGGAGAGGACCCTCCCGAACGAGCTTGTTGTGTGCGGGAAACCTAGAGCTGGTTGCGACTGCTACTTCGATAGCGACGACTATCCAGAGATCCTCAGTGGACTGCAGCAACGACCATGAAGATATCCTCAGTGGATTGCGACGACGACTGTGCAGAGATCCTCAGTGGACTGCGACGACAAATGCACTCAGCGATCCTACGTGGATCAGTGCTACAGATCTGTTGTGGATCCGATCCTGTGCGGGTCAGCGCTCAGCGGTTCTGTGTGAGCCAGCGCCTACAGGTCCTGTGTGGGCCCGATCATGTGTGGGTCTTTGCGGGGGTTAGTACCTATCGATCCTTTGTGGGTCCGACGACTTAGATGGATCATTGATCATCTTTGTCGTCATATAAGAAGTATACCTGTGAGAGATGAATCTTGCGTTTACTCTCCTTTGTGGATTGTGTTGAACTATCCTGTGTGGATTTACAGTTTACTCTCCTTTGTGGATTGTGTTGAGATATCCTGTGTGGGTATATGTTTGATTTCCTGTGTGGACTGAGTTGTGCTTGGGATCGGATGTTGGAGCCGATCGGGGATTGATGACTTAGGTATATGTATGGGTATATACCTAAGAACTGTCGGTTGTTACTTCGTTATTGGTTCATTCCATTGTGGTTTATCCTTTGTGGATTTCGGGAGACCTTTGGGGGTCTCGGGGTCCCTACTGAGTAGCTTATACTCACCCCTGCACGGGCTATGCCCGCACTTCGTTGTATTGGTTGCAGACGATGGACAGCGCTGATCGTGTTAGAGGCTTGTGGAGCAGGACGGTACCTAGAGGTGGACCACTGGGTGGGACGTACTCGGAGCGGACGGTTGGAATGAGGAGCTATGGAGGCTATCTGTACCCACCCTCCAGGAGGGACCTTCAGAGGACGGCTCGACGCTGCGGCTTTTCTTTTCAATTGTTGTTTTCCCCTTTTAGTTGTACTTTACAGTTGGGCTTGTATTTCCGGCCCCTTTTAATTTCAGCACATCTTGTTACAGTTTTTGCTTACTGTTTACTTTTCCTCTTGCTTACTCTGTGGTGCTTGTTTACTTTTCAAAGGAAATGCCTTCTCTTTTTCCAGGATTTACGCCTTGGTGCTAGTTGCTGGCCCCTGGCCTATGGAAGGCGGGCTTGGGGTAGTCACAGCATGGGCCCCGAGGACGGGTCGTGACAAAAGGGGTTTATACACAGTATAAAAGAATTTTGGGTATAAAAAAATATGCCTCAATGAAAGGAGATTGAGACGAAGTCCCTTACCTCGTGTCCGAATTGACTCGATCGTTCATTTATCTCTTGAATAATAAACTAGAGTCAATCTATACATTCTTAAAACCCTTTTTCAAGTTCATTATCCCATTTATATCACTTTTTACCATGTTATGAAAATTATGTAGTCATTTAAGTTAATAACGGTCGTTTTGTCGATCTTTGGTACTTGAGTCAACAATAAACGTCTAATAATTAAAATTTGTTTATGTGGTAGAATATACATTATATCCATAATTATATTAATGATTTAGATATTTTATATATCATATATATCTAGTAGATACATGCATTTATAATATTACATAACATTTAGAGGTAAGAAATGAAATTCACCATTCATGGATACGGTAAGTCGTACGTACGCATGAACGCTACATTCATTTCTATTTCGTATTTAATGGAATAAAATCATAATGACCTAAAGGTATATTATAATTCTAGTATAATGTCATATATTATATCATTATCTCCATCCTTTATACATCCCACATATGGCATTAACGATTCAAATCACATTGAGGGGGCGGTAGTCCGCACTTCCTAAAATGAAATTATCGCGTTCACCCATAATGGAAATCATAAAGGTATTCCATAAATGAAAAATAAAGAAGCATAAATATAACATAAACATAACATATATCATATATTGAAATATTTTCATCATAATGGCCACCATGAGAGGTGTTAAAAAAATATTGAACAATAATCATTTTGTGAGGAAATAATTTTCCTCCCACAGAAACAGTATGTTCTTTAACCATTATACGAAGGTGTGTGTAAGTGTAAATAAAATCATTCTCATAAAAACAGCCTAGTATTTTTTATATTATTTTTTTGTTACAAAAAATAGGAATAAAAAGAGTTTATGGGGTTGGAGTAGCAAAATAGAACAAAACTACATAAGAGTAGACATTACCTTTAAATCGGGTAACTCCCCTCAGTTTGAACCAAAATGGTTTCTTGAAGAGATTTATGCCTAAGATAAGACTTCTTTGATTAATAGAGGAATGTGGAGAGATATAATGAGTAGAGTTTGGCCGAGACAATGGCTTGAGAGGTGTGAATATGGTGGTAGATGTGGAGGCCTTTTATAAGAGGAGAAGAGGGGAAATCTTGGAAAGTCATGAAATGTTACATTATTATGAAATGATTTTCTGATTTTAAAGGTCCCACAATGATATATTTCTAGGATAAGGTGATAAGGGTTCAAAATCCACCCATCCAATAGGCTTTAGATACGTGTATGTTTTATATTTTACCTTATGTTTTAATTTTATTTAAATCATTCATTATTGAAGTAATCGGTGCATCCTCATGGTGTGATAAATTAATTTATTTATTTAATGCCTAAAAATTCTAAAACAATTACCATGATGTAGGAAATCTTTTTATATTTCCAATGGATATTTATAGTCGAATATATAACTTGTATAACCCCTTGTAAAAGTTATTTTAGTAAAACAATACATGTTTGTGACATTTTTATATTTACTTTAAATAAAAGGTATTAATGTCATTATCTTACCCAAGTGGCTCCATGGGGTCCCAAAAATTGACCCATGGATTTTCTTTCGTGGAGATGAGTCATCCAATAAGAGTAGGACATGTTTCAAGGAAATTTCATATTATTAAAACATTATTTTTACCTTAAATTACTCTAATTACCTCTAATCACGGTTAATAAAACTCAAAAGTTACTATTCAACAAAAATTATTTTCATCCCATTGAACCACATTTTACTTCCTAATTACAACCATGTATGTCTGATTTTTGAAATTAAATTCGTAGAAGCAGTAATGTTCCATTTAAACAAAAAATCAGTTTTTTAACTATCATAAAGTGGTTTCACAATTCATCAAAAATTGACGTTTTTTAGAACAATACCAAAAATTCTCCCAAAGATATAATTGATATTCTGAATTCAAAAATGATTTCTATTTTACAAAATTCCAAACATATGAGTTTTATTAATTAATTTTATAATTAATTCTCATTGTCAAAACAAATAGCGTGTTTTTAAGAAACCATACCAATCAATAGATTGACAATTGTTTATGTCCAATTTCAAAGTGAAATTAATTATAATGACCACCATTTTATAAAATGGTAAAATTATATTCTAATTATACTTTAAAACTACTCAATAGTATAATTTATCACTACAAATTATTTTGATTAAAAATGTTGTTTTTATGTATTTTTCACTATTCATCGAAAATTGAATGTTCTCAGCAAAATACCAAAAATTCAGCTTAGGATAATTTCGATATTACGAATCCAAAAATGAAGTCCATTTTGAAATATAAAATTTATATAAATCAAAAAGTGGTTATTACTATTCATAATGGCTACTTTGATTTGTCGCGGTGTGTTAGAACTCGATGTTGCATACTACACACGCTATTGTATTATTCAAAAAGAAGTGTATCATGGAAGCTTGGGGTGTTACATAGTCTAATGCGATGCATCAAAGAATAGACATGGTTGTGTCCTGATGTAGGAGAATGAAGTGATCAGCTATGGCTCATGACAGTGGGGACAACATGATTAGAACTACTCTAACCCATGACATGGAGTTTTCATCAATGTTCATCACCATGAAGATGTGGCGACATTACTTGATGGGAAAATGCATTATAGTATTCTCTGATCATAGCAGTCTTAGGTATATATTCTATTAGAAGGGCCTATACCTGAGACTATGGTTATGGATATAATTTCTCCAAGACAATGAATTTGAGATAGTCAATATTCTTAGAAAGGGGGACGTGGTACATGATGCACTCAATGGGTGGTATGGTCTATAGTTTCTGAGTGAGGCGATATAGAAGCTTGCCATGATTCAGATATCATTCAGGGATAGAGATGGAGAAGCTTACCTCCAGTCTATGATAGTCACTCAGCACTCCTTTAGCGAGTTTGGGTGGCGTATCATGGAAACACTGACTATGAGGCTTGATGTGCTTAGATATCCACATGACATGAAACCAGAAGATTTTCTGATCGTGGGGATCACGTCATCCTATTAAGACTATGTACCATGGTATGAGTGATGTTACAAGAGGAGGATTTTAGAGATTTCATACGTCCCCTCTGGTGGTACATCTTTGTGTAACGAATATGTACAAGGACCTTTGGTGTCAGCCCTATGGTCCAGGCATGATGAAGGCTAGAGCAGATTTTGTTTCTCGATGCCTCACTTGTCAGGAAGTGAAGGCTGAACATCAGGTTCCAGTAGGCTTATCACAACCACTAGAGGTTCCAGAGTGGATGTGATATGTGATCTTCATTGGATTTTTGACATGGTATCCATGTATGTCCAGGGGACTTGATTTCAACTGGGTGATCGTTGACTGACCAACCAAGTCGGCCAACATCATACCTATCCAAGAGCATGGATCAGTAGAGGGCATGAGAAGCCTCTACGCACAAGAGATTTTGATACATCATGGGTTGTCATCATCAATTATATTTTACCATGATGCATGTTTTAAATCACGGTTGTGGTTGGGATTGCAAGAGGCGTCCAAGACTCAGCTTCTTTTAAGCACTGCCTTTCATCCTCATATGGATGGCCAGACAGATCGGACCATAAAGACATAGAAGGAAATTATTCGTGCAAGCGTCCTAGATTTTGTTCATAGATGGGAGAATCACATGCCCTTGGTGGAGTTTTCATACAACAACATTTATCACTCCACCATCGGTATGGCACCATTCGAGGTCTTAAACGGCCGAATTTGCAGATTACATATATGCTAGATAGACCTAGGGGAGTTAGCACTTATGGGTCCAGAGTTTTTAAGAGCTACCATAGAGAAATTTCAGGTCATGCATGAGTGGATGAAGACTCCACAGAGAAGTTATAAGTCTTATGATAATAGGAGACAAATACCTTTGGAGATCTAGGAGTGGGACCATGTATTCTTGTGAGTCTCCCCTCGTTAGGGACTACAGAGATTTGGCTAAGGCAGTAAGTTATCACCGAGGTTTATTAGAAATTTAATGATACATAGAATGATAGGTGAGGTGGCATACTGCTTGTCACATCCA
This sequence comes from Viscum album, assembly GCA_963277665.1. Lineage (NCBI taxonomy): Eukaryota > Viridiplantae > Streptophyta > Magnoliopsida > Santalales > Viscaceae > Viscum > Viscum album. The sequence continues at coordinate 1,160,225,410 of OY728120.1, read as the reverse complement.
CCACAGTTGGAGAGGGTGAATGGCATATTCCATGTATCACAACTAAGGAGATATGTGCATGAACCATCTTACAATCATCGGCCATGATGAGCTAGACTTCGATGATGGGGAAAAATTTACAGAGGTTTCAATGGAGATTGAGGATCGACAGGATCAGGTCATTAGTGGGTGGTCGATACTTCTAGTACACATTCTCTAGAATAATGGGAACCTCCTGGAGAGCACATGAGAGTGGGATGCTTAGATTCGTGTTCAGTACCCCGTTTTGGTTTCTATTCAATGTTGCTGCTTTTGGGGATGAAAAATCCCTAAGGTGGGGAGAATGTGAAGACCATGATTTTCCATGTAATTTTTTAAAAATTATATTAAATTACTAAAATCATGTGAACATTTATGGTGTGTGATTTAGTGGCCTAGTGTGCCCATAATAAATTTTGGAACATTGTTTTAAGAATTTTTAGTAAACTTGAGAGTTGAATTTTATATCATTTGAACCGATTCTCAGATTGAAAATCAAAGGGCACCGTTGAATACACAGAGCCGAGAATCTCTTAAGGGAGATTTACATTGAATGTAGTATGTCTGGAGGGATGGTTATGTTTTGTTACTTTTAAAAAGAAAAGAAAAGAAATAATTTTCTTATTTTATTTTACTTCATATCTTCCAACAAATAAGCAGTGTGTGGGGCTAGTGGTGTGTCAATCCATTAAATTTCTCAACCATATATTCTATTTAATAGCAATATTGGAAAAATTATGATGCTTCCAAATTAATGAGCACCATTAATTCCCAACATCGTTACATACCCTCCCCCTGTCTTATATGTATGATGCTTGGTGGAAGGTACAGATATAGCTTCACCCAACAACAAAGTGCTGAGGTAGTGTTGTGACACCAAACCCTTGGAGGACGGAGCCAGTTCTGGAATGCGGTGACTAGCGAAACCGGATCCCAGAACCATATATCAACAATCACGCGACGTCAATGGAAGCCTGTTTCAGGAACTAATAACACCAACCCACCTTCAACCATGGGCGTTTCTCCAACAATTCTAGGTAGTGGATTTAATTTCATTTTTTGAATTCAATTGTTTTTTATCAAACATATTTATCCTCCCTCTTGTTATGAGCTAACGAAGAGGGTGTGGGCTAAATGAACCATGCCTATTCCCTCTACTACATTGCTACACCCTGGCGCTCTCCTTTGAAGACTACCATCATAGTGACACCGACTTACTATGGAGAAGGAAGAACATCGACAAGCACCATAAAAAAAGGTTGTGACACAAAGCTGTGGAGGTCATCAGAATGGCTAACACTTGCCAGCCCCAGGGAAGGTGTAGCACACTGTCATGTGCCACCGGTGAGCAAGAGGCCGCTTCTCATTAGTTTCAGAAAACAGAGGAGGTGGCCAGATCGTCAGCCGACCATGGAAAGGGAGGAGGTACCACCACCTTGCCACTAGTGAGTAGGGAGTATACAAGAGAAGTGTGCCGCTAGTGAACAAAAGTCATGGCCGAAGCCACCGCAGAGATAGAACCCGCACCGCCAACATGTTCCTCAGTGACTGGGCAGTGCTCGCATGGCACCACCCTTTTCTCAAAACTAAATGGACCCAAGCCATTCAGGATTCGGGGGGGGGGGGGAACGTTTTCAGCCCATGCTAGTGTGGGCCGCACTCCACCATGACAGGGCCACTACCCTAGTGGGATACTGCCTTTTATGGGCCGCCCCCTTGTGGGGCAGGCTATCCCTTCATGGGTTTCCATTTACGGGTCGGCCCACCCTTTGTGGGATGCCCCTTATAGGATGAGCCGGACCTCAGACAAATGGGCCGAGTTTGCCATGGTCCAGCCCATACCGGGTCGGGCCAGGTCAGTCCGATTGGGTTAGACAAGACCCATGCCCTACTAGGCCCAAAAACTTTTAAAGGGCCATAACATGGGAACCAGATGCCTGTTTGATGAACCATCTATGGTGATGGCCCCCATGGACTGAGGAAATACTTCATGGAATACTCGAAATGAGTTTTAGATAAAATTGGTGTAAGTCCGGGTTGGATCAAACCCATATCCAACTCGGCCCCTGAAACTAAAATGATTATAAATCACAAACTAGACATCTGATTGATGCGCCTTTTTTCGCATTGTAACCCTTACGACTTGGAGGTCCTTTGGGTTACCCATTATTGAAGCTTCATGCTAGTAGAAATATGACTGATGGATTGAGGAGTAGTTCTTCCAGAATCATGAATGCTATGAGTTGGAATCCACTAGCTAGTAGTGAGGCAGAGGTTGGAGACTGACCATACAGATGTTTGTACCAAGAGATCTTGTGTTGGACAGCATTGAGTGACCCAGTGTGGGTCAGAACCTAGTGGTACTACGTGGAACAACACCTCAGGATCTGACAATGAAAAAAATTAGTGTGTCTCATTGTGGTTCAGTGATATACCGATCTGGTGTGTTTCAGATCTTGTGTGAGTAATTGCGAGTTTTAGTTACCTATCGATCCACGGAGGATTAGATCATGTGTGAGTCATTTTTGGGGTTAGTTAGATTTTGGTCTTATGTGGGTCCAACACTGTTTGGTCAGTAGTAGTTCCTCATGAAAGAGAAATTTGATCTAGCTTCGCGAATAATCATCTCTACTTTTATACATCACTGAAAACCTAGTTTGAGCCGAGACACTAATTTAACTATGTCTATTACTTGGGTATTGAGAATGAGATCATTATTTTTTGTTTTTACCTTTGTGGAATTATAAGATAACTTCAGGGGTATTGGGGTCCCTACAGAGTATTTTTATAATCACCACTGCATGGGCTTTTCCTGCACCTTGTGGTGTCTTTTGCAAATGATGAGCAGCTAGGCTGAGGATTGTGGGAGCCAAAACTATGTTGTAAGTGGAGGAGACGAGCAGACATGGATTGTCGAGGAGGTGATCTATACCCACCCTTCCGGTAGGAATATCATTGGACGATACAAGAGTTACTATATCTTTTCAGTTGTACTTGTACATTTCATTTGGGATGTTAGTCTGTCCTCTTTATGTTCTGCACTCTTTTTACTACAACAATTTACTTCACAATTTCTTATCATTTCAGTCTACTATGTGTGTTTAAAAATGTTTAAAGGAAATGCCTTCTCGTTTTATGGACACACTATTTCGGTGCTAGTCGACATCCCCTAGCCTATTGAAGGTGGGCTTGTGTTAGTCATTACACGATCCCGAGGGATGGATTGTGGAACATTGGCACCTAAGGATTTTTCATGACTTTTATAGTACCATTATAATACCCATTCACCATGACAAAGACACTGAGCAACAACAAATTTGATACATTTATAGTATGGTAGTGAAGATTGACCTCAACTCCACCAATGATGACTAGGTTAATCCTTATAATCCCACTAATGACATCTGTATTGTTGTGGAATATGAGAAGAAACCCATTTTTTGACATTTTCATTACATTTGGTCATTTATTAGAGTCCTTCCAAAGGACAATTTCTTGTCAGATGTGTTTGATGAAAGGCCATAATGTTTCTCCTTCCGAGAGGAAGGAAGGTAAGGATATTACATTTTCAGTGATGACTAATAAAAAAATAAAACTATCATATTCCATTGGAGGAAAATAAAAGGATGTTGAACGTGTTACAATAATTGAGGGAAAAGAGTTTCCCCTATAATTAGGATGATATGGATAAGGGGAAAGAAAATGAGTTGGCTGATTTGAATGTATTGTGTACACACTAATTCTTCTCTTTTTTTGATTTGTTTCTGAATAATGTGGATGCAACGGTGGTCGAAGTTCTTTCTACTGTGTATCATCCTAATGAACTTGAAGATTTTATTGGAGGTGATTGTCATCATTAAAATCTATAGAGGTATGTTTTGGAGTTTGGAAAAATATATAGATGAAAAATAGGTTATAGCACCCAAAGGAAAGATACCAATAGAAGATGATCATGGTTTCCAATCGGTTCCCACTCGCAATTCTAAGTCTATAACTCCTTCTGTTGAGTTATTGTAGTAATTTTCTTCTTATGAATCATTATCGGTGGACCTTCCATATAAGTGCATGCCTATGTTTGAAGCAATGTCTGTCCTTTGGGATGATTTATTGGGAAATATATTAATAGAATGTCTTGTTGAGTAATAGGATACTGGTGTTCAAATAGTTTCCACTAATTTGGCAGACAATCTTGATGTTGAGAATGATGTTTCTGATGGAACATGGAATCAGAAAACATAGATATGGGGTTGAAATCCAAATCTTCATGGTTAAGGCCATGGTCATGATGATTAGGCTACTGCACGAGTTAAGAGTAAATATTCATTAGAGAAAAAATGATTAGAGAGAATTATACTATGCATTTAAGTCAAAGGATCTAACAGTTGGAGTGGGAATCTGGGGAGGATGGTGATGGTACTAATCACGATTGATCATGTTTCCGACTTATAGTTTTTCTTAATTGATGATAGCTTGCCATATGTGACACCAACCATCCCTGTTTTAAATCATTGTTACAATTTTTAATAAATATATTAGGAGGTGGTTCATCTTACTCCAAAACCATTTCAGAATAATAATAAAATAACATAATTATAAATTATAAAAAATATAATAATTAATAATTAATAGTTAATTTATAAATAATTGAAAAATAAAGAATAAATTTATAATAAAACAATAAATTGAAACAAATTATAAATAAATTTTAAATTAATAAAAAATTATTTACTTATAAAAATGTAAATAATATATAAATAATAATATAATATAATAAAAAACAACTGAGATAATAATGAAAAATAAATAAACAATAGATAAATATTAAATATTTCATATTTAATAAAAAAATATTTATCTAATGATGATATAAATAAATTACAAATAAATACTAAATACTAAATAATAAATTATAATTAATATTTAATAGGTAGTAAATAGTAAATATTAAGTACTAAATATTAAATCTTGAATTTTAAATCTTAAATAAAAAATAAAAAATAAAAAATAACCAACAATAACTAATAAGTAATAAATAAAAAATAAAAAATAATTAAAATTAAATAATAAATAGATGTTAAATAGTTACTTAATAAAGAAAATAAATCAATAAATAAAGAATAAATATTAAATAAATATTTAAATAATAAATAATAAATATATATATAAAAATTAATAATTGGATAAATAATAAATAATACAAAATATATAATACATAATAATTGAATAAATAATGAATATTAAATATGAAATATTAATTGATAAATGATAAATGACAAATAAAATATAAAAACGAAATATTAATAATTAATAATAAATAAATGAAAAATAACAAATAACAAATAACAAATAACAAATAATAAATAAATAACAAATAACAAATAAATATTAAATTGTTATTTAAAATAAATTAATAATAAAAATAAGTAAATTAACAAGAAACCAATATAAAATTAATATTAAAATAATAATTAATAAATAATAAAATAATAAATAACAAATTATAAATAATAAAAAGATATAAATTAATCTAAATATATATACATGTAACAAAATTTATATAGATATATATAAAAAACATTCATGATAAATAAATATATATAAACACACTCATGTATATTATGATATATTAATGTATATATATAAGGAATTAAATATAAATTTATCTGTATATATTTACTTATATATGATATAAATATATAAACACCTAAATATGTCTAAAAATTGAAAAAAATATTTATTTATTCATATAAATATATGTATATATATAATTATTAGTTACCAAAAGAGTAGAAATCACAATAATTGAAACACCATCAAATCAATATGAATGTGAATCAATTGAATAAAATCATAAATGACATAAAAAGTATATGAATACACTATTAAACGAATATGAATTATCATCATATGTGTATGATATAAATATGCATAAATTAAACAAATAAATTTTACATTAATATTCATTTACATATATAATAAAATAAATATTCATATATATATATTTGGTTATCCGTACACACACATGTATATATAAACATTATTTATATCTGTATATATATATATATTCAAATAGTTTTAATGTAAATTAATTTTTCTATGATATTTAATGATAAATATATATTAATATAAAAATACATACATATATATATATATATATATATTCTTTATACAAATGAAAATTTACATATATATATGTATTTATTTACACATATTAGAATATACGCTTGAGTATACATTTTTTTAATGATCCAGACAATTTTTATAAACAAACATTTCATGTATTGGTATATATATACATAATAACTAATTTTTATAAGGTAAATATTGTCAATATTATTTAATTTTAAATGAAATTAATAATAAATAATTGTTTGGAATTTTTTTATATAATTGAAAATAAATGTCTATGAAAAAATAAATTTATTAAAGTGATTTATAATTTTTAAATATAAAAAAATGAATTAATTATTTATAAAAAACATATATTGTAAACACCGATAAAATTTGAAAACTATATTACCAATATGGATGCAATCCCTAAGAACAAATTTAGTCTCCACAAAAAAAACAGGAAAAAACCCCCTTTAACAAGTGTGAAAATCCATCGAATGGTAAAAAATTTGTGTCCCCCAACTATGAACAAGATTATGCAGGATTCTAGTAATTTTAAATCTCAAAAATTGTGACACAGGATTTCATTTATCACTAGGTGCCTAGATCTCATCAGAAACATTGACTTGATATGTTCTAGAGCCCAAACTGACACATAGATCAATGGTTAGCACCATTTGATGTTGATTCCCATTTCCAACTATTCATAAAACTCTATTATATTTTATTCATTTCAATTATTATGAAATTTAGGTCTAATTTGTTTTTAAAATATTACATACGATTCGATTTTACTAGTTCTGGAGGTAAATCGGACTCTCAGATCGAAATTTTTGGAAATTTAATGTTGAAGTCTAATTTTTAACATATTAAACATTTGTTTTAATATTAAAAAATTTATTGACTAATGATTATAAATATTTAATAATTGACACATTATTATTAATGAAATTATATATAATAAACTATATATTATATAAAATAATAAATAATAAATAATTGTAGTTACCCCACCATATTCACCCTAGAGCAGTTGTATACAACTAAATATTTTGGTATGATTACAACGAATCATACCCTGAATTACCGATCAGATTAGTAGTCATGGTATCCCAGATACATAAATGAGTATTATATAAATGTATACTAGGATTACTACATAATTGTTTCCCTCTTTATTAATATGTTGATATGAGGATAACTCTAATCCATCTAGTAAATCCATGAATATCTTTTATGGTATGTTTCCCAGATTCCTCAGGAATAAAAAATAATAAGGGTGTACTGAAATACTCTATAAGGGAAAAATTAATCCAATGAAATAATGAATCAATTATAATACCTAGTATCTAAGGATAGATTACCAAAAATATGTCCCATTTATATAAATAGACCGGTATATATCAATATAAAATGTTAGGAAACAAAAACAAATACCATTTATTAAATGAAATGAAAATGAAATGAATCCATAGATATGTCAATGCATTTTCACATGGATGAATAATACCTAAATCAGGAAAATTAAATGCATCAATATATATGTTGACACAAACTCGCATGGTTGAATAATAACATAATATAAATGAGGGAACTGATTAATTATTGGTTTCCATGTTTCTTAGGAACATTACAATAGTACCATCACGACCTTTCACAATATGGTTTTGAAAGTACTGGGAAAAAACTCATCTATCGTGGCTATCCAAATGACTCATCCCATGACACCACCGATGCATCGATGACCTATCCATAACTTAGCCCTGACCATGTTATAGCATTCCTAAAAATTCATCAAATTTAAAATAATCGATATTTCAGTGTTGCATATCTAATATCTGTATGGATTAGAAGATAAAAATTAATCAAAATACATTCAACGTGTACACTGTATGTAAAATTGTTTTTGGTTTAGGCATTAATAAAATCCATGATAAATGGAATGGATAATTTAGGGGATTTTCAATGAACAATTATCATAAAGATTTATTATTTCATAGGGGATAATAAATATATTAAGGAATTGAATTTGAATAATATACTTTTCCAGCTAAATGATAAACCAACAAGTGCATGATTAAGTACAGTATCAATACAACAAATCCTAGGGGGAGTAAAAATAGAGGGTTTTTCTTATTGAAGAAATAAATTAATTGATTTTAAAAATATTCGTTGTGAAAATTTACCTTCATTTTGTTAAACCATTTTAAAATATTTATCATAAAAATTTATACTTTTAAACATTAAAAGGATACTTCATAGAAACTATGGTCGATGAATACTTTCATGTTGTATGTGGTATGAAGAATATTCTATTTTACGGTAAAAGGTTAGAAAATGCCTTTTTGGGAAAATGGAATGAAGATTCCTTTAAAACATTGGTAAAATAAAAAAGCGTAAAAATTTAATTTTAAAATCATTTTAGGAAAATTATTAAAAATATGTTAATAAAAAAGTGTTATTATTAGAAAACATGTTCTCCTAGTAAAGAGAGAAATAAATTTGGGTTTTCTGGAAAACATATTTTAAAACATTTTTAGTAAAAAATAATTTATGATTATTAATTATAAATTAAAATGATTATAAATAACAATAAAATAAAGAAATTTATTTTTTAACAATGGTTATATAATTTTTTTAATCTAGATACCATTGAAATATAAATAATGTTTTTTTGAGGAAAATAATCATTAAAAATCATAATGTGTCCCATAACACAATAAAATAATTTCCAACATAATCATCATGAAGTAATAACATAAAATAAATGTTTAAAATATCTTGAGAGTAATTAGATTCATGATATATCATATGAATGGTAGTATATACACCCACTGAAAGGAACTAAGTCAATAAAAACAATTAATCCCCAATTGAATTTAAATTGATACAAAAGTCCATTTCCATGTGATTCCTTTTAGGTGAAATCCTTATAATGATTTTATAATAATAATTTGTCAATTTTCTTTATAATTCATAACCATTTTCATATTTATAATTTATTTTATTTCTCTTATTATATTGTTGTGTACAACTAATCACGGAATTAAATTAACATCATTTTTATTGACAAAATTCATTTAATGTGTCAACACAGCTAATGTTGGTCAACTACAGCCATATGATTCATTATATAAATTCTCCAGAATAATATCCATGAAATAATGATCATTTTTATAAATTAAATATACAATTAAAATTAATAATTTACTATGATTATGAAAATTTAATTAAAGTATCAATCATGGGGACAGTAAGCCATACGTCCACCTAATTAACATTTCCATTTTTTTATTTTCACTATGAAAATAAGTTATGTAACACTATAATATTACATAAATATAATTATATAACAAATACCATATTATTTAATCATACATACTAATATAAATAATTATGTTATGTAAAGGTAATCACATCATGTTGAGGAGGCAGTAGTACACACATCCACAAATGATGTTATCTATTTTAAATACTGTGAAATGGTAATAAACGAGATGATATACATATATATATATATAATGAGAAATAAAATTATGTCATGAATATTATATATATATATATATATATATATATTTGTCTCATTTATTTAATTAAAACAATCCATTATACGTTCTATGTTTTGGGTGAATGAATCACAACGCTTTGAAGAAGCAGTAGTCCACACATTCTCAAATGATGTTGTCGTATTAATGTCAATTGATATATATTAAATATAGGTTTAATAAAATGATTATAGAAGTATTAATAAAAAATTTATTTCAAAGGTAATACATATAAATAGAGTTTCTATATTAATGGAAATAATGAGAGGTGATTTGGAATAATTGAACAATCACTGTTTCAGGGGGCAGTATTTTGTCGTTGACAAAATCATTATGTTTATTACCCATTATATTCTTGTGTGTGAAAGTGATTTTCTAGAAATCAGCATAAAAATATTCTATAATATTGAGGATATTTTTTTCTTAGACAATAACATAATAATGAGATTTTATGGGTTGGAAAATGGAAATGAAACTAGAGACATTAAGAAAATGCATTACGTTTTAAAAGGGTAAATTATTTTTGTTTAATTAAAAATAATACATGGATGATATTATGATAAAAAAATAACTATAAGATGATGGTTGGAATTATTAGAGACTATTTGAGTATATATTATTTGAACATAATAGGTTGGTATTTTTTTAGGAATGGTTATATGGGGTGACCTTTTATATGGAAGGAAACATTATCACATGGTATTTATGAAAAGAAGTTACATGTGTACAAGTTAATACCTATGAAATGTCATTAAAACCACAATAACACATCCATAAATGGTTCATGGACGAAATATTTCCATCCAATGAGTTTTGGACAAGTGTATAATTCAATTGGACCCTCTAATATAGGGTTTTAGTCCAATTGTATGATTAATTGCACCTTAATCAATGTAATTAATTTTAATGATATTCACTGATCGTTTTTGTAAAAAGTTAATTTGATAATATTAGACCAAATATATTATAATAATTTAAATTTTATATGTAATTTTTCAAAATTTTAATCACAGATGTAGAAAAATTAGGATTAATCTTAATCTCACTAATTGATGTATTATGTCATTTTTGTAGCAAAATGGTCAAAAAGTTTTTAGGTTATTATATTAAAATAAAAATTGAAATTAAATATAATGATGTAGATTATATTGTTAGATTTATTAGTTAAACATGTTACTTTAAAAATATATAATATAATTTTACATATATAATTATTCTAAAAAAGGTAGTTCTTAACTAAAACACATAGTTTTCACTAATCACTATAAAATATTATTTCCTGAAAAATCATAAAAATTATTCCTAAGATAAATTTGACATTATTAATTCATAAATAATGTTTATTTTATCAAATTATATTTATAATATTTTAATAATTTGTATTTAAAATGGATTCTCTATTGAAAGGTAGTAAAATAACATTTACAAAAATATCGGTTTTCAGAAAAGCAATGGGTTTTTTCTTATCTAATGTTTATCAAATAAAATGGATGAATGGAAAAATATATTTAACTGAATATAAAATATCTATATTATATTTAAATAATTAAATACTTATAATTTCATTTATTTATTAAGGTAAAACAGCTTTGTGAGCACAAAAATTGTTTTAAATAAAAATATTCTTTAATTATTCAATTGTTTATTATATCCATTTATTGTTTATTTGTAACAAAAAAATTAGTTTTCTAAAAAATATATTTTCCTATGTTTATTTATACTTTTCATAATGACTAGTTTATAACTTACAGTATTTTAATAATATATCATTCTTTAGTGAAACACTGTCTTGCGTGTAATGCACAATTTTGAGGATGGTCAATCATGGGTTTAATGAAATTTTTCGGGAAAGGAAACTCTTACATATAACACATTTTAACTAGGTGAATCATGCATGTGATCTATTGTAAATAGTAAAATAATTATAATGTCGTTGGATTTTATATAACCTTATGTTATTACTATTTCGTATCATACACACAATTTAATAAAATATTCTAACATTAGTTTTTCTAGGTGAAACATTGTCCCTACCTTCTTTAAATGGAATCCTCACAATTTAAACTCAATCGTGGTAATTGAATGTTTGATATTTCTTATATTGAAATACCTTGTCTTGAGAAGAGTTCATAAAACAACCTCTAGGAAAGAGAGAATGAAAACTGTAATGGTCACACAGGATACCCTATAACAAGGTGTATGTATAGAAGATCAATATTGGAATGGAGAGATACATTTTTTGAGTAACAATGTAAATATTATTAAGTAGTGAATGTTGTCATCACTCAAAAACATCTTAATTATTAATTGAATGTTGATATGGTCAAATTCATAAATCATAGATGATTTATAAGCCCATCGGTTCATTATTAATTTAGGTATTATGAAAACATTTTATTTATAAGTCATTTTACTAATGGTGGGTAATACATTTACTTACCGAGAATATAAAAATATTGTCATACATGATAGGTTTCAATCTCGTATGAAAAATCCTAAAGTTTGGATATGCTTTGACCACATGATAATTTATCCCTTTACACCCAACATTAATGACCAATAACAAATTTATTTATTCTTGATGTATTAAATACCATTTCAAGGATATCAAAGCCTATAAAATAGTTAACTTCCATACTATTTGCCTTTAACAATCTCCCAAAATAAATATGGTAAATAAATTAATTTCTAATCATCTATTGTTTTACTACTAGTTCATGACTAATATTTATTCATTAAATTTTATAAATAAAACAATGAATATTATCAAGGAAATATTTTGGTCAGTGGTTGGTGTGAAACTCTTATTTTCCGTTGATCATGGGTTCATGTCCCCCAGTCATAACTAATTTGAATGTATGTGACATAGAATGAAAGTATTCCATTTCTAAAATCGAACTAATATAATTTCAAAAAAAATATGATGGACATCCATGAAATTAAGTAAATCTCAAAATATAATTTTAATAATATTTTTCAACAAAACCATAATACATAAATACCTAATCCATTTAATTTCCACATAGCTCTTTCCACGGAATATGGATTTAATATAATATCATTATTTAGATTTCTAAATCATGAAACCATATTTTAAATCTAAAAATCGTTACATTTTTCCAATATTCTTATTTTTTAAAATAAATAAAAATTATTCATAATATTTAGTTAAGAATAATTTGATTATCCTATGAATATACCCAATGAGTATCAAACCATGTGCAGAGTGAGAAATGTTATTGTGTACCAGGTTAACCAGAGTGAAGCCTAGAAAACCTTATCAGAGTTGTTACTCCAAGGTACATCTATGACAGAACAATGTCCACAAGTAGTATCCAGATAGGGATGTATTTCTTGGAATAATCACATAATCAATAATTTACCAAAAATTCTAGTGTTTTCATCTATAAATAATCTCATATTAGACATTAGGGTTATGTTATCTAATATATGTTTTCCTAAATCTTGTTCCCAAGGTATCTACTAAACATTATATGATACGAAATATTGTGAAACATCCCCACATAACCCATAACCTGTGTCTATAACTATATAAAATGGCATGATTACCACAGATCAAGACCCAAAGGACTAATCAGTTTAGTAGTATGGTTATTCTAGATAAATATATGAGTTTTTTATAAATGAATTAATTTATTACAACCTATTTTTATACTCTTTCTAAATATGTTACTCTATAGATAAATCTACTCAATCTAGTAAATATGTGCATATCATTATTATTATTATTATTCCATTCTATGGGGGGGGTAACATAAAAAAGTTGAGATCAAACGCACGGTATGTGAAAAATATAGAATATGAAATAATGAATCAATGATTATTGTCAATATGGTTAGGTAAATAACTAGAAATACATTCCATTCAAAAAACTACATTAGGAAATTTAAAAATATCATGTTAGGATACTGAAACACATTCGATTTAATCAATGAATTGAAAAACAAATCTATCCATTGATAAGTCAACACATTATCTCATGGATGATTAATAATTGAATCCTAAAAATGCAACAAATCCACAGATATGTTGAAGAAAAATTTCATGGATGAAAAATATTTGACTGTAAGAGATCTAAATTTTTAATTGTTGGACGCCGTGTTTCATAGGTACAAGGATCCTTTACCATCAATACATTTCAAAAGATAGTTTACAAAATAAACAAGAAAACCCATCTCAGGCAGCTAGCCAAATGACACATCCCATGAGACTACTGATGCATCAAGGGGATATTTATAACATGGCCCCAACTATTTTTTACTAGTTCTAAAAAATATTCATCTATCAAATAATGTATATAATATTATTCATAATCTATTATTCTTATTAATTTGATGTCACATATTAATCAAACAACATTAACTGTTAACACCATAGGTAATATGTTATACGGTTTAGGAAATAATTATATCCATGATAATTAAAAGGGGTAATTTAGAGGAAATTTATTGTTCAATGATCATAACAGATTGAATATTTCAAGGGGAATAATAAATAATAGAAATAACTGAATTTTAATACAATCCTAGAAAAAATAAATCAGAAACCAATCAGAGCAAGATTAAGGATAGTATTAATACAACAAATCCCAAGTTGAGTAAAAATAGAGGGTTGTTTTCATTGATTAAATAATGGAATAGGTTATAAAAATATTCCTAAGGAAAATATCCTTTTCTTATAACAATTTTATTGAAAAATATTTCATTAAAAACTATCATTTTAGAAACGAATATCAATTTTCAGATAAATAACGACAGATGAATCCGTACACGTCGTACGTGGTAAAAAGAATATTCCATTTTTATGAAAAAATTATAAGATTCCTTGTTATGATTGAGACAAGAAGACTACATTAAACCACTAGTAAATTATAAAATGGTAATAATATGTTTACCATATACTTTTATATAGATTTTTAAATTCATTTTAATAAATTAGAGTTAGTAGAATAGGTCTAAAGACATAAATAATGTCAGGTTTTCATAAAAAACATTTTATAAAACATTTTGAGCACCAAGGAATTGAAGATTGGTAATAATACATTAAATGGTCAAGATTAAATATATAATACTTAAATGGTATATTAAACAATTTTTATATAATTTCCTTTAATTTAAATACCATTGAATGATAATTAAAGATATAGTTACGGAAAATAATCTTTAAACATCCCAAAGTGTCTCATACCACATTGAAATATTTTTAAACATAATAATATTAAAGGAATTAGATTATATGAATATTTTTAAAATAACAAGATTATGGAGATTTAAGGAATATCGTCTAATGGGAATTACACAAACCATGTAAAATAAACTAGGTGTGTGACAATAATTAAGCCTCAATTTGGTGTAAAACATCTCAAACAATTATGATTACATAAAGAGTTTTTGATGAAATTTCGTTTATGTGTCAAAAAATATATTTTTGGTAAAAAATTTTCATTTTGTTCAATACATATAATCTATAGATTAATAACCATGACTCAATTATCATATTTATACATCAATCGTTCTTTTAAAATCAGTCATTAAATATGGTAGGTCTTACCAACACATGTGTAACAATTCCTTTATTCAATGGTTGTTTTGGAATAAAGGTAAGTAACGCCATATAATTCAGGAATGATCATTTTATAATAAATACAATGATAATTAATATTACATACATGTTTACAAATTATTTTGATGTGAAATAAATCACATCATGTCGAGGATGTGGTAGTTTATACGTCTATGAATGAAGTTATCTCTTTTAGAGATTGTGAATGTGTAATAATTAAGATGAAATATAAATATATATTATATTTAATTAAATATAATTATGTAATTAATATCATATAAATGTTTTGTATGAGTGAAATGTAAAATTAAATCCATCTTTGGTGTGTTCCTTATTTGCAGTGAATGAATCACAACACTTTGAGGGGTGGTAGTCCTCAGTCACTAAAACAATGTTATTGTAGTAACATAAAATTGGAATTGTTAATGGTAGGAGTAATAAGAGGATTAAATAATTATAAAAAAATAAATATCATATATAATATATATTAATATGGTTTCTATCATAATTTCCACCATTAGATGTGGTAGGGAAAAATTGCACAATCATTTTTTGTAAGGTAGTTGTTCGCCATACACAGATACATTACGCTAGTTACCCATTATATGGTGGTGACTGTAAGTGTTGGTATAAATCATAGAATAAATAATATCGTAGTATATTATGTATCTTTTTTTACACATAAATATAATAAGATGAATTTTGGGGTTGGATAATGGAAATGTAACAATTGGTATTGAGAAAAGACATTACCCATTAATCGGGTAACGTCATTATGATTAAGCAATGGAATACATGGAAGGTATTGTTCCTAAAGGAAGGATTGTAGGTATAGTATTGGGTTGTTGGAAGAAAATTTGGGAAGTGATTTTATGAACATAATAGGTTGGATAACTGTGTGGAATGGGTAGAGGTTGTTGCCTTTTATAGAGAAGAAAATGACTCACTGCGTAATCCTGAAAAGAAGTTAGGGGTGAAAAGGATATTACCAAATAATAGTCACAAAAAACAACCCAAACACATTTTAGGAAGTTTAATTGATGAAATATTATTCAAAAAATTATTGTTTGACAAGTTGATAGGTCATTTTTTCTCTTAATCCTATGGGTTTAGTCTATTTTAATCCTAATTAGACTTTTATCACTATAAGTAATTTTAATTACATTCACTAATTATTTATGTAAAAATTAAATTTGATAATATTAGATGAAAAATATTGTCCTTATTAAAATGTTGAATTTTTATTTTCATGATTCCATCAAAGAGGTGAAAAAATTAGTATAATTTCTAATCTCACAGACAGACAGATTAACTGGTTTAGTAGAAAAATTTTAAAAAGTTTGTTATGATTTTATTTCTAATTTAGAAGATAAAATTTTTCTAATAAACTAAATATTAGTAATATATTAATAATTTATCTAAATCGGCATTAAAACAAATTTTGAGTATAATTTTTCATTAATTATTATTTAAACAAAAAGGTTGTTTTTAACTAGAACACACTATTTTTCACTATTAATTGAAAAATGATGTTTGTCAAAAAAATACGAATAATTAATAATAAAATAATTTGAAATTATGAATTAAAAAATAAATTTCATTTTATGAAATTCAATTAAAAATAGTGTGAAAATTAATATTTAAATTGTGATTTCCATTAAAATGTTGTAAAAATGAATTTATTAAAATATAGGGTTTTGGACAAAACATTGGAATTGTTCTTATCTTACGCTTATAATATATAATAGATGAATATAAAAAACACTTGATTTAAAATATAACATTTATATTATATTAAAATAATTATCAAATTTTAATTAAATATATTTATTATGGTATAATAGATTTGTGAGCATACAAATAATTTTCTATACAAATATGTTTTTGATATTAAATTATTTCATATATCAAATTCTAAATTATTTTTTAACAAAAAATTTATTTTTATATAATATATATTTTCAAATGGTATATAATATTATTCATAATGTATATTTTATATCCTATTATATTTTAATAATATATCATTTTTATGAATCTTGGTCTTGCGTACAATGAAGGATTTAGAGTAAGGCCACTGTTGCATATAATGCATGCTATCAAGAAAGGTTACTCATGTTTGAAACAAATGCTAACTATGTTCTTCAATAATGTTGTCTATTTTAAATAGTAAATATATCATAAGGAATCTGGATATTATAGTACCTTATGTAGTTGTTGTCGTGTGTCGTAAATGCAATCAAATAAATGGTTCTTAAATTAGTTTTTCAAGGCATCAAAAAATTAAATAATAATAGATATTTTCTTTCCATCACATTTTTGGAATTTTCAAACAGAACACTGCTATTTCACTGTGATTTTATTGAAAAACAAAACCTGATATAAATAAATGTAATTTATTTGTGATTTTTTTTAAAAATATATACAACTAATTAGCCTTAGTTTTTAAAACTGATTATAAATTGGATCCTTAATGTAATTTACCAATAGTTTTGAAAACCAACGTTAATGATCCCTTAATAAATCACTGTCTCCATATAGTGGAATTTTATACACATGAGGATGTTCTGGTACATTACCCATGAATATAAGTTATTTTTTTAATCGCCAATAATTACAGTTATAGATTTCGGAGGCCAACTTCATGGTACATGTCTTCACATACATTCGAGTGATAGTGGAATGATAAAATTTTTAAGTAGTTATACCTTGAGATCCACCTGAGAGTTTTGAAATAAAAAAATATTCATATATAATTAATATATATTAAATTTTCTCAAGAAATATTTCAGTGTACCATACCTAGAGTCAATGGTTTTTGTCACGAACCAGGCCGGGTCGCCGTCTGACCCGGCACCAGACACGATACGTAAAATGGCATGAAGGGCGTTCACAAACCCCACGGGCTGGTAACTAGTTCCAGGCACAATATTGATGTATTTGGGAACGATTTTCCCCAAAAAAAATACATAAAAATTACTAACAGTATAAATAAACTGTAATTGGAAACAAACAACTAAACATGACCTTAAAATATAAATAAACTTTAAGGTCTAAAACTCGAAATAATAACTAAAAAAGGATAACAACATAAACTATAACTCCGACTCAAACCTCCTAGAAAAATAGAGGACACATCAAAACCACTCTGCATGAAAAGACCAAATACAACCTATATAAGGAGACCGACAACAATACAAACCACTATCACTGAGCATGATGTCACAACCTGGAATACACAAGAAACAATGTCTACATTCACCGAAATGTGTATGTAGGGTGTGATCCAAAAGTCTAGTAGGACATCACCCAATAGAATGGTACCATGTATAAACATTAAATGAAATTTAAATTTGCAGGCTAAATAATGAAAGGACACCAAAGCTTAAACAACCTAAAATAAACAGTTTCTACAAAGAAAACCCGTTTAAGGAAAATGACATAAATAAAAATAAAACACCCTTGAAGTTAAGAAAACCAAAAACTTCAAGAGATCCCAAAAGTTACACTTTATGCCGACGGTGAGTGTATTTTAATCCAGGAGAACTAATAGAGGGAGAGTCCCAATAGGTACCAGCAAAAGAAATGAGACCCAAAAACCTCGCGTCTTTGTTAAAAGTATAGGAATCACATCAAAATATGGTCTGATGCATGAGCCACTATTAGGGAAAGACATACATAACCTAGTGGTCTCCAATCAGCATACATTGTTTATTTAGTGTTGTAATCGTCAAACCAGCTAAGTGAAACATGGACAGATCCACTTATGAATCAATAGCACGCTAGATCTAGTCCGCCAACCTAGTACCCAGGCTTCCCCTTTTGTGCTCAAAATGTTATAATTTCACATTTCATGTCAAAATCAGACAAATAAAACAAAAAGGGTGCAACATTAACCAAACTCCATACTTTCAAACACAGAAAACCATTTAGCAAAGTATGCACACCAAAGAATTTATCCAACTAAATTAAAACAATTTTTGCATTACCAAAAATTCTTTAGTAAAACATATTAAAGTCATTGTCAACAATTATTTAAAAATAAGAATAACATGAATAAAATAAAAGAAACAACTCATCCCTCCACCTTGAACAAACATACCTGACGCCAAATGAAGAACACAACCTGCAACACTCACACCAATTAATAACCCAATAGCACGGTTAAAAGGCCATTTCCCCGATTAAACAAAACACTAAAAAATTTATTACACACTTCCAGAAGATCATACATGACATTAAACACTTAAGAACCCCTCAAACCCTATTTTTGGACAAAACACACATGAACACCACACTAGAACAAAAACCACACACTTTTCTCATTTTTAGAAAACAGAAACACACATTATAAAACACTAGTAGACAACCCAACAAATGTTTTCACTTCAACAGCCTACCCAAACAACACAACACCATAAATTATGATTAGAAATATGAAACTCCATATCGATACACAATTAACACCACTTGCATGAAAGAACAGATAAATTCATGTAATATTAAACACTAACAATTTACTAAATATGTTCTATAAACCAATGAACACCACCAATCATATTAACATACTACCAAAAAATCTATCAGATGAAAGAATTCAAGAAAAAAATCCGCAAACAAATGTATTAATCAAAGAACGCTATAAATTAATCAAGCAAGAAAATAATTTATTAAATATTTTTTAAACGTGGAACCACCTACATCAACATCTAACCCTGAGAATTGATTTGAAACCTTCAAATTCTAGCATGAAACATCAATCCCGCGCTGCTTACACTGCAAGTAACCTCCTGCGAACTCAATGTCATGAATTCGAATTCAAAACATCATGTTGGAACCACAAAATCGGACTTCATATCCACTGGAAAAACCAAAACAACAAAACTCAAAGAAAGAAAGAAAGAAATAATAATAAATGCAAAATAATAATAATCAAATTAAGGGGAGGCTTAAGTGGAGGGGCGACCGCCAGACGGAACCCGGATGTAGGAGGGGGTCCGGTAGGGTTTCAGGCTGGATGTAGGAGGGAAAGGGGGTGCGGCGCGACGGGGTACCCGTTGGAGGAGGTTGTGACAGGCCGAGGGGGAGTCGGGGAGGTCTCGGCTGGGTGATGGCTGGTCTGACGGGGTACTAGAGAGAGGGGCTTCGATGCGTCTGGGTAAAGTAGGGGATAGGGCTGTGACGGACCAAGGGGGATAGGTGAACAAGGAGGTGCATGGGTTCACGGGAAGGAGAAAAATGAAAAAAATGAAGAAGGGGCTACGATATTTAGGGGATCAGTGGACAACATCGGTGAGATGGGTGCGGCGCGGTCCAGAATAGGTGGGAGGTTTCGACGAGAAAGGGGAAAAACAACAGGGGAGGGGTATGATGTTACTCTTATAGGAGCAAGAGGTGCGGCGTGACTCGGAGCAGGAGCAAGAGGTGTGGCGCGTCTGAGCTGGCCATAAGGGAGCTGTTTTGACGGAGGCAAGCCATAGGAGTTAGGCGCGACATGATGAAGATGGAGAGGAAGTGGGGTTACAGGGGGAGGTCTAAGTCGCAGCGCAAAAGGAAAAGGGGGAGGAAAACCCTACCCAAAACAAGGTTAAAAAAGAATAATAAAAAGAATAATAAATATACAAATAAAATAAAACTAAAACTAAAAAATGTAAACAAACCAACTAAAATAAAGATAATAGTAATAATAATAATAATAATTAGAATAAACTTAACATGATATGAATAAACATAATAAGATTAACACAATTTAATAAAAAGAAAGTCAATAAAATTAACTTAATAATAATATACCTTATATTTAGAAACACAGTGATAATATTGATGATAATAATAATAATGATAATCATAATAATAATAATAATAATTACTATTTTCATTATCATTAAAATAATTATTTAATCTTCGTTTCATTTTCAGTATTTTTAAAGAGTTGTGAAACTGCGTGCGACCCATAATTTTTTTAACAGAAAGATGATGATAATAATAATAAATATAATAAAATTATCATCTTTAACAACTTTTAATTTAAATCTTTTTTTAACAATTTAACATAATTAATTTAATAATTAAATAATTAATCATGCACAGTGCATGTAGTGCGGTTAATCGGGCGATGTTCCACGGTGACCTAAGGGAGGTTGCACGGCTTCGACTACGATGTGCTAAATGCACTCAAAACCATTAAAAGTTTTTTCTAAATAAAAACCTCAAATTTTATGTTGGGCTTAAACCTGCACTACCTGACACAGACAAAAATAAATAAAAACTTATTTAAAGTTTAAGATTGTGACAATTCTCCCCACTATAAATATTTTTGTCCCCAGAAAGCCACCACTAAGGCAGAGACCCAAAGTAAGAAATGACACCCCCTTGGGGTTCAGAAGGTATCCCCCTGAAAAGTAAGTGAATCGAGGCAAAAAAACCATGTTCAGATATAGAGACTCAAAGGAAAACCCCATGGAACCTGTAAAACAATTTTCGCTAAGTGTCAGGCGCCACAGAGCACTAGAACACCTCCATTTGATTTCTTAAGGAAGTGAACTCTCGCATCCATGGAAACCAACATCAAAAACTGAAACACCTCAAGTATTATTGAACGCAAAACACATCATTTTACTGGTATGAAGAAACAAGTCCAACCCACATCCAAAGAATACTCTAATAACCTACCACTAAACCATCTCTAGGAACAAAATTGAACGGTACAACACAAGAATTCCTGATGGGGCTCCCCATCATTAAAAAATTCCCGATGCCCGAGACGACTATAAAATCGACACGAGGTTTCCCAGGAGGACTCCCCACCATTATGAGAAATGCCAACACCAACTCATTCTATATACATTTGTGCGAGACCCATCGTGGGTCTCCCCACCATTAGGACTGACAGAGGGTTCAAAACATTGAAAATTCTCCAACGGTGACCAAACACGCAACCACAAGGGGCGGGGAGGGAGGGACCCAACTCCCGGAGTGTTAAAACCACAACCCAAATCAAAACAGCATCTTCACATCAATAGATGAGAACTATTCAAATTTGAGACTGCTCAACCCAACAGACCCCAACAAGACCACTAAAAACGATACATCCGGTGGGATGAAACCCTCAGGACTTTAAGGTCATCAGATGATCATGCCTCCACATGGTCATGAAAACCTTATGCAACCAGAAGGTTTGTTCGGAGTGGAAAAACCATAGGAATAATTTAAACTGCCTCTACCTTCCACATTGATGGATGAAATAAAGTTGGGCTCTCATACACTCCTGGGGTTCTAGACCACGCGCCAGCTTCACTCCGAGGCCTATGGCTAGAGCCCTGATGTTTGAAGAATCTCATTCCTCGTAGTCAGGTATTGAAGACTCCTGAACGAAGCTTCTCCTTTTGGTGTCACACACAACCACATTGCAACTGAGACAACACCAGAAAACACAAGACATTACGACATCCAACTGATCACACGCGGAATATTTACCAACACAAGAGATGAAATGGTGCATGTGCATCACCCTTTGTCACACTGAATGAGAACATGACACTACAAATCATCACCTGAATAGGACCACTGTTGTTGAGGGGGAAATTATATGGTGAGGGACTTCAAACTAAGTCTTAAACATCATGTAATTCCTACAATTGACCGTAGCATCACCATGTGACTATTCCTTCTACACTAGTGGCCAATTGTAGACCCTTTCTTAAATGAAACAAACCAAAGAACAGAGGTCATTTAGAACAATAAACTGCAGCAAAAAAATTAGGGTTCTTCCACATTTTCCCCACTAGAGTCTCTATTACCGCTTCCAAACAACCGTTAACTATCAAAGGGACCTCATGATGCAATACATCACCAAACATGACCCTTTTAGCCAATGAAAGTACTACAATGCCCTTAAAGACACTGGTCAACAATAATAATTCTGAACCGCCTTCACCATTCCCCGCTGGAATTCCTTTCACCACTTCCAGGGGGAACCTTCAGACGCAACAATGTCAAACATCTTACATGATAACTAAGACAACCCAAGGAGACAAAATTCCCCTTCAACTCCTCTTGCGTCTGGCATCCCTCCGCGAGAGGATCCGCTTAACCGAAAAGTTAAAGGGACAATCTGATCACTATCGCTCAAAAGGGAGAGTCCTTATTGAATTCAACTGGTGGGTTAGACAATGGTGAATTACCTGTTTCCACACAAGAATTGCATGTTAATGCTTAATGGAGGGTGTGTACTAGTCAAGAAGAAAAACCATATACCCAATAAAACTGGTCCAATGGAAAGAACATACACCAAGGGAACACTAAACGTGTAGGGGGAACCATTGCAAGGGCTTCCCGAAGCACTTTTCGAAAGAAACCATTAACTACACGTTTGCACACCAAATCACGAAAAATAATTCAAACTCGAGACACAAATCATTCGGAAAGGATACTCTACTCACAACTCCTCACATTCAACATACCAAAAACAGAAGGAAACACCAAGCAATCACCGTTTACTAAAACACCAAATTCTAATTTAACAGAACTTTATGAAAATAAGAAAAGATCGTGGGTTGCACAAACACCAATGGTGTCCCGTGGGCCTCACCCAAGCATGTTACCATGACACACCAGCACCCATCCCATATCCATCATGTCACTCATCTTCTCATGCCATTAACCCTTTCTGTCTCCATATACACTCATGCATGTGATTTCACACGAGAACACCAAGGGTCAAAACCAATCCTTTACATTTTTCTCAAAACTAAAACATCTAACCCACACCTTTAAAGCCTCATTACTCATTTTCCCTTTAAAGTGATTTATTTCAAAACATTTTCCAAAACAGTTTCCATGACCAAATCATTTTAACTTAAAAACTAAATGTCCACTACTCCAAAACAAAGAATCGAAGAACTCTGCAAGAGAAAACAAGTGTCAGTAGGTGACAGGAACATATGGTTGGTGGCCATATTCCAATCACTCCACTGCCACATAGGGTATTATAGGACAGCAACCCCGGCTCTACATGGCTTGCCAGACCCTGCAAGATTACTGGTACCACTGACCCAACTCCTTTTTCATTTCCCCTAAATGAAATTAACCACAACGACCAAAGGATTTGAAAAACCTCAGGTTTCTTGGGTAACTAGAGTCTCACCACAAGGTGTGCTGGCCAGGAACCTAACTCGTAGCCAAGATGTCGAGTCCTAAAAACCTTAACTCCATTCTATTGTGACTATATCCTAAAAGAAAACGACCCAAGAGAGAAAACCTTCCCCTTTGATACCATTTTGTCACGAACCAGATCGGGTCTCCATTCGACATGGCACCCGACCCGGTCCGTGACATGGCCCGAAAGGCGTTCCTGATCCCCATGGGTAAGAAACTAGTGTCGTGCACAATATTGAGGCAGTTGGGAATTATTTTTCCCAAAAAAAGACATATAAAAAACTAAAAGGATATATAAACTGAAATTGGAAACAAACAACTTAACATTCCCTTAAACCAAAAATTAACTTTATGGTCTACTAATCGAACTAAAAACTAAAAAAAGGACAACAGTGGAAACTATAACTCTGAATCAAACCTCCTGGAAAAAGAGAGGCCACAATAACACCACTCTGCAGGCGATGACCAACTGAAACCTGCATGAGGAGACCGACAACAATCCGGCCCACCATCACTGAGCACAATGTCACACCCTATAATACACAAGAAAAAATGACTACATACACCCAAAGGTGTATGTAGGCTGTGATCCAAAAGCCTCGTAGGACATCACCCAATAGAATGGTTCCACATATAATCATTAAATGACAAATACATTTGCAGGATAAATAAATGAAAGGACACCAGAGCATAAACAACCTAAAATAAACAATTTCTAAAAATAAAACACTTTTAAGGAAAACTACTTAAATAAAAATAAAACACCCTTGCAGTTAAGAAAACTAAAACCTTCAAGAGAACAAAAAAGTTACACTGCATGCCGATGATGAGTGTATAGTAATACAGGAGCACTAACATAGGGAGATGCCCTATAGGTACCAGTAATAGGAATGGGACCCTAGAACCTTGTGTCATGGTGAACATTATAGGAATCACAACAAAATATGTTCTCATACACGAGCCCCTTATAGGGAAACACATCCATAACCTACTGGTCTCCAATCATCATCCAGTGTTTAGTAAGTGTTGTAATCGTCAAACCAGCTGAGTGAAACTGGGATAGAGCAACTTCCAAATCACTAGTACGCTAGATCTAGTCTGCCCACCTAGTACCCAGACTTCCCCTTTTGTGCTCAAGATGTTCTAATTTCACATTTCATGTCAAAATCAGAAAAAAAACAAATAGGGTGTAACATAATCCAAACGCCTCAATTTCACACACATAGAAAACCATTTAGCAAAGTATGCATGCCAAAAGAATTTATCCAACTCAATTAAAACAATTTTGGAATTACCATGAAATCATTATTAAAACATATTATATTATTTGTCAACAATTATTTAAAAAGGAACATCACATGAATATCACAAAAGAAACAAGTCAGCCTTCCACCCTGACCAAACATACATGACGCCACTTGAAGAACACAACCTGAACCACTCGCACCAATTAATAACCCAATAGCACGGTTAAAAGACCATTTTCATGATTAAACAAAACACCAAAAATTTTATTACACACTTACAGAAGTTCAAACATGACTTTAAACACTAAATACTCACTCAAACCCTCTTTTTTGACAAAACGTACATGAACACCACACTAGAACAAATACCGCACACTTTGCGCATTTTCACAAAACAAACACACACATTATAAAACACTAGTAGACAACTCAACAAATGTTTTCACCGTAACAACCTACTCAACCAACACAACGCCATAACTTATGATTAGACATATGAAACGCCACATCGAAACAAAAATTACACAACTTTCATGAAAGAACAGAAAAATTCACGTAATATTAAACACTAACAATTAAATAAATATGTGCTTTCAACCAATGAATGCCCCACTCAAATTAACATACTACCAAAACATATATCACATTAAATAATTCAAGAAAACAAAATCTGCAACCAAAAGAATTAATCAATTAATGCTATAAATTAATTAAGAAAAAAAATATTTTATTAAATAATGTTTAAACTCGAAACTACCTACCTCAACTTTGAACTCTGATAATTGATGTGAAACCATCAAATTATAGCGTGAAAAATCAATCACATGCTGTTTGCTCTGCATGGAACCTCGTGCGAACTCAATGTCACGAATTCAAATTAAAAACATCAAGTTAGAACCAAAAAATTGGACCTTATATCCACTGGAAAAACTAAAACAACAAAACTAAAAGAAATATTGAAAGAAATAATAAAAAATGAAAAATAATAATAATCAAATTAATGGGAGGATTAACTGGAGGGGCGGCCGCTGGAGGGAACCCTGATGTAGGAGGGGGTCCGGTGGGGTTTCAGGCTAGATGCAGGAGGGAAAGGGGGTGCAGCGTGACAGAGTACCAGTAGGAGGAGGCTACGATGGGATGAGGGGGAGTCGAGGAGGTCTTGGTCAGGTGATGGCTGGTCTGACGGGGTACATGGGTGGGGGGTGTGATGCAGCAGGGTAAAAGAGGGGATAGGGCTACGACGAGACAAGGGGGAGTGGTGAACCAGGGGGTGCAGGGGTTCGTGGGAAGGAGAAAAAAATGAGGAAGGGTCTATGGGATCCAGGGGGCCAGTGGACAATGCTGACGATATGGGTGTGGCATGATCCATAAGTGGGGGGGGGGGGGGGTTTGACGGGAAACAGAAAAAACAACAGGGTAGGGGTGCATCAAGACTCCAAGCAGGAGCAAGAGGTGTGTCATGTCTTCGAGCATGAGCAAGAGGTGCGGCTTGTCCAAGATGGACAAAAGGGAGCTGTTTCGACAACGGAAAGCCTTGGGAGGGAGGCGTGGAATGATGAAGATAGAGAGGATGTGGGGTTACATGGGGAGGTCTAGGTTGCGGTGCAAAAGGAAAAGAGGGAGGAAAACCCAACCCAAAACAAGGTAAAATAAAGAATAATAAAAAAAGAATAAATAAACAAATAAGATAAAGCTAAAACTAAAAAGTTAAAATAACCAATAATAATAAAGATAATAGTTATAATAATAATAATAACTAGATTAAACATAACATGATATTAATAAATATAATAATCTTAAAAAATTTAAATAAAAATAGAGTCAATAAATTAAATTAATAATAATATTCCTTATATTAATAAACACAAGGAACATAATTATGATAATAATAATAATGACAATTGAAATAATAATAATAATAATTACTATTTTCATTATCATTAAAATAATTATTTAAACATCGTTTGATTATCATTATTTTTAAAGTGTCATGAAACTACGCGGTTACTCCGCGTGGCCCATAAAATTTTTAACAGAAAGATGATGATAATAATAATAAACATAAAAAAATTAACATCATTAACACCTTTTAATTTAAATCTTTGATTAACCATTTAACTTAATTAATTTGATAATTAATTAATTAATCGTGCATCGGGCAGGTAGTGCAGTTAATCGGGTGAGGTTGCACGGCGACTGGAGTGAGGTTGCACTTCTTCGACCATGATGCGCTGGACGCACTCAAGACCATTACAATATTTTTTTAGATAAAAACCTCAAATTTTAAGTCAGGATTAACCCCGCACTACCCGAAACAGAGAAAAATAATGAAAAACTTATTTATAGATGACGGGTGTGATAGTTATTACCCATATAACTCATAGATATGTTAGCGAGGAAAAACTATATGATACCAATTATGATATCACTCATGGGATAGTATTCTATGGGCAGGTTGTGGATCGATATAATGAAGGTGGGAGAACATCATCCTTGTTAATTTTTGGAAGATTATAACAAACATTATTTTTGAGGATATTCTTTGAATGATTCATTATTTCCCTTAGTTATACATCCATATTTTTTAAGGATACACCTGGATACTTTATCATTAGTATGGTAAGACAATGTTGTTACAGAATGTTGTTTATCCTATCTATCATTTCGTCAAATATCAAAAGGTGAAGAAAAATTTGTCATATAGAATGTTTGAATGAGACAGTATACATATAGATTTTATGGTTGAGAATAAATTATTGGTGAGAGGTCCTGACGCTATCCATGTTTCATTATATTAACTCACTAGGATGACCAACATCATCACCGTGCATGATATGATATTAGTAAAAATTTAGGGTTCTTGTGAGTGTGGTAGAATGGTTAGTGTCATTTTATAACCTAAGTGATAAATTTTAACTATGATTCTCACTAAACATGATGATTATTGATAGGATGTAGGGATTATTTGGACACATATGTGGTTGGAAACAATCTCTTCAATCTATAGGTAGATATCCATATAATGAAAACCAATTTTTACATAGAAGAAAATTTTCAAGTTAGTTATTTTTCATATTTAATATGGTCATCCACACATTATAGAGTGTTCATATCACTATAGTTAATATTATAAAATTAATGTAGAACTATTAAATGTAATTTATGAGAGATCTTTTATTCTACCATTTTACTCTTAGGAGCTAGAGGAGATAGAACCTGTGAGCCCAGAGATTGTGTGATTGATGGTTGTAAAGGATCAATTTATCTAGGGGTGTATGGGTACAACCAAATGACATCAAGAGTCATATATAGACTCCCTATATATTCTATTTTTATTTGATGGTACTATTATGTGTTTTATGAGATTTTACATATTCATGTATTATAGATATTTAGACATGTTGTCATGATATCTACAAGTCTTAGAGGCATTTTTCATATTATTGTGTAGGGTTAGTGATGTGGAGTTCCTAATATAACTGAAACTATATTATGAAAAGGTTCATGATGAGTTAAACATGTCACAATGGAGGAGATATGTGTATGACATGTTGTTCATTGTCATTCAGGGTGAGATATACATTTAGTGTGGAGTTACCATTTAATACTGTTTTGAATAATTTAAAAATATGTGATAGAAGACCATTCCTGGGAATGTTTTATCATTGGATTGTACATTTTTTGGAAGCCACAAAACCACCATGAGAGATCATTGTTTTGGGTGACCCAAATGATAGACTTATACACTCCTACCTTAAAAGGTGTTTAATTGTTAGAATGAAATTCCACAAAGGTGAGGTGAATTTAATTACTATTTTTTTTAATTTTAATACTTTGAATTATTTTAAGGAATATTTTTATCCATGAACTATGTATTCATGAGAATCCCGGGAGTGGAGTTACTCATTATTGTAATATTTTAAAATATTTAATTCAATAAAGTATGTGAATACATCCTTTTTTAACAAATTGTTTTCACATTGATCATAAACGGGGATGGAAAATCATATACGATGGTTTTCTCAAAATCCTAGGGTTTAAAATATGAGAAACACAATATTTTTTGTCATTATAAATTTTGTTGAGAAATGAAATTGGAGGGTTCATTATGTGGAATAATTAATTTATTTAACATTAAAAAATGTAATACTCATCCTTATAAATATAATTATGGTTAATATCTAGGGTTTGGCACATTTCCCTAAGATATTTTAGGTGATGGGTATGTGGGATTCAAAGGAATTGAATGTATAGAAAAGTGTATTGACATCAAATGAATCTTGATGATTTTTTAAATGGATAACAGTTATAATGGATTATTCGAAATCATTACTATAAAACATTTTCTTCACCAAAGATATATTAGATCACGAGGCATGGATTTTTTATATTCATTAAATCAATATTTAAGGAAATTAATCATATTAATTTAGGAGAATCCCTTTATATTTATCAATACCTCAACAGTCTGGGTTTCTAATGTTTATGCTCTGATAAATTATAGATAAGTATTTATATTCTATAGATCATTTTTATCTTGTCAATTCATTTCCAATTCAATTATTATAACATATAGTTATCTTATCTTTACCCAATATTTTATTCTATGCATAGATGATATTTCACCTGCCTTGGAGGTGTCCAGTGGCAATGAGGGATGATGGTGGTGGACTGGGATTTAGATAAATCAACAAAATCTAGGGTTATGGGGATTACATGGCTAATAGGTTCAAAGGGGAAGGACATTGCAATTCAGATAGGGTTTTATTGGCGGTAGTATTTGGATGGGTATATCATGCTGCATGATAGGAAGTATCATGAAATGTCAACGTGATGGTGTCTCCAAGGTGTGAGGACTACTGCTCTATGTTAGAGCATGCATAAAATGAATTAATAAGGTAATAAAAGGTAATAGGTTGGCTAGTTATGGAGAGGTGTCTATATGAGATGGCGGTCAAACAAGAATGGGGATGGTGTTCATGAATAATGGTGTCGTGTGATGGGAAATATTTGGGACATAGTTTTCAAGTGAGTTATTGGGGGGGGGATAAGATAAAATAACATAATAGTGCAAAATCCTAATAATAATAATAATAATAATGTAATGAAGAATTAATTGTTAGGGAGGCATGTGAACACTCTTGTATCAATACACTTATTCATGTTTTATGGTAATACAACAGGTACATATGAATGTGACCCCCAACACTCATATATTAATATATCATAAATTAATCACAATTCTATTATTATTAATTAGCCATGATAAGGTGGCATATTATTCACTTGGCTTCTAACTGATGTTCTTTGAATTGCATCATGACCATAACATTGTGAAAAATTATTCAAGACCAATATTTTGTGATTAATTTTTATTCTTGATTCAATATCATTGCCTTTGCAGGTTGTGACTTTTGTATTTTGTGCAAAATAATTTGGTTATTTTACTGGGGTTTAGTTTGGGCAAGGTGGAGATTATGTATTGAGTTCTTCTCCTTGTAGATCGCAAAAATATTATCCATTTGGCCATTCATGTCTATTTTCCATGATATTTATATATATGTATGTATGTTTTATTACTTAGAATTAATGATGAGCTTCATGTGTCTTCATTGATCTCATACATGTTTTAGATATCCACATCTCAGTAGTCCATTCATAGGGATTTTATGAATAAGACATGATGGTGGAATTCATGTTAGTATTTTATACATGAACAGAGGTAATTATAGTGGGAAAAATCTCTTAGAAACACATATATTATAAGAGAAATTAGTTAGGATCAATTGACTGGGACCACTATTTTAAAAATTGTCTCATACAAGGACATGGGTCACCATACCCTTAACATAAGTAGTGTTGAAATTAAAATATACTCCACTAGGAATGGATCCTCTATTTTGTAGTTTCATCACATCTCTTCAAGATCTAATCGGTAGTTGGTCCTCTATTCGAGTTAGTTCTCCCTCAACTGTGTAGAAAAGTGGTGATGTGGAAGCTCTCTACACCGTTTATGGTTGGAATGCACGTCATGTTTTAATGGAGTTAGTGCTCCGTCAGATATTGAGAATAGTGGTGAGATTTGGTCTCTCCAATTGATTATTATACAGATTAAATTATTTTTAACATATCATTAAAATATTTTAATCATTTTCAAATATCAAATTATGATAAAAGGATCGTAATTTCTAGTGTCTTGCAAGACTAGGTACATAAAACTGAAAACATGTGAATAAAGAAATAATTTCATTACATATGATCCATTATGATCTCCTAACATCCTTTGACCCCTTACATATACAGAGTATAACCATTGTAGAATATGAAATATGGGATGACCTAAAAATCCCAATATGTGAATATACATTAAAATAATTCATATCACATTGGTATGATGACATACCATAATGATTAAAAATAGAATATAACATGATTAATCATAAGGAATTATAAAATATAATATATGGGATAATATACTAATTGATTCATTATATTTTTTAAGAAACATAGATCATGAAATTCTCATGAGTTAGGGCCTATTACATAGAGAGGATCGTGAGTCCATGCTCATTACACATAAAAGAGAACGATTTAAGGCAGACCACCATGACTATTTCACATAATATCTTGTGAGTCTAAACATTACCCAATGAATTATATGGATATCTAGGATCACCCATTATAAAATATTAATAAATATTTTAAAAATAATAATAATCATACATATGTAGTCAAACATATACAAAATGGTTTCCTAAAATAAGAATTGGGTATCATAATTTGGGAAAAAGGAATAACATAAGGGATTATAATAATGGTGTCCATGAAGGAGTGTATTTCCATAATTAATGGATATTAATAATGTAAAATTGGAATATATTGCGATTATTGTTGTAAAACTGATGTGATAAAATGTAAAAATAGTATTTAAGAAACATTAGAATTAAAACATTTTAGTGTGGTTTAAGCAAAATATTAAAGGGAATATGAACGAATAAAGTGAATAATATTTTATATTAAAAAAAATAAATCCAATAAAATTTTTAGAATAATTTTTTATATTTAATAAAAATAATTTATAATTAAAACAAAATATATATAGAACCCGACATTGAGTAAAAATTTCAAAACTACCATTATATCGTGTTTTCTTATCAGGATGTCTTGAGAAGAGACCCATTTAGAAACATGTATATCCACAAAAAATATGGATGAATAGATATATATATCATTATGTAGAACATATACACATTAAATAGAATATTTAAATATAAATAAAATATAATTCCAATTGTGTAAAATGATATAACGATTAACCTGAATGAGCGGAAGAGGTTCAGGAAGAATTGATTACCTTTTGTCCAAAATGATTACGTACATGATCTTAATGTCCGGAATAATATAATTAATTACATTAATTGATAAATTAATAAACATTAAAACATGTTTTTTTATTTAGTATAAATTTATTATGTTTGTTCATGCCTCTTTTTATGGGTTATGATATTTAATTTCATCATTTCGGATGTTTAGTTTCCTTGGTTTTCAATATCGATTTACCTATATATGTGTGTGGAAAATCATGTAGAATGATGATATTCTCTAGTACAGAATATATATGTTACTAATGAGAAAATATAATACTAAAATACCATTTTTCATAATTGAGAATGATTCATTAGATTAATCAATAATGAATATCATTTAGATAAATTTAGCATTTTTTGATCAAAATGAACTCATTTTGTTTTATAAATTAATGAAATGAGTAAAAAATGATTCCCGAAAACAACATAAGATATAATACATATATTATAATCTTTTTAAACTATAAAAATTTTCTCATTACAAACCTTGAATATGAAATTGATATATGAAAGAATATCCTCAATGAGGGTAGTAAATCGATACTTCACAGAAGATTTTTTCATTAAAAAAATAAATGAGATAGAAGAAGAGATTTTATGAATAATTAATACATTACATGAAAAAATAAATTTATATATAGGATAAATGATTTTTTATGATACATAGATATGGGTAATTGAGGAGAAGTTAAGAAAAGAATGGAAATTTAAAAGAAATTGAATGAAAATATAAGAGTGTGTTAACTACTGATTCCATCATTGTGGGAACTTCCTTAGAGGGATTGGTTTTGGTATTTTGTTAACAAAAAAATCGACTAGTTTTGGGGGAGGTTCGGAAGTATTATTGGTTAGAATATGGATAAGGATTATGGCTCCAGAGGTATGAGGGGAAACAGTGTTCAGGGGTAGTATTTATAGTAGAGGAGGCTGTGTTTCCTCACTATATAATTTATTATATTATTATTTTTCTCAATACAAGAAATAATATTGATTTTTGAGAAACAATATAGTCTTTATATAATTTAAATTGAATCCAAGTGTTCATACATTATATATGAATCAATTATATTTTATTAAACATATAATGTATATATAAATGTTAACTTACCATATTTTCGATTCAACAAAAATTCAAGTATTTTAATAAATTAAAATAAAAGAACTTTAACCAGTTTCTGATATCGAGAATTAAAAAATGAACTCTATTTTATGAAAAAATTATATAAATACTTGAAATATAGTTCTTCACTTAAATCATCTTTTACCTGGAAAATAAATTTTTTAAAATTTAAACAGTTTTTCTAGGACATTGAAAAAATAAAAGTGGTTTCATTAAATTATATCATAATATTAAGACATAAAAATATTTATTTATGAATAAATTTAAGGAAAATATTTTTTTTAAATTACAAAAAAATTCATAATATGGTTATTAAATAATTATGACATAAAAAAATTCCAACACTTTGTTAATAATGTTTAAAATATATTCATTAATTATAATATGATATAATAATATAATATTTTCACTTATATGATGGATACATTTTATTTATAGTTTCAGTGGTTAGGTTAATGTTAAAATATTTGGTTTATTATTTATAAGGGTCTTATTACAATTCCAATGGTCATGTTACTATTTCATCAGTATAGGTTCCTTAACATCTAGAAATGATTCTTTTTTAATTCAATCGTCCTTTACAAAGAATGTATTTTTTGTCTATGGCAGTTTATACCACATGACATAATTATATATAGGGAATTTCTATAGATAAAACATTATGTCATTACATTATTTTTCCCTAATTAATTTTTTCCCATAAAATATTGTTTTTCATAATAAGGATAAAATATGTTTTGGTACTATTACATCTTCACATCCTCCAGTTCCCATGTTGCCTGTACGTAAATACAGTTCCACCAGATTACATTTACTAGTTGATTATTCATGTTGAATTTAAAATTATATCTTTAATCTAATATATTCACATTATTCTCTTCATTATAATGATCATTTTTTAGGTGTACCACCTATGAAGTCAAAATGTGTGATAGATCTGCAATGTACATCCTTAAGAGGGATACATGGAACACACTGTGTACTTCAGACATAGTTTCTGGAAGTTCTAGTTGATTTTAAATAGAAATAAAATGATCATGGATCTCAATAGGGAAAATTTACCATGTATTCTTATTCCCTTTCTTCATGAATCTTATGATCCACTTCCATGGAGATATGAGGAGGAATGGAATGACTCCAATGGTAAACTCTAGTTCTCATCGACTATTTTATGCATAGCTTTTTTATTCATCTTGTGATGTCTTCATGTAATGATAAATGGTTTCATCCTTATACTCCATTTATTCATCCATCTCAGTTCCTAGAATCATACATTTACCAAATTCATCCGATCATGACGGTTCTGAACACCTTTTACCATATAGGGCTTCATATGGTTCCATTTTGATGCATTAGTGGAAACAATTTTTGTAGGAGAATTTGACTAGTGAATGAAGTTGGTCCCATAATCCTTTTAACTCCATATAACATGATCTCAAAATGTCTCCATTGTATGAATTGTCTACTCAGATTGGCCTTTAGTTTGTGGATTATAGGATATACTAAAGATAATCTCAGTGCTTAGAGCATTTTGGAGAATTTTCCAGATCATAGAGGTCAATCTTTGAACTCAATCATATACAATAGATAAATGTACTCCATGAATCCTTACAAATTAATTAACATATATTTGTGCCATTTTATCTAGTGAGAATTTACCTCATATTATAATAATGTGATCCAAATTAGTAAGACGATGCATAATAACATGAATGTTACAAGTGCAGTACAAGTGTGTTGGTGGGTGTACCCAACTTTAATTCTCGCGTTAATGACATCAATCAGATATACATCACTATAATAAAATGCCAGATCTTCGAAATAGAATTAATAATGAAAAAGAAAATATGGGATTACAAGAACAATAGATTGGATCATCATATGTTTGTTATAATTAGTTTAATTAATTGAACAATAATAACATTGATGTAATTCCTTCTTTGTTGATGTTTCTAGTCATGATCTGATATTCTATGTCATTTCGTCATAGAATCAATGTGTATGATTCCTCTAATAGTGATCCACATATGCTACCCAAATCTCTAGATGTCGCCGAAGATATCTTCATGTGCTAGCGTAGAAGAGCCTTTTCTTGCAATGTCTACCTTCGATCGCATTGATCTGATGGAGGAAGATCTATTTTTATTAGCTTGAGAGCATAATAGGCAGAAAAATGATTTACTCATGGAATGGGAGCTCTTTTTATATCTGTTGTGCACAGCCATAAAAGATTGATATGCTATTGAGAAATATATAATCGGTATTTTTAATTACATATAATAATATAATGAAATAATTACCCGAAATAATTTATTCATTTAATTTAATTCATAGTAATACCCGATGTTTAATAATAACTATTGACTATTATTATTACGTAAAATAAGCCCAGTTAATTTCATCTAATATTATTTAATTAAATAAATAATATAATTTTTCATAAATTGCCAGATAAAAATACACGTCGTGTATATTTAATATAAAATTCATGTACTATTTTTCCAATTTTATTTATTTACTCCACCACATTTAATAGAAATTGAATGGTTACCATATAATATAATCCCTTTGTCTCAATATCTCCAATAAAGTAGGTTGCATGCTAGTGCCATCAAGAAATTTTCTCGATTATTCTTTCTATGACATTCTAGAATTGAACTTTATCATTCCTCACCATGGACATAGATTTTTTTAGGATATATCAATTCCATCAAATGGTTTGATATATCTACTTTCATTATGGAACAGTAGGGACAAATCATTTGTCGAATTATCTATTAATCCATTATCACTCATGAAGCACCCAATGTATCCTACCTCACTGCAAATAGTGTGTTGTCATATTTTTCTTCAATACATCTAACTGTGTGAGTTATACTACCCATTAATAATAATATTAAAGTCTAAGGACCAATATACAAGTCCATGGATAGGATCATCTAATGACACTATGAAATCTAGATTTCCTAATAGCGGGTCTCGTTCTCATAATATGCTCTGCGATATTAACATGGGAGCACCCCATGATAAGGTGCCTCAATGTTTTTTGACTCCTCACCCCTAATGGCATGTATTATTTGTGTCCCTCAAATAACATCATCTAGACATAGAACATATCTTCAAGAACAGTGTAATGGCACTTCTAGGTTCACATCATAGCAGAGATCCGTTATGAACCTTTAATGCAATAGCTATCCTCAGGACATTATCACATGCATTTTCATGATGAAGAACAATCAAGATGTTTTAAGGTGTTTATTAATGAATAATGTAAAAAGTAGTTGGTTCTAGGCCACAAACTCTAATAGACGCCCACTTGTTCTAGATCCGACTGTGAAAAACGTTTTACCTGCTATTTTTCACATTATATTCATGCTTCTATAGAGATAAGCCTTTAGTAATGGGGTCTACCACGTTCTCTTTAGTGGACACTCTCCCCACTGCATCATCACCCCTTTCATTGATATCCCTCAGGAGGTGATAATTATGGAGTACATGTTTATGTGTTGATGTGACCTTGGTTATGTTGAAAGAGCCACTGTGGAGTATTATCACAATATAATGTGATATGATTTTTACTTCTAGGTACCATATAATGCTTCTTGAAAAAAGATTGAATCCTGACGTCTTCCTTGGCTACATCAGAAGACACTATATATTCAGACCCTTCTATAGAATCAGCGACAACTCGTTACTTTGAACTCCTCTAGTTCACAACTCCTCCATTGAGACAGAAATGATATACAGATTGTGACTTCATATCATTCAGATTGGTCTGAAAACCAGCATCATCAAACCCTCTAATAACAAGCTCCTCATCTCCTACATACACCAGAAACATATCCTTAGTTCTTCTTAGATACACACGGATTTTCTTTATAGTAGTCTAATGATATTATCCTAGATCTTCTTGATATCCTCCTAACATCCTCCGTGCCTTGGAAACAT
Source organism: Viscum album (assembly GCA_963277665.1). NCBI lineage: Eukaryota > Viridiplantae > Streptophyta > Magnoliopsida > Santalales > Viscaceae > Viscum > Viscum album. The sequence continues at coordinate 1,160,187,315 of OY728120.1, read as the reverse complement.
CATTCATGATACATTATATGGTATAAATGATGGATCCTATAGCTGGACCGTATTGGATCATACACATTCTATCTTTTTATTATTGTTTCTGATGATTTATTATATCAGAATGATGTAGGCCATGTGAAATTAGAACCAATCCCCATTGTGCTTGTTCCATACTAAACTTCTTTAGTATCTGCTCAATATATGTACCCTGACATTGTCTGAGAATCCTCTTGGATCTATCACGAATGATCTTGATCCATAGACTGTAGGTTTCCTCACCTAATTCATTTATGGATAAACAATTTTTAACCAAGTCCTTAACTGACAGTAACACTCGTACATAAATTCTAATAAGAAATATGTCATCAACATATACTACTAGGATAACGACCACATTCCCATTAAACCACTTATAAACACATGGCTCACATTTGTTTTTAATGAAACCAAATTCTTTTATGTCTTCATCAAATGGAATTTTAAATAACCGGGGTGCTTGTTTTAATCCTTAAATGGATTTTTGCAACTTTCATACCCGTATGACTTCACCTAGTGTCCCAAACCCTTCGAGTTGTGCCATATAGACATCTTTATGATGGTTCCTATTAAGGAATTATGTTTTCACATAAATTATCCAAATATCATAATCATGGTATGTTTCATTGGAAAGTATGATTTTTTTGGATTTAAACATGGAAATTGGCGAGACGGATTCATCATAGTCAATTTTATAATGTTGTATGAATCTTTTAGCCACTATCCTTGTTTTATAGGTGCTAACATGACCTTCCATGTCTAGTTTTCTCTTTAATACCCATTTTCATCCAACATGGTTTACATCAACTGGATCATCAACTAGAACAAAGTCATGGTTCTAATACATGAAATCCATATCAGAATTCATAGCTTCTAGCCATATTGTAGCTTCTGAGCATTCTACTACTTCATTGTAGGAGAGAAGTTCATCATTGTCCAATAATAATGATTCCCCATTCTCAATGTCTAGGAAACCAAATATATCTAGTTCTCTTAACTCTATTGAGCTCCAACATAGTACTAATGTTTGTGGAACAACTTCCATAGGGACCTGTGGAACTTATTCCTATACCAACTACTGTGCATCTTTAGCATCATCATTATTGAAGTCAATCTTGTTCCCACTATCCTTTTTGAGGATGTTCTCCCTCTCAAGAATGACGTATTTCTTGGTGATATTCACCTTCTTACATGAAGGGTTATATAGGTAAAATCATTTCGTTATGGTAGGATATCCTATAAAGAAACACTTCTTTCCATGGGGTGCCCGTTTTATTGGATGAGAAGGCCATAATAAATTCCTCACTTCCCCATACACGTGTGTGCAAAAAAATGAGTTTCTTTAAATTACATAACTGAGAAGAAATTACATTTTCCACCTTAGATGGTACTCAGTTTAATGTGTATGTGGCAGTCTATAATGCATATCCCCAAAAGAATAATGTATGATTTTCATGACTCATCATCGACCTCATCGTGTCCAAAATGGTATGTTTTCACACTTCAATAACATCATTCCACTGTTGTGTATAAAGAGGAGTGAGCTGAGATAGAATCCAAGACTCCTATAGATGATCGATGAATTCTTGGTTTAGATATTCTCCACCTCAATCGGATCAAAGATTTTTTATCTTCTTAACATGTTAATTTTATACTTCATTCTTGAATTCCATAAATTTCTGTAAGGATACTAAATTATACCTCATCATGTATACATAGTCATATTTACTCAAATCATCAGTAAAATTAATGATGAATGAATATCCACCTCTAGCTTCTACTGTAAATTGTCCACACACATCTGTGTGCACCAATCCTAGATGCTCTGTGGCCCTCTCACTCTGTTCACTGAAACATGGATTGGTCATTTTAACTTGTAGTCATTCATGACATCTATCATCTAGTTTTAGCTCAGTAGAGTCTAAATATCCATCTTGGTATAGTTTTGTCAAGATCATTTAATTTACATGACCGAGGTGGTGATGCCACAAATGGGTTATGTATGAGTCATGTGAGTTTTTTTCGTTATCGATTTCCAAGTCTTGGTTTTCTTAATTTAGTATATAAATAAAATTATTTAAATGTTCCATACCATAACATATGTTTTTCTCATAAAAAAATAAATCCCTATTTCCAAACATGAAAAAAATCCATTCCTATCCAAAAATGATACAGAAATTATGTTTTTGGTAACATTAGGAACATAATAACAGCTATGTAAAACCAAAATCATCCCAGTTTGAAATGAATGTTTTTAATCACCAATGGCCAACAAAGCGATCCTCAAACCATTGGCAGCTCGATGATCCACCACTCCTCTAGAAATGATTCTTATTCTACACTGTTCATGTATTTGAATACAGATGTGACCCCAAAAGCTATATCTAATACCCAATGTGTATAATTGGAAGGATTACACTTGATAACGAATTCAATTTTAGCATCCCCACACTACTGGGTGCAATTCCTCTTCCAATGGCCAGGCTTGCCACATGGAAAACATACCACCTCCCTTTCATTTCCCTACCTCTATATCATACCCTTCTTGGAGGGATGATGCTCGGGGGATTTAGACAATTTATAATTCCTTGGACCATTTTCCTTGTCCTTCGTTTTCTTATTCACCATATGGACTATGGGTTTGTCACACCCCATGTCCTTATCAACCTAGATAATTAATGTTAATGTTATGATTGACTCCACTCATTGTTTCCCATGTTATAGTTGACAATAAATCAAGAGAAGGTCTTCGAAAGTGAAGATAGCATCAGATCTGTAAACATCTCATCCGGGAACAAAATCCCTATGATGTACAAGAGTTAAATGTAGCCAATAAGCCTAAAAACATAAGGACCAGCTGGGGAAGGATCTCCATTTTTATTTGTAAACAAGGTTTTAGAGATATCATTTCTCTCATGTCTTTCCTTCTCTTGTTAGAGATCGTTAAGGTGAGACTTCATGTTATACGCGTCCCTTTTTTCATGTTGCATCAAGAGCTAATTAGAAATGGATGATAGCATGAATCATTGGAAATATGTGGAATCATCCAAATGATTCATATAGAAAGATAGTTACTCATCAATGGAATATTTCCCAGTCACTAGTGGAATATGCTCCTCCTGCACATAGAATTTCCTCTCGTGGCGAAGGATGACGTGTAAACGCCTCTGCCACTCTGGAAAATTAGTACCGGGGAGAAGTTTTTCCTTCTCGAGAATGGTTTGAATTGATAGGTTTGAATTCATTTTGCTATCCATTTCTACAAAATTAATATTAGCAAAGGTGTAGTACCTTATTATGATAAATGTGATACAAATAAATAAATTAATACTTATTATTCTCCCACCATTTTATCGAAATCCAATAACCCTCACCATTGACTTCAAATTATTTTTTCCATAATATTCTAGTGGAAAGGATCTATATTTCTCTTTTCATTACCCCAAATTGGGTTGTTCAAGCGACATGAGGGGTTTTTTGTGGGAATTCAAATGCCTACTGCATTAACCCGCATGTCCTTGATCTGCTTTGTGGACTCCCCAATCATAAAATCCTTTTATTTCGAATTTCCTCAACCATTTCTTCTTGGTCACATCATGTAATTATGTGGAAATCAATCCTTGATGCTAACCAAGTCATGTCAACCCAACAATTTTAAATTGAATTACCCAATAATGTAAATAACCCCAACTAGGGTTGGTCAAGCACTTTGAACTATTTCTCGATTCTATCCATTATTATGGAAGGCTATACCGACAGGATATTTTCTTTGAGGTATTTTGTCCATATATATAAATTCCCAATTTATTATCTTTGATTACATTATTTTTAATATTATGTGGGATATACTTATGTGATTAACCATGTCTAATATAATATTTTATTCATAATATGGAATTATTTTAGTTCCATCTAGCATTCTTGATTAATTCATTATTTTTGTAATCCGTACAAAATGACCAAAATAAATAAATCATGAAACTGATAGAATAAAAATAAATTGAATGATCAGGAGCTTGTTCTATTAGTTAGATTACATAGAAGTTGATAAACTAACCCCATACATAGGAGAGAAACACCATGAACCTTTTGGGTTTGTGTTTATAGCATTTCGCATATCCACCATTATATCTCCTTCGATTGGTTTCACCTTGGCTCCTTACTTGTGCCGCCTCCACAATGTTGGGAGCTTCATCCATTACATATGATTTTATATCACACGCAGGTGAGGGGTAAAATGGGGCATTACATAAAAGAAACCACGGGCACATAGACCCTACATATTAATGAGGGGAAGGCTCACAGGCTTACAAATTTAATTTAAATAAAAAAATTAAAATAACCCATTAACATACAATGGTCTTGCTGAAGATCATGATCATCCATGAATGCAATGATATTTATGAATAAATAAAACTAGAATTCAATTTTTTTAACAGTTCTTGTTTAAGATAAATCCCAATTAAATAAAATAATTATCTTTAATTAATAAATCCGTTAATCTTAAACCATTTTTTATAAATTTCCTTGAGTTTATTATCCATCATAATTTTATCCATATAAATTCATTTAATATTATCTTAGTACATAACTTATACCTTGGAGGAAACCCAGTTAATTCCCATTCATGACTTACAAAAAGTAGAAATGAATATTACAAATATGTTAATTAAAAAACATATATATGATTAACATATCATCTGTTGTGCCTATGGTTCACGCCTGCACTATGGTACATATCTCAAGGGTTTGTATAATATAATAATAAATTTTACTAAATCTGCATAATTTGGATGAGTACACAGTGTGTAGTCATGACTGCATGACATGTAATTTGGTTCACCATCCATTTGAATTACATACCCAGGGACATGGCGTGTAGATGTACATTGGAAATTATTTGGACTACACGATGTGTTTAGTCTGACACAGACCATGTACTATCCCTACTACAAGGATTCCTACCGGGAAAGCGGTGTACATGGTACACCGTCCAACGCAAACCCGAAGGGACTACACATCGTTTTCATTGAACCACATGGTGTGTAATCTGGAAAATGTGTGCCATATGTTCTTGGTCAACATGTGGTGTCATTAAAAACGTATAAATACTCCAACGCATGGCCTCATTTGGCGGACTGGTCTGATGCAATGAACCTATAATACACGGCGTCTATTCCCAAATACACATTGTGTATTCTGGAGTTCTATGGACATGTACATTTGGCACATATGGATGAGATTCTCTATGTTATTATAATCAAAATTAAATGAAAAATTAATTTCATTAAGGTGAATGAGATACAAGAGAGGAGGAACGGATCTCAAGATTCTGATATAAAAACTGATTAACATGACTTTAAAAACAAAATTATTAAATGCATAATTCACTAATGAAATAATACAAAGTTATAATAAATGATATGAGCCCTCTAATACCACTTGTATGTTTCGGGCATAGTTAAAGTGTGTTGGTGGGTGAACCCAACTTTAATTTTAGTGTTAACAATTATCAATCTGAGATCTATCACGATAATAAAATACTAGATCTTCATAATAGAATGAAGAAAGAAATAGAAACAAGTGGAGTACCAAAAACATAGATAGGATCATCACATATTGGTTATAGTAAATTTAATTAATTGATAAGAATTTTCTTGATGGAATTATATCTTTTTGTGGATTCTGGTCATGATATGATGTGATCCGTCATTGCATCATAGAATCCAAGTGTAGGATTCCTCAAGCGGTGATCCACACGTGCTACACATATCTCTGGACATCTCCAAAGGGATATAAAATTGGTAGTGTGGAAGAGCCTTCACATGTGATGTCTGCCTTCGAATGCCTTGATCCATTGGAGTAGGATCTATCTCTCGTAGCTTGAGAGAATTTTTGGATGAAAAATGATTCTCTCTTATCATGAGAGATTTTGCTAGATCAGTGGTGCACAAACAAAAATAATGGCTAGTCTAATGAGAAATATATAATTGGGATTTTTAATTACATAGTATAATAAAATGAATTAATTACATGAAATAATTCATTCATTATATTTAATTATTAGTAATACCCCATATCTAATAATAACAGTTGACAATTATTATTACCTAACATGTATCCAATGAATTACAATTAATATTAATTAATTAAATAAATAATATTAATTATAATAAATATTAATAATAAAATACACGGTGTGTATATTTAATATACATGGTTTGTACTTCTATTATTCCATTTTTTTAATTTCGACTACCAGGTTTATTAGACCTCAAATAATGGCTATTTATTTCTAAAATAAATATCACTGCATTACTCACTAAAAAATATATTATTTCACCCAAAATATATTCTATCGAATAACTTGTGTCTAAATAAATGTGATCTGGCATCCTTAAATAATTATTAACCCACAATCGGGAATAATCCTTATTCAACTTGTCAAATTAATATATAACTGAGATACTTGGACACACTTAGTGTGTGACCCTCTAAGGACCCATTCTTAGTGGCATTAGGCTGAGCCTGCCTAATCTCCAAGGTTAGCATCTAGAAACACACCAAGGTACCCATAGATAATGAATTAAACGTTTTTATGATGTGTCACCTCCTAAAAATTAATACAGTGTAATATAATCCATTTGACTTGATATCTCGAATCAAGCGGGATTCATGCTAGTTCCATCAACCCGTGTGCTAAATTATTCTTTCTTTAACCTCCTTATGTGTGAATATATATTTTAGACTCTTGTGATCATTATATATCTTACACTTCTCCTCATAGAGATAATTCCAGTATATTTTCAATGAAAAGATCAAAGTAGCCAACTCAAGATCGTTAGTAGGATTGTTTTTTCATGAATTTTTAGCTACGTTGAGGCATATGATAACAATTATAATTTTTCACCAATAAACATCGTAATAATTTCATTGACATATAGTTTTAAACCATAATGTGTTCTCCAATTTTTAGGAGTATGGAAAGCATATTTTTGAGATCCTTAATGATTTCCCCACATTCTTGTGTCTAGACAAACCTCACTCTCTTCCGGGTTAGCTAGGTTACTGGGTTTGAAAATCATGAGATGTTCATCAATATCATTGTTAATACATAGGTAGACCTAGAAAGATATGGATCTCTATTACCGATGTTTTATTGGGCCACAATTCAATTTAATTTAACTTGGAAGGGTATATAGATATTCATTTATTGGTGATAACATGCCCTAAAAATGATAATTCCACCATCTAGAATTGATATTTAATATACTTATCCAATAGTTTATAATTTTGATAAGTATATATTAGAGTATTACAATTATCTTAGTGTTCCTTTTTCTATTTGATTATATTAGACTATCATAGATAAATCTTAAAAAGTTTTTTGGAGGTAATATCTAAAGACAGTGTTCATTAAATACATGAATATTTCTAGAGAAATAGTTAGTCAAAATTGAATATCTTTGAACTCATATTTTCCACTCCTCGTTCGAATGGTAGTTTTGAGAATATTTTCCTTCTTCACCTTTAATTGGAGATTTCATGACTGATGTTCAAACTTATAAAAATAAATACACCCACGTAGCACATTGAATAAGTCATCTATCTGTGGTTGGGGACAATTATTCTTCATCATGATTTTATTAATCTCAAAAAAAATGATTCAGAGGCACATTGATATATCCTTCTTCATGATGAACTGGACTGGTTCACCCAATGGTGAATCACTCATTCATATAAGACTCTCTTCCAGATTCACCAGTATCTGGTTTTTTAGTTTTTATATCACAACAAGGGACATTCTATATGGGGTCTTTGATATCGGTAGAGATCCAAGAAACATTTAAATTGAAAACTCAACCTCTCTATTAGGCGGAAGTCCTAGAATTTCATCAGGTAGTACATCTGGGTAATCCATCACGATGGTAATATATTTTATCATGATAATCTCATTTGTATAAATAATTTGAGGAATAAAAACTTTATGAAAAAGAAATAATTTACACCCATATTATGATGATTCTGAAGGAGATTAATCTTCCTCCATACACTTATAAATAATTGGAGGCTGCTTCGGGATGTGAAGAGTGATATCACATTCCTGACAGTTGATGTTGGATTTATATATATATAGCCAATCCTTGTACAAAATAACATCAATATAAATTAATGGGAGTATGAAAAAAATATCTAGGGGTTTAATCCACTAATATTAATTATGGAAGAGTTATGTTCTTTGGATGTAATAATTTATGCATTATATGTTCTCACATATAACATAATATCAAATTTTGTAGGTTATGTTTGAAAAGTTATTAGAAAAAATAAATATATGAAGGAATGTGTATAATCAGATTCTAATAGTAATATATTTATTCATTAATGAATAACTAGTGTTCTAATCACAACATCATTGTTTGGATCCACATGAGCCGAAATGATAACATAATCCCTTCGTTGTTTCCTTGGAGGTTGTTGCGAATTGTCTCTAATAAAACCTCGGATTATTAAATTGGTTTACAACGATACTATGTTCCTTATAGTTGAAACACTGAACTACTGGATAATCATTGATATGAAACACCCTTTATTATTCCAAATTAATTTAATTCTTCATGTCCTATTGATAGTTCTTCACCAGATTCCCCATTCATAAACATTTGAAGCATTTACAGGTTCCCTATAGACAGTTCCCAGGATTCTCCTTCCAACAAATTAGACACATGGGATATTAATTTGATTTTACATAATGGATTTATTATCCTATCCACCCATATTGGTCTCTATTTTTAACATTTTTCCACTGGGCCCATAATACAATTGAATGTCTCTAATCTCCATTTCAAAATTGAGGACACAACTGACAGCCTCTTCATAATAGTCAAAGTCTCAAATCAGTAATGATTTTCACAGAGTAAAAATTTTCCCACTAAAAAATTGATACAAATTTTTTTCAATGATCATGAAAAACATAGATGCGTACCTTTAATTCCTTGTGATGTTTCTTTCATATGATCTAAAAGACTGAGAATCCTTCTACTTTTGTCTGAGGAACTCTCTTTACATCTTGAGATGGAGGGTTTAGGGAATGTAAATATTGGAAGAATGTTATTTAATTCATTACATGTACATGGATTAAATTTCCTCTAAGTAATTTTTTTGATAATTGTCTACCACTGATGATCTTCCCCTTAATAATTATACACAACTAGAACAAATTTTTCTTCTTCTGAGCACTGGAAGATATATAATATCAATTTAATGGAATTAATAAACTATCACATGATGAGGGAATTAGAGTATGAAAAAAAACATTGGAGTCCTTTCCCAAATGAAGGATTCCTTCAAAACATTCTCTTTTCATGGAGAATTAGTAAATTCCACGTGATTCATGTGATTAATTAAAACATGATCCAATTAAGCAAGTATTTTCACTAGGTTCTGAGCACCCATTTAAATCATATTTGGTGTATAATTAGGGAAATCATCACATTCAATGTCTTGTTGATTTTTGGAATGTGTTCTTATATTACCCCCATTAACTATGAAAAAATAAAAGCGCAATTATGGGGCTTAAATACATATCTGATATGTAAAAAATGGAAACATTAAAAACAAAATGGTAAACAATTAATAGAAATGTATATACTAACATGTGATTTTGTAGGATTAAATCTAGGTTATCAATGATTTGTTTCATTACATTTAATCTTATGATCATTTTCATTGTTCAACACATAATGATTTTTAATGATCTTTTTAATTCACCAAATCATATTCCTCAGGAGTTTCAAACCATGGTCATACTAGGGCCCATTTTCTTGTAATTGTTTACCCAGAGTCATGCCGGAAACACCTTGTCCATGTTTTTACTCATAGTTACATCTGTTCTAAAAAAAATTCCACTTGTATTAACCAGATATGAAGGTATTTTATTCATAAACCACTTACACTATACATACCAAAATTTATGTTTTTTTTCATAGACATTGTTTAATGCCTCAACCCCAGAAGCCCAGAGTCGGTGCATTATTACATATCATTGGCATGATAACAAAAGATCATGTCTTAGAAGAAATATTAGTTCAGAATCCATGGAATTACTAGATACATTAAAAAGGATTACATTACATCAAAAAATGATAAACTACAACAACATTGTTTCCATAGAAAACACTGAGATCCCATAAACTATCCCTACAGGTCAGTCATAATATACTTTCTTCGCATCCTTGAAAAATATAACATAGAAAGGGGTGAGCTCAGATGCTTAGTAAGGATTACAATATAGTAGAAACTTTCATAAATAAGCATAAAAATTTAGGGAAATGTATATAACTAAAACAAAAACCTTTTCAACATAAACTTCATCATAATATGGAAAATATAAATCAAAATATTGACATTTACTTACTCACATGGATATTATACTAGTTGAATATTCCCATGAAATATCAATAGACACTTTCATAATGATGGAATGCATAATGCTAGACATTCATAAGCACATAGTCATGTCCTTGTGCCAAGACTACAAGTATGGTTTTTACATGACCTTGTGCTAAGACACTAGATTGTCTCATGAGACCAACCGACGTATCGAGTAGCAATAGCGGGCTCCACCTGTCACTTACTAATTCTAATGCATTCCACATATAAAAAGGATTAAAAATAACATAAACATTTGTATTAAAAATATAATATGAAATGTCAACACTTTATCCATAAACCATGAAAGTTATAAAAATTACACATCTACAGTCAAACATATCACAAAACCTTCAATATAATTTTGATGATTTTTATCATAATAAATCAACATCAAAAAATTTTAAAATCCATCAAAGGATGTTCATATAGATGAAAATGATTTGTAAAACTATTTGGGAGAAATATGGAATTTACATTAAAACATTAAAAAGTCACACAATTTTGAAAGGAAGACATTTAAATACATTTTTTAATCAATGTGTCTCATACCACTTTGACATTTTTTAAAGGAATTAACATTTAAAAAACATTCTTGTCCATATAAATAAATCATTAAAAAACATTTTGAAAACAAATACATTAATGAGAATGATTTAGAGGAAAAAATATTTAAAAATTTTAAAATGGTGTTTTAGTAAAAAAGTCCCTTAAAAATAAAACATTTCATAAATCTATTATGAAACATGTACTTGGATAATAAATATGTCCCAATAGATACTTATGTAAAAACATCCTTAGATAGTAAAGAGATTGTGAAATTAAACCATACCTTGTAATTTTCCTTGGTTGAGGGTAGGTTAACCTCCAGTATAGTGGTGAAATAATTGTTATTAAATTATTCAAGGAACATATACATTAATATGATATCATATTTTATCTTTTAACATTTCATTGTTAATAATATCTTAGTATTATCATCATTTCGGGTGTTAGAATTTTCATTTTCCATTATGTTCATTGTTACGTAAGTAATGTTTATTATGGATAATAAGTATCATATTCATATTCAGAATGATATGAAGTCATTAAACATTATTTTTAATCATCTAATGAAAATTAGTCTTGAATGGATATGATGGGGAACGAATCTCATCGCGTTCGTGGATACAGTAATCCGTATGTATGAACGAGCAACAATATCATTATTTGGATATTATAATAACATATAATTTGATGTTATATCATATATAAAGAATAATTATCATGTTATATTTATTATTTACATCAATTACACATCATTATTATACCCATCCAAATAATAATATATTGAATAACAATTCCACCACGACGTGGAGATGGTAAACCGTACGTACGCATGTATGGTGACATGTCATTCAAAGGATGGATAGAATAATGAATATGGTTTTACAATATTTATAATAAAATAACAATATATAGAAGATACTTGACCTATTATTTGATAAACGAAACAATAACGAAAGAGGAAGTGGATGAATAAAGGAACATGAAAGAGGTGATGAAATATTTACCTCATTTTTAGGTTCTTCTTTTGATTTGATCAAAATTGCTCTATAGGATGGATTTGTGACTAAAGGAAGGCCTCTAGGATAAAGTGAGGACATTTGATAGGGTATTTGGGCTGGGGTTGGCCGAGAAAATTGATTTTGAAGGTGTGAATTAGGGATAAGGTGGAGTTCCCTTTTATAAGAGGGGTGATGGGAACCTTAGGAATAGCTAAATATATTATTTTATAATAAAATTCTTTTCAGTTTATAATGGCTCCAAAATTAATTATTTATATTAAATGGTGGGGATGTGTCAAAAACAGATCAAACAATAGGTTTTAGATAGGTTTGGGTCACTATATTTACTTTATATTTTATATTTTACACTTAGTTAAATAGTTTGACATTTACCATGTATCTTTGTATTTTTATATTATATGGTTAATAAACATTCTATATACTTCAAAGATAACCCCAGATGGTTCATTAATTATACATCTATCATTATATAAGTCTTTTGGCCAAACCATATATTTTTAGCAATATATTATAAATTAATAATATTATATTTTTTAAGAACTCTTTAATGTCATTTTTGTCACTATTTGGTATTTAGTTTTTGCTAAATTCATAACAGCATTATTACTTCAAGAAAAAATTATATAACCAACCCTAATATGGAATATTAAATATTAAAATTAGTGTAATTCATAACATGTCTCATATTATATTTATTTGGTTATTGATAATATTATTTAATTTATAATTTCATTAATTAGGTAATTACTACATCATCATTGTGTCAAAAATAAATTAAATTATTTAATGTCTAAAAAATATAAATAAAAGACCAGTATGTAGAAAATTTTTATATCATCATAATTAATATTTAATTTCGAATTTATCTTATGTGAAACCCTATATAAAATTTTATTTAGTTTTTAAACGATGAATTTAACACTTTTAACTCTTCTTTGAAGTAAATAATAATAAATGTCCTAATGTAATCCAAGTGGACCAAAGAGGTTCATATATTATTCCTATGGTTATTTATGGGCGAAGTATACATATCCAATATGATTAAGACATGTGTTAGGGTAATAATAATATCATTCTTAGACTTAATTACCATATTTACTTTTAACAGTGGTAAATAAAAGAGAAAAGTTATTATTCATCAAAAATTATTTTCATCTTATCGAACCAAATTTTACGTAATGATATCTATCAAGCCTCTAGAATTTATTTAATTCAACTCACAGAAGCAGTAAAATTTGGTTTTATGAAAATTTTCAAATGCGCCTAAAAGGTGGGTAAAAGACAGTGAAAAGTTAAATAAATTTTTATATATTTAATATTATTAAAAAATGACTCCAATGAATTAAATTTATCATATATAGGTATAATGTCTCAATAATGACATAAAATAAATTTAATTAAAATAATTAATTATTTAAATAAAAATTTCTTTTTAAACTATAACTCAGTGATTATCACTGTTTATCAAAAATTGAAAGTTTTCAGAAAAATACCAAAAATTCACCCTAAGGTAATTTTGATATTTTGAATTCAAAAATGAAATCTATTTTACCAATATCAAAAAATAGAAGTTGCATAAATTACTTTAAAATTTAGTATTTTTGTCAAAACCAAAAAGTGTATTTTTAAGAAATATTAACTATTAAAATATTGGCACTTTCTTAAATCCAATTTCAAAGTGAAATTACAGAAACTTACCATCATTGGATTAAATGGTAAAAATATAATCTAATTATCCTTACAACCCATTAAAATGTATAATTCAAAACTATAAATAATTTTGATTAAAAATGTTGTTTTCAGTAAAAATATAGTATTTTTCACTATTCACCCAAATATGAAAGTTATCAGAAAAACACCAAAAATTTATTGAAACTAAATTATTATGTGTATATTATAAATAAGAAGATTATTTTGTCAAATTTGACATTAAAAAGTTTCAAATATTGGATTTAAAAAGGCTTCTCCATAAAAAGGCGGTAAAATTGCATTTTTTTGAAAAATACTTATTTTATCATAAAAAATTAATTTGTTCTTAAATTATGACTACAAAACTCATAATATGGATTATAAAATAATAAGGATTATATAATGTTCAATATTCAGTTAGTACTATTCATAACCAATTTTGAAAAGCTAGTTTGGTTAGTCGTGCTGAGATTGAACTTAGTGTTGCGTGTAGTGAATGTTATTGAATTACATTGAAGAAATAACATAAAATGAAATATTGGAGTGTTACATTCTTCCCTACTTCAATAAATTTCATCCTCAAAGTTTGAAATTGTTTTTCAAAAATAAAAGGTTGAAAATAAAAAATACCTTTCTGGGAAATGCCACATTGGAAATTGGGTTAATAAAATTCAGACTTAATAAGAAGAAAATGGGAATGAAAAATTCACCATAAAATTATGATATTGATTATGATAACATTGATGGAAATTAGAGAAACATAATTGGTGGGGGAACATAAATATTTAGAGTGAGTGATTGAGGTCATCCGTCACAAACAACTGTAGAATTGAGGGCCTCAAAGCCATCAATATATGATGATTTAAAATATAATCAGTTGAACAGAAGATTAGGTATTATGATAACAAATTTTTAGTTTTAAGATCCCTTACGTAATGTTTAAGAATTAATTTCTTCATAGAGTAAGTGAAGAAAAAAATATATACTTGACAATTATTGTTCCATCCATAAACTAATTTCGTCTACAAACTCATCTTACAATCTAAAAGATAATAGACCTTAAATAATATATTATATTTATCCTATTCGTATAGTGTTTCAAAAAAAAGGATGTATAATTAATCTTTCAAAACCTAAAAAAACTAGATTATTGTAACACCCCGACCCCAGTTACCCAGAGTCGGTGCATTATTACATAACATTGGTATGATCACAAGAAAGATCAAATCTCGAAAGACCGATTGGTTTAGTAGTCTTGGAAACACTAGATATATTCATAAGTCTTACATTACATCATAAAATGAAAAACTACTACAACAACATATTGTCTCCATAATCTACACTCATATCCCCACATAATATCCCTACAGGTCATTCATAATTTACTTCTTCACTTCCTGGGAAAAATAAAACATAGAAAAGGGGTGAGCTCAAATGCCCAGTAAGGATAACAATATAGCGGAAACATTCATAAATAAGAATAAACATTTAAGGCAATGTATAACTAAAACAAAAGCCTTTCAAACTTGAACATTTAACATAGTATGGCATAAATAAAATGAAATAATTCCATTTACTTATTGACATGGTTATTCTACTAATCGAATAATCACATGCAAAATCAATAACCACTTTCATAATGATGGAATGAATAGTGACAGACTATCATAACCACATAGCCAAGGCCTCGTGCCAAGACTACAAATAAGATTTGGTCAAGGCCTTGTGCCAAGACACTATTTTGTCTCATGAGACCTACTGATGCATCGAGGAGGTATAGCGGGCTCCACCCGTCACATATTAAGTCCAATGCATTCCCATATGAAAAGGTTTAAACATAACATAAACATTCGTATTAAAACTAGCATAAGAAATGTCAATAATTTCACCATAAACTATGAATTGTATAAAAATAGCACATCCACAGTCAAACATATCACAAAACCTTCAATACAATATAGAAGTTTTGTATCAACTTCAAATAATCTTAAAATCCATCAAAGGATGTTGACATAGATGAAATCAAAATTCTTTTTAAAGAAATATCTCTTTTTATTTTGAAATCATTTAAGATCCATATAAAATAAAACACTTTCTTTGAAAATATTCTTATAAGCTTGTAAGGAGAACTTTGAAGATTTTATAATGGCAGAAAATAACCTCACTCGCCGTATAAGTTAAAAAAACATTCTTACCTTAATTCTGTCGAAAAGGTTAAAAAGGACCTTGTTTTGAAAACTACAAAAAGATTCCTCTTATAAAAAGTCAAACAAGGGTATAAATGACTTTAATCCATATTCTTGTAAAAATTTGTTGAAATACATTTTGAAGAAACATGGATGTGGATGATAACGAGATCCCAGTAGATTATTATGTATAAACAACCTCGGATAATGAAGAGATTGTGAAATAACCCTTACCTTGTACTTTTCCATGGTTGGGGTAGGTTAACCTCCTGTATAATGGTGAAATAATTGTTATTAAATTATACAATAATCATATACATTAATATTATATCATATATGATCTTTTAATATTGATTTGATAATAATATCTTAGTATTATCGTTGTTTCTGGTGTTAACTTACTTGTTTTCTTTTATATGTTTTGTTACGTAAGACATGTTTGTAAAGGATAGGTTTTATATTATTCATATCTATAATGATATCAAGTCCTTAAACATCATTTTTTAAATCATCAAATGATAATTATACTTGAATGGATACGATGGAGAATGAATCTCATCGCGTTCGTGGAGACGGTAGTCTGTACGTACGTACGAGCGACAATATCATTCTTTTGATATTAAAATAATATATAAATGGATGGTATATCGTATATACAGAATCATTAACATGTTATATTTATTATTTACATGAGTTACACATCATTATTATACCCATCCAAATAATATTATATTGAATAACAATTACACCACGACGTGGAGACGGTAAGCCGTACGTACGCACGTATGGTGACATGTTATTCAAAGGGTGGATAGAATACTGAATATGGTTGTTCCATATTTATAATAACATCACAGTATATATATGATACTGGATTTATTATTTTAGAATGGTAACAACAAAGGAAGAAGAAGTGGAAGAAGAAATGAACTTAGAAAAGGGTGGTGAAATCATTACCTTATCTTCGGGTTCTTCCATTTGATTTGATCAAAAGGGCTCCTTAGGTTGGCTTTCTGATCAAACTAAGTACCCTAGGTTGTAGTGAGGGAAGTTGGGAGAGTATTTGGGCAGAGTTTGGCCGAACCAAAAGGCTTTGAAGTTGTGAAGAAATGAGAAGGAGGAGTTCCCTTTTATAAGAGGGGTGAGGGGCACCTTTGGAAAAGCTAGAGATATTAGTTTATAATAAATTCATATTCGGTTTCCAATGGCTCCAAAGTTTACTATTCAATGGTTAAGGTGGGGATGGGTCGAAAAAAACTCAACCAATAGAATTTAGACAGGTTTGGGTACTTATATTATCCTTATGTTTAATTATTAACTCTAAGTTAATTAGTTTCACTTTTACAATGTCTCTTTGTATTTTTATATAATATGGTTAATAAACTTACTACATACATCCAAGAGACCCCCAAGGGGTCCATTAATGATGTAAAGAACATGATATAAGTCTCTTGGCCGAACCTTAGATTTTTATGAATATAATATCAATTAATAATATAATATTTGTTTTAAGAACTCTTTTATGTCAATTTTGACACTATTCAATAGTTTATTTTTGTGAAACTCATAACTGATTTATTACTTCGAAAAAAGTCAATTAAATCAATCCTAATATATCATATTATCCTAGAAAATTAGTTTAATTCACTTAAAGTTTCATATTATATTTATTTTGGTATTTATAATATCAATTATTTTAATTTTTCACTATTATAGTAATTACTGCATCATCATTGTGTCATAAATAAAATAAATTATGTAATGTCTAAAAATTATAAATAAACTATCATTATGTAAGAAATCTTTTTATATTTCTAATGAATATTTATAATCTAAAATCAAACATATATAACCCTATGTAACAATTGTTTTGCTAAAAGATATATGCTTGTGTCATTTTTGTATTCATTTTAACTTAATTAAAATAAAGTGTCATTATCACTTACAAGTGGATCCATGTGGTCCCAAAATCGACCCAAAGATGCCCATGGTCGACCATGTATCAACAAATAGGGTTAAGACACGTTTTAGGGTAATTTAGTATTATTATAATATTATTTTGTAACCCATATTTATCGGATTTACACTTAACCATGGTAAATAAAATATTTACCGCAGTAATTATTCAAAATGTCTAAAAATAAAAGTTATCTATTTACAAAATTTGAACATCCTGATTCCAAATATGGAATCCATTTTCCTAAATTCAAAACACAGAAGTGGCAGAAATTATTTTAAAATTAATTCCCGCTGTCAAAACAAAAAGCGTGTTTTAAGAGATAATAACTATCAAAAGATTGACACTTGTTTATGTTCGGTTTAATTGTAAAATTATGTCCAATGACCAAAATTATATTAAATGGTAAAAATATATTCTAAATATACTTTAAAACTACTAAAATTCATAATTTATCACTATTAATTATTTTTATTAAAAAATTTGTTTATAATTAAAATTTAGTAATTTTCACTATTCATCAAAATATGAAAGTTATCCGAAAAGTACCAAAATTTCACCTTAGGCTAAATTATATATTCCGAATCCAAAAATGAAGTCAATTTTGAAATATAAAATATATATAATTTTAAAAAGTAGGTATTACTATTCCTAACGGCTAGTTTGATTGGTTGTTAGAACTCGGTGTTTCGTACAACACACGCTATCGCATTATTCAAAGAGAAGCGTACCGTAGAAGCTTGGGGTGTTACATTCTCCCCTCCTTCAAATAATTTCGTTCTCGAAATTTATAGAATACTATCGCATGAAAATACTCGGGTGGTTCTTCATCATAAGTTTCTCGGGTTCCCACGTTGCCTCTTCCATCTTATGGTTTCTCCACAAAACTTTTACCAGACGCGTCGTCCGGTTTCTCAGTATTTGTTCTCTCGTATCAAGAATCCTGACGGGCTCTTCACAATAAGACAGATTGGGTTCCAGTTCTAATTCATCATAGGTGAGTACATGCGTTGGGTCAGACATGTATTTCCTCAACAGAGATACATGGAACACATCGTGAACTTTAGAGAGACTTGGCGGCATTGCCAATCAGTAAGCTATAACCCCAATTCTCTATAGAATTTCGAAGGGTCCGATGTACCTGGGACTCAATTTACCTTTCTTACCAAAACGTATGACTCCCTTCCATGGATATACCTTCATGAAAACATGATCACCGACTTGAAATTCCAAATCCTTCCTTCGATTATCGGCATAGCTCTTCTGCCTACTTTGAGATGTTCTGATGTGATTTTGGATTACCTTCACCTTTTCCATCATTTCCACCACCAGTTCTGGACCTACAAGTTTTCTTTCACCGACGTCATCCCAACAGGTTGGTGTACGACATCTCTTTCCGTATAACGCTTCATATGGTGCCATCTGAATACTCGAATGGAAGCTATTGTTATAAGAAAATTCTACCAGAGGTAAATATTGGTCCCAAATACCCTGAAAGTCATGTGAGCAAGATCTCAACATGCCTTCTAAGGTTTGAATAGTCCGTTCTGATTGTCCGTCTGTCTAAGGGTGGTAAGCAGTGTCAAATGAAGTTCAGTATCCAGGGATTTCTGAAGACTTTTCCAAAATCTTGAAGTAAAACGGGGATCACGATCAGAAACAATTGATAAGGGTACTCCATGAAGTCTCACAACATCATTAATATATAGTCTTGCTAGAAGTTCCAGGGGTAGATCTTCTCTTATAGCAAGAAAATGTGCTGACTTGGTAAGACGATCAACAATAACCCATATTGCATCATTCTTTCTAGGAGTCTTTGGTAGCCCCATGACAAAGTCCATCGCAATATTGTCCCATTTCCACTCCGGTATGGGAAGAGGTTGCATGACTCCTCCAGGCTGTTGCCTTCCAGCTTTCACTTGTTGACAAACCATACATCTTGACACAAAATCAGCAATCTCCCTCTTCATGTTGTCCCACCAAAAATGTTCCTTCAAATATCTATACATTTTGGTGCTCCCAGGGTGTATAGAGAAATTGGAACTATGACCATCATCCAGCAATTCCCTTTTTAGATCAGGTATATCGGGAACACAATGTCTCTTCCCAAATTTCAAAATTCCATCTTCATACACAAAGTCTCTCAATCTCCCATCATTCACAACTTTAATCTTTTTTTGAAATTCTTCATCATCGGTCTCAGTACTCTTAATCCTTTCTATTAAAGATTGTTTGGCAACCATTTGAAAAAGAAATGATGTTTCTCCTTCCCTGGTTATTCCCATGTCCATCTTTACTAGATCCATGAAAATTGGATCCCTTTCAATTCTCATATTGTTCAAAACTCCATGGTCTTTTCTACTCACAGCATCTGCCTCCTTGTTTGCTTTCCCCGGGTGGTAGTGTATCGTGCAATCATAATCCTTGAGTAATTCAAGCCATCTCCTTTGCCTCATGTTGAGTTCTTTTTGTGAGAAAATATACTTCAAACTCTTGTGATCATTATAAATCTCACATTATTCACCATAGAGGTAGTGCCACCATATCTTCAAAGCAAAGATCACAGCTGCTAACTCGAGATCATGAGTAGGATAGTTTTGTTCATGAATTTTCAACTGTCGTGATGCATAGGCAATAACTCTACCATTCTGCATAAGGACACAACCATGTCCTTTCTTCGATGCATCACTATAAATAACGAACCCATCATTCCCCGATGGTAGAGTCAATATAGGAGCATTGACTAATCTTCTATTCAGTTCTTCGAAACATTATTCACACTCTTTTTTCCAAACAAATTTAACCCCTTTACGTGTGAGCTTCGTTAATGGGTTAGCCAATCGGGCAAAATTCTGGATGAAACGTCGATAATAACCTGCCAAACCAATAAAACTATGTACCTCAGTTATACTCGTAGGTGCTGGCCATTCTTGGATTGCCTTGGTCTTAGAAGGATCAACAGAGATTCCATCTTTAGAGACAATATGGCCAAGAAAAGAAATCTCCTGAAGCCAGAATTCACACTTGCTAAACTTCCCATATAATTCATGCCTCCTCAGATTCTTCAAGATAATGCGCAAGTGATTTTCATGATCTTCATAGGTTTTGGAGTATACCAAGATATCATCAATAAATACCACCACAAATTCATCGAGATACTACTTGAAAACTCTATTCATCAGATCCATGAATACAGAGGGTGCATTAGTCAATCCAAACGGCGTTACAGAAAACTCGTAATGCATGTACCTGGTTCGAAATGCTGTCTTCGGAATGTCTTCCTTCTTCACACACAACTGATGGTATCCAGATCGAAGGTCAATCTTTGAAAAGTATTGAGCTCCATGCAGTTGGTCAAATAAATCATCAATACGAGGTAGGGGATACTTGTTCTTTATCATTATAGCATTGATCTCCCTGTAGTCGATACATAACCTCATAGATCCATCTTTCTTTTTAACAAAAAGAACAGGGGCTCCCCATGGAGAAACACTAGGGAGAATAAATCCCTTATTACTCAATTCCTCTAGTTGTTTCTTTAGTTTTACTAACTCTACAATAGCCATTCTGTAAGGGGTCTTCGATATAGGCCTTGATCCAGGAATTAAATCAATGGAAAACTCAACTTCTCGTTCTGGAGGATGTCCAGGTAAATCTTCCGGAAATACATCTACAAATTCTTTCACAATAGGTACATCCTCTATTTGAACATTCATTTCCTCACCCGCAGTTATTTCATTCTCTTCCTCCCCAATAATTGAATTTAGTTGAGCTGTTGAGGATGGATCTAGATAAGAATTAGGTGGTGACGATTCTGATCTAAAGACAAGGTGTTCCTTATCATTATCATCAAGAATCGTAACCTCTTTCTTCATACAATAAATCTTCGCATCATAGTCTGAAAGCCAGTCCATACCGAGGATTATATCAAACTCAATCATAGGTATGACGATGAGATCAGCAGATAAAGAAAATTTATTTGCTCTAATGGGGACTGATTCACAAAACATTGTTGCAATGATACTTCCCTTAGGAGTTTTAACTGACAAATCCCTTATTAAATAAAATTGGAAATATCTAATTTTCTTAGCAAACTGGGAAGATATGAAACAATGCGACGATCCAGAGTCAAATAATGCATTTTCTAAACTTGAGGAAACCATTAAATTACCTTCCACCACGTCTTTTGGAGCTTCTACCTCTGCAGTAGTGATAGCATAAGCCTGGCCTTGATCCCTTGGCCTTTTCTGAGGTAAGTTCTCCTGACGCTTAGGACATGAATTTGCATAATGCCCAATCTCCCTGCAATTTTAGCATTAAACGTTGGTAGCTTCCTTCTTCCCCTTGCAATCACGAGCTTGGTGGCCTTTTTCACCACACTTGTAACAGACTCCCATTCCCTTCAAGAAAGTACCATGATGTTTCTTCCCGCATTTACCACAAGATGGATATTCAACCTTTCCCTTCTTCCCCTTATTTCCATTCCCAGATTGATCAGCATGTCTCTTCTTCTCTTGCTTTTCATTAAAGTCATAAGACTTAGAGAATTCCTTTTCGGTCTTGATAGCACATGAGAAAATGTCTTCGTATGATGAAAAGGATTGTGAGACTAATGCTCGACGGAGAAATGGTTTTAACCCATCAAAGAAACGATCAATCTTACTTCTTGGGTTGCGAATATAATCTCCAGGATACCTCGCTAACCTTGTAATGTTAGCCTCATACTTTGTGACATTCTCATCCTCCTTTTGTCTCAGACTCAGAAATTGCCTTTCCATATCTGCTCGATGGTCGCGAGGAAAGTATTTTTCTAAAAACAGATATTTGAACTCCCTCCATTCCATATTTGATACTTCATCATCTTCCTTCGTATTTTGAATCAATGACCACCATTGATCAGCATCTCCAGTGAGGCGGTAAACTTCCATGATAACTTTTTACCTTTCATTACTCCCCAAAGCCTGAAATATTTTCTCTAGGGAAAATATCCATTGCTCAGCTACTGAGGGATTTGTACTCCCATTGAACGTTGGTGGTTGTTGCCTCATGAATCGATCTAACATTGATCCTCCACGCTGCGGATCAGGGTTCTCCATACGGGTAAGGTTATTATTCATAACTTGAGTGAGTTGTCCTAGTATGGTGATTAGCTGATCGGCACCAGTTGCATCACCAGCCCCACTATAATTATCTTGAGCAGGAGGGAAATCCCTACATGGAGTGCGTGCATTGATACGTTTTCCATTTCTTCCACTAGGCGCCATTTCTAAACAATGGCATAAACTAGATCAGTTTATGAATCAAAATACATAATCCCATACTTATAAAACACTTAACATAAATTGAACTATTTATGGATATAATCCATAATCATAAGAATGTTTTCTTTGAGAAAGTATATACTCATAATCCCTTCAAAATGATTTGTAAAGAAAATGAGAGTTATCCTAATCATATCCCTCGGGAGTGTCGTAACCAAGAGTGTAGCAAGGCCCGTTGTCGTGCACCAGTTCCCGTTCGAGTCTAGCTCAAAGCGGTGTTTTCGGGTTTTACCCCTAGGTATATCTGTGCCAGAGCCGCCTCTACCTACTCGTATCCAGACAGGGATGTATTTCTCGGAAAACTCACAAAATCTCTACAATACCAAAATTCTAGGATGTTCTTCTATACTAATCCTCAAAGTTCATCTTAGGTCTAAGTGCTCTAATCGGAGTTTATCTAAATCTAGCTTCCAAGGATTGTACTAAACTTCCTCTGATACCAACTGTAACGCCCCGACCCCAGTTACCCAGAGTCGGTGCATTATTACATAACATTGGTATGATCACAAGAAAGATCAAATCTCGAAAGACCGATTGGTTTAGTAGTCTTGGAAACACTAGATATATTCATAAGTCTTACATTACATCATAAAATGAAAAACTACTACAACAACATATTGTCTCTATAATCCACACTCATATCCCCACATAATATCCCTGCAGGTCATTCATAATTTACTTCTTCACTTCCTGGGAAAAATAAAACATAGAAAAGGGGTGAGCTCAAATGCCCAGTAAGGATAACAATATAACAGAAACTTTCATAAATAAGAATAAACATTTAAGGCAATGTATAACTAAAACAAAAGCCTTTCAAACTTGAACATTTAACATAGTATGACATAAATAAAATGAAATAATTCCATTTACTTATTCACATGGTTATTCTACTAATCGAATAATCACATGCAAAATCAATAACCACTTTCATAATGATGGAATACATAATGCCAGACTATCATAACGACATAGCCAAGGCCTCGTGCCAAGACTACAAATAAGATTTTGTCAAGGCCTTGTGCCAAGACACTAGTTTGTCTCATTAGACCTACCGATGCATCGAGGAGCTATAGCGGGCTCCACCCGTCACATATTAAGTCCAATGCATTCCCATATGAAAAGGATTAAACATAACATAAACATTCGTATTAAAACTAGCATACGAAATGTCAATACATTCACCATAAACTATGAATGGTATAAAAATAGCACATCCACAGTCAAACATATCACAAAACCTTCAATAAAATATAGAAGTTTTGTATCAACTTCAAATAATCTTAAAATCCATCAAAGGATGTTGACATAGATGAAATCAAAATTCTTTTTAAAGAAATATCTCCTTTTATTTTGAAATCATTTAAGATCCATATAAAATAAAACATTTTCTTTGAAAATATTCTTATAATCTTGTAAGGAAAACTTTGAAGACTTTATAATGGCAGAAAATAACCGCACTCGCCGTATAAGTTAAAAAAACATTCTTACCTTAATTCTGTCGAAAAGGTTAAAAAGGACCTTGTTTTGAAAACGACAAAAAGATTCCTCTTATAAAAAGTCAAACAAGGGTATAAATGACTTTAACCCATATTCTTGTAAAAATGTTTTGAAATACATTTTGAAGAAACATGGATGTGGATGATAACGAGATCTCAGTAGATTATTACGTATAAAAAACCTCGGATAATGAAGAGATTGTGAAATAACACTTACCTTGTACTTTTCCTTGGTTGGGGTAGGTTAACCTCCTGTATAATAGTGAAATAATTGTTATTAAATTATACAATAATCATATACATTAATATGATATCATATATGATCTTTTAATATTGATTTGATAATAATATCTTAGTATTATTGTTGTTTCGGGTGTTAACTTACTTGTTTTCTTTTATATGTTTTGTTAAGTAAGACATGTTTGTAAAGTATATGTTTTATATTATTCATATCCAGAATGATATCAAGTCCTTAAACATAATTTTTTAAATCATCAAATGATAATTATGCTTGAATGGATACGATGGAGAATGAATCTCATCGCACTCCTAGAGACGGTAGTCCGTACGTACGCACGAGCGACAATATCATTCTTTTGATATTAAAATAATATATAAATGGATGGTATATCATATATACAGAATCATTAATATGTTATATTTATTATTTAAATGAGTTACACATCATTATTATACCCATCCAAATAATATTATATTGAATAACAATTACACCACGACGTGGAGACGGCAAGCCGTACGTACGCACGTATGGTGACATGTTATTCAAAGGGTGGATAGAATACTGAATATGGTTGTACCAGATTTATAATAACATCACAGTATATATATGATACTGGATTTATTATTTTATAATGGTAACAACAAAGGAATAATAAGTGGAAGAAGAAATGAACTTAGAAAAGGGTGGTGAAATCATTACCTCTTCTTCGGGTTCTTCCTTTTGATTTGATCAAAAGGGATCCTTACATTGGCTTTCTGATCAAACGAAGGCCCCTAGGTTGTAGTGAGGGAAGTTGGGAGAGTATTTGGGCAGAGTTTTGCCGAACCAAAAGGCTTTGAAGGTGTGAAGAAATGAGAAGGAGGAGTGCCCTTTTATAAGAGGGGTGAGGGGCATCTTTGGAAAAGCTAGAGATATTAGTTTATAATAAATTCATATTCGGTTTCCAATGGCTCCAAAGTTGACTATTCAAAGTTTAAGGTGGGGATGGGTCGAAAACAACTCAAACAATAGAATTTAGACAGGTTTGGGTACTTATATTAACCTTATCTTTAAGTATTAACTCTAAGTTAATTAGTTTGACTTTTACAATGTCTCTTTATATTTTTATATAATATGGTTAATAAACATACTACATATATCCAAGAGACCCCCAAGTGGTCCATTAATGATTAACCTAACATTATATAAGTCACTTGGATTAACCTTATATTTTTAGGAATTTAATATCAATTAATAATATAATATTTGTTTTAAGAACTCTTTTATGTCAATTTTGACACTATTCAATAGTTGATTTTTGTGAAACTCATAACAGATTGATTACTTCGAACAAAGTCAATTAAATCAATCCTAATATGTCATATTATCCTAGAAAATTAGTTTAATTCATTAAAAGTTTCATATTATATTTATTTGGGTATTTATAATATCAATTATTTTAATTTTTCACTATTATAGTAATTACTGCATCATCATTGTGTCATAAATAAAATATATTATTTAATGTCTAAAAATTATAAATAAAATATCATTACGTAGGAACTATTTTTATCTTTCTAATGAATATTTATAATATAAAATCCAACATATATAACCCTATGTAACAATTGTTTTTCTAAAAGATATATGCTTGTGTCATTTTTGTATTCATTATAACTTAATTAAAATAAAATGTCATTATCACTTACAAGTGGATCCATGGGGTCCCAAAATCGACCAAAAGATGCCCATGGTCGACCATGTATCAAAAAAAATGGTTAATACACGTTTTAGGGTAGTTTAGTATTATTATAATATTATTTTTTTAACCCTTATTTACCGGATTTACGCTTAACCATGGTAAATAAAATATTTACCGCAGTAATTATTCAAAATGTCTAAAAATAAAAGTTCCTATTTACACAATTTGAAAATCCTGATTCCAAATATGGAATCCATTTTCCTAAATTCAAAACACAGAAGTGGCAGAAATTAATTTAAAATTAATTCCCGCTGTCAAAACAAAAAGCGTGTTTTTAAGAGATAATAACTATCAAAAGATTGAAACTTGTTTATGTTCGGTTTAATTGTAAAATTATGTCCAATGACCAACATTATATTAAATGGTAAAAATATATTATAAATATACTTTAAAACTACTAAAATTCATAATTTATCACTATTAATTATTTTGATTAAAACAGTTGTTTTTAATTAAAATTTAGTAATTTTCACTATTCATCAAAATAAGAAAGTTATCCGAAAAGTACCAAAATTTCACCTTAGGCTAAATTAGATATTCGAATCCAAAAATGAAGTCCATTTTGAAATATAAAATATATATAATTTTAAAAAGTAGGTATTACTATTCATAACGGCTAGTTTGATTGGTTGTTAGAACTCGGTGTTGCGTACAACACACGCTATCGCATTATTCAAAGAGAAGCGTACCGTAGAAGCTTGGGGTGTTACATTATACAGTACAGGGACTTCACGTAGTCCATTTGTAGGAGATAAATCCCAATCACACTATGGTGTTGGGTACGATTCCTATATCTTTGTCTAACACGATGGGTTTCCGCACTGTCTGCGTGTTGTCATTTTTATAAAAACAAAAAATAACCTTAAAAATAGAATCCATTTTCAAACATAATCCATTCCAACCTTTAAACTTTTATAAAATAATTATATCCAAACTCACAGTCCAAAATTTATAACGAATTTAAACACAATGAAGATCTATTTTTCCACGTAATAACATGTGAACACCGTAACCATGTATTATTTTAAAACATGGTAACACCCTGAATTACAATAATAAAATATTGATTACATTCATTCTCCCTTATTCTTTATATAATATTGGATATATTCCTTTTATCAAAAATATTTAATATTCCATAAATGATTAAATAAACAAACTATTAATCAATTCCAAGGAAGTAATGAATATCAAATATAATTTATCCAAATCAACCATCTCTTATTCCAAAATCACTACATCATTATCAGGACCATATTAAGGATTACATTTCATTCACCCATGTATTTTCCAAAACATTAACCTTCTATTGAGTCACTTTTCTTGGTTCCACACAATCTCAGATCTTCAATAAAATTGTGCTTTACTACAATCCTTATATACTCTATAATATTTATAACATGTACATCATTAATACAATACTGAAATGAAAAAAATACATTAATAACAATGTAAGAAATCTAATCATTCCCCTTTATATTCGGTAGTATCATAACTTTATTATTATCCAATAGCAGAATTTGTGGTATACTCTGATGATTTGGATATTGATTCACATAGTGTCCCAACTCCTTGCAGATGAGGACTTGAACATTTGAAACCTTTTTCTCACACATTTAATCATGTACTTGGTGTCCTTTTACTCTACACTTATATCAAAATGTCATTCCCATTAAAAATTTACCGAGTTGATTCTTTCCATAGTTATCACATATAGAAAAATTCATCTTTCCCTTATTCCATTTATCCATATTTCTCTCTACAATCATTTTTGTCTCTTGATTCCCATCAAATCCATAGGACCTAGAGAATTCTCCAATTATCTTATTAACACATGATATTATTTCTTTATTTATTGAGAATACATGGGAGACTATTTCCCTTTTAAATTTTGGCTTAATACAGTGAAAGTTTTGTTCCTTCTTACTCTTTGGATCATACATATTGCTGGAGTTATCATTCTATCTACTGGGTATCATTTCTAAACAATGGCATACAATAGGTCAGTTTATGAATTGAAATTCTTAATTCCAAACTTGTAAAATAGTTATCATAAATTGAACAGTTTGTGGATGTGATCCATAATCATAAAAATGTTTTCTTTGAGGATGTATATACTCATAAACCATTCCTAATGGTTTGTAAATAAAACGATAATTATCCTAAGAATATCCCTTAAGAGTGACGTAACCAAGACTACATCATGGCCCGTTATCTTTCTCAAGTTCCCATTCGAGTATAGCTCAAAGTGGTATTTTCAGGTTTTACACCTAGGTACATCTTTGCTAGAGCCGCCTCTATATTCTCGTATCCAGATAATGATGTATTTCTTGTAAAACTCCAAAAATCTCTGCACTACCAAAATTCTAGGAGGTTCTTCTATACTAATTCTCAATGTCTATCTTAGTATAATGTGCTATAATCAGAGTTTATATAAATCTAGTTTCCATGGATTGTACTAAACTTCCTCTGATACAAATTGTAACGCCCCGACCCTAGAATCCCATTGTCGGTACATTATTACATATCATTGGCATGATCACAAAGGATTATGTCTTTAAAGACAGATTATATTAGTTTCCTTGGAAGTACTATATACATTCATAAGATTTAAATTAAATAATTAAATGATAAAGTACAAAAACATTGTTTCCATAGACAACAGTGAGATCTCATAGACTATCCCTATAGGTCAGTCATAATATACTTCTTTACATCCTAGGAAAAATAAAACATATAATGTGATTACCTCGGATGTTCAGTAAGGATAACAGTATAGCAGAAACTTTCATAGATAAGCATAAACATTTAAGGCAATGTATAGAACTAAAACAAAATCCTTTTCAACATAAAATTCATCATAATATGGAAAATATAAATCAAAATAATGCCATTTACATACTCAAATTGATATTCTACTTGTTGAATAATAACATGAAATATCAATAGCCAATTTCATAATGATGGAATGCATAATGAAAGACTTTCATAACCACATAGTCAAGGCCTTGTGCCAAGACTACAAATTAGACTTTGTCAAGGCCTTGTGTCAAGACAGTAGTTTATCCCATGAGACCTACCGATACATCGAGGAGGTATAGCAGGCTCCACTGGTCACTTAATAATTCCAATGTATTCCTCATATGAAAAGGTTTAAACATAACATAATCTTTCGAATTAAAACTAGCATACGAAAATGAAACACTTTATCCATAAACCATGAGTAGTATTAAAATAAAACATCCACAGTAAAATATATCATAGATACCTCAATACAATATGGAATATTTGTATCATAATAATTCAACTTCATACATCTTTAAAATCCAACAATGTATGTTGATGTAAATGAAAATGATTTGTAAAACTCTATGTGAAAAAAACTATTTTTCTTAAAAACATTTAAAAGTCACACAATTTATAAAGGAAGACATTTAAAGACATTTTTTTAATAAAAGTGTCACATACCACATTGACATTTTTTAATGGAATTAACATTTAAAAAACATTCATGTCCATATTAATAAATCATTAAAAACCATTTTAAAAACATGGACATTAATGAGAATTATTTCGAAGAATAAATATTTAAAACATTTAAAATGATGTATTAGGAATAATTTCCGTTAAAAATAATCCCTTTTAAAACTATTTTATAAAACATGGACATGGATAATAAATATTTCCCTATAGATACTTACGTAAAAACAACCTCGGATAATAAAGAGATTTTGAAATTAACCCTTACCTTCTACATTTCCATGGAAGGTAGGTTAAAATCCTTTATAATGTTGAAAAATTTTTATTCAATTATACAAGAATAATATACATTAATATGATATCATATAAGGTATTTTAACATTACTTTGTTAATGATATATTAGTATTATCGTTGTTTCGGGTGTTAACTTATCCATTTTCCTTTATATGCATTGTTAAATACGTAATGTTTGATATAGATAAGATGTATATTTTTCATTTTCCGAGTGATATTAAGTCTTTACAAATTATTTTTAACAATCTAATGAAAATTATACTTTAATGTATACGATGGGGAATGAATCTTATCTAGTTCGTGGAGACAGTAATCTGTACGTACGCACAAGCAACAATATCATTATTTTGATATTATATTAATATATAATTGGAATTTATATCATATAAAGATAATCATTTTTATGTTATATTTATTATATACATCAATTACACATAATTATTATACACATCCAAATAACAATGTATTGAATAATAATTATAGTACAACGTGGAGACAGTAAGCCATATGTACGAACGTGTGGTGACATGTCATTAAAAGGATGGATAGAATAATGAATATGGTTGTACCATATTTATTATAACATCAATTTATATAGAAGATACTGGAGTTATTATTTTATAATGGAAAAAACCAAGAAAGAGAAAGTGGAAGAAGAATAGAACATGAAAGAGTTGATGAAATATTTACCTCTTCTTCGGGTTCTTATATTTGATTTGAACAAAAGGGCTCCTTAATATGGATTTATAAATAATGTAAGGACTCTAAGATGAAGGGATGATAGTTTAGAGGGTACTTGGGAAGTGGTTGGTTGAGACAAATGGCTCTGACTGTGTGAATTAGGGAGAGGGGTGGTTCCCTTTTATAAGAGGGGTGAGCGGCAGCTATGGAAAAGTTAGAAATATTATTTTATAATAAAATAATATTTGGTTTCTAATGGCTCTAAAATGAATTATATAAAGTCTAAGTTGGGGATGGGTAGAAAAAACACTCAACAAATAGCTTTTAAATAGGTTTGGGAGACTATATTAACCTTATATTTTATATTGAACTCTTAGTTAAATAATTTGGCATTAACCATGTCTATTCGTATTTTAATATTCTATGGTTAATAAACATACTATATACTTCCTAAATAACCCCAAGTGATTCCTTAATGATACACCATTAATTATATAAGTATTGTTGCCTAAAATTATATTTTTATTAATAGAATATCAAATAATAATATAATATTTGTTTCAAAAACTCTTTTATGTCAATTTTGACACTATTTGGTATTTTGCTTTTTCTAAATTCAAAACGACATAATTTCTTAGAAACAAATTGATCCAACCAACCATAAAATGTCATATTAACCTAGAAAATTAGTGGAATTCTTAAAAAGTATCAAATTATATTTATTTTGATATTTATAATATCAATTATTTTAATATTTCATTAATTAGGTAATAAATGCCTCATCATTGTGTCATAAATAAATTACATTATATAATGTCTAAAATATATAAATAAAATACTATTATTTAATAAATATTTCCATATTTATAATTGATATTTATAGTCTAATTTATCTTATGTGTTACCCTATATTAAAAATGGTTTAATTATTAACCATTGAATTTAACACTTTTAACTGTTCTTTCAATTAAATAATAATAAATGTCCTAATATAATCCAAGTGGACCAAAGAGGTTCATAATTTATTCCTAGGGTATGATATGGTCGAATTATACATATCCAATAGAATTAGGACATGTTTTAGGGTAATAATAATTTCATTCTTACCCTTAATTACTCTATTTATTTTTAATAGTGGTAAATATACGTAAAATGATACTATACACCCAAAATTATTTTTATCTAATTGATCCACATTTTACTTTTAGATATCAACCGTGTCTCTCTGATTTTGGAAATTCAATTCATAGAACCAGTAAAATTATGTTTTATATAAAATTGAAAATTATTTTAGTAGGTGGGTAAAAGACAGTGAAAAATTAAATAAAATTATATATATATATATAATTATTACCAAATGACTCCAATGAATTAAATTGAACATATATAGGTATTATGTTTCTATTTTGAACTAAGATAAGTCTAAATAAAATAATTAATTATTTAAATAAAAATTTGGTAGTAAAATATAACTCAGTGTTTTTCACAATTCATAAAAAAATTGAAGGTTTTCAGAAAAATAACCAAAATTCTCCCTAATCACAAAAATTAACTATACTATCCATTGATACCATTTATAAATATCCATGATTTTTACATATAAGATTATAGGATTTTAATCATATTACAATCCAAGGATCATTATGTGTAGTTCCTTGGAAGACTCGGTGCATAAAACTTATAACATTGGACTAAATAAAACATTTCTCTATTAATCATCTAGTATGAGCTCATAACATCCTTTGATATCTTACATATAAATAGGATGACCAAGGGATATCATGAATAATGAGATGAGATAAATATCTCAATAATGTAATAAACATTAAAATAATGATTATTATGTGGGTTAGAAGGCATAGCACAATGATAAAAATGTAGTGGAATAAGATTAAAAAAGAAATCCAAAAATATAAGACATTGGATCATAAATTTATGGATTCATAATAAATTTTACGAAACATAAAACATGAATTTAGCAATAGTCATGGCTCATTCCATATAGAGGAGAACGACATAAGGCTCGTTGCACCTAGAGGATCACAATTCAAGGATGACCATAATGACTATTACATGAAATATCAAATGAGTCTAAACATTACCCAATGAATTTTTGTGATATCTTGGTGAGCCCATAATAACATATTCATGAATATTTATTCCATATAAATAATCATATACAGGAAATATAGCATAAAAATAAGGGTTACTGATGATAAAAATTTGGTATCATAAACTCACAAAAATCCATAACATAATGGATAATCATAATGGTGTCCATTATAAAAAGTATTTGAAACATACATGGACATTAATAAGGTAAAAGAAAAATAAATATTGATTAATTATTTTAATCATATGTGAAAAAAAGTCTGAAGTGTATTGAATAAACTTTTGAATTAATACATTTTGGGGTGGTTCAAGGATGATTTTGAAGAGCATTAAATAAATAAATCGAAAACTTATTTATATAAAACCATAAGTGAACAAATAATATATTCATAATAAAATGAATTATTCAAGAAAAATAATAGTTTATTAAATCATGTTATAGTGTTCCCATGAAATTGGGTAACAATTCTAGAATTTCCCTTCATTCAGACATTCTAATCTGTATGAATTGAGTAGAGACCCTATCAAAAACATAAATATCCATGAAAAATAATGTTTACTGGATCTTGATACTTGTTTTTGGAACAAATAATCATCCATTATAATATTTACATAAAAATAAATGAAAATTTCATTTTGTTAAAAGGAGATAAAGATTAACTTGAAAGAGTAATGGATATTTATTTAAAATCCCTTACCTAATGCCAAAAATGCTTTTGACAATATCTTAATGTCCTAAATTTAAAAGTTAAGTAACATAATTTATTAATTATTAATATTTAATAAATTTTATTTATTTCCTATAATTTTATTAATAATTTTAAATTCCCTTGTTATGTGTTCAGAGATTCACTTTCACAATTCAAGAGTGTTAGTTTCCTTGGTTTTTATGATCATTTTAAATGTTTATGTGTATATAAAATCATGTTGAATGAGTATTGTTGTATATAAATGAACTTATATGTTATTAGTTAAATAATATAACATTAAAATACCCTTTTGTTTCCATTAGTGAGTATTATTCATTACATAAATCTTTAATCATATTCGTTTAGATTAATTTAGTGTTTCCTGATCACAACAAACTCATTTTTTTATAAATTAATATCTTGTGTAAAAATTAATTATATAATAATAAAGATGATAAAATAAATATATAATAATCTGGTTCAACCATTAATTTTTTTATTACCATCCTTGAAGAAATTATTGAATGATGAAAGCACTTAATCCATAAAGGTGGTAAATCGAAACCTCATGGTTGATGTTTTCATTCTTAAAATAAATGAGTGTAGAGAATAGTTTGGATAATAAATTATTCTGTAAACAAGATAAAATTCATATATATATAATGTAAAATGTGGTTTTCATTATAAGTAGACAAGGGGATTTGAGGATAATCTTAGAAAATAATGGAACGTGAATAGAAATTGAATGAAAATAGAACATGGTTTTACCTATTAATTCCTTCTTCTTGAGAACTTCCTTAGGTTATTAGTCTAGGTTTTTTAATAATAAAAAAGTACCTAAAAATGGGGGATGGGTTTAGGACGGTATCATTTTACAGTATTGGCAACACTCAAGGTTTTAGATGTTTGACTAGTGGAGGTAGTGATGAGTTGTATTTATAGTGGACGAGTTGGGGGTGTTTTCTCATTATTTAATTAATTTCCTTATTATAATTCTGAAGAAATGAAATACTGTTGATTATTGATATTAAATAAATTAATAAGATCATCGGAATTTGAAATAATTGTAAATAAATCATCAATGACTAAATGAATAGTGTATTTGATGTATAACATATATATTCCATAAATTACAGTATTTTTCGATTCACCAAAAAATCAAGTATTTCAGAATAATCTCGAATACTCAGCCTTACTATTTCATGATATATTCAATCAAAAAATGAATAAACTTATTAGAAAATATTTTTCTATTTATTTGAAATATAGTTTTTCAATAAAATCGTCCTCAACATGGAAAATACAACTGTTAAAATTAGAACTATTTTTCTAACATTTCAAAAAAATAATGTAGTTTCCACTAAATTATGTCATAATATTAAGAAATTAAAATATTAATTTAAAAATAAAATTTGATGAAACTATTTTTATTATTATTAAATTATAGAAAAAGTATTATTAAATTAATTATGACTTACAAAAATAAAAACATTTAATTATTAATTTTTAAAATATTTATTTACATGTACTATAATATAATTATATATTATTTTTATTTATAACATGGTTTAATATGATATATAATTTAATTGGTGAGGTTACTATCAAATTTTTTGTTTACTATTCATATGAGTGACATTATTATTCCAATGGTGAAGTTATTATTTCATCAGGAAAAGTTCATTATGTTAAAGAAAGTCTTTTTATTCAATTCAATCATCATTTATAAACATAGTATTATTTATTATATGTGTTTATACCAAATGAACTAATTATAAGAAGGGGATTTCATTAGGTAAAACGTTGGGTTGTTACAATTGTTTTGCATTTACAAAAGTTCTATGTATTGGAGATTGTCCCCTCATTATTTGTAAGGAATCATGGATAGGTGAGGGCCCTCCTCTATATATCTTATATGGTTACCTATGTTGTTTGGAAATTAGTTATTGATCCATTACATCTTCTGGAAGAATATTCAAAATTAGATTGTCTAATGAAATTTAGATCCCCTTTCTCTATCCCTCATGGGTTTCATTTTATTATATCGTATTTCATGTTTCCATTAACCACTTAATTTATTTATTAAGATTACTATTTTTATTACATATCCTTTTTGATTTGGGGGTGTCTCACAGTGTATTTATATTTTTACATCTACATACAATTTTACCACATGTGTTTTATCTTATATTGTTTATAGAAATAACAGAAGTGACCATAATGGACTTGGTATCAATTGATCTTTTTAGTACATGGTAGAATTGACCATTTTTAGTGGGAATTCACTAGGATCTTGATCCAAGTGATCCCCTAATATACTCTATAAATACTTTTTACATTGTTTTTTCCCACTATATTTCTGTTTGGGAGTTTATTTTCACACATTATATAAATTTTATAATGTTATAATACTCTTATATGCATTTCCTATAGGTTATTGGAAGCATTTTTGACAATATATATTTATTGTTTTGTTGTAACCATGCACCTCTTCTGGGATTTGGTTATGTTTTTCCACATGTAATTTATGATATGGCCTCAAATTTCAATTTTATGTGAACTTAGAACTTCTCACTAGGCCCTGTACATTTAGAGGACGTGTTGGGGTGTCTCACATGACTTAAATTTATATAGAGAGGCCCTAGTGGGTCGGGTCATGATATTATGACATTCCATAAGATTACAAAAACTAATATCTTTTATATTTTTCATTTACAGAATATTATAATACAATACATTAATTATGAGTATAATCATCTAAAAAATAAAATTACATTATATTTTCATTATAAATTCTCTACCTGATATTTCATTCTCTATGTAAAATGATATACTTCAATGTTTTTTGATCTTTATGGAATGAAAATAACAATAAAAATACAAAATAAATACAAGACCAAAACATATATACCATTTTATTTAGTATATTATTATTCGTTAGGTATTTTTTATTACATGTAAACAAATGTCATGAGTTAAAAAATATTACCATCCAATAAATAATTATATTATTAAAAAAATAAATACTAAATGTGTTATGATAAATGACATATGGAATTTATATTTTAATAGATATTTGGAATAATTTTCTCATTAACATCCTCTCTAATATGTATGAATCTAATTCAAATTTATAATACCATGACATTTCACTCCCTTCTTCTATAAAACATTCTTAATATATTTCAATTGGAATAAATAATAAATAAATTATTTACTAAAACATTCATTAACTATGAAACACATAACTCAAAATATTATTATCTATTCCTTTATCACAACACTATGTGATCCTTTTTAGTAGAAAAAATTTATCACCTCAGTTACCACATGTAAAAAAATTTAACATTTAAAAAATAGTGATACATTTATTGATTAACATTTTGACTATTCTCATCATGATTATTCACTATTATTTATATATATATATATATATCCAAGCCTCCATGTAAAAATTGGAATACATGAAATATTCATTTAAAATACCCCAAAAAATACCTCAATATAAGGATAAAAAAAGATACATACAATATTTAGATACATCAGGTGAACATAGAAATATGAGATGCATTATTTGGAATTTTTATTTACCATATGGATTAAAAAATGTAGCCTTTCACATATATTTATATGGTAAAATACAATGATGAAATATGTATCATAGGTAAATAATGTTTACCCTTTTAGATTCACTAAAATAATTAAAATAACAATATATGTTTTGATGTTTATTCACATAATTCATTTTCAACAATATAAAATTCTTAAAATAATGTCACAATATCAAACACCCATATCCCATATTTGAAAATAATATTAATGTAATCCTATGGGAAATGGTTAGCATGATGAATCTCAATGATTATCTATCTTCTTATCAAAACGTCAAATACCATAGAATATATTGGTCTATTTTATACAAATGGAATGCTTATAGTAATAGTTCATTTCAGTATGTCATTATTCAATGTTACCCATAAAAAATCTTCATGAAATAATTATGAAAATATTTAAAAACATTTAAAAAAATTATTCTACTCTCTCCCCATATAAGATAAAAAAATTAGTCTTATAATTATAAAATTTATTTAACCACTATTTACTTGGATCTAGACCTATAAGAATTACTTATAAGTTTATCACTCTGTAAAAGGTACTACTATCATATATTGTGAAATAGAATAAAAATAATTTCTTGAAATAGTTTATATTGATGAAGTGTTTTCTAAACCAATCTATAAATTAAATAATGTAAATAATTCCATATCTTGACCAAAAAATATAATAGATTACCATGGTTACTCACTAGAATAATTTAATCTAGATATTTTTAATTAACTCCAATATTTTCCCTAGAAGAGTTTTAATAGATAAAACCCTTGATGTGTACTCCATATGAAGTCAAATATCATTTACAACTACTATAGATATAAATGATGTAATGTTCTTAAATTTTATTACTTATACACTAGTTTACAAGTCACCAATATTATATCTCTTTAGAGGGATAACACATTTCAACTATACACTATCATCGACATCATAACATTGAGTTAACATGAATAAGAATTTTTATCTTATCAAGATAATATAAGACACCCATATCAAGATATTTATTACTATTTATGTGTATGAAATAATTTTCTACACACCTATACTAATGTACCTATAAGAGACACAACAAGTATCATGAATAGATGTAATAGAATGAACATTTGATCCTCTTGACAGAGATAAAACCACCACATTATAACCTTTGGGCATTCAATGATAGTATCCCTAAAGTTGTCCCAATAAAAAATAAGTGTGAGTATAATTAGGCTCAATGTAGTAATTTTACTCCAATAATAACATTTATATAGTAATATTAATTAGGAAAAACTCCTTTAATGTGGAGAAAATACAGTCTTTCTTCTAATCACATGTCACATTTTTCCCGAGTATACCTGTAGAGTAATTCATTTATAGATTCCTAGTGATGCATTCATGGAGACTCTATATAAATATATGTAATACATTAATTTTCCTTTAGATAATCCTTTGAATTCAATGGTTTATATTTTTTACTACATGTGAATACATGAGAATAATAAAAAACCTCACAAGATAATTATTTCATGATAAAAATTAAATAATTAAAATAAAATCATATTTTAATCTCCTCAATTCATATATATATTGTGTATTAAATAAATTTACTATGTTATTTATAGAGTCACATTAAAATCCTCATA
Source organism: Viscum album (assembly GCA_963277665.1). Classification (NCBI taxonomy): domain Eukaryota; kingdom Viridiplantae; phylum Streptophyta; class Magnoliopsida; order Santalales; family Viscaceae; genus Viscum; species Viscum album. The sequence goes on along the minus strand of OY728120.1, from coordinate 1,160,148,170 downwards.
TTGGAGTTCCAAACAGTCTTGATCATTTTCCATCATTAACATATTTGAAAAAAACTATTCATATATTTGGGTCTAAAATGGTTCTCATGTAACTCTATATGGCCCAGTCTTAAACATTATGTAATCATGAATTACGTTAATAATTCAAATTGAAGATTTTTTAAAGTATATATCTATAGATAATTATTTCATAACATATACATAACAACATATGTATTATAAGTAGACACTTATAATCACTATCTATTTTATCAAAAAACTAAAACACATTAAAAATATACATGTTTAGTTCCATGATTCAAACTGGTTGCCTTTTCCATGATCCAATCCTTGAATATATTCATCATTATGTCTTTTAAAAAACATTTCAAGAATTGGGATGACCATAAAATTCTCAGTAAGGGATACATAATGTAGGAAAAATGTTAGTATTTAAAAATGAAAAGTAAACCCTGGATAATTAATTATAATGTATTACCATTCACCTCTATGAAGTAGATAAAACACTTCACTAAATGTAAGATCATTTATTACCCTTTTAGTAAATCTAATATTTCCTTAAATCCCATATATAGAAATATATATCATATAAAGGTATCATGGGACATAAATATAATGAAATAGAATTACCATAATTTCGACTTCAACACTTTTAACTAAATGGAATTACCAAATGAATGACTTCCACACACAATGCATTAGAGGTTATAATAGAACCACCCATCCATATTTTATCACAGAACCCCCAAGAATTTGGTTTATCACATAACCACCAATCAAATTCCCAACTACCATTATATAATCATATCACACAAAATATTTCAAATGTCAACATTTTGCAAATAACATTTCATTTTCCATCATAAGAAATGATTTCACGATTTTAAAATACTCAATACGTTTAGAAAACCATTTTCAATATCAAATCATCCAAAAATGAAATAAGGTATCTTGTTTTATTTTTAAAAATAGTAAGTCATATTGAGTGTGCCAAATAATGATTACGATAGTTGAGAGGTCATTGTCACTGCATACATTAAAAACATTCCTCTTTTCATTTAGTGAAATGATTCGTAAAAAGAATATTCCCTTGGAATGAATGTAAAAATAAAAGGGTTTTATTATACACTATTTAAAATAATGTCGTGTATAAATAAAAATATTCCACAATTAAAGGAGATGGAGATGAAGTACCTTTTATTGAGTCTGAATCGTCACATATGTTCCTAGTTCTTCTTAAATAATAAACATAACATAATTCATACTTGATTAAAAATATTTTTAATTTTTATTATTCCTTTTATTTAAAATAATTCATTCCTATAATAATCATATAATTATTCATGATCATTTAAGTCATTTTGTCGATTTTCATTATATGAGTCAAAAAATGAATATGTTATAATTACAAATTATCCATGTGGTGAAAGGTAAATTATATCTAGAATGATATTTATGATTCATATATCATATATATCATCTATATCTAGTATCAATGTATTTATAATAGTCCATATAATATATATATAAAAAAAATTAAATGCACCATTCATGGAGACAGAAAGCCATATGTGCACATTAATGCTACTTTCATTTCATTTTTTAGATTTAAAGGAATGAAAACAAAATTATACTTATGTATATAATAATTCAATTAAAATATATATGTTATATATGTTACATAATTTCATTAATTCAATCCTTTATACATTACATAATAGCATTCACGAGTCATATCACGTTGAGGGTCAGTAGTCAACACATCCTAAAATGAAATTATCATACTCATATAACATTATAATCATAAATGTATGTTATAAATGAGATTTAAAGAATAATATAGATAAAAAAATATCAAATAAATCACGTATATTTATATTTCCATAAAAATTTAAAATAGACGGGGTGGTAGGAGAATATTGAACAATACATGTTTCATGAGGCTGTAGTTCTTTGTCCACTGAAACAATATATTCTGTACCAATTAGACGGAGGTGTCTATATGTTTTAATAGAATCCTTATCATAACAACAACCTAGTATATTTAAAATATTTTTTTCTTATTTAAACGAATAATAAAAAGATCATATGTATTGGAGAAGGATTATAATGAAAAAGAACATGATAGAAGATATGACCTCAAATCGGGAAACTTGTTTTCATTTGAGCCAAATGGATTTCTTGAAATTAATTCGTTCTTGGGGAAGGATTATAGGAAGAAGAGAAGGATTTTGGGAGATTATTGGAGTAGAGGTAGATATAAGGACCCATCCTTAAACATAACATAATATTGAGTTATGTCAAGAATTCCCATTGATGATATTTTCAGGTATAGAGTTTTAGAGAATTAGGCCTTATCTTTTACATTAAATCTCAAATATTACATAGTAAACACTTATAATCTATCTAATGTTTCACAAAAATAAAACCCCTAAAATAAAACAAGAGTTCTTTTCATGATATATATATTCATGAATACATAGTTTCTCTAACCCTTACTTATACCCTGTGAAAAAATTTCAAAAAAATGGGATTAGCATAAAAAGCTTAGTAGGGGTTATAAAATAAGGAAATAAAATATTATCCCATTAATAAATATAAATAAAATAAACCATACTTTTTGATCATAACATACCTCATGAAAACATAAGATATATGAATAACAGACAGAAATCATAAATCATAAAGGTAACTTATGGCATATATATAAAACTTACATTGTAGCTATCACAACTACAAAGAGAGTTACACTTGGAATACCCATAACAATATATTTCATAAATATATTTGGAGAAACATTAAATTTACCTCTGTCACGTTACACAATGCATTGTACAGCTATCGCGGGCTAACCCTCCCATGGTTTATCACAGAACCACCCGTATACGTAAACAAATCAAAATAAACATAAAATATTTACAATGCATAAAACAAGCATAATGGAATGATAAATTTTCCACCTAGAAATCACAATATATCTTTTCATTATAATCACATAATCAATGCTTTATCAAAAAAATTTAAACCATTTAAAAATTTTAAAAAAGATATTTTTGAATCAAAGTGTCTCATACCAAATTGAAATTGTTAAATAAATTATCATTTTAAAACATTTATGTCCATATAAATAAATCCAAAAATCCATTTTATTATAACATGGTCATTAATGATAAATACTATGAAGAATAAATCTTAAAATAATTTAAAACTATATTTTAGTAAAATGATTTTTAAACAAAATGAGAGACGCTTGAATACAAATAATTGAGGAATAATATTTAATGAGAACATTATAATATCCTGGGAATAAAGTAATTAATGATATAATATTCCTAAATAAAGTATATACACCGTATAAGAGTGAATTGGTGAATAAGAACATTGAAGTTTCAATGGAATGTAAATTGAGAGGAAATCCATTATAAAGACGGTATACTTAGATTAATTATAAATGAATGACATAATTATGTGTGAAAAATAAAAATACACCCAATATATGTTGATATTAAGTGTAAAACAATCATAGGTTATTCACACATATTCATATAATGATATAATGATAAAGTAGAAGTTTAACCCATTGAATTGAAATTGGGAAAACAAGTTCCCTTACAGAAATTCGATAGACTAACAGAGTCACATTAAAAATAAAAAAGTGAGTTTTTGAGGGATAAAAAGGGTATATCATCACTTGGACATAATATTTATAGCAATAAGGATATATAAGAACACATCCTAACATATTAATCACATAATATTTTTAGCAATAAGTATAAGGGGTTTCTTATCTCACTTTTAATCCAGTCTTGTGACCAAAACATAAAAACCCCAAATTAGTCAGATAATAACATGAATATAAATAAGATAATGATAATATATATCAAATTTAAGTACAAAATACACCACATTAATTAAATTAGTGGTGAAAAATTGAAATCTCACGGAATTAATAGTGAGATAAGAAACCCCTTACCTCATGTCCGACTTGACTTATTTGTTCCTTGTTCTTTCGGAATGATACCCTAAAGTTAATTCCTACTTGATTAATTTTTTTAATGTTTATAATTCTTTTTATATCACTTATTAAAATGATATATACATTATGAAATCATTTATGTTAATTATGGTCGTTTTGTCGATATTTGGTACTTGAGTGGAAAATGAAGACCGTATAATTTCAAGTTATCCATGTGGCCGAGAGTCCATTATCTCCAGAATGATATTCATGTTTTAGATATATTATATATCATATATATCCAATATATATATATATATATTTATAAATGTAAATAAATTTTTGAGATAAGAAATGAAATGCACCATTTATATAGACGGCAAGCCGTACGTACGCATGCACGCTACTTTAATTTCTATTTCATATTTTAATTGAATGATAAATTAATGATACATATTTATATTATAATTCAAGTATTATATAATATATAATTTCAAAAAACCCATCAATTATATGTCCTATATATGGTAAGAACAAGTCATATCACTTTGAGGGGGCGATAGTCTGCACTTCATAAAATGAAATTATCTCATTTACTCATAATTGAAATCATAATGGTATGCTATAAATTAAAAATAAAGAAGCATAAGGAATACATCAAAAAAATATATATCATATATAAATACAGTGTCATCATAATTTCTACCATTTTAGGTGGTAAATGATAATCGAACAATCATTGTTTCGTGAGGCGTTAGTTTTCCCTCCACAGAAACAGTATGTTTTTCACCCATTAGATGGAGTGGTATGTAAGTGTAGATCAAATCCGTCCCATAACAACATCCTATTATATTTTGGATACTATATTTGTTATTAAATAAAGTAATAAAAAGAGTTTAGGGGTTGGAGAAGTAAAATAAATGAAAAAAAGTTAAGATAAACGATTACCTTTAATTTGTGTAACTCCCTTTGGTTTTAACCAAAAGGACATCTTGAAGTTACATATGCCTAAGGTAAGTCTTCGAGGTGGAATAGAGGTGTATTGGAAGATTATTTGGGCAGAGGATGGACGATACAAGGGGCTTGAGAGGTGTGAGGAATGAGATTTAAGTGAGGGCTTTTTACAAGGGAATGGATTGTCTCTTTAGGAATGTGTGAAAATATTATTTTATTTTATAACGTTTTTTGGTTTATAAAGGTTCAAAACTCATTAATGTCAATGATAAGATGACTCATTGTCAAAATAAATTTATCCAATAAATATTGGATAGGAATTTGTTATTATTTTAATATTTATAATCGTATTTAATGAAATCATTTTTTAATGAGTTAAATACAGAATCATTTTTGTGGCATAAATAATTTAATTTATTTGATGTCTAAAAATTATAAACAAATACCATGATTTAAGAAATATTTTTATATTTATAAATAATTTTTATAGGCAATGTGATATGTAACACCCCATGATTCCACGGTACGCTCCTCTTTGAATACCAGAGCAGCCTGTGTTGTACGCAACCTCGAGTTCTAACACACCGCGACCAATAAAAGTAGTAGTTATGAATAGTAATACCCACCTTTTGAAATTGTATAAATTTTATATTTCAACGTGGACTTCATTTTTGGATTCAGAATATTGAATTTATCCTAGGGTGAAATTTTGGAACATTTAGGATAACATTTATTTTTTGATGAACAGTAAAAATTACTAAATTTTAATTACAAACTAATTTTTTAATAAAAATAATTAATAGAGATAAATTCTTATATTGAGTGGTATTAAAGTATAACTATAATATAATATTACCATTTTATCCAATGGTGGTCATTATAATTAACTTCACATTGAAATCGGACATAAACAATTGTCAATCTTATGATTGATATTATTTCTTAAAAACACGCTATTTTTTTGATAACGGGAATTAATTATAAAATTAATTAAAGAAAATTATATGTTTGTAATTTTGTAAAATAGACACCATTTATGAATTCAGAATATCAATTATAGCATAGGGTGAATTTTTGGTATTTTTCTGAGAAACTTCAATTTTTGATGAATAGTGAAACCACTAAGTGGTAGTTTAAAAACTATTTTTTCGTGTAAATGAAACATTAACACTTCTATGATTTGATTTCCCAAAATCTGACATACATGGTTGTCATTATGAAGTAAAATATGGTTCAATGGGATTAAAATAATTTTTCAGTGAATAGTAAATTTTATGTTTTCTTAATCACGATTAAAGGTAATTAGTGAAATTTAAGCTGAAATGATATTATATAAATATGAAAATATCATCACACTTGTCATACAAATATTGGTTGAGTCATGGCCGACCAATACAATACATGGTTCAACTTAGGGACCCCATGGAGCCACTTGGGTAAGAAAATGACATTAATAACTTTTTATTTAAAGTAAAAATAAAATTGTCACAAACATGTGTTTTTTTACAGAACAATTATTACATGGGGTTATATAAGTTAACATTTAGACTATAAATATTCATTAGAAAGATAAAAATATTTCCTACATTATTATAATTTTTTTATAATTTTTAGACATTATATAAATTAAATTTGTTATGACACCTTGATGATGCAGCGATTAACTCATTAATTAACGATTTAAATAAAATGAAAAGATAATGTAAAATCTAAGACTTACACATGTCAAAAACCTATTGGATGAGTATATTTGGAACCGCTATCACCTTATCATCAGAATATATCATTGTGGGACCTTTAAAATCCAAAACCATTTCATAATAATGTAACATTTAATGACTTTCCAAGATTTCCCCTCTCTCCTCTTATAAAGGCCCCCACCTATACCACCTTATTCACACCATCAAAGCCATTTGGCTCAGCCAACCTCTGCCCAAATTATAATGGCCTTGGTTTTTGGGGTCCAGTACTTTGTGAAAATCTCGTGTTGGGTTTTCTGGTCTGGGAATTTTGGATATGTTTGGCAACGGTAGACCTACCAGTAGACTTAGTCTACCGGTAGTAGGCCTACTGGTAGCTCGGCCTACTGGTAGTTGCAGCCTACCGGTAGCTCTGCCTACCAGTAGCTCGGTCTACCAGTAGCTGCAAATACTTATGGCTCTATCTACAGGTAGCTTGGTCTACCGGTAGCTGCAGCCTACCGGTAGCTCGGTGTACCGGTAGCTGCAGCCAACCCGTAGCACGGTCTACCCGTAGCTGCAGCCAACCGGTAGCTCAGCTACCGGTAGCTGTCACCCGCCGGTAGCTCTCAGCTACCGGTGGCTCTGGCCTACCACGCGGGCCAGTAGCGCGTTTTTTGCACAATTAGGGTTTTAAACCCTATTTTGACTCCTTTAAGTGTGTTTTAAAGCCCGATAACGCCCATAAATGTTTTAATTAATTATTTGATGAATTATCCTGGTGTGTACGTCGGTTTAAACCACCCGACCCCATTAATAACATGTGGGGCCATGTGGTCAACCCACGACCCCACGCCTTATGCGGTTTTGCGTTCTTATCTCAACCGTCCACGACCCTTATAACTAAAGGGTTCGCCCTGGGTATCATCTTTTATCGATCACGCTCGGCAAGTACTTTCCTGCAGACAAGCCGATTTTTGTGCATCATGCGAGCTGCATCGTTATCCGTGAAGTTCCACCCCCCGTCCTTAGCATCAATCATTGATCAACAAGTAGGGAATTATCCTTCATCTCTCCCTTTTGTGTATCATGCGGGGTGGGAGTGCTTTTTATTCTGTAGAATTGGATAAACCAGACCTAAATAAAGATTGTTAAATGATTATATGAAGAAAGAATGGGGGGTTGTGATCGTTGATGCTATTTTATGTTATGATCATCTTTCTGAATTGTGCGGGCTTACGCCTACTGAAAATCATGGCCTTGGGTGGCCTTTCTCTATGCACTAATGAAACCCTAGGGATGTTTGAAATGACTTGTTTGTGGCTGTGAACTCCTGTTGTGAAAAGGGAAATCGGTTAATCATGTACACCCCGCTAAATAAACTGAAAGCACCAGGATCAAACCTTCTCTGATAACCCCCGGTTAAAGCACAGGAAATTGAAATCATGGAGTGTTTAAAATCATAAAAATCTGAAATTACCGTCATCGCCCTGCTTTGTGTTGTTGGTAGTGGTTTGGTTGTTTTCTTTTACGGGTCAATTGTTGGAGATGTGGGAGGGGATTGGATCCCCTATTTTATGGATTCAGTGGTTGTGAGTTTTAAGACTAGGTGGTTACCTTGTTTATATCACGAATTGGGGTGGGATCCTCTGTTGATGAGAAACCATTTTGGGGGACATGGGGTAGTGTCTCGAGAATTTCTATTGGTTCCATTACATCGAGAGATCTCACTTATCCTCTTGTTGTTGTAACATTACAAGAGAACCGGGTGTGAATGTTTAAATTGTATTTTGGCTGGATTCTTTCCCTGGTTATGCTTATGATATTAGTTGCCCAGTAGTGCATGAACTTATTTAATCATTATTACTAAACATGAAAACAAGAATGAGACAAATGAGTTTTTTTGTCGAGAATTGTGACTCAGACTTGAGTGATGTTGTGATCTGTAGGCTTTCTGATGAAAAACCTAACTTTGGGGGATTTCTTGTTAACTACGTATACAATTTTAGTTTTGTGTTTCATATTCGCGACCCACCCAAGTTGAGCACTTACTGCCGAACACCCCCATTTCATGGGGGAGGGTGATTTCCCAACACTATTCATAGTGGCTGGTTATTAGCTCCATTTCTGCTCCCTTTCCCAGATATCCCAAGTACCTTCAGTCAGGCTATGATGGCTTGAGGTCCATTATTAGCCCAAGAATCTTTGGGCAGGGTAGTGTGTTGGTTGGAACAGGTGTGTGCGGGCAGGTGGTTTCCCAAGAGTCTTCACGATGGGGCCCATGTGTCTTCGGGCGTGGCAGTGGATCTTCTAGCCCGGGTGTCTTCGGGTGTGGTGGTGGTTGTTCTGGCCTAGGTGTTTTCGGGCATGGTTACATGTGATAATTGTGGCCCAGGTGTTTGCTTGCAGGATTCGGCAGTGGGACTGTGTGTGGTTGTTGCCCATGTGTGTGCGGACGGATGTGGTAGTGGGACTGCGGTGAGAATGGAAGGATTGGTTCGATGCGTAGGATGTCTCAATAACTAGTGGGAAAGTGGCGCGGGGTACCCAAAAATCGATGTGCTCTTATATATATTACCTGGTTTGCATTACTTGGTGAGTGTAGCCGGTGAGTGGGATGGGTGAACTCCTTCATAGTAATGGTTGTCTGCTTCTCACGGGACTTTAGTACGTTCCCCACATGGGCACGAGAGTTTTTGGTTTTCCCTACCGAGTGTACTTGTATGCTCACCCTACGTATATAGAAATGCTTTTAGGTTTCCAGGAGGACGTCGAGGATCGCGAAGGACCATACTAGCTCGGACCATTGGGTAAGTTGCAGTTGATGTTTTTTTTCTTCCTTTGGGTACTTACCTTTATAGTCAAATTTTATACATTGTGGATTTTATTTTTTGTAACATGAATGTGGGAATGGTTTACTTTTGGATTTATGTTTCTTTTACTTTTGTTGTTGTTGGGTTTCATCATCTTATCTCTCGATCCTATAAAATAGAAAGGGTAATGCCTTCCACTTCTGTGTAATTTCCATACCCTTGGTGATAGTCGCCACTCCGGGACCTACAGAAGGCAGGTTTCGGGGGTCATTATCTCTCCTTCAACTGAATGAAGGAAGGTCTTGGAAACCTGCTACCCTTCCCTCCTTTTGTTGAAGTCAGGTCATGACCGAATGGTAACAAAGGTAGGTTGAGAGACAGGATAGAGTTTGGAGTCAGGCATAGTGAGGATTTCATGGGATGGTAAGGAAATCGTGTTGGGTGACCATGGTGTGTGAATTAGGCTAGGTAAGACCGGCTAGGACAACAGATTTTAGGGCCCCCAAGATCTGATGCAAGGACTCTGTACCTACCAAACGACCAAGTGAGTTCATACTGATTGCAGGGTAGAGACCCTAGGAAAGGTACATTCATCATAATGACTTTTTATCTCATGTTTCTGGGAAGTCTTAGGAATTAAGAGTTAATGAAATGTTTACGAAATTTTAAGAACAATATTCTGCACTACATGGGCTTAGAAATTCCATGTTTACCTTGAAGCTATGGCACCTGGAAGGAGACCACATGTGGTACTGGCGATCGAGGCCCCGAAGACTACTTAGGTCGATTGGCAGAGAGCTAATCGAGAGGAAGGGGATGACAAGTGGCAGAAGAATCTTCAAGCCTTCTAGCAACAGACCCCCGAGAAGTACGAGGGCAGTACCTCTGACATGAAGACGGAAGGCTGGCTAGAGGAGCAAGTGATAGCCTTCGGCCTGATTCAGGCCCTGATCGAGTACTGGGTTCATCTGGCCGTCAGCCAGATGTGGGGAGCGGCACGTCAGTGGTGTATGCTTTATCTGGGGGAGAGGAGAGAGGCTGAGGTGCCATGGGCTGATTTCGAGAAGGAGTTATGGGTGGAATTCCTCTCCTCGATGATGAAGGCGTAAAAGATACTCGAGATACTCTCCCTCCAACAAGGGAGTATGTCATTAAGGTAGCTAGGAATCATGTTCAAGGACCTCCTACATTTTTCTCCAGACCACTTTCCCGACAAGGATTCTCGGGAAATACGTATAGTGGAGGTGCTCAGACCCTCCCTCCAGTATGTTGTTAACCCCTTTACCCTTCCGACATACTTGGAGTTCAAGAATAAGGCCAAATTTGTGGACAGGATGCATGCACTAGGAGGTGTGTCACGAGAGGGGATCTAGATGGGACCATCGAAGGGGAAGGCCATCATCACCAGGCCTCCAGCATCAGGACCCTCCAGGTTCCGACCAGCCGGGAGTAGGCCGCAACAGTTTCACTTTCGATCCCCTGGTCCTCGCCCTTTTCCTTCGGGCCTGGGACCACGGTGCTTCGTCTGCGGGAGCCATGGAAATATCTGAAGTTAGTGCTCGGACTGAGTACAGTACGGCGGTGGTGAACAACCCCAACACCCGCCCCAGAAGCAGCTTCCAGCCAGGCCTTTCCAATAGCAGCAACAGGGACAGCGAGCTCCCGCTCCTCCGAGGACAGACGTAGGAGGAGGGGGCCGACCTCAGGGTGCTCCACAGGTACTACGACCAGGGCATGGTCAGGGAGGTGGCCGACAGCTGAGGGGAAGAGGAGCCGGGCGTGGACAGCTACACACCACGGAAGCAGCAGTTCCAGCAGGGTCGGAGGTTGTTCGAGGTACGATCAGTTTGTTTAGTACCCTTGCTTATTCCTTGTTCGATACCAACACTTCGCACTCCGTTGTTGCACCCAATCTAGCCCGTGCATTGGGTCTAGATGCCGAGAGACTCCCACTGCCCCTAGTGTTGAGCACACCAGTCGGGGGTCAGACCGACTTGTTGTTTGTTTTTCGGAGATGCAGACTGATGATCGGGCCACATCAGTCTGTTAGGGATCTTGTTCTGCTACAGATACAGCCATATGATGTCATCCTAGGCATCGACTGGCTATTCTCTGTTTGTGTCGTCATCGAATGCTTCCGAAGAAGGGATGTGTTCTAAGACTTGGGCGGCCGGAATTTTGTTTTCACTGGCGAGTGGAGAAGTCGGAAGGGCGACAGGCGAGAGGAACCCCACCTCTGCATGATAGATGTTCTGTCAGTAGGGTCAGTAGATGCTGAAATTGTGGAAGTGCTAGAGTTTGTCCATGAGTTTATGGACGTCTTTCCTGAGGAGGTAACGAATATACCCCCTCGACGGGATATCGAGTTCGGGATAGACCTGCAGACCGGTGCTCATCTGATCTCGATGGATCCTTACCAGATGGCACCTTCAGAGCTACGGGAGTTGCAGATCCAGATTGATGATCTAATGAATAGGGGTTATGTTCGGACGAGTGTGTCACCGTGGGGTGCTCCAGTCTTGTTCTCAAAGAAGGCATATGGTGGTCTCAGGTTGTGCATTGACTATAGGAGTCTGAATCAGTTGACGATCAATAATTGCTACCATCTTCCGAGGATAAAAGATCTTTTAGACCAGTTGAAAGGGGCAGGATGGTTCTCAAAGATCGACCTGTGGTCTGGGTACCACCAGCTGAGTGTGAAGGAGGGTGACATCCTGAAGACGGCGTTAAGGTGCAGATATGGACACTTGTAGTTCGTAGTCATGCCCTTCGGTGTTACGAACGCCCCGACTATGTTCATGGGGCTTATGAACTCCATCTTCTGGGAGTACCTAGATCGGTTCGTGGTTGTGTTCATCGACGACATCCTGGTCTACTCAAGATCATAGGCGGAAAATTCAGAGCACCTGAGGATGGTTCTGGAGGTCCTCCAACATCATCAGCTCTATGGGAAGTTGTCGAAATTAAATTTCTGGACACGATAAGTGCACTTCCTCGGGCACATGGTGTCCGAGAAGAGGGTAGCAGTGGACCCATCAAAGGTTGAGGTAGTTTTTTCTTGGGCAGCACCAAAGAATGTAGCAGAGGCCCGTAGTTTCCTCAGGCTGTCAGGTTACTGTTGGAGGTTCATACCCAACTTATCCCATGTTGCAACCCCTTTGACATCCTTGACCAAGAAAGACCAGGTTTTCGTGTGAAGTGAGCAGTGCGAGTCAACCTTCAGATATCTGAAGGAGAAGCTGGTTAGTGCCCTTGTGTTGAGATTACCAGAAGAAGGGGTGGCGTATGAGGTGTTCTTCTATGCTTCAGGACAGGGCTTGGGATGTGTGTTGATGTATAAACAAGGGGTGATTTCATATGGGTCCATGCAGCTAAACCCTCATGAGCGTAATTACGCCACCCACAACCCGGATCTTGCAACGGTCGTTTTTGCGCTAAAGTTATGGAGGCACTACATCATCGGAGAATGATTTGTGGTCTTCACAGATCACAAAATCTTGAGGTATATCTTCTCCCAGTGGGACATAAACTTGCGACAATAGAGATGGGTGGAGTTCCTCCAGGATTACGATTTCGAGATCTCTTATACTGAGGGAAAGGGAAATGTAGTGGCTGATTCCTTGAGTAGGAGGACACAGAATGATGCGGTCCGAGAGTCGGCGGACACCTGGAATGCGATGGAGGAGTTGGCTACCTTACACCTGGGTGCAAGGATGGATGGTGGTAGAGGTTACCTATATCAGATGGAAGTGTAGTCATATCTGTTTTAAAAAGTGGAGGAGTCTTAGGGGGGAGACCCAGAGTGCGTGGTGATGCATGACCGAGTTTGATAGGGCAATGCTCCAGAAGGATGGACAGAGGATGGTCAGAATTGGATGCTTTTTCAGGGAAGGTTGTCTGTTCCAGAAGTGATGTGCGGAAAGGTTCTTAGTGAGTTCCACAACTCACCCATGGATGTACACCCAAGAGATTCCAAGATGTATCTGGGACTGAAGAGACAGTTTTGGTGGCCCGGAGTGAAGCTAGCATTGGTAGAGTTTGTGGCTAAGTGCATAGTGTGTCAGCAAGTGAAGGTAGAACAATAAGTTCCAGGTGGCCTACTATAGTATCTATATGTCCCCAAGTGGAAGTGGGATGACATATCGATGGATTTAGTCAAGGGACATCCCAAGGTCCAAGGGGAATACAACAAAACATGGGTGTTAGTGGACCGTTTGATGAAATTGGCTCTCTTTCTGGCAATCAAGGAGTCGAGTTCAGTGGATGCTTTGGCCCAAAGGTACATGGATGAGGTGGTGCGGTTGCACAGGATTACGAGGTCTATAGTCTCGGATAGGGATGCACGGTTTACCTCATGAGTCTAGAGAGGATTGCAACATGATTTTGGCACCCAGCTGCATCTTAGCACTGCTTACCATCCTCAGATAGATGGACAGATAGAGCGCACCATCCAGACCTTGGAGGATATGCCGCGGGCATGTGTTCTGGACTCAGGAGGGTCATGGGTGCGATACGTACCTCTGGTAGAGTTTTCCTAAAATAATATCTACCACTCTACCATCATTATGGCCTCATTTTAAGATTTATATAGAAGGCCATATCTTTCACCTGTGTGTTGGACCGATGTAGGAGAGGCAGGCATCCTTGGCCCGGAAGTGGTGCGGAGCATGACAGAGAAGGTTCAGCTTATACGGGAAAGGATGAAGGCGGAACAGGACCGACATAAGTCGTATGATGATACCCAAAGTAGGCCCTTGGAGTTTGAGGTTGGAGACCACGTGTTCTTGAAGGTCTCCCCTCGGCGTGGGCAGTGATGTTTCAGTAAGGGGAGTATGCTTTCTCCCAGGTTCATCGGATCCTTCGAAGTGTTGCGGCGGGCTGGCGAAGTGGATTATCAGCTAGCATTACCACCGCTACTAATGAGGATACATGATGTCTTCCATGTGTCCCATCTCCGTCAGTATCTACACGACGATTCAGGCGTCCTTGATTAGGGTGATATGGACATCGAGGACGACGTGACTTTTGTGGAGAGACCAGTGATGATCGAGGATCACAAGGAGATGGTGCTTCATGGGCGAACCATTCCCTTGGTCCATGTGTTGTTGAGACATGATGGGATTGAGGAGAGTACGTGGGATAGGGAAGCACAGAAGCATACCCAGTACCCAGAGTTGTTTTGAGTTTGTTTCCTTGTTGTACCTATTGTGGTAGAACGTTTTATCTTTTTGGCTATGAAATGTACTGGTTTTCTTTCCTCTGAATGTGTGTTAAAACCCTAGCTATGGGGGAGGAGAGAACCCGACCCCTAGTCAAGGCGCATTAAGGTGGATGCGATGAAACCCATTCGGGCGAGTCAGTCCCGCCCAAAGCGGATAATTTCTTGACATGGGGGAGGAGACTCCCCAACCGACATGCCTGGACAGTTTGGCATGGTATGTATGAAATATTTTTAGTTAGCATGGGTTCAATCCTAAGAGGTATGTTTCGAGGTGGATGTCCGGACCCTCACTTTCGTTCTCGTTTGTTTTGATTATCGAGGGAGAGATCGTTTAAGAGGTATCTGATGTAATGGCCCGGGTTTTTGGGGTCCACTACATTTTGAAAATCTCATGTTGTGTTTTCTGGTTTGGGAATCTTAGAGAAGTTTGGAAATGGTAGGCCTACTGGTAGCCTTAGTCCACTGGTAGCAGGCCTACTGGTAGCTCGGTCTACCGATAGCCGAAGCCTACCGATAGCTATGTCTACTGGTAGCACGGTCTACCGGTAGTTGCTGCTACCGGTGGCTCTGTCTACAGGTAGCTCGGTCTGCCAGTAGCTGTAGCGTACCAGTAGCTCAGTCTACCGGTGGCTGCATCCCACGAGTTGCTCGACCTACCAGTGGCAGCAGCTGACCGGTAGCTCGGCCTATCGGTGGCTACAGCCCACCGTTAGCTCGGCCTACCGGTATCTGCAGCCCACAGGTAGCTCGGCCTACCGGTAGCTGCAGCCTACCGGTAGCGCGGCTACCGGTAGCTTTCACTAGCCGGTAGCTCTCAGCTACCAATGGCTCTGGCCTTCCACACATTCCAGTAGCTCTCCTTTTGCACAATTAGGGTTTTAAACCCTATTTTGATTCCATTAAGCGTGTTTTAAAGCCCAATAACGCCCATAAATGGTTTAATTAATTATTTAATGAATTATCCTGGTGTGTGCATCGGTTTAAACCGTACAAACCCTTTAATACTCTCTCAACTTCCCTCTCTTACTCCTAGAAGCCTCACATTGGGCAGATGTCTTCCCAAGGAAGCCTTTGGCTCAAATCAAAAGGAGTTACCCGATTTCAATGTAATGTATTCTCTTGTGTTCTTTTGTTTTATTTTCCTTCTCAAACCTCTTAATATATATATTTTTTACTTTATTTTCTAACAACACCAGTATATAAAATATACTAGGATGTTTTTAGGATAATGATTTGATTTACACTTACACACACCTCCGTCTAATGGTTAAAGAACATATTGTTTCTGTGGGTGGAAAAATATTGCCTCACGAAAAAATGATTGTTCAATATTCTTTTAACACATATAATGGTGGCCATTAAGATGACACTATTTCTATATATGATATATATTATGTTTATGTTTTCATTATGATTCTTTATTTTTCATTTATGGTATACCTTTATGATTTCCATTATTGGTAAACGTGATTATTTCATTTTACGAAGTGCGGACTACCGCCCCCTGAAAGTGATTTGAATCATTAATTCCATATGTGGGATGAATCAAGGACGAAGTAAATGATATTATATACGATATTATACTGGAATTATAATACACCTTTATATCATTATGATTTCATTCCATTAAATACGGAATAGAAATGAAAGTAGCGTTAATGCGTACGTACGACTTACCGTCTCCCTGAACGGTGCATTTCATTTTTTACCTATAAATGTTACTTAATATTATGATTGAATGTATATACTGGATATATATGATATATATATGATTTCTAAATCATGAATATAATTTTATAGATAATGGATATTCTACCACATAAACAACTTGTAATTATAAGAAGTTTTTTTGACTCAAGTACCAAGGATCGACAAAACGACCGTTATTAACATAAATAATTACATAATGTTCATAACTTGGTTATAAGTGATATAAAAGGAATAATTAAATTGAAAAATGTTCTTAATCAATTATAAATTAACTCTAGTTTATTATTCAGGAGGTTAAAGAACGATCGAGTCAAGTCGGACACGAGGTAAGGGAACTTCTTAACCCAATTTCTAT
This sequence comes from Viscum album, assembly GCA_963277665.1. Lineage (NCBI taxonomy): Eukaryota > Viridiplantae > Streptophyta > Magnoliopsida > Santalales > Viscaceae > Viscum > Viscum album. The sequence goes on along the minus strand of OY728120.1, from coordinate 1,160,131,483 downwards.
TCATTGGGTTAATCTCCTACTTTCAAATTATGTCATGATATTATTATGTTATATCTTGTATCTGTACATTGTTTATGTGTACATATACTGAATACACATAATAGATTTATTTTATTTTAAAAAATGATCTTTTTAAGGGACTTTGTCTCAATCTCCTTTCATTGATTCATATTTTGTTTTATACATAACATTAATTTATACGGTGTATAAACCCCTTTGACTTTTATATTTATTCAAAATAATATTTTTATATGAATCGTTTTACTAAATGAAAAAAGGAATGTTTTTTGTCATACGTATGCGGTGACAATGACTTCTCCACCGTTGTGACCATTATTTGAGTTCCGGCTTCCTCTACAAGCCGTAACTTTTTTAAATGAAAAATAATTACAAAGTTTTAATTTTATTTTATTTGGGTATTTAAAATGGTTTTGAAAGTGTTTTTTATATCAATGTGTTCAATTTATATCTTTTGATTGAAATGTGGAAATTTTATGTTCCTTTATGTATGTTTTATGTGATACGATTACGTTATGGTTTATGATATGTTTATACATGTTCATATGAGGATTGTATTGGACTTAATAAGTGATTGGTGGAGCACTCTAAAGCTCCTCGATGCATCGACAGGTATCATGAGATAAACTAGTGTCTTGGCATAAGTCCTTGAGAAAATCTTATTTGTAGTCTTGGCACAAGGCCTTGGCTACGTGGTTATGATAGTCTGGAATTATGCATTCCATCATTATGAAAGTGGATATTGATATTTCATGTGATTATTCGACTAGTAGAATAACCATGTGAATAAGAAAATGGAATTATTTAATTTTAATTTTTCTATATTATGATGAAGTTCATGTTTAAAAGGATTATGTTTAGTTATACATTGCCTTAAATGTTAATGTTTATTAATGAAAGGTTCCTCTATATTATTATCCTTACTGAGAATCTGAGATCACCTCTTTCAAATTTTTAATTTTTCTAGGATGTGAATAAGTATTTTATGAATGACCTGAAGGGATAATATGAGGGTATATGAAGACAATATATTGTTGTAGTTTTGTATTACTTTATGATGTAATGTAAAACTTATGACTGTATCTAGTGTTTCAAGGCTACTAAACTAATCGTTCTTTCGAGACTTGATCTTTGTGATCATTACAATGTTAGGAAATAATGCACCGACTCTAGGTAACTGGGGTCGCGGCGTTATAGTTGGTATCAGAGGTAGTTTTGTACTTACCTTGGAAGTTATATTTAGATAGACTCTGATTAGAGCACATAGACCTAATATAAAATTTTAGGATTAGTATAGAAGAAATTCCTAGAATTTTTGTATTAAAGAGATTTTGTGAGTTTTCCGAGAAATACATCCCAGTATAGATAAGAGAAGGTAGATGTGGCTCTGGCATATGTTTACATAGGGGTAAAACCCGAAAACACCACTTGGAGCTAGACTCGAACGGGAACTGGTGCACGACAATGGGCCTTGCTGCACTCTTGGTTACGACACACCCGGGGGATATGCTTAGGATAATTCTCATTTTCATTATAAACCACAATAAATGGTTATGAGTATATACTTCCTGAATGAAATATTTTTTTTGATTATAGATTATATCAATAAATAGTTCAATTTCTGTTAAGTGTTTTACAAGTTTTTAGTTATGTATTTTCATTAATAAAATAATCTAGTTTATACCATTGTTTAGAAATGGCGCCTAGTGGGAGGAATGGAAACTGTATCAAAGCACACAATCCATGTAGGGATTTTCCACCTACTCAAGATAATTATAGTGGAGCTAGAGATACAACTAGTGCTGATCAACATATCACCATACTTGGACAACTCACTCAGGTTATGAATAGTAACCTTACTCGTATGGAGCACCCTGATCCGCAATGTGGAGGATCAATGTTTGAACACTTCATGAGGAAACAACCACAAATATTTAATGGGGGTAAAAATAAATTAGTATCTTAGCAATGGATAAACTCCTTAGAGAAAATATTCCATGCCTTGGGGAGTAGCGAAAGGGAGAAGGTTGTCATGGAAGTTTACCGCCTCACTGGAGATGCCGATCAATGATGGTCACTGATTCAAAACATAAAGGAAGATGAAAAAGTATCATGTTTGGAATGGTGGGAGTTTAAGGGAATTTTCTTAGTAAAATACTTTCCACATGACCATCGAGCAGATATGGAAAGGCAATTTCTGAGTCTGAGGCAGAAGGAGGAAGAGAATGTCGCAAAGTATGAGGCCAACGTTACAAGGATAACAAGACATGCTGCAGATTATAAACATAACCCAAGAAGTAAGATTGATTGTTTCTTTGATGGGTTAAAACCATTTCTCCATTGAGATTTAGTATCACAATCTTTCTCAACATACGAAGATATAGTCTCGTGTGATATCAAGACAAAAAAGGAATTCTCTATGTCTTATGACAACAAAGTAATGTAAGAGAAGAAGAGAATGGTGGAACAAGAGACAGATAAAAGGAAAAACGGAAAGAAAAATTTACTATTATGCGATAATTGGGGGAAGAATTATCCCGGTACATGCTTCAAAGCAATGGGAGTTTGTTATAAATGTGGAGAAAAAGGTCACCATGCTCGTGATTTCAAGGGAAAGAAAGTGGCTATCAATGTTGAATGATACAATTGTAGGGAAATGGGGAATTATGAAAATGACTATCCTAATCGTCATGGAATATTACCTCAGAAAAGGCCAAGGGATCAAGGGAAATCTTATACTGTTACTACAGTTGAAGTGGAATAATTAATGTATTGGTGCTTTTGGACTCAAGGATTATATTCTGGTTATAAGAATAATGTGATATATATATGGATTGTACTGCAGTACTTGTTTTTTTCCTTAAGGTTTTTATATGATGAAGGTAATCATATTTTGATATGTGACAATAAGATAAACATTACTTTGTTTGAGGAATCAGATGACCCAATTGATTTTGGAATTTAGAGACCTTTTAGAGAAAGTATGGACAGAGGTATTTTGGATAACTATAAAGGTTGTAATGGATTAAGTTGAACTTTGGATAGTATTGTTTAATGTTAAAACATTGATGAAGATTATTTTTGGAATATTATAATACTATAGTTTTAGGAAAAGTACAACCTGCAGGTTGGGGGATAACCCGTCGCATAGGACAAAGCTGTAGGAATCGAACCCACAAACATACTGCGACAGGCCTTTATTACCGACCACTAGCCTACAGGAAGTCCCTGGTTATTACAAAAAAAATTTCCTAATCTAAATGGTATGTGTTAATATTTGGAACCTTATACAATTATGATAAATAGAATATTTTTGAGTTCTATTTCCTTTCTGAGTGAATGATGGGTTTGTGGTAAAAATTTATTAAAGAATGAAAGTCTACATGATAAGTAAGTATATTTCGTTACATTCTTAGTAAATCTCTTAAAAATATTCCTCAACTTTATGAAATGTAACTTAATACAAAAATGTTGTTGGTTAACTTTTCCAACTGGGGAAACAATAACCATTTAACCAATCACACGTTTGTGATTTTCATGTAGTTAACTTTCTCCTAATCATGTTTTCTACAACTCTCCATCAGACCATGATGATTTGTTTTTCCTCCATATCCATGTTTTCATAGATTCCTATTATGGGCTATCTCGGGTGATATTTGTACTTCTCTTTCTTTATTTTAATGTTATATTGTTATTAATTCTATTTCTGATGTGGGTTTTCCACAAAGTGATTTTCTATTCTCAACCTTTTATTTTCAAAGAAAACTTTTAAATTGCGAGGATGAATTTTATTAAATGAGGGGATAATGTAACACCCCATGCTTCCATGGTATGCTCCTTTTTGAATATTAGAGCATCATATGTTTTACACAATCTCGGGTTCTAACACACCGTGACCAATAAAAGTAGTAGTTATGAATAGTAATACCCACTTTTTGAAATTATATAAATTTTATATTTCAAAATGGACTTCATTTTTGGATTCGGAATATCGCATTTAGCCTTGGGTGAAATTTTGGAACTTTTCGGATAACCTTTATATTTTGATGAATAGTGAAAATTACTAAATTTTAATTAAAAACAACTATTTGAATCAAAATAATTAATAGTGATAAATTATTATATTTAGTGGTTTTAAAATATAATTATACTATAATTTTACCATTTTATCCAATGGTGTTCTCTAGAATTAACTTCACATTGAAATTGGACATAAACAATTGTCAATCTTTTGATTGATATTCTTTCTTAAAAACACGCTATTCGTTTTGATGATGGGAATTAATTTTAAAATTAATTAATGCAAAATATATGTTTGGAATTTTGTAAAATAGACACCATCTTTTAATTTATAATATCAATTATAGCTTAGACTGTATTTTTGGTATTTTTTGGAAAAACATCAATATTTGATGAATAGTGAAACCACTAAGTGGTAGTTTAAAAACTAATTTTTTGTGTAAATGAAACATTACCACATCTGTAATTTTATTTTAAAAAATCTGACATACATGGTTGTCATTAATAAGTATAATGTGGTTAAATGGGATTAAAATAATTTTTTGGTGAATAGTAACTTTTAAGTTTTATTAATCGCGATTAAAGGTAATTAATGAAATTTACGGTAAAAATGATATTATAAAAATATGAAAATATCTTGAAACTTGTCCTACATTTATTGGATGAGTCATGACTGACCATAAAAATCCATGGGTCAGCTTGGAGCCCCCATGGAGCCACTTGGGTAAGAAAATGACATTAATAACTTTTTATTTACAGTAAAAAGAAAATTGTCGCATACATGTGTTGTTTTACTAAAACAATTATTACACGGGGTTATATAAGTTAAATTTTCAACTATAAATATTAATTGGAAATATTTAAATATTTCCTACATCAATATATTTTTTTATAATTTTTATACATTAAATAAATTAAACTTTTTATGACACCATGATGATGCAGCGATTACCTCATTAATTAACGATTTAAATAAAATGAAAGCATAATACAAAATATAAGACTTAAATAGGTAAAAAACCTATTGTATGAGTAGATTTAGAAACCATATCACCTTACCCTAGAAATATATCATTGTGGGACCTTTAAAATCCTAAAATCATTTCATAATAATGTAACATTTCATGACTTTCCAAGAGTTCCCCTCTCTACTCTTATAAAAGGCCCCCACCACTACCACCTTATTCACACCACAAAAGCCATTTTTCTCGGCCAAACTCTGCCCAAATACTCTCTTAACATCCATATCTTACTCCTAGAAGCCTCACTTTGGGCAGAACTCTTCCCAAGGAATCCTTTGGCTCAAATCAAAAAGAGTTACCCGATTTTAAGGTAATGTCTTCTCTTATGTTTTTTTTGTTTTATTTTGCTTCTTCAACCCCATAAAATCTTTTTATTACTTTATTTTGTAACAAAAACAGTATCTACAATATAATAGTATATTGGTATGATAAATATTGGATTTACACTTACACACACCTTCGTCTAGTGGTTAAAGAACATATTGTTTCTGTGGGTGGTGAAATACTGCCTCACGAAACAATGATTGTTCAATATTATTTTAACACCTCTAATGGTGGCCATTAAGATGAAACTATTTCTATATTTGATATATATTATGTTTATGTTTTCCTTATGCTTCTGTATTTCTCAATTATGGCATAACTTTTTGATTTCCATTATGGGTAAACTCGATAATTTCATTTTAGGAAGTGCAGACTACCACCCCCTCAAAGTGATTTGACTCATTAATGCCATATGTGGGACGTATAAAGGATGGAGTAAATGATGTTATATATGATATTATACTAGAATTATAATAAACCATTATATAATTATTATTTCATTCCATTAAATACGAAATATAAATGAATGTAGGGTTCAGGCGTACGTACGGCTTACCGTCTCCATGAACGATGCATTTCATTTCTTACCTCTAAATTTTACGTAATATTATGAATGAATGTATATACTGGATATATATCATATATAATATATCTACATCATAAATATAATTATGTAGATAATGAATATTCGACCACATAAACAACTTGTAATTATAAGAAGTATATTTTTGACTCAAGTACCAAAGATCGACAAAACGACCGTTATTAACTTAAATAATTACATAATGTTCATAACATGGATATAAGTGATATAAAAGGAATAATGAACTTGAAAAATGATCTTAATCAATTATAAATGAACTGTAGCTTATTATTCACGAGGTTAAAGAATGATCGAGTCAAGTAGGACATGAGGTAAGGGAACTTCTTAACCCAATTTCTATTCTTTGGGTTAATCTCCTACATTCAAATTATGTCATGATATTATTATGTCCTATCTTGTATTTATACTTTCTATATGTGTACTTATAGTGAATACACAAAATTTATTTATTTTATTTTAAAAAATGATCTTCTTAAGGGATTTCGTCTCAATCTCCTTTCAATGAGGCATATTTTGTTTTATACACAACTTTCTTTTATATGGTGTATAATCCCCTTTGACATTTATGTTTACTCGAAAGGAATATTTTTATACGAATTGTTTTACTAAACGACAAAAAGGAATGTTTTTTTGTCATATGTATGTGACGACAACTACTTCTCCACCACCGTGACAATTATTTGAGTTTCGGATTCCTCTACAAGCCATAACATTTTTAATTGAAAAATAATTACAAAGTTTTAATTTTCTTTTATTTTGGTAATGAAAATGGTTTTGAAAGTGTTTTTTTATATCTATGTTTTGTATTGATATCTTGTGATTGAAATGTGGAAATGTTATGTTTCCTTTGTGCATGTTTTATGTGATACGATTATGTTATGGTTTATGATATGTTTAAACATGTTCATATGGGGAATGCATTGGGCTTAATAAGAGATGGGTGGAGCCCACTATAGCTCCACGATGCATCAGCAAGTCTAATGAGACAAACTAGTGTCTTGACCTGAGGCCTTGACAAAATCTTATTTGTAGTCTTGGCACGAGGCCTTGGCTATGTTGTTATGATAGTCTGGATTTATGCATTCCACCAATATAAAAGTGGTTATTGACATTGCATGTGATTATTCGACCAATAGAATAACCATGTGAATAAGTAAAAGGAATTATTTCATTTTACATTTTCCATATTATGCTGAAGTTCTTGTTTAGAAGGCTTTTGATTAGTTATATATTGCCTTAAATGTTTATGTTTATTTATGAAAGCTTCTGCTATATTGTTATCCTTAATGAGCATCTGAGCTCACCCCTTTCAATATTTTAATTTTTCCATGATGTGAAGAAGTATTTTATCAATGACCTGAATGGATAATATGAGGGGACATGAAGATAAGTTTTTGTTTTTGTTTTGTATTACATTATGATGTAGTGTAAAACTTATAAATTTATCTAGTGTTTCAAGGATACTAAACTAATCGGTCATTCGAGACTTGATATTTGTGATCATTCCAATGTTACACAATAATACACTGACACTGGGTAACTGGGGTCGGGGAGTTACATGATAACTTATATAAACTCATTTAAAAATTACTTTACTAAAATATTTTTGTTTATGTCATTTTTTCTTTACATTATGTTCATTAAATTGAAGTGTCATTATCACTATTAAGTCGCTCCATGGGGTCCCTAAATTGACCCAAGGATTCCCATGGTCGTCCATGGCTCATCAAATAAGGTGAAGACATATGTTAAGGTAATTTTTTATTATTATAATATTTTCTTACCTTGAATTATATTATTTATATTTAAAAGTGTTAAATGAAAGTCAAAATTTACAATTCACCAAAAATTATTTTCAACATATTAAACAAATTTTTTCTTACTAATGACAACAATGTATGTCAGATTTTTTAAATTCAATTTACAAAAGATTTATAATTTCATTTAAATAAAAATGTATGTTTTTTAACTACTACTAAGTGGTTTCACTGTTAATCAAAAATTGATGTTTTTCAGAAAAATACCAAAAAATCATCCTATGCTATATTTGATCTTCCAAATTCAACAATGATGTATACCTTACAAAATTCAAAACATAGAAGATGTATAAATTAATTTAAAATTAATTCATGTTGTCAAAAAAATAGCATGTTTTTAAGAAACTATATCTATAAAAATATTGAGAATTGTTTATGTCAAATTTCAAAGTGAAATTAATTATAATGAGAATAATTGGATTAATTGGTAAAAAATATTATAATTAAACATTAGAACCAATAAAAAATATTCTATAACCATATAAAAAATTAGATTAAAAGGAACTTTTGAATTAAAATATAGTATTTTTTACTATTCATAAAATATGAATTTTATCAGAAAAATACCAAAAAAATATAACCCAAAGTAAATTTTATTATCCAAATTCTGAATAATAAATTTATTTGGTCAAATAGAACAAATAAAAGTGACCAAAACAAGATTTAAAGAGGGTTCACCATCAAAAGAAGATAAATAAACCTTTTAATGAATAATAAAGTATTTATGCTCAAAATTAGATTCATTCACATTTTAAACGTCTAACTTTTATTTGATAAACATAAAAACATTTAAAAACATATGTAATCATATTTTTGTTATTTATGATAATTAATACCTATACAACAGCTTGGAATTAAATACCATATAAAATAATAGTATTATATTATTCGTGTGCAACAAAAGATTTACAAGAGACCCTTTATTGAATATCGAGTATGCCATCAAACATAGTGCCTCCATAAAGTAAAATTAATATTTAATTATCAAATATTAATAAATATGAAAATTTTCATGTTATGTTCCTACCTGGGATATTAAAACCTTCCACCCATTTGGGAATGACATCCTCACAATTTTAAAAATGGGTTGGAAAACATCATTGAAATTCATAAATCAAAAAATATTCAATAAAACAATCACTTTAAAAGATTGAAAATGAATTACAAAGGTCCCCCAAGATAACCCATAATATGATTCCATGTAGAAAAAGATGGATATACAAGAGATAAAAACCCATCATGTTCTGATAGAGAGTGATAGAAAAAATGATTAGGAGAAAGTTAAGCACTAGAAAATCACAAAAATAGGATGTGTTAAACAGTCTTTGATTACCATGTAGGAAAAGTAAACCAACAATGTTTTTGTTTTTATTTCCTTTCCATAATTTTTAGGAATTCATTTACTACATAGAATAAGAACATATAGAAATATACTTATCTTCAAGGAGAGTTTCATTCTTTAAAAATTTTCTACCAAAATCTAATCTTTACTCCAAACAATCGGCATTCAAAAAGACATGGTCATATCAGAATCATAAGAATCTTCTTCAATAGAATCACATTATGCATAAAAAGAACTCTATATTTCCCTTATCTATAAAAATCAATTGAAACCAAAATGGTTCGTACAAGATCATATAATCCCCCAAATGGATAATCCTTTATAAAAATAAAGTCTACTATTAATCTCAAAAATTTCAACAAAAAGTACCAAAATTTCAAGAAATACCATTCAATGCACAATTTTCCTTAAAATTATTCAATATAATCAAAAATAATATTGAAACCTAGAACTTAGAAAGGTTTAATCACATAGTCTTCCAGAGTAAATCATAATATTTATCTCCAAAAACACCGAATACTCATAAAGTCTTGTACTGAAGTGTAATTAACCTAATCTCATATTCACTATGATAGGTAAATCATTTCCACAAATTACCCAAATCACCTTATGTCCAAAATAAAAACATATATTCTTCCAAAATAACATTTCAACCATTAATCCAACATTTAAATCCCAAGGTATTCTATTTTCCTTAAGAGTATAGTGTTTCCAATCGAGATAATGTCTTCCAAAATAACATTTATCACTTAATCACCAAATAATTTTCCTATACTAAGGATTTCCATTTGATTATACATATAAAACCATATAAACTTAATCTTTATCAATAAAATCCTTTAACTAAAAATAACTAGTCATACTAACTAGGGACTTCACATAGTCCAGTGGTAGGCGATAAATTCCAATAAGACATTGGTTGTTGGTTCGATTACTGCAGATTTGTTCGACATGATTGGTTCTCACACAGTAAGCACATTTTCCTTTTTCAAAAAATATACATTTTCAGAACATTCCAATAAAAAATACAAATCCCTAAAAAATAACCATAACATAATTTATTCTCAAAGGTTATCTAATACCTTTTATTTTCCACCACAAAATGTAATAACCATTAATCACCTCTAAAATAACAATGAACATTTATAATATCCTAACCATTATGGTTATGTCAGTTATGCTTAAATTACTCCCTAACCTCTAAAATATTTTAAACCGACCTATGATACCAACTATAAGGACCCCACCTTCAACATTACATAATCTTGAGTTTTTTCATGAATTCACATTGGGGATATTTTCAGGTTTATAGTTTTAAAGTATTAGGAATTAAATTTTACATTACATTTCAAAAATTACAAAGTAGATACTTCTACACTATCTATTTTTTCACAAAAATAAAACTCCTTAAATAAAACAAGAGTTAATTTTTTGATATAAATCTTATTGAATAATTCCATTCTCTTACCCTTCCTTATACAATGTGAAAAACATTTCAAAAACATGAGATGAGTGTAAACATCTCAGTAATAGTTATAAAATAAGGAAAGAAAACATAATCCCATTAATAAATAAAAATCAATGAATCCATACTTTTCAATCATAACATATCTCATGAAATCATAAGATTTATGTATAATAATGATAAATCCTAAAACATAAAAGTATCTTAAGGAATCCATATCAAACATAAATTGTAGCTATCACATCAATAGAGGGAGTTACACTTGGAATACCTATCACAGTATATTACCTAAAACTCTTATGAGAAACATCATGTTTACCTCCATTATTTTCCCAAATGAATTAGAGAGATATCTCGGGCTCATTCGCCCTAGGGCTATCATGAAACCACCCGTATACGTAAACAATGCCCAATAACCATAACATATTCATAACACATAAAATAAGAATAATGGAAATATAACATTTCCACATTGAAATCAAAATATATCTTTTCATGATATTAACATAATCAATGATTTATCAAAATGTTTTCAAAACCATTTAAAAAATTCAATAAAGTGATTTTTGAATCAAAGTATCTCATTCCACTCTGAAACTATTAAATGGATTATCAATTGAAAAAATTAACATCCATATAAATAAATCCTTAAAACCATTTCATTAAAACCTGGACATTAATGATACTGATTTAGAAGAATAAATATTTAAAATATTTAAAACAATATTTTAGTTACTGATTTTTTTTATAAAATGAGATATTGTTGAATACAAATAATTGAGGAATAACATTTAATTATAACTTTATAATATCATGAGGATAAATGGATTCATAATATAATATTACAAAGGATAGTATATACACCATATAAGAGTGAATTGGTGCATAACAACATTGAAGACTCAATGGAATGTAAATTTAGACGAAATACCTTATAAAGACGGTATCCTTAGATTAATAAGAAATCAATGACATAATTACGTGTGAAAAATAATAATAAACCCAATATAAGTGGATATTAAGTTTAAAAAAATCATAGTTTATTCACACATATTCACAGAATGACATAATGAATAAGTATAAGTTTAACCCAAAGATTTGAAATTGGGTAAAGATGTTCCCTTATAGAAATTTGACAGCCTAACGACGTTACATTATAATTCAGAAAATGATTTGATGAGAGAAAAAAATGGTATATCATAACTTGGATAGAAAATTTATATCAATAATGATATATAAGAACATATCCCAACATAGGATGATGTAAATTAAAATATAAAAAAAGTCTTTTAAAAAGAATATGGTGATAGGTTCCCTTACCGATTTGGTAACTTATGAATAATACACCCTTGGAAGAAGAATTATACAATGAAGAGGTAAATACCAATAAGTTAAATTATATTTTATGGGGAATAAAATCATTTGAATTACAAATTCCACCCAAAAGGAAAGAGTTGTAAATATAGCATGAATATCACGGGAATAAAAAGTTGGATAAAAATCCCTTACCACATTGTAATGAATCGAGTCGTATGACCAAAACATAATAACCAACATATTATTCACATAATAACAAGAATATAAAGAAGATATTAATAATATAAATCACATAATAGTACACAATACACCAAATTCAATAAATTAGTGGTGAAAATGGAAATCTCAGGGAATTGAAAGTTAGACATGAAACCCCTTACCTCGTGTCAAACTTGACTTGATGGTTCCTTGTATTTCCTGAATAAGAAACTAAAGTTAATTAATACATTATTAATAACCATTTTAATTTTTATCATTCTTTATATATCACTTATTACAATGTTATAATCATTAAGCGATCATTTATGTTAATAATGGTTATTTTGTTGATATTTGGTACTTGAGTGAAAAATTAACACCTTATAATTACAAGATGTCCATATGTTCAAGATTCCATTATCTCTATAATGATATTCATGATTTAGATATCATATATATCATATATATCAAGTATATATATGTCATGACCCGTCCTTGGGGTCCGTGCCATGACTACCCCAAGCCCGCCTTCCATAGGCCAGGGGCTGGCGACTAGCACCAAGGCATAAATCCCGAAAAAGGGGAAGGCATTGCCTTTGTAATGTAAACAAGCACCACAGAGTAAGAAAGCAGAAAAAGTAAACACTAAGTAAAAACTGTAACAAGCTGTGCAGGAAGTAAAAGGGGCCGGAAATACAAGCCCAACTGTAAATTACAACTGAAAGGGGAAAACAACAACTGAAAAGAAAAGCCGCAGCGTCGAGCCGTCCTCTGGAAGTCTCACCTGTAGGGTGAGCGCAGATAGCCTCCAGAGCTCCTCGGTCCAGCCGTCCCCTCTGAGTACGTTCCGCCCAGTGGTCCACCTCCAGGTACCGTCCTGATCCGCAAGCCTCCACCACGATCATCGTTGTCTGTCGTCTACAACCAACACAACGAAGTGCGGGCATATCCCGTGCAGGAGTGAGTATAAGCTACTCAGTAGGGACCCCGAGACCCCCGAAGGTCTCCCAGAATCCAAAAATGATAAACCACAAAGGAAAGATACAAATCACGAAGTAACATCCGACACGGCTTAGGTATATTCCCATACATATACCTAAGTCATCAATTCTCGCTCGGCTCCAACATCTGAGCTCAAGTACAACCCAGTCCACACAGGAAAGTAAAACGCAAAATCCACACAGGATAGCTGAACACAATCCACAAAGGAAAGTAAAACATAAATCCACATAGGATAGCTCAACACAATCCACAAAGGAAAGTAAAATAGAGTTTCAACTCACACAGGTATACTTCTTCGAATGATGATGGTGATGATCATTGATCCATCTAAGTCTTCGGACCCACAAAGGATCGATAGGTACTATCCCCCGCAATGACCAACAAAGGATCTGACCCACAATGGATCGATAGGTAAATAACCCCCGCAAAGACCGACACAGGATCGGGCCCACACAGGACCTATAGGCACTGGCTCACACAGAACCGCTGAGCGCTGACCCACACAGGATCAGACCCACACAGGATCGGTAGAACTGACCCACAAAGGATCACTGAGTGCTATAGTCGTCGCAGTCCACTAAGGATCTATGCATAGTCATTGTCGTCATAGTAGCATTCGCAGCCAGCTCTAGGGTTCCCGCACATAGTAATCTTGTTCGAGAGGGTCCGCTCCACGAGCCGAGAGGCTGATACATCAACTGACAGATAGTCCAGATTTGATGTATCCAAAAGTTCCCTATCGTCCACAGGATCTCAGCGTCACAGACGGCGCGTCAATCGGACGCCCGGTCTGAGAGATATTGGCTTTTTGTCCCAGGGGCCCGGTTGATTTTTAAGGCAAAACCAACCCGACCATACCCCACCTACGTCCAAACCTCGGGCGGAGTATGCCAAAAGATCCGTCTCACTTAGAGGAAAACAACAAAGTTGACGTCACGTCGATTGGACGTCCGAAGCTCATGTTATGAGTGTTTCTGCTCCGAGGGCCCGATTGGTTTCGTGCACGAACCATCCCGGCCGAACTCAATGTAATCTGAAACCTTGAGTGCAATATACCGAAACGACCGTCTCGATCCAAGGATCGCATCACCGTGGACGACGCATCATTCAGAGGCCCGTAGCTCACGTTATGAGCAAAAGACCGAAAACGTCCGGAGACGGGGGGGTCTGGGCCCGGACAGACCCGGCCCAACCCCCTCTGGGTCGGCCCGAACCGGGTCGGACCCGGTTCGCAGCGGCCCGGCCTGGCGCGGCCCGGCTGAGCCGGCCGCGTGGAGGAACCTGCGGGGTGGGCGCTGCCTCCGTGGTATCGAAGTGTCGCGGCCCCACGTGGGGCCGCACTGAGTCAACGGACGCGGCTTTACCGCGTCCCGTGACTGCCAGACCCACGCGGCCGTGGGTCTGCTGGCCACCTCCGGCCGCCGGCGCCACCGCGCCGGCGACCCGCGCCGCCGGTGGCTTTCGCGGGCCACCGGAGTTCCTCCGGTGGTCCGATTTCCTTCCCGTCTACGCTGATGTTCCTCTCGGGTCTCGTTCTTCACTGCGGAAACAACAGATCGTCCATGCGGCATGTTTTGTCATCGCCCGCCAATCCGTACTTCAACGAAGAACTAAGGAGGGTTGTCGGGCCGTGTTTGTTTGGCCCGCACCCTCCGCGTTAGGTGATAACAATCGGGAGAAGTAATCAACACAGGAAAACATAACATTAACAATTTTAATAAATTAAAACTGTTCTTATGAAACCGGGTTGTTTGTTTTAAAAGAAACAATCACAGGAATATAAATTATTTCACAAATAATCCCTACCTCGTCAAGTCGTCGCACGCGAGTTCTTTGCGGAAATGATTGTCGCGGAAGGAGGGGATCATCGCATCGTCGCTGTATCCGGCGTTGCGTCGACGAACTCCGAGGTTCAAGAACATATAGATTTAATTAATAATAATTAAATCCATATTGTTTTTTTAATCCACATTATTAATTTAATAAAAAAAGAGCGAAACCCCTACCTTGTCGCTGACGATCGATGGTTGTCGCGGGGTTGGATTGTCGTGGAGAAAGTCGCAGAAGAAGAATCGTCGGCGTCGCGGAACTTGGTGTCGCTTCTTCGATTTCCGAGGGCTCGACGTTCTTCGCGTTCTTCACATTTTTCGAGTGCTTCGCGTTCTTCGCGAAGGAGGATGAAGAACTCATGGTTTCTGTCAAATCCCCTCAATGAACAACCCTTAAGAAGAATAGCATAGGTCTTATTTTATTTACTTGACAACAAAAGAAAAAAGAGATAAGTAACGACCCAATGAATTCATAGAATTAATTCAATGAATAAAACCGCCCAATTAAATGTTGTGTTAAGAAATTAAGAAAAGGCGTCAGTGGACTTTCATAATGATGGGTTTTCGCGGGTACGTTACTTAGCGGAAAAGAAACGGTGGGGCTCGTGCAGGCCCCACCTCACAAATATCCTACCAAGAGGGTAGGATATTTTTGGATAGCACCCTATCTGCATCAACTCAGCTTAAGCAGCTTTAAGTGGCTTTCAAGTGGCTTAAGTGAAATAAAATAAATTTTGTCGAACAAATTATTTTATTTCTTAACCGTAAGCCCAAAAATTAAAAACCACACCCGAGAAAACGAAACTCCGGAAGAGGCGTTTCTAAGAAATTACTGGTGCTGTGATTCCATCGGTGCCCTCAAAATTCATTTCCGATCACCGGTTCAAAAGTTAGAAAAACTCGCTCGTCTGTTCACTGAACGTACCCGAGCCAAACTTCGGAAAATGATTTCGGGCACACTGGGCCTCGGAATCAGGTGCCGTCAGAAACTGCGTTCTTGTAAAAATCCAATGAAAATTAAGAAAAACATTTCCTTGAATTTTTCTGGTCTTTACCGTATATGTATTTATAACAGCACATAACTTTTGGAGACAAGAAATGAAATGTACAGTTTTTAGAGACAGTAAGCCATATGTACGCATGAATGCTACTTTCATTCATATTTCATATTTTAATTGAATTAAAACATAATGATACATATTTAAATTATAATTCCAGTATAATATAATATATAAATTAAATAACCCCATCCTTTATATGTCCCACGTATGGTAAGAACGATTCATATCACATTGAGGGGGCGGTAGTCCGCACTTCCACAAATGAAATTATTGTGTTTACACAAAATTGAAACTATAAAGGTATGATATTAATTAAAAATGTATACGAATAAATAAAATATAAACATAATATATATCTTATATAAATACAGTGTCATCATAATGGCCACCATGAGAGGTGTTAGGAGATAATTGAACAATCATTGTTTTGTGAGGCATTAGTTTTCCATCCACCGAAACAATATATTTTTCTCCCATTAGATGGAGGTGTGTGTAATTTTATTTTTAATCCATCATATAAAAACATTATATTTTATTTAGGATTCTTGTGTTGTTATTAAAGAATGTAATAATAAGAATTTAGGGATTGTGGAAGTAAAATAAAATAAAAGTAGTTAAGAAAAACTATTACCTTTAATTTGGGTAACTCCATTGGATTTGAACTAAAAGGATTTCTTGAAGATAATTCCAGCTAAGGTAAGGAATATAAGTGTAATAGAGCGATCTTGAGAGATTATTTCGGTAGGGGTTGGATGATACAAGGGGCTTGACTGGTGTGAGAAATGTGTTAGAAGTGACGTCTTTTTATAAGGGGGAGGAGGGGCTCTTTTGGAATGTGTGAAAACATTATATTATTATATAATACATTTTGGAATATAATTGTCCTAAACTCATTAGGTTCTAATATAAGATGTCTCCTGGTCGAAATAAATTCATCCAATAAGAATTGGACTGTTTTGTGTAACACCCCGAGAGTTTATGAAAAATATTCTTTTAATTTCATTAATTTCTTGTGTTTTATTCTACACCAAGATTACCTTGCACTATACGCAACACCGTATTAGCTTGCAGTATACGCAACACTATTCTTGGACCGTGTTACACACAATTTGGATAATAGTTATTCTACGCAACATTGAGTATATATATATATATATTAAATGTATAAATGAAATATGGTTGGATTCTGTTATACGAAACAACGAAGGATTCTTTCACAACACGCAACCCTGACTTTGCTTGCATTACACGCAATCACGACCTTCCTCGATAGCGTGTGTTGTACGCAATATCGGGTTTTAATAAACAATGTTATATTATTATAATATTGTCATGAACTAGCCGTTATGAATAGTATTAACTAAATTTTGAATTTTATAACATTATTATTCATCTTACACATTTCTAGAACATGGTATAAGAACAAAATAAAATTTTCGGGTAAAATAAGTATTTTTCAAAAAATGCAGTTTTGCCGCCTTTGGATGGAGCACCCACTTTAAATCTGGTTTTGACAAGTTTATAAGTTCAATTTGACAAAATAAAATTCTTCATTGGAATCAAGAAATAAAAATTTACTTTGGATAAAATTTTCATATTATTCTGGTAACTTTCACATTTTAATGAATAGTAAAAACACACTATATTTTAATTAAAAACAACTTTTTTCATCGTAATATCTTATGTGGTTAAATTATAATATTGAATGGTTTTAAAGTATAAATAGAATATATTTTTACCATTTAATATAATGTATGTCATTAGCATTGATTTTACCTTGAATTCGTAAGTTAAATCAATTCAATCTTTTGCTATGTTTTAAACAAAAACCCGTTTTTATTCGACAATGGGATTAATTTTAATTTAATTTCTGCAACTTCTGTGTTTTGTATTTTAAAAAATGGATTCCATATTTGGAATCAGTGGGTCCAAATTATGTTAATAGGATACTTTTTATTTTTGGGAATTATGAATAGTAACTACGGTAAATTTTATTTACCATAGTTAAAGATAAATCGGGTAATTAAGGGTAAATATAATATTATAAAATTACCCTAACACATGACAAAATTCTATTTGATGGATAAAAGTAAACCCATATTAACTAAGGGTCGGATTATATTCATTTTATGGACTTTTGACCGTGAAAATAATTTAATTATTATTAAAACCAAAGAAAGTGACAACATGTCACTCTCTTAAATCTTATAAGTATAATAATTTTAAATTAGTGATAAACATCATAAAATTTCGAACATGAATAGTCTAAAGAAATATAACAAAAGTATCTACATCATGAGAATTTATTTAGAATTTTTTGGGATTAAATAATTATCATTAATTGTGACACAATAGTGATGCAGAAATTATTTATCTAGTGAAAAATCAAGAATATAGTTTTTATTAAACTAATAGTGACATTAAAATGCACAAAACCCTGACCAAAACTTATTGGTCGTGTAAATTTAAACTATAATCATCCAATGGTCGAATATTTGACCATTTGGAGTCTTATACAATCAATTATGACACTTATATTATTTTATTTTAAATGATGCCAAAGTTGTCACCTTCATAATTTAATAAATATAAAAATTTAAATATTGTGATTTTAAGATGATAAATTCGAGTAAAAGTATTATTGTGAAAGGTAATATATTTATCTTCATCATAGAATTTTATTTTAAATTTTATGCAACAAATAATTATACTTAATAATTATACAAAAATGATGTAGTAATTACTTTATTAAGAGATAAACCAAATAAATGGTTTTTAAAATAACAAAATAAATATTATATGAACTATTTAATGTGATCCTATAATTTTATAGATACATATGACCTTTTATTAATATATTAAAGCTTTTAGTTCGAATATATCTTCTATATATATTTTATTTAAATTCAAATAAATGAATAGTGTCAAAATTGACACTATTGTTATTTCATAAAAATAACATATTATAAAATAGTTTAAAAATCACAAAAATATTTAAAAATTATAAATTTAAATTTATATTGTATATAATGTTATAAAGTAAACAATTATGGAAAATTCACAACAAATAAGTAATTATTTGTTATAATTTAAAATTTAGAAGTTTATTACCACAAATAAACGTAAATAGATTAAATAAGGATTAATGAAAATGATAAGGTTTAAAATAAGATCCAAACATGTCTAAATTTGATTTTTTGATGAGATTACAACCCTATATCATATAATCTTCGAATATGAGTCATTTTTGGAGGTTTTTAAGTGGGGTTAGATTTATTATAAATTAATATTTTTAAGAATTCCAAAGGTTCCCCTCTCCTCCCTTATAAAAGGACACCTCCTCCCCCTCCTCCTCACAACAATTTGAGCACTCAAGCTCGGCAAACCCCTGCCAAAATCTCTTATCCACTTCCCTAGAAACATCCTAAAGGTTCTGGTCTTCCTCAAAGACCAATTTTAGTGCCCTAAGAGGAGGTCTCAAAGAGGCGCTTCAAAGAAGAGGTAATTACCGTTACCAATTCTTTCATCTTTATTTCTTCTTCCACTTATTCTTATTAGGTTGTTTCATTATGAAGTAATTACATCAGTATCACTCATATACTGATATGTTATTATAAGTATGAAATAACCCTAATTAACCTTCTATCCGTCCTACGGAAAAATGAAATCACCACGCGTGCGTACGTACGGAATACCGTCTCCACGACGCGATGAGATTCATTCTCCATGTTAACCATTTAAGAATGATTATAAAGTATATATAAGAAATAATAATGAAATATATGACTTTATAAAGCTACTGGATTTATGTATATATATATGTATGTCATCTACTTACTTCCATTCAAGACAATAATGAAAGGAAAACAGCGTTCATGCGTACGTACGGACTACCGTCTCCATGAACGGTGTTTTTCAGTTCATTTATCTATCTATTATATATATATATACTAAATATATATGATATACAAATCATATTTTATATTCTGGAAGTATGTAAATCATGATATAAGTAATAATAATGTCAAGAACAACAAGTCAAAACACCTACGATAAATGAAACGATTTTACCAAAAAGGCTTCTTGAACATGGAATTTACAAAAGAACGGGTAATATAATGTCATAAGTGAACCATATATGATATCATAACAATGAATATGATTCTGTAATAAGTCAATGACATTATTTAAATCATTATACAGGAGGTTCGGACACATACTAAGCAAATCGGACCTAAGGTAAGGGAAATATCACAATCTCATTTTTATTCGAGATTGTTTATTCGTAAGTATTTACTGGGGTGTATTTTATCATCCACATCCATGATTCATCAATATGTAATATTATTTCCATCCACCTACAATTGTTGAAATCCATTTTTACCCTTCGGTGAGTTTTTAGTAATATGTATGAAAGGAATCTTTTGTCGTTTTTCGTACGAGGTACTTTTTGACTTTTTCGACAAAAGTACGAAGAATGTTTTTTTTAACTTATACGGAATGAATGGATTTTTAAAACATTATTTCCAAGAAACTTCCTTTACTAGTTTTGAAGTTTATTTTTAATCAACTTATTTTATTTTAAAGTCATACGAAATGTTATGAAAGGAAAATTGTTTTTGAAGTAGAAAGGATATTTTCCTCAAGAATGGAGTTCAAGTATTTTATCAAAATTATTTTCCATCTAAGATAATAAAAGGGTTCTGTTTTTATCCATATTATTACATTGTTTTGATTATGTTGTGATGGAAATATTTTTATGAATTACTTTATCTTATATGAATTGTTTTATGATGTCATGTTGTTTAAGAATCCCATTTTTATTACGTGGATTACGCTATGATGTATGGTTTATGATTATGTGGCACACGTAAGAAAGGATTCATTATAAGATGGGTGGGAACTATATCTACTTCCAATGCATTGGGTAAAGATTTTATATCTCATGAGATAGACAGGGCTGGAACGGTAGGTTATACCGGTTCAGTGAAACAGGACTGAAACGAGGGTTACTCGATTCAGAAAGGGACTTTGTCCACTAAGATGGTCTTGGAAATGAGTCTTGACTAACAAGAAATGATTCTATATGATTATGTGTGAATGACACAAAGTTTCATGTTTTAAGTTATGATTATTGTGATTACATTTCACTGCCATGATTTACCCCATGTTATGAAATTATGATCTCTTTTGCAGGTTAAGATTTCCAAAAGTTATGTGCTTATGTATATGATGTGATTGATATTTCTTTTGTTTACCCTTACTGAGCATTTGAGCTCACCCTTTTATGTTTTCTTTTCCCCAGGATATAAATAAAGGTTTTAGGTATAATAAAAAGGAAGATATTTATGGGAGATGTTGATGATCTTTCACCACGATTAGAAGATTACGTTATGAGTTTCCAAATACACTAAACTATTACGATCCTTTAGTGTGTGTTTTTGTTATGTACTAAGTATTCCGCAAATTTAATGTAATGTCCATGTAAGTCAGGCTTCGGGTCTCTACAGTTGGTATCAGAGGAAAGGTTTAGTCAACCTTTGGAAACTAGGATGCGAAAACGTTAGTGAGATCCCTAGAGATATTTCTACGGTATGTCTAGGGATGTCCCTAAGGTTAAGTATACGTATAGGTTATAGTACTAGAACTACGCTAACGATCATAGAATTAAACCTAAGATGTTAGATATTGAAGGTACTCCCCCTTTATAATGTTGTTTTCCCTAGCATGATTTCGCCTCTCATAGAATTCTTTTTGTGTTTTAGTTAATGGAGGGAACCAGAAGGAATTCAGTTAACATTGAATCCAATGGACAAATTGGTGACTATGGGCAACAAAATTGTGTAATGCCTAGAGAGAAAGATATTGTGATTATGCCGAATCAGTCATCGCGATATATGATTAACAAGGTGAAATTTAGTGGTATGCCTAATTCATCAAAGAAGAGGAAGATAAACCATTATGCATGTTTGCATGTTGAGGAGCATAAAGAAAGAAAGATTGAGATTTCTAAAGAAGGGAAGAAGAACCTTGAGGAATACCTCAAATGGAGGGACCGATGTTATCTGTGTGGAGAAAAGGGTCATAGAGTGACAGACTGTTATGGAGTTCAATGTCTTATTTGTGGAGAACATGGGCATTACCCAACTCAATGCCCTGACCTAAAACGTTACTTCTAAATCAAGGAAGGACTTATTCCAGGACAATCATTGAAGTGGATGGACTGAAGTGTTCATGTATTGGTATTCAAGAATAATGTTGTTGAGGTACATTTATGGTGTATAGAAATATTTATGTATTGGTCTATTGTGGTTTTCAATAATTTTAAGGTACCGGTAACCATGAAAAGTGATTCAAATATTTTGGAAAGTAGTTGATATGTGCATAATGAAGGGATAAGGAGAAAATTAAATGTTTGACAGTATTAATGAGCTCATGATTGATATAAAGACTAAGTGATATCATGGTTTGAGTATATAGAATTTTGAGGATTTTGGTATGTGGAAAGAGTTAACTTTTAACAGCACTCATGTTTTCAATAAGGTTCAATGGGTATTTAAGAGAGTACAAGATTAAGGCCTTTAAATGTTTGGAATGTGACCAACAAGATATATCTTATGATATATGGGATCAACGATGGTATTTAATCTCTGAGAGTGGACTACAGTGTTATGGATAAGCCTAAAGATTGGAATGGATTATGTTGGACATAAGTTAGTATTGTTTGTTTTTCAATATTATTGATGGGATGTTATAGTAATATAGTTTTAGAAAAAGGACAACCTGCAGGACGGACGACAACCCATCGCATCGGACAAGGCTGTGGGAATCAAACCCACAACCGAAGTGCGACTGGCCTTTATCACCTACCACTGGCCTACAGGAAGTCCCTGTTTAGTAGAAACTAGTTTTATTATATTAAGCAGTATGATATATGAAGTATAAGTCCATTTTAGGAACCATATATGATTAATCTCACTATAGAATGACTTATGTATATTTAATAACTTTTTCTAACATTTTTTTAAGACAGATAGAATGACCCGTCATTCTATCACATGATCTGCTAACACTTCACGAATAAAAAATTCAACTTCATTTCTTTAAGAGATGAAGTGGAAATTGTTCAAGGCACAAACAACAGTGAGATTGTAACAAAATAAAGTAAGTATTTATTCTAATTCAAATTCTTCAACTTTAGGGAAATGATCTTGAAAACCAAAACTGTTGTCCTAGTGCCCTTATATCCGATGAATCAGATGGTACCCTAGATCATCACAAATCTATGGCTTTGTGATTGTTGGCTTTTCCATAGCCATGTTCTCTACCACTCTCTATCAGAACATGATGGTTAGATTTCTCTTCCATATCCATATTTTCACCTATGTGGAAACCCAGTGATTAGTTTATTTGGGTAACAATTACGTTTCATACTTTTGTTTTTAAAGATTGGTTTTGGTATTCCTTTTTACGATGTGGGTTTCTATTAAAGAAACATTCGTATAGTAAACCATTTATAACCCCGACGAATTTCGAGGGCGAAATTCATTTTAAGGGGGGTAGAATGTAACACCCCGAGATTTTATGAAAAATATTCTTTTAATTTCATTAATTTCTTGTGTTGTATTCTACACCAAGATTACCTTGCGCTATACGCAACACCGTATTAGCTTGCAGTATACGCAACACTATTCTTGGACCGTGTTACACACAATTTTGATAATAGTTATTCTACGCAACATTGAGTATATATATATATATTAAATGTATAAATGAAATATGGTTGGATTCTGTTATACGAAACAACGAAGGATTCTTTCACAACACGGAACCCTGACTTGGCTTGCATTACACGCAATCGCGACCTTCCTCGATAGCGTGTGTTGTACGCAATACCGGGTTTTAATAAACAATGTTACATTATTATAATATTGTCATGAACTAGCCGTTATGAATAGTATTAACTAAATTTTGAATTTTATAACATTATTATTCATCTTACACATTTCTAGAACATGATATAAGAACAAAATAAATTTTTCGGGTAAAATAAGTATTTTTAAAAAAATGCAGTTTTGCCGCCTTTGGATGGCGCACCCACTTTAAATCTGGTTTTTGACAAGTTTATAAGTTTAATTTGACAAAATAAAATTCTTCTTTGTAATCAAGAAATAAAAATTTACTTTGGATAAAATTTTCATATTATTCTGGTAACTTTCACATTTTAATGAATAGTAAAAACACGCTATATTTTAATTAAAAACAACTTTTTTCATCGTAATATCTTATGTGGTTAAATTATAATATTGAATGGTTTTAAAGTATAAATAGAATATATTTTTACCATTTAATATAATTTATGTCATTAGAATTGATTTTACCTTGAATTCTTAAGTTAAATCAATTCAATCTTTTGCAATGTTTTAAACAAAAACCCGTTTTTATTCCACAACGGGATTAATTTTAATTTAATTTCTGAAAATTCTGTGTTTTGAATTTTAAAAAATGGATTCCATATTTGGAATCAGTGCGTCAAAATTATGTTAATAGGATACTTTTTATTTTTGGAAATTATGAATAGTAACTACGGTAAATTTTATTTACCATAGTTAAAGATAAATCGGGTAATTAAGGGTAAATATAATATTATAAAATTACTCTAACACATGCCAAAATTCTATTTGATGGCTAAAGGTAAACCCATATTAACTAAGGGTCGGATTAGATTCATTTTATGGACTTTTGACCATGAAAATAATTTAATTATTATTAAAACCAAAGAAAGTGACAACATGTCACTCTCTTAAATATTGTAAGAATAATAATTTTAAATTAGTGATAAACATCATAAAATTTCGAACATGAATAGTCTACATAAATATAACAAAATTATATACATCATGAGAATTTATTTAGAATTTTTTGGGATTAAATAATTATCATTAATTGTGACACAATAGTGATGCAGAAATTATTTATCTAGTGAAAAATCAAGAATATAGTTTTTATTAAACTAATAGTGACATTAAAATGCACAAAACCCTGACCAAAACTTATTGGTCGTGTACATTTAAACTATAATCATCCAATGGTATAATATTTGACCATTTGGAGTCTTATACAATCAATTATGACACTTATATTATTTTATTTTAAATGATGCCAAAGTTGTCACCTTAATAATTCAATAAATATAACAATTTAAATATTGTGATTTTAGGATGATAAATTCTAGTAAAAGTATTATTGTGAAAGTTAATATATTTATCTTCATCATAAAATTTATTTTAAATTTTTATGAAACAAATAAGTATATTAAATAATTATACAAAAATGATGTAGTAATTATTTTATTAAGAGATAAACCAAATAAATGGTTTTTAAAATAATAAAATAAATATTATATCAACTATTTAATGTGATCCACTAATTTTATAGATACATATGACCTTTTATTAATATATTAAATCTTTTAGTTCGAACATAACTTCTGTATATAGTTTATTTAAATTCAAATAAATGAATAGTGTCAAAATTGACACTATTGTTATTTCATAAAAATAACATATTATAAAATTGTTTAAAAATCACAAAAATATTTAAAAATTATAAATTTAAATTTATATGGTCTATAATGTTATAAATTAAACAATTATGGAAAATTCACAACAAATAAGTAATTATTTGTTATAATTTAAAATTTACAATTTTTTTACCACAAAGAAACTTAAATAGATTAAATAAGGATAAATGAAAATGATAAGGTTTAAAATAAGATCCAAACATGTATAAATTTTATTGGTTGATGAGATTACAACCCTATCTCATCTAATCTTCGAATATGAGTCATTTTTGGAGGTTTTTAAGTGGGGTTAGATTTATTATAAATTAATATTTTTAAGAATTCCAAAGGTGCCCCTCTCCTCCCTTATAAAAGGACACCTCCTCCCCCTCCTCCTCACACCAATTTGAGCACTCAAGCTCGGCCAACCACTACCAAAATCTCTTCTCCACTTCCCTAGAAACATCCTAAAGGTTCTGGTCTTCCTCAAAGACCAATTTTAGTGCCCTAAGAGGAGGTCTCAAAGAGACGCTTCAAAGAAGAGGTAATTACCGTTACCAATTCTTTCATCTATATTTCTTCTTCCACTTCTTCTTCTTAGGTTGTTTCATTATGAAGTAATAACATCAGTATCACTCATATACTGATATGTTATTATAAGTATGAAATAACCCTAATTAACCTTCTATCCATCCTATGGAAAAATGATATCACCACGCGTGCGTACGTACGGAATACCATCTCCACGACGCGATGAGATTCATTCTCCATGTTAACCATTTAAGAATGATTATAAAGTATATATAAGAAATAATAATGAAATATATGACATTATAAAGCTACTGGATTTATGTATATATATATGTATTTCATCTACTTACTTCCATTCAAGACAATAAGGAAAGGAAAACAACGTTCATGCGTACGTACGGACTACCGTCTCCATGAACGGTGTTTTTCATTTCATTTATCTATCTATTATATATATATATATATATATACTGGATATATATGATATATAAATCAAATTTTATATTCTGGAAGTAAGTAAATCATTATATAAGTAATAATAATGTCATGAACAACAAGTCAAAACACCTACGATAAATGAAACGATTTTACCCAAAACGCTTCTTTAACATGGAATTTACAAAAGAACGGGTAATATAATGTCATAAGTGAACAATATATGATATCATAACAATGAATATGATTCTGTAATAAGTCAATGACATTATTTAAATCATTATACAGGAGGTTCGGACACATACTAAGCAAATCCGACCTAAGGTAAGGGAAATATCACAATCTCATTTTTATCCGAGATTGTTTATTCGTAAGTATTTTCTGGGGTGTATTTTATCATCCACATACATGTTTCATCAATATGTAATATTATTTACATACACCTACAATTTTTTAAATCCATTTTTACCCTTCGGTGAGTTTTTAGTAACATGTATGAAAGTAATCTTTTGTCGTTTTTCGTACGAGGTACTTTTTGACTTTTCCGACAAAAGTACAAAGAATGTTTTTTTTAACTTATACGGCATGAATGGATTTTTAAAACATTATTTCCAAGAAACTTCCTTTACAAGTTTTTAAGTTTATTTTTAATCAACTTCTTTTATTTTAATGTCATATGACATGTTATGAAAGGAAAAATGTTTTTGAAGTAGAAAGGATATTTTCCTCAAGAATGGAGTTCAAGTATTTTATCAAAATTATTTTCCATCTAAGATAATAAAAGGGTTCTGTTTTTATCCCTATTATTACATTGGTTTGATTATGTTGTGATGGAAATATTTTTATGAATTCCTTTATCTTATATGAATTGATTTATGATGTCATGTTGTTTAAGAATCCCATTTTTATTACGTGGATTACGCTATGATGTATGGTTTATGATTATGTGGAACACATAAGAAAGGATTCATTATAAGATGGGTGGGACCTATATCTCCCTCCAATGCATTGGGTAAAGATTTTATATCTCATGAGATAGACAGGGCTGGAATGGTAGGTTATACCGGTTCAGTGAAACAGGACTGAAACGAGGGTTACTCGATTCAGAAAGGGACTTTGTCCACTAAGATGGTCTTGGCAATGAGTCTTGACTAACAAGAAATGATTCTCTATGATTATGTGTGAATGACACAAAGTTTCATGTTTTATGTTATGATTATTGTGATTACATTTCACTGCCATGATTTACCCCATGTTATGAAATTATGATCTCTTTTGCAGGTTAAGATTTCCAAAAGTTATATGCTTATGTATATGATGTGATTGATATTTCTTTTGTTTACCCTTACTGAGCATTTGAGCTCACCCTTTTATGTTTTCTTTTCCCCAGGATATAATGAAAGGTTTTAGGTATAATAAAAAGGAAGATCTTTATGGGAGATGTTGAAGATCTTTCACCACGATTAGAAGATTACGTTTTGAGTTTCCAAAGACACTAAACTATTACGATCCTTTAGTGTGTGTTTTTGTTATGTACTAAGTATTCCGCAAATTTAATGTAATTCCCATGTAAGTCAGGCTTCAGGTCTCTACATTTTGGTTGTTAGTTTAACAATTATAATCTTATTTATTTAAATCATTTATTAATGATGTAAATACTACTGCATTTTTGTGTCATAAATAATTTAATTTATTTAATGTCTAGAAATTATAAAAAATACCATTATTTTGAGAATAGTTTTATAATTTAAAATAATATTTATAGTAGTATAGATATCTTATATAACCCCTTTTAGTAATTATTTTACTAAAAGATATTTTTTTGTGTCATTTATTTCTTACTTTAAGTTAATTAAAATAAAGTGTCATTATCACCCTTAAGAGGATCCATTAGGTCCCAAAATTACCCAAGGATTCACATGGTGGACCATGACTCAACCAATAAGGTTATGAAAAATGTTTTGGTAATTTTTTATTATTATAATATAGTTTTTACCTTGAATTACCCTATATACCTTTATATGCAGTAAATAAAATTCAAAAGTTATTATTCGCCAAAAATTATTTTCATCTTATTGAAATACATTTTACATACTAATAACAACCATGTAAGTCATATTTTCAAAATTTAATTCATAGAAGCGTTAAAATATCATATAAATGAATACGTCATTTTTTAACTACTACCAAGTGATTAAACTATTCATAAAAAATTGATGTTTTCAGAAAAAAATCATCCTATTCTATATTTGATATTATTAATTCGAAAATGTTGTATATTTTACAAAATTAAATACATTGAAGTTTCATTAATTAATTTAAAATTAATTCCCATTGTCAAAACAAATAACATGTTTTTAAGAAACAATAACTATAAAAAAAATCACACTTTTTTATGTCCTATTTCAAAGTGAAATTAATTCCAATGACCAACGTTGGATTAACTGGTAAAAATATAATCTAATTAAACATTAAAAATAATTAAAAAATTTATCTAAACATATATATAATTTACATTAAAATGCACTATTGAATGAAATTACAATAATTTTCACTATTAATAAAAAATGATTTTTATCCGAAAAATACCAAAAAATATTACGAATGTAAATTATAATGTCCAGGTTCTAATGAATAAATATAAATTGTCAAATATAACATATAAAGGTGAACAATATGATATTTAAAGATGGTTTCCATCAAAAGGCGGTAAATCGACCTCTGAATGAATATTAGAATATTTATGGTTAAAATTAGAATCATTCATATTTTAAGCCAATAAAATTTATTCGATAAATGTAAAAACAGTTAACAGACATGTATAAAAATATTTTAGTTAGTTATGTTCATTATTGTATATACAACAACTAGGTGTTAACTACCATTTAAAATTATAATAATATATTATTTATGTATAACATGATATTTCAATGAAACCCGTAGTTTCATATCGAGTACGCCATCAAACATAGAATCCCCTTTAAAGTAAAATTAATATTTAATTCACCAATATTAATAAATATAAAAAATTTCATGTTCATTATTTACATGGGATGTTACATTAGGAGATATAAGGGGTTTTAGTGGGGTGTGTAAGGGGTTAGAGGTGGTGAACTATTCTAAGAGGGAAGAGGGGTACTTTAGAAATGCCTTGAGAGATTATTTTATTATAAACTAAATTCCTATTTTAAAAAGTCCAAAAACTCATTTATTTAGATGCTAAGATGAGTATTCTTTGTATCAAACTCAAAAAATAGGTTTTAGACATGTTCAGGTTTCAAATTTAACCTTATCTTTTATTATTAACACTTAGTTAACTAATTTAACTATTACCATGACTTCATGTATATTCATACTATGTGGTTAATATAGTTACATTAAAATGTCAATCAAACCTCATGTGGTTCATTAATAACATGTTTAACCTTATGTAGGCAATAATTTATAATATTAGTTTTAGGACTATTATATCATTTAATAAAATATTATTTGTTTTAAAAATTCATTTATGTCAATTTATATACTATTCATACCATGATATTTATAAATTTCATTAAAACCTTACTCTTTTGAAAACCATCATTAATACATAGATACAAATTCATAATTTTCCCTAAAATTCATGATTTGCACAAATATTTTAAAAATAAATTTATTTTAGTTTATATAATCTCATTTATCTTAATAATTAATTAATAAGGTAATCATTACATCATCATTGTGTCACAAATAAATTTATTTATATGATGTAAAAAAATTATAAAAAAAATACCATGATATAGGGAATCATTTTTTATTTCTAAATAATATCTATTTTATAATAGATCAGCTATATAAAAAAATATAAAAAACAATTTAGTAAAAGATATATGTTTATGTTATATTTTCCATAACATTAAATTGAAATTAATTAAATTCCATTTTCACATGCATGTAGATTCATGGGGTCTTAAAATAAACCCATAGAATCCCCTAGATGGATATATCTCCTCTAATAGGGTTAAAACAAGTTTTAGGGTAATTTAATATTATTATTATATTATTTTTTACCCATATTTAATGAATTTACACTTTTACCATGACAAATAAAATATTTATTGAAACTACTATTCATAATGTCTAAAAAAGATAACAATTTACACAATTTATACCTCATGATTAAAAATATGTAATAAATTTTTCCAAATTCAATACAAAAAAGGTTAAGAAATTAATTTAAATTTAGTCCCGTTTTCAAAACCAAAATGTGTGTTTTTAAGAAGTAAAAACCACCAAAATATTGACATGTTTTTTGATCCAATTTCAATGTGAAATTACATCCATGGAAAAACAATGGATTATATGATTAAAATATAATCAAATTACACTATCAAACCAATTAAATTTACAATCTAACTAAATTAATAAATTTTTATTAAACAACATTTTTGAATTAAAATACTGTAATTTTCACTATTAATTAAAAAGTGATCTTTAGTAGAAAAATAAAAAAATATCATATAAAGTAAATTTTGATGTTCCTTTTCTAAATAAGAATTATATTTTTTCATATAAAACATATAATGGTTTCAAAATTTTGACATAAAAAGGGTTCTCCAGCAAAAGGTTGTAAAATTGCATTTCTATAAAAATACATCTTTTATCCGAAAAAAGAATTTATTCTTATATGATACATAAAATATATATAAGATGAACCGAAAAAATTACATTGAATAAATATAAAATATTTATCATTCAATTAAAAAATCATAATGAGTGATATAAAAACAAAATTATTCTCTTATAAATAGGTATTCGTGAAAAAAAATCTGTTATATTAAATTAGTTTTTATATCTATTTATAATTAATTTCGTAACCAATGAATCATAATTTTCAACATGTTTTAACAATATTTCACAAATTAGTTGATAATATTCATTTCTTCCATTCTAAAGGAAAGATGTTAACTACCATTTATAATAATAAAAATATTATTGTATTTCTTTTCAGTACAACTCAATGTTCTGTGCAATGAATGATTTCATCGAAGCCCATCGTTGCATGTCATGTACGCTATCAGAAAAAGTATCCCATTTAACATAAAAATAAAAAATTATTTATAAATATTAATATAAATAAAAAATTATTATTCTATAAATAACTGGCCCATTACATCCTTCCCCCCTTTTGGAAATTGCATCCCCGCATTTTTAAAAATGGGCTGAGAAACATCATTGAAAGTCTCATATAAGAAAAATAGTCAATAAAACCATCACATTAAATGAATTAAAGTGAATTATAAAGGTCTCCCTAGATAAAACATACTTGGATTCCCTAAAAAAATGTATATGGATGATAAAACTAACCTTCATGTTCTATTAGAGAGTGATAGAAAGAATTTTCACAAGAATACTAACCAACAGAAAACCACATACTTGTGTTAAGTTACACGTTCTTCAAATCCCAAGTAGGAAAATTAAACAGACAACATATTAATGTTTTAATATCCCTTTCATAAACTTTTATACTTTACGTATGACATTTTCTAAGAACATAATTAATTATATATACTTTTAATGTAGAGTTTAATCTATTCATTATTTTCAACCAAAAACTCATCTTTTGTCCAAGGAATTTGAATTCAAGATGACTTGGTCATACCAAAAGCGCTAGAATCATCATATAGATAATAAAATGATCAAAAAAAGATGAGACATATATTTCCCTTTTCTTTAGACATTAACCAAAACCAAAATGGTTAGTACAAGAGCAGATAATCTCTAAAAAGGATAATCATTTATAAAAATAATTACAACTCTTAATCTCCAAATATGAAAAAATAACACCCAAAGAAAAACAAAGACCATTGAGTACACAATTATCCTTAAAATTATTCAAAAAAATTCAAACAACATTTGAAACCCAATATTTGGAAGGATTTTATCACATAGTCTCCCACAAATATCATAACATTTATCTCTGAATAACATAGACAACTCTTAAAGTAGATCATATAAACCCCTATGGATATCCATTATGTCCACACAATAAAAGATAATTATTTCTTGAATCACATTTTCACATATCAATCATCAGGGATACACATACTAAAATAATTGGTCCTATATAATCCCATAATAAATAGAGACTTAATACATTTATGCATTTTTGCATTTCATTGACATAAAATATACCATAACTATGGAATGCCTTATATGCTGACTTCATACTCATTCAATGTTCTTCATGATCCATTAACAATTATTTTCCAAATTATTCTGTAATACGTCATTCATACAAAATGAATCATGAATCATATCCAATGATTCCATAATGTCAAAACATAATCTAAGAAATTTTCCATATGATTCAGTGTCCATTGTATGATTCCTCATCTCCAATTAGAATGGAATTAGGTATTGGTAGACATATATTTGTATGATACTACTGAATCCTTTCATGACCCTTCTTTGTAGGACATCTATTGGTATAATTACCATGCACGCCACATTTAAAAAATTAATTTGATCTCTTGGAATGAACGTCATTCACATTCCTAGAGTCTACTAGATTATTCCTTTTTTCCATGGAAGGTTCTTGATTTATGACCATCATTACAACATCTATAGTAGCTTCTCTTACCTTTGAAAATTTTCCTTAGGTGTTTCTTTCCTCATCATTGACACATAGGTTTTTGAATATTCATACCATTATCATTATTACCTTAACTTCAATATAAATTTGTTTCTAACATATAATATACCTTATAAAAATAACCATGGTTCAGGTGGTCAACCATGCTCCAGATAGTGGTTTGATAATAACTACAATAGTTCTCTTTACAGATCCCATTTCATTATATTGATTATTTAGGAAATCATCGCTGTTTTCATAACATCTATTGTTACATTGGTGCCTTCTATATCCATCCATTTACTAAAACCAAAATGGCCATTGTGAGTATATCAGTAAAATCATGAATTAAATTCTTATGAGGTTGGTAAATACAAAGATATAATTATTGATGTTATCATAAACTCATTCAATTTATATAAAATATCTAATAATATTTCAAATATTAAAATAATTATGGTTATGCCACTTATTCTTAAATAACACCCTAAGCTCTAAATTTATCCAATAATACCTCCAATACCAACTACAAGGCCCCAACCGTAATTATTACGTAATATTGAATTGTGTTAATAATTCACATTGAAGGTATTTTTTGGTTTAGATCTTAATATAATTAGGTAATAACTTATACTTAATAACTTTAATATTATAATGAGTCACATCTATTAAATATCAATTATTTATCATAGAAAAAACTCATTAAAAAGACACATTTTTTGTTCCATGCTTTATAAAACATGACTTTTCCTTGATCCCATCCATAACCCTATTCATCATTATGTCCTATGAAAAGCCTTTCAAAGCATGGGATGAGCATAAAATTCTCATCAAGGGATACATAATGAATAAAAACAGTTAGTTTTTCAAAGCAACAAGTAAACCATGAATATATATAATCAAAATGTAATAACTATCACCATTAAGAAGGAGAAAAAAACATCACGAAAAATAATCCCATAGAAAACACATTTTATAACTGGAATATTTCAATAAATCCCATTGAAAGAAAATTATAGCATATAATGGTAACATGGTAGATAAACAAACTAAAATGGATTAACCATACAGTTGAATTTCACAAATATCAATAAATAGAATAACCATATGATCATCATATATACCGAATGAATTGGATGTTATATTGAAAACAATTAACCTTAGTTTATCACGGAACCGACCATCCTTTGGTTTACCAGGTAACCACCCTTCAAATTACCATGTACCATTATATATTCATAACACATAATATATATCAAATATAAACATTTCACTAATAAAATTTAATTTTAAATCACTAGAAATAATTTTAAGATATTGGAATACTCAATCCATTTCAAAAAATATATTCAATACCAAGACACCCAAAAATAGAATAGTGGGTCTCCTTTTTCTTTTTAAAAACATTATGGCTTATAGGCGAATCCAAATAACGATTACAGTGGCACAGAGGTCATTGCCGTCACATATATTAAAAACATTCATTTTTTCAATTAGTAAAATTCATCATAGAAAAAAGATTCAATTTGAATGAAAATAAAACTCAAATGGGTTTGTTATAGAACAGGTAAAATAATGTCATATATAAATCAAAATATGCCTCAAAAAAGGAGATTGAGAAAAATTCCCTTTCCTCAAGTCTGAATCATCCATTATATTCTGTTTTCTTCCTTAATAATAAACATATGTTAATTTATACTTGACTAAAACCTTTTTTATTTTTATTCTTCATTTTATATATCTTATTAACATGATATAATAGTCATATAATTATTCAAGTTGATATGTGTCATTTTTTTGATGTTCGATACTTGAGTCAAAAATAAAATTTTTATAAAAACAAGTTGTCCATATGGTCAAATGTACATTATCTAAAAAATGATTTTAGAGATTTATATGTCAAATATATCATATATATCGAGTATATTCGTATTTATATTAGTCCATAGCATTTGGATATAATAAATGATATTCAATGTTCCTGGAGACGGTAAGATGTACATATGCATTAATGTTACATACATTTTTTTTATATTTAAATGAATGAAAACTAAATGATACATAGTTATATAATAATTCCAATATAATTACTATTATATATATGTTACATATGTTCATTAATTCAATCCTTTATATGTTCCTTGTATAGTATGAAAGAGTCATATCCCTTTGAGTCCACAGTAGTCCGCACATCCTCAAATGAAGCTATGATATTTATACATCAATATTAGAATAAAGGTATATTATAAATGAGAATTAAAGACGTGTAGAGGTAAAATAAATATCATATATATAATATATAATTACATTTCAATCACAATTTCCTTCATATGAGTTGGTAGGAGATGATTGAAAAATCATTTTTTCACGAGTCAGTAGTTTTTCATCCACTATATTAGTATGTTCTATACCCATTAGACCGAGGTGTATGTAAGTGTAGTTAGAATAATACTAATTAAAAAAACAAAGTATATTTAGGATACTAGTTTTTTATTTAAAAATTTAATAATAATATCATTGGGTGTTAGGAAAGAAAATAATGGAAAGGAAATTGAGTGAAGTTGTTACCTCAAATTGAGTAACTTCTTTTGATTTTAGCGAAAAGGATTTCTTGAATTGCCTTATTCCAAAGAGAAGGATTCTCTGATGAAGATAATTATGTAGGGATAATATTAGAGTTGAGTTTAGATGTGACATGGGGCTTGAGAGGTCTGATTAGGGGTTAGAGGTGGTGGCCTATTATAAGAGGGAGTATGTGTAATTTAAGAATTTCTTGAAAAATTATATTGTTATAAAAAGAGTTTTGTTTTTAAAAGAATCCAAACTCATTTAATTAAAAGATAAGATTAGTATTGTTCAAAATACTCTAAACCAATAGGTTTTTGAGAATATAAGTTTTCACATTTAACCTTATCATTTATCATTAACCCTTAGTTAACTAATTTAACTATTACCATGTCTTCTAGTATATTCATTATATATAGTTAATATAGGAACCATCAAATTCCAATAGAACATAATGTTGTTCATTAATAACAAGTCCAACTTTATCATGGTAATTTTTTAGAATCATATATTTTTAGGACTGTTATTTCATTTATTAAAATAATGTTTATTTAAAAACCCATGTATCTCAATTTATATACAATTAATATCATTACATTTTAAGAAGTGCATAAAAACATTAATTGTTCGAAAAAAATCATTAATTTATATATAAAAAGGTATATGATTCTTTTAAAATCGAGGATGGAATAAAAAGTTTTCAAAAATAAATTTATATTAAATTATATAATATCATTTACTTATGACATTAATTAATTTTTTAATCACTATATCATCATTATATCATAAATAAATAAATTTATTTGATGTCTAAAATTATAAATAAAATACTATTTTGAAGGAAATACTTTTATATTTTGAATGACTATTTATTGTATAAGATATCACTTATATAAACTCACATAAAAATTTATTTTGAAAAATATATATGATTATGTTTTATTTTCCTTAACATTAAATTAAAAGTAATTGAATTTTATTTTCAAAAACTAGTCTCTCCATGAGGTCCTAAAGTCAACCAAAGGATTCCCGGGGTCGGAAATATATCATTAATGTGTTTTAGGACTTTGGTTATGGTAATTTAATATTATTATAATATTATTTATTACCCTTATTTATCAGATTTAACCATTAACCATGGTAAATAAAATATTTACTGATGTTTCTATTCATAACGTATAAAAATATAATGTACCAGTTTACACAATTTGGACCTCCAAATTCCAAATATGTATTAAATTTTTTCAAATTCATAACCAAAATGTTTTTGAAATTAATTAATAATTTATTTCCATTGTAAAAACCAAAAAGCATGTTTTTAAGATGTAAAAACTACCAAAATATTGACACACATTTATGTCCAATTTAAAAGTGTAATGAATCAAATAAAAAAAATTATAATAATATAATTACACATTAAAACCAATAAAAAGTACAATAAAACTTAATAAATAAATTTTATAAAAAGGTAATTTTGAATTAAACTGCATTATTTTTCACTATTAATTTAAAAAATGAACTTTAGTAGAAAAATGTCAAAATTTAATCGAGAGGATATTTTTACGTTCCACTTGTAAATAAGAAGTTTAATTTTTCAAATAAAACTTATAAAGGTGTCAAAAAAAAATTTCGGAATGGATCACCGTTAAATGGTTTTAAAACTATATTTTTAGAAAAATACTTATCTTATTCAAAAAATTGAATTTATTCATATATCATATCTAGAAAACCTATAAGATGAATATATAAAATTACATTGAATATATATCATATATTTTTAGGTAAATAATAATCCATAAAGAGAGATATGAAACAAATTTTTCTATATTAATTATTTTTTTCATAAAATCATATCCATTTTATTCAATTGGGTTTTAATTTAATTTCGAATAAATTTTGAAACCAATGAATAATAATTTTATCATCTGTAAAAACATATTTCAAAATCCAATTTATACTATTCATTCTCACCATTAAAATGTCTAGGCATTAACTACCATTTAAAATTATAATATTATTATTGTATTATTTTTTTGTATATCTCAATATTGTGTACAATGTAAGATTTCAGAGAAGCCCATTATTGTAGGTCGAGTACACTATCAGGAAAATTTCCCCCTTTAATGTAAAAAAATATCTTATTCATAAGTATTAAGAGAAATCAATAGTTATTATTCTATAAATACTTGGGTCATTAAAATCCCAATTTTTTTAAACATACCAAGGACTGAGACTTATGTCCATCGTTAAATTAGTCCATCAACTATTAATCATAATGTTATTTTTTAGAATAATACTACTTCTCAACCATGTGTGACCACCTCATATTAAATTATAGTTTTTTATAAGAGAATGATATTTAAAATAAGGTTACTAAGAGGATGGGGACACGTTCTAGTTACTGGCTATATGAGAGTACTCGATCAACATATTGTGAGACCTAGCGATGAGAGTTATCATCAATCTAGGGAGACCATTTAAGAGAGACTTCATAATTTCCATGAAGATACACCAACAACCATTCATTAAGATGAAGGCTCTCACATACCTTTCAAATATCTTATTGTATGACCATTAAAACCAATGGTTAAAATACTAAGGCTCCCACATCTTTTCATATGGGAGACCTCTGAACCCACAAAAGCCATTCCAATTCCCCTGTGACATTTCTCATACAATGAATACGTGTGAAATTGAATCCTCCTAGCAACTTTGATAGAAATTGAATCTGGAATCATGGTAAATGTATTTAAATTGAATACACTCATCATTGGGAAAATGATTTTTGTAGATTCTCATGATCATGATGTTGTGTTTTTTGGGATATATTTACACTAATGAGTATGACCTGGTTATACAGAACAGTTGGGTGAGAAAGTACATATCGATACTCCCTTAATAAAAATATTCATAGAAATGATCCCAAATATATACATGTATTGGGATCATCAAAGATATCGATGATATTTAAGAGCATTCATTGTAAGATATTCAAGAAAACATGATAGAAAATTTGGTGTTCCATTATGAAACTGAATGTCATATCCGACATAGGAAAACCCTAAAACCTCATGGTAGAGAATGCATATATCATACCTGAATCTATCTAATGAAGTAACTAGTCAAGTCCCTGCCTTGTAAGAATCAACAGGTGGTCCAGGAACATGGCACCATGAGTTTGGAATAGACAAACTATAGCTGGTGGTCAGATTTTTTTTGAAACATTATCCATCTACAGATCTTACTAATCTTGTAGAACATCCTACTCCCCACCATTGTCATGAGTTATATATACATGAAAAATATGGTATTGAAGATGATCACCACCATCGTTAATAGTTATTTGGAATCATTTCGCCAATGTAGTGTAACTGTTTAATGAGTTTGGACATCTAATAACTAAAATGACGAGTCTCAATATCATGTCATTGATTTGTGCATAACATGTATTGTAGTGTATATCTATTTTTTCCAGATGAATGAGGAAAGTTCAGAAAATTTCAGTTTATGTATTCGGAATAGCATATCACACATTTTATTCATGTATTTTTTAGATCTACAATTAGGATTATTATGAACGCCAACTGCTATAGAAGAATTTGAGCATTATATATTAGATGAGTATGTTTTCTATACCAGGAATTTATAGCTGAAATAGAAAAACTAATTGTACTATATTATATGCATGGACAAAGAATTATAATAATAATTTTTCAATGAAAATGTTTCATAAAAAATATCAGTCTATTAAGAGAATACATTTGTACCTAGGTAGATAAAAGCTTCATGGGTGAATTTATAGAAACAACAAGAATTGTATCATCTCAACAACATCCACTACATTATGCTCCTACAATATCTGGAAAAATATTAAAATGTATGTTATTTATATATATGATTCACAATTTTGAAAACTATAGTATGTCGTTATGTTAGAATGTGTTGTCATAATGGTAGAAATGAATATCAATATTTAAGACAAAGAGTGATTTATAAGTATTTTTTCTAGATGAACGTTGACAAATCCAAATGTTGTAATATGAAATTTTAATATATAATAGAACTCATTTCAACTTGAATTCCTTTAACATTAAAGGAAATACAAAGGCATCATTATCCTATATATAAAATGAAGAAATATATATTTCTTTATTTCATGTGGGATTATATTGACATAATGCAAATTATTATATATTTGTACTAATTTCAAATCATATGTCTTTTGTAAAGATATAGTTATATTTTCAATAACATTCATATCAAATAGAATATATGAAATTAAGGTTTTTTTTGTCACTAACCAATGGTTTTACTTTATATCCATTGGATTCTAGAATTATGTTATCAACGGAGTATGTTATGTAATAAATTCTATCAAAAAAATAAAAGTGAAAAGTGTATGAGTTATGTAAAAGAAGAAAAGGAATCAATAGATTAGTGAATACAACTGTTAAATTACAATTATGACCCAACATTTATGATGTCATACCTTTACATTCTGAGGACGCCATCAAATTTTTAATATTTGATTCATTAGAACTATTTTGAAAAAAACACATCTAATTATTGTAGTGTGAAATTCAATAACTGTTAGTTGAATATGAATAAAAAAGTCACATTCATAAATAATATTGCCGAATGAATCAAAGTCCATGAAATACCCAAAAATATAATGACATCATCAAATGAAATCAACAAACATAATTGTTGGAATACTGAATCTAATAGATGATGTAATTGATAATTCTAAAATTTATATGTATTGTAATAGAAAAAGAAAATTTCAAAAGTAAAGAGAAGTACTAATAATTTAATAACAGAGATAAAGTAGTGAAGGTATAAATAATAATTTTCTATACATGGATAAAATAATAAATAATACCGATCAATCTATCGTAGATGTATATGTGATCATGATGATGGAATAATATTCCACAAATTATATATTAGTGTAAGTAGTTTTAAAAAAATAGTTATAGAAACTAATTGGAGTACATAGAGAAATAATGGTACTTAAAAAATAAAAATATATATTTGTACAATATAAAAAATAATGTAATATTTCTACATTCATTGGACACCAAAAAATATTCAATATTTGAGTCATAAGATATCTGAAAAAACGAATGTATGCATAGTAGATCAAAATTTAATATGAAATTTGAGTGAAAAAATTACAGTGAATATAATAGCCATATACCTTTTTTCACTTGGAGAGGATGTGTTGAGAAAAAAAATTGTATGAATATTGAACATAGAGTTGTATGATAGGCATGTTAGTGGAAGTGTTACATAAAAAATATAAATTTAAATATGAAGATATAAAATTATAGAAAATAGTGTAAACATAAAATGGATTTAATGTATATGTGTAAGTGTTTTTTATAATCAAAATTGACACCATTTATCATGAATATGAAATTTATTTACCAATATTATGTTGTGAACATTTTTTAATAACTACTGTTAAACATGGTTATTTTATTATTAAGTTTTTTTAAAAAATATTTAGATGAAAAATGAATATCAATAAAAAAACTGAAATTTCAATTTAATTACGTCCTATCATCCCCATGATGTGATTGTGGTAAAATCAATCTGAGAAACGAAACTATAAAAAATAGAAAATAAATCCCCCAAATGAATATAGTCAAAACAAAATTTAAATATGAGTACATATCCATGATAGATATTTGGCATGAAAATATTTACAAAAGTGATAGAAATTAATTGATGAACCATGAGAATAATAAGAATGTAAAATAAAAGAACCCATATGTAAAATAAATAAAAATTATTAAATACTTGAAGATTTTGAGGACCCAAAAAATCAATATTTGAGTCATTGAGATGTCTCTAAAAAAATAGATTCATGTATTGTAGTGGAAATTTTAATAAGAATTTTTAATGCAAAAAGTACAGTGAATAGAGATTCCAAGTACCTTTGTTTCCACATGGAGAGGATGTGTTGGAAAAAAAATTGTTTGAATATTTCATATAGAGATGTAGTATATCCATGTTCTTGGAAGTGGTATATAAAAAATATAAATTAATTATGATGATATTAAATTATAGATAGTTGATGAAACATAAAATGAATTTAATTTATATGTGTAGTTGTTTTTCACAATCAAATTCGGAGGAATTTATCATGAATATCAAAATTATTTATCATTATTATGTTGTAAATATTTGTTAACATCCTCTTTCAAAAATGGTTAATTTATTTTTATGTTTATTATAACATTTCAATGTAATAATGAAAAATGAATATAAATAACACAACATCACTTCCAATTTAATTACCTCATTTTATCCCCATGGAAGGATTGTTGTAAAATAAATGTGAGAAACAAACCATTAAAAATGGATAACAAAACTCACAAATGAATATAGTCAACACAACAGAGAAACAGAGTACATATTCATCATGTAAATTTAGAATAATTGTAAACAAATTATTCCAAATGTATTTATTGGAATCCATATTTTTTATTTTCTAACACTTTTAAAGGCTAAGTGTGAATCATAAAAAAGTTTCAACCGGGGAAAACATAAAAAGGATTCCAAACCTCCACAACCCACAACTTCAAAATCCAGAGTCAGGCAATCAAGCATAAAAGGTATTCCAAACCTCCATAACCCACTACAAAATCCAAAGAGACTGGTCATTAAGCAAAAATTTGAATTTCGAGAAATCAACAGCCTCCATCAACGCAGTCCAAGACTCCATAGTGTCGTGAAACCAAAAACCATATCAAATTTGAAATTTGAATGTAGACAATCCATCACCATCCATCGGTCTCTGTCGACACGGGATCCCTAACACCAATAATCCTGCCTCGGTCACTGTCACCAACAGAAAAAGACTTCACCATCATCACCGTCCAACCACTGGAAACCATCTTTGGCATCAAAACACTGGAAACCATCTTTATCATCTTCAGCGTTGATTCGTTGGAAACCATCTTTATCGTAGAGAAGATGATATAATCACCACAGAAACACTGAGACACATCTTCTCCATCACTTTAATTTCTCCAAGCCACCGTAGATCACGTAAACAGAATCACAGAAGGAGTCACCAAGAGCAGAACACCCTGGAGCACCAGTCGCCACAGCACAAAACCGACAA
Source organism: Viscum album (assembly GCA_963277665.1). Classification (NCBI taxonomy): domain Eukaryota; kingdom Viridiplantae; phylum Streptophyta; class Magnoliopsida; order Santalales; family Viscaceae; genus Viscum; species Viscum album. The sequence goes on along the minus strand of OY728120.1, from coordinate 1,160,088,623 downwards.
CATCGGCGATGAACGAGATGTCCACTAGAACCCAGTACCACAGTCTAATACCAACCTAATCCAGCGAACCACCTGAGGAACCCAACACCGCAGACTTGAACCTCACACCACTTAAGAAGAAATACAACCCGGGAGGGAGAATAGAATAGGGGAATGAAGAAAAGGAAGTTCTCCTAGAAAATACTCCAACGCTTGATCAACACCTCCCAAGCCACCCTGAGAGCCTTCTCACTAGACCAAGATGGGGTCTAGAGGCAAAGGATCTATTGGAAAGAGCATAGAAGAAGTGAACGAATACCATAACGAGGAGCCTCGGATGAAAGAACAAACATGGACAGAAAAAATGGGAAATAGGAATGAAACCCTACGAACAAAAAAGGGGAAGCAACCACCGAAAGAGGAGGTATGCACACCACTACTCCCTATGCCATAATCTGAAACCCGTCTGAGAAACCAATATACCTAACCAATATGGGGTCAAGTGTGTCGGGCTAGACCAGCAGAGCAGTGTGGGAGAGGGGTAAAAGACCAAACCAGAGGGCTCAGAAGGATGAACCAGAGGGAAAGGAAACAGAGAACCCAAGACTAGAACAATGGAACCCTGTAAAGGAGGGGCCTATGAGAATAAGAGAAAGCAATAAGAAAGAGAGAACCTGGAAAGAATAGAGAACTCGGAGAAGGATCAATCACCTCTAGAGAGCTCTCGAAACCCAAAGAGGGCAAGAGTAGAGAACAGGAGGTAGGTGAATGGGGAGCCTACCTGATGGGAATCCCTTTATTGGAATTGATATCAAGGTGTGGAACCAAAATAAGATAGAATTAGTTACAACCCATAACTGAAAACAATCCAAGTGAAGGATTTTTATTTTAAAATTTATCATGAAGAATCATGCCATAAAATTGATGTGAAAAGATATGAGAATCTCATAAGCACAACTATGTTTCTAAATCATGCTATAAAACCCAACAATAAATCATTAAAAAAGAACGGAAAACACCCCTATTGATAAAAAATAAAGCCTTTAAATGAATATACGTAGGACATACATCAGATTTAGATGTTCCACCAAAAGCATAGGACTAACAAGGTCGACATCATGAAGATCTGTTAACAGTTTCCTTTTGTGGACAATGTAATGTGAAGAATCCCAGATTTAAGTTTTGGAAAAGAAAAACAATCACCGCAATGAGATGTGAAGAATATGAGGGAAAGTGGGGTCACGATACAGAGTCAGAGGTGGAAGGAAGAGATGTTGGTTAGGCTGATAAGTTGAGGTCGAGGATTTTAGTGTAATTATTGAAGGGTTTGGAGGAGGTATCAAGGATGATTAAGATGCTTTGGTGGAGGGAGAAGTCGGGGATGATGTCAGAGGTGGAGGTGTTGCAGTGTGAGGTTGGAGAGAATAGTCAGGGAGAGAGATGAAACTATTCCACATGAATGCTAGGACCAATGATGGAAATCAATGGTTGTGGAATCAGAATGGGGTTTGGAAGAGTTATCTAGGATGATGCGGATAAGGTTGTAGAATTAGTTATTGGGAAGGGGACAAGAAGCAGAAGTAGAGGAACGGTGCCATGAGACATGGCTTGAAAGGAGAGTCATGAAGGTTGATGTTAGTATTGAATGGGATCCCTTGGAACACCAGATGGAAATTTCTAGTGGGAGAGGTGATATTGGATGGACGGTAACCAGAGTGACACATAGGAGGTGTGTGGAGGCTGAAGAATGTGACATGTGTTTTGAAGCTTGGATAATGTGACAAGTGCTCTAGGAAATACACAACATTAGTATAGATAATAGATTTAAGATCTAATATCCTTTTAATACTATTATATATTCCATAAAACATCATGGGAACACTTTTCACAGAATGGTTAGTGGATACATTATTTAAAAATAATTAGTTAAACTAGAAATTATAAACTTACCTTCAATTATCCTCCCACCTACAACATGAATAACTCTGAGAACAATAATGTAATGTTATTCCTTCACAAGAACCTATTAGTTTTTTATTCTCTACTAAACTATATTATAACTCCTTTATTTTCCAGTAATGTTTAATTTCTTTGCAATCCCAAACTAATATTTTGGAATTTGTTATTCAGTTAAAAAATTAATAATCGTATTCATATTAATTGATAGGTTTTTTATAATTATATAATGACTATTTGGAGAGAATGGAAAACAAAAACATAGGAAATTTATCTTTAGGATATTTAATATTTAAATAATTCTATTTAATATAGTACCTATATTTCCGGAAAAACTACATTTTGGGACTTCCTTCCATAGAGACTAGTTGAAGAATATCAATATGAGCAGAAAACTGAATAAACATGCATTCAAGGAAGTATATTAGATCATGGATCCATGAATTCCATATGAGGATATATGAAATTAATTGGGATTATAGTGCCTTATAAAATGACATTAATAGAGTTTTAGGTGGAAGAGTATTCAACATATGGTCAAACATGTCACATACCACATAACCTCCATTGTAAGTATCTCATCATCTTTTATACACTAATCCCTAATGATATTATATAATAATGAATCATATATCTTTTGGTATGTTATGTATATTTCATTAAGTGATTTCAATGAATTTAATGAAATTCCTTCAATCCATTGATAATAACTTGTGAATGAACAATTATATAGAAATAAATCACATATATATATATATATATATTAATACATCACATCTAGGAAAATACATGCATAATATGTATTATGAAATGTATTATATATATATAATATAAAGATTCATAAATATACTCTAAAATTGAAATGAATATGTACATGAATCTCATTAATGTATATTTTTGTACACATCTAACAATATCCCCTTTCACTAGTGTCCCATAAAGAGTTTATGAAAAAAATTCACACAACATATTGAATCCTTATAAAACATTTTAAATTGGTTTTTCATCCTACAATATACATTTTGAACAAAAAATTACATTATAACATTATCATTATTAAATATATTATTTATGTGACACCTTGGGGCACAAATTGTTTGAGAAAAACAATGAAATAATAATTTCATAAATATTTATGGAAATGGAATCCTCTAGAGAAGCATCAGGGATACTTAATGAATTAAGGGATCCAATATAATCACAATAATATATAGTCATATATCACTAAAAATTGGACCAATAGAAGATGTATCATTATTCATTATATGTACATCTAAATAATACCTTTTTCAACGACAAAAAATGACCAGTAGAAATTTAACATTTAAATCAATTAATTTCTTTCCACCATTTATAGATTCCCTAAAAACACATAAAAATTTAATGAATACATCAAATTTCATTAATTTATCTGATATTCACATCACATGTCGCATATAAGTGAAGTTGAAAAAATCGTATGTGAATCTACTAAATGTTGCCTTCATATCTCAGACTAATTCAATCAAGGAACATATATCATAAACTTATCTTACATTTGTTAAAATTTCATCATAGTTTCACACTGACTAATGACATGATTAATAGCGTATACAACTACTACTATATTTTATATGATCATATGTTAACATCAATTAATATGGTATCAAGGTATAGAGGTTCTAATTTTAGGGATCTCACCCACCTCAGGTAAAAATGATTGATAACAAGTACACACCGCTCTACATATCTATGACAATAATATATTCCATTAGATATACTATTATGGATCATCCCATTAAATAAGTATCTACTTTTTACATCAATATTCTATTGTTTATGTCTCATAGAAAATATTTTTTATTGAATAAATAAAAATATTAGACCTATACATTATATTTTTCTCAAATTTTATTCTACATATTATGATCATGGGTTCGAGAATACTCAATGATTTTACTTTGAATGGGGTGTTTATCATTCAACAATTCATGTAATATAATTTGAAACACAAATTAATTAATGATAAATATAGATTGGATATACTATTAATATACTATATATTTATAACCATTTCAAACAATATCATAATAGAATCTACAAGAAATCAACATTGTTTTTTAGAAAAGATTTTTCATCATTATATCTATATATAATTTAACCCATATATCTATGTGAAGATCTTTTAAAACCAGATTCTATTCATGATAACCTTTACATGTTATCAGAACCCATTAAAAATATAATGATAATTATTTAGGGAAAATTAAATGTTTTTACACTTAGTGGATATTTAACATTCGACCTTTCATTTAATATGAATTATGTCACATATTAATGAATAATAATGGGATATTTCATTTATTATAAATTCATTCAATGATTACATACACTATATCAAATATCATAAGGGAATCCACATGGAATTCATTTTTTGATTTAAAAATTGGTTTTGATCATTAAATACATGTCTTATTTTAGTCACATCCATATGTAACCGTCTAATAAAACACTCCCATTATCAACAAAGTGAGTCAAATATAATAAGAAATATAATTTTAATAATAGAGTGAAATTGGAATCACATTTATGATGATCAACTATTGAACATAGATTCAATATCATTTCATTCACAACATAATATTTATGTTGTCGAAATCTTTTATGAAATCATAAATCTATATATGTTCATTATCATCATCATTATAACCCATTTATAAAAAGTCTCATTAAAATATTTTGTATATAATGTAACTATTTACATTATCAATTTTCCAAAATAACCTATATTATTTTAGGATAGTTTGAATTACACATCATTATGGTAACTATTTAATGTGTTAACATTTCGCATTACCACTATAACTGATCTATTTTTGGATACAAGGTGATATAAATTTTTGGCTCGAATAAGAATTGTGAAGTTCAATTATTATGTTAACTAAATGAAACTTATTAATTTTTTCATAACCATAAAATATATTAAACTATATTAAAATATTATATAAATAATCACTATTTCAATGATTGGGAAAGTATTTTTTTTTAATTTTTTACATATCCATGTTCAAACAGGCTTCCATGGGCCTCTGAGGCAATAAACCCTCATTATAATATCTTTCTACGAAACAACAGAAATAATAGTACTCTAATAAATAAAATTTATCTCATTATAGTAACAATATATGAAATATATAATTTTTTTAAAATCTATTATGTTATTCTATATGTAAAATATTTATTAAAAAATGATACCTTAATAAAATTTTCAATTGATGGGTGGTAAGAACCACTTACTCATATTTTAATAAACAGAATAAACACTTTATCTATGATATAATAATATAACACATATCATTTTAAAAAACATCTTATAGAACCAAATAAATCAGAATACTAGTTTATATAAATAACCATCTCATGTTGTTTAAAACAACTCATTGTTATCACATCATTTAAAATAATAGATGTGGGATGAAGTTACACTGAATTTAATTAGATTCATCCAATATTGATAAATATATTGACATTAATATTTCAAATTTATAATCTATTAAATACATATTTAAAATGAAAACAATATTTTTTATCAATTCTTCTGATGATTTTCAACACATATATATTTATAAAACATATAAAACATTCTTTCGACTTTACAAACCCCTTAAAATTGAAGAATAAAATTATATGATATTAATACCTAAAATAGATATTTTTTGATTTTTTCAAAACCCTATAAAGAATAATATATTATCTAATCATATGGAATCATCAATCCTTCAAGATAAAACGATTATATTTTAAATAAACATATCTATATTCTTTAATAAGTAATAATAGGGTTTCCAACTATTATCTATTAAGGTTTTGAACACTTACCTCCTATAGTCTATATAATGTTGGAACATAGACATCATTATCGTAGCTTATCTATTCTCAACACAATGTGAATATCTGGGGATTTCTTACTGAAGTCATCCATTTTTTATATGTATGAAAATAGAATAAATTCCTTAATTATTATAAATATTATAGAAGTTATTCAGTCACTCCAAAAATATTCATTCCTAATGAATATAATTTAAATAGACAATTGTATTTATTTTATTATAGTATAATTATATATGGTTATTTACATATAGGGCCTTTTAATATTTAATGAAATCATAAAATGATTTCATAAGAATCTAGTTTCTATTATTTAATAACATTATCATTAGGTTACTCTAGAAGGAACTGACAGAACACCTATTATATTTATCATTATAAAGAACATTCCAAAGCTATTAGTAATAGGAATCTCTTAATTAAAGTAAATATGTTCAAGGATTAATATAATGTTTTGATTAAAGATGATGATTCATTTAATTTCCATAAATCTTTTATCAAATCTATATCATGTATTATATCACATATTTGAGAAATCGTAATTATATTTCTTCCAATACAATTGATGACTTCATAAATAATATCAATTTGGTGAATAAACATCTAGATTTCTCTAAAAAAATGAGTATACTAGGTTTTTTGACTCATTACAAAGAGATTTTGGTTGAGAATCGTCAAGATAAAAATAGTTCTGACTCTTGGATAGTAAAGAAGACAACTATTTATCCAAATCCATCATATTTATCACTTAACATTATTCCTCTTATGTCATAACCATTAGGGAATCTGTACATGTGTAACAAAAACAAAAAGAAAAAATAAGCTAACCAAAGAAAAGAAGAGTTAATTTATTTTTGGATGTCAAACTACATGATAATAAAATAGAGAGCAATATATTATCTTCTATACTTGAATACCATAATCTGGGGTCCCATCATTGGAATAAAAATACCCAGTTATATGATAATGGTCTTTTGTAGTTTTTCTTTTGATGGAATATCACATTAAATATTTCTGGGTTTTTTCATTCAATGTCTCACCCAAGAAATATTCATCATATTTAAATTAAATTCATTACTATTACATATTATATAAAAATTACCTTCACTTTTTTTCTTTTTTCATTAATTCTTCTAATAGTTTTGTTTTTGGTACCCTATTCCATTGAACCAAATAGATTTGTCCACCAAAAATTAATTTGTAAAATATTACATGACACACAAGTATTTGTCAAAAAACATAAAGGATTTTACTTATATTTATAAATATAAACATGAATCATATATATAAGGTATACAAGTAATTCATGTAATGTCATTGAGTGAAATGATACTGGATATCTCAACAACAGTGATCCCATTGAAATTGATAGATAGCCCTATTCAAATTCTTATTCACTATAATCCTCTAATAATCCAAGTTCTCCATCCCTAATAGCATCTACCTACAATTATTTACTCATGAAAAAATACTATTCATGAAATACAATATCACTTAATATGAAAAACTATGTCCAAAAACTATTATCATGATCATAACATCAATTACAAAATGGAGACAAGATTGATGATAACTAAAGCTTATGATATCAACCCTATAATGATTTAAAAAGGGTCTATTCATAATGTCATTATCAAATATATGGGAATACATAATATTCTAACTTCATGAAAAATTAACTAATCACACATATATTTGATGTTTCTAAAATAAATAAAAAGGTTATTTAATTTTCGATAAAGTGGGACATTTATAACCAATTCATAAATAATTGGTAAATATAATAATTTCATAATTTTATATTAATATATAAATTTTATATTCATTTCGAAAACAAGTTCATTATATTTTATATTAATCAGAATTTATATGATATTTCATTAATAAAAAATGGTTTATATCTCAATATTAATTAGATAAATATTTTAAGTAATCAGAAAAAACATATATATTACAAAATATAATCAAATTTTAAATCATTGATTATGATTTCAAAATAATCCATATATATATATATAGTGCATGGAATGAAATTTAATTTTTTAAATGAATTTTCAATATATTTACCTTTAATATTAATGGGAGATGATAAAAAAATTATCTCATTATTAATAAAATAATTAATTGATAATTTAATTAATAAAATCTTTTTAAATTAAAAAAGTATATATCACATTATAATATTTTAAATAATAATTATTTAATCATTAAAATTATTTAATATGTTAATTTTTTTAACAATTTTCTTTTTAGCATTATATTGAACCCTATTCTAGGTAACAATATCCTCTCATTTACCCACCTATAGACAATATATATAATGATAAATAATTATTTCAAAATCGTGATAAATGGTTATGAAAAGTCTAATTATATAGAAATCTATAAAATAAACGAATTACCATGATAAAACTTCTTATTATAATGTTTCACTCAATATTTTATATAATACACATTGGTAAATAGAGGGGACCTTTACGATTTAGCTCTAATACCTTCATGTGTATGTTTAATGTTCCAATGGAACATACATAAAAACATTTTATAATATTATTAACTTCATAAAAAGCCCTTCCTATATACTAGCACTACACAACACCCCATGTGTAGGTGTAATACCATTATACAACCCATTTACATAAAGTTATTAGTGAGGTTACCCTTATACATAGCTTCTGTAGAACGGTACTTAGTTTACATAACTCATTTTCATAAAGGTAACAAATTGTTTACTATTCTGAATTCCATTTTTAATAGGGTTATATTTTAAGGATAATGGTATATCTAACCTTTTATTTCTATCTTTTTTAATGATTTCACTTTTTAAAGGTACATGGCCATAAAAATTACATAATCTAGTAAATTCCAGTAAAATTAAATTCTCTACATTCCTAATGATCTTTCCAAATTACTATTTAATAATGTTCAAAAATAATTTATAAGTATCAACCCAAAAGAATACAATGTGTGTACTAATAATACAGTACAAATTATTACATAATAAAAATGTTTTTAATAGAAACATTATATATTTTGATAAATAATATTCACAAAATTCATATTTGATTCTTCCCTTTTATTACCCATCCTTAAACACAGTGAAAATCAATTTAAAACATGGGATGAAAACATAAATCATAGTATGGAATATATACTGAAGGAGATAAATTATTAGTATAATAATACATCTAATCATATGAAATCATTTTCACATAGACATAATTATCTCCCATAAACTATCATATACATACTCAATGGAAGCAATAAATTTTTATAAAACATAGAAAACATAAATAAGCCATATAGGTTACATGGAGCATTAATTATTTAATAATTTAACCTTGATAGACACCATATGATTTGAAACACTCACTAATACCTTACAATGTAACCATCCTTGGTAACTTATCGTCTAAAAAACACAGTTAAGCTTGCATCAACCATACGACCAACCTCTAACTAAAACACACCCATTGAATTAAAGGTATATATATGTTACATCATTCATTATAAAAAATTTATATAAAATTTAATATCATCATAAAACAGTAATACATTCATAAAAACATTCATTTTTAATTTTGTAGTCCTAGATATTTAGAAGGGGGTTTTAAAAGAAAACTCCCTTACAAATATCATATATTTGAAGTCAAAATTGACAAAAAGACTGCAAAATGGGTATACTCTACAGTTACACATAATAAAACAGATATTTTTTTTTCACAAATAAACTTGGTACAACATCGTCAATAAAGTAGAATGTTAACCCAATGATTTTAAATTGGGTTAAGAATTCCCTTACCTCAGGTTCTCCTTAAATAAAATATTCATAAACTTTAAGTATAATGGTTAAAATATTGTTATTAATATTTCATAGAAACATATTCATTTTTATAACTCCTTATATGATCATTACATAAAATTAATCCACCCATTTATTATTAATATTTTATTATCACCATTGTTTATAGTGGTTCTTAACATGGTTTCAATGGTTGGTTCATTATGGATTTTATTTTCGAATGGATCAAAAACTACAGAAGTTTAATGAGACAATTTCAATATGTTTATATAATATTAAATGATACCATAAATCCATTTTTATCAAATATTATGATGAATCATTAGATAAAACATTCATGAAATTATTTTATATTATATTGGCAGTTTTTTGATAATCAAAAACTATATTCATTACATAATTTAATGTTATGTATATATGTTAATTCAATAACATAACAGAGGTTATATAATACAATTTACAATCAATTTCAAAAATTAAATTGGTTTTATTGTAACACCCCGAGATTTTATGAAAAATATTCTTTTAATTTCATTAATTTCTTGTGTTGTATTCTATACCATGATTACCTTGCGATATACGCAACACCGTATTAGCTTGCAGTATACGCAACACTATTCTTGGACCGTGTTACACACAATTTTGATAATAGTTATTCTACACAACATTGAGTATATATATATATATATATATATATTAAATGTATAAATGAAATATGGTTGGATTCTGTTATACGAAACAACGAAGGATTCTTTCACAACACGAAACCCTGACTTGGCTTGCATTACACGCAATCGCGACCTTCCTCGATAGCCTGTGTTGTACGCAATACCGGGGTTTAATAAATAATGTTATATTATTATAATATTGTCATGAACTAGCCTTTATGAATAGTATTGACTAAATTTTTAATTTTATAACATTATTATTCATCTTACACATTTCTAGAACATGGTATAAAAACAAAATAAATTTTTCGGGTAAAATAAGTATTTTTCAAAAAATGCAGTTTTGCCTCCTTTGGATGGCGCACCCACTTTAAATATGGATTTTTACAAGTTTATAAGTTCAATTTTACAAAATAAAATTCTTCTTTGGAATCAACAAATAAAAATTTACTTTGGATAAAATTTTCATATTATTCTGGTAACTTTCACATTTTAATGAATAGTAAAAACACGCTATATTTTAATTAAAAACAACTTTTTTCATCGTAATATCTTATGTGGTTAAATTATAATATTGAATGGTTTTAAATTATAAATATAATATATTTTTACCATTTAATATAATGTATGTCATTAGCATTGATTTTACCTTGAATTCGTAAGTTAAATCAATTCAATCTTTTGCAATGTTTTAAACAAAAACCCGTTTTTATTCGACAACAGGATTAATTTTAATTTAATTTCTGAAACTTCTTTGTTTTGAATTTTAAAAAATGGATTCCATATTTGGAATCAGTGGGTCCAAATTATGTTAATAGGATACTTTTTTTATTTTTGGGAATTATGAATAGTAACTACGGTAAATTTTATTTACCATAGTTAAAGATAAATCGGGTAATTAAGGGTAAATATAATATTATAAAATTACCCTAACACATGCCAAAAATCTATTTGATGGCTAAAAGTAAACCCATATTAACTATGGGTCGGATTAGATTCATTTTATGGACTTTTGACCATGAAAATAATTTAATTATTATTAAAACCAAAGAAAGTGACAACATGTCACTCTCTTAAATCTTATAAGTATAATAATTTTAAATTAGTGATAAACATCATAAAATTTCAACATGAATAGTATACAGAAAGCTAAAAAAATTATCTACATCATGAAAATTTATTTAGAATTTTTTGGGATTAAATAATTATCATTAATTGTGACACAATAGTGATGCAAAAATTATTTATCTAGTGAAAAATCAAGAATATAGTTTTTATTAAACTAATAGTGACATTAAAATGCACAAAACCCTGACCAAAACTTATTGGTCGTGTAAATTTAAACTATAATCATCCAATGGTAGAATATTTTACCATTTGTATACTTATACAATCAATTATGACACTTATATTATTTTATTTTAAATGATGCCAAAGTTGTCACCTTCATAATTTAATAAATATAACAATTTAAATATTGTTATTTTAAGATGATAAATTCGAGTAAAAGTATTATTGTTAAAGGTAATATATTTATCTTCATCATATAATTTTATTTTTAAATTTTTATGCAACAAATAATTATATTACATAATTATACAAAAATGATGTAGTAATTATTTTATTAAGAGATAAACCAAATAAATGGTTTTTAAAATAATAAAATAAATATTATATGAACTATTTAATGTGATACACTAATTTTATAGATACATATGACATTTTATTAATATATTAAAGCTTTTAGTTCGAACATATCTTCTGTATATATTTTATTTAAATTCAAATAAATGAATAGTGTCAAAATTGACACTATTGTTATTTCATAAAAATAACATATTATACAATAGTTTAAAAATCACAAAAATATTTAAAAATTATAAATTTAAATTTATATGGTCTATAATGTTATAAAGTAAACAATTATGGAATATTCACAACAAATAAGTAATTATTTGTTATAATTTAAAATTTATAATTTTATTACCACAAATAAACTTAAATAGATTAAATAAGGTTAAATGAAAATGATAAGGTTTAAAATAAGATCCAAACATGTCTAAATTTGATTGGTTGATGAGCGTACAACCCTATCTCATCTAATATTCGAATATGAGTCATTTTTGGAGGTTTTTAAGTGGGTTTAGATTTATTATAAATTAATATTTTTAAGAATTCCAAAGGTGCCCCTCTCCTCCGTTATAAAAGGACACCTCCTCCCCCTCCTCCTCACACCAATTTGAGCACTCAAGCTCGGCCAACCCCTGCCAAAATCTCTTCTCCACTTCCCTAGAAACATCCTAAAGGTTCTGGTCTTCCTCAAAGACCAATTTTAGTTCCCTAAGAGGAGTTCTCAAAGAGGCGCTTCAAAGAAGAGGTAATTACCGTTACCAATTCTTTCATATTTATTTCTTCTTCCACTTCTTCTTCTTAGGTTGTTTAATTATGAAGTAATAACATCAGTATCACTAATATACTGATATGTTATTATAAGTATGAAATAGCCCTAATTAACCTTCTATCCATCCTACGGAAAAATGAAATCACCACGCGTGCGTACGTACGGAATACCGTCTCCACGCCGTGGTGTAATCTATTTTCCACCACCACCTTACATGGATGGGTATAATGGTGTAAATAATAACTATACATAGTTATTACAACATCATATTTATTATTATATATTGTATAATCCACTCCAATTAAATTCAATATTTATGGAAATGATATCATCGCTCGTGCGTACGTACGGACTACCGTCTCCACGACGCGATGAGATTCAATCTCCATGTTAACCATTTAAGAATGATTATAAAGTATATATAAGAAATAATAATGAAATATATGACATTATAAAGCTACTGGATTTATTTATATATATATGTATGTCATCTACTTACTTCCATTCAAGACAATAAGGAAAGGAAAACAGCGTTCATGCGTACGTACGGACTACCGTCTCCATGAACGGTGTTTTTCATTTCATTTATCTATCTATTATATATATATACTGAATATATATGATATAAAAATCATATTTTATATTCTGGAAGTAAGTAAATCATGATATAAGTAATAATAATGTCATGAACAATAAGTCAAAACACCTACGATAAATGAAACGATTTTACCCAAAACGCTTCTTTAACAAGGAATTTACAAAAGAACGGGTAATATAATGTCATAAGTGAACCATATATGATATCATAACAATGAATATGATTCTGTAATAAGTCAATGACATTATTTAAATCATTATACAGGAGGTTTGGACACATACGAAGAAAATCGGACCTAAGGTAAGGGAAATATCACAATCTCACTTTTATCTGAGATTGTTTTTACTTTGGTAATTACTGGGGTGTATTTTATCATCCACATCCATGTTTCCTCAATATGTAATATTATTTACATCCAAATAAAATTGTTTAAATCCAATTTTACCCTTTGGAGAGTTTTTAGTAGAAAATATGAAAGGAATCTTTTGACGTTTTTCATACGAGGTGCTTTTTGACTTTTCCGACAAAAGTACGAAGAATGTTTTTTTTAACTTATACGGCATGAATGGATTTTTAAAACATTATTTCAAAGAAGAATCCTTTACAAGATTTCAAGTTTATTTTTAATCAAATTATTTTATTTTAAAGTCGTATGACATGTTATGAGAGGAAAAATGTTTTTGAAGTAGAAAGGATATTTTCCTCAAGAATGGAGTTCAAGTATTTTATCAAAATTATTTTCCATCTAAGATAATAAAAGGGTTCTGTTTTTAACCCTATTATTACATGGATTTTATTATGTTGTGATGGAAATATTTTTATGAATTCCTTTATCTTATATGAATTGTTTTATGATGTCATGTTGTTTAAGAATCCCATTTTTATTACGTGGATTATGCTATGATGTATGGTTTATGATTATGTGGGACACATAAGAAAGGATACATTATAAGATGGGCGGGACCTATATCTCCCTCCAATGCATTGGGTAAAGATTTTATATCTCATGAGATAGACAGGGCTAGAATGGTAGGTTATACCGGTTCAGTGAAACAGGACTGAAACGAGGGTTACTCGATTCAGAAAGGGACTTTGTCCACTAAGATAGTCTTGGCAATGAGTCTTTACTAACAAGAAATGATTCTCTATGATTATGTGTGAATGCCACAAAGTTTCATGTTTTAAGTTATGATTATTGTGATTACATTTCACTGCCATGATTTACCCCATGTTATGAAATTATGATCTCTTTTGCAGGTTAAGATTTCCAAAAGTTATGTGCTTATGATGTGATTGATATTTCTTTTGTCTACCCTTACTGAGCATTTGTGTTCACCCTTTTATGTTTTCTTTTCCCCAGGATATAAAGAAAGGTTTTAGGTAAAAAAAGGAAGATCTTTATGGGAGATTTTGATGATCTTTCACCACTATTAGAAGATTATATTCCGAGTTTCCAAAGACACTAAACTATTACGATCCTTGTGTGTGTGTTTTTTGTTATGTACTAAGTATTCCGCAAATGTAATGTAATGTCCATGTAAGTCAAGCTTCGTGAATCTATAGTTGGTATTAGAGGAAAGGTTTAGTCAACCTTTGGAAACTAGGATGCGAAAACGTTAGTGAGATCCCTAGAGATATTTTTACGGTATGTCTAGTGATGTCCCTAAGGTTAAGTATACGTATAGGTAATAATACTAGAACTACGCTAACGATCATAGAATTAAACCTAAGATGTTAGATATTGAAGGTACTCCCCCTTTATAATGTTGTTTTCCCTAGCATGATTTCGCCTCTCACAGAATTCTTTCTGTGTTTTAGTTAATGGAGGGAACCAGAAGGAATTCGGTTAACATTGAATCCAATGGACAAATTGGTGACTATGAGCAAAAAAATTGTGTAATTCCTAGAGAGAAAGATATTGTGATTATGCCGAATCAGTGATCACGATATATGATTAACAAGGTGAAATTTAGTGGTATGCCTAATTCATCAAAGAAGAGGAAGATAAACTATTATGCATGTTTGCATGTTGAGGAGCATAAAGAAAGAAAGATTGATATTTTTAAAGAAGGGAAGAAGAACCTTGAGGAATACCTCAAATGGAGGGACCGATGTTATATGTGTGGAGAAAAGGGTCATAGAGTGACAGACTGTTATGGAGTTCAATGTCTTATTTGTGGAGAACATGGGAATTACCCAACTCAATGCCCCGACCTAAAAAGTTACTTCTAAATCAAGGAAGGACTTATTCCAGGACAATCATTGAAGTGGATGGACTGAAGTGTTCATGTATTGGTATTCAAGAATAATGTTGTTGAGGTACTTTTATGGTGTATTGAAATATTTATGTATTGGTCTATTGTGGTTTTCAATAATTTTAAGGTACCGGTAACCATGAAAAGTGATTCAAATATTTTGGAATGTAGATGATATGTGCATAATGAAGGGATAAGGAGAAAATTAAATGTTTGACAGTATTCATGAGCTCATGATTGATATAAGGACTAAGTGATATCATGGTTTGAGTATATAGAATTTTGAGGATTTTGGTATGTGGAAAGAGTTAACTTTTAACACCACTCATGTTTTCAATAAGGTTCAATGGGTATTCAAGAGAGTACAAGATTAAGGCCTTTAAATGTTTGGAATGTGAACAACAAGATATATCTTATGATATATGGGATCAACGATGGTATTTAATCTCTGAGAGTGGACTTCAGTATTATGGATAAGCCTAATGATTGGAATGGATTATGTTGGACATAAGTTAGTATTGTTTCTTTTTAGATATTATTGATGGGATGTTATAGTAATATAGTTTTAGAAAAAGGACAACCTGTAGGACGGGCGACAACCCATCGCGTCGGACAAGGCTGTGGGAATCAAACCCACAACCGAAGTGCGACTGGCCTTTATCACCTACCACTGGCCTACAGGAAGTCCCTGGTTAGTAGAAACTAGTTTTATTATATTAAGCAGTATGATATATGAAGTATAAGTCCATTTTAGGAACCATATATGATTAATCTCACTATAGAATGACTTATGTATATTTAATAACTTTTGCTAACCTTTTTTTAAGACAGATAGAATGACCCGTCATTCTATCACATGATCTGCTAACACTTCACGAATAACAAATTCAACTTCATTTCTTTAAGAGATGAAGTGGAAATTGTTCAAGGCACAAACAACAGTGAGATTGTAACAAAATAAAGTAATTATTTATTCTAATTCAAATTGTTCAACTTTAGGGAAATGATCTTGAAAAACAAAACTGTTTTCCTAGTTCCCTTATATCCGATGAATCGGATGGTACCCTAGATCATCACAAATCTATGGCTTTGTGATTGTTGGCTTTTCCATAGCCATGTTCTCTACCACTCTCTATCAGAACATGATGGTTAGATTTCTCTTCCATATCCATTTTTTCACCTATGTGGAAACCCAGTGATTAGTTTATTTGGGTAACCATTACGTTTCATACTTTTGTTTTTAAAGATTGGTTTTGGTATTCCTTTTTATTATGTGGGTTTCTATTAAAGAAACTTTCGTATAGTAAACCATTTATAACCCCAACGAATTTCGAGGGCGAAATTCATTTTAGGGGGGTAGAATGTAACACCCCGTGATTTTATGAAAAATATTCTTTTAATTTCATTAATTTCTTGTGTTTTATTCTACACCAATATTACCTTGCACTATACGAAACACCGTATTAGCTTGCAGTATACGCAACACTATTCTTGGACCGTGTTACACAAAATTTTGATACTAGTTATTATACGCAACATTAAGTATATATATATATATATATATATTAAATGTATAAATGAAATATGGTTGGATTCTGTTATACGAAACAACAAAGGATTCTTTCACAACATGCAACCCTGACTTGGCTTGCATTACACGCAATCGCGACCTTCCTCGATAGCGTGTGTTGTACGCAATACCAGGTTTTAATAAACAATGTTATATTATTATAACATTGTCATGAACTAGCCATTATGAATAATATTAACTAAATTTTGAATTTTATAACATTATTATTCATCTTACACATTTCTAGAACATTGTATAAGAACAAAATAATTTATTTGGGTAAAATAAGTATTTTTCAAAAAATGCAGTTTTGCCGCCTTTGGATGGCGCACCCACTTTATATCTGGTTTTTGAAAAGTTTATAAGTTCAATTTGATAAAATAAAATTCTTCTTTGGAATCAAGAAATAAAAATTTACTTTGGATAAAATTTTCATATTATTCTGGTAACTTTCACATTTTAATGAAAAGTAAAAACACTCTATATTTTAATTAAAACAACTTTTTTCATCATAATATCATATGTGGTTTAATTATAATATTTAATGGTTTTAAAGTATAAATAGAATATATTTTTACCATTTAATATAATGTATGTCATTAGCATTGATTTTACCTTGAATTCGTAAGTTAAATCAATTCAATCTTTTGCAATGTTTTAAACAATAACCCGTTTTTATTCGACAACGGGATTAATTTTAATTTAATTTCTACAACTTCTGTGTTTTGAATTTTAAAAAATGGATTCCATATTTGGAATCAGTGGGTCCAAATTATTTTAATAAGATACTTTTTATTTTTGGGAATTATGAATAGTAACTACGGTAAATTTTATTTACCATAGTTAAAGATAAATCGGGTAATTAAGGGTAAATATAATATTATAAAATTACCCTAACACATGCCAAAATTCTATTTGATGGCTAAAAGTAAACCCATATTATCTAAGGGTCGGATTAGATTCATTTTATGGACTTTTCACCATGAAAATAATTTAATTATTATTAAAACCAAAGAAAGTGACAACATGTCACTCTCTTAAATCTTATAAGTATAATAATTTTAAATTAGTGATAAACATCATAAAATTTCGAAAATGAATAGTCTCCAGAAATCTAACAAAATTATCTACATCATGAGAATTTATTTAGAATTTTTAGGGATTAAATAATTTTCATTAATTGTGACACAATAGTGATGCAGAAATTATTTATCTAGTGAAAAATCAAGAATATAGTTTTTATTAAACTAATAGTGACATTAAAATGCACAAAACCCTGACCAAAACTTATTGTTCTAGTAACTTTAAACGTTAATCATCCAATGGTCTATTATTTGACCATTTGGAGTCTTATACAATCAATTATGACACTTATAATATTTTATTTTAAATGATGCCAAAGTTGTCACCTTCATAATTTAATAAATATAACAATTTAAATATTGTGATTTTAAGATGATAAATTCGAGTAAAAGTCTTATTGTGAAAGTTAATATATTTATCTTCATCATAGAATTTTATTTTAAATTTTTATGCAACAAATAAGTATATTAAATAATTATACAAAAATGATGTAGTAATTATTTTATTAAGAGATAAACCAAATAAATGGTTTTTAAAATAATAAAATAAATATTATATGAACTATTTAATGTGATCCACTAATTTTATAGACACATATGACCTTTTATTAATATATTAAAGCTTTTAGTTCGAACATATCTTCTGTATATATTTTATTTAAATTCAAATAAATGAATAGTGTCAAAATTGACACTATTGTTATTTCATAAAAATAACATATTATAAAATAGTTTAAAAATAAAAAAATATTTAAAAATTATAAATTTAAATTTATATGGTCTATAATGTTATAAAGTAAACAATTATGGAAAATTCACAACAAATAAGTAATTATTTGTTATAATTTAAAATTTAGAATTTTATTACCAGAAATAAACTTAAATAGATTAAATAAGGATAAATGAAAATTATAAGGTTTAAAATAATATCCAAACATGTCTAAATTTGATTGTTTTATGAGATTACAACCCAATCTCATCTAATATTCGAATATGAGTCATTGTTGGAGGTTTTTAACTGGGGTTAGATTTATTATAAATTAATATTTTTAAGAATTCCAAAGGTGCCCCTCTCCTCCCTTATAAAAGGACACCTCCTCCCCCTCCTCACACCAATTTGAGCACTCAAGCTCGGCCAACCCCTGCCAAAATCTCTTGTCCACTTCCCTAGAAACATCTTAAAGGTTCTGGTCTTCCTAAAAGACCAATTTTAGTGCCCTAAGAGGAGGTCTCAAAGAGGCGCTTCAAAGAAGAGGTAATTACCGTTACCAATTCTTTCATCTTTATTTTCTTCTTCCACTTATTATTATTATGTTGTTTCATTATGAATTAATAACATAAGTATCACTCATATACTGATATGTTATTATAATTATGAAATAACCCTAATTAACCTTCTATCCATCCTACGGAAAAATAAAATCACCACGCGTGCGTACGTACGGAATACCATCTCCACGCCGTGGTGTAATCTATTTTCCACCACCACCTTACATGGATGGGTATAATGGTGTAAAGAATAACTATACATAGTTATTACAACATCATATTTATTCTTATATATTGTATAATCCACTCCTATTCAATTCATTATTTATGGAAATGATATCATCGCTCGTGCGTACGTACGGACTACCGTCTTCACGACGCGATGAGATTCATTCTCCATGTTAACCATTTAAGAATGATTATAAAGTATATATAAGAAATAATAATGAAATATATGACATTATAAAGCTACTGGATTTATGTATATATATATGTATGTCATCTACTAACTTCCATTCAAGACAATAAGGAAAGGAAAACAGCGTTCATGCGTACGTACGGACTACCTTCTCCTTGAACGGTGTTTTTCATTTCATTTATCTATCTATTATATATATATATACTGAATATATATGATATAAAAATCATATTTTATATTCTGGAAGTAAGTAAATCATGATATAAGTAATAATAATGTCAAGAACAACAAGTCAAAACACCTACGATAAATGAAACGATTTTACCCAAAACGCTTCTTTAACATGGAATTTACAAAAGAACGGGTAATATAATGTCATAAGTGAACCATATATGATATCATAACAATGAATATGATTCTGTAATAAGTCAATGACATTATTTAAATATTTATACAGGAGGTTCGGACACATACGAAGCAAATCGGACCTAAGGTAAGGGAAATATCACAATCTCACTTTTATCTGAGATTGTTTTTACTTTGGTAATTACTTTGGTGTATTTTATCATCCACATCCATGTTTCCTCAATATGTAATATTATTTCCATCCAACTACAATTGTTTAAATCCAATTTTACCCTTCGGTGAGTTTTTAGTAAAAAATATGAAAGTAATCTTTTGACGTTTTTCATACGAGGTGCTTTTTGACTTTTCCGACAAAAGTACGAAGAATGTTTTTTTTAACTTATACGGCATGAATGGATTTTTAAAACATTATTTCAAAGATGCTTCCTTTAAACGTTTTCAAGTTTATTTTTAATCAACTTTTTGTATTTTAAAGTTGTATGACATGTTATGAAAGGAAAAATGTTTTTGAAGTAGAAAGGATATTTTCCTCAAGAATGGAGTTCAAGTATTTTATCAAAATTATTTTCCATATAAGATAATAAAAGGGTTCTGTTTTTATCCCTATTATTACATGGATTTGATTATGTTGTGATGGAAATATTTTTATGAATTCCTTTATCTTATATGAATTGTTTTATGATGTCATGTTGTTTAAGAATCCCATTTTTATTACGTGGATTACGCTATGATGTATGGTTTATGATTATGTGGAACACATAAGAAAGGATTCATTATAAGATGGGTGGGACCTATATCTCCCTCCAATGCATTGGGTAAAGATTGTATATCTCATGATATAGATAGGGATGGAACGGTAGGTTATACCGGTTCAGTGAAACAGGACTGAAACGAGGGTTACTCGATTCAGAAAGGGACTTTGTCCACTAAGATAGTCTTGGCAATGAGTATTGACTAACAAGAAATGATTCTCTATGATTATGTGTGAATGACACAAAGTTTCATGTTTTATGTTATGATTATTGTGATTACAATTCACTGCCATGATTTACCCCATGTTATGAAATTATGATCTCTTTTGCAGGTTAAGATTTCCAAAAGTTATGTGCTTATGATGTGATTGATATTTCTTTTGTCTACCCTTACTGAGCATTTGAGTTCACCCTTTTATGTTTTCTTTTCCCCAGGATATAAAGAAAGGTTTTAGGTAAAAAAAAGGAAGATCTTTATGGGAGATTTTGAAGATCTTTCACCACAATTAGAAGATTATATTCCGAGTTTCCAAAGACACTAAACTATTACGATCCTTGTGTGTGTGTTTTTTGTTATGTACTAAGTATTCCGCAAATGTAATGTAATGTCCATGTAAGTCAAGCTTCGGGTCTCTACATTTATGAACAACTATTTTTAATTAATGTAAATTGAAAATATATTTTCCATGGTTTTGAGAATTAAAACATCATGGATTATGTTTAAAATTTTAGAATAAATGGGGCAGGAGAAAAAGTATGATGATAAATTTTTCCATAAACATGATAAAATTATAGAATATATAAGACACAATTGTTTTTACATCTTGTGGATAAGTGGAGGTGAAGATACTGTATGAAAAGAAAAGGAATTAAAAGCTAATAAATGAAAATGAAAGTGGTGTTTACCTTATTATAACTTCTCCTTAGGATCCTCCTTAAAGACATTTGTTATTTTAATTTCGAGAGAAAAATAATTTTGAACATGGGGAAGAGGCTTGGGGTAATTATTGTTTAGAATTTGGACAGTTATCAAAGATTGAAATGTGTGAGGTGAAGATGGGGTTATGGTGGTATTTATAGTGGATAATTGTATTTTTTGTTTATTTTTCTCATTAGTTTATTAATTTTTCTCAAGTCTCTGAATAGATTAAGTATTACAATCATATACATTAAAATAATCAATTTAAGGTTGATATTCTATTTCTTGCATAATTTATGTTGAGTGGAATAGTTTAAATAAGTTATAATTTTTTAATTTTGTAAATTACAATATTTCACTATACAAAAAAAATTCAATTATTTCCTAAAAATACATAAAAATCTCCCAAATCATTTTTGGACATATAGATTTAGAAAAAGATCTCTATTCTTTCATAATAATTATATAAATATAATAAAATAAAATTTTAAATACAATATTATTTTTTTTCAGTAAATAGAAACTTTATAACTATAACTAAATTTATAACAATTAAAATTTTAATCAACATACCATAAAATAATATTATAACTATAAGAAAATAAAATATTAATTTCTGATTCTATTTTATGAGTATAAGTTTTATTTTAATTAATTTAATTAATTATAAAAATTTAATAAAATATTTATGACTTAGAAAAATTCAAACACTTAATTTATCAATCCCAAAACACTTATTTATTTCTTCCATGATATTAATATATCATGATTATAGTTTTAAGAGACAAAAAATATTATTTATTCTCTTATAGAAGTGGTTACTATTGAATTTTCCAAAATTATTATTCTGAATGGTCATGTTACTATTCCATCAGTAAAAACTCATTAATTTTATAAATATTTATTATTTCAAAATAAACTTGTAATTAATTTAAATATTTAAACTAGAATGAAAACAAATTTTAATATTAGTATCTGCGTTGTTACATTCTCCCCACCTTCTGAAAATTGCATCCTCACAATTTTTATTTACTTATTAAACTATTTATGGTACCATTCCCTCATAGCATATTTAGATAGCCATATTTTTTATTCAACATTGTGGTCTCTCAATAAAACCTTAACCTCGTGAACTAATGTTGGGAATGAAATTTCAAGTTAACATTGTAGCATTTTTGGGAAAATTTTGTATATTGAAAAAGTGAGTTTCAATGGTGAGTTGGGGATTTCCATATATATTTTTGACAACCTATGCCGAAAAGGATCCATGTAAAAGGAATCTATGATATCAGGGTGGTTCAAAATGATCTTATACATGGTGGAACTGTATTCGAGTGTTTCCCAAATTTTTGGGTTATAAAATTGTAAAATGGGAAAAGTGTTTTCATAGATGGAGTTTCACGCCAGTGTTAAGAAGGATTTTAGATCATCAATCTATGAATTTATCAAGATCAGAATATCAAAATATGTAATTTAAAATTATTGAGATCCAAAGATTCATTTATATGGAAATTACATTACTATTTTCTAAATACTTAATACTTAAAAAATAGACACACAAGGATGGTAATAGTTTAGTGTCTTTCAAAACTCAGAATATAATATTCTAATCATGGTGAAAGATCGTCAAAATCTCCCATAAAGATCTTCTCCTTTTGTTTTATTACCTCAAACCTTTCTTTAAATCCTGGGGAAAATAAAACATATAAAGGGTGAGCTCAAAGGCTCAGTAAGGGTATGCATAGGGAAAATAAAACAAATCTTATACATTTGAACTTAAGAAAACATGAACATAATGTTTAAACATCAAAATCTTGAGCAATGACATAAAACATGGTAGTGCATAAGGCATCGATCATAAATAAAAATTAATAATTATAATATATAATGGGAATAAAACATGTAATTGTGGCAACAATTAATTACATTTATGATTTCTATAGTATCCAAGGCTTTGCAACCAAGACCATCTTAGTGGACAAAGTCCTTTTCTGAATTGAGTTAACTACTCGTTTTAGTACTGTATCACTAAAACAGATTAACTTTCCATTCTAGCCATGTCTATCTCATGAGATATAAATCATTATCCAATGAATTGGAGGGATATATAGGTCCCACACATCTCATAATGAAATAATTCTTTTGGGTGACACAACATAAACATAAATCACTCCTCATAACCCAAAGAATAAAATGGGTTCCATAAATAGCATCCCATCATAACATAATCCATATAAAACAAATTGATAACATTTCATCATAATAAAAGTGAAACCATGTAAATTATAGAGCCATTATATTTGAAACATACACATATGAAATAATGTCATCTTAGATAGAAAATGGTTTTGATAAAACACTTGAAATGAATTCTTGAGGAAAATATCCTTTCTTCTTCAAAATAAATTTATTTTCACAGAATTCCATGAAATTTGAAAAGAAGAGGATTTTTTTGAAAATATTAATGAAATCTTGTAGAGTATTCTTCATGAAAATAAGATTTTATGAAACTGTAAAAATATGCTAATCCTATATAAGTAAAAAAACATTCTTCTTGTACTTTTGTCGAAAAAGTCAAAAAGTACCTCATATAGTAAACAAAAGAAGGATTCCTTAAATACGATGAATTTAAAATGTCCAAAATCAGTAAAAAGGACTCTAAAAGAATTTGATTAAAAATATACTTGAAAACTTGTAAAGGAAGCTACTTGGAAATAATGTTTTAAAAATCCATTCATTCCGTATAAGTTAATAGAAAACATTCTTCTCATACTTTAGTCGGAAAAGTCAAAAAGTACCTCGTACAAAAAATGACAAAAGATTTCATACATATCTTTTACTAAAAACTCACCGAAGGGTAAAATTGGATATAAAATATTGTAGAAGGATATAAATATTACATATTTAGGAATCATGGATGTGGATGATAAAATACACCCCAGTAAATTCCCAATTATAAACAATCTCGGATAAAAATGAAATTGTGATATTTCCCTTACCTTAGGAAAGATTTGCTTCGTAAGTGTCTGAACCTCATGTATAATGATTTAAATAATTTCATTGGATTATTCCAGAATAATAGTCATTGTTATGATATCATATATGGTTCACTTATGACTTTATATTACCCGTTCTTTTGTAAATTCAATGTTAAAGAGCGTTTTGGGTAAAATTGTTTCATTTGTCATCCGTGTTTTGAATTGTAATTATTCATATGATTACTTAGATCATGATTAATTAATTCCAGAATATAAAACATGATTTATATATATATTCAGAATATACATATATATAATAAATCAGTAAATGGAAATAAATACACCGTTCATGGTGACGGTAGGTCGTACGTACGCATGAACGCTATTTTCGTTTCCTTATTGAGTTGAATGGAATTAAGTAGATGACATAAATATATATAAACATAAATACAGTATCATTATTATGTACTAAATTTAATGATTACTTATTATATATACTTTATAATCATTCAGTAATGGTTAACGTGGAGAATGAATCTCATCGCGTCGTGGAGACGGTAGTCCGTACGTACGCACGAGCGATGATATTGTTCTCATGATCATGGGAATTTATTGGAGTGTATGTATACTATTTCAGAATCAATATCACTTTAAAATAACCATATATATTTATTATTTATACCATTATACCCATCCAAGTAATGTGGTGGTGGAAAATAGATTACACCACGACGTGGAGACGGTATTCCGTACGTACGCACGCGCGGTGATTTCATTTTCCGTAGGATGGTTAGATGGTGAAATAGGGTTGCTTCATACTTATAATAACATATCGGTATATTATTGATACTGATTTTATTACTTCATAATGAAACATCTAAAGAAGAAGAAGTGGAAGGAGAAATAATGATGATAGAATCGGTAGCGGACATTACCTCTTCTTTGACGTGCTTCTTTGAGACTTCCTTTTAGGGCACTAAAATTGGTCTTTTAAGAATACCAGGACCTCTATGATGTCTCTAGGGGAGTGGAGAGGAGAAATTGGCAGGGGTTGGCCATTCTTTAAGGCTCAAATTGTTGTGAGGATGAGAGGGAAGAGGTGCCCTTTTATAAGGGAGGAGAGGGGCTCCTTTGAAAAAACTAAACATATTATTTTATTATAAAGTCATGTTCGGTTTTAAATAGCTCCAAATTGATTTATTTCTAAGCTTAGGTGGGGATGGGTCTAAATCCTCTCATCCAGAAGAATTTAGACATGTTTATGTTCCTATTTTAACCTTATCATTTAGATTTTACATTAAGTTAAATAATTTTACCTTTACCGTGTCTTCTTGTGTTCTTATACTATAAGGTTTAAAAACTAACAATTAGAATCCAAAAGAACCCCATGTTGTTTATTATTAATATATATAACCTTATCTAAGTCATTTTTCCAATACATAGATTTTTAGAAAAAAATAACAATTAATAATATAATATTGTTTTTAAAAACTATTTTAAGTCAATTTTGACACTATTAAGTTTTATGCAAAATTCAGTTTTTAACCTACCACTTAGTGGATTCACTATTCATCAAAAATTGAAAGTTTACAGAAAAATACCAAAATTTCACCCTAGGCTAATTTCGATATTCTGAGTCCAAAAATGAAGTCCATTTTGAATAATAAAATTTATAAAATTTCAAAAAGTGGTTATTACTATTCATAACGGCTAGTTTTAATAGCATATTGTTGTTTAGTGAAACTCGGTATTGCGTACGATGCAAGCTATCGAGGAAGGTCGCGATTGCGTGTAAAGCAATCCAAGCAAGTGTTGTGTAGAAAAAGATTCCTTTGATGATTTATATAACATAAAAGTCTCGGGTGTTACATTCTACCCCCCTTAAAAAGAATTTCACCCTCGAAATTCGTCACTTTGTAACAAACAGATGAGGATACTTCTCCCTCATCATATCCTCAAGCTCCCATGTAGCTTCTTCAAGTTGGTGGTTCCTCCATAAAACTTTCACCAATCGAGTGGTCTTATTTCGTAGGACTTTTTCGCTATGATCCAGAATCTCTATCGGTTGTTCATCATAAGAAAGATCTTGCTCCAGCGGTACAACTTCTGAGCTGAGTACATGTGAAGGATCAGGTATGTACTTTCTTAGGAGAGATACATGGAACACATCGTGAACTTGAGAGAGATTCGGTGGAAGCGCCAATCGTTAAGCTACCTTCCCAACATGATCCAGTATTTCGAAAGGACCGATATATCTAGGGCTCAACTTCCCCTTCTTTCCAAATATCATAACCCTCTTCCAGGGAGATATTCGTAAGAACACTTTATAACCCACTTCAAACTCTAGGTCTTTTCTTCGGTTGTCGGCATAACTTTTCTGTAGAATCTGAGCTGCTCTTATGTGATGTTGAATAGATCTGACCTTTTCTGCCATTTCATCAATGAGATCAGGTCCTAATAGCTTTCTTTCCCCAACTTCATCCCAGAAAGTTGGAGTCCTGCATTTCTTTCCATAGAGAGCTTCATAAGGAGCCATCTGAATACTGGAGTGAAAGCTATTATTATAAGAAAATTCCACCAAAGGTAGGTGTTGATCCCAACCTCCATTGTAATCCATAGAGCAAGCTCTCAACATATCTTCTAGGGTTTGAATTGTTCTTTCAGACTGACCATCTGTCTAGGGATGATAAGCAGTGCTGAAACTCAACTCTGTATCCAGAGTATGCTGAAGACTTCGCCAGAACTTCGTGGTAAATCTCGGATCCCGATCAGATATAATAGAAAGTGGTACTCCATGCAATCTTACCACATCCTTTACATATATCATGGAAAGCTGATCTAGAGAGAAATCCTCTCTAATAGAAATGAAGTGTGAAGACTTTGTAAGACGATCAACTATGAACCAAATAGCATTATTGCCTTTGGATGTTTTAGGAAGTCCTGTGACAAAGTCCATAGTGATGTTTTTTCATTTCCATTCGGGTATGGGTAATGGTTGTAACATCCCCTTAGACTTCTGTCTCTCAGCTTTAACTTGTTGACAAACCAAGCATCGAGAGACATATTCAGCGACATCTCTTTTCATGACATCCCACCAGAAGTACTCTTTCAGGTCCCTATACATCTTCGTGCTTCCAGGATGAATAGAGAATGATGAACTATGAGCCTCATACAGCAGCTCCTTCTTTAATTCGGGGATGGGAGGAACACAAACCTGATTCCTGAACATTATTATCCCATCACAATCAAGGTTGAATTCAGGAACATTTCTCACCTTCTTTTGTAACTCTACATCTTCTTTCTGTGTCTCTTTCATCTTCACATGTATAGATGGTTGAACATTCATTTGAGAAAGATAAGACTCTTCCCCTTCCATTATAATTCCATGATCTATCCTTTGTAAATCCATAAATATTGGATCTTTTGTGATCCTCATCATGGATAAACTAGCATTGTCTTGTCGACTTAATGCATCTTCCACCTTGTTTGCTTTCCCAGGGTGGTAATGGATTAAGCAGTCATAATCCTTAATCCGCTACAACCATCTTCTTTGACACATATTCAGCTCCTTTTGTGTGAAAATATACTTTAAACTATTATGATCAATATAAATATCACACCTTTCACCATAAAGGTAATGCCTCCAAATCTTTAATGCAAAGATTACCGCAGCCAACTCCATATCATGTGTTGGGTAATTTTGCTCATGGATTTTCAACTGTCGTGAGGCATAAGCTATCACCATATCATTTTGCATAAGAACACACCCCAATCCCTTCTTGGATGCATCACTGTATATCACAAACCTTTCTCCACTACAAGGTAATGTGAGCACAGGTGCACTGGATAACCTTCTTTTCAACTCCTTGAAATTCTCTTCACATTCATCCGTCCAGACAAACATAACTCCTTTCCGAGTCAACTTGGTGAGTGGATTAGATAATCGTGAAAAATCTTTTACAAAACGTCGATAATATCCAGCCAAACCAAGGAAACTTCGGATCTCAGTTACTGTTGTTGGTCTCGACCATCTTTCGATAACCTCTGTTTCTGCTGGATCCATAGATATCCCCTCTTTTGAGATTATGTGACCCAAAAATGCAACTTTTTTAAGCCAAAATTCACACTTGGTTAATTTGGCATAAAGCTTCTCCTTTCTCAGGGTCTTCAATATAATTCTCAAGTGATCTTCATGCTCTTCCTTGCTCTTTGAATAGACAAGAATATCGTCTATAAAGACTACCACAAATTGATCAAGATAGTCTCTAAAGACTCTATTCATTAGATCCATGAAGATAGCAGGGGCATTAGTAAGACCAAATGGCATCACTATAAATTCATAGTGTCCATACCTTGTACGGAAAGTCGTCTTTGGTATATCCTCCCTTTTGAC
This sequence comes from Viscum album, assembly GCA_963277665.1. Lineage (NCBI taxonomy): Eukaryota > Viridiplantae > Streptophyta > Magnoliopsida > Santalales > Viscaceae > Viscum > Viscum album. The sequence continues at coordinate 1,160,059,350 of OY728120.1, read as the reverse complement.
CCTTAATTGATGATACCCTGAACGAAGATCAATCTTGGAAAAGTATTGAGCTCCGCGTAGTTGGTCAAATAAGTCATCAATGCGTGGGAGAGGATATTTGTTCTTGATAGTGATCTTGTTAAGTTCTCGATAATCAATGCAGAGTCTCATTGATCCATCTTTCTTCTTAACAAATAGAACAGGTTCTCCCCAAGGTGATGCACTAGGGCGTATGAATCCCTTATCAAGATTCTCTTGGAGTTGCTTCTTCAATTCCTGCAACTCAATTGGGGCCATCCTATAATGTGTCTTTGAAATTTTCAATGCGCCCGGTACGAGTTCTATTGAAAACTCAACTTCACGATTTGGTGGAAGACCCGGTAATTCCTCTGGAAAGACATCATCAAACTCCCGTACAATGGGCATATTCTTAATCGTGATTTTCTCACCAACCATTTGAGATAAATAACCTTCATTTAGTGGAATCAACACCCATAAGATGTAAGGAATTTCCACTAGAAGGTTATATTCATCCTTGCATCGATAGACGATCGTAGATTGATCTGGAATATGAAATGTGACTTCTATTCTTTGGCAATTGATATGAGCTCCATGTAGAGAAAGCCAATCCATGCTAAGAATCACATCAAATTCCACTAAAGGAAGGATCACAAGATTTGCAGGAAGCACTTTCCCACAAACTTCGATCGGAGAAGAATTATAAACTTTTGATGCGACTGTTGTTCCATTAGGTGTTGTCACAGCTAACTCAACATCTAATTGTTGAGGTAATACGGTGATACCCTTAGAAAATTCTTTAGAAATAAAAGAGTGGGTGGATCCAGAATCAAATAAAACATTTTCTACTTTAGAGTGGATGGTAAGTGTACCTTTCACCACTTCGTTATCGTACTCCACATTGCTGATAGAAATTGCATGTGACTTTCCTTTGTCTTTAGCCTTAAGATTTTGTTGACGTCGACCATCATCATCATCCCTTGGATTTGGGAATTGATTGGCATAATGACTCATCTCCTTGCACTTGAAACATTGAAGTGTAGTAGGTTCATTCTGTGTATCCCTTACTTTGTTTGCATCATTAGACATCTTCTTCCCATTATCGCGGCATTAAAATGCCCGATGACCTTCCTTTCCACATTTGAAACATTTACTTGTCCCTTTAAGACAACTCCCTCCATGTTTCTTTCCACACTTTGAGCATAAGGGAAAGCTCATCTTCTTTTCCGTGTGCTCTTTAGATTTTCCTTTGAATTCCATCTTCCTCTTCTTATCAAACCCATGTGATTGATGGGTTACTCCAATCTCCATCTCTACTTTGAGAGCACATCAAACGATTTCCTCGTAGCTATTGAAGTCCTTTATGGATAATGCCCTTCGAAGACTTGGTTTTAAGCCACTAAAGAATCGATCGATCTTACTCTCAGGTTGGATAATAATACCAGAAGCGTACCTTGCAAGTCTTGTAAAATTTGCTTCATAGGTACCAACAGATTCCTCATCCCTCTGCTTCAGTTCAAGAAACTCTTTCTCCATATTTGTTCGGAGAATACGAGGGAAATACTTATTGAAAAATATGTTCTTGAACTCGTCCCATTCCATAGACTCAATTTCATCCCTTTGCCTTGTATTCTTAATAAGATTCCACCATTGATCAGAATCTCCTTCCAAACGATACACTTCTAGGATGACTTTATCATGTTCAGAACATTGAAGAACTGAAAATATCTTTTCAGTAGTACTAATCCATTGTTCAGCAACTAATGGATCAGTAGACCCGCTGAAAGAAGGTGGACGCTGCCTCATGAAGTATTCAACAGAATGTTGCTCCTTCTTTTGCTCGTTTGGAAGTCCTGCATGATTCATAGCATGAGAAAGTTGTGTGAGCATGGCTACAAGATTTTGCATTCCATCTCCCATATCGTTTGGTTGTTCAGGGGGACAGTCATTGCATTGCCCATCGCATTCCGCATTAACACGGTTCCTTCGGGTTCCAGCCATTGACTAAAACCAAGAAGAATAGTGTGAGAAACACTAATTATAATAGGAAAACCACATAATTCAAGAATAAAATTTTCACACTTAAGGTCTTATCCTAGGTTATTCATGGCCATTTCTAAAACACTAAGATTGTGTTCTATGCTTAGACTTATCCTTAGGGTTCTTACTAAGGCTTTCACATCCTAGTTTCCAAAGGTTGACTATACATTTCCTCTGATACCAACTATAACGACCCATACATTACATACATTGTTAATACTTCAAAATTGAATCACACTTATTACAACATATGACAAAACCACAAAGGACCGTATAGGTATAGTGTCTTTAGAAACTGGGAAACATAAACAACTGGTTCATAAATCTTCTACAGTGTCTCCCATTTATTTCATCATATCTAGGGTCCCTTTTAGCATATTCTATTTAATATCCATCTTCCTGACCTGGGGAAAAGAAAACATAAAAGGGTGAGCTCAAATGCTCAGTAAGGGTAAAAAAAAAGAAATATCAATCACATCATATACATAAGCACATAAATTTTGGAAATATTAACCTGCAAAAGAGATCATAATTTCATAACATGGGGTAAATCATGGCAGTGAAATGTAATCACAATAATCATAACATAAAACATGAAACTTTGTGGCATTCACACATAATCATAGAGAATCATTTCTTGTTAGTCAAGACTCATTTCCAAGACTATCTTAGTGGACAAAGTCCCTTTCTGAAATCGAGTAACCCTCGTTTCAGTCCTGTTTCACTGAACCGGTATAACCTACCGTTCCAGCCCTGTCTATCTCATGAGATATAAAATCTTTACCCAATTCATTGGAGGGAGATATAGGTCCCACCCATCTCATAATGATACCATTCTTATGTGTGCCACAAAATCATAAATCATACATCATTTCATAACCCATGTAATAAGAATGGAATTCTTAAACAACATGAAATCATAAAAAAATTCATATAAGATAAAGGAATTCATAAAAATATTTCAATCACAACATAATCAAACCAATGTAATAATAGGGATAAAAACAGAACCCTTTTATTATCTTAGATGGAAAATAATTTTGATAAAATACTTGAACTCCATTCTTGAGGAAAATATCCTTTCTACTTCAAAAAATTTTTTCCTTTCATAACATGTCATACAACTTTAAAATAAAATAAGTTGATTAAAAATAAACTTGAAAACTTGTAAAGGAAGTTTCTTGGAAATAATGTTTTAAAAATCCATTCATTCCGTATAAGTTAAAAAAAAATTCTTCGTACTTTTGTCGGAAAAGTCAAAAAGTACCTCGTACGAAAAACGAAAAAAGATTCCTTTCATACATATTACTAAAAACTCACCGAAGGGTAAAAATGGATTTAAAAAATTGTAGGTGGATGGAAATAATATTACATATTGATGAAACATGTATGTGGAGGATAAAATACACCCCAGTAAATACTTACGAATAAACAATCTCGGATAAAAATGAGATTGTGATATTTCCCTTACCTTAGGTCCGATTTGCTTTATACGTGTCTGAAGATCCTGTATAATGGTTTAAATAATGTTATTGACTTATTCCAGAATCATACATATTGATATGATATCATATATGGTAATATTCTTAACTTCTTGTTAGTAATATTTCATTGTTACTTGTTACTCGGGTCTTTATTGCCTTTTGTTCTTATGCGTGTTTTGCCGAATACATTCTTATTCTTCTTTTAAGGTTATAGATACCTTATATCCAGAATGGTATTAGTGTAAAATATATCATATTTATTCATTCAATTCATTTATATAATTACTATGTAATGATGATCATATAGAACGAGTCCCATCACATCGTGGAGACGGTATTCCGTACATACGCACGAGTGATGATATCGTTCCTATGATCGTGGAACTGTATTGGAGTATATATATATATATTATTTCAGTATCAATATTACTTTATCATAAATAGTTACTCATTACACCATAATACCCATCCTTGTAAAGTTATGGTGGAAAAATAGATTACACCACGGCGTGGAGACGGTATTCCGTACGTACGCACGCGCGGTGATTTCATTTTTCCGTAGGATGGATAGAAGGTGAATTAGGGTTGTTTCATATTTATAATAACATATCAGTATGTAAGTAATACTGATGTTATTACTTCATCATGAAACAACTAAAGAAGAAAAAGTTGATGAAGAAAGAAATTGAAAAGATCGGTAATGGATATTACCTCTTCTTTGGAATGCTTCTTTGAATCCTCCACTTAGGGAACTAATATTGGTCTTTGAAAAAGACCAGGACCTCTAGGATTATTCTAGGGAAGTGGAGAGGAGAAAATGTCAGGGGTTTGCCGAGCTTGAGTGCTCAATTTGGTGTGAGGAGGAGGGGGAGGAGGTGCCCTTTTATAAGGGAGGAGAGGGGCACCTTAGGAATATCTCAAAATATTATTTTATATTAAAGTCAAAATCAGTTTATAATGGTTCCAAAGTGTGTTATTTCTAAGATAAAGTGGGGATGGGTCGAAATCCTATCAACCAATAGGATTTAGACAAGTTTAGGGTATTATTTTAACCTTATCAATTAGATTTAACTCTAAGTTAAATAATTTTACTTTTACCATGTCTTTTTGTTTTCTTTCACTATATGGTTAATAATCTTACTATAACATGCCAAACGAACCCCAAATTGTTTATTATTAATATATATATATATCCTTATCTAAGTCATTTGGCCGAACCTTAGATTTTTAGGAATAAAATAACAATTAATAATATAATATTTGATTTAAAAACTATTTTGTGTCAATTTTGACACTATTTGATATATGATTTTTGTGAAGGTCATAACAGAATTATATGTTCGATCCAAGTTGATTAAATCAGCACTAATATATCATAGTAACCTATAAAATTAGTGTAATTTATAAAAAGTCTCAAATTACATTTATTTCGGTGTTTATAACGTCAATTATGTCAATATTTCATAAATAAGATAATTACTGCATCATAATTGTGTCATAAATAAATTACATTATTTACTGTCTAAAAATTATAAATAAAATACCATTATGTAGGAAATCTTTTTAGCTTTCTAATGAATATTTATAGTCGAATTTATCTTATGTATAACCCAAAATTAAAAATGATTTACTTATTAAACGTTGATTTTAACTATTTTAACCCTTCTTTAAATAAATTAATAATAAATGTCATAATCTAACTCAAGTGGGCCTAAATGGTCATATTTTATTCATAAGGTTGTTTTTGGTCGAATTACACTTATCTAATAGAATTAGGACATGTGTTAGGGTAATAGTAATATCATATTTACCCTTAGTTACCCTATTTACTATTAACCGCGGGGAAAAAAAGTAAAAAGTTACTATTCACCAAAAAATTATTTTTATCTCATTGAACCACATTTTACTTACTAATATCAACTGTGTCTGTCGGATTTTTGAAATTCCATTCACAGAAGTGGTAAAATTAAGTTTTATGCAAAATTCAGTTTTTAACCGACCACTTAGTGGATTCACTATTCATCAAAAATTGAAAGTTTACAGAAAAATACCAAGATTTCACCCTAGGCTAATTTCGATATCCTGAGTCCAAAAATGAAGTCCATTTTGAAAAATAAAATTTATAAAATTTCAAAAAGTGGTTATTACTATTCATAACGGCTAGTTTTAATAGCATATTGTTGTTTAGTGAAACTCGGTATTGCGTACGACGCAAGCTATCGAGGAAGGTCGCGATTGCGTGTAAAGCAAGCCAAGCAAGTGTTGTGTAGAAAAAGATTCCTTTGATGATTTATATAACATAAAAGTCTCAGGTGTTACAGACAGTGCTTTAAACCTTTTTAAATTGATGAAATATTATAATTATTTTCCCTATTGTATCAACTTCTCGAGATCATAGAAAACTCCTTATGTATTTTCATTATGGATTCCATGAGTTGGTTAAGGTATATGTTGTTAATCGAATTGTGAGAAAATTTATTAGGCATAATCACAATATATTTCACTCTAATCATCATCTCATTTTTCTTCTATTCCCCATATTATTCTTAGTAATCAATGGTAACAAAATTCAACTAGGATGTAGCGATTGACTAAAAAACTCATTCCGAGTGATATTAATCTTAGTGGGAGAACTATATAACCATATCTAGGATGTTTAAATATTTATATATTTTTATCAATCCAATATACCATAAATTTATACATGGTTGTTTATTTTATTCATATATTCAAATATTTCATAATGGTTTCTAATGAAAATGTGAACTATCCTAATCATATACCTAGGGAGTACCAAACAAGGTGACAAGTGAGGCCCATTTTCATGGACCAGGTGATGATCACGTCAATCCCAATCCAACCTTTTTAGATTTATGTCCCCTAGTTAAATATTATATATAACCATTTCTACTTATATTATCCATTTAGGATTTTATTTCACAGAAAACCACATAACATCTACCCTCCTGAAACGTTAGGATGATCTTAAATACTTATCATCAATTTATATCATAAATTGATGCCCTATTATATAAATATTCCTAAATATTGTTCCCAAGGCCTCTACGAAAACAACAATTATAGAAACTATAAATACCCTATTCCCGTTAGACTAGATTCGTTTTCATATACCATTATGTTGTCTAAATTTATAAAGAATCACATCCTAAAGGACCAGTTAGTTTTTTAGTCTTGGTAATCTAGATACACACATGAATCTTACCGTATATTTTAAAAAACAAATGAAAACATAATATTTTTTAGAATAACATTATTCCAATTGGATATCATTTTATATTAGTAATAGAAAACATCAAGGAATCCTGTGGAAATAAAACAATATAAGGTTTTGATCAAATGCTTAGTAAGGATTCATTATAGTCGAACTACAATGAATAAAAAATAATAATCCATATGGAATGGTAAATAACTAAGAAAAAACATCATTTAAATAACTCGAGAAGGAAAATAAATATGGAAAAAAAATAATAGAGCACAAATTCACCTAAAATATACAGACAAGTCATTTTCTATATGGAAATATTAATAACTGAAAACACATTCCATTTAATAAATAAACTAAATGTGCATTTAATCTTGAGATAATATCATAGTTAATTATCAAAGATAATAATAGATACAGATATTAATTCAATGGTTAATTATCTTATATCATGTTTCTTGGGAACATGATTCCTATAACATCAAGATAAATATTAATGAATGCTTAAAATATACAAGGTAAAAACACACGTTTTTGAGTCTAGATAACTAATTCAGACCATGAGACTAAGGACACATCAATGGAATTAAATTATTAGGTCTCCAAACAAAGTATTTTAATTCTAAAGCATTTTTTATTTATGAAATTAATGATTTATTTCAAACAAAATGTGACTTATCCTTAAATATTCATATTATGTGAAGGATATGTATTTATCCATATTCCCCTAATAAATCAGAAAACACAAAAGCTAAACATTATATTTAAAAGTGGTATATCTATAAAAAAATTATTTCATGATAAATAATATTTAAATTTTAGGGGGGATTTAATTTCCACAACAAAGTGAATAATTTATATCAAATTTAATGATTACAATAATGAATCAAATAAATCAATTTCAATATATTCCATGGTCAAAATTATCATAAAAAATCTTCGAAATGATTAAGGATGGTATCAATAAAACATAAATACCCATGAGAGTTATAATAAATTTTTTTATAGCTGAATAGAAATACCACAAATATTTAATTATAGACATTGTTGTGGAAAATATCCTTTTGATTTTTAAAGAAATTATTAAAATCCTTTTCCATGAAAATAAATTTTCAAAATATTTTATTCAAAAATATCATTATAAACATTAATTATACGATTAAATTAAATAATGGTTATAATCATGGGAAATTATTTAAATTACATAAAATTAACAAAAAAATTTCATTTTTCATTGTAAAAATGTTTTCAAGGAGCCCTGTTCAGAAAGTTGAAAGAATATTCCTTTCATAATTTTGGTAAAAATAAAATGGGTGTTATATTTCAAATGACATAATATTAATTTGATATAATTTTTAAAAAATTATAAATATGTAGAAATTAATTTTATATATCATTTTGAAATTGTTTAAAATTGGAATCATTTTTATAAAACATATTAATGGAAGGAAACATATTTTCAAATACTACGAGAAATAAATGAAACTTTAACTGAAATTATTTTCAAAAACATTATAACAACAAATGAGTGAACAATGGTATTATTACATGAAAATTTAATGAATAACTAGAAGATAATAAAATGAAATGTATTTAATTTTAAATTGTTAAACAATTTATAGTAATTTAAATTCAAGGGAAAACAATTTTAAATAGAATGTGATTGTGAAATAAATATTTACAATGATTATAACACTGCAGTGAACATTAATCAGAAAATTTAATATATTTTTCATACATAAATTCCAATAAAACAAATCAAAATATAAAATAATGTAAAAAAAATTTATTTAACACATAATAATATAATTATATATTCAATTAAGAAGAAATATATTCAAAAAAATTAAAATTGTGTTATGGAATCACTTACTATTTGGTAAAATTTATTTAAAATAATCATATATGAATAAATTCAAATTTCAAATTAAAATACAATTAAAAATTAATGATTAAATATATTATATATTATGGGGATGTTATATTCAACTAAGGAAATAAATTGTTTGCATAAAATTACAGTATGCGACAATGAAATGATACTGAGATGAAACCCCTTACCTTAGACTTCTTATTATTCTAACGTGATTTAAACTCAATTATAGTGGTTTTACACAAGAAATTAAATTATAAGATAACTATATTAATATTTATAATATCATATATGAACCATTTGTAACATCCTAACACCTACTCAATAATAATAATTTTTTATTTTAATCATTTATTCTGTTAATTTCCATCTTTTATGATGTATGTTTTGCCAATGAAGATAGCTTCTTGCACATATTATTGTGTTTCATCATATCCATGATAATAATTATGTCATAAATATTATTTTTATACAATAACTTTACTTTTAAAAATGATCATGACTACTGGTTATGAAAAAATAATTATGTCACTATGATGGAGATAGTAGGTGGTACATACGCAAGGGAAACATTTCCATTTTTCAAATATCATCAGAGAAAGTATTTAATTATTATATTAAAATTAAATAATTTTTATTAGGTAATTAATACCATATTATATACTGATATATTTCATATATGTGGTATGGTGATGACAAGATAGTCACACCAATTCGTGAAGGAAGTAGTCAACACGCACACAAATGAAGTTATCATCATTATGTGAGTGAAAAAGAAAGGAAATAAGATAATATATAAAATAATTAAATAATGGTAAATATTTCATTAATATTTTTTATCATTTCATTAGTTTCATATATTATCAATGTCATTATATATGTAACCATTGTGGTGGTTCATTAGTAAAAAAACTAGTTACATTACTTCACAAGGCAGTAGTCTTCTGTACACATGAGTGATCTTACTACACCTCCTACGAAATAGAAGGTAAAAAGTTATATATAATTTATTGAAAAAAGAGATATTACTATGTAAAATTTTTTTATGTGTAATTTATTTCCATCATCATACCTACCAATGATAGGAAGAAAATGAAAAAACAAATGACATTTTTTCCCAACGCAGTGGTTCGATGTACAAACGAATGATGATTTCATAACCCATTTAATGATATGAGAGATGGATTTTGGTCACTGAAATATTTTAAAAAATTCCTATAATATAGATGATATTTTGTATATTATAACATCATGTTTTGATAAAAATTTATCTTCTTGGAGAACGAACTAAAATAAAGACACTAGTTGAAAACATTACCTCTTCTTGGGGTATTCTCCTTAGGATTGCACTATAGCATTACTATGTTTTATTTATGATGAAAATATAGGTTGTAATATTAGGATGGGTATTTATAGAATTTATTTGTTCATGTATTTTTTTATCCAGCATTGATTGATTTTTTTAATGTAGAGATGAGAGGGGGTGTCCATTTATTAGTTGGGTGAGTGGGACATTTTAAATTTTTTTTTGGAAATAGATAATTTCTTCAAAGTTATATTCTTGTCACTAGGGATACGAAAGTGTAAATTATATATATTAGAATGTATATAGAATAAATATATTCAACTTATGGGTTTTGTAAACATTTTGGGTTATTTGAACTTCTTGTTTTCAATGTTTAACCATAATATAATCTTATTTTTACCATAATCACTCCAATTAATTTTTATTATTTTCACTAATAGTAATGGTAAAAAAAGAATGCCAAATAAATAATATAATATAAATTATTCTGATTCAAAATATAAAATTTGTTTTTCAAATTCAATATACATTAGTGGATGTTTTTAATTCAAAATTAATTTGGTAAATTTGGTGAGTAAATGAGTTTTAATGTGAAATTATCAAAATGATTACTAATTTTTGGTACTAATGTCATTATTAAATTCATATAAATGTGATAAATTGAATTAATAAATCATAAATTTATCTATTATGACTTTATAACTTATTGAAAATATTATTTCACAATATAAATTATTTTTATGATAATGAAGTTTTCAATTAAAATCTAATATTATTCCCTATTCATTAAAAATGAAGGTTCTAGAAAAATATCACAAAAACACCCAAGGATAATTTTTGTTTTAATATTTAAAAAATTAATTTTATTTTACTAATTAAAATATATAAAATGTTTAAAAATTAATTTTATATTATGTTCAGCATGAACAAATAAATGACTTTTAGGAAATGTTACATTCTCTAAAAAAACTATTTTTATTTTAAATGATGAATATTATCATTTAAAATAAATAGATAACCTATAAATACATGTAAACAATATATTTTCATAATTTATTTAATCATCATAGAACTCATCTTTCCAATGGATCGGTGACAACTATCATATTAAATAATAATATTATTCATATATTTTTGTTTGGTAAAAGATGACCTTGTATTTAATAAATGTAATCAATGAAACTTGATGATTCATGTGATTAAATATGAAAATAGTTTGTCATATTTTGAACAATATATAATTTAATGATTTTTTAAATATTAAATATATTGTAAGGTCTAAGGATGGTAAGTTACATTATAATCTTGGTATTATATGTCATACATGCTATTGAATATGAAGTTCATATTTGAAAAATTTGGGGTCTCACAATTTATATATGACCTGACTAAATTTGATATATATTTGAGTTACATAAATGTTTATTTATCAATTAGAAAAGACATTATTGATCAATTATATTCACTCAAAAAATAATTCTGTAATGGAAATTTAGTTATCAGGTTTGTGGAATTATAATGGAAAAAATATCTTGAGAATCATTGAGTGTCAAATGGGTCTATATTTATATGAGAAATATAGAGTAAAAATGTATGATTATTCACTCTTTATATAAAGATTCACATTTTAGGTTTTAATGTAATATTATTTTATCCATCTTTAATATAATAAATATCAATGTGGATATGTTATTGTAGATATTCATATTTAAATATATATATTATTGAACAATATCTATATTCAATCATTAATGAGTATAAAATGAATGATTTATTAGAAAAAAATGAATAGGAGAGAGTGTAACATGTAATATTAGATATCTCAAAGAGTCAAGGAGTGATAATACTGACTTACAACTTTTGAATTTACTAATGTATGATGAAAATATTGATCTTACTTTTATTGAATATATTAATAATTGAAAAATATTAACCTAGGAGTTAAATAAGGTAGGTAACATAAGGTAGTTCTCTTTTATAAAATCATTACTGAGAGATAAGAATGAATAAAAAATGTAATCTACAAACTAAACTGATGTAAAATAACTATTATTAATTATCATATTCATCAAGGTGACTTGTTGTGACATTTTATCATTATTATTTTTTGTAATTATTTTGGAATAAGAAATCATTGATGTCCCAACATTATTCTTATTTATATCATTTAAGGATATTTTTCAATATCTTATAGTTGAATAACCACTAAAATATAAAGACATATGATTAGAAAGAAGATTAATTCTCTCATATTATGGAATTGTTCAGTAATTAAAGGACTTTTATTTATAATAGGTTTATAAAAGCCATTATAAACTAGATGAAACTTATATAAAAATCCTTTTCAAAAAAATGATTTTTTACTTTAAGGATGATACCTTTACATTATGAGAACTTTTATAAATTAGCAGATATCTATTTTATGGATTCTACCTTAACACATTAATGTTACAACATCCCAAATTAGTGTTAGGAATTGGAAATAATGGGTGTTATTATCTATATTTATGTATTTACCTAAAAATGGGGTGGTTTGTTGGAAATTATTAATGGATCAATCTAACCAATTGGAAGAGTTGTTAAATATAATTTAAAATGGAAAAACAAATTCAGTTAATAGAATTCCACATTGATTCACCCCTTTCTGGGTTCCATCACGATATTTTGTTCGATTTAAAAATAAACTATATTTATTGAGAGAAGAATAACGAGTGAAACTGGTATTTATATAAACCCAAAAAACCTCATAATCGCAATAGTTTATTTGGGATATCTGGTACACCCTCACATTTCACAATATTTTGTCTGATGTAATATCCCTTCTGGTTGAAAAAGAAAATCTACAATGGGGTTTTGTCTCTTATCATTAGTAGATAGTTTCTATGATTTATTTTTATTGACTGACTTTTCAATCAATAAAAAATGTATAATATGATTTAATATCATTTATGAAAATACATTACATTGTGATTTTTCCCATTTACTAGTGTTTAGGAATATTACTAAAACATGCTCTATTAGAGAAAAAAGGATCATAATGGGTTAATATTTTAATTAAAAATAAATATAAAAAACAATACTAACATGAAAATTATTATGATTGAAAATTTATTACCAATATTGATTGGGATTAATTATAAAATCAAAATTAATTAGATAACATTACCTATATGGTCCCTAAGGTTTTTTACTCATAATCTATAAGTGGAATTTAATTAATTTATCAAAACTGATTGTGTTCATTGTTCTATAAATTAACTGTTAAATAAGGATATTAGTTATGATATTTCATTATCTAGATCTCTTTATATAAAAATACAAATAATTTTATATTATTTAAAACATAAAAATATATATGGAACTTATTTTCCAACATAAATAGAGAAGAAGGAAACATAAATAATTTATAGAGTCTAGTCTTATATGATAATGTTACGGACATGAAAATTTAAAATCCTGGAAATTAATTATAATATTTTTTATTATATTTATTTATCTCGAGACCACATGATTTGATGATAGGTGATTCTATGGTGTAGTGATCCTAGATTGGAATTTAGATCTTTTTTGAAATTAACATTAGTAAATGTGGGGTAATATTTTTGTAACTATTTAACATGTGCTAAAATAAAAAATATGAGGGAATTAGTGAACTTGGAATGGTGGGATTCATTTAGAAAAATCATAACTTCGATATTCAAGGGACTGAGGTAAAATTTATTTTTTCTAATTTTTGGAAAATAAAAAAAATATCATAAAAAGTTATATTTTTTTCATTTCTCATAATTGAGTGGCAGACGACGGCGCAAAAGTTCATCGATGGTTTGAATTAAAGGAAGCTCCTTAATAACACTTTTTGTGAAGCATAACAACATTTCATTTCATTAATGAAAAAACGTAACTGAAACGATGTGACATTTTCACTTTTAATAATATAACTATTTGGAGAGTTGAGAATTTAACCATGGAAATTATGATGAACCAACATCAAGGAATCCCTCCAATAAAGAATGAAAAATGATGGCCGTATCGCTTGAAAATTTAACGCCTGATGACGAACAAGATTGGGAAAAGAAAAACGCCAACTAATAATGAATCATTGAGGGAAGAGCGCTTCAATGATGAACTTCGATCATGGAAGGGGTTTCATTGTTTTACGTGATTCCCCTTTCATTGTTCTAAAGTTATGCACGTGCATCAACCCACGAACATGTTGATCTATAGATTGTCTCTTCTTGTGGGAGGGTGATGTTTTTGGGATCTCTATTTGTGGTTGAATTATTTTTTATAAAACATCATCTGGAAACCTCCCACTATTTTAAAGCTCTAATGCAGAGGGCACATGCCAACACGAAAAAGGCCTATGCCGCTCAACTTATGAATTATTCATGGAGAATTTTTAATATTGGTCACAAGAATGATATTCATCCTTAGTAGGGAACATGGGAACCCTTGTAAGTAAATGATGCAAGAGACATGAATAACGGACCACTAGAGTGGAACCAGTGGTCCATGGAAGAGCTCTCTAGCACGTCAGCACCAGTAGTGGTCGCAGGTTTGTTGGGGTGCACCAAAAGGAAACATTGTGGCCATCTCGGGCCATGGTAGAGCTTTAGTAACCACCCGGTCGTGTTAGAGCTCCTGGGATGGGGCACCACAACATGTCCCTTGTGGAAAGGCCATGGTCGATCGACCGCAACTGGGCAGGCAACCCCATGAATGAACTATATGAATAGGGAAGCAGACACGGCTTCCTACCGCATCCCAACTAGACAAAGAACTGATCCTCCATTGGTAGACTAGGAAAGCCAGTGGGCCGGACCCACCCCGTCATGTCGAACCTGCCCCATCGGGTTGGGCCGGACCCATGACACAATGGTTCAGACCTAGGTTGGGACAGATATGGGTCATGTTGGCAGTCTTGGTTTGGGTAGCATTGTCCTGACTAGGTTAGAGCAGACTCAGAACCAACTGACCCATTTTTTAATAAACGCCAATAACTTGCTAATTAGGCATCTGATTGATGAGTCGTTTACGGAATTGGAATCCTTGAAAAGGGGTGGATCATTATATATAAACAATATAGGATTTAATTGATATCGAAATTTGAATAATTTATTGGGAGTCAGATCTACCTATATTAGGCATGCTTTGTGTGGAAACCCTGTAGTTGTCTGAGACCTAAAAAGAGTTGATGCACGCCCCATTATGGATCAGATACTATGGCCTAGTGGGAAGTGTCTTCACTACGAAACTAAAGGCCCCTATTTGGGATAGGATTTTGTGTGACTTGACAGACCCACATTACACAACATGATGAGTACCTCATCCTGGCTGTTGGTGGAAATCAGATTAGCTATGACCATGCTTTCCCAAGGAGTGGAGCGGCTTTTGTGTGACCCAAAAAACCCAGAATACTCATTAGGGATGAGTAATATTACATTCCAAGGTTACTGCGATGTGGATCTTGTGTGTCCCTGATGCCCCACTATACTCATTGAGGAGAAGTTCTCCATAATCCCAAGGTGATCAATGATGTGACTAATGGTTTTACTTTCCTACTTCAGAATATATTTGGTGTGAGTTGTCATTCTTTGTGATCATTATTAGTGTTTTGTTTTTGGATTTCATTTTATTATTTCCATTTAATTTTAGTCACTATTGATTATTTTATTACTCACCCCTACACGGGCTATGCCCATATGTGTTGTGTCTGGTGCAGACGATTGCTGACATGATGGAGGACATGGTCGTCCAGGACCAGGTGGAGCCCAGTGAGACCAGGTAGACAGGAATACTTCTATATCTATGAGTATCTAAATTTTACATACCCATGACATGGGGTTTTCAGTATATGGCTATCCAGAGATCATTTTCAACATTCCTGTTTTGTTGTTAGTAATTTTTTGGAAATATATTCTACCCCATTTTACTTTCAGATATACTTCTACATAGTAAAGTTTAGTAGAATAATTGTTTACATTTCCACCATTGGGACACGGTTTTGTGTACGTGTGAAAATTACTTAGGAAAATGACACTGACTTGTAGGTTGAAACCTTCGGAACTAGTCGTCAACCCCTACCATTTGGGAGGTCGTCGTGGTGTATTTCAAGGCATGGTCCCTGGGGGATGTGTCATGATAGGGAATGTATCCTATGAAATGTAATGATGTATTTTTTGTAATGATAATCGATTATGAATTATTATATTGAGTTGTAATATAATATATATAGATCTTTTATATTATACAAAAAAACTATAATACTTTTTTCATGATATAATGGAAAATATTAACAATTAATTAACTCGTGTTTCTAAACATTATTTTCAAATCATGTTGGTGTCCTATGTGATAATAATAATGAAAAGTGGATTATTAAATAATTTATATAAATATAATTATTTAATGGAATTGAATAATATGTATTTTACCATAAATAATAATATTATGATATTATAAATGAATGTTCATCAACAAATTTCTAGCTAATATTTTTCCCATTTTATGATCTTGAATGTGTTATATAGTGGAATAGTATACTATGGCATTTTTGAATTGATAGTTCTATGTTATTTTCATTAATATATTTTTATATAATCCCATAGTATCATCCACTACCCCATAGTAGCTTTTTTTGGGTATTTCTCCCCACTTTCACTCATACTACAACCTTCTCCTCCCCTAGTAGTGTGGTTTCCCTTGTAGGTTATGTTTTCTTCTAATTCGTTCTTATTTTTTCATACCCTACTATACCCTTCCTTATTGATACTTTATTTATGAACCCATAATGTTTATGTTCATTGGTTTTGATGTCTTTGGATTTTTCCATTAGATAAGGTGAAAGAAGAATTTAATGTGAGCGAATTTTGTGATAATGATACCGTCATGTTTTCCTCTATGTTGCCACTTTTTTGTCACTTCATGTGTCTATTTTACCATTGGTGGTGTGATCAGGGATGGATCTCACTAATTTAGGGAGACATCATTGATAAGGTGGATCTCATGATCTGTGAGGGGGACATGTAGTATTGTGATGGATCATGAAAGATATTAACTAATAGTGGAAGTAATATGAACTCAATCTATCATGGTTTGAGTTGATCCACTTTATATTTTGTTTGGATTTATTAGGTGATGTTCTTGTGAATTTATATAGGTTCACCCATAACCTATTTTTTAATATTCGCAATACATTATTGGTTCTACATAAACTAACAATAATATGAGTTATTTAAAAAATATGAAAAATTGGATTTAGGAGTAATAAAAAAATTATTCAGAATATTGTTTTTTAACACTAGTTGATATAGTAAAAAATTAATTTATGGATTAATACCAATAAAATTTAATTTTAATATGAATTTATAGATTTATGATGCTAATACAATGCGAGTATCTCAATGCGTGATTATTAATAAATATGAAATGTGGTAAAATAAAAAATGGATTATGTTTATTACACAAAAGTGAAATATATTTGGTTTATTGTTATCTAATGTATAATATAACATTATTCAAAATTCATAAAATATATTTGATTTCAAATTAAAATATATAATAATTATATGATAAAGGAGAATCCCAAATCATGTACTATTGATGAAAGATAGATTATTATTTTAATAAAAGTTTATGATGATCAAATAATTATTAAATATCATGATAATTATTATTATATTATGTTTAAATATAATTAATTAATTGATATCAACTATAATATTTATAGTGAATTAATATTAAAGAAACATAAAGATTACATTTAAAATTCATTAAAATTTATTTATTTTATATAAGAATAAAATCATTGATATTATGTATAACCATCAAACAAATTATTTTTTAATGTCAAAAAATGTGGATCAAAATAAAAAAAATATTAAAAAAAATTAAATTAAACACTTAACAAATTTTTTTTTGTATCTTAAAATGTAGTTTTATTCCAAAAAGTCAAAATGATCACTAGTAATCCCATTCCATCAATGAAGTGTTAGTTTTGGGTCTATGTGAGTCTGATTAGTTAAACATATGAAAAGATAAAAAAATAAATCTTTGGAGAATAAATTTGTCTAAAATAGAATATAAAAATTCAATATCTTTTAAAATAATTGTTAAATTCATTTTATGGGTATTTCATTTGTCATTAATATTGAATGTAATATAAATTTGATTGAAAAATGTGATGTGAAAGAGACAAAATATATATAAATGTTTAGATACCATATATCATTGGGAGTTAGTCTGTTAAAATTTTATGAGCTATCAATCATATATTGTCTCCCAATACTATTCCCCACCCTTTGGGGAGGGTAAAAAAACACCATGCACTACTATCAGTACTATTTAACCAAATCTTATGGAGGGTATGATTTCCTATTTTTATATCCTTATTATACAAATGGGGTGGATGGTATGGGGATTTCTATAGTTACCTATTGATTGATATATACATTTATGAGTTATTAAAATATTTTTCTTTCACAATCATTTGTATTTAGATTTATTTGGAATAATCTATTTGTTCCATATTTATATGATCATGCTAATGAAATATTGGTTTTCTAAAAAAAGTTAGTGGTTAACCTTATCTATGTTATTTTTCTTTAATTAACATTATTTCACTCATTAAATGAGCACCTGAGTAAACATAAACAATCCCAAGGGGTGTTCCTAATACCCTTGGGCTTTCTAAAAGAAACAGTCACACAGAAAGTAATGAAAATGATTCAAACAAAGGATTATAAATTAAAATAGTCAAATCAGTAAGAAACAATTCTTGAATAAAACACCAATAGAAAAAAAGTTCAAACAAGATTATCCAAATAAATAATAGTTATTATAAAAATAATAAAATAAAAATATTCGAATAATTGAAAATGTTATAGGAGGGGATATATGTGAATATATGAAAATAAAGATAAATGAACTAAAACTAACATTGTCATAATGTGTCCCAATATGTCTCTGTCTGGCCTCAATAATGAGACCATTGAGTATCTTGATGTAGAAACTAAATCCCAAAACAAAACATTGTATATATGAATGGGTACAAATATTAATAGGAATTCTTATGAAACCAAATCCCACATATTTCATTTTAAAATAAAATTCACTAATATATGTTTTATATGTTAAAAATATAATTTTCTCTCATTTATTTTTGAGAACAATAAATTTTTATTGACCCTACATCCTTAAATATTATATTCACCTAAAACAAAAACTGTAATCATTTTTTGGATATGTTCCATAGAAAAATAAATATTTATGTTTTGGTTATTTAAAACATAATTTAAAACACATATATTTAAATATATAACTATTTATTATTAAAGGATTTAAAAAACCATTTATTCGTTGACTATAAAATCATGTTGTTTAGAAATCTAGAGTAAAATAGAGAAAATGAAATCCCAAAAACATTGATTGCAACAACAATGAAATCATAGAAACAATACAAAAATTCAATTTCCAACACTATAAATATGATTGGTGGTAATAAATATAATTTAAATAAAAACCAATGATCAATAGAGTACCTTGATGTTGAGGAGAAGCTCTAGAACTAATTAAAACATGTTCCCTCGTAGTAGAACACATGAAAAAATTGATCAACCCTAACACCCTATTGTACCATACCTAGCCAAAATGTGAGAAGAAATCCCATAGTCTAGAATATCCATAGTAAAGGCTACTAAAAATATCATGATCCTAATATTGTGAAAAATATATTAAAATAAATTCACCTAGATACCACTGGATTCCATTATGATTAAAATATGGGTGATTTGTAGAATATTATCAATCCATGATATAAACATATATATATTTTTTGATAAATGAAAACCCATAATAAGAATGCATCAAACTTGATCACCCCTTTTAGGATATTCCAATTAATAAGAAAGTAATTAATATAATATTTTTGTCTTATATCATGATCAAATTCATACATCATTAATCAAATAAAACATAAGGAAAATTTAAATTGATATTTCATCATAAAAACAATATTTTATAATATCTTTCGAGCCTCCATAATAGTTTATAGAAAGGAAATTAAAAAACCATATTATAAAGAATAAAACAATCCAAAATTAAAATAAATATTTATTAATATATTACAAGAAAGTAAAACCTCTTTAAATGAAACATCTCACATATAAATTCTATTATAGAAATTTATTAAGAATATTTTATTCAAATTTACAAAAAAAAATTGTATCCTCTATCTAAAAAATGATTTTTTAATAAAATGGAAATTATGTGAAATATGAAAATATAAGAATATAGTCCCAAATCGTATTTCTTAAAATTATTTTGTAATAAAAAAATAATTTAAAAATTTAGATAATCATAGTTCTCAAATTTGATTTATAAAAAATGAGGGAACCTATATAAAATCGAATGTGAATTGTCTATGAAATTGAATGTGAGGTAAATGTAACCTAAATGATGATGTGTATACAACAAAAAGGATGAAACCAAATTATTAAATTCATTCCCTCACATTAGGATTCATCCAAGGTGGAAAACCTGAAGGAAAAATAATAAAAGAACAAGAGAGAATATAGATGGGTGAAAAATAGGTTTGAGGATCCTAAACATGAAGAATCTAATTAAATCTATTAATAAATCAATTGGATTCACCGTGGGAGGAATTAATATAAAGTATGATTTGTAACATGGGTCAAGCGACATTGATGACTTACAGATGTGTATCATAGGGATTTAACATCAAAATGGAAAAAATATTAATTTTATAGTTTTAATATTCTATGGAGGTTTCACTATTTGGAAAAATGATTTACCAAAGATCCCATTTTTTAATATACTCATCTCGCCACATATAATATTTGGTCACCCAATTTGGAAAACTGTGTTCCATCTATGGGGAATAGATCTACTAAATTAATAATATATTTCATAATATTTTATATAGATTCATGTAATTGGGAGAATTCTTTTTTCCCATATGATTGTCTACAGAGGGATCACATGATTTTTCTGATTTTTTGTATTGTTTAGTCCCAAACATGATCTAAACATTGAAACTAAAACATATATGAATTATATGAATATCAAAATGTCTAATATATGGATAACCCATATTGCTTCTCATTGACCATGAAGAGTAAAACATAATATAATATATCATAATCTAGATTCTTGGATTTAGTTCTCAAGATATATTTAAAATATTTATTGATTTAATAACAATAGTCATTTCCATATTTCACTCATCCAAAACATAAAGAAAATTCAGAAAATATAAGGTAAATTTCAGACCCATGGACCTCTTGGTTATTGTGTTTTTGACAATTTTGATAACCTCTTACCTGAAATTACCAATATCTTTATGTTGTATTTTCCCCCACTGTATATTTCTTTTATTACCCAACATTATGTTTTCATCATTTACTAAATTAAACCCTTCTATACATATCCTTCAAAACACCATTCATTATATCATTGGGAAAATTATACATAATAAATTGTATAACTAAAATTCTCAAAATCGGTGATGATATGTATTAAAAATTGAATATAATTAATGTGAGTGAAAAGATCATATTTTTATGAAGATAGTGATCATAAAATTTTTTAATACATACCCATCAATACATTGATCATAAAAAATTTGACATATAAGTATCCATAATTAAATATAAAATTCATATCATCCCTTAACCATGATCAATGTGAAATCATACATGAAAATTGAAATCATACTATACCTAACCATAGATAAAACATTTATCCTCTTAGAAAGTTATCATCATAACCCATGTTCACTAATGTCATTAATAATGGGATCCTAATTAAATATATAGGATAAAAACTCACAACTTAACACAATCTATCATTACTTTAAAGGGATGAAACATTACCCAATCTATTAGTGGAGTTCCAGGGACCTGTTGACAAACCGGCGGGGCCTATGACTCCTATGCATGGCCCATCTGCACATGAAGAGTATAAATTAGATGCAGTCTTGGTGGACTCCACTCAGGAAAATGATGCTGAAACACAGGTAAAGGATGATGCCTTTATCATTAACCCTGACATGGATGCTTGAAAATCTTCGGATGCAGGCTCGCAGATTATTGAGGAACTCAACAAGTAGTGGAGCACAATGAATATTGCGGGAAAATGGTCTGACATAGAGAATGATGGTTCTCCCAATAAATGTTCATATCAATACTCTGTTAAAGGAAAATCAGTTGCTATTGAAGGCTTTTCGCCCTCAATGACAAAGTCCCGGCCAAGGAAGGACTACTCACATTTGAAGCCCACTATGGTGACTAGATCCATATCCAGTGGGAGAAAGGCTAGAGGTAATTCTTTCAGTCCCTTGGATGATGAGTCTGATTGGGATTATGATGATTATAATCCTCTTGAATTTGATTGCTGATGTCATTGACAGTTTATGTTTTAGAATGAGGGCAGTTTTTTGTCTTGTCTGACCCCATTCCCTTGTTGTTCCTTGTTTTTTGCTTTTCATGAATAAAGAGGCTTCCCTCACATTTAAAAAAAATATCAGGCTCAGCTATCATATATTATATATTAATATCACCAGTCCTCATGAGATATATCATATTTATCCATCATTATAATTAATTTCCATATCATATGGATGAATGTTACACTAAAAATCATTCATTTTCATCATAAACTATATAAAACAACTTCCAGTTCATTAATGATTGTTTTACCCATATAAATGAAATGGTTTTCATGATTATAAATTTAATAAAATCATCATAATTCATTCAAATAAAAAATATAAACTATATCATTAGATAATAATTGTAATGAATAATATGAATCATTACGAGATTTAGGAATCGATGAAATTACCATTAAATGTACATTAGATTCCTTTCATTAAAAACACGAGACAATAAATTTTTTTAAACATATATTAATACTAAAATTTTGAAAAATTATCAAGAGAATGATTATTATTGAAAATAACATTTATAAAATGTACCATAATATTCAAATCAAGAAATAGATATATTTTGGGAAAAAATATTTTGGATTTATATGTCAAGATTACAATTTCATTCACATAAATGATAAAAAAAGCCATTAATAAAATGGAAGAATATATATTTAAAAAATTATGAAGGGAAAAATGAGTTAAAATTATTGTAATCGATCATTAGATAACTTTAGAAACATTCATGAAATCATTTTGTACAAAATATGTAAATTTATTAAAATTTTATCAACCAAAGTTGAAAATGTTTAATTTTTCTCAATATCATTTTCTATATATATTTAACTAGAAAGGAGTGTATAATGAAATTATATCATGTAAATCATATAATGAAATATTGTATAATAGTATATAATTTTATTATGAAATTATAATCACATATTTTCCTCCAAAGGAACCCTACAATTATATAAAATCGAAACGAAATGAGATTCTTTAATAAAGTATCTACCATATGGGAAACATTCGAATAAAAATTTATCATTAGAAAGAATATGGTATGAATATATAATTCTAATTCATTATATGAATTAATATGTCAAAAACTCATTCATGGCGTATTAAGTAAAACATTAATAGAAATAATGATCAATCAAATAATTTTTAGACCAGGGGAGGGATGTTAAGAAGCTATTTTTGTAGGTATTTTTTGATCTAAGATATTTTATATATTTCTATGATTATTTATGGGGTGTTATTTTATAAGAATGGGAGAGTATACACTTCAAATTTTGAAAAATATTCAATTATGTTAATTTCATACCCAAAAAATGGATAAAATTGTATCATATTTGTGGAAGAAATGATATAAGTTCAACATATGACACCAAAAAGGATTTAGAGTTTGTGTTTTTCATCTTAACCCTTATGATTTATATTAAAAAACTTTTCACCCATTTCAACTATTATCATGTTTACAGACTTTTTCTTAAATGTTACTGTTAATAATTACAAAAATGAAATTGATAAAATTATAAAATTTTCACATGATGAATCATAATAATAATTATGTATTATCAAATTCAATTTCTATATATATATGAAATAAAATTTAAAATAAACTCATAAAATGAGATGAAAACTAACTTATTAGAAAAATCCATTTTAATTTTAATAAAATATTTATGTGATAATTAAGAAAAACATAGACTCTAATAAAAATAACTTATTTATGTTTAATTAATTTTAATATTTATTTCATTAAAAATGAGATATTATATGTACATAAATTGAATTTATTATATACATATTAATTTTGAATAATTTTTCAATTGATATTAACAGAATCTATTTGGATTAAATTACGCCACATGAAAAAAATAGTTTTTTATTAAAAGTATAACTTTTTTTCCTATAAATTAATTTTTATTATTTTAAAACTAATTGGATTTACATATAACGTATTCATATATATATATTTATATATATTTATATATATATAACTGAAAAAAATAAGTAAATAAATAAATATATATATATAATGGTTATGATTCCAATTACCATATATATAATCATCATATTACATTCTTAAATATATATATTCAAACCTCATTAAAATTTTTCATTTATTTATCCCTCATTATACGTATTGTTTTAATAATTATTTTTTTATTTTCTTAGTTTTAATATATATATATATATATATCAATATCAATGGAAAACATGAGTATAATTATTATTTATTTATTCTTATATTATAAATATGTTCATTTATTGAATTTAAAACGTTCCTCACAATATTCCATATTGCAAGCTCATAATATATGAGTGTTTATTTATCATTATAATTTGTAATTTAAATAAATATATCAAGGTTCCTATTAGTTTGATTTTATTCATCATAAGATATCATACATAATATTAAATGAAATGTTAAATATATATATATATATATATAATGTTCAGTGTAGGATTCTCCCCCACTTAGTTTTTTGTGTCTATAAAATTTTAAATTTTACTTGCTAATCAGGTGTTTAAAAATTTAAAACACCATTATTGAAAACCTAAATCATGATGAGTATTAATAAATCATCATATAAAATAGAACATAAGTATGTTTTCAAAACACATAAAATTATTATGAGGTGTAAAAATTGGTGTGAAAGGGTAAATTAATTATCAAAAAAAAAAATGGGACCAATAGGGAACATTGATCCGAATGATGTAAATAATAAGGATAAATTAAATGAACATGAAAACATAAAATGATAAATAAATAATAATCTGATAAACGCATTAGAAATTAAATTCAAAGTATGAAATTTTTTTTCAAGATAATTTTCCTAATGTTGAGGAATTTATTTACCCTGAGGAAATATTGAAATATGATTTTACATTAATTCATAAAAAATTGATCATTTTGTTTTAGGATTCAATCATTTTATACCAATATATCATCCATTACTCTAAATAATATTTATGAATATTTAATTACTATAGCATTATAATTAACATCTGATTAATGATAATGAATTTAAATGGGTGGAAATCTATTCTTCCTTATATTACAAAAATTGAAGTGTTTAACACATGATAGGATAATACCCAAATAAATATATTTATAATGAATTAATAAATTGATCTCTAATACATATATAATTACTCCAATGTTTTAACATAGACTATTCAATAAATTATTACCCATGTATCCATATTATCCTCATTAAGCTCCACATTAAATAATGTTTTAGCTAAAAATATCATCTCATACAATACATATTAATGTACCAAATTTTTTTAATATAATTATTCTAATATTATCATTCATGTTATACCAACGTGTTATATATACATCAACCCAAAAAATATCCAAAAATATCATTAATTGCCTAAAAATAGAGTCACATAAAACCCAAAAATAGGGGTTTATGACTTTGAACAACTAATAAACTATAGGCTAATTAAAACATGATTGTACCAGTATCTCTTATGTTAACCTCATTATAATACATGATTGAATCCCATGTTATCTAAAATATAATATAATATATACTATAATTGTCCCAAATACAAACTCATATATCTAATATTGAAAACATAATCATAATGATTATGGATTTGATAGTGATAATCATGATCCAATATCATTCTTCCAAATCAAACTACTTCAAGGGATAAATTTTTTACACATATATACCTAATGAATTTTTAGTTTTATAGTTTTTTTGGGAATCAAGAAATATACTTAAATAACATTACCTAATCCTTTAATTGAGAATTTTACCACAATATCCCACATTCATCATTCTATAACAATATTTCATCATATTATGCATGAAAACCGTCATGAAATATCATAATCAACCTCATTAAATATAATCTGGGTGAAAAAACATACAAAATTGGTGACATAAAATATTTAGAAAGGATATAAATTGTTGTTATCAATTTAATATCATTAGTGAGAATAACATTGTGAAAATGTTATGAATGTATTAATGATAATTTATGAAAATTCATACCCATAATATCCGAAATAATAAAACTTTTAGAATTATATAAATAATTAGAAATTGATGATTCATTAAAGTCACTAATAAAAACTCATGTGAGATCAATTATGATCAAATGACTCATTATAAACTGAGTAATTTAGAAATTTTCTTGATATATTGGAACATTATTTTCAACAACCATGTTCACTCAGGTGATAAATTACTATTGCATAGTTAAATCCATAGGGGAAAACTCCACATTTAACTCTATACCACATTCCATTCCGGATAATAAACATTACCTAGTGCATTTTATACCTATATCATACCCAAAAATTGAATAATATATATCAGGTACACATATAATCATAAGCTATATCATGATAACCTATCATCAATAATAATTTCCATATACCATTATTTAATATGAAAAATTAATATTTTTATTATTTCATATATAATTAAAAAATGAAATCCATTATATGTTGATATACATATGGAAAATAAATGGGTTTCATGTTAATCTCTATAAAAAATATTCATAATTTATTTAAATAAAGTGATAGGTTTTATCATCACATCGTCTTCTTAGTGAATCATATTAATCATTAAAGGATGTTGACACAATGAAAAACAATTTCCAATGAAAATTTTAAATATTTATTTGAAAATAGTATACAATTACATTTTACTATCATAAAATTTAATTTTTAATATTAATATACTAATATGAAAAATATTTTCGCTAAAAAATAAAATGAAATAATATACATATATATATATATTTTTAAAGTAGTAGTTCTTATAGTTGAAAAAACTGATTGTGTGGAATATGTAAAAAATTCATTTTCAAACCATTGTAAAAAGCACATATTTCATAAAATGACAAGAATATTACATTTATAAACATTTTTTAGAACTAAAAAAATTGTTAAATTAAAATTTAATAAATAATTTTATAACAAAAAAACATTTCTATGATTTTTTTATGATAATATGGGCATTGAATTAAATTTTCAATAACCAAAGAGGAAAAAAAGTCAGGTTTCGCTAAATTCATTATCTAAATAAAATTATATAAAAAAGGGGGTAAAATTAATTTATATCATGTAAACATAAACAATATATACATTTTAAGAATATATATGTGTTTAATGAAATTGTGATTATATGTTTTCCACCAATGGTGCCTCAAATATATAAAATTCCAAAAAGAAATGACATTGTAACATAAATCATTTTACTATTTGGTAACATTTAAATACATTTTTTGAAAGAATTAACATAATCTGGATAAATTAATATAATTAATAACATGATATAAATTTTTATATTTAATTAATCGTTTAGTATGTACACAACACAATGTAATAATGGTGCATGACATTAATCAGATTTTAAGAATATGATATTCAGATGAATAATCCCCAAAAATCATGTTGATTAAACAATTTTTCAAAAATGTTATTTTTGTAACAATTTTAACACCGAAAAAATTATAAATATATATATATATATATCATTTAACTATAGTTAATTTCACAAAAAATGTTTCCATAATATAGGGAATGGAGAAGATGTTCAACCCAAAAAATTTAAATGAAGTCAATAAACTGATTTACATTATTGAAAACATGTTATGTATATCCATTAAACCATTTATAATAGACATATATTAATGAATTGATTCATTAAAAACATTTTATAGGTTTATTTTATTTTCAAAAAAACATTTATATCGCTTATTTGAAGAAAATATTTATTTATATAATCTGTAAATTCTTTGTCGGGTGTTTTAAGGATTTTCAGTTCAAAATTAAAAAATGAATTCATTAAGAAGAATATAATAAATGTGTTAATGATTAAATGATATATATAATAATTAACATGAAATAACAATAATTTTTATACATGGAATATAATTTCCTATCTGACCATGAAAAGTGATCACAAACATTAAATTTCACGGGCTCAAGTGGTGATAGTCCTCACATAAAAAAGTGTGATGTTTTAAATTATAATTATTTGTAAAATAATTATATAATAGAGAAAAATAATATTATAGATTAATTATAATGTAATAAATATCATAAACCTCCTCAAAATTCATCCCTATTCCCATCCATGAGTCGTCGTTTTTGAAAAATGAAGCACATTGCTACATAGAGAGGGTATTCCATACATAAGAATGTCTAACGATTCCATTTTTAACTATTGTAATTTCAAAATGATATAAGTTATATTATATTTATAAGATCAATTTAATGTTATTAATATCATATATTTATATATATATTTTTCATATCCATCAAAATAACCATCTTTTTGAGGTGTGATTAAAAATGAAACATAAAACTTCATGGAAGTTGTATTCCACAAGTATGGATGAATTTTTTTTCATTCCTCTAAAATATATAGGTAAATATATATGTTTTATAACATTATAATAATTTAATATTTTCCCCTTTTTGGAGGTATATTTTTGTATATTTTTTGTGTAAATATTCTTTTTAAATAGATTCTGGAATTCTTTTCTGGATTTTGGATGTACTAAGAGTGTCATAGGGGTTCAAGACAAGATAATGTCTGAAAAGGGCAACACAATTTATAAATAACAATTGCAGCACGGTTAGTGCTAATAGTGTTACCGGAATGTGATGTATGTATAATAGGTTATAACAGTTTAGAGACTATAAAAATTTGGACTAAAAACCATGAGGGTATGGATACAGCTATCCACAATGTTCGTGCATAGTATTTCATGATGTGAGATTCCTCAAATAAACTTTGAGACCTGATTTCCAAATAGAGAGTGGATGCTTCATGGTTGGAATAGGGTTTTCAAAACTATGCGGCCTTACCCCAAACCTAATTAATGGTGTATGATTTCCTATTTTTCTCCCAAACATTATAAAATTTTAATCAAATTTCCTCCTCATTTACCTTACAGTAACATACACTTCAATCCAATATCTCCAAACTCTTATAAGGACCATATTCCTTTGATTTTTAGGTTATTGAATTTCAATTTATTGTCATTGGAAACATGATGAATCCTTTGAAATGCCTCTTTATATTATTCTTGGGAATAACCATAACATAGCATATATTATTCATCTATGTATCATGAAACCTATTTTTTGATATAGATATCTTTTGGTGTAGTGGTTTATCTAGATTTAATGAAGGTTTGATGTAGGAAAACTGGTTGATATAAAAAAAGGTAGGTGTTCAATAATGTTTTCCCATTGTCTTGTTGTTTTTGTTGTATATGTGGTATTTTAATAGAATTTTCGTGCTATTAATTTGTGTCCTTGAGTAAGAAAAGTAAATTTGGAATTAAATTAATGTTTTATGCCTTTTGTTAACCCCCATCAACTCCATTAATGACATATCCTAAGGCTAACTATAGATAATTTTAATCCTTTGAAAATTGTGAATTGGTGTGTAAAAGATGTAATAGAGGTTTCTGGTGACTAAAAAAATTATGGTGATTTTTTGACATGTTTGAATTTAATAATGGGTTCCTTATAATAAAGAAGAATTTATGTTATCCTTGAATATGGAATGGTAATAATGCGTATATGGTAAAAATTGTTCTTGATTGTGTTGTTAAATATTTTTAAAGAACCAGAAATGTTTTTGTACAAATCAATTGGTACATTGTAATATTATGGAAATTGGTTAATTTTTTTGAGATAAATATATCATTAAAAAAATGATAAATGAAATCAGTTCACCGTTATTTTTGTAATGTGTTAAAAAAACATGTTTACTAGAAAATATAAATTTTTGATTGATGAACTGGATAGAGGTGTTCAATATAAACTTTCCCATCTATGGGTATGCATCTAGAAAATGGATCTTTTTTCCTTGTTTAAAGATAGAAAAAATTAAATTTCCCAACCATATAATTTTGTAATGGACCTAGGATTCAATATTCTAAGACAGGGTTTTAGAATTACATTCAAGGAACTAATGCTACTAGTTAGGAAATGGGTATTTGTGTGGACAAAAAATAGTATTTTTAATTCTGTTTCAATAAATTTTTTATAGGTGAAAGTGAGACAAGGTGGATTATTTTGTTGGGACACACCCTATCATACTGAAATAGATGAAACACGTAACATATATTTTACAACCCATACTATTAGTGTGAGAAATTAGACTCAACCCGTCAACATTAGTCACAAGATGTAGGCACTAAAAATGAGCTTGGTTGGAAATTCATAAGGTGCTACAAGACATGACAATTCATATAAATTTTAAATCTGGATATGAAGATGATTTTTTATTAGGAAGCTCCGATAAATCAGGATGAATTCTTGATACAAGCATGATTTTGTGGAATATATGGGAATATGATGTTATGTATAGTACTAAATACTCATCGGTGAGGGGAACACTAGACATAGAAGTATGAAGATCATTGATGTGAAAATATCATAAGGCTGGAAGATTTATATTTCCAACGTAAAAAATTCTCATCCTTCATCGATCAATTGTAATGGAATCTAAAACCAATTCATTTTTTATTAATGGTTTCCATTGTGTATTGTATGTAGAAATTTATTGAAGGAATTATTTTTAAGAGTGTTTGAATTGATGGAATTAATTATCCATCATAGTGAATCCTAGAGCAATAAATCGAACAAATTCTCACAATAATAACTTCTTTGAACGCATGTTCATTAGTTTAATGAATTAAAGAAAATAAGAAATAATTTATTGATATTTTAGATATATTATTTCTACCAATTTACTTTAGATGGTGGTTTTGAACACTAGAAAAATGCCCTAATGTTTTAAAAATTGTATTTTAGTTGGTACGAAGAATATGTATGAAAATAATTTCAGTATTTACAAGATGTATTTATAATAGAATGTAATCCATTTTTTCATTTATTTTCAATATAAGGAATAATTTCAATGAAGAATCAGAATAAAAAAATGTTTGTATGAATGAATATGTTTGATGTTTCAAAAATATTTGAAAATCTAACATAATTATTAAGAAGAGATTAATATTTCAAAGATTATGGATTAAATTAATAAGAAGTTCATTATTTGTGAAATTTCATTGAGGTGATAGTTTTATGGGTTTTACAACCTTTTCCATTCTAGGATGCCTATAAATATAGATATCAATAAATTCATTCTTTGGATGTATTGAACTATTCACATGTTCTAGATATCAAACAATTGTTGGACAAGTATTGAGTTTTCAAATAGATTTTTTTGATGTTGATTTCGAGGAGACACATCTATGTGAATCCATCTGAACGATTCAATTAGAACGAACTGACCAGAGTTACTCCCATCAGAACATGTCCATTATAGTGAGATCCATAATTGTGAGACACGTAAGATCGAGTCCCATCATATAAAATAAATGTGATATTAAAATTGAGTTTTACCTTCATTAAAGATTGAAGATAAGTAGGAGAATCAGATTGAGTACAATAGGGTGTATCCCATAATATACAGGTTACCATACTAAGGTAGATCATATTAAATCATTATAAAAAAGTTTTTAGGATAATTTTTTAGGATAATGTTTCAAGAAAAACCTGTTCATTGGATAGTTTTTAATTATATTGATTTTTTTTCCAAGGAAATGTTGGTTTCATGTTACCTGGGGAGGAAGTGATTAAATTTTAAAAGTGGATCAGAGAAGAATAGAAGTGAATATTTTAATAATGGATATATACAAGTTAGTCAAATGGATTAATTTATTTCATAAGTGTGTAACTAGATATATAGAATGGGATACTAAAATGATATATCATGTTGTAGCCAAAAATAGAAACATTTCTTATAGTAGGATATTATAATTTTATACTACATAAGACTCTATATAATAGTGTTATGATATTATAAGTATCCATGATGGATAGACTATCCTACATATTAAAGAGTAGGTCTTTGTACCGAGCTATGAAAATAACATGTGTAACCTTCTAGTTTTATTAATTACATATGAATGGAAATGTTGATAGGTTATATTTGAGTTGTTTATAACTTTGACAAGATTAATATTTTGTTAATTATTACAACAAACATTAATAATTATTATAAAAGAAATAGGAAGCACTGATTCACCCCTACCCCCAGCCTATCTATTGTCCAGATCCTATTTTGGAAAAATGGTATTAAATGCTATGTTTTATATGAAATAACCACCACTAATAATGTGGAAATTCAATTCAATGAACAATTGGGGTGTTATTAAATTTTATAGAAATAACAATTACAGATGAAATAATAATATGTTACCCTATCATCATTCACTTGGCCTTGATGTTAGAGATTAAGTAGTCGTAGTATTTCCTCCCATAGATGAAATATATACTATAACATCTAATATGATAAGTATATAAGCTAATTAGAATGATCATAATATTTTGACGATCGATATTATCAATTATGAATTTTCAAATAGTATATGGATTACATCAACCAAGCAGTTGTGTGATAATTTGAGAAATATATATTAAGTGAATGAGAATTATGGGTAATCTATGTTAAAAATTGGTGACATATATATGAAGATAAAATAAGGATTCATCATGAATGTATTTATGAATACATTTCTAGAGTAAATAAGAATGTAACTAACAACAATTTGTTGTTGTGATGATGGATGATTCTAAAATTTTCACGAAACGTATATGTAAATATCCAGATATATTTGAAGATACTGTTTAATTATTACAAGATCATTTGGTGTTTTATTTGGATGAACAAAAGAATATTCTCAAGGAATATAAAATGATAAAACATTTCTCTTTCCTAAAAATGCAAACCTGTAAATGGATTTCAATTATTTATTTTAAGGAAAAAATTATTACAATGTTTTTGAAGAGTAAAAAAATTATTTAGAAGCCTACTAAAATGATTCACATATCAACATAATTGTATCAATTGATTATATTAAATAAAATAATGTAATATGAAATGGTAAAACTCTCAAATGATGGAATTTTGAAGCCAAATTATAGTTTCCACCAAATATTCCTTGGATGAATGTTGAACAATATAAATCGACAGATGATTATGAGAATCCTTAAAATAAAAAGTGTATGATATATAAAAAAATATTTCCTTATGATAAGAACATGAAATTTTATTAGAGAAGAATAATGAAGAATTCATTTTTATCTGGTGATGAATCTGATCTGCAACTCAAATATATTATTCATGTTAGAAATAGAAGTATTTATTTAAATAATGATTAACATGAAGCGATTATAGAAACTATGTAGATTATTTAAAAAAAATTAATATGAAATTAAGAAAAACACACAACTCAAGGAACAAATAATGGTGTTTTATAAAAACTATAAATATATATATTTTGTGACTGTTGAAAAAAATAAAAAAGAGATTAAAAATATCAGTATTATTAGATCTCATAATATTAATAATTGTGGGTAAAAATGAAAATTGAAATTATTTGAAGAAAGATCATTTTGAAATGAGGACATGAACGTTACGGAATATACACATTTAAAGAAAAGAGGTAGAAAAAGTATAAGATGTATAAATATGAAATGATTTGGTTTTTTGAAATCTATTGTTATTTAGAAAAATTTTTAATTTTTTTTAAACACATTCCATAATTTTTACAAAATAATTTGAGTTATAAATGATGAGGAAAAAAATTACTAAACATGTCTATGTTCAAGGTGACACATATAAAGAATGTAAAGGTCCAAAAAATATTGTTTGGGAGAAAACATATTTCAATATGAAATATAGTAATTATTATGGAATGTATCCTTATATAAAATGTGGTACATGATATGTCAAGAAACAACAAGAAAAATGTTATTAATAAGTGCAATATCAGTCAAAAAATTCAAGATTTAGATTTCACTATTTCTGTTGTGGAGTTTTTATACATAGATCACATTTATGATGGTATGTCATGACTGTACCTTTTAATAAGGATAAATAAATAAGGATCTATGATGATAGAATATTATTAATTAATTATAAAAATTATGTGGTACTAAAAAAAATGAAACTCACTATATTATAAATGGTTCTTATATTAATAATTTTTTGAAAAGAAAATATGATGAGAAAAAAAAGAAACATTGATTATTTATCAAGACAAAAAAAGATTCAAAACCAGGATGTTTTTAAAAGAAAAAAATACTAGAAGAAGAAAATTGGAATAAAAACGTGATTGATGCTGAAATGAAGTTGATAAAAATATGTCAAAATATAGTAATTTGAAAATTATAAAAATGAGACAATAGTTTTAGAAATAATAAAATGTTACTAAAAGTTTTTCAACTATGATAATAGAATAAGAGGAAATAATTCAAGAGTTTTTACAAAGTCACTATAAAATAATGTTACTAAAGAAGAAGAGATTTTGGCATCCCTAATAGAAGAATCTGCAAATGCAACAGAAATAGTTACAAAATTAGATAAATCTCAAATAAAAAATATAAGAAGAATAACTAGAGTCATTACTTACATATGACTCTCACTCCAAAATATATTACTAAGAGACTAATTAGGTTACACCTTATTCCCAAATAATTATTTTACTTGTACAAAATTGAATTGACTTGAAGGATATGAAAAAATATAGAATATTTGTGTGTCTCTAACTATTCTAGAAAAAAATAAGGTTACAAAATTTGTGTTTTTTGGAATTATTTGTATATATAACTAAATATTGAGGTAAATATGATAATATGGGTGCAAGTTATTATTACCATAATAAATATTCCAAATAATTAACAAAAAATAAGAATGCTAAAAGAAGCAAGTTATTGAATTACATGAATGTTTTTTTATTTAAATCATTTATAAACATGGCACTAAACCATAGTTTTCTACACTATATTCACCAATGTAGACTTAAAGTAGTTTATTTATAGGAAACTTGTAAAAAATACTTCTTATCTTATGTTATCATGAAGAAGAAATACATTATTTTATGATGAGGAGTTCCAACCCTTAGAAATGAAACAATTATTATATATTTGGTCAATCCTATCATGATTCCCAATTAAAAAATAATTATCAATAAGGTGGAGAGATATGAAATATGGGGTGAAATAATGGAATGGGGAGAATAAATCATGTGATAGTAAAAAATTCCACTTTTTTGTCTACATGTGAGTAATGACAAAAAAACAATGTTATAGAATTCTAAGCCCAATTTGAGGTTTATATGAATTTCTTGTAGGTAATTACATATGGATAAATATGAGAAAATGTATAGTTTTGGTTTATAGACACACACCCTTGGACTAATAAAGAATATACATTAGATATAAAACATCAGACCCAATATATCATTATGAGGAATCAGTCTCAAGCCCTTAGCATGGGTCAACAGATCAATGAACATATATGAGGCTTTCCTGGAATGAAAAATGGTGTTGAAAAACATGGCAAGTCATAGAACATCTCATTGTTAATGTGAATATTCTTTTCTTATCATTATGTTTTATTCAATCATGAATAAGTCATGAAACAAGATAGAGTTTTTGGAATGTAGGTGAATATAGGGTGATGTATTTTGTTTCCTAATCATTTGTGTGAGGAACACCAGACATATAAGGATGTCAATCATCAGTGTGAAAATATTAGAAGGCTAGAAGATTGATCCTGATGATGTAAATATGTCGCTGTTGATACTGGTCCATTATAAGGTATTTAGACACAAATTCAATTTTTATTTTTGGTTTCCATTATGTATTGGATGCAGAGTTTTATAGAAAAAATAATTTTTTATAGTTTTTGAGTAATTGGAATCCATGGTCCATCATATTGATGTAATGAATGATCTATCAGAATCATTCTAACAATGATAACTTCATCAAAAATAGGATCATCAGTCCGAGAAATTGAAAAAATGGAGGCATAATTTGAAGATATTTCGGGTTTTGATTTATAACAAAGTAAGGTCATAAGAGCTTTTAAACATTATGTAATATTTTCAATGTTTTAAAAAATAGTCTTTATAGACCATCTATATGGGAAGACATTCAATATTTATAAGAGGTCATCGTAATATGTTTTCTTCGGTGTTTCATATAGTTTAATAGTAATGAAGATTTATATTTAAGAATGAATGTTTTAATCATGACGAAGTCATATGTTTTTTTATGATTAGAGATTCTCCTAGAATAATTTAGAAGAGTTGAATAAGAAAATGTTGAATACTTAAATTAATGTGGAATTTGAGAATTGATAAATTTCATTGGGTTGGTATTGGAATTAATTTTCATATCTTTTCCATTACTACATAACTATAAAATGATAGAGGAATACAATATTATTCTGATGTGTCGACATAATCATGTGTGTAGGAGCTCTAAAAATAATGGGATAGGTATTGATTTCCACTAGGGAATATTTTTCATGTTGATGTTGATGAATATCCATCATAGAAAACCCATCAGAGAAAATCCATTGGAATGATTCCACCATAGTAATTTCCATTAGAACAAATTCATCATAGTGAAAAACATAAAAGTGCTCCCCATCTGACCATATTACATTGGAACAAGAGATTTTGATATTAAATTTGAATTACACCTTTATTGAAAAAGGAAGAGCCTGAGAAAAAAATTTCCATGTCCAATCAGATGGTTCCCATCATTCAGATGTTACTAGACTGAGGTATATTGCGTTGATTTTTTCTGAGGAGGATTTGAAGATATTTTTTTTGGAGAATGTTATAAGACCAAAAATATCCTTAGAGAATTTGTTATGTACTTAATAATTTTAGACCGGTAATGGATGATTCATATTTCTTATGGAGTAAATCATGATCATTTTGATGGGAATCAGAAAAGAAGTAAAGTGATATTGGTAACTTTGGTTAAATAAATGGTACAAAAATGACTTGTGTTGTATCTAGGGAGTATAAACAGGTGTGGTGATGTTTATATGAACATGATTATTGGGGGTAATGAATAACACTTGTAGAAAATTTTATATTTGTATATTATAAATATTATGTACTTCGGTGTTTGTATCTAGGAATGAATATAGTGATATAATCTATAATGGGGGACTTTCCCACATGGAAAGGAGCAGTCCCTTGTACCAATACATTTCAATACCATGTTCTTAATTCTCTCTATATAAACTTCATATGAAATATAAGGTTTATGAGATAGATTTTTGTTCGTCATAACATTAAATAGTTTTATAGTTTTTGAAATTTTATTAATGATGTTAAGAATAATTCTTTTAAAAAAAGGAATAGATAATACACCCCCATGTGGTATTGATCATATTAGGAGAAAAAAGTATTTGGAAAAACTTTCCGTGGTATTTATAATTGTTATGGTTATTAGATTATCAATTATTTATAAAATTAATTCTATAATATTGAAAAATCAGGCATTTGACATGTCCAAAGTGTTTTGGTTCATTGGGGTTATTGTGAATACAAAAAGAACAAGATCCAAATTTATAAATGATTATTTTAAAACATGTTTCAATATTTAAAAAATTATAATTTCACTCTATTGTTATCTATACAATATTATTTGCCTTTATATTTCTATTTAATCCATTTTTGGTGGCTATTAATCTTTATTCACACTCTTCACATACAACGATTTTTACCGAATTAGATTTCATTATTATATAATACAATAGTGGAAAAGGACCTATAATAGATTGATTAATCTGGACATTGGGATATTGTAAAAATGAGAAACCATATATCATTTCAAGGTACAATATGGGTATTTTCAGTGTGTCTTTCTTTTGGGTTTCTTGGAAACACGACATTATTCTAACATGGTATATTTTCTCAAATTGGGTTTTGGGCATTTACCCAATCTTGGGCTTTGGTTTGGTGATTTATGGGTTTTATTTATTATTTTAATACATGTTTATCATGATATATATTTTTTCATGAATCTAACTAATATTGTACAGTCTCCCCATATTTCTCATTATATACTCATTGCTAGTGGGAGGCCTTTTTCATATGTTGTGGAATGCATAACCTCATGTAATGAAAATGTTTTACTAGTAGTTTTAGTGATCATTTTTTGGGTATTACAAAGTGGCACCATATGAGTATTTTTCCATATATATAGTATTTGGTAATATCATACGTCAAAAAATAAATTTTCATGATTTGGTAATGTGCTCATTAATGGGTGTAGTGTATACATATTCAAAATTAAACCGATGTTCCAAGAGTGGAATTTTAATTTGTAACATTATCTTATTAATTTTGGATGATATTTTACCTTGAGTTTAAAATGAGTTTTGTAGTATTAATAATTTTTTATATTTTAGTCATGGGATGGTCTGGAATGAGTTTTGTGTATGCACATATCATTTTAATAACTCTGATATTTATGTGATATACATCATGTTAAAAAAATATAAAAGAAAGTATTGTTAGGTTGTGTGGATCGAGGTGATTTTCTCATTTTTTATTTATAAATATTTCCTTATAAAGAGGTTTTATCCAATATATAGTTAATTAATTAAAATTTAAAGAAATATAATGTTTATAATTTTGTAAGTTCTTCCCATTGATAGCTGGTGGAGCTAAATGAAGATTGTTTGGGTATTCAAATTGTTTTTGAAATGACCAAATGTAGAGTGTATAAATACTTATTTTTTATGGATAATTGGGACCAATATTTTTTGACTCTATGAAAATAATATATTACATTTCTGAAATTTGGATTTGTTAATATATATGTATTTCCACATGAATATTCTTAT
This sequence comes from Viscum album, assembly GCA_963277665.1. Classification (NCBI taxonomy): domain Eukaryota; kingdom Viridiplantae; phylum Streptophyta; class Magnoliopsida; order Santalales; family Viscaceae; genus Viscum; species Viscum album. Next base: position 1,160,020,252 of record OY728120.1, on the reverse strand, counting down.
TGGTTGGGAGACATATAGAAATGTTTTAGAATGTTCCTCTAGTAATTTAACCATATCCCTTATTAGTAATGAGTAATAGCATGTAAATGATTTAATTTTTTGGCATTACCCACCTTATAATGTTTATTGAGTGAGACATAGGGAGTGTTGAGAAGATTTAGTTTGATCTAACATGGGTGTTCCAATTACAACATCCCAAAACATTTTTCGAAGAAGGAAGGCATGTGGAAGTTGAGTTTTGGATTGAGTTAATCAGGATGATTGTAGATCACCTGATGACTCATCCAGAGAAAAGTATTATGTTATAATCCTATAATTTTAATTAAATATTAATGGTATAGTGTGATTTGTAGGTCCATGTAGTGTAGTTAGAGTGTATGGCTCGAATTGATTTTTAATTAAAGTTCTTCAATCATTTCTACGCAGATTATATGAACATGTATAGATCTATATATTTTAATTATTCGACCATTGAGGAATATTTCAACGATGAAATATGATGAAAAATAACTAATATTCCATGTGTTGATCTATCATTGTTATTAGATGAGGCAGTTGTGGGGAAAAATTTCAGGATAGACATAAATGTGAAACCAATTCCCAAATGACTATATTTCTCTTGAACAAATATAATGAGATAGTGAATCAAACAAACCATTATCTGGGGAACCTAAAGTAGGATTATAATGTTGGATAGGTTGGATCATCTAGGTGGTTATTCTATACATCCATAGATAGATGGAACTTACTTTATGGAAATAATCTCCCTGATGGTGGAGGATTGAAAAACTAGGTGGGAGGATCAGACTCTTAAGGAAGTGTTCTACTAGTTTTATATTAATGTAGAAAGCCTGGTCATATGGGAGGTCATTTTATTTGACTACTAGTGGATTTTAGAAAATGTGGTCTGATGGGACACCTATATTACTAATATAGGATCCCTAGGTATACGAGTAGTGATAAAGGTTCTAAGATGATGTAAGTCATCGACAAGGGATTCGTTCCCCTATAATAATCAATTAGTTATAGAAATACTAGACATACCAGTTGAGGTCATGGAATAGGTACTCCATGAGTGTATTCTGTGTAAATGTAGTGTAGTGATGCTCATGAGACTCAAAAAACGATCTCATTGTATAAGGATAGGTCAACTACTTGTAGTTTAATTTGCACCTGATGGTTGATATGATGGAATGTTGACAATATAATGTATGATTCTCATTTATTTTATTCATTCATTTTATTTGTTTCACACAATTGTTTGACATTATTTTATGTCTATTTTTGTGTATAGTATCACTTTTCTAGTGGAGATTATGTATGGGATTATATTGAACAACACAATGTATGTGGTGCGGTCATAGTGTGTCTGTCATTGTAAGGATTATTCCACTAGGATTCAAGGGTTCCTTCTCCATTGGGATTTTTATTACATAATATGATATCTTTTTACCATATTCATGGAATGTAAAATTTAAAATCATATAAGGACAACATACACTATTACTGTCAAAGGGAATCTTTCATGTGTCTTGAGGGTGACATTTGTGTTCATTATGAAGAATGGGATGTCTATGTAGTCTATTAAAGAAATATTTATAAATAATTGTGATTGGTTACATATTAAATTTCAAAAATTATGCTCTATTGTGATAGGTTGAATCATAATGTGTTCCCACCTGGAGTGGATAAGTTTTATGATGTATTTCATGAGGAGTTATCAAGGTTTTCACCTGAGAAGGAAATTGAGTTTTCAATTGAGATGGTTCTTAGTGCCCATACAGTTTCTATTCCACCTTATGGAATGAATCTAATAGATAATCAATAGAATCATATTCAATTTTATGACTTATTATAAATTATTCATATTTTATAGTACTTCACCACATGAGTTTCTAGTTCTTTTTTTTAATAAATGCGGGTGGAATGTTGTGTTTGGATGATTATTACTATAATTTCAACTAAATAATAAATATGAAATGTTATCATCTTCTATATATGATTATATTTTGGGCCATTAGAGTAATTCCTATTTATTTTTTGGAATTAATATCATATTAGGATGTCATCAGTCGAGTGTGAAATCATATGATATACAATGAATTGATTTTAAAATTGTATATAGATTTTATGAGTTCAATATGATGTTTTCAAGATTAAATATTTCTCCTACTATTTTGATGGATGTAATTAACCTAATATTTCTCATGTACATTGATCAATTGTTGATCCTTTATTGATGACCTATTATTGAACTCCTAAAATCCTGATGATAATGACAGACATCTGGAAATCCTCTTGATTAAAATAATATATAATTTAATATAGTAAATGATTTTTATGTTTCATTACTACCTAGACATGATACATTTACTATGACACATCATCTCAAAGTATGGGGTGTTAGTGGACCTTCATAAGCTCAAAGTGGTTTTTTCGTTGGAATATGTCAGGAGCATTTTTGACATCAATGGATTTTTATGTTTATAGGGTTACCACCAATGGTTCATTAAATAATTTTCTATCTTTCAAGAACCACAAACAAGATTAATAGATAATGTAATATAGTTTGAGTGGTTTGAGTCATGATAGAAATACTTCTAGGAGCTATAAAGTCACCTCATCACTGTACAGATGTTGATTTTACCAAAGAAGAGTAGGGAATATTCATTATATTATGATACATCAGGGATTGGAATTGATTATGTTCTTTTTTAGGTATATTGAGTAGTAAAATATAGAGATAATTAGATATGGAAAAATGAATGAAAGTATCCTACACATGATCTTGATTTTGAAAAAATGGGTTATTCCTTAAATTGATGGTTATTTTATCTCAAGTGTGATATGTTTATTATTTATAATGATCAAAAGAAAATCAAATATATATTTCATGGTGTGAAATAAATCTCCATAATTTTATATGGTTTGGTTATAATAAATCATTATATTTTGGTATTTCTTATATACCATGATAAAATTAATGTTACTTATTTCTTTAGTTAGAAGACGACAACAAAAGTGTTTATGGAGTCTTGCTCTATCTGTATAATTGTGTACTTGTTTTTAGAGATGCTCATATTTTTTCAAAATAATTTGGAGAAAATGAACCATATTTTTTAATCCATTGAACTCTCAAATCTATGTCATCTCAAATAAAGGGTGTATAAGTATATGGAGTGTTTTCCATTGAGGTGAAACCATGATGGTGGGAGATAAATTCTAGTTTGGAATTCAATGATGATGATATTATTCGGGTTAATGGTATTTTTTATATTCATACCTGTATGAGAGAGGAGCTTATATGGAAGAATAATGAGTGGAAATTGGATTTAGACCAGTATTTTAAAAAATTTACTATGATATTCACTAATATTATTCGTGGAAATGAATAATGAAATTGATCATAGGTTTTCCGAGATGATTCTACAAATATCAGTAGGTGAATGATGAAAATAAGTTACTTGGTAGTGTATTATAGTAATTACCCATTGTTAAACTAAAGTGGGATGTTGCTAACATGGATTTTGTTGGGATTATGCTGAGGAAATCATGGATGAGGTACCTGATATGGGTGATTTTGGACAAACCTTTGGAGGTATCACACTTGTTTCTTATTTAGGAAAATTTACCCATTGACCATTTGGGTGAATTATTTCTTAGAGAGATAGAAAATATTAATATGGAGACCTAGATTGTGGTTTTAGATCATGATACATGATTTTCTTCACTCCTAAAGTGTGGTTTATTTTTTTTGTATACACGGGTGTTTTTGAGTATATATCCTCACCCACTGATGGATGGTAAATCAAAATGTACTATATTGGTGTTAAAGGTGATGTTTATATAATGATTCCTATATTTTTAGTGAAATTTGAAAACGACATATTTTCTAATATTCACCTATAAATATTTTTATCAAGTGACTATTCATATGAACCATATGAGGAACTATTCTGTAATCCATGTCAATCACCTTTCTATTGGATTGAAGAAGGAGAACCAATGTATATGGGGATGAGCCTTAAGAAGGATACATAAGGGCATGTTTTGTTGATAGGGAAGTTTATGTATATGACATAGAGTGAATGAATTCCAAATACCAACTACTTCAATTAACTACATTAGTTTAAAGTAGGTGACCAAGTGTTCCTTCAGGTGTAACAGTGATTGGATCACCATCATATTCATAAATGGTGAATCATGGAACCCATATATATTGTGATGTTTGAGATTGTGTATATAATGAGATTGGTTGTGTATTGACTAGCTTATCCCTATTGTTATGGTTCTATAGTACATGTTATTATTGTGGAATAACTCTTATAGTATTACTACATCCCTTATAATATGATTGCTATTGAAAATGTTGATCATGAGGTGATTTGCGCATTGAGTTTAATATGATTCACATTTTGTATCATTGTTAGTTGAATCATTTGGACAAGGCCATACATTTCATCTGATTTTGGTGGTATCATGGTCATTTTCTAGAATAAAAATGGAGTGTAATGATGATATGATGGACTTATGAGAAGGTATTTTTCTTTTTAAGATTATTTATATTATAAGAGTATCTTAATGACATGACATTGTATAGTGGGGTGATAATAATGCTGGGAACTATTTACAAGGAATGTTATTTTTTATTTTTTATTAATTCCTTTATACTAGATTTGGGAATGTTTATTATTAGGGAAGAAGGTATTTTGATTATCCCTGGGGTTAGGGATTTGAAAAAATGGTAAAATTGCAATACAGTGTATATAACACAGTTGGAACATGGTTCTTACTAATTTCACAAAATGAACTTATGATAGAGAGAATGGGGGAGGGGGTTAAAGTTTACATGGTTGGCCTAAAACCCCTTTAGGTCTATAAATAGTCATCCTCATGTATTTTGAATGTCATTATAAACAATTTTAATTCCTTAATAATCCATATGGATTTTTTAATGAAGTGAGGAAGCCATAAAAATGGAACACAATTTTAATCTTTTATCACTTTTTTATCCTGAACATTATAATATTTCACCCTATTTTTATCTCTCTTTACCTTCTAGTTTTCTAATGTTTGAACAAAGTGCTCCAAAATAATCCAAGCATTGATATATTTTGATTTTTAGGTTATTGAAGAAATGTTTTTTTCTACATGAATCTCATTATACGATTATGAGTCCACATATATAAATTTATAAAAGGTAAAAAAAATTTGGAAAATTTTATTAAATGTCCCTTTATACCTATATCCGGGGTTTCATTTCATTCTCGAATATAGTTTCTCAAGCTGGATTCAATTTCTATTTTTGGTCTAGTGGGTGTTAATGTGGATAAGGTTGGTAGTATAAATGATTTCTATAATAGTATTTATGTTTTATTATGTATATATTTATTCCATTTCTCTTCCATGTTAAAATTTTTTCCCCTGAATAATAATATTAAATTGGGAATTAAAATGTTGTGTGAGGCCCTTCCTGGGCCATATCATGTCTATTGATATCATATCCTATGGCCACCCCTACAGTATGTGAATTATTTAAAAATGGTAAAATGGATTGTAAATGATGATATATAGGGTTTAGGTGATTAATAAAAAATTATTATTTTTACTTATTATCATTACATAAAGTGGTTGTTTTGATTATTTATCTAACATACAGTGTCATGACTTATGATAATTAATAATGGATAAATAGTTAAAAATATGCCTAATTATGTTGTTAATTTTTTTAGAACCATTAATGGTTTTTTTCTATTAATAATTTGTTAAATTGTTTAATTATAGGATTTGGTTAATGGTCCGAAGTGAAATATACCATGATGATAATAATATGTTAATGTGGTTCACCTTTTTCGTTGTGATGTGAGGAAGAGGCAATATATGATGAATGTTTGAAATTGTGTTTTAATGAAATTATTAATTATTTTTGACATGCCACTTCATACCTAGGGGTAAATAAGTTTTAATGAAACTCCATATACATTATTGATGATTTATATTCATGACTATAAACACCCTTAACTATAAATGGGGGACACCAAATAACTTATTTATTGTTAGGTTATCAGTATGAAACTACATTCACTGATGGAATTTATAATCTTAAGGGTATTTGGACTGACACTCCTTAGTAAAAATTATTGAATAATTATTTTTTACCCATTTTTAATTTTTCATTTTGATCTCTAATTTTTTTTAATTCCACCAAATCGAACATCTTTTATGGGTTATGGGACCGGGTGAAACACAGTGGCCTAATTTGGTGATTTAAAAATGTTTATTGAAAATCATGTCTCATTATTGACATATTTATTTGTTGACTTTAGAATTCTACATAAACATTTAATTAATTTGATATTGACTTATACATTGTTGGGGTGGCCTACTGAGTTGTACTCACACAGTACTCATCCCTCCATTTTCACCCAAGGATATTTCATTGTTTCATGTTATGGTAAGGTAAAAGGTCATATAGTTAAAGAATTAGTTAGAAAATTTGGATTGATCATGGATGGGGGTTTATTATTTAGGGCATCTACAAATTTGGGGATTTTCATTGTTTATTTATATTTTATTTCATTAACACATGACCCATTCTACCGTGACATATGTTTTATATTGATTTTTATCCATTTAATCGGACATGGGATTTGGTTCTATAATTAATGGGTTTTGTTTATTATTATTATAATTATTTCTCATTATATTTTTCGGATAATTATTATGATTAGGAGGGTGAAATGTCCCCAGGTTTCTTATTATACCCTCCCTACTAGCTTTAACTCTCGTATATATGTAGAGAGATTCTTGAGGATACAAAACAAACTTGTTTGACAACTAGTTAGATTGAACTTATATGGGACATTACACATATGTAATTTTGGTATATGGAATAAACTAATGTAAATATGTCAAAATGGTTGTGAGAGGTTTGAAGTATGATGAAGAATAAATCAAATGAACACACGCTATTGTGAACTGTACAACATCTTCATAAAACCTCTATATTTATATACTAAAAAATTTTATAGGATTGTATTATGATAATACCATGACCTCTGGGATTTTAGGATACATTATTTGAAGATATATTGGAATGGATTTGTCGATATAATAGGTTCTTGATGTATGGATAATATAAAAAACATGGTGTCCAATTACTATAGGATATGGAACCTCTATTGTTTTTTAAATGATCAAACCATACTAACCCCTTACTCAACACAAATCTCTCCAACATTACTCATATTTTATTAAGATATGTGATAGATTGTAAATATGACCATAAATTATTATGTATATATGTTTTTATTTCCATTTCACACTTCTCATTTTATTTTTAAACATATTAACCTATTCTCACACATCACAAAGTAATTTTTTTTCCCAATGCTACAATCCCGGATGACAAAAAATAAATATGGCATCTGTAAAAAAAATTAAAAATATGATTCAAAAAATTGATTTTATATTATCAATTTATTTTTCTATATGTGGTAGAAATTACTTTATACATAAACAAATAGAGAAATGATTTTTTTTCAACACAATTGAATTTTAATTATAAATATATTTGAAAAATAATAATCATAATGAAAATTAAATTCAAAATAATTTTAATAATTTTATGAAATATAAAATAATAAAATTTTAAAATAAATTCTAAATAATATGAGAATTTGAATATACATAAATTGCATCAAATGTTTTCTATAAAATAAATATTATTTCACTATCCAAAAAAAATTATATTTTCAGAAATATCTAAAAATTTATCTTTAATATAATTTTTATTTGATTATTTCAAAAAATATATCCATTTTTCTTAAAAAATAAATATTTTTAGAAATTATTTATCACAACTTCTCGTGAAATTAAATAAAAACCATTTTTTAGGAAAATATATTTTTGATATATGAAATTACCATATTATCATTATTTTCCTATAAAACATAATTTAATTAATATAATTAATTTAATTGGGAATTTAATAATCTTATTTAATTTGTATCAATTATCAATATTTATTAATTTAATATATTTGAGTAAAAAATATATTTCTCTCAAAAAATGTTTTCTGATAATATCAGTTTTACCTTCAAAATAAATTACATTCATTTAAAACCAATTAAAATTAAACAGAAATTTGATCTATAATTATAATGTATATATATATATATTGGATATCATTATATGGACTATATATATATTAATCACATTACATTGCTATATATATCATTACATGCTTCACTAAAATTTATGATGTTACTTCTCTCTCATCATAAATATTGTATGCCTAATTCCTTTCATTATATCCATAGTTATGTTTGGGCACAAAATCTTTTTGGTGAATCATGAGGATAAATATTTATTGTTTTTTGTGTTTTTTTATATATGTTAATTTACTAAAATTTTAATTTTTATTATGTTGTTTCATAATTAAACTCTATAGTATATTAGGTTGTCTACTTCATTATAATATATTTATTTATGAGAAGCATGTTGGTCAATTTTAGATTGAGTATCATGTATCGTAATATATAAAAAATAATACAACATTAAAAGATAATTACCTATCAAAATATTCTGATGTCACACATACGCCTTGAGAGATATATTAGGGAGTAATCGACACCATTTAGTAAACCATGTTTTGGATGTGGACGAAATTTATGAATAAATAAAAAATTATATTAACACTTAATTATTTAGCTGAAATTTTTCAAATACATAAATACATGATAGGAAATTAATAAATAAATAAGATATATTGGGTAACCATATATGAGGTGGTATATTTTTCACCAACACAACACCTTCATCACAAAAAATTATTTAATATATTTAATGGATTTATACAATAGATAAAACCCAACCAATATAAAAATGTGTTTATTTCCAATAAAAAATTAACACAATGGTCTGAATAAGATAATGTGGAATATAAATACTAGAATGATCCAATAAAATCTCAGGAAGAAACTCTATCGATAAAATCAAAAACATGATACAAATTCACCAATAAATAATTCTACAAATACCACTAAATCAGATCATCAAAAGTGACAATGTTGGATCATATATTGTGGTCTTCTCACCACATCATAATTCTAATAAGACACCTATTTTGTAAATAAAAATATCCATACCAAATAACCCGAACAAACAATAGATGAAAAAAATAAATGATATGAATGGATCCAAATTAAAAAAATAAAATAGAATTTTCAAATTAGGTACTAAAATCAGAACAAAAATAAATTCTGAACAAGGGATTGAAATTGAGTAGGAGGAATAATGAACAGTGAAATATAAATTATGTATCCTCATAAAAATGTGATTTTAATAATATATGCATGGTGATAATTAGAAGGGTTAGATATGAATCCATTCTCCTACTACATAGATTCATTACAGAACCACTTTTGATTTCCCAAATGATGAGACCAATGATTAGTAATTATACATTTCTAATATTAGGGTTTCATATGAATCATTTTTCCATAGTGATGGTGAAACAGTATCCAACTAATAGATGAATGAAATAAATAAAAATATGAGGTCCTCATTGTTCAATCACATTATTATAAATAATTAGACAATTTCCCTTTCCATTATTCCCCAATCATATCAATAAATGGGGTCTCATTCACCTCATGATTACCCAGTAATATTTCCTCCTTAAAAATTGAACAACTAATAAAATACAGAAGAATGATAAAAATACTGATAACACGTGATGATAGATATATATGAAGACCATTTTTTATATATTCCACCATCAAATTATAATCTATGGTAAAATATTGATGGATGTCTAGTAGTTAAATGAATCATGTACTTACTCCCACATATACTAGTGACACATTTATAGATAGTAAAAGCCCATCACCTTCTATAAATTTATGGCCTTATTGAAAAATATTATGATAGAAAATGAATTAATGTTAAAATAAGAATGTCCATGTAAGGGATTATTCGTAAAAATGGAGTTATCCATCCTGTAATATAGAACATCATGATTAATTTTAGTTAACCTGCGCTTTATTGATATAGGAAAACCAGGATGTCCATGGATCAATTCAATAATATAAAACTATAAAAATGATTCTTTAGGATTTGTCCGACCATAAAATAGATGAATGTTAATCTTTTAGAACCCCAGATGGAAATTTATTGGAAGGTCAACTGAAAGGGATCGCATATTGAAAACTATTTATAACATTCAATTTAAAAATAAAATATATATAATTGGGGAATACACAAAATAATACAAAAACAAAACAATCCCAATACATAATTTATCAATCTAATTTCATACCCAAATGATGTAAGACTCAAAATAAAACAATGAACAAATAAATTAAATAACAAAAATTATATTTTTTAGTGATCCCTTTTTTATATATTTTAAAATTCTTCATCTAATTCTTTTAATCAAATGAAATCACATATATCTCATTTTCAATTATCTAAAAACAAGATGCTGAAAATAATTTTCCCATCACAAAATAGAATTTAGTTATTGTATTTATGAAAAACTCTTCATATATATATCAATTCATTTGCTTTCATAGATAAAAATATTCCTTCATGAAGCCATTTTAAGAATATTTATCCATATTCCATTCTCACTAAATCATTGAGTCAAATTTCAATACCCCAAATCCATATTATCCCATTTTAAATGTATTTATTATTAAATTAAAAATCAACCATCAATATTTAAAATTAAAAATCATGTTCACACTATTATTAAAATTAATGAATATTGCATATCTCACCAAAAGAAACCAAACATCACGTAATATGAAATTTGGGACATGCTTAATAAGACTACATGGCTTCATAGACAATGAATTTGCTATTTATATTCTTCGGATGGTTAAAACACACTGTGATCTCAGGTACCACATACATTTCTAGGCCCTATAACATATTTTGTACCACTAGTTAAACTCTCATTATCATACACTAAAATATATAAATCATTAATCTAATATATATATATATATTCATAAATAAATTTTAAATATTTCAATACAAAACATAAACACTATAAATAGATGTTTATGGCTGAAAATCAACGTCCAAATCCCAACATCCCATGGTGACGCATGCTTCACTTCTAAAAGAGGAGTACAAACACATCACCAATTACATAGAATCTTCTAATATCACTGCATCCAATGTACCAGAATAAATCCAAATAATTCTAATCATTTAGGAACCTACGTCCTCCAAAAAATAAGGAAGTAGTAAAATTTTTCATATATATACTATTGGCCACCTATAAACACTTCAATTCGGATGGATCATGACATTATAGTGGGTTATTATCCATCCCCAAGGGAGAGTGATATGTAAATCATATAAGAAATATTAACTCATACAAATTATTTTACACTATGAATCAAAACCCAACATAGAATTGTTTCTTCTAAAATTTATTAATGAATAGTATGTATGTTAGAGGGTCTTGCAGCAAAAACAATTATCAGAAATTTGAATTTATAAACAAAAATATCAATAAATTATACAAGACAAATAAATCAAAAAAATATGTTTCAAAATATAAAAGAGGGTTGATATTATCCAGAATGAAAATAATGAAAATTAAACTAAATCCTAGCCCGATATGCTCATGAAATTACATGTAATCAACCTACTAAAAATACATAAATGCTCCATAAGTAACCAGATGAAGAACCAAAAAAAATATTCTAAAAGTTATAGATATGCTAGATCATAATACTCAGAAGGTATGCTATGGAACCACACCCCATGTTGCATCCTTGTGTAAAATATCCAATACCTGCAGATTCTAAATATATTTTACCCACAATAGTAAATTTCATTCATTTTTTACATCTTAATGATGATTTTTCTTCATATTTTTCTATTTTTTCAAAAAAATCAAAAAGATAATAAATTTTGTAGTCATTAAAAACTTATTTATGCTATTTATAATTTTTGAAAACATCATTTAATATATATATATATATATATGATAGTGAAAAACATTTGAATATGTTTTTCGATAAATAATTAATTTGGTATATATATTCAAAAATCAAAATAGTAAAAAATAGAAGAGTGAATCCACTAATAAAAGTATAAAAGTAACAATGAAATTGGGACACTATGAAAATAATTAAAACCTAATTCTTCTATAATTAATGGAAATTAAAAAATATAATATAACTAAGTACAAATGATAAATGGAATAAAAAGGTTCTACGTAGATAGTGAAGATCATATTAATAAATTATTCATCTTATTAGCATTTTAGATGAAATTAATCAACACAAATTCCCATTAAAAAAATATCTAGACTAACGAATGGGTAAACTCCCATAACATGGTGTTTCCATACTATGTTCTACTAGAGAGAGAGTGATATTAATCTTCTATAACATGGGTTCTATAAAATTAATCTAAATATTCACATATCCCATGATTGATAAAATTGACATAATCTATTGTTAACTATCAAAAAATCATATGAATATACATCCATATATATTTACCTGAAATATGAGTCATAAGAATGCTTCAAATTCATGAGCCCCTATAGAATAACCCTTAGTCATAATGTCATCGTTGAGATATATATTTCATATATTAGGGTCTCCCTAATCCATTAGAAAAAAACCTATAAATGGAAAATTGGAAGAGTTAATTATTTGATAAATTCATAATTTTAATGTGATAATATGAGCTCAGAAAATTTCTTCCAAAAATAGTTTTTAAACAAATTTTTTAAGAACCAATATCTCCTTCAATATTTTATGTAAGAGTTGAAACTAATCTAAAAAATAAAAAACCTCTTGATATATCAATATTCATTTATTATATAAATTTTAGATCATTGTTATAAATAACTTGTGCTCAATTAAGTAAAACATATTTCAAATAATTGTTTAAAAAGATAAATACATTATAGTTATATAAAAATGATTTCAATTAAAAATAATTCTCAATCATATTTTGTACAATTATATTGTAATCAATATAATATTCTTTCCGGTAAATAAATCAAGGATATGATATTTATATTCCAATACAAGTGGAACTATATCTAAAATCAAATATTAATGATCTAAATCATTAAATATGTCTTGAATGTTACCTATAAGTTATCTTATTCTCTATAAAAATAAGGAATCAGAAAATAATGATTTGACTATAATCCTAGGGATCACTAATGGAAATTTATAATAAGAGGAGAAGTGAATAAAATAAAGAGCGATTGGGAAGTACAATTGGAGGGAAGAACATATCCATGAAAATTAAATTCAATACATGAATAAATCACATGGATTCATCATGGAATGAATAAAAATAAAGGAGTGCTCTAATAGGTTAATGTGCCTAAATTATGGAGAGAAGAGTGGTATATGGATTTAAAATCAAAAGTGAAAAATTTAAAATTTCACTTATATATAAATAAACGTATTATGAATGGTTTAGACATATGACTATATAATCTATAAAGAAACTATTTAACTCAACGTGGGACAACTATGGTTTGTTTACATGTTTAAGATAACTAAGTACCAAATTTGAGAAAGGATTTATTAAAACTGAATAATAGAAAAAATTATTTTCATAAAACATTGTTTTACCACTCCCAATCTTGTAACATATACCGTTACTCCCAGGGGATAACAGAATTCTCCTTTTTTTTATTATGGTTTGGACCCATATAAGAACATTCCATGTAGACTAAACCTTTTAATAAAAAATGAACATAAAAATCAAAATAAATTGTTACCTGCATTGTTTCTCATATAAAGGGTACACTAAATAATGTGAATCTAGGGTGATATATCATGGTAATCCTTATAGTTTTGTAAATAATGGTTTTATTGTGTAATGTTAAAAGGAATATTTAATTTTTCTTAAAGAAAATATATATTTTTTAATCTCCTAATAAAAAATAAAAATATCCAAACAAAAAAAATAAAAAATTGAAAAAAACCATGGATTGGGTGATATAATATTCCCTACTATAAATTATTTACACACTGATAACGGTGTGTAATATTCAATTATTCAATAGAAATGTAAAAAATAACCTCCTAAACAATCAATTGATTTTAAAAACCAATGACTATAATAACCTCAATAATATAAATCACATAACAACTACATGAACAAACCAAGAATATATCATTCTAAATATCTAAATCCAAAATCAGTAACAAGATATTGATCCCTTATTGTATAAACCCACAAGAACATTAAAACTAGATCATATGAAGTTTAAAAAATTAAACCATCTATAGTTTTCCCCCACCATATTATAATTTCTATGAAACACCAATCCACTAATAAAAAAAACACCCTCAAATACTAGAAGAAATAGCAAAAGAACCACCAAATGATAAAAATGGATTGAATCATATCCAACAGAAGTCTTGAATTTTCACATGAAAAACATAAATAATCATGACATAAAATAATGTAAAATGGATAATAATTTATAACAAGGGATGAAGTAGAAATAAATATATCACAGGAATGTAGATTACCATAATCCTGATCAACAATTTTAAAATATAGATCCTTCAAAGGGGTATATCTGGATCAATTCCCCATATATAAACATATATTACAATGCCTCTATAGATAATCCAAAATAAAACCATAGTGATTGGATTTTAGTGTTTTTATACATGTGGGATTGTTATGACTCAACTTGTTGTATTATCTGTACACCCGTATCTTGCCCCAGATAAAGGATAACAATGAAAAAATTATGTCCTCCTTGTACACACCAGCCTACTCAGATATAGAATTATCTTCCAATTCATTACTATTTGTCCCTTCTCCAATCCTAATAGTTTTAATATCATTTAGATCATGAAATTTGAGTGAAAATTTACCTTTTAGATAACCTTCCAAATCACATTTTTTTGTATGGTCAAAAATCACTAACACCATTAACTAAATATTATGATGAATATCCATATAAATATATTTTAACTTAAATGAATTCTCCATGGTTATGTCCAAATGAAAGGGGACATGGTCAATGAAGTGAAATATAAAATCTAAAATAGAATAGATACCCTGTTTGAAAAAGAAAAACATTACCACCAAATCATGATTCATTAACTAAGAGGGAAAATATTAGTCGTACATGGACATAATTATATCCCAATAATGGTACCTGTGTAGATTTTTTATAAAAAAAACATAAAAACATCCATCATTAACCCATAAATATAATGATTAGGAACTAAATCCAATGAGAATAAAGAAACTAATTAAGATAAATGATTATATAAATATTATTCATCTACTATATTGGATCTCAATGATTTAACCGACTGTAAAAGATATGAGGATTAAAATTTTGAAACTATAGAAGTAAAAATCAAGGAAAATAAAATTATGTTTTGGAATTAATAAAAAATAACCAATGTATTCTATCATGATTTCATATATACACAATGGGTCTAGTAACCAAGATAATATGAAAAACAATCAAACAGGATCAACAATTACTAAATTGGTTACCCTACCCATCGTAATGCAAAATTCAACATAAAATAACACTAAAAAAAATAAAATCAAAGAAACATAAAAAAATAATGTAGATCTCTTTATAAACTATATCAAAATCAAATATCTCAGTTACTATGAATTCTTTATACATCCCATATAAAATAAATTATATTTCTGTATATATTCCATGAAATAATCATTCTCCATCATCCTAAACCATGTTTATTTCAATAAAATCTAAAAAACCCTTAAAAATATTATAGATTAATATTTCACATGAAAAACAAGACTTCTATCAGGAGGGAACATGTTGATTTTTTACCTCTCATAATTTATTATTCAACACATTTTTCATGTTTAAAATCAAAAAATCCACTTTACCGTATTTCGAAATGCTATATTTATTAATTAAAAAATTAACATCATCTAGTTAAAATTCAAAATAATTATTCGCATATCATTAGATACAAATTTTAATAGAAAAAATAACTATAAAAACCCCAAAATTATTTATGGGATACAAGTTACAATGAACAATCCTATTACAGAGATATGATATCTTTGATTAGTTCATTAAATTTACACTAAGACATATATACAACCATTAAATAAAAATCTAAATGATTTTCCAGACCCTACACCCTCCCCATAACATTTATTTTTGTCCCCATTATCATCCCAAAAAAACATTTATAAATATAACAAAATTTAAAAACCAATAGTAAATAACAATCATTTCAAATATAATTGAAGAAGTCCCATAATACCTGTCACAAAATGTAACTTCACATTGTAACACATTGTTTTTTACACAATCAATTTTCAAAAATTATATTTATACCTATAACCCATGTTCTGGAAAAACTATCTCAAATCAACATTCGACATCCAAAATAAAAAATTGAATTTATGAAAATACCCCCTATATAACCATTGGTTTGACATCATTTTCCCATAAACTCTAGAAAACCATTGAGTAGTAAACCATATCTGACCCAAGTTATACCTGTGGAGTATTATCGAACCCCCTGGGGTGGAGATAAGTTGTAGGGTATTATATAAAAACATAATGTAATAACATTTCACATTATATATAAATACAAAATATTGGAAGACTTTTCAGAAGATAGATATGATCATTATACATGTTTAAGTCCTATATTCCATTTAAAATGCGAAACTTCCAATAACCTAAACAATAAAACTATTAATTAATTAATAATAAAACCCATGATAAAAATTAAAGAAAAAAAGAAAATTTTGTCGGAGGATCTATCTTTCTCAAGAAAACTATAAAGAATAAAACTAAAGACGATATTTATCTTCAAATTAAATTATAAGGATGAATACATCCTCAATACTATGAATTCTCTACTTGATACTCCATTTATAACGGGAAAAATAAATTGAGATTAATAAATTGGAATAATCACAAATATCATTATGAAATATATGGAATCCCCACCCCATGTTTTTCATTTAATGAATAATGTAGTTGGTGACGAATTTAAAGAGAGTCTAAAGATCATTTTTTTCTAATTTTATGCTAAATCCAATTATAGATTGTTTCATTTAATTAATTTATTATAATCACTCTTAAAACAAGTATTATAAGTTTTTTAAATGATAACATCCTTAAAAATATAATTATGGAATATATAATTCATTAAACCATCAAACAAATGTTATATATCTGTATAATATGGTGAATGAGAAAAAAAATTATAAATAATTAAATTATTATGATTATTAAAAAGACAAACAACTTAAATAATGGAAAAATAAATCACAATAGTAGGGTCTCTAGTATAAATGAAATAAATGAAATGGAAAAAAATACATAGGCAATCAATATTGAAATAAAAGGAATAAATTGATGTAATATAATTATGTAAAAATTGTTATTGAAATAAATATGAGCTAAGGCAAAATTATAGAACAAAATAAAATAAGACCAATTGTGTAAGTTTTGTTGATGTAATGAAATAAACATTATTATCAATTATATGGTACATTGATAAACCTAGGGGATAATAACCATTCTGGGGTGTATCCATTATATGGGTTGCAATACATACCATGCTCCTATGAAGGTGAATGTTTTTAGAAATACCAATACATAATATTGGAACCCATGGTGAATAAAATAATTGTATGATAATAATAATATTCAAATAATGAAATAGGTATACACAAAAACACACACACTATTAATTTATAATATAAAACAATTTTATATAGTGTACACTATCTGCAATACATATCGTAAACGAACCACAAAATATTAACATTAAAATATAATATTTATAACCTTGCTGTTAAATTGGAGGGTATGAATATAATAAACTATATAATGTTATATATATCCCACAAAATTTTCTAATAATTAATTCTTAGTAAACAATCGATCAATTTTATGGAATATGGTTTTATTCATTAAAATTAGGTTTTCTTCATGAATGAATATTATTCCCTTTTATGAACAATTATTTTAATTAAATTTCTAAAAAATTACAGTTTGCCTTAAACTAAATTAATATTTTAATTAATCATTTCAATATTAAATCAGGGTGAATAATTGGTATTTTTAGAGAATATTGAATTTTTAGTTAAAAGTGAAATATACTTATCATTGTAAAACTGTAATTTATTTTCAAGAAATTAAAATTTTCAAAAACCATTTATAATATAAATTTAATTTAATGCAACATAATTTTTATTTATTTATATTTATTTTATTTATTTTATCCTGTCCCAAATTTGAAGTGAATTTTCTTATGGGTGAAAAACACATTTTTCATAAAACACTTTCAAAGTTCATAATGTATCTTATTTTTAAATTTACCAAAGTAACATGTAATGAGAAATTATTTCAATTTATTTTATAAATTATATATCTATAATTATGAAATTAAATTAATGTAATTATTATTGAATGTCATATAGTAAATATAAAATATTAAACTTTGGGAAAAATATATTTCTTGAACGCCAGATTTTTCATCGAATCTACATTTTTAATAATAAACTATATTCCAATAATTTTATGAATTGAATTCGATAAAATGGAATCCAATAAGGAAATTATATGGTTTTATATTACACATCACATTAAAATGAATTTTTATTCCACAATGAAATGTGATAAAAATAAACATATTTTTTCGCTGTTATGGTTTAGGTAGGATTATTGATGGGGTAAACTAAAATTATAAAGGATAAAATAACCTTAAGAATATATAAAATTTCTTTTATAGCAATATTAAAAACATATATAATCTATGTATCAATAATTTTCCTTTTTTTTATCAATTTGTTTATAATATGATCATTTTTATGTACTTTTCCTCCTAAGTTATTTTAGTTATTGAGCCATTGTTGGAGAAAATGCACTAATGTTTGAGGATGAATATTTTTTTAATTAATTGATTCTAGGAATATATGGGTTCAGTATTAAAACTTGGTATTTCATTATCTGTTAGAATATAAATTTCAAAATTGGTTGAAAACACATCTAAAAAACCTCTATACGTCGTCTTAGGGATCAGACGTCATGTAATTGATTATAGGATTAATAAAATAAATATGTTACCTTGGAATTTTAAGGAATCCACCATAAAAATAATTAAGTGGTGTGTAACCTAGTTAATCATTTTTATTCTCAGACCATTACATTTAATGTGGCTGTGGGACTAATTTGTTATTGAAACTGCTTCAGCACATCTCCTATCAACCGTGGGTCACACTCTAGATGATTTTGGAGTTCCAAAACAGCTTTCGAACATCCCTTTCATGTGATTAATCCTAGGACCCTCTTTGAAATAATTTACACTTCTTCCTCATGGGTTTTATTCATTTGAAATATATTATATTCATCAGATAAATGTTGGTGGTTGATGATTCAAATCACATTATCGTTCTTTTTTTACATGTATGAAATTATTTATTTTATAGGGTTTCATTGAAATTGGAGTTCCTAAGTTTAATTAATTAATGTGATCAATAAAGTAATAGTTAATTTAGGGGATTTGATCAAAAAATTGTGCTGGGATTTTGGGATAACTAATTATGAAATTAATTATGTGATGTTGAAATGGTTGAAATGAGATAATTAATTTTATACTTAATTATTTGATATTGAAATTCTTTGGTTTATATAAATAGTCATAGATTTAATTATTTTATTTTGAAATGGTGTCCTTGAAATAAATAATATTAGAATTAGTTATCTGATATTGCAATTATTTCCTTGAGATAACTAGTTGTGTAATTAATTATAAGAAGTTGAAATAGTTTCCTTTAGATAATAAATTGTTGAATTAATTATGTGATACTGAGATGGTTTCTGGGAAATATGTAACTGAAAAATAAATTAATCTCTCAGACATACATAATTAACTGGATAGTTAATTAGGGATATTTATATGGATGTCAAATTGTGGATTTAGTAATTAAATTGATGCTGAATAAATAATTGATGAATTAATTATTATTTTTACATAATGAGAACATGTTTATTCAATTGAGAAGTGAAAATGGTAACATGGTGTTTGTACATATGAGTAATGGAAAGGGAACATGTAAATTCAATTGATATGTATGTATGGTAACATTGTCATTATACAAGTCAGTAAATGAATTTCTACATGGTCATTCATTTGGGAATAATGGATGGAAACATGGTCATCATACTTATGAATTTAATCTTCGTAACATGTGAGATGAAGTATGGAATAAAATATTTTCTTCAAAAGAGTAATCTGTGTGATGAACTCACAAGACAATACATAAAAATTTGGCATGAGATGAAGTTGGAATTGGGATATGATACCAAATTTGAATATATTAGAATTCACTATTAGTCAAAGTAGTTGTTATGATATGACATTTCCAGTGAACACTACAGGCTTCGGCATGAGCCAATGTTAGTATTATGGTACAAGTTTCCTTGGGAACCCCGAAGTTATTTAGTTAAATAAAGAATACTCTTTTAATGTTATAATTGTTTAATTATGCATTATAAATTATTTCATTATACAACTTCATACATTATTATTTGACAAGATTGTCTTAGAAATTATTAGTGGTGGTCTAATGAGTTGTACTCATGCACTAATCAAGCTGCAAGATTGGTACTGGAATAGAGATTGTCTTTCGAGATAGGGTATGCGAAAGTGAAATGAGTTAGCATGATGATTGGGAATGGAGCCTCGATGAGGGAACAAGACATGGTTTGTGTCCCACATGGATATCATTTTTTTCATTTTTTTCATTTTTATTTGAACTCTTAACACTTAAATTAGCATGGAATTCTTGTGATTAATTTGGATATGGTATTCCCTTTTTGTTTGATTGGGATGTTGTTATTTTTATTGATTATATATTCTTCATCTATTTTGTTTATAACATATATAATATTACACTGATATTAGAGGTTATAGTCTCCCCATGATTGACGTTCCAGACAGTTGTTACTATTTGGATGCCTCTTGAAATTGGGTAGGTGCACTTGAGGTCATGTAGTGAATTTGTTTGGGGCACTATAGTGTGGAAATATGGTTTGGGATATTACAATGTCTTATCATATGATCATGTTTTTTTCCATTCTTTTTTATTTTTAAGGTATGAAAATGTAGAAAAGATACTAAGAGGACTTGGGCCTTGGTTATGAGAACATGCATGGGAGTTTCAAACTAGTTTATGGGAGAAAATCTATGTAAATGGAGTGAGAATGTAGTTGTTTTTTTTCTTTTATAGTTGAATACTATTTCACAATGGGTGACGCATTTATTGGGTGATGTGGAAATATTTTTTTAAAATTTTTCACTCAATGAATTGACTCATGTCCTAAAATGCCTTAATATTTGATTCTATATGAACCATTCATGGTACTAAGGTTTATTATGTCATGAAAAATTTTATGAAATCTGGAGAAAAAGTGTTATCGGTATGTTATTGAACATGAAATGATTTTCATTCTTTTAAAATTTAAATGATAATGGTTTCCAATACGAAATTGAAAAAGATAGTAAAATTATCAAAGATGAGAATAAATGGGTGCCTAATTTGAAAACATAAACAACGAGGTTGACAACATTCATTGATACCATTGAACTAGGTGTATGATGGTTAATGGTTTTGTTAGATCATGATTTTTTATCATATGGAGATATTTGTGGAAAAATAAATTTTGTGACAGGTTTTGATTTTCCCCTAATGTAAATGTAATAATATATGATGTGATTCCTGGTTCTATGGTACGTGTTTGGATTTTTAGAGAATCTGACTCCATAATGACACTTGTTTAGAAGATGATTGAGGGAACTATTAGGAATTATCCTCTATTTATAGATCATGATTCACCGATAGTGTTGGTTCATGAAGAAGGGGATATGTTATAGGATACATTTTTTCACCTCATTAATATTATGTAATGAGACCCAAGGCATGTTCATATGTGGATATATTCCCTGCCAATGAAGAATATTTTTCTTCATAATCTGATATTTACTCTCATGGGTGGATCATTGGGAGATAAATTCAGAGTTAAGTCAATAGAGATGATACTTGACAACATGGAGACT
This sequence comes from Viscum album, assembly GCA_963277665.1. Classification (NCBI taxonomy): domain Eukaryota; kingdom Viridiplantae; phylum Streptophyta; class Magnoliopsida; order Santalales; family Viscaceae; genus Viscum; species Viscum album. The sequence goes on along the minus strand of OY728120.1, from coordinate 1,159,998,152 downwards.
CTTGTTGAGGGGAGAGTCAGGTTAGATGCTTATATTATTTGAGGATTATTGAATCACTGGTGGAACGTTCAAACATGGACTAGAAATATAGATGATATGTTATAGAATTTCATCATGGATAGGTTCTCAGATCACTTATAACTAAATATACTATGGTAGATGAAAGTTGTGGAGTTCAAGAAGATGACTCAGGGGATCATGTCTTTGATGGAATACACTAAATTCAATATAAACATGCAGTATTTTTCTCGATCGTTGATAGCATATGAGATAGATTTAGTGAGATTATTTGAGGGTGGAATTAATTGTGATATTATGTTCCATGTTAAAAAATACTAGATAAAATATGTTTGTTGAAGTGGTGGACTAGGCTCCCACAGGTGATGGGAACCTAAAAGAGGATTCGAGTGATGGAAATATAGTTTTAATTGGATGATAAAAATATACTTATTTAAAATTAAGGAAGCCCCACTATGGGATCATTATCCAGTGTAGTGGAAAAAATAGTGTCAATGTGGAATGGATAGTTACAAAGAACCTTACTTGAGTGGCCTTCAATTAGTGTGGTAGAAATTTACAATATCAATGACAATGTCCCTAAACACTATTTGAGTATCGATCATGCAGCAATATGGGACACCTATAGATGTTTAGGAAGTGAATGCGACAAATGGTAAATTAGGATGCAACCGTATAGAGTTAGTGTGTGAGGAGGGCATCTTCTACATATTTTTAGACATGTAGATATATTTTGCAATGACATCGTTGGTATAGGAAAAAGATGTATTAGTTTTGTGAAAGAATTCCAATATCTGTATATTGATGCAACTCAAGGTAGAGATATTGAATCACACGGAAGAGGGGAAAGATTGTTTCAAATAGAATAGTCTAAAATTGTGTATAGAAATACATGACCTTTGACAGTGAGAGTTTCTATTCTTTTAGATATTATATTATCTAGTACCTTATATTATACAATTTCCTCCCATTCCTTTAAATCTCTAAATATTGTATGATTTTTTATCAAGGTGGAAGAGTTTGAGGGTGGTGTAATGTCAATAGTTACATCATTGGGGGAATAGTCTAGAGATATCTATTTATGCAAGGGGACTTTTATAGAGATATGGGATAATTATATTCAAAATATCGCATGCTTTGACCTAATTATTGGAATGGATAGGTCAATCACATACCAAGTCCAATGTTATTGCTACCACATGAGATTTATGTTTACATCACCTAAGGGTGAAAACTATATTCACTATTGGGAGTGGGATATCTAATAAGGCTAAGCAGGTCCAACCACTCCATAGTTGGGAGAGTTCACATCTAATGGTTATAGTCTTATTCCTGATGATGGATGTATGAAATCAAATATATTTCCATCCATGGTGGAATAATTTTAGGAATTCTTTCATTAAGACTTATCATGGATTTCACCATAGGGAGATTTGGAATTCACCATTTAGCTCATGTCGGGGTATGATGTAATACCTATTCTACCCAACAAAATGTAACTATTAGAGATTAAAGAGCTCAAGAATAAATTGTAATAAATAAAGGATAATTGTTCTATCCATCTAAATACATGAAATTTTGAATCACCCATGTTGTTCTCCAAGATGGTTTAAAGGAGTTTATGATTTTGTATTTATTAATATAACTTAAAAAAGATTAATCTAAATATCTAGGATCCGAATTATTGTTTTGAAAATCAATTTAACTAGTTGAAGGGGGACTGAGTATTCTTGAATGTTGAATTTGGATAGATGTATCATCATCTAAGAGTTCAGGCTTATGATATATCATGGACTTCCTTCAGAATAAGGTATGTCCTATATGAGTTCGTCGAGGGACGGAATATGGGTCTCAACATCTATGGAAAAATTAATTTAACTACCATATTCATGACATCGAATGAGAAATAGTGATTTATGAATTAAATTTGTTGAGGAGTTATCCATTGGGTTGGAAGTTTATAATTCTTACTGATCATATGATTTTAAGGTATATCTTTCTACGAAGTGTTTTGAATCTTTTACAGTGGATATGGGTTAATTATATGCATTAAGTTCATTTTGGCATGGAATATGTGTTCAAATTGGGAAATAGTGTGGATTTCACTTTTAGAATGAATTCACATACACATATGGTTCAAGATTCTAGTGCTTAGTGTAAGATGATGAAGTTCCTAGTTGAGATATACATTGTTGTTCAAAAATATAGGGGGAAAAGACTCATATTTTTTTAGAGGATTATACTCTTTTGAGTTATAGAATAGAAAACTGGTATGAGGATCCAGAGTGATTTTCCCTAAGAGGGAAACTTTTCTCTTTGGGAGATCCATTTTTATTTGACCATAGATGTGGATGAGATCGTCTAGGATAATAACCTGGTTTTAGTGCCTAAGAGCATACTAGAAGATATTATATGGGAATTTCAGGCCTCAATGTGGATATAACTTCTTGAAGTGGAAAAATTTATTTTTTTCCTATAATTACAATTTTCCTAGATGGGAAAAAGAAATGAGAGAGCTGGTACCTTGACAAAATGACACACCTCTAAGTAGGTGAAGGAAGACCATCAACGACCTAGATATTTACTATAGCCATTTCCAATTGTAAAATAGAATACATATGAAATTAAAATATAATTAGTGATAGGTAACCCTATGATGCTTAAGAATAATGGTTCTATCATGGTTATTATGGGATGATTTGGGAAAGTAGTGAATTTATTGCTTATACGGGAGACTTTTGTAGTGGAGAAACATAGATTTTTGTATGTTTTAGAGATATTTCATCTACCCTAATTTACATCGACTATAGTTTCAGACCATGACATTCCTTTCACCCTATGATTCTAGAAAGGATTACAAATTGTTCTTTGATTATTGTTTTTACTGAGTAAATCATTTTGAGAAAAAATATATTGGGATTTGGAGTTTACCATATAAGTGTTTTAGTATATTTTTCGAGCATGTGTGCATGACTTTGGAGGGTCTCAGGAGAATACGTTTGATATAATAGAGTTTTCCAATGACAACAGCTATTATAAAACTATAAATACAGAATCATATGAGGCTATCTATGGTAATTCATTTTGATTACAACAATAATATATAGAGATACGAATTATATATTCAGAAGATGTCTATAACCCCATGAGGTTATAGAGGGAGGCAATGAATTTTTTAAAATGTCCTCTATATTGGGTCACCACATTATATAGAGGTAGGGAAAGTTGGATCCCAGGATTTTTGGACCATTTTAGATAGTGGAGAGAATTGGTCTAGTGGCATACCCATTTCCTCTTCCATAGAAATGAAGTTTTATGCACATTTTTTTTCCTTGTATCATAACATCATAATTTTCATACCAACCCTTCTCATTTGATCCAGGTATAGGATGTTGATCGTGAGACTGAGGTTTCCTTTGAGGATCATGTGATGTGTGTGTTGGATCACAGTGATAAAGATCTTTCGGTGAAGACCATGTTTATAGTTCATTTATTATGTAAACATGGTAATATATAAGAGGACACATAGTAAAGGGAATTAGATATTCCGGATCACTTGAAAAATCTTATAGACTCTTAATTATATAGATTCTCAAATGTGATGCTCGAGGAAATGCTATTATAAGGGGTGGTAGTGTAAGATCCAATATTTGTAGGTATTTTTCCAACTACATTATTTTGACATTTGACAATTTTTTAAATAAAATGATATAATTCTCTAGCATAAATGATTTTTTGAATTCATGGAGTCTGAGTATAAATCGGCTAAGTGTTAGAAATGGGTTCATGAAGAGGTGAGAGGCATTAGATAGAATATGGGATGAAAAATCAACTATAGAACAAATACACATCTATTAAATGGATTACATGGATTGTAAATTTTCAAGAGTTTAATAAAATAAATCTCATGAGATAATTATTATGTAAAAACGTTTTTAAAATAATTACATGGCATGTAACATAATTATATGATATGTAATCTAATATCCTTCAGTTTAAAAGACTATGTGCCCAATATATTGGTTGGAAAACAATTCAACTCATCTACTCTCGACCTAGGGTTTCTCTCCATGTGATATAATGGAGTTCCAAAAACTCTTCCAGAAATCTCATTCATCCGATAAATCCATGGATCATCATTGCAATCATAGATATTATTTTTCATGATTGTTAACAGTTGGAAACATTTTTTGATTTTTGGATGAAGGTAAGTGGTTACTGATTGAAATCGAATATCCTAAAATATTTTTTACATTTATGAAAGTGAAGATTTTCTAGGGTTTAACTGAAATTGGAGTACCTATGTTGAATTAATTAATGTGATAAAATTATTAATTCGGAATTTGGTGGATTTGATTGAATAAATAATCTTATGATTTGGGGAAAATTAATTGTAAAATTTATTATCTAATATTTAAATGGATAAGTTGAGATAATTTTTTATACAATTAATAATGTGATATTGAAATGTTTGAGTTGCGATAATTAATTATAGAATTAAAATAGTGATATTTAAATTGTTTCCATGGAATACTGAATTATAAGATTAATTATGTGAAATTGAAATGGATTTCTAGAGATAGTATTTAAGGAATAGTTTATGAGATATTGAAATAGTTGGGTCTAAATAATTAATTATAGAATTAATAATGTGATATTGAAATTGTTTCAATGAAATAAGTAATTGATGAATTAATGAATTTCACTTACATAATTAATTAATTAAGGAATTAATTATGGGTATTTATTTGAAAATTTAATAGTTAAATTAAAAATGAAATTGATTCTTAATAATAAATATATTAATTAATTATTTGTCAAAGATTGGGAACATTGTCATTCATTTGAGATGTATGAATGGAAACATAATCATTTTACATATTAGTAATGTAATATGGCCATGATCATTATAATGAGAAGTATAAATGGTATCATGTTTGTTATAATTATTAGTTAAGGAATGTTAACATAGTCATTCCATTGAGAAGTAAGCATGATGACATGGTTGTCTTAAATGTAATTTTAGTATTGGGAAAATGGGAAATAAAGTATGGATTTAATGATTTGGTAAAAAGAGTAAATTGGGTTTTGACCTCACATGAGAAAACATCAGACCCTAGAATGAGATGAAGCTAAAATTGGGATGTGATGTAACCTTTGAATAATTTTAACACCATTATGAGTTGATGTAGGTATTATAGTTTGATATTATGAGGGAAAAAATTTGGCTCTATCATGATCTGAACCTCATACTGAGGTATCATTATCCTTGGGAACCCTGGGGTTATATGGTTAAATAAATATTGAGAATATAATGTTATAATTATTCAATTATGAATTTTAATTTATTTATTAATATAGATGAATACAATATTATTTGACTGGATTTGTTTCAAACACTGTTGGTGGTGGCCTATTTAGTTGTACTCACACCCTAATAGAGGAGAACGATTTCTACCTGAATAGTCTTTAGGTTTTCCAGATTGGTTAATGTAAATGGACCCGAGATAGATTGTAGATTGGGGTGGACAATGGATGGGAACCAGACATGGTTCAAAACCCACTTGAGTGTCTTTTGTGTCTCTATTTTAAGTTTTATTTAGACATATTACATTAACTTATCATGTCCAATTTCAATTTCTATTGAATTTGATATTTATTAATTTTTTATTTGGGATATTTTTTATTTTATCTATTATATATTCTTCCTCTATTGTTTATTTTTTCTGAATATGTTTTAGCCTGAAAAATATGGGTAAAACCCCCTAATTATTGACTATGCAGACCCTCATTGGCAGCAGACATTTTTTAGTATTTAGGGAGGCTTGATTGAGGTAACATAATGAACCTGATCTAAGAAGTATTGAATGGAACATGGGTTGGGAATATATAATTTTCCATCTATAATATGTGTGTATAGCATTTTATTTCTAAATATTCCATCTGCATACTATACCCCACATATAAAAGGTTATTCCTACTCCTCTCCTATTTTGACCATTAATGCCTCTTGATTATGAAATTTTTTTTGAAGACATTAACTAATTCCCAAAAATTTTATTATATTACTTGGTTATATCATAAATCTAAAAAAGGATGGATTTATATATAATACTAAATAGGTGGTCTAAAGAATAGTTGTTGTATTTAGGTGCGTATTTTGTGTCGTTTTTTTATAACACCTTGAAATAATATTTAACCGTGCTGATACTATATCATCGGAAGGAAACATAAACTACATTGTTATTTTTTTAATGCAATTTCATAAATTCATATCCACTACTATAAAATGTGAAATGAATCAATCATTCATGTGTGTGGAGGAATGTTTCCACACATACAAGAGTATATGGTTTTATATCATGGACATGTAAAAAATATTATTAGGATGGAATTAATGTATATATATGATATTAATGACAGATTATTAATTTTGAGAAGATAATATTCCATTATTTTTTATCATTCCAGTCACTAAATAAATGTAAATTCATTCATGTGTACGTGTGGCTGGATACCTCAAGTAAGTGATGTGATTATTTTTTCATCTCCACACTATATGGATGATATGTATATTTGTATATAAAATGAAATAATGATTGTTTAATATGATGATCATTCAAAATGTATATTGGTTTACTTACCTTTTTTTATAATGATCATTAAAAGGTATAATCATTACTCATGAATACATATGGTCAACAGTCTCAAAAATTGTATGATTTTTTATTTTTCATGAACATATTAAATTATTAGTTTTAAAAGTATATTTTATTAATAAAAATTTTCATTTTGGGATTACTATTATTTTTCATATGATGTAATAATTTTTCTTTTCCAATCATCATCCTATTGATGTCATTTTTGACATATAATATTGAATACAATCGAAACATACATATTAAACCTAAATGGTGAAAATAATTTTGTTTGTAGTTATATGATATAATATAAAAGGAATAATAAAAATAATAATGTTTCTTGAAAAATTAAATAATAAATATAATTCTATTGATTAGGAAGATGAATTGATTTTCTGATGAATCATACACATGGTAAGGTACACTTTTAGTAAACCCACCTTTTATGTGTCTTGATGATTTATTTTTTAATCCTTCATTTCGTTGTCCATGTTCACATATATGATTCATGAAAATTCATATTTATTATTAAATGATGGAAAAAGTTCACCTTACTTAACTTTTTTTTTCAAAAATGAATCTGTTATGGTTTTAAATAAAGGCATCATTAACTAAAAACCTTATTTTAAACGTTTTAAATATTTATTTTATAAATATTTTAAATCAATTTCCATATTTATTGTAATATTTCACGGATATTTTTAAATGGAAAAGAAATAAGTATAATGGCCATTAGTTTTCTCCATTTTCATTATTTTATTTATTTTTACAAAAGAAATCACTTTACATATTCTATATGAATAGTTTTAACTTTAACTATAATATATAAAATAATGTTCAATTTTGATGTATATGGTGAAAATGACATTTCACGCTTTTATAACTATTATTTGATTTTTGTACTCATTTTTAATATTTAATGTTCTCATAAAATAAAACACATCAGCACCTATGTTATTTTTATTTTAAAAAAAATATTTAAAACCAAATGGTTATTTTAATGTAATGAAATGTTTTTTATGGGTGAAAATAATATTTTTAAAATTGGAATGAATAAAAAGTAATTATAACAGTTTTTTTATTTTCTAATAGATATTGGATTTGTTTGTGTTGATGGTCGGTTATGTTATAAACCAATGATGGGTGGTTACATTATAATACATGAAAGGGTGGTAACGTTGTTGACAAAGGACGGGTGGTTCCATGATAAGCAAAGGATGGGTGGGTTCTTGATATCCCTCCAATGTATTTATTATTGAAATCAATTGTATGGATGTTTTATTTATAATATTTATTTTTTGAGTGATATATAAATGATGTCCAATTTAACAAAAAAAAATTATCTATAATTTATAGGGTATTTTTTGGAATCCATATGATATCTCATGATAATATAATAATCATATGTTTAAAATAAAGTATATCCTACAATAATGGATGAAAAATATAACATTGTGAAACTCAATTATAAGTATTTATTATGGAAAACAATAATTTTATCTTTTAATTTCTCATTAAAAAGTTATTATAAAATGATTAAATAAAATATTAGGGTGGAGATTGTGATTTATTAGGTTAAAAATTATTATTTTCAGCAAATAATTTATTTGACAAATGTAAATTTTTACATATTTACACTTACTGGATTATTTAATTTTTATTTTAATATCATTTAAGGATATTTAATTACAAATATATAGTTTTAAAATATATATAATGGTGTTTAATGATGGGTATGAACAAAGAAGAATAAATGATCAATGGTGTAAATTTAATTTAAAAAGAAAAATGTGTTTCTTTTAAAATATGTAATATTATGGGAGATATAGAAACTAATTAGAAGTGTCATATTTATAAAATATTGTTTAGGAATTTTGAGATACCACTTAATTTTTTAATACTCTAAACCACATTTTTTTCAATTTAACAGAAAAAAAATAATTATGTAAAACATAATATTATTTATTATATATCTTTGTCTCATTTCTTTTGGTATCATAGGAAAAATTACATAATAATAATGGTTAGGATTTTATTAGGGCATAAGATGAAAATACTATATAACCATAACAGATATTATTCTAGGGATAATTATTGTAATTTTGGAAAAATATAAATATTTGAATATTGGATTTCATGGTTATGTTTTCCTGTTTATTTTTCCTCCACATAAGTTGGTTTATTACACTTTATTTTACAAACTATCCCTAAATATTTTTATTTTAGTAAATGGTTGGATCCAACATGGACCAAATTACTAATGGATGTGATGTGAGGTGCACCAGTTTTTTGAATGAGAAAAAAATTGAATTTGGGAAGATTTTGAAAATGATTTCTTCATTCATAACAAATTATCACAAGATATGATCCAAACATGAACATAGTTTTCATTCTAAAGACACCAAATAAGAGTGAAATAAATATCTATATATTCCTTTGTGATAATAAAAAAAGTTTAAAAATTAATCATCTTATGAACTTATATTGTTTTAATAAGCACCCATTAAAACATCTAATGAGAAGGGTATGTTTTTTTGAATGTGGTAAAGTTTCCCATAAAAAAATATTCTACTAAGGAAAAAATTTATCATTTTATTAACATCATGAAGGGTTTTATAATTCTTTAAAATTTATAAATTGAAATCATTATAGGTGGAGAGTTTTTGAATTATGAAAATAGACATCATAGGTGGAATGATCAAATATTGGAATACTAATACTATATAGGTAAATGTATAGTAAGGCATAATTCCAATACATTTGAAGACATGGAAATTGGAAATGACATATGAAAGGTATATTTTATATATTGGACAATGTTTTGAATTTATTTAATATTATGACCTGATATTTATTTTTTTGTAGTACTTTTTTCATAAAGAATAAGATAAAAAACATGGTAAAATGATTAAGAATAATGTTTAATTATAGCTGTAATTATTTTCTGGAAAATTAAATATGTTATGAGGATCAAGATATCTATAATTATTATTTTTAATATAGTATTTTATTTAAAAATTTATAAACCTATGATATGTTAAATATCTATCATTAAATACAGATTTAGAGGAATAGTGATTTTTTAGGAATATAAGGTCATGGTACAAATAAACATTTCTTTTTAAATGGGCTTGATGATATATAAATTATAGCCAATACTTATTAAATAATTTTTAGAAAATAATCAGTAGTTATAAATTTATATATTCTTATTAATAATTTTTTGACGGTGTTCATCAATATTTTTCGTAATTTTATATAAATTATATTAATATTGTTTTAGGAAAAGGACAACCCATAGGCTTGGTAACAAACTGCCACATTCAGAAAGGCTGATGAGATAGAACCCACAACCTAAGGGCAACAAGGGTGAAACAATGACTACATGCCAATGTTATTTTCTGGTAAGTACGTATTGTTAATACATATATTTTATTACATACAGTGAATAAGTTTATTTTCAGAATATATGTTTTATTTTAAGGGTAACCATGTCATAAAAAATTGATTCTTGGATTTATTGATTAATTTCATTTCGAAAGAATTCAATGATTTTGAGTACCATATATGGTTCATATTGATAAAGGATTATAGGTTTTTATATGAGGACTAACAGTTGATATATATTTTAGAGGAATATGTCTTTAAAAATCTAATTTTGGTGATTCGTTTTATTTATGGAAATGATTAGTATATCATACGGATTAAATGATTAGGGATATACATATTTTAGAGTGAGACATTAAATTTTTTTTGTGTTATGTGGAAATAAATATTAAATCAATATCTGATTAATTACTTATAAAAAAATTATTTATTTGTGTTTCAATTTTTATTCAGGAATATTTTGAATAATTTTATGGTTATTTATTTACGAAATGTTCTAATTTGATCTTTTGGTTCTATTTTTGAAGAAATGGTTGGTCATTTTGCATTTCATTATTTGAAAGAATACTAGTTTTAGTTATTATCTAACTATATTCTAAAAATTTATATATAGTTTATATATATATGGTTAAGAAGAAGATCTTGTGATACTTATTTTAAATTATTCTCTCTATTAGATGTTGAGGTCAGTGCATCAGGAATAAAAAAATCATTGTTAATCGTAATCATTTGGATAGTAATATGTAATTACATTAAATTTAATAAAATTATGAAATTATAGTTCTCAATTAATTATATTCTCAATCTAGTATTATTCTTAATGGAAACATATAATTTTAAGCTAGTAAAATGATAGTGAAAATTAAAATTTTATCCTGCTACTTTAAATTCTGATGATATGATGATCTTTTTCAAACCTCTTGTGTTTCGGTTTTTATGGTTGTTACCTTTATTATGATCATACACTTTGTTATGATCTATGATCTCTAAAAATCATCATCATAATTAAATAATCTTGAATTAATGTATGTCGATATTTTTTGTTCCAAAAAATCCTTTCATACATGGAATCTTAGCTATGTGATATTCCATGGGATTACATTATTTTATTTTTTATATTATAAATTATATTTATTATTAACCCCTTATATGATGTCAGATTTGATTAATAATATTTTAAAATTTAAAATCATTTATTAATAATATCATGTTAAATTTGATGGAAATAAATATACTAAATTTAAGTGGATTCTACACCCAGATAAATTTGAATATAGACTTAATTTAGATATTGTACATGATATGAAACACCAAACAAAAATGAAAAACCAAAAATTATTATATAAAATGATAGAAATCACCTAGAACAGTGATTAATGGGAATGAATAGTATTAAATAATTTACAATATATATATCCTCTTCAATATAAATGTATTCATAAATTGTAAGGAAATAATAAATTATTTTTGTAGTGATGTAAATTTTTTTCAAAAAAAAATGTTTCTCGAAAAAATATTTAAAATGATTTTTTTAGAAAATATTATAACTATTTTGCTTTTGTTTTTTTATAATTTTCTTGGAATAATTATATTTAATTTTAAATTATAAATACTTTATTAAATTATATTGAAATTTTGATATTTTTTTTGAAAATAGTTATTTTTCGGAGAATATAGGAAATTAACGATTTTTATAAAATTTTAATTTATTTAAAATAATTTAATTTAATTTATTTAAAATATTTAAAATATTTAATTTCAAGTAAAATAATTTTCCTGTAGTGAAATTAATCACATTGTAATATTATTTGAATTGTAATGTAGATTAATATTATTTTGGGTTTAAAAACACATTTTTTGAACAACGATTTATTGTTCATAGTTTTTATCATTTTTAATTAATTAAAATAATAACATATTAGGATTGTTTTCAATGAAATATATAAATTATGTAATTATAATTATGAACTCAAATTCCTATAATGATGAATATAAGTCACAATGAAAATATAAAATCTTCTAATTCTGTAAAAATATATTTCGTGAAAACATCTTCTCTGTCGCCTATGTGATTTTGTTTTTTTTTGTCATTTTTTGTGGAAAAATGACATAAATACTTGTATGAATTTTATTTTATATAGATATTATAACCTTATATAATCTATTTATATATAATGATCAATGTTATATCATTGTTTCATGTGAAAAAAATTTGACTACATTTCTCTTTTTAAAAATTCTAAGCGCGCCCTCTCCCCAACGTATAAAAGGCCACCCCAATCCTATCATATTCCCAACATAAAAGAAATATAACATCCAATACATAGAAATATAAATTCTATAATTCCTTACACATGTATTAGTGTCACTAGTTTCATTATAAATCCAATCAATTAAGAATTTAGGTATAATCCTAAAGATTTGGTCCTAATAAGTTGGATTGTTCCTAATCGAGCATTTTTTTGGTTACTTTATACATATCATTTATATATTCTTCCACCATAGTTAGTTAATAATACCAATATATTGCCTATATTGAGATATTTTAATTTTAATTTTATAACCTAAATCCATCTCCTCATCCCTCAAATGGGAAATTAATATTTTCATTTATGTGTATCGAAGACTACAACAACGATAACTGATGTAATGTGTTTTCTATCATCACCTCATATTTAAGGCTTTTAGTTATGGAATTAGTAATCATATATTTTATTCATGAAATATATAAATTTTTAAAAATATTATATATCATTTTCTATCTTACCATTACACTCACAAAAATATTTTAGCATCATGCATGGTAGCCTATAGACTTCCAACTCCACTAGGAAATGAAATTCATTTCTCCTCAAAACACGTGATATCTATATAATTATATTTTGAGAAAAAAAATTATTATTTATTATAATATTATAATTAAAAAAACATACCACAATATGTACCTTCTTTCAATAATGATCATAGAAAAATGAAAATGTTATTCATGCATATGTATGGCCCACCATCTCTCTAATTAAAATATTGTTAATTTTTCAAAACCATATTTCATGAATTTTTTAGAATATTATTTTATATATAATAATTATAATTATTACATGGTTATTTTTGGAGATCATTTAATTATGAACTCATTGACAATAGTCAACCTAACCAATTAATTTTCAACATATATGTTGAATACCATCAATAAATCAAAATTGAACATAAATGATTAACTATTTGTTTATAGCATGGTACTATATAAATTCAAAAATGTAATAAATATGAAAAATGTTATTAATATTGTAAATAATTGAAATAATTTTATCATTCAATAATTATAATAACATTATTTGTGATTCAGACTCGTAGTAAGGAACTAATCAACTTAAGCCTACTTTTACGTGTTTTTTAAGATTTATTTTCCAAATAATTCTCTTCCATTTCCATTCTGAACCAAATAATTAAGGGAAATAAATATTTATTCATCAATGAATTATTAATTTCTCATTTACCATATTTCAATTTCATTACTATATTTCATAAAAATATATCTTTTTATGTTGTTATGATTGAGAGAACATAATTTAAATCATTGATTTAAATGTTTTAAATATATATTATCTAATTAGTTTTTATTTAACAAAAATATTCATTCAATTATTTTTTGGTTTTTTTTATAAGAACATAAAAGAATTATATATGATTCTTTTTCATTTAAAATTACCTTGATGGTTGTCAGAATATATATTTTTACTTATTTATATGTGAACATTTGAATTTAATTAAGAAGGCCTATAAAATGTTATATTTACTCATATGCAAATATAAAATCATTTTATTTGAATATAAATATTTTTATTTTTATTCTAGTATATTGTTTCATGTTTTATTAAATAAAAAATCATCCCTCTCTATGTTATTTTTATTCTAAAGAAGGGTATAAAAATAATTTTTTTAATAACAAATAAAGTTTTCATATGGGTGAAAACAATATTTTTATTCGTATAATATTGGAAATGGGATATTTCATGCTTTTTTATGACTGGTGGTCTTTTTTTATGATGAAGATCAATTCCGTTTTAATGAAAGTATGTGTGGTTTTGTTATAAACCAAAGATGAGTGGTGATGTTATTATGCAATAATGTACGGTTTTGTGAGAAATCAAGGATGGATAGATCATTGAAATTCGTACAGTTTATTGGGTTTTGATATCAACCATAAGGATAATCCATTTCTAATAGTGATTTTTATACAGATTTTTCAATGATTTCCGAAGATTCCTACATTTTTATCGATTATTTATATAAAATTGGAGACAATACTTATAATTTATCATGGTGAGATAATGATCATATGATTAATTGAAAATGTAGACTATGTTTATGTGTAAAAAATATATCCTTTCCAAAATATTTTAGGAGTTTTCATAATTTAAGTGAAATAATTATGAAATTATTTTTAACATTTATATTTCTTATGAAATGTTTTTAGAAAATATTTCAGTACAGATTATTATTTATTAGGTAAGAAAGTGATCATTTTACAAAAGTTTATTTGAAAAAAGGAATATATTTTATATTTTTTATTTGATTAATAGTTTTTAATATTTATTATTTTTACCTTAATACTATTTTTTCACTAGTCCGATATTTATGAAAACACCGTTTAATTAAGAATAATAATAATTAAAATTTCAAGATAAAAGTAATTTAATTTTTTTTACAACGAAAACATGTTTCTTTTTAACATATTTATATTATTATAAAAGGTGATAATGATTATAGGTGTACAATCTATAAAATATGGTTCAGTTATTTTTTTATTTCGACATGACTATATAAAAATATTGGCATATTAATATCCTCAATGTAAGATATTGTGTAATTTATTAAAAACTCAAGATAATTGATTGATTAATGTAAGGTCCTTTTAAGATCCAATGAAATGTGATATGAACCAAGGTAAACATACATATACTTTTCATTAATATTACATCTAATAATAAAATCAGATAATCTTTATGACCGTTGGGATTAGTGCCTTTTGATATTTGCTATCGAAAAATTTATTTGACATCCGTTTTTACATATATTCATATATTTATCGTAATAGATCCAAAAATACAATTCCATTTGTCTACACTTTAATTTTCATTTTGAGGAATAAAAAATTAAGACGACGGTCTGCTCAATAACATATGAATGTAAAAACATATCAATTCACCATCAAAAGGGGTAAATTATAATACTATTAATAACATGATTACAGGAGAAATGTGTTATTAAAAACCATTAATCCCTACAATTTTCCATATAATAAGTTCAAATTTAATAAAAAAAGATAAAAATTACACAATGGTATAATATTATGGATTCAACTGATAATAATCACCTTCCTTAGAGAATAAAAATCCAATTTATGAAAGTAATAATATACTACCCGAATATATGTATTCAAAACATTTTTTATTTTTCCAAATGGAAATTCATTCGTTAATTAAATATATAGGCTTGACATAGCCACCACAATAACATATTACGTTGTTTCTTACTATCAATGTTCCTTTGGGCTTGGTAAAACTTACTAAGATACTTTGGGCTTGGGAATACAGCTTGTGTACCCTTTGGATTGGGCTGATAACCCATATACCCTTTTCCTTGAACATAACAACCATATATTAATGAGCATGTAATAACCACTCATATTATTTTGGGCCTTGGATCACCTCTCATTTATCATTTTTCTTGAGATATCCTCCCATAAACCCAATTAATATTTTCAAAAATAAACATCATCAATGCATTGAAGGGTTTTAATCTACCCACATCCCATATAACAATAAACCATTAATATGTATAACCTAATAACATGAAAACATTCATCATTCATTCCATTCATAATTAGAACATTGGATAGAATTTTTTTTGATGAAAAATATATTATAAACATAATCCTAATATATCACTTCAGGTAGAAATGATACAAATAAAATTGGTTTGATTGCATTTCCAAATGGAATCAAATAAAATAAAATAAAGTGGAGGATATATTATGCCTCATAAATCAATAAACGAAATGGATTATTTAAAGAAGCAATTTTAATGGTTATTCAAGAAAAAAATATAATAGTGAATGATATTTCAAAAATAATGAATAATATGGAGGTGAAAACATTAAAAAATACATTAATATATTATATGTATCCTATTGTAAAAATAAAAAGGGTGAGTCAATAAACCCTTTAAACAACACAATTGATTCCAGGAAGAAATATTGGGCGGTGGATTGGAAATTAAATTTTTAAATTGAAATCACATATTAATTTTATAATATAAGTTTATTGAAACCCTCGTAATAATAATTATAATAAAATAACCATTTAAATAGATTTAACTGAAAATATCAATATTATATGAGAAAATAAATATTTCAGTTTCAATATATGAAATTGATTTTATTGGAATGAATGAATATAATTTTATAAGTAATATAACTATTTATGTGCATTGTGATTAATATTAAAGAATATTCATTTTTAACGAGAAATATGTTTTTAATGAAATAATAATTGATGTATTAATCATTTGAAAAGTATTTATAGTGAAACTAATATAAATCCATACAAAAATGATTAAAATATCAAATTATTCAATTATATGGTAGATTCTAATAATCCTATAACATTTATGAAGAATTATCTTAACTCAATGATTGAAAAAAACAGTTAATAAGAACCCTTAGGTGTTTGTAAAATCTGAATCATAACCTTTGAAAATAGAATAAGAATTGGAAATTTAAATACCATGAATATAATTTGAATTGTGATATAATATGTACTAAATGGTACAATATATATAATATGAAAATATATTTGTATGATATGAATCTTGTTTAATAGAATATAATTTTTGATTAAAATAATTACCTCCATAATGAACATAAAAAAAGTGATTGAAACTATAATATATTAAATATCACAATAATTATAAATTATTTTATATATTTATTTAATGATTTTAGATTTAATATAAATTAATAATTTTTATTTCTTGGACATTAAATATATAGTAAATTCTTATTTTCATTATTAAATTTTTTTTATTTTTATTACTTCGTAGATAATATAAAATGGAAATATTAAACCCTATTCAATGAATATATGTACAACATGTAAGGTATATTAATATTAAAATAATATAATTTTAAAAATTATTTATTAATTTCTTTTATCATTCTATGTAATTAATAATTGTGATTTATGACGATGAAATCATTGATGGGAATTTTTTGGTAATTTACCAATATTAAAAAATTATATTATATTGATAATGAATTTTTTTCCATACATTAAAAACCATTATAATTATATATATTACATATTAATATCATATATATTCAAACACTAAATTATATAACCAACCATGTATTGTTATAATGAGAAAAAAACTGGTTGTCCAAAGAGGCGGGAACACATTAATACATTTTTTTGGTGATAATAAATAAAATATATCTCTTTATAACGGTGCTATTATGAAAATACTCATAAGCTATGTATTCATTTTTCATTAGTTGTACATCTGGTAGAAAGTAACTCTTTGATAAACATAAAAAAATTTCCGTATAATAATGATATATATTATATTATATTATATTGATGTGGTAATCAATAATCTAGGGGGTGTTGTCAGAAGAATGAAACCAAAAATATCGGTTAAGAGATTTACCTATTTATTGTATATCATCCTTTAGGTATTACATTATTCTTGATTAGTTTGTTGTTTTTATTAGTAAAGAACATGAGCAAATTTTTAGAGTGTGTTTGGAAAGGTTTTGATAAAAAATATATATTATCATAAAGGATTTTAGTTTTAGTTGATATGGGTGGGTAAATGGATCTTTTTATAAGTTAAAGTAATGTGACTTTTGTAAACTCAGTAATCATTATATTAATGACATTCCTTATTCATATAACGTAGATCCAACTATTTAATGTATTAATAAGGGATGATTATTAGTTGATCTGTGTATCATCAACATATATAATAGATATGGGTTGTGGAAGTTTTTCTTCTTTTCCCCTAGATATGAATATTTACTATAAAATTTTTTTACCTCAATATCTAAATATTTACCATAGTAACTTATTTATAGTCCTAAAAATAATTAACCGTATTATATAGTTTTTATATTATTATTATAAGTATTGTTTTTTATCATATTAAATTTATAGATATGATAATAATTATTCCTAAAATAATATGTCTATAATGCATGACTTTTCCAGAAATAAATATTTTCTAAATACCGAAATGATAATCATAAGTCCATAAATAAAATATAGTTTGTAAAATATACTAGTTTACTAATTAAATGAATATATTATTATGAAAAAATATGGTCAATTTTTTATGAGTTCATATATAGTAATGTTGTTACCAATGTCATGATATTTTTGAAATAAATATATATTATATTCATTTAAAAAATATATATATTCTTAATAATATAAAAAATCATATAAATATAATATTGGCTTGTTCAATCAAAAATATATATTCAATTTTAAAATTAAAATTCTCTTTTTTGGAATTTTTCTTTAAATATAAATATAGAATATAATAAAATATATTTTTATATTAAAAATACTTTTTAAATATTAACTATTATTATTCTAAATCCATTTTTGTAAAAAATTAATTGAGTGTTAATATACAATCAAAAATATATTTTATCCCCATTTGGACTTATTTATTTAATTTTTTAAAAAAAAATTAGAAGCTCTTAAAAAAGAAATTTTAAGGAGAAATTCATGTTTACGAATAAAAATAAATTATTAATTATTTGGATTCATTATTTTAATTTTAAAAATGATATATTTTTAAAAAATTTCTATTAAGATTATTTCCACATAGATATTAAAATGTTCTAACTTCTATTTATGCCTATTAATTTAATGAATTTAAATATAATACAGAAATTTTAATACTGAAAATTATTTCATATTAAAATATAACATTTTTTTGTTTTAGTTTGGTATGGTATGATGAGAATTATATTTAATATAATATATAATAAACAGTAAATATACACTAAAATCTCAATGTGTTACAATCTACCCCACTTAAATACACTATATAATCATAATTTTAATTTCTCACACCAATGAAAATAAATGATAGTGTTATAAATATATTCTTGACATAATTTATAATTTAAAATGACATATTAATATAAATATCTTATTAAATTCTAAAACATCACATCTTCCTTTAAAATATGAATATATTGATATTTAACACATTTTTTCAAAATATGCATCTTTTTTTTTTCACATGTATTAGAACTATCATGATACATTCATTTTACAACATAATTTAATGGTCCTATATTCAAAAAAAAACTACAATAAAATTTTTATAATATTAATATCATATAAAATTAAAGAATCATATGAATAAGAATAATCTATGTTATGATTTTATCTAATATAATTCCATTTTGGAAGCTTTTGATTCTTCAGGTTCACTTATGTTTTCTTTATGATATGTTCTATTTTACCTTATAACCAGTAAAAAAAATAACTATCAAACTATTATAATGAACATTCATAAAATATAATAATGCATAAATCAATTGAAATACATATTATCACATTGAAACATAATTGATATCAAAAAAATCACAAATAAGTCAATATATACCATAACAACTGAATAACAATGTTTTAGTCTATATTTTCTATTGTAAATTCTGATTAGCCATTATTATGTAAAAATTATTAAATCTCTTATAATGGTTCATAATAAAAAAATTAATTGATCAAGGAATATCCCTAGAGTGTTATAATCTAGGTGTTTAGTAAGGACTCTTAATGATATATTGATTGAGAATTGATTAAATACACAACCAATTTTTTTAGTGTTATTTTCCATTGTTTTATATGTTTCATAGCATAGATCGAATTATTTGTATATAAAAATGGATTTCATTGGTAAGAAACTACAATCAATAAATTTTAAAAAATATTAGAATATTTACTATATTTAGATACTCATACATGGTTATAAAAATAAATTTTCAATCCTAATTCACAAAATAATATTAACTAAACCAAAATTATATCATTACCCTCCATTAATACAAGCATTGGAACCCTAAAACTGTGCTCTACGTTTATGTTCCAAAAACACATTTTTATTGCCTAGAATTGATAATTAGTGATTTCCCCAATATAAACATTCATTAATTTCAACATAATATTACAAATCACAATAATATCACACAATCTAGACAACTATTAACATTAGTGTATTTGTAGATTATCTATTTAAAGAACATATTTTCTAACACTGACGATCATTAATCTATAATCAAACAATATTTGTTTCTATTCTAGACAGCAACTATGTTATACTATGAGACAATAACAACAATTTATATTTATTTCAAATAAAACAGTATAATAACTAACCAAAGAATTGCCCAAAATAGACTATATAAAATGTGTTAGTTGAGCTATAGGGACTAATAATATTGAATCAAAAGAGGATTCCCTTTGATAAAATAATGAAATTACACATTGACGTTAATGAAAAAGAAAAAATAATCATTCAATTCAATGTAGAAATGGAGGCTATGAAGTGAGCCAGATAATTACCTTCCCGATTAGTGTGAAGGATATCCAAGTTATTAGTGATGGGAGTCTTGCACTTACGAATGAGATACATAATGGGAAATGGGGTGTAATCAGTGATGTCTTAGACCCAGATTCCACTCTATGGGTGGCCCATGCTCTGTGAGGCACATGGCCTCAAGCGCATCTCCGAGAACCCCAATGGCTAACGATTAGTTGTGAGGGCCCAAGGTGTGTCCATGGAGAGAATATTCCTTCATTGCCAATGTGTATCATTGTTGATGGTTTTAAACATAGGTAAATATCATAAGAATTATAATTAGACAAAAGTCATAGTGATTAAATAGAGACAAATCTAACAATAACCAACAAAACTGGAATAACATTAAAAAACAGATGTTATGTCATGTCACTAAAAAACTGTAAATAATAGATATTGGAGATCATGTATAACATGTTCCAAAATATCATAAATTAAATCATATACATTCCCGATCACCCCGGTCTACAGCTCATCATTTTCTATCAAGATCCATCCTAACTGCAAGTAATCAGTGGTTTGAAACTGTAAGATTTCCTTTATCAACACCTGTAACCTAGTATTCTATCCCGAGTACCAAATGGCACCCGGAAAGGCTGTGTGTAATACTCTGGGGGCACCACCAATTTTGACTATAAAATCTGGTCCATGAAATGGAAATTTAATATTTTGAAATCATGAATATATATATTTTAGCATTATAATGTTACGAAATACCCATGTACCTGCTTTAACCCTCGGCTAGTGTCTTACCATGTAACCAATTAATTAATTAATTAATTATAAATATTTTTATTTTTATTTCTCTTGAGGAAATTCCAACACAAACATCACCATGTGATAGTATAATTATTTATGTTTCCTGTATGTATTAAGGAAAACCCTATTAATGATATAT
This sequence comes from Viscum album, assembly GCA_963277665.1. Taxonomy (NCBI): domain Eukaryota; kingdom Viridiplantae; phylum Streptophyta; class Magnoliopsida; order Santalales; family Viscaceae; genus Viscum; species Viscum album. The sequence goes on along the minus strand of OY728120.1, from coordinate 1,159,976,549 downwards.
AATAATGAAGATCCAAGGTATTAATGAAGAAATCATAGACCTCAAGGGTTTCCAACTCATTAGTAACTATATCATGGCATGGTTAGGTGTGTTATCAATGGATCGTAATCCAACACATTCAAAATATGGTGCCTACTAATTCCAAGGTGATCATCAATGATAAAATGGGGGTATGTAGAAAAAAGGTCCCTATTGGATGCATCCATGGAACCTACTTATCAATGCATGATCTAGTGAGTGTATCCTTATAATGCTATTATTTTTTCCAAGGGATCATATAGTGTCCAAATTGGAATTCTTATAATAGAAACAGATCAAGATATAGGTGATTCTTAACCAGTTCATGTTGTGTCCTTGAATCAGAATGGGGTTCTTGAGTGATCATGGTATTCGCCGATAAGAATCCAAGATGAGATCATGTCAAGACATTCTGGTTTATGTATGATTTCATTTAAGATGTAATTTGTTTGAAGGATTTCCTTTAATTATTTTGATATGTTCATGTATCATGAAACCTTTATATCAAGCAATTTGGTTTATCCCTTTCCTTTAATTAGAGTGACATTGACAAGTATCATGCAACCATTTATTCGATTTAAGGCATATTTCATATTCAAGGTTCATCCTACTAACATCAATTAATGTGTTAATTTTTTATATTGATATAAAACATACTATTCATTTACATTTAAGGCCATGTCATATATATAGTATACATTCCCATTCATATTTCACATTTAGTTAATAGTTCATGAACTTACATTTGGTAGGTCAAGGGGAGAGAATACATGGTACCTTCTATTATAAAATTATCATAATAGAAAAGCCATGTAATATAGAAACTCATACCCTTAGTAAGGTCAATCTAAAGAACACCGAATTGTGGAACAAATGTGCCAAAATAGTAGAAAAATTATGGAATAACCTTTGACATGGAAGGGATGGAGTTTTGGACATAACAAAAAAAATTAATCACCTATATGGAATAAGAATATCTATATGGTTCTAAAAATATTATGCACGATATATTAATTCCATAAATGACACCCAATGAAATCCGTGGGACTCACCTAAAAAATCCAAAATCCACTAACATTAAAGAATTGTAACAGAACACCAAACACATGCTTATATAACACTTTTTCTCTGACATTGGCCCTTAATTTGGTTTGGATCAAATTATATCTAAAAAAGTGATAAAAATTCTTATATCCCAATAACTAGGTTGAGATAAATAGAAAATAAGAACAACTCAAGTAGACCTGAATACATACCATTACACATTCAACGTGATGAATGAAAGATCAATCGGATCACGAAAACAAGAGATATTCAAATCATTATCTATTGGAATTCAGAAGCTCCAAAATTTGAGTCAACGAGTTAAATCCATCATAATTATGGATTAGGGATGATGGATGGAGTTTAAAAAATAATTATGGTAAATTTTCTAAATTTACCCAAAAATTTATCATGTTCCCAAATTTTTCACAGAGTTTAAAAACTGTGTGCAATCATTGTAAGGATTTCTAGGTAGAAATATTATTTTTGATAGTTAGGAAACACAAACATGTGAAAAATATAGAGAGTGGTTCTGTCAAGATATTTAAATCTACAAAGTCAGCCAAACCATGTGCCAAGCAAGCTATAATTGTGCGACATGTCCATTTTTTCCTAAAATATGGGTCCCCAGCTCCGAACATCCCCTGACATCCCTAGGGACTTTACTAACCCATTGTACATTCATATTATGTCCAGAATAATTATTTAGAATAAAAATTAAAGAATCTATACCTGAGTGAAGATCATGGTTCATGCAATCTTATACAATAAAAGAACTCGTCCTCGTGTCCCCATTCTATAGATAGAGAAACATTTTTTGAGAACAAATATGGTCATTGGGTATGTACATCGGCTTCCCTATCACATGTCTCATTCTATAATTGGTCATGATTCTGTATAACATTTACTAGAGGGACAAACTGGCCTCAGAGAACCATCATGCAATGATCAATAATGCATATTGGATACACCTGAAATGTAGCATCAGAAAAAAATCGACTTCCTCATGATCAAAGGTCTTAGATGATTTTGGATTATATTGGTGATGTTTTGAAGCATGGATGACTTCATGCATGGAATAATATCATTGAGGTAGTAGAAAACTATAGTCTATTATCTTGAATCTCTCTAGAATCCAAAAAAACACAATGTAATGTGGAGATATTTTCCCTTTCTTCCATATCTAACAATTCCCTAGTATGGGTAATACCTGAATGAAAACATGATCACGGACTTTGAACTCATAAATTCATCGAATGTGATTAGAATATTATTGCTTCTTGAATGAGATTTAGTCATTCTCTTTCTAATCAGTTGAACTTACTATGAAGTCTCTTGAATGAGATGTGGACCTAGTAAAGCTACCTCACCTACCTTTTTATAATAAAGGGCTTAACAGAACAACCTACCATATAAGGCATCAAAAGGATCCATCTGAATTTTCTCCTAAAAGCTTTTAATATATATGAACATCAAAATAAGGATATGATTCTCCCAAAAACCTCTAACATCAATGAAAAATGTTCTAGGAATTTCCTATATAACATGTCTTTTTTGTTCTGATTGTTAACTGATATAGGGTGAATGGAAATAATTAGAAGCACCGGTGTTCCAATAGCATTCAACAAACCCTTCCAGAACTGTGATGTGAAAAAATCATCCCTACATAATATGATAGCTTGTGAAACCATCTTAGTTTTATTATCACACAAACGTACAATATTCTTATATCATAAATATAGAAATTATCATGAATAGGAATGAAGTGGGTTGATTTCTTTAATTGGTCAATGACTACCTTGATAACATTGATACCCATTGGAAATTGAGGTATGCTGACAACGATGTCTATATAAACATATAATAATTTCAATTATAGGTCTAGAAGTGTCGGTAACAAGACTATAGGCCTCTGGAGCTCCTCTATCACCTGCTGTTTGGCGGAAAATCATGTTATAAAGCCTTCTATCTAATATTTTATTCAAGTCCACCATTAATTGTGTCTCATATCTCGATTCGTTGTGTGGATTCCTAGATGAACATCCCATTAAGAAGAACGTGAATCATTATCCATCTCAACACTCATATCTTTAGGAACATAGATATGTCCACATAGATGAATGATGCTGTCTCTTTCCACAGAACAATCTATAAGCAGGTTATCTCCTGATATACTCTGATAGAGTAACAATCATTCAGGATGTGAAAACTATACACCCTTCAACTTCTTAAGGATAGATGATGAATCTATCAAGGAGGAGAGGTAGTACTACTTGTAACTATCATGAAACTCTGGATGGGGCTCAAAAATTAGGTTCAATAACTTCTATTCTTCCTTAGATTCCCATATATCCCATGCTTGGGTTTTCCAAATTAATGTATTTGCAACCATATTGCCTTTCCCAGTCGTATATGAAATCTAAAAATCAAAGGATTGAAGAAATTCAACCCATATTCAAGGTCTAATTTTGATGTCGCACAGAGAAAATATATATTTGAGGCTCTTTTGGACTATGTACACCACAAAGCGCTCACCGAGTAGACAATGACTCAAAAAATGTAAGGCATTGAAAACTGCTAATAGCTCATGGTCATGCAATGGGTAATTTCTCTCACGTGGCCTTGACTACTGAGATCCATATGCAATGAACCTATCTTCCTACATTATTACTTGTTGTAGTCCAATTACTAATGCATCACAGAAGATTGTATAACATATACATTGTTCTAGAATAGTGATAATATGTTCCAAAACAACCCTCCCTTTAATCTCATGAATGGATTTCTCACATTATTCATACCAAAAGAACTTGACACCCTTGTTTTTCAATCTAATTAGATGTGAAGAAAGGAATGAAATGTCCTGTATGAAGTGAATATAATATCCATCCATCCATAATTGACATTTTATATTAAACTTTTTCATGGTCAAATACAATGAAACTATAGTACAAACTATTTCTCGATTAATAGATACTCATGATTCTATTTTTATATAACCCACGAAGTGAACATTGTCGAACCAAATCTGGAACTTATCAAGCATGGCATAATGATAATGATCCCTCAGAGTATTGTAAATAATCTCAAGCTATTGGGCATAGAAACTACAATTGTGATAATACACCATTTTTTCATCCACACATATTACAAAAAAAGAGTGCAACAGGGGTGAAAACACATATTCGTTAGGTACATGAAAATGGTAGGTGAATTCATACGATCAAAATACCTAACAAGGTACTTATACAAAACATAATTACTACAGAATGTTATACGAGATATGTCTGATGGCTTAACATGAACCCAATGATAACCCGATCTTTGGTCGATCTTGGAGAATACCATTACTCCTCGGAGCTAGTTGAATAGATCAACTATTATAGGAAATGGATACCAATTCTTAACCGTATGATGGTTCATCCATCTATAAACATGCATATATGTATGGTTCCATCATCCTTCTTGGAGAAAATCTGAGGTGAAACCCAAGAGGATGTGCTCGTGTGTATAAAACCTTTGGCCTATAAATCCTCTAACTTCCACATGAGCCCTTGGAGCTATTGAGGTGTCATCCTGTAATAATAAATTGTCACTGAGACTATCATGAAAAAAATGGCAATATATAAAACTCCATTAGATGGTATTATTAAAAAATCATCAGGAAGAACATCCTTAAAATGATCCACTATTGGAGGGAAATCATATTGTCTTAAAGCCTAATCATAGATGAAGATATTTTCAATCAATGCAGTCACTCCAGCTAGACCATGATCCTCTAGTCCCACTCAACTATCCTAGACATCCCACTCACCCATATTTAGATTACTACATCCATATGGTGATATAAATGGTACCATGTTGTGATAACATTATAAAAAAGAATGATAGCGAACCAACTAGCACATCAAGTGTATGACATTGAATCCCATCATCTCGAGAGCAAAGTGGTTCTATACGAAAGGGTAACTACCTAACTCAAGGGGACATTCCATAAAATAGTGTATTCTCACTATTCATATCATTATTGGTATATCTAGGGTCATTACAACCTAGTAATATTTTATCTCTAATCCACGAATCATCATGATATATAAAGAGATAAAATTGATTAATGAACAAATATCAGACAATGAAGAAAAAATATTAGAAGCTACTAGAATAGTACATCATACTCTAGATGGTTTTGCAGCCTAATCCTAAGGTGTCGACTCTAGTGAACTCATCTATTGGGATCCATAGAACTGTGCAACATATTGACTACCTTGATCATAACTACATTACAAGAACACATGGTGACCAGGGTTCTGGCTACCCTGGCCACAACATCCTCTTTGGCCAGACCTACTGGGGATATTCCAACTCCTTGCCTGATGCAGCTTAAAAGTACATTCTCCTAAACAGGGAGCCAATACATATCATTTCTTACTCAGAGATAGTTGAATGGTCATGCATAAACGTGGAATATTCCCCATATGGATTCATTCATGACACTATATTGGGTCTCTATCACAACCTGTCATCTTGTCCATTGATATCTAAACTAATGAAATGCTATAGAGCCTTCAAAATAGGGACTCATGTTTTCATTTACCTAAGGAGATTCCTTGAGGGACCTTTTGCTGCATCTAAAAAAACTACTCTCCTTGCACAACACTGGTCCTATATACCCTATACTATTTCCATACCTAAGTTTATTCTCAGTGATATTGATTGATTGAATATTAGGGAAAATAGGTAATAAATACATTGTCCTATGTATTGATGGGATATTGGAGCAAATCCTCGAAACCTCTAGCATGTGAAAACTCTTTACGGGATAGAAGCTTTCCAAAGCATTGTAGCACTATGAAATACACAAAGTACACAATAACTTACCTAGAACCCTCCTCTAGATGCATGAACACTATGGCCCTGTCAACTCTAATCATTGAGGTATGAACGTATCATAGATAGTAGTACGCAAATAAACCCATATGATGCCCTCATGGGCACCAAAAAGGGTAATCACATCCCAACAACATTGGGGAAAATCCTGATTCATGTATGATAAAAAATGGAATCTCTACCCTGGAGGAATATTTAGATGTCCAAATATAGACAAGGTGTCTTCAATCCAAGACTCAGTAGCTAACGTAACTCCATCCCCTAAGAATGTAGGAGGATGTTGCTGCTGGAACTCATGATTCAGGTCATCCATCCTAGGTGAAAGTCGTAGAGTAGCATGTATTCACTACATTAGATGTAGGAAATGATCACAAACATGGTCATCAGAGGCCAAATCAGGTACAATAAGAAGTGCCTCAAATTTTACTCATGTATTTTAGACTAGAGTCTTAGCACCCACCACGGCTAGAGTATGATCATCTCCACCCTCCTTTAGTACCACACATGGATTTTGTGATGACATTTACCTTTAATTTCTTTGAAGACAACTTTGAACAAGCATTAGAATAATGAAAGCATAGCTAGAGAATGAAAAATGTATGAAAACACACTACCCTTGGCATACTACCCAAACTACTTTCATTGATGGATAGGTATTGGTACATTCTAAAGTATAAGATTCATTTATATTTACTTTTAATTTCCATGTTTACACCATTACATTTAATAAACATGATATGATGGGAAAAAATATGAAACCATTTCAATTTAGATGTCATGATTAAATTTATAATAGATATTATTTTTTGGTGAATCTCTTCCTATACACCTATAAATAGAAAATACACCCATTTATTTGTAATATAATTTCTTAAATCGATAAATTACTCATCCTAACCCATGAGGTCCCACAAACCTAATTAATTGAGGTAGAAAATCACATAATTGTTTCAAAGATTAATATAAGCGTATGATAAATATCAGAGCATCAATTACTAATTATAGGCATATAAAGCACTGAAAATTAGTTAAATGGACATATATGACCTGGAAATAAGCCTAACCAATTAATTATAGGTGTTTATAATGATGGATGTAACAATGACCATTTCCCCTATATCATAGAGCCAAATATTAAATAAAATCCCCAAATAGATTAATAATCAAAAAACCCACTTTACATCTGTGTTACCCTTTGGGGAAATAATAAAAAATCTAATAGGAAAAAGCCTGATAATAATTATTATTTAAGAAACATGGTTTTCACCATGACCATGGATTCGATACACCCAACAACAGCTTATGAACATATCCAAAGCATTTCTAATCTTCAATCTATTATCTCAATATAGTAAAAAAAAAATCAACTGCCCTGATACTCCTTTGGCATGTCTGAGACCCAGATTCCACTCATTGGGTGCCCTGAGCTCAGTGGGCCATATCACCTCAAGAGAATATCCCAAAATGAAAAATGGTGCTCTCTAGAAGTGAGGGCCTAGGGTTTTTCAGTGGGGAGATTATGCCCTAATTACAATGTGTTTCATATTGGATGGATGTTAAGAAAAGTAAACAATAATAATAGAATAAGTAAACAGAAGGAACAATCGAAAAATAGAGACAACTACTACAACATATGAAATAACTCAAAAAACATTCAACAACTAATTATATGTCATGTCAATATAAAATTGGAAATTATGGAAACAAGATAGTAGGTATAAAATGTCCCTAAAAAGTAAAAATGAAATCATAGACTATCCTAAGAATCCAGAGCTCCATCTCATTCAACTGCTACCAAGATACATACTAAAATAATTAAATGAATTGTTTGATGTTATATGATTCTTTCCAAAATCCCTAACTATGTAATCTTCCTCGGGGACCAAATATTTCTCACAGTGGGTGTGGGATAAGTATCAATGGGACAACACTGATGGTGTCTAGTACATCTGACACATGTAATATCATTATAATTATATGAAAGAATGCATATATAATGTAAAAAAGTACAATGTAACTGAATAACTAGGTACCTGCTTTATCGCTTATCTAGTTTCGGAACATGTAACCAATTCAATAATTATGTAATTACCAATTTTAGATTTATAGGTCTCATGAGGAATAAACAACATGAAAATCAACTCATGATAGGATAAGTTTTGATGTTTCCATGATTTAAATGGAAACCATGATTAATGATATTTAATAATGATGTTCCATGGTAATAAAAATGAAACATAGACCTCAAGCATCACGAAATTATTTTTAATTGTAGTCTTATATGGCTAATAGTGTAATCCAAGGAGAATAATCCATGCCATTACATAATAATGTTCCTACTGAATCCAAGGTGATCGTTTGAGGTAAGATGAGGCTATGAAATAATAGGTCCATATGGGTTGTAACCATTTCACATACTTGTAATTGATTGATCTAAGGAGTGAATATAAGGAATCATATTATGATATGTAAGGAATCCAATGATATCTTAATGTGCATCCAAAGAATATACAAGGATCAAGATCTTGGCAGTTCTCAACCAATACAAGTGTTTTCCTTGAATTAGAATGGGATTCATGACTGCTCAATACATTCTCCGATTATAATCCAAGGGGAGATCGAGTGTATCCATCCCTATAATGTATGAAGTTATTTCATAATCCATATATTGAAATCTATTCATTTCATTATTGTGATAAGTTCATGTAGTATGAAATTGTTTTATCAAGCCATTTCATTTAATCATTTCCTTTCATTAGAGTTACCAAGACAAGAAGAATGACACCATTTTATACATTTATGGAATAATCCATAATCATGGTTAATCATTATACATTCAATTACAATGGTACGTGGTGCTACTAATATGTATCATATAATATATTTTCATTTATGGTAAATTCATATACATACTATACCAACCAATTCACATTTCACATTTCACTAACAATTGATACTCTTTCTTTAGGTGGTCCATGTGGTCAGATCACATGGTAGTTTCCATTATAAAATTCTCATCATAGAAATGACAATAAATATTTAAATGATTAAACTTAGCATGGTAAAACCAAGGTAGAACTAAATAGTGGAACAAACCTATCAAAGCATTAGACAACCAATGTGGAATAACCTTCGACATGGTAGGGATGTATTTTTTAATTAAACAATAACAATTAATCACATATATGTAAATATAAAATACATATGATTCTAAAAATTATAAAAATTGAATACTATTTCTATAAATGGTTCCCAATGAAAGTGGTTGTCCCTAAATGATAAATCCAGAATCAAATTACTTTTTGGATGATTTATAGACCAACAACCATTGAATTGTAGAACTCTCCTCCTCTAGTATGGGCCCATGATTTGGATTGGTTTAGAGTAGATATAAGAATGATATGAAGATTCTCAAACCATGATAACATGAGAGATAGAAAAAGAGAAGGAAAACTACTCAAGAGGAATCAAGTATAGACTGGTGTGTATCCAACTTGACAATCAAATGCTCCATCAGATCATGGATGAAAGAGATCCTAATATAAAATGATGTTTTCGTAAAGAACACTAATATGAGAGCCATGGTTGTATTTTATGCCAAATCTCAGATTATGGAAGAAGGATGGAGATTAAAATTTCATTATGGGAAATTTTTAACATTACTTAGAAAATTAGAATGTACATGGTTTGTCCGCACGGCTGGAAAATCAATTCGAAAACCATGTGAGGTATTATAAGTAGAAGGGGAACATTGGATGGTTAGGTTGCATGGTTAGGCAACACCACTGTGTGAAAACAATGCAAATTTTTTATATCAGTATATTTCAATCAGCATAGTAAGAAAAAATGTGTGAAAACCATGCTCTCACCATGAAACCTCACTAGTTTTCTCAAAAAGAAAGGTTACAGGCATCAAACACTCCTTGATAAAACCTAATAACTTTACACACCCATTATTAAATAATATTACTTCCAAAATTAGTAATTAAAAATAAAATTAAAGGAACTACACCTAATTGAAATGTTGGGTTCTTACTACATCGATGCCATGATTCAAATTTTAAATTGTTTTAGATTATGTTTCAAATGTTTTCAAATGAATTCTATTATGTGCACAATGATTTAGGCCTCTGAGCATATTACGATCCGTATCCTAATGAGAGACTTCATTACCAATGAATAATAATATGGTTAGAGTAATAGTGCCTCAGGAATCCTAACCAAAATAACCTCCTATAATCATGCCCAAGATACAAGACCAATCTGTATTTTACTTCATAATATATCTATGGGGGTTCTTATGAACCCAATATCCACAAAGTAACCTACTGGTACCATATTGGGAGTTCTCTCTGTAAAAAATCACAATAAGGGATTGAGCCCCATCCCTGTTTTTTATTATACAACTCAGGTCAAGGAGAATGTTTTTTATTTTAGAAATGATAGCTGACATTAATAAATATATTCCTTCATAAGATAAATTTTTCCATAAATTACAAATACACCACCATACATCCATGCGATTGGACACCCATACAAGTTTCTTATTGTCACTAATATTACCACAATTAAAACATATGTTGAGAAAAGGGGTATCCATGGCTTCATGAGTGGGTATGGTAACATCCCAGGTAAATAATGAACATTAAATTTTAATATTTATTAATATTTGTGGATTATGTATTAATTTTACCCTAAATGGGATTCTTTGTTCAATGGCTTACCTGATACACAATAATGGGTTTCATGGAAGTCTTATATTGCACACTAATAAAATAATATTATTATTTTAATGATAGTTAATGCCCACCTCTTGTATTGGTAGGAATGAAAATAACTAACAACAATATGAATATACAGGTTTTTTTAAAGGTTTTTACATTTATCCAATAAATTTTGGAGTCATAATATATGAATGAAATTGATTTTAATCATAAATACTCTAATATTTTTAAAAATGCCGATTTACGGCCTTTCGATGGCGAACCATATTTAAATCTTTTTTTGGTCACATTTTATGTTATTTTTTACAAAATAAAATTCTTCTTTAGAATCGGGGCATGTAAATTTACCTTGGGTAATATTTTGGTATTTTCCTGATAAAATTCATTTTTAATGAATAGTGAAAAATAGGGTATTTTAATTCAAATATACTTTCAAATCAAGTTTATTTATATGTATAGGTTATATATTTAATTCGTTTTGAAGTTAATTAAATTATTTTTATACCATTTAATCAAATTATGGTCATTGGAATTAATTTCACATTGAAATTGGACATAAGCATGTGTCAATTTTCTGATAGTTATTGTTTCTTAAAAACACACTTTTTGTATTAAAAACAAGATTTCATTTTAAATTAATTAATAGAACATCAATGTTAAGAATTTGGTAAAATAGAAATAATTTTTTAATTCATAATATAATATATAGGTTACGATGATATTTTGGTTGTTTTCTCAAAAACATCAATTTTTTATGAATAGTTAGACCACTTTGTAGTAGTTAAAAAAACTGACATTTTCATTAAAATGAAATTTTAACATATCCGTGAATGAATTTAGAAAATATGACATACATGGAAGTTATTATTAATTTAAATATGGTTCAATAAGATGAAATAATTTTTTGGAGAATAGTAACTTTTGATTATTATTTACCTCTGTTAAAGTTAAATAGAGTAATTCAAGGGAAAATAATTTTATAATAATTCAAAATTACCATAAAACATGTCCTAAACTTACTGGATGAGTAATGGAAGACCATGGAAATCCTTGGGACGATTTTGGGATCCCATGAAGACACATATGAATGATAATGACGATTTATTTTAATTAACATAATGTAATGTCAAAAAATGATATAAAAACATATCTCTTGGTAAATTAATTTTTTTATGGTTTTATATAAGATATATTTTAGAATATAAATATTCATTGAAATCTAATAATATTTCCTACATCATGGTATTTTTTTAAATTTTAGACATCAAATAAATTAAATTATTTATAACACAATAATGATGCAGCATTTATCTCATTAATAAATGATTTAAATAAATAAAAATATAAATATTATAATAACATCCAAAACCTATCCAGTTATTATTGGATGAATTTATTTCGACCATCAGTCATGTTATATTCATCCTTAATGAGTTTTTACTTTTAGAAACCAAATATCATTATGTAATAAAATAATATTTTTGGACATTCCTAATGAACCCCTCATCCCCCTTATAAAAATCCGTCACTTATAACAAATTACTCACACATATAAAGCATTTTGGATCATCCAAACACTACCCAATTATTCTCTCTACGTTTCAATACTCCTCCTATAAGCCTTAACTTAGGCATAAGGGACATCAAGGGAACCTTTTGGTTCATACCAAAGGGAGTTACCCAAATTAATGGTAACAATTTCTCTTAACTTATTTTCTTTTATTTTATATCTCCTACCCATAAACACTTTTTATTCATTTATTTTTTAAAAATAACATTATAATAAATATACTAGGATGTTGTTATGAGAAGGATTCAAAATAAACATACACACACCTCCATCTAATGGGTGATGAAGATACTATTTCTGTGGATGGAAAACTAACGCCTCAATAAACGATGATTATTCGATTATCTCCTACCACCGATAATGGGTGACATTATGATGAAACTGTGATTATATATGATATATGTTATATATATGTTTTCTCTATTATTCTTTATTTTTAATTTATAGAATACCTTTGTAGTTTCCATTATGAGTAAACGCGATAATTTCATTTGAGGATGTGCGGACTACCACCCCTTCAAAGTGAAATGAATCATTCAAAAAATACATGGGACATATAAAGGATAGAGTTATTGAAATTATATATTTTATTATATTGTAATTATAATATAACTGTGTATCATAATGTTTTAATTCATTTAAAATACGTAATAGAAATGAATGTAGCGTTAATGCGTACGTACGACTTACCGTCTACATTAATGGTGTATTTCATTTCTTATTTATGTACTGTTATAAATAGATATATATACTAGATATATATGATATATATGATATCTAAATCATGAATATCATTATGGAGATAATGGAATCTTTACCACATGGACAGCTTGTAGTTTTAAGGCCTTCATTTTTTACTCAAGTACCAAATATCGACAAAACAACCATTATTAACATAAATGATTACGTATTTTTTATAACATGGTAATAAATGATATAAAAGTAATAAAAATCATTATAAGGGGATGATAATGAAGTATTAAATAACTTAATTTTATTATTCAGGAATAACAAGGAACAAAAAAGTCAAGTCGGACACAAGGTAACGGGCTTCTTATCTCACCCTTAATTTAGTGAGATTTCCATTGTCCTCCACATTTTTATTTCATGTGGTGTATTTTGTACTTCCATTTGAAATATATTATCATTATTCACTTTATAATCATGGTATCATTTGATTAAATTGGTGGTTATTAACTTTTTATCGTATGACTCGATTGATTTCAACAAAGTAAGGGGTTTTCATCTCACTTTTTATTCCTGTGAGATTCATTCTATATTAGAGACTATTTCATTTTGTGTTGAATATGTACTATACATTATTTTATTAATTGTTTAATATACATTAATTATTGGTTATTTACATCTTCATTGAATGATCCTTCTTCCATGTGGTGTATCTTTCGTATGTTACCCAATCTGTAAGGGAACCTTTCACCTCCTCTTTTTAGAAGACATTTTTTTGTTATGTCTTTTCATTTACATATCCTATTGTTGGGATATGTTTGTCTGTATACTTATTTCAAAAAAATTTATGTCAATGTGATTTGATGACATTTTTATCCCATCAAATTAACTTCTGAATTTTAAGGTGGCGTCGTAAGGATTTCGAAATTTTGTAAAGGAACATCTTAACCAAATTTCAAATCATTGGGTAAAACTTATACTTATCGATTAAGTATTTATATATATGTGTGTGAATGACCTCAGATTGTTTTACACGTAATATTCACTTATATTTGGTGTCTTTATATTCATCACACATAAATATTTAATTAATTTATCCTTATTCTATGGATACTATCTTTATAATGGATTCCGTCTTAATTTAAGTTCCAATGAGACTTCATTGTTTTTATACACCAATTCACTATTATATGGTTTATGTACTATCCATTTTCATATAATGTCATGAATACCATTATTCTCATGATATTATAATGTTTTTTATATTATAATCCTCCATTATTTTTATTCAAGTGTCTCTCATTTTGTTAAAAAAAATTAATTGAAATGTTGTTTTATATGTTTTATGATATATTCTTCAAAATATTTTTCATTAATGTCCATGTTTTTTAAATTGTTTTTAAGGATTTATTTATATGGAAATTAATGGTTTAAAATGTAAATTCTTTTAAAAGCATCTATGTGGTATGGGACACATTGATTCAAAAATCACTTTTTTAAATCTTTAAAATTGTTTTGAAAATAGTTTTGAAAATTGTTTTGAAAAACCATTGATTATGTCAATATCTTGAAATAATATATAGTTATTGGAATGTGTAAATGTTATATTTATTTTATTCTTGTGTTATGTGTTATGAATATTTTATGTTTATTGGTCATTTTTTACGTATACGGGTTGTTCTGTGATAAACCTAGGGCGGGGGAGACTAAGATAGATCTCCAATGAATTGGGTAATGTGACAGAGGTAAACATTAATGTTTCTCCTAAGAGATTTATAAAATATACTATGATATGTATTCAAAATGTTACTCCATATGTAGTTTTGATAGCTAAAATATAAGCATGATATTAATTCAATATGTTACATTTATGATTTATGATTTCTATATGTTATTCGTAAATTGTATGATTTCATATGGTATGTTATGATTGAAAAGTATGGTTTCTTTGATTGGTTTTTATTGATGGTATAAGGTTTCTTTTCAATTTTTTATAACCCTTATGGAGATTTTTTTACTCATCCCATGTTTTGAAATGATCTTCAAAATATTTTTCATTAATAATCAAGTTGTTATGTAATATTTATGACCTAATTATAAAAAACTCTATACCTGAAAAGATCCTCAATGTTAATTCATGAAATAATTAAATATTATGTTACGTTTAAGGATGGGTCCTTACAGTTGGTATCAGGGGTCTGTATAGATAACTTTGGAGGTTAGGGTGTTATTTAATCATAAGTGACATATCCATAATGGTTAGCATATTGGAAGGGGTCATAGTTTTTTTAGATAAAGTGCATGAATTTAAGATAACCTGAATAATTATATCTTAGTCTTTACCCTCCTCATAAGATATTATATGATGATTTTACTAATATACCCACACTGACATTTTTGGTTTTAGTAAATGGATGGATCTAGCAGGCACTAAAGTAAAGTGGATGTGATGAAAACTATGACAGTTTTCTGAATATGAAACTGAATGAAATTGGAGATTCGATGAGAACTCTTGTGTTTTTTCTCTACCAAATATCTGGAGTCATTATTGACAACATGAAACTTGGTGATTTTCATAAGGCATCATATATGTGAGAAACAAATCCCTATGAAAGGTCAGGAAAAAATGACAAAGGTATATATGTTCAAAAACCTATGTGTCAAGGATATGTAATGAAACACCTAGGAAAATGTTTCAAAGGGATGGGAAGATTTTATAGATATGGAAATGAAGGTTATAAAGCAATAACCTTCCATTGAAAAAGGAAGAATCCAATTGAATCTAGGAAAGGGAAAGAATTTCATTCTGAGGGATCAATTGAATGTTTTAAATGTGGTGTGTATGGTCGTTATACAAACAGATGTCCTACAAAGAATGATCGAAAATGTGATCACCAGGATCATAAAAATATATGTTACCAATACCTAACTTCATTCCAATTGAGGATGGTAAAAATGACATTGATAAGTGAATGGTATGTATTATTTCATAACAGATGTTTGGATATTATAAAATCATAGGATATGACTCATGATTTGTTTGTAGGAAATAAGTATTTCAGAATAAGTTGGAAAGGAGTGATTAATGTATCATGAATAATTTTGAATGAGTATGAATTCAACATATATAGGATTCATGTATTATGGTTGATTTTATAATGGTAAAATTCTTAAAAGTATTTAGCATCTTTTGATAACGTGATTACTTTATAGGATTTTATATAGTATGTGTAATGATGAAATTTGATATATAAAAATTTCATTAAAGGAATAAATATATTTTATTTTGGGGATATAGTTATAAATAAGCATTTGGTTTCATATGATCCTTGAATTTGAGAAAATTATAGGTTAATACATTTTGGGATGCAAAATTAATGTTATTAGATAACCTTTAAAATATGTTGTGGTTATTTTTGATGAAATTTTCTCTTTTTTGGAATGTTATAAAATTATGTAGTTTTTGTAAAAGGACAAAATTCATACCGCGTGACAATCCGTCACATCAGACCAAGACATGAGAATCGAACCCACAACCAATGTGCGACTGAGATTTTACACCTGCCGCTGGACTACGTGAAGTCCCTGGTTAATATAACTAGTTATTTTTAGTTAGATGATTTTATGAATCAAGAATAATTAGATTTTCGGCTATTTATAGAAATTTTTATCCTATCATAGAGAATATGTGATTAGGATAATTACACATCATTATGAGACTTTAAGAGAAACTGATGTTTTTTGTAGATAAATGTTAAGATTTATCTTGGAAGAAAATGTGATTAAATAATTCTTAGAATTGGGATTAAATCATAGTTTAGATTAGAGTATGGATTTTTATGGAAAACTGTTGATTGAATTGTTTTTTTGAACTTTGGGTTTTATTTGACAATTCATGGAGATTAAAAGTGGTTTTTCTTTTTGTAAAATATTACTCTTTTTGGGGATTATATGATCTTTTACTAACCATTTTTGTTTTGGTTAATTTATAAAGAGATGGGAAAAATATAGTTCATCTTTTTTGGATTATGTGATTCTCTAGAAGTTGATTATAACACTTTCAATGTGAACAAGTCATCTTGAATTCACATCATTTGATGAAAAAATGAGTTTTAGGTAGAAATTTTGTAATGGAAGAAAGTCTACATGACAAGTTAGTATGTTTCCTTATGTTTTTAGTAAATCTTATAAAAAAATATTTAAATTTATGAAATGTAACTTAAAACAAAAACATTGTCTGTTAACTTTTCCTACTGCAGAATCAAATACCATTTAACCCATCACTTGTTTGTAATTTTCTAGTGGTTAACTATCTCTTAATCATGTTTTCTCTCACTCTCCATCAGAACTTGATGGTTTTTTTCTCTTCTATATCCATGTATTTTTACATGTAATCCTAGTATAGGTTATCCTAAGTAACCATTGTGTATCATTTTCTTTCTATTAAAGTGATAGTTTTATTGACTCTTTTTTCGATTTGGGACTTCAAATGATCGTTCGGAGCCCAATTTTAAAATAGAAAGGATGAAATTTCCAAAACGGGTGAAGGATGTAACATCCCAGGTAAATAAAGAACATTCCATTTTAATATTTATTAATATTTATAGATTAGGTATTAATTTTACTATTAAGGGAATGTTATGTTCGATGGCATACCCAATACGCAACAATGGGTTTCTTTGAAATCTTATGTTGCACACTAATAATATAATATTATTATTTTAAAGATAGTAAACGCCTAGCGTTTTTATTGGTGGGAATTAATAGAACTAACAACAATATTATTATACACGTTTGTTAAATATTTTTACAACTATCAAATAATTGTGAATGAATTTGATTTTAAGCATAAATACTCTTATATTCATTAGAAGGTCGAATTACCAACATTTGATGGAGAAACCTATTTAAATATATTTTTGTCCACTTTTATATGTTTTTTGGAAAAATAATTATTCCTTAGAATCGGGACATTAAAATTTACCTTGGGTAAATTTTTTGTATTTTTCTGATAAAATTCATTTTTAATGAATAGTGAAAATATTGTATTTTAATTCAAATCTACTTTTAATATAATTTAATTATATGGTTAGATTATATATTTTAATAGTTTAAAATTTTAATTATATTGTATTTTTACTATTTAATCTAATGATGGTCAATGGAATTAATTTCACATTGAAATTGGACATAAACAAGTGTCAATATTTTGATAGTTATTTGTTCTTAAAAACTATTCTATTTTATTAACAATGAGAATTAATTTTAAATTAATTGATTCAACATCTATGTTTATAATTTGTTAAAATAGAAATAATTTTTGAATTATTAATATCAAATATAGCTTAGGCTAATGATTTTTTAGTTTTCTGAAAACATCAATTTCTGTTGAATAGTGAAACCACTTAGTAGTAGTTAAAAAATAGAAATTTTCATTTAAATGAAATTTTACCACACATGTGAATTGAATTATGAGAATCCGACATACAACATTTTTATTAATAATTAAAATTGTTGTTCAATTGCATAGAAATAATTTTTGGTGAATAGTAACTTTTGACTTTTATTTAATGCGGTTAAAGGTAAATAGGGTAATTTAAGGTCAAAAGAATATTATAATAATTCAAAATTTACATAACAGTTGTCCTGAACCTAGTGTATGAGTAATTTCCAACCATGGAAATACATAGGTTGATTTTGGGACCTCATGGAGCCACTTATGAATAATAAAGACACTTTATTTTAATTAACATGACGTAAAGACAAAAATGACATAATTTGATATCTCATTGAAAATTAATTTCTAAATGGATTTATTTATGTTATATGTTATACTATAAATATTAATTGGAAAGAAAAAAATATTTCATACATCATCATATTTTATTATAATTTTTATATATCGATTGAATAAAATTATTTCTAACAGAATAATGATGTAGTGTTTACCTCTTTAATAAATGATTTAAATAAATAAGATTATAAATATTAAAATAACATCTAAAACCTGCCCAAATATTATTGGATGAATTTATTTATACCATGAGTCATTTTATCTTCGACCTTAATAAGTTTTGGACCTTTTGAAACCGAATATCATTACATAATAAAATAATATTTTAACACATTGTTAAAGAACTCCTCCTCCCCCTTATAAAAATATGTCACCTCTAAACAATTAATCAGACCTCTAAAGCCTTTTTTATCCTCAAATATCTTCCCAATTAACCACCCTACATCGCTATCCTCCACCAAGAAGCCTTACTTTAGGCAGAAATCACATTAATAAACCCTTTTGGTTTATACAAAATGGAGTTACCCAAATTAATGATTACAATTTTTCTTAAATTCCTTTCATTTATTTTACTTCTCCCACCCCTAAACACTTTTTATTCCTTTATTTAATAACAAAACCAGTATACTAAATATAATATTATGTTTTTATGAGAAGTATTTGACCTACACTTAGACACACATCAATCTATTGGGTGAATAACATATTGTATCTTTGGATGGAAATCTTACAGCTCAAGAAACGATCATTGTTCGATTAAGTCATTCCGCCTATCATGGGGGCCATTATGATGGCACTATATTTATATATGATATAAATTATGTTTATGTTTTCATTATGATTCTGTATTTTTAATTTATATCATACCTTAATGGATTCCATTATGAGTAAACACGATAATTTCATTTGAGGAAGCGCGAACTACCATCCCCTCAAAGTGATATGACCCGTTCATACCATATTTGGGACATATAGAGGATGGTGTTATAGAAATTATATAAGATATTATACTGGAATTATAATATAACTTTGTATCATTATGTTTTCATTCAATTAAACTATGGAAATACAAATGAATGTAGCGTTCATGAGTACGTACGACTTACCGTCTCCTTGAACGGTGAATTTCATTTCTTATCTCCAAATGTTATGTACTATAATAAATACATATATATATACAAAATATATATTATATATATGATATATAGATCCTGAATAACATTTTAGAGATAATGGACTTTTGACCACATGGACAACATGAAATTATAAGGCGTTCATTTTTTAATCAAGTACCAAATAACAAAAAAACGACCATTATTTACATAAATGATTACATATTGTTTATAACATGGTGATAAGTTATATAAAAGGAATAATAAAAATAAAAAATGGTTCTTAATAAATTATAAATTATATTATTTTTATTATTTATGAATAACATGTGACATACAAGTCATGTCGGACACGAGGTAAGGGGTTTCTTATCTCACTCTTAATTTCGTGAGATTTCCATTGTATCCCACTTATTTATTTCATGTGGTGTATTTTTCACTTCCATTTGATATATATTATCAGTATTATCTTTATATTCATGGTATTCTGTGAATCATTTTGTGGTTATTAAATTTTGGTCATACGAATCGATTGATTTCAATGAAATTATGGTTTTTTATCTCACTTTTTATTCCCGTGAGATTCATGCAATTTTGGACACTATTTCCATTTGTGTGCCATATGTACTATCCATGATTTATTCACTGTGTGATATACTATATTTTTTGGATATTTACATCTTTAAATAACGATACTTCTTTCATGTGTTGTATTGTTCGTATGTTACCCAATCTGACTGGAACCTTTCACCCTCCTCTATTCAAAAAACTTCTTTTTGTTATGTCTTTTAATTTACATATGATTATGTTGGGATATGTTCTTATATATAATTATTTCTGTAAATTGTATTTCCATGTTATTATATACCATTATTCACTCACCAAATCATTTTCTGAATTTTATTTTGGCGTTATTAGGATATCGAATTTCTATAAAGTAACTTCTTAACCCAATTTCAATTCATTGGGGTAAACATATACTTTTTGATTATGTCTTTCTATAAAGATGTGTGATTGAACTCTAATTATGTTACACATAATATTCACTTATATTGGGTGTATTTATATTCATTACAAATAATTATGCAATTGATTTATCCTTAATCTAAGGAAACCATCTTTAGAAGGGATTTCGTCTCAATTTTTGTTTAATTGAGACAACCTTGTTGTTATGAACCAATTAAATAATATATGGTGTATATACTATACATAGGAATATTATATCATGAATACATTTAATCTAATGATCTTATAATGTTTTTATTAAATTCAATTCCTCAATTATTAGTATTCAATATTCAATAAATTTTTTAAAAACACAATTATTGAAATATTATTTTAAATGTTTTAAAGATCTATTTTTCAAAATATTTCTCGTTAATTCCGATGTATTCAACATGGTTTTCAGTATTTAGTTATATGGACATTATTGTTTTAAAATGACAATTCCTTCAAAATCTTCACGGTGGTATGGGACACATTGTTTAAAAAATCTATTTATTAAATATTTTAAATGGTTTTGAAAACGGTTTCGACAAGGAATTGATTATGTCAATACATTGAAAAGATATATTGTTATTAGAATGTGGAAATGTTATATTTACTTTATTATTGTGCTATTTGTTATGAATATTTTATGGTAATTGGTAATTTCTTATGTATACGGGTGGTTTTGTGATAAACCGAGGATGACTGAGCTCAAGATAGCTCTCCAATGAATTGGGTTACGTGACAGAGGTAAACATTAATGTTTCTCATAAGATATTTAGGGAATATACTAGGATGGGTATTCCAAATGCGACTCCCTATGTATTTTTGGAAGCTAAAATATATATATCTTATTAATGCCATAAGTTAGCTTTATGATTTATGATTTCTATATGTTACTCCTAAATTATATGATTTCATATGGTTTGTTATGATCTAAAAGTATGGTTTCATTGTTTTTTATTTATTAATGCAATAATTTTGTTTTTTCCTTATTTTATAACCCTTACTGATCTTTTTATGCTCATCCCATGTTTTTAAATGTTTTTCATAGGACATAAAGATGAATAGGATCAAGGATGAGATCAAGGAAAAATCAATCTCTCTAAAACATGGAACAATACATGTATCATTTTTTAAGAGTTTTTGTTTTATGAAAAATGGATACTGGGTTATAGTTTCTACATGTAAAATTCTAGTTGTTATGTAATAGTAATAGACTACTTATTTAAAACTCTAAACCAGAAAAGATTGTCAATGTGAATTCATGACATAATTCAAGATTATGTAATGTTTAAGGATGGGTCCTTATAGGTATAAAAATGCATTTAATGAAATAATTCAAAATATTATATTCAAATTCTCCATAAAAACAAGTGATGAAAAATTTATTCTTGATTAAACCTAAAACAAAAATAGTTGTACACAAGGTAGACACATGTATGATTCATAATATCATATATAGGGAGTGTGTGATTCCAATCATTCGAAAGTAGATATTTGAGTTTCACATAGAACTATTTGGACTATATAAATTTTCCACACTCATGATAGACAATAAAATCTAATCTCGCTATCTAAAAATACATCATTGAAATAAAAAATCAAAAATATAACATAAACAAGCTCTTTTCAGGAGCCGAATTTGATTTAGATTCATAAAAATATCATGCTAGTGATTTAGGATATCAAGAATGAAACACAAGTACATTCATTCTTTTCTAAAAGAAATGTTTGTCATTTGGCATCTAGGGAAACCCATCTTAAAACCATTCTAATTAGGAAACTGCAAAATCATTTCACCTCAAATTATAATTAATTTGGTGTGGGCATGATGTTCTAAAAGTTGAGGATGGATCGATCACCATGGAGGGGATACCTTCCATAGAAATGCATCAAAATTTCACCCAAACAAGGATATAGTAAATTTTCATTATAGTTTAAATCCCTATATTGTCTCCCAAGATAACTTAGAATGAAAACATATAGAATCCTAAAATACACTCATAATGTTGATGTCACCATCCCACATTATACTTTTTAATATATTATACGTTGTGCAATAATTCATTCCTTTATAATGAGAATCCAAATCAAATAAAGAGATAATGTTATTGATTAATTATAAAACACCTATATCTTTTGGGTAATTCTAATATTCGGGGTGTAGGGAATGGAAAATACAATAAAATTTGAACTCAAATTTTTATTATGTTAAATACATATCTATGATACATAAAATGGGTTACATTATAACCATATGTGAAATATGATAATGAGATAAATAACATGAAAATAATATGTATACATATTGGTTATAAATATATTTAATTGATATTTAATTGTCAAATTTTTAAATGTATACTATGGTATGTAGGTTAATAAATAAGATAAAATCATCATCTTCTAAGAAAAATAACATTGGAATATATAATATAAATGTGGAATAAGTATATTTATAGATAATAATAACATTTTGGATGTGCCCCAATGACAACATATACTTATATAACATCAATAATATTGGAATAAAAACTCATATTCCATATTTTTCTTGTAATTACAACCAATGTGACATTAGTATTGGTAAACCATTGATATAAACTTGGTGTTTGACTTACCACATGTGTACCATTTGGAGTTTTTACCACCTATGTACCTTGGGGAACATATAACATCCCTTGTATCCTTTATCTTATGATACCCTATCTTATGCGAATTTTTATAAGGTAACCTCCCATGTTGCCAATTTATTATTTGATAGATGACCTCTTCAAATGCAATTATTGGAAATAAGGAAACCAATCTTTACATAATAATAAACTGAATTTAGTTATTTTATATCAATATGGAATCATTTATCATTGAGTCAATTAATAATGTACTCATGGGAAAGAAAATATAATCATGTAATCATCCCCACATCAACATAAACATATATTATTTCATAAAAAGACCATTGAAAAAAATGTTTTTTTTCATAACATCTCCAAATTATATCATATGATATTAACACAACTATTAAATCATGTAGACCAAAAATCTAATCACTCAAAAGAAGTATATCCCATGGAAATTAATGGGGCGACTAATGGAAAATGATACCAATGGAAATTAATGTTTTTTAGATATAGATGAAATTTAATTCAAATTATGAAAATATTTTTCATTGAAAAAATTATAATTTTTAAAAAAAGATGAAGTCAAAATTTACAATTAAATAATTAATTTCTAGAAAATAAAATAAAACACAAATTAAAATTGTTAAAAAAATAATTTATACTTAAAAATTTCTGGGGTTTCTATATAAATTTTTTAGTGGATAAAAAAATATTCAATTGTGAGAAAAATCATATTTTAGTTTTTTAATATACCTTTATAGAGACCAATATTGTAAAAAATGTTATAAAAGTAACACTTAAAAATATATGATGATATAATAAAATTCCACATCGGAATATACAAACTTGGGTTTTAAAATAAAAATGGGAAATTTTTTTTAAATGAATTCATATGGAAAAGATAAAAATCATCTATAAAATAGCATGGAAAATAATTTTTAACATTTTCTTTTTTTGGAATAATAATGTATTTCAAGGAAGAAAAGTTAATATAAAATGCATTGATAATGTGAGAATTTGATATAATTTCAAATAAAATAAAACATGATATTAAAAATAATAAAAATAAATAATAATGTGGATATTTTCCAACATTTAATGATCATGAAAAATAAGGATAACTTAATGATAAATATTCAGATAACAATAATCCTTATATCTTTCGTAATATTTTAATCATAATCAATGAAAATAAAAACAGAAATTTCACTTAAAACACATTGAACATAAATTAAATTAAGATATAATTTTAATAAATTGAATTATATATACCATTTCATAATTAATTTGTGTATGACATGAATCATGTATCAATGAAGAAGAATGAAGATGAAAACCAGAAACATTACTCTCAAATTCAATGATGGTTATTTAGATTCATGTAAATTTACCGATAACTATATTAATAAAGTATTTAATAAATATATTAGCTTCTATAAAATTGGTTACTATTTAAAAATATGATAATATAATACATTAATTAGCTAGTGAATATTTATTTGATCAGCAAATGAGGGTGATTTTAATTGTTTCATGCATGTTGTGTAATGGAGACATTGAACGATGTGAATGGAAAAACATTCACTATTTAAATACAATTCATTTAACTTGAATTCATGTTCCCTAATTATTTATAATTTTACATTTTCATTCCATGATTTTTTTATTTTTGATTCACAGAGAAACAATCTAGGAGTATCTTTTTTTCATTTAATTTATTTGTATTATGGTATTAAATAATAAGGGCAGTGATTTTTTGTTTAATCATTTCAGAACCATATTTCATATATATATTATAATTTAATATAAAATATATTCAGAAAATTTATTTTTGACCCTTCTATATAAAATATTTATGAAAACTGAAACTCATATGCCTTTTATATAATAGTCTGCAAGTACAATCAAATGTCAATTTCTTTTATAAACATCGAGGAAGAATGGTGGGTATGTAATTATTTAACTTATTAAAATTCAAATTATATGAAATGTATAATATAATTTCCTTAAATTAATATATATACTCATCTATGGATGATGGTGATGGAATGATAAATGCATCACTTTATGGAGATGGTAGTCTTCATGCATGCATGAGTGACATTTTAATTTTTCACTAAAATGGAAGGAGGTATATAATAACAGTCACATAAAAAGACAATATTTTATCATACTGATGAATTTAATTATAATATATTGAGTTGTCTATTTGAAATATGAAGGAATTAGAAATAAGAAATGAACATTAACGAACTTGGTTAATAGCTTTTCTTCATTATAGAAAATCCTATTTTATTCTTACACTTTATTTTCATTTATTGAGACTAAAAAAATATAATTTGAGGGACATAATTGGGAATATTTTTTTGAATATATTTTTTGTGCTATGATTATTATTGAGTGTGGATAAGGGGGAGGTGAATAATTCCTTTTATAAGTGAAGGGGTGGCACATTTTATATATCCAAAACATAATATTATTATCATATCACATTCAACAAAAATTATAACAAAAAGTAGATGATAATAAATTGAAGAAGAATATTACGAATAAACCTCTCAAAAACAAAAATAAATGATAATTAATGTGATATTTCCCCCTGTTTTTCGTTATTTGAATTTTTACCATAGTAGGAATTTTCAAATTTACATTATTTTTTCATCAGTAATATTGTATTATTCCTAAAAAATTATACCTATTATGTTTTTCAAGAATATTAATTCAAAAAATTTAAACCATATTACAATATGTATTTTATAAAAGATATCTAAACCATGTATAAAATAATTAATGTGTAATATACAAGAATTTATTTTTTAACAAATAATATTACTTAGGTAGAAAACATTTAGTCATATATTTGTAAAAGAAATTAGGTTTCCAATGTATAATTTTACTTATTAAAAATTTATTTTATAATAAAAACTTATTCATAAATTTTCATGTCCTTGTTATTTCATAGCTATGTCATAAAAATAACAGTATTTCAAAAAAGGCTATTTTTTACTATTAACCTTAAAATCAATATTTCTTGGAAAAATCCAAAAAATTCAACCATAGCTAAAATAGATATGATATGTAATAAAATATAGTTCATTTTTAATAAATAAAATTCAATAATATACTAATTTAACATCTAATATATAATTTTAAATATAATGGAAACCGTTTTTATTGGTAAAAGAATTTATAAATATTAAATGATTTTTTTCATTTCCCATGAATTAAGAATTAAATGAGTATTATCATTTTATTCTTAAACAATATTTCTTCACCATTTAATCATACAATAATATGTTTCTTAAAAGAATATTTACTCATTATAGAATAATTTTTTTGGAAAAATCATTGTTAAAAACGAAATTATGTTATTAGTAATTTATTTTCACAATATTAATTTTATTAATTAACTAATATTTAAACAATTATCTCCATTTTCAAATGATCATATATTTCATAATTTTTTTACATATATTTGTAAACCTAAGTTCAAGGGTAACATTTATAAGGGATACATTTTGAAAATTTATATTTTATCTTAGTAGAATGTATTATGAATTATATTTAGTCTTGTGTTGTATTTGGGGTATGAAAAGAGGCTATGTATTTAGTCAAAAAATATTATACAAAAAATATTATGTATTATAATAACGTGACTCACTAAATGATTATTAAAATTTATTTATACAAAATCAATGTCACAATCATAAATTTGAAAAAAATATCCCAACAAATGTCATAATCAAATTTTTTAATAAATATATTCAATATTTAATGTGCTGAATTCACATCCTAATCCTTCCTCATAAACCAGGTTATACAACCCATTTTAATAAACCAATAAAACATAAATAATTTACCAAATACATAAATATCAAATCTATGAAAAAAAACCTCTTTAAAAATCAAAACTGACTTATAAAATAAATTTATGAATATTATCAAAATTTTGATATGCATGGCTAGGTAAAATATATTTTTACACAATTTATATTGTGAAAAGTAATTTTAATTTAAATGAAATTTATGTGAAACAAGATTTTCTAGTATTTTAATCCACAATCACTTTTAATAGTATATGTTATTATTCATAAAATAAATTTAATCTTGATATGCATCATGTTTCCCAAATATAATGAATATTATAATGGGAAACCTGCATAAAATGAAATTTAAATGGTCAATAACATATAATATGGAGTGAATGTGACCCATAAGATGGCCCGTACACCCTAAATATTATGTAAAAAGGTCACAAATTTAAACCAACACCTTTATGATGAGGCATACAAGAATTCAATAATTCTAGAAGGGAAACCATACTGATAGAATAGAGAATTAAATTATGTTGAGGGAGGAATCTATCCATCTATAAAAAGTTCTAAATCATGAATAAATCATATGGATTCAATAAGAGAGAATGGAATATAGAGTAGTGGTACCATAGTTCGAGGGACTCAAAAGAGAGAGTGGTGTGGCATAAGGAATAACATTTAATGGTCTAAAATGGTAATCTCGTGGTAATTAAATTTTAAAAATGCATAATTGATTGGTGAAAATGTTTTCAAAATCAGGCTCTACTAGTGTACCTATTAATGAACTCAAAATGTAACCTATATGTATTAGTCTTGAATTTTTAAGACCCATTTACAAACCATATGATATGTAACTGTTAAAAATGAAAAGCAACTCACATGCTTGAAACAATGTGTCCAATAATTATGCACAAGTCATGTACCAATACTCATATGTACTGTTATCTCATAATTATTTTATGGGTTTTTATGCTTTATACCCAATTTTGTACAACCCATAAAAACTTTCTTATTGATAAATGATATTTAAAATGTAATATGTTTGGCTAACCAATATGGTTTCTCTTAAATCATGATCATTAATTGTGTGCCTTAACCGTGATACTGAAGGGTCATCCACAATGTTTAGATAAGAATATTGTGATCATTTTGGAAAACCATTCAAAGAGGAGTTTTTTATAAAACATCCAAATTTATAGTTCGAAACTCTAATAACTAAAGGATGAAAATTTAAATCTAATATGTAACTAAAATAAATAGAACTACCATGATTTTTGTGTCAAACGTATCACATTTTTATTCACATTTCTAAAGAGGAATATACGTTCTATGTCAATTCTGGAAATTTTTTTGTATCATTTGAATTAAATATTTATAGTTGGTCATTTAACCTTTATATTTCATAACATTCACCATCATTTATATAGGGAATCACTATTTTGTCATCCACTAATTCTTTCATTATACATCGATCATAAATCTCTATGGTAATTAATGTCATTTATTATTATGTTAAACTTTTATATTAAATATAAATTGTATCATATTTCTTCCCCATTAAAGGTTGATATTAATATAGTAAATGGTATCATAGTTATCTTTTTGATATAATTTTTTTCGAATTATAGCTCAAATAAGGATAGATATTTCAACATCATGCATGTTTCATACATAAATGTAAATGGAAAGGATATATGTCAAAAAAAAATTTCATCAACATGGTATATCGTAGAAGATAATCCTTTTAGAATAATATATGGTTGTTCTTATATCAGTGGAAATTGATGCTGACCTCGAAGGTGATGTTGAATGTTATATTTTTTTTATTTTTCATATGACCTCAGTTGGAGGATATTATACAGGTCTCACGTTCATTCAACATCACCTAAAAATAATAATAATTGTTAAACTATTATTTTTTTAACGAGAACTATGAAATATATTTTGAAGTCCATTATAAACTCCAAAATGAGAGGAGGTATGACGGTAATGATTCTCATTACTAATTTATATATTTGGTTATTAGGAAGCTAAATTAAAAATCTCTAATTGATATAAGGGATACAATATTTAATGATATAATAAATTATTCATTATCGAAGTAGGATTACACGGGATATATTTTTTATTAGTTAGAGTCACTAAATTCTAGAATATCCCCTATTCTAAGTGATTATCACACCTACAACCTCAAATCTACTAAAAATATAAAATGCATTTTATAATGGCTTCTAGCATATAGTACAGATGTATTAAAATGATTAAATAAATTCTAATACATATATTCATTCCAATATTACTTTTTTTGTTGTTTGTGGTGTATTTTTTCCATTCCAAATTAATTTTATATTTTGAATAATTCTAGAATAATAGAGATATATGGTGAAGTATCTATAATTCAATATTCAGTTAAAATTCGATATTCATATACAGATTAATAAAATTTACTACAACATTTTAATCTGATGAAATGTAATTATAAATTTTCAAAGTATACATAAGGTAATAAATACATGAATCGGGAATAATTTCATCAATATAGTGCTCAGAGAAGTAAAATACAATGATTTATTTAGTGTGATTTACCTCAGATACTATGATTTTTTTCATCAAAAAGATTTTTCATCATTTCCTAATCCCATAGAGTTTTAATTATAAAAAAATCATCTTGTTTCTATGATTATGAAATTAGAGATTCACAATTTAAATAATACTTATGCTGAGAAGATTATAATTGTGGTGTCTCTAAACTATCACATTTTTATTTCACATAATGACATAACATAAAAATCATTATGTATTCTTTAATTGTTCCATTCATTGATGAATTTTTGGTTGAGATCTAGATTATAACATGTTTGGCTCGCTCAGTTTTTAATGTTCACATGAAACAAATGTTAATTATAGTTCAAGGTGCAATAGTTTTATTAATATATGTCTCATTATCATTATTGTTGGATTTTTGATCGTATTGTTTGGAAAATGAATTGTTTGTGTCCAATTAATCATCATTAGAGGAGGGAAATTGCATATTTTACTTCATTCTCATTCAGGTTTATATGTTTTAAATTTTTTTATTGTTTTAAAAAAAATTATGCCTTAATATATTCTAGTTTGATTTTAATTTTTCCCTCCATTGAGGTTATTCTAAATTCAATTATTGTTTTTGGTAGAAATAAGATTATTGATATCTCACCAAGAGAAATTTATAATGTTGTAAGTCAACTATATCAAATGTCTATAAAAAAAATTTAATCATTGTTAAACATCGTATTTTTTAAAAATAATTTCATTAAGGATTTCTATTTAGTTAACAATATAATTGTCAATATTTAAAAATTGTTATCACCTTATTATCTAACCTTTTGTTGAATTATATTACTGAATTTAATTGTATAGATAATTATAGTGCATGAATCATTTTGATTTCCCCTATTTAAGTGATCCGTTTATTTAAACATTAACCTATATCATTAGATGATTATGGTTCTAGGGATACTCAGGAGGATTTCCATTTATTAATATAATTGTAATGTTATCAAATTATTAAGGAAATACATAAGAAAAATATTTTATATTGATCAAAGAAATTTCTTGATGAGATAAAACATTATGAGTTTATTTGGTACTAATGTTCCATTGAAAATGTCTTCTATGAAAAATTTATTATAGGATAAAAGAGTAGTATAAAATTAAACAATGTATCATATATGATTCCTCGATGGAATATTTATCAAGCATTATATTTCTTGGAAAACAAAAAATTATCAATCATTTTGAGAAATAAATAATAAATGAATTAGTTTTGTGTTAGATTATAGAGATATTGATGTCCTTTTCATATATAATTTATTATTTACAGTGAATTAGAGAGTTACGTAAGTTTATATTCATCATTTTTCATCTCAATCAACCATATCGACATTTTGTACATATAAAGTGAATATAGATACTTATAAGGGGGGAAATACAAGAGACAAAATCAATAATAATGTCAAATGTAATAATTTACCAGGTTCTCAGGAGGACTCTATTTCATTTTATTTTAGTATCCCTGAATATAAAAGAGTATAATAAATAATATATAATTTTCCATGGATGTGAGGGTAATCCTGAAATTTTTTTCCCAATCAGGAGTTGAAATTCATGAATTATGCATCATATAAAACAATACCCTTCATTTCTGTCATTATTCACCATTATTATCCTATACTAAGTAATAACATTCATCATCCATGGGTTTATCATGCACCATCACTAGTTTCATGCTTATAAAATATCTTTATATGGGATACATGATTATGGATGATGTAGTTCTAACAAAGGTCACAATTGAGGAAAAATTACCCTCATAACCACATATCAGATAATTTTTTTATTATTTCATTGATGTTAATGAGTTCACATAGGTAATTTTCCACCCTAACTAATTACATATATTAGATGTTGATGATAAATTCTCCCAAATTAAACACTTCTATTTGTTTCATTTCATTAATAATGTTTTTGTGGAATAAAAAAATCAAATTAAATTTAATAAGTATATAACTATTATACATTAGTTTTATATCTTCTTAGGTCTAAGAATTTTATCATAAATTATTTTATGTCCGCATCTTCTTTGGGGATAAGACTAATATATATCCATTATTGATGAATTATTACTCATCTTCCAAGTGTATTTTTGGAAATCCTTTTCTAGTTTCTGAACACTTTTTTCTATGCACATTACTATGAGTTTCAATAAATAGTGATTTCCATGATGTTATGGGATTTATAAATACATATCATCGATGTGATGAAAATGATTATATAATTATGATCAAGAATTGTTGTTTTGGAAACGAAATAGAGTGAAATTTTATTAATATAGATAATTACATTGAAAAACATATCAGATAGTTTATATTTTTTAGTGATAATAATTTATTAGAAAAGTATATTTTTTAAATGGTGAAAAAATATGAATATATGGGAATTAATTTTTTTGTAAGATGTTATTCTAAAATTCATTATTTGATTAAGGTATATTAAATTTTGGATTATGTATAATATAAGTATGTATTAATTTTATAAGAGAATATAGTCCCTTAAATGATATTGTATGAATGAAATAAGTCTAACAAATTTCAATTTTTAGAAATTGGTAATTCATTATGAATATGGAGACTATTATGGGAAATTGTGTGTTAATGAAAATAATGGTAATTTTCAAAGATAATTTACCATGATAAAATCATAAAATAATTTCAACAATATGCTCTTAAATTGATTTTAATGAAAAAAATATTATGTTGATTAATTATTTTCTTTTTGAACCAGAATACTGTTTTCATCAATGGAATAAATTTTGGAATATAGATAATGTTATATAATTTAATTTAATGAAAAAAATTATAAATTTAATGTGTATTTTTATAAAATTGATAAATGTGTTGAATTTATAGTTAGAGTAAATCACTCATGAGATCAAAATATAAAAAATAAAAAACAATTGTTATATAGAAATCAAATAACAATAGTGAAAAACCATAATAAAAATTATAAAAAATGATTCACAAAAAGTGAATAATATTATTATATTATTTTGAACCATGATAATATTTTTAATAAAAAATGTATTAATTTATATGTTTATGTACATGAAATTTTTCAATGAATAAAAATTGCTTCATGAGTGGAAATGGAAAAATGAACACTATGTTATTAAAATAAAGTAAAAATTCAATTATAAAAATGAGGATATTATGAGTGAGGTTAAAAATAATGAATGAATTTTATGGTATTGTAATAATACACATAGATGTGAAAAAAGACAAACTAATAAAATTATATGATAAAATAAAGTTAATTTTCAATATAAAATTTATTTGGAGACTTATAAATATACAATAATATATATATATATACAATATTGAAAAATGTATTACTTATGGAAAATGTATAGATTATATTGCTAAATGTTTTCAACTATTTTATTATGGTGACAATATATTCATCTAAATGAGTATTTTTATGGCTTGAATCGGGAATTAAACCCTTTTTATGATAATTATTACATAAAATTATGTAATTTATACTTTTAAAGATCTGAAGATTAATATAACTTATACACTAATGGACAAAAGGATGAAAAATTAATCACACTAATCATTGTTTATGATATGATATTCATTATAAGAAAAAATTTCTTGTTATCACATTCAAAATATTTTGGGAATAATATTTTATATTGATGTGATTATAAGAAACTGTTACATTATAGTATTGAATATAAATTATAAATTTATTAATGAATAATTCTTAAGGTAATTTTTTTAATTAATTGTGGAAGAAAAATACAAATATAAAAACAATGATTTATTTGACAACTATAGTTGTTTGAATAAAATTTGGAAATAATGAGCCTTGAAATTTTCTAAATACAACATTATTATTAGGAATAACATGATTTATTCATCACATTATGACCTTGATACCTAATATAATATATTAAAATTGATGTTAGGTTCATTTTTAATGTGATAATAATAACTGTTAAATAATTTTTTTGGTTAATGTTGAATTATATTAGTGGAATTTTTGTTTTTGGTTTATGATAAAAATTAACAAAAGAGATATAGTTAATAATTTATACATAGATGTATTGTTTTGTAGATTTTTTAGATACAAAATCCATATATATTATTTAATTATACATTATAAACATATGTTTTAAAATTTAGAACCAAAAATAAAATAATAATTCTTTTAAAATTATTGTAGTAGTGTATATATCCAATAGAAAATATAATTACCCACTAATTATGATAAATGAATATATTAACTTAAATATATTTGATTTATTACTTACATATAATATTATTATTAAAAATATATATAATTTTTCTGAAAATAAACTAGAAACATACCCCCACATGATGAAAAATGATATATTGTATCACTTTATTAAACATATTTTGGAAGAAATAATTTGAATGATATAACATATTAAAAAATATTAGTATTTAGACCATAAATTTCCAAAAACATACTATAATTGAATTTGAAAATTATTGAATCAATAATTGATATCAACAAACTCACCCCAATATAATGAGCTTAATAATTATTCCCGCTCAACACATGAGTTTTAAATACCGACATACATTTGGGTTTATTTACTAATGGTTGAATGAATATTTGATAATTTACAAAAATAATATAATTGTGTGGGATATGATCTAAGGAATGTATAAAATTAAATGGTATCTTTTAATAATATATATTTGGTGATATTTTATGGAATTATATCTAGTGTGATTATATAATTTGGTAAAAAATAGTGGTTTGCATAAAAATACATGTAATAACAAGTTGTTTTCTAATGAATCCTTTATTATTAATTTCTTCCTAAATTGAGAACATCTTAATTTAGCACTAAGTTAACTGAAGTGAACTTATTTTCCATTTAGATCAAATATTTTATTTTTCTAACGATTAATAATTATTATATATAAAATTAATATCAGAATAAAATGGGTAAAATATAGGAATTTTAATTTTAATTTCCACAATAACCTAAAATTATGAAATTTTTATTTATCTACCATTAAGAAATACCATTTCATAGTAAATGTTTTTGCAACCCTTTAATAGTTACACATCATTAATGACCTCTAAATGATTTTTGATCGAACAACCACACACTTGGGTTCATTTCCACTATAGAAAACCATATACACATATTATATATGATAAGATAATATTGTCCACAGAACAAAAAAATGATATTTAAAAAATTAGGAATGAATTTCATAGATTTTTTCCTTATTGTATTCTAGTAATGTATATTTTGATATTGGTGAAATTAAAACAACTAAATTAGAATGATTAATTCCTGAAAATTTCATAATAACGAAACATGGATTCCAAAAAAAAAGACATGTAGGGGCTTACCCCATGTCCTCTAGCAGGTTACTAAATTACATGATGCTGAGAACCAGAACCATGTCATACAATATAATGGATTGTGATTGGATTTCAATAAATTTACATTAATATTTTTACATTATATTTCTAAATTATTTCTAATTAAATAATATTTTTAAAAATAATATATAATTAAAACAAATATTAATAATTTAACATAAAAAATGAAAACACATTACTCAATTAGGAATATAGAAAAAAATATACATCTTTGATATTGAAACACTTGCAAAAATGTGTGATTAAATACTTCCATGTATATCCCTTAATTATAATTCTTATAGACATATACAATGGATAATGTATCCCTTTAATTTCTACATTCATGGAAATTAAATTATAAAAGCATGTAGAAATGTGATTAGTGAAGGGTAACATCATACAAAATGTGATTTCTATGAATCACTATAATTAAGTACCGTGTATTTTTGATTCAATACCACACAAATAATTCCATTTTAAAAAATGATTAATTATTTTATTTATTAATATTTCAATGAACTATTTTAAACAATCAGAATTCAATTAGTGAATTCATAATAAGAATTTCTTTTTCAAAATATGAAAAAAATTAAATATGGAATTATAAAAAGGAAATATCAAACATGAATCATAGAAAATAATTTTATAAGTTAAGGAACATACATCATTTATATAATTTATAGTATCATGGAAATTATTATGAGTTATTTATTGTTCAACCCTCAAAAAAGAATCTATTAATTGGTATAATTCTATCTTCTTAGATATGGTTAGTTCCAAACTACAACACATGGTGTTCCCATCCATGAATTCATACAAATAACGTGTCTGACCATGACTTCAAACTCATGGTACATCTGATTATGCATCCATTATTATTTCCAAACAATATAAATCCAATTATAAAGCATTAAATTGACTTAAATTCCAAATTTATTTTAATTAAAAAACTATATCCATGAATTGTAAATTTAAATTTATATTGAGATATAAAAAACATTTTTTTCAAATAAAATCCTAGGATTTTTGAATCATGTTAATTAATTTTTCATTAAAAATTCATCTTACCTTTAATTAAAAATACAGTAAAACCACAATTTATATCAATTCAATTTAAAATAATAATTTTATATAAAATCATTTTAATTCATTTAGTTAAAGAAAACATTAATCAAATGTCATGTTCTTTTAAAAAAATAGGATATAATATGTTCCCCAAACATAAAAGATTTCACAGGAATTAAAAAAATCATGATGATATCCTTATAAAATAATACAAAAAACCATATCATCTATATTTACGTTAAACCATTTATCATAAATTAAAGGTTGAAGGAAATCCATTTTAAAGTGATTGCAATGAAACATTAAAAATTATCAAAAACTATGTTTTGAATTGGATTGGATATTGAGAAAATAGAATGCACCACATATGACACTCAGTATTAGAGTACACAACCACACTTGAGAATTATAGATCTACGAGAACATTTTTTTTCCTCTTTAAACTCATTATGTCAAAGTAATATAAGATTAATTATTGATGTGTAAATTCAAAGAAGTTTTATAATATCAATTCTTATTGACTTAGTTCTATTATAAATGTAACACCCTAGTAAAATAAAGAATATGAAATTTTCATATTTATCCATATTTGTGAATAAAATATTAATATGACTTTAAAGGGGATGCTATGCTCGATGTCATACCCAACACACAACAACGAGTTTCTTGGGAATCTTACGTTGCACTCTAATAATAAAATAATATTATTTTAAATGGTAGTTAACATGTTGCCGTTGTATTGGAAGGAATGGATATAAATAACTAAAATATGATTATATATGTTTTTAAATGTTTTTACATTTATCCAATAAAAGATAAAGGCTTAAAATACGGAAAGAATTCAATTTTAGGCGTATATGCCATAGTTTTCACTAAAGGTTCACTTATCGCCTTTTGATGGTGAACCGTCATTAAATATAGTTTTGTTCACTGTTATAAATTCTATTGGATCAAATAAAACTCTTCTTAATAACTGGGATATCAAAATTTACTTTGTGTAAATTTTTGGAATCTTTCCGATAAAGTACATTTTTTAAAAGAATAGTGTAAAATGTTGTATTTTAATTCAAAACCACTTTTCAATCTAATTTATTTATATGATTATATTATCTTTTGAATTGGTTTTGAAGTAAATTATAATATATTTTTACCATTAAATCCAATAGTGGTCGTTGGAATTAATTTCACTTTGAAATCAGACTTAAACTAGTGTCAATCTTTTGATACTTATTATTTCATAAAAACACGCTATTTGCTCTGACAGTGGGAATTAATTATTAAATTAATTAATGTGACTCATATGTTTTGAATTTTGTAAAATAGACTTCATTTTTGAATTCAGAATATCAAATATAGCTTTGGGTGAATTTTTGGGATTTTTCTGAAAAACGTCAATTTTTGATGAATAGTGAAACCACTATGTGGTACTTATAAAAACTGATTTTTCCGTCTAAATGAAATTTTTCCATATTTGTGTTTTGAATTTCAAAAATCAGACATACATGGTTGTAATTAATAAGTAAAATGTTGTTCAATGGTATAAATATAATTTTTTGGTGAATGGTAACTTATTAAGTTTTTAACCGCAATTAGAGGTAATTACTGTAGTTTATGGTAAGAATAATGTTTTAATAAAATGAAATGACCTAGACACATGTCCTACCCTCATTGTATGTGTCATGGACGACTAATAAAATCCATGTTTAAACTTGGGGACCCCATGGAGCCACTTTGGTTGGGAAATGACATAAATATCTTTTTATTTAATGTTAATGTAAAAATGACACACACATGATATGTTTTACTAAAACAATTTTCACGTGGGGTTATACAAGTAATATTTTTGACTATAAATATTAATTGGAAGGATAAAGAGATTTCCTACATCATAGTATTTTTTTATAATTTTTAGACCTTAAATAACGTAAATTATTTATGACATCATGATGATGCAGCGATGACCTCATTATTTAACGATTTCAATAAAATGGAAAGATAATGTAATATCTAAGACCTACACATGTCCAAAACCTATTTTATGAGTGTATTTAGAACCCTTATCACCTTATCCTCTATATACATCAAATTGGGACCTTTAAAATCCGAAACTCATTTGAAAATAAAGTAACATTTTGTAACTTTACAAGAGTGCCCCTCCTCCCCTCTTATAAAATTCCCCCACCTCTACCTCCTTACCCGTACTCCCAAAGCCTTTGGCTCGTCCAAACACTGACCATTTTCTCTCTCCACTTCCCTCTATTACTCCATGATTC
Source organism: Viscum album (assembly GCA_963277665.1). Taxonomy (NCBI): domain Eukaryota; kingdom Viridiplantae; phylum Streptophyta; class Magnoliopsida; order Santalales; family Viscaceae; genus Viscum; species Viscum album. The sequence goes on along the minus strand of OY728120.1, from coordinate 1,159,937,999 downwards.
CTCACATTGGGCAGAAGTCTTCCCAAGGAAGCCTTTGTGCTCAAACCAAAGGGAGTTACCCGATTTTAATGTAATGTCTTCACTTGTGTCCTTTTGTTTTATTTTTCTTCTCCAACCCCTTAAACACTTTTTATTAATTTATTTTGTAACAAATCCACTATATTCAATATACTAGGATTTTGTTATAATAAGTATTAGAGCTACTCTCAGACACACCTACATCTAATGGTTAAAGAACATACTGTTTCCGTGGATGGAGAATTTCTGCCTCCCAAAACTGTGATTGTTCAACATTCTTCTAACACCTTCAAAGGTCGTCATTAAGATGACACTATATTTATATATGATATCTGATATGTTTATGTTTTACTTAATCTTCAGTATTTGTCATTTATGGCGTACCTTTATGGTTTCCATTATGGGAAAATGCGATATCTTCATTTAAGGAAGTGCGGACTACCGCCCACTCAAAGTGATTTGATTCGTTAATATCATATGTGGTACGTATAAAGGATATATTTAATGATATTATATATGATACCATACTGTAATTAAAATACTATTATGTATCATTATGGTTTAATTCCATTAAATATGAAATAGAAATGGAAGTAGCGTTCATGCGTACGTACGGCTTACCGTCTCCATGAACGGTACATTTCATTTCTTATCTCAAAATGTTCTGTAATATTATAAGTAAATATATATTATGGATATATATGTAATATATTACATCTAAATTATGGATATCATTCTGAAATTATAACATATATATATCTCTCTCATTTGGTTATAATTCCATTAATATGACAAAAAATGAAAGTAGCGTTCATGCGTACGTACGGCCTACCGTATCCATGAATGGTGCTTTTCGTTTTTTTATCTCCAAATGATATGGAATAGTATGAAATGAATATTTACTGGATATATATGATATTTTAATCATTAATACTATTCTAGAAACTATTTACATATTACTACATGGGAAATCTTTTTTCAAACAAGTTTATTCTTGACTCATGTACCAAACATCGGCAAAAACATCTGATATGAACTGACATTATTAAACAATTATTATAAAATTATAATATGTTATATGAACTGAATAATAATCTCTAGAGGCGGTACTTATGAAATTATTAATTGAACAATGTTTATTATTCAGGAATATAAAGAAACGAACAAGACAAGTTGGACGTGAGGTAAGGGATCCTACACCTCTCTTTCATTTTAAGTACACTCTTTTATGTCATTCCTTTTAAGATCATCTTTCTTATGAATGGGACGTTATTTTATATGAATCCTACTTTACTTATTATTTTCATATTATGAGATACCCTATTTCCTCTCATCAATCCATTTTGGATGTTTTGAGTGGCATCGTTTGGCTGCCAAATTTTAGTAAGGGATTTTTCATCTCACTTTTATTCCCGTGAGATTTATGCTACATTTGCCACAATTAACATTGAGTGGTGTATGTACTGCCCATTATTTTACTCATTGTGTAATATACTTTCTTTTATGAGTATTTACATCAATGTTTTATTGTCATTATTTCATGAGGTGTATGTTTCGAAAGATACCGATGTCGGTAAGGGAACCTTTCACCCTCCTCTTTTTAGAAGACTTCTTTTGTTGGGTCTTTTAATTTACATATTGTTATGTTGGGATATGTCCTCATATATCCTTATTGTTGTAATGTTTATGTCCAAGTGTTGAGACACCCTTTCTTTTTATCTCTCATCAACTCATTTCGATGTGATGCCGTTAGGCTGTCAAGGGAACTTCTTAACCCAATTTTGATTTCTTTGGGTTCAACATGTAGTTATTGAATATGTCATCATTTGAATATGTGTGAATGACCTTTGATTATTTTACACTTAATATCCACTTATATTTTGTGTATTCGTTTGTCACACATAATTATGTAATTTATTTATCCTTAAACCAAGGATACCGTCTTTGTAAGGGAATTCATCTCAATCTCCTTTCATTGAGGCATATTTTGTTTTATACACAACCTTCTTTTATACGGTGTATAATCCCCTTTGACTTTTATGTTTATTCAAAATGAATTTTTTTTATACGAAGCATTTACAAAACGACAAAAGGGAATGTTTTTGTCGTACGTATTCGGCGACAATGACTTCTTCGCCACCGTGACCGTTATTTGTGTTTGGGATTCCTCTACAAGCCATGCCTTTTTTAAAAGAAAAATAAATACCATGTTTTAATTTTCTTTTATTTTGGTATTGAAAATGGTTTTCAAAATGTTATTATATCAATTTGTTGTATTGATATCTTGTGATTGAAAGGTGTAAATGTTATGTTTCCTTTATGCATGTTTTATGTGATATGATTATGTTGAGGTTCTTGGGAATTATTATGAATACGGGTGGTTCTGTGATAAACTAAGGGCGGGTGAGCCCGATATAGCTCTCCAATGCATTGGGTAACGTGAAGGAGTGAAACGTTAAGGTCTCTCCGAAGAGATTTTGGGAATATACTGTGGTGGGTATTCCAAACGTAACCAAGAGGGTTACTCCCTACAAAAGAATTTTATGAGTGCCTCATGTTACCTTTTATGTCTTATGATTCCTATGATTTATTCATGATTTTATGAGGTATGTTAATGTGCTTATGTTTTATGGGTAAATTATGATTTCATTCTTATGTATACATGTACTCATGTTTCCTTTCCATATTTTTATATCCCTTACTGAGCTTTTTATGCTCATCCCATGTTTTTGAAATGTTTTTCACAGGTCAAGGGAAGGGTACATGATGTGATGATAGTGTCAAGGATGTGTCAAGAAAGAATCCATGTTTTATTATAAATATGTTTCCATTAATGGGAAGAATGAATACTGTCATTTATGTAACCACTATGTTTAAATGTGGAATGTAATGAAAGTTTCATGATCTAATTCTCTAAAACTCTAAACCTGAAAAGATTCTCAATGTGTAATCTTGTAATAACTCATGATTAAGTAATGTATATGGCTGGGCCCTTATAGTTGGTATCAGAGGTCGGTTTAGATAACTTTAGAGGTTAGGGAATTCTTTATTAATAAGTGACATTACCATAATGGTAAGGATTTCAGAAAGAGTCCTAGTTTTAGATAAAGTGAATGAGTAAGTATATCTTAGTGTTTATCTTCCTCATTAGTACATGATGGTTTTGTTGATATACACACACTGACATTTTTGGTTTTAGTAAATGGATGGATCTAGTAGGCACCAATGTAACAGTGGATGTGAAGGAAACTGTGACAGTTTTTTGAGCAAGAAAATGAATGATATGGGAGCTGTAATGAGAACTCTTTTGATTATCCTTAGCCTACTATCTGGAGTCATTATTGACCACCTAAACCTAGGTGATTTCTCTAAGGAATCATATATGCGAGAAACAAATCCCTACGGATGTACAGGTAATAATAATAAAGGTAAGTGTGTTCAAAAACCTATGTTTCAAATATGTGGAAAGAAACACCTGGGAAAATGTTTCAAAGGGACAAAAATATGCTATAGATGTGGAAATGAAGGACATAAAGCAAGAACCTGCCACAGAAAAAGGAAGCATCTAGTTGAATCAAGGAAAGGGAAAGAAGTTCTTTCTGTTGGATCAATTAAATGTTTTAAATGTGGTGTGCATGGTCATTATGCAAACACATGTCCTAGGAAGAAGTTTCGTGAATGGGATCACCAAGAGCGTACAAATGTTTGTTTACCAATACCTAATGCCATTCCGATTGAGGATGAAGAAACTGACAACGACCAATCAAAGGTATGTATTATTTCATTACTATTGTTTTCTTATTTTGGAATCTTATGGTATGATTCATGATTTTGTTTGTAGGAATGAGGTATTTCGGAATAAGTTGGAAAGTAATGGTTAATGGATCATGAAGAATGTTGAATGAGTAAGATGACAACATATAAGGGCTTTAAGAGTTATGGTGAAATTCTTAAGAGTATTAAGTCTCTTTTGATGATGGGGTTACATTAGAAGACTTTTTATATTATGTGTAACCCTGATGTTTAATATATGAAAATTTTATTCAAGGAATAGTTATCTTTTCTTTTGTGGACATAGTTATAAAGAACCATTTGGGTTTATATAATCTTTTCTTTTGAGGTAATTATGGGTTACTATATGATATGATTGAAGTGAAATGCATCAGATAAAATTGAGGTTAAATTATGTTATGGTTATTTTTGATGATTTTATCCTGATTTGAGAATTATATAGTTTTGGAAAAAGGACAACACGCAGACCATGTGACTACCCGTCGCGTCAGACAAAGCTGTGGGAATCGAACCCATAACCAAAGTGCGACTGGTATTTATCTCCTACCACTGGACTACGTGAAGTCCCTGGTTAGTTTGACTGATTCTTTTTAGTTATATGATTTTATGAATTAAGAGTATGTTGATTTTGGGTTATTTATGAAAATGATTAACCTATCATGGAGGATATGTGACTAGGTTAATTACTTTTCAATATGAGACTTTAGGATCAACTGATGTTGTTTGGAGATAAATGTTATGATTTAACTTGGAAGACTATGTAACTAAATCCTTCAAATATTTGGGTTTGAATCTTAGTTAGGTTTACTTTTAATAATTTTATGGACAAATTGATTATAGAATGTTCCTCATTGAACTTTGGGTTTTGTTGGACAAATTTTGGAGATCAAGAATATATTTTCTTTTTATAAAGGGTTATCCTTTTCTGGATTATCTGATCTTGTACTAAACTTTTTGGTTTTGGTTTTGGTTAAAATATAAAGACATGGGAAGTATATATTTCTCTTTTGTGGATTAGGTGACTCTCTATATGTTGATTATAGTACTCTTAATGCGAACAAGTCTCCCTAAATACTTGTCTTTTAGAAAAAAATATGATTTTGATTAAGGAATATAGTAAAAGTTGAAAGTCAACATGATAAGTGATTATGTTTCCATATGAATAAATTCCACAATAAAAAGTAACTTAAAACAAAAATGTTGTCTATTAACTTTTCCTACTGGGTAATCTAATACCGTTTAACACATCACAAGTTTGTGATCTTCTTATGGTTAAATTTCAACTAGACATGTTTACTATCACTCTCCCTCAAGAACATGACCCTTTTTCTTTTCTTCCATGTCCATGTTTTTCTACATGGAATCCTAGTATGGGTTAACTCAGGTGACCTCTGTAAATATCTTCCTTTATTTTAATGTGATTTTTTACCGACTCTTGTTCCGATGTGGGACTTTCAAGGATGTTTCCAAGCTCAATTTTAAAAATTGCGAGGACGCAATTCCCAAAAGGGGGGAAGGATGTAACACCCTAGGTAAACAAATAATATGGAATTTTCATATTTATCCATATTTGTGAATAAAATATTAATATTACTTTAAAGGGGACGCTATGCTCGATGGTATACCCAACACGCAGCAACGAGTTTCTTGGGAATCTTACGTTGCACTCTAATAATAAAATAATATTATTTTAAATGGTAGTTAACATGTAGCTGTTGTATTGGAAGGAATGGATAGAAATAACTAAAAAATTATTATATATGTTTTTAAATGTTTTTAAATTTATCCAATAAAAGATAAAGGCTTAATATACGGAAAGAATTCAATTTTAGGCGTATACGCCCTAGTTTTCACTAAATGTTCACTTATCGCCTTTTGATGGCGAACCGTCATTAAATATAGTTCTTTTCACTCTTATACATTCTATTTGATCAAATAAAACTCTGCTTAAGAACTGGGATATCAAAATTTACTTTGTGTAAATTTTTGGTATCTTTCCGATAAAGTTCATTTTTTAATGAATAGTGTAAAATGTTGTATTTTAATTCAAAACCTCTTTTCAATCTAATTTATTTACATGATTATATTATCTTTTGAATTGGTTTTAAAGTCAAATAAGAATATATTTTTACTGTTAAATCCAATAGTGGTCGTTGGAGTTAGTTTCACATTGAAATCAGACTTAAACTAGTGTCAATCTTTTGATACTTATTGTTTCACAAAAACACGCTATTTGCTCTGACAGTGGGAATTAACTATTAAAATAATTAATGTCACTTATATGATTTGAGTTTTTTAAAATAGAATTCATTTTTGAATTCGGAATATCAAATATATCTTAGGGTGAATTTTTGGGATTTTTTGGAAAAACTTTAATTTTTGATGAATAGTGAAACCACTATGTGGTACTTATAAAAACTGATTTTTCCGTTTAAATGAAAATTTTCAATCATTGTGTTTTTAATTTCAAAAATCTGACATAAATGGTTGTCATTAAGAGGTAAAATGTGGTTCAATGGTATAAAAATGATTTTTTGGTGAATAGTAACTTATTAAGTTTTTAATCGTGATTATAGGTAATTAGTGTAGTTTATGGTAAGAATAATGTTTTAATAAAATGAAATGACCTAGACACATTTCCTACCCTCATTGGATGTGTCATGTATGGCAATGAAAATCCATGGGTAATCTTGGGGACCCCATGGAGCCACTTTGTTTGGGAAATGACATAAATATCTTTTTATTTAATGTTAAAGTAAAAATGACACAAACATGATATGTTTTACTAAAACAATTTTTACATGGGGTTATAAAAGTCATATGTTTTACAATAAATAGTCATTGGAAAGCTAAAAAGATTTACTACATCATAATATTTTTTTTATAATTTTTAGACATTAAATAATGTAAATTATTTATGACATCATGATGATGCAGCGATGACCTCATTATTTAACGATTTAAATAAATTGGAAAGATAATGTAATATCTAACACATAAACATGTCCAAAACCTATTTTATGAGTTGATTTCGAACTCTTATCACCTTTTCCTCGAAATACATCAATTTGGGACCTTTAAAATCCGAAACTCGTTTGAAAATAAAGTAACATTTTGTAACTTTACAAGAGTGCCCCTCCTCTCCTCTTATAAAAGGCCCCCAACTCTACCTCCTTACCCACACACCCAAAGCCTTTTTCTCGGCCAAACCCTGCCCATTTTGTCTATCCACTTCCCTATATTACTCCTTGAAGCCTCACTTTTTGAAGAAGTCTTCCCAAGGAAGTCTTTGAGCTCAAACCAAAGGGAGTTACCCGATTTTAAGGTAATGTATTCACTTGTGTCTTTTGTTTTATTTTGCCTCTCCAACCCCTTAAACTATTTTTATTCATTTATTTTGTAACAAATACAGTATCTTAAACATACTAGGATGTTGTTATAATATTTATTCGAGATACACTAACACACACCTACATCTAATGGTTAAAGAACATACTGTTTCCGTGGATGGAGAATTTCTGCCTCCCGAAACGATGATTGTTCAACATTCTTCTAACACCTTCAAAGGTGTCCATTAAGATTACATTATATTTATATATGATATATGATATGATTATGTTTTACTTAATCTTCTGTATTTTTCATTTATGGCGTACCTTTATGGTTTCCATTATGGGTAAATGCGATATCTTCATTTAAGGAAGTGCGGACTACCGCCCCCTCAAATTGATTTGATTCGTTAATACCATATGTGGTACGTATAAAGGATATATTTAATGATATTATATATGATAACATACTGTAATTAAAATACTATTATGTATCATCATGTTTTAATTCCATTTAATATGAAATAGAAATGGAAGTAGCGTTCATGCGTACGTACGGCTTACCGTCTCCATGAAGGGTACATTTCATTTCTTATCTCAAAATGTTATGTTATATTATAAGTACATATTTATAATGGATATATATGTAATATTTTACATCTAAATTATGGATATCATTCTGAAATTATAACATATATATCTCCCTCTCAATTTTTTTATTCCATTAATATGACAAAAAAATGAAAGTAGCGTTCATGCGTACGTACGGCCTACCGTCTCCATGAACGGTGCTTTTCTTTTTTTATCTCCAAATGATATGGAATTTTATGAAATGAATATTTACTGGATATATATGATATTTTAATCATTAATACTACTCTGGAAATTATTTACTTATTACTACGTGGGAAGCCTTTTTTCAAACAAGTTCATTCATGACTCATGTACCAAACATCGACAAAAACGTCTGATATGAACTGACATTATTAAACAATTATTATAACATTATAATATGTGATATTAACTGAATAATAATCTCTAAAGGAGGTAATTAGGCAATTATTAATTGACAAATGTTTATTATTCAAGAATATAAAGAAACAAACAAGACAATTTGGACTTGAGGTAAGGGATCATACACCTCTCTTTCTTTTTAAGTACACTCTTTTATGTCATTCCTTTTAAGCTCATATTTCTTATGATTGGGATGTTTTTTTATATTACTCCTACTGTAATTATTATTTTCATATGATGAGAGACCCTATTTCCTCTCATCAATCCATTTTTTAAGTTTTGAGTGGCGTCGTTAGGCTGCCGAATTTTTGTAAGGGATTTTTCATCTCACTTTTATTCTCGTGAGATTTATGCTACATTTGCCACAATTTCCTTTGAGTGGTGTATGTAATACCCATTATTTTACTCAGTGTGTAATATAATTTCTTTTTTGAGTATTTACATCAATGTTGTATTGTCCTTATTTCACGAGTTGTATGTTTCAAAAGATACCCATGTCGGTAAGGGAACTTTTCACCCTCCTCTTTTTAAAAGGCATCTTTTGGTGGGTCTTTTAATTTAAATATTGTTATATGGGGATATGTACTCATATATCCTTATTGATGTATATTTTATGTCCAAGTGATGAGATACCCTTTCTATTTATCTCTCATCAACTCATTTTGATGTGATGTCGTTAGGCTGTCAGGGGAACTTCTTAACCCAATTTCGATTTCATTGGGTTCAACATATAGTTATTGATTATGTCATCATTTGAATATGTTTGAATGAACTTTTATTATTTTACAATTAATATACAATTATATTTGGTGTATTCGTTTGTCACAAATAATTATGTAATTGATTTATCCTTAAACCAAGGATACCATCTTTGTAAGGGACTTCGTCTCAATCTCCTTTCATTGAGGCATATTTTGTTTTATACACAACCTTATTTTATACGGTGTATAAACCCCTTTGAATTTTATGTTTATTCAAAAGGAATATTTTTTATACGAAGCATTTACTAAATGAAGAAAGGGAATGTTTTGGTCGTACGTATGCAGCGACAACGACTTCTCTGCCGTCGTGACCGTTATTTGAGTTTCAGCATCCTCTACAAGCCATACCTTTTTTTAAAGAAAAAAAATACCATGTTTTAATTTTCTTTTATTTTGGTATTGAAAATGGTTTTCAAAATGTTTTTATATCAATGTGTTTTATTGATATCTTGTGATTGAAAGGTGGAAATTTTATGTTTTTTTATGCATGTTTTATGTGATATGATTATGTTGAGTTTCTTGGGCATTATTATGAATATGGGTGGTTCCGTGATAAACTAAGGGTGGGTGAGCCCGATATAGCTCTCTAATGCATTGGTTATCACGAAGGAGTGAAACGTTAAGGTTTCTCCGAAGAGATTTAGGGAATATACTGTGGTGGGTATTCCAAACGTAACCAAGAGGGTTACTCCCTATGTAAGAATGTTATGAGTGCCTCAAGTTACCTTTTATGTCTTATGATTTATATGATTTATTCATTATTTTATGAGGTATGTTAAAGTGATTATGTTTTATGGGTAAAGTATGATTTCATTCTTATGTATACATGTACTCATTGTTCCTTTCCATATTTTTATATCCCTTAGTGAGCTTTTTATGCTCATCCCATGTTTTTGAAATGTTTTTCACAGGTCAAGGTTAGGGTACATGATGTGATGATAGTGTCAAGGATGTGTCAAGAAAGAATCCATGTTTTATTTTAAATATGTTTCTGTTAATGGGAAGAATGAATATTTTCTTTTATGTAACCACTATGTTTAAATGTGGAATGTAATGCAAGTTTCATTATCTAATTCTCTAAAACTCTAAACCTGAAAAGATCCTCAATGTGTAATCTTTTAATAACTCAAGATTAAGTAAAGTTTAAGGTTGGGGCCTTATAATAAATGTCCTAAATCACTTTTTGACTATTGTTAGTATGAGAAATGTGATTATATGGTTTTTCTGGTATATGTACGGAATATCTAATAATTTAATATTTTTCATTATAATCAAATAATTTCTTTGAATAAAAATATTCAATCTATCGATAATCCATGTAGCCAACATTATTTAATCACAACATGAAATATCTTCTACCACGAACCGAAAATTAATAGAGAGTTCATATATTATAAAATTATATGACTCTAATCTATTTGTAATACGAATTAATTTTTTCTCTATAATAAATAACACCTGTGTAACGTCCTCTATAATCAACTTAAATTTCATTAATTCTCCTCTATAAAAACTTTTGTTTTTCTCATATTCAATGGTTTTTATTATTATTACCATATTCAATTAACAATTATTCATTCTATTTACTCCATAATTATTTTTATGTAAATACCATTCATATCATCTAAATCTAGTAATTTACCAACATTTAAAATCAAAATCAACCACATAAAATTAAAACGCCTGATTTAATTCCACCAGTTAAATGACTATTAGGGCCCAACCCTAACCATCACATATTTTTTTGATAAATTTCATGAATTTTTCTCATATATTATATGATATTTACATTTTATAATTTTAGAGTAGTATCCCATAACACATACATAAATATATATTACATAAAATAGTGTAATTTTGTACTTAGTTTTCATTTTTTACACAAACCTAAACTTTTATGATATTAAATTTTTTCCATTTCATGACGTATATTCACAATTTTCATCATGACCCTATCGTAGTACGTAATCATCCATAATACCCTATGAAAAATATTTTAAATTTCATTGTGAGAAAAAATAAACTCAAAATGGGAGATAAATATATAAGTATAGAAACATGTTAGTTAATGAGTATATATACAATATTTTTATATTTCAAAATTAATATTTATCCTCATAATTATTATTTAATTACTCAATAAATCAATGTATGTTTAGAAATATGTTATAAAACAATTCATAAGAACAGTTAATAAAATAAATAAAATAGATAAAGGTTCCTTTTCAAACATGAACAATTAATAAAACCATTAAAAAAATATAAATAGAAAACATGTGAAGTAACATATACATCATGTTAAACATATTCTCAATAATAATAAAATTTTAGTATAACATAATGAATATGATATCATATGATCCTAGAAACATAGAAAATGTGGTAGAAATTAAAAACAGGATATAAAAATAATTCAAGGAAATCATCTAAGTCAATATCACATGGTGGATAGTGTCCTATAGTGGATTAGGTTTACTCACTAATCCAATAAAAAATGTATCTAAATAAATATTCACTACATAATTAATTAGTGTTTTATCTAGGAAATCCCATCATTAAATGGTTATGATTATGTGTTCTAGAAAAAGGAAAAAAATCATAATGATTAAACATAATAGATACCCATTAAAACAAAATGTGTTTCCTAATATTCCCTCCTATATAAATAAATAGAAATTTCTTAAATAAGTAAATATATAAATTATTATAAGGAATTAATTACCTCATCAATGGATGATAGAATAGTATTATTATATATATGGTAAAAATATATGAAATATATATAGGCATTCCATAACATTATTGAGACAGATAATGTTAGACAGGGAAAGAATGGTCATAACCCAATGAGAAGGATGTCATTGAAATATCCAATTCAACAATAAGAAAATATTACAATATATCAAAAAATCCATTCCCCTGAATGTTTTATGTGAATTAATAAAAAATAGTAAAAAATAGTTTTTCTATATAGAAAAAATGAAGTTTATAAATACCTCATGATATAAAAATATGGCTTTAGTGGTGAGAAAATCCATTAATTCTGTATACATTAAAATAAATATTCCTTTTTTTCATTTTTAAATAATGTTAAAATTTTTCATATAAATTACTTCAAAAGATTCATTTTGATTTCATTTAAATAATCTCCAATGAGATATTTTTTTAAATCATTTGTTCAAAAATAAATATATTAACAATATAAATTTTAGAATATGGACATATAAGAGTAATATTTATAAAATAAATCAAGAAATCCTAAAAATAAGGTTCATAATATGTTGTCCTTCTCAAATAAAATTGTAAAAAAGATTCATATTTAAAAACATTTGTATGATTTTTTAGTTCATTGGTCCATATATTATGTCCCTCTTCATTTTTTTATGCAAGTAGTGCTTGGAGGAGGTGTTGAGTTGGTTTGGTGGAGTTTGAATTCACAAATTGAAAAGCATGGATAATTCATGACATTTATTGGTTTAATTATGTGAATGTGAGGATCATGAATTTATTATGTATGGTTCACAATGTTTATCATGATATGAAATAAATTATGGTTAAATTTTTTGAGGCGATGAATTTTTCTAAAATATTTAATACCCAATACTTAATTGTTGTGAAACATATTCACACAATGAAAATACCCTATGAATTTTACCATTATAATATATAGTTCCTAGGTTTTTGTCAAACCCTAGAGATCATACATTATTTATTTTTAATCATTTCTTATCTTTCAATAAATTTTGGAATCCCTTCTATGGGGATAGATTCTCAAACTTCCATCATTGGTCCTGGGGATTGAAGGTTCCTTTGAAATATTTTCTTATATTTCATCATTATATACCCCATATTATTAGTTTTATGAAATTTAAGTTTCCCTATATCATTATAATATAGTATTTTTGGATATTTTTGTATTGTTTTTTTTATGGAATCCTTAAAGAGATACATCTCTTTCTAGAGTGGTGATAAGGATCTACAATGTTTGTCTGTTCTCATGCAAAGAACATTTAAGAATTTATTGTAAGCCATTTTTTACACCTACTATTTATTTACATGCTATCATGAAGTTATTATTGTTTAATCATTAGGATTTAAATGAAATTAACCTAATAATTACAGAACAATATTAATAATTAATTAATTATTTGTATTGCATTTTTCCTCTTTCTACTTTTATAATAGTTTTCCTATGGATTTTGTAGATATTGGGAAATAAATGTTATTCTTGTTATATTGTATTTTTATGTTATGGATTAGCATGTTGTTCTTAATGGAAATTGATAAAGACTGTAAATATGGAATTAATTATCGGTACTAATAAATAATGAAGGGTCGTGTTGTAATTAATCAGTAAATTCAAGATGGAATAAAAAATAGATTTCAGAAAAAGATAATTTCTATGTAATAAGATTCTTATATTCCTGAGAAGTATGAGTTCATTGAGTTTGGTTCTATGAAATCACATTTTTTTGTGATTTATATATTCTTTTTTTTAATTATATTTATCTATTTCGTTGTGATTCATTGTTTCATGGTAATTTTGTGATTTGAAGAGGATGGTATAATTACTATGTGATGTGATATGGGGTGAGGAGGACAGGATGGGATGGTTATTCCTAGGATGGATGATTTTATGTGGGATGAGGTAGGCCAAATGATATGGCAGTATTTAAAATATATGTTAATGAGTCACATCACAATATGCATATGATTTTAAGGAATGAGACCAGAGAGGATGATATATATTGAATATGTAATTACCTATTGATGTTATAAAGGTGGATGTTGTCTTGAAATTAATATTCTTTTTTAGAAATTCTTGTGATGCTTTTTTTATATTAATTTAATTCTATACACCTTGTGGTAAAATTGGTTCTTGATTAAATTTTTCCTCTTGGGGGTAGGTTAGGAATGTTTTCCTTGAATATCATGAATTTTGGAATGACACTAATAATTAATAAATAATTATTAACCCACAAGGATGGTGTTGACGGAATGTAAATACTAAAATGATAAAAATATTCATAAACCACAGACACATGTTGGATTATTATTATAGGTCATGAAATACAAGATGGTGTTTAATAAAAGTATCATGAAGAAAAATAGTGGTAAATTAAAAGGATAATAGCAAAATATAAAAAATGAAAATTCAAAAAATGGAAATTTATAAATAATGTACTTATTTTGAATACTCATGTGATTTTGGGATATATATTCTTTGTAGTAAAATCCTAGATTCCTAGCTATATTCTATTTATTTTATTCTTAGATTCATTTATTCCATTATTTTGGTTGTATGATATATTATATCTTGTACATTCTATTACTTCATTAACATCCCCACACATTTCTGGTAAGGATAATGACAAATATGGGACTATTTGTGAGAAATATCCCCAAGATCCCAATAGTATGATGGATCGAGGACTACCCCATGTATCCCAACTCTCTTTTCATGGTAGTTACATGTCCTGGTACGTAGGGTGGTCAGTTTACAACTATATGTGTGTAGTAATCTATGTTGTCTTCCAGTTACTCGGACACATGTATTCGTAAAAAATTTATCCAAATTATTCTTATATATATGATGTGTATATACTTTGATGACATTATATAAATACTCCATGTACGGGATGTCATGGATTTATGTATAATACCTGATGTATCATACAAGTCATATACGTTTTGGTGGCTCATAGAAAATACTTGTTTACTATTAATGTGGATGTGATATGAGACGATGTAATGATGTGATACAGGTGTAATGTGTAGTGACTCCATTCATAGGTTCCTTTAGGATGGCTAATTTACAGGAGGGAGATGGCCCTGGATATGTGACGTTGTGGTGGAGGGGAAAAATAGTGGGGAAGTATGTGATTGATACCCTTGTTTTCTCATAATTATATGATATTATTTTCTGTATGGAATACATTCTGATAAATATATATGGAAATTTTTATAATATGTTACTTGTATTTAGGTGATTAGTTATTTTACCTATTGATAATTATTCTTTATCATGATTTATTTTTCAATTTAATGAGAGGATATAGAAGGATATGACAAAGTATACAATTATGATCATCTTAGATATATAAACCATTTTCAGGTTAGCTAGTATAGGTTGGAGATCAGGTTGGATATCAATATATAATAGTTTTGTTGAAGTTTTTTGGGATTCACGGTGAAAAATATCTTTACATATTTTTTAATTTTAGATTCCCATTCAATTTTGTAGAAAAGTGTGGAACTCAATTTCTTCACAATGGGTTTAATTATATATATTTGATGGAAGGTTCTAAAGGGTGTATCTTCTTTATATCTCTCTTCTAGATGTTATCTTATAGGTAAATGCATCTCATATATATTTTTGTTATACCCAGGGTGCTATTATCTAGCATTGGGCCCACTATTGGTAGTATATTAGTAGTAACCATATCGCTTATATATTTATTGTCCTAAATGGTGTACTTAGTGGGGAGAGGGTTAGAAAAAATTTGTATCAAAGGATTAGGATGATGGATTGGGTAGTGTTTAGAATTATTCCCATGCGAAGTTGTGTGGGTTGGTAGGGGCATTGTGTTCGATAATTTTATTAATAAATGAAAACACAAGCGACCACCTGATACATAAATATTTTGATCTCTCTATGATCTAATTCATTTACCATTATGTTTCTTGATCCTAGTAAATGAGGGAACTGGTGGTAAGGTATTGACCTAGGAATGGATACTAAATCATTATTATTTTCACCTATGTTTGAAATGGATAGAACTTGGGATATATTTGAAACATTAAAATATAATAAAATAATTAATTAAGTGATCTTAAATATATTATATTACAATTTAAGGATCTCTAATTTTTTTTATTTTTATTGGATTTTCTCCATGATGAATTTCTCATTATGATCGCATCGAATATTCTCAGTTTTGTGTGCATATATATCACAATATATTAGAGGATTATGTTGAAAACACATAGAATAGGATGATCTAAAATTTTAAGGGACATAGTCAACATAATTATAAGGGGTAACTTTAAGATTTAATCTCAGAATTTCGGGTTTTTGGAGGTTGTGATAGATTTTTTTTTGAATCCATTCATGGAAGGAGATATATGGTTCCAATGTTGTGATGAAACTACATTATGAAGTGGGGAAATGGTGGTTCTATATCCTAGAGGATATCGTGGAGATGGACGATTCATGAGTGACATTCTGAGTCAAATTCCAAAAAATTTCATTTCATCAAAATTATAGGTGTCGAGTCTGTAGAAGTTTCTTACCCATGAATAGGGGAGTTGTAGCCTGTAATATTTAAGGATATATTTTATGACCAATCTATGGTATGATTCATATGTAACAATAGATAATGATTTTAAGAAGATGAATTTTTATCGGATTTTCACCCATAGATCCATCACTATGTTTTCCCATTTGTGATGAAAATGTATGTCGAGGTATTGACGAGAGGATATGTTATTAACAGGATTATGGATACAATAGAATCTCTACAATAGGGGAGTCCTCACAATTCCTTGAAAATAGAATCTATTGTCTTAAGATCGTATTTTTTTGACTGGAATAGCTTTTGGTTTCCCAAAGGTTGGTACTATCACTTATCTTCTAGTTTCTCAAAGGGAAAAGGCTCATAGACATGTTATAAGGTATACGAATTTTATTTTTCTTATGGAAACCAATGGAATCAGTGTTGAGGGTGCCTAAAATTTTTATTAGATTGAATTTACTATTTGATATATTTTTTGTTCATCAATTGAGGACATTTTTTCTGATGCAAAAAATGTTGGGTGTTCCAACTTGTGATCAGCAATGAAGAGATATGGGTGATTGGGTACATCTCTAAGGTGATCCACACATTCAAATGGTAGAGTGAATCAATGGAAGTGGTCATCATTATTTTCATAGGGGTTTGGGGTAGATAATGATTAGATTTATGATATTATTATTGTGTTCTAGGTGATAAATACATCATTTGTGGTATCCTTTGATTGTTTTCAAAATATCTTCATGCTATTTTATCCGTGTTAGATGAACACCATTATATCATACACCCTATTACATGAATTGTGATGTTTGGTAGAGATTATTTTAGTTCCCTTGTCATTGTATATTCTAGTTGGAGGTCTATATAGATTGTATGAAGTGTTTAGGGACACTGAAATATTGTTGGGGCTGCATCACTCTTGGTTATATTTCATATGTTTACAAATATAGCCATATGATATCATCCTTAGGAAAATTGGTTTTATTTCGTGCTAGATATCATGGATTACTTTCTTATTACTGTTATGTTCTATGATTATGATAGAGAGGAAGTGGTGTTTGTGGGAATACATGACCCTCAAAATGTTTTGTGGCATGTTTCATGATTTTCTTCCTTGATAACTGAGTTGATATTAAGTTCATAATATGTTAAATAGTCAATTAATTCCACATTTATAGATTAATAGTTTTATTTATATCCATATGAGTTCTTTGTGTTACCCCATCGATGAGATATCATGCTTACCATCGAACAAAAACCAAGAATATGTCCAATATTGATGTCTATGTATAGATTGTTTCCTTATGAGTTGTCAGAGCAACGATTATAGATTAATTATCGATTATAGAGGGTTTTAGTTCAGCTGAGTCTGTAACCTTAGGCTATATAGGTTTTATTCCTTGATTAATGATAATGATGGATTTCTTCTCTATGTTGCTTATAGTCACATAGACTAGGTGATTTTTAATGACCATTGTTGTATTCCATGGATTGATGATTCATTCAATCAGATGAAGGGAGAATGTTTACTCTTGATGTCTGTTCTATGGCTAGGATATCATCTTATGAATGATAATGATGAGGATATTTAGAAGAAAACATTCTGTTGTTTAAATTGGATTTAAGTGTTCTTTTTAATTCATATTGGTATGATTAATGAAAAAAATCATGATCATGGGGTTGATGAATAGAGTTTTCCAATATATAAAATTTAATTTCATTGTGGTTTTCACTTACGACATCCTTATATACTCCTCTTATAAAGAGGATAATATAGATCATATACATGTCATTTTTGGAGTTCCACATAATAAGAAGCTATATGGGAAGTATTTAATGTGTGGGTTTTTAGATCATGATTTGCATTTCATGGGGAATTTTTTATCGTAGGAGGGAGTAGTTGTGGATCCCTAAATGATAGAGGTAGTTGTTTCTTGTGTGGAACCTAAGGTTGTGTCTTAGGTTCATTGTTTCTTTATTCCTAGAGGGTATTACCTGAGATTCATTAATGATTTTTATTCAATTACAACTCCTCTTATAGCCTTGACCACAAATTATCATCCATTCATTTTGACTAGAGAATGATTACAATCAATAGAGTACAAGATGGAGAAGTGGCTCAACACTCCATTACATTGTTTTCCAATATAATGAATTTGATTTGAGGTTTTCTATGACACTTTTCTTTATATATTTGATTGAAATATGAGGCACTAGAATTCTGTAGTTTCTTATGGGTCTCATTAGTTAGTTCCCCATAAGAATAAATATTCCACCCATGATCTTGATTTGGTAAATCTTGTCTTTTTATTGATGATATGGACACATTACATCATCATAAAAATGTTTACAGTTTTTACATCCATATGATCCCATTATATGTATTATCCTTGTATGATATAAAATTTCATTCACATTGGTGGATGGAATTCTTGATTTATTATGACTTTTAGATATCAAATATTATTTAAAAGGGAAATGTTTTAGCTAATGAAATGAACATTAATTCACATTGTGATATCTTTCATGAATTTAGACATCTTTGGAGAGTTTTGGAAGAAATCTCGATGATAAATCTATATATGAAAGAGTTTGTTGGAATATGTTGAATTTTATTGATTATGGGATATTCTATTTTTGATTAATAGGTGGAGGAGTCCCAACTATTAGATTTTGAGGAGGATGTATATAGCGACAATGTTGTTTTTTCTGATTCCCCTAGTGTTTGGTTTGATAATGGAGAATAATTATAATCGTCTGTAGAAGGATTTTCATTCCGTTTATGATGTTTGAGATGTTTCCCCATGAGATACATATATTTCCTTTGGCATCAAAACTAGTAATGATTAATATATAATGATATTTTAGAGGAAATTTCTTTTAGAAAGTGTTAATGTTTGGAGTTTCAGAGTTGGTTTGTAGATGTTTTTTTGAATGATTGAAAAGAATGAGAACCATGTTCCATGATGGTTTTTCATGCTGTTAGATGTTCCCCAATAGAAGTTGGAGGAAATATCACTATAATTTGTTTCTAATTTACCTCAATTTCCTTGAGTTTATGAATATTAATGTGTGACAGTTGATAGTTTGATGAAACCATCCCAATTTATATTGAACCTGGAGTATTGATAAAAATTGATTTCACCGATGAATTATCTAGAGAATGTGGTGTGGGTACATAGAGACAGGGGAACTATAATCTATATATGTGATCCTCCTATTACTTATAGGATGTAGAGACGTCTCCAAAGTACTTTTGGATCTCAGTTAATAAATTTCACTAATTTTCATCCACATTTGGACATCCAGAAAAAGTAGTAAATATAGAATCCTGAAGTCTTGTTGCACTCTTGTATCCCTAATTTTGAATGTTCTTGGATGATACAACTAACATGGGTCATGTTTTCCTACAACAATTGTTTAAACTCCAATATTTTTATGAGTTCATTTAAATATTTTTATGGCTGACCAATGAATTTTCTATTGTACTATACTATTATCAGAGATATAGAACTTCCCATCCCCGAATAGGTGAAGAATACAATATAAATGGTACAAGTTATTCATGTGATGATGAAGGAAGAAAAATATCATAAATAATCATATTCCAAACATATTAGGAGTCCTTTGGTGGCCAATGATCTAGATCACATGTTCTTGGATTATATTTCTAATTTCTTTCATTGAAGGTTTAGTCATGGGAGTTATGTTTATGTTCGGTTTCATGGATATTTTATAGAGTTAGATCATGTTGGGGTCATGGATTACAAGATATATGTTCCACATTTATTAGTTTAATTCAATTTGGATTTCACCTATTACAACTCCATTATTATCATCATGAGTAATCTCATTCCATTTGTTGAGGAAAAAGCAATGTTGACAATGTTGTGACCCTATAAGAGCTACTTGTCGAGAACCAAGATGTCTAGGTAAAATGGTTTCGTGGGAATTATATTCTCTAGGTTTATGATTGTTGAATAAAGGCCTCTTGGAATAGTGTACCCATAAAAATGGGTCATAATCAAGCACTCATTAACCTTAGAATTTTTATGTTTTCCATTAACCTAGTAAAATAGTTGGTTTTGTATATTTGGACCATTATTATTTATGTGATGGATCCCTCTAGTTACTTATTAGTATCATTTTTAACTTTTGAGTGGTATTTAGTGACCCAGGAATATTATACTTATATAATACATCATTTACAATGAATTCATTACAAACAAAAAATCACTTCTTGAGGACATTAAAATTATATTTTGATTAGAAATAGGGAAACAAAATCTTCTATCTTGGTGAAACATCTTAAAAAACTCCATAAAAGTTATTCACCTATATTTCTTATACCTAAAACCATTTTTCATAACCTGTGGAATGTAAAAAAACAAATGGGTGAAATTAAATTCTTAGTAAGGTTAAATAATGGAAATGGGTAAGCATAACATGATCAAAATGGTAAAGAACATGAGTATAACATTTGAAGATCATACCCTACAAATTATAGATTGAAATAAATATTGGATGTTCATAAGACATGGATAATAATATATTAATATCATAATACATGAAAAAATAACATAGGAAAAAGACTTGAAATTTGTGGCATGCACCTATTTTATAACATTGTGAACATGTATTAGTAGAAACATGTTAACTTGTTATGTTAAAGACATGAAACCATACACCCACTTCAGCATAAGGACTTTTAACCAAGTCCATGCATATCATTTTGAAAATGTAATCATTTTCATGCATACATTTATTGACATTAAACATGGTCTATTCAAATCATTGCTAAAATGAAATTCTGTTCATGAATAACATTATAAACATGTAATCAGGTTTTTCATAAACTTATGGACATTCAACCAGGTCCATTAATTAAATTGTGCCCACATAATAAGGATCACTCAGAACATTTTGAACTTTTAATCAGGTTCATGCATTAAGATATGGGTATACATCGAGGTCCATGGTTAACATTTTGAACATGAGATTCAGATCACAAATAACATTGTGAACATGAAATCATGTTAACTGATAACTTATATAGTCATGATCACTCCATCCTAACCCAATGCATTAGATGGATATATATGTCCCACCCCTTTTATAACAACCACATCCTTTCATGTGACAAAATATAAAACAATTAAAATATCAGGACCCATAAAAAGGAATAGGATTTATAAACATAAAATAAAAACTCATGAGAAGAAGGGGATTCCCTTAATATTAAATCCAATAAAAAAATAATAAGATATAGGATATGTAATAAATTCAGGAAAACAAAACCCATTAAAAGAAGGGGTTTTCTAAAAAATATAACTATTGAAAGTGAAATGGGGTTTATAAACATAATGAAATTCACAAAAAAATCATTAATTAAAATAATATTAATTCAACCATTAGATCATTTCATAAAATTTCACAAATAACATAAAAATGATCACATATTATATGAAAAAAATTGAAATATATTATGAAAACATTTCATGAGAAAAATCCCCTTTCTTCGTGGAAGAAAAAAAATTTAAAATAAAAATCCAATTGAAATACATTTCCATGAAAATAAAAATAAGAATTTATAACGAAATGATTGAAATAATTTGGAAAAATGTTTCTTTGGGGACTTATAAATAACTTTTTAAAAAGTATAGAATATTTAGTTATCATAAATAATTTTTGAAATCATTCTTCTTTGAAAATAGATTTAAAATATTTTAAAGTATGATATTAAAATAATAAAACATTTTTATAAAAATTGTTCATTTAAAATGATCTTCATGTATAATTTGAAATCATTTTTTATTTCTCTATGAAAACATGGGTTTTGAAATAAAACTGATTTCTGATCGAAGATATAAATAAGATGAAATTTTCTTTAAAAATTGTTATTAATTTTTTCAGTAACAATGAGTTGAAAAATGGTACTAATACATAAGTATATCTTGAATAATAATATTATAAGAATACTCAACAGTGTTCTTTAGAGATGGATCATATGATTAAATCAGTTAATGATAAAAAAACAATCTCGAAGAGTGATTAGATTGTTTCAACCAACTCATATCAGTTGAAAACATGGGATAATAATTTATATTTAAGAAAATGAAATGAAATTAATACTAAAATATAATTAAAATGAATATATTAATGATATAAAATGTAAAATGTATGAATATAAACCTAAAAAAATAATAAACGTTCCTAACAAAACATGAGTCTCAATGAAGGAAAATTGAGACCATAATATTCCACCAATTTTCTGACTTGTGAAACATACACCCAATGAAAATTATGGGAATATAATGGATTAGTAAATTACCATAAATATAATTATAATAATAATATAATACACCACATGTTAGTATACAAAACAGAAAAATGTAATTGTTGGGGAATAAAGAATGTATCTCACGAGAATAAAAAGTGTGATGAAATCCCCTTACCGTGTGTCTTGAATCACATTGTACTCATACCTGATTTTAGAATAAAAAAATATAATTATATTTTAATTATTTTACCATTCCATATTATTAAACATAAAAACATATAATGTTTCATTATTTCATTAAATTACTCATTTTCTAACAGTCATAGGTTAATGTTTCAGTTCATGTAATCATTGCTTTCTTCTTTACATGTGTTTTAATTTGTTATATATTTTATCCTTATACTTATGTCATGATTTAGAAAATGTAAATCACAATATATATATATATATCATGTATATATGTTACATGAGTATTATAATAATCTATATTGTATATATGTATTAAATATAATACATCATTCATGGAGATGTTATTTTCTATGTATGCCTGAATGATGTTTCTGTTTTTATTGTTGTATTTAATAAAATAAATTATATAACATATAATTATGTATATATGTATATATATCATTATTAATGACGCATTATTATGTCATATTGTTCATTTAATTCCATTAAACCCATCCTTAATATATTCCATTTTGTGTGTAAACAAATAGAATCACCTTGATGTGATGGTAGTCCACAATTCCTCAAAAAAAATTGTACTATAAAAACTAGAGAGTAAAAAATGTATGTCATTTAAAATGAATAAATAAGGTTACAAATATAATAAATATTATATATTTATTATATAAAAATATTTTACATCATAATTTCCACCATGAGAGGCGGTAAAGGAGACGTGAACAATTGTTATTTTGTGAGGCGGTAGTTCACCGTACACAAAAATAGTGAGATCATTATCCATTTGATGTATGTGTGTGTAAGTGTTGATAGAACCATTAAAAAAATTCCTATTATATTGATGATAATAGTTTTTTTATAAAATTATGTAATAAATTGAATTGTAGGGGTGGAGAATGGAAATAAAATAAAAGAGTTTGACAGAATGTGTTACCTCTTAATTGGGTAACTCCATTTAGTTTGTGCCAAAATTTTTACATGGACTATTATATAACCAAATGGAGAATTAAAGGAAGATGGAAGGTATTTTTCTGAATATTATTGGTCATATCATGTCTGAACCGATGTGGTTTGGGTTTAGTAGTGAAGAGGGAGAGTCAGTGGCCTCTTATAAGGAACTGAAAGGACACCCTTGGAATTTTTGACATCAAGTTAGGTGTACCCACGTTTATGCTTAAATAAATACATAGAAATTCACATAAACTCAATAACATATTTGTAGTGGAATATTATGGTCCATTAATGGGTTTTGGACTTGTTTATAGGTCGTTGTGGGTCTTAATTTTGAGGTGTGGTATATTATTATCCTAATTTTTTTTCTGAACCATTATAATTAATTTTAATCAAATTTAACAATACATTTGGACAAAACATAATTTGAACTTATTAGAAATTATGAATTATTATGATTCCAAATATTTAATCAATTTATAAATTACAAATATCATAAGTGGGATAAATTAATTTAAAATTAATATAGATGACGGCATGACACTCTGAGTTTTTAATGTAAAACGTCCAAGAGTTTGCTAAGTTTTCTTAGCCTATTTCAATATGAAATTGATTAAAATGACAAAAATTGGATTAATAGATAAAAATTTGATCTATATAAACATTTAATTCACATTAAAATAATATTTATCCATATATATAAATTATATGAAATTTCTAGTTTGAGTTAAAATATTGTATTTTTCATTATTGATTTGAAAATGATGTTCTTAAAAAATTCCAAAAATTAACCATTATATAACAATGAATTATAAATAAAAAATTGATGTTTATTTTATCAAACCTAGTTTCCATATTTGTCTAAAATTAACTATAATATTTTTCATTGAATTACATAAAAGGTGGTTTATTTGAGAAATTAGTATTTTAAAACATCTGGGGACCATAAAAAATAAATATTGTTTTTTATCAATGAAACAATTATAAAAAATATTTGAAATGTAGTTATTAATATTAATATTACTATATATCATTTCTAGGATATTATTATCTCATAAAAATAGTTATAATAATAAAATGATGATTCGTAGAAACGATGTGTTTCGTGTAACATACGCCCAGTAAGTGTTCAGTATGACATACGAGAAGACGATGTTGTGGGTAACATATGCCAAGTCATTTTTCATTGTATAATATTCAAATTTAGTGATATGAGAAAGGAAATTCCGACTTATTGATTTACTGAGAAAAAATTTTATGCATTATGGCGGGAAATGAAAAATAACAAATTATTAAATTAACATGAACAAAATGTTTCAAAAAATCTCTTGGTGTCATATTCTATCCCATTAAATATAAATTAACCCATGAAATTCACCTGGGTTTTCAAAGTATTAATATGTTAATGTTTTTATCATATAAACTCAAATTGAATAAATGAATACGAAAACATAATTTAAAAGGGTAATTTTGGACACATAATGGTTACCCAAATTAGTATATTATTAGGTTTTAACAATGGAGGATATTGGTGGAAAGTGAAATCATATAAATGGAAATTAAATCAATCCAACATTTTATTATAGATAGTGCTGGAGAACATAGTTAGGAGAAAGATAAAAATAAAAAATCCATTAATATAAGTTGATCTAGGGGGAAATTTGATTCATCAAAAATAAATATACAATGATAAACTTTTTATTTTCATGATTCTATACCAATAGTTGGAGATATTTTATGAGATGATATACATATATGATTTTATTCCTTTTCATATAGAAAATATAACCCTTTTTGAGCATTGATTGATTTTCACTTCATCTCATACCTTACGAATTCTGTGATGACATTTTTTTTCATTCTTTGTGTACTAATAGATAATGAGATCTTGGATATGTCATCCCACCACTCTTCAGCTACCAACAAATAAACATGTTATACAATATGAATTAGTCCTCATGTGGTCAAATGATACATTATTCTCACAATATTTTATTGATTATTGAATTATACATTCCATAATTTTTTCACCTTATAACCCTTACAAAATATAATTCACCCATTTCATTCTATATGATCTTATTTTATACCAAAAACATTTTAATTGGGTACTTGTGTACCTCCTGGCACCAATTAAACATTAAATGTGATTTTATTGTTTGAAAATCCATGTATTGGGATATAATAAAATGAAACATCACTAAACAATGAATAACATGATTATAATAGTGATTATTTACAGAAAATCAAACATGAACATCACTATTATATGGTTGAAGGATATTTTTTCCCCTAAATATCATTATTAATGTCATCAATTCTAAGTGCATAAGCTTTACCATTAGCATTTTTCATCAGAGTTTGATGTGTCTTATAATCCATATTGACCGTTGTATTGGGAAACTAATTCCAATAATTCCCAAATTCAATGCACATGAACACTAATGTGTGTGTTGTTAACTCTGTTGATCTTTATCTCTATTCAGTTAACTGAATTACCTCTTCTAATAACTTCTAAATTATTCCACATTGTATATAGGCGTCTCAATCATGAAACATATTATTATTCCATTAATTAACCCTTTTATGTGATATTTCCCACAGTGTTGGAATCTAGAAGTTTGAAATGTTTTCATGACTCCATGGTTTTTAGATTCTCCTTTGAACTCCATCATATTCATCTTGCTAAAACCATGAGATTGAAATGTAACTCCATCATGAATTTCTATTTTTATTGCACATTGAACAATATCTTCATAGAAACTTCTGTCTCTTGTGGAAAATTAATTTTTTAGACATATCATTAAGCCACTAGAAAAACAACCAACATTAACATTGGGTTGGATTATACTTCAAAAAGTGTAACTCTTTTGTCTTGTGAAAATAACCTCATAAGTACTGATGGATTCAATATCATTTTTATTCAACTCAAGGAAAAAAATTTCAATCATTATACAATGAACACAAGGAATGTAATTATTGAAGAATATGTTCTAGAACTCATCCAAATCCATGGATTAAATTTCATTTTTCCTTTTCATATTATTCATTAGTGTCCACCACTAGTCTGCTTCATTGTTTTATTGATAAACATCTACAATGATTTTCTCATTATCGGAACACTATATAATTGAGAATAAATTTTACATGGTAATGATCTAGTGTTTTTCAATAGGTGGATCACTACTCCCTCTTAAAAAATGGGTACAGTACCTCGTAATGGACATAGTAGAACATTGTTCCCTCCATTTCATGCATGGAATCTATACATGATTCATAACTTTAGAAAAATGTGAGAGTATATGAATAAATTTTTATATTCGATCCCCCATATAATTTGTATCCTCAAGAGAAACTTTTTTGCATTGTCCATCATAATAACCATTAACAATATTCCTTCGATGTCCAACCATTGACTGAAACGGTAGTCTAAGATCCAATTATCAGAATGAGGAACCATATAATCATGAAAAGTCACTTATAGGATATCTAAATTACGAAAAACAAAAAAATCAATGAAATCATATATTTATAATTATTTATTCAAAAACAAATTCATATTAAATCTTTCATGATTTTTCATGATGAGTTTGTGAATTCACAAAATATATATGCTCGAAGTGTCAAACCTTGTGTGAATTAAGACCTATTATTGTGTACCATATTACCTTGAGTTAGGATTGAATCATCTTTATGGAGTTGTTACATTAATGTATGTACCTTCTAGAGCCCCATCCACTTATAGCATTGAGGTAGGGATTTATTACTATAAACCTAGTCACTCTATCCTTTATAATATTTTGTGGACATTTTTCATAAATGTAAAATATGTCTTATACTTATCCTTAGAGAAATAAATAGACATATCTTTTGAAAAATACATTTGAATATATGGAATTTTTTCTTATCCTAGTTACTAAATGATTACTAAAACATCCTTTAATATTAACTATAGCTAACCAAGCATATCAAATGTTGATATTATTTCATTTTAGATAAATATTTAGTATATTAAAAAAATAAATGCTTGAGGACTATAATTTATTAATATATATAACATATTGAAAACAATTTCTTATCTTGGTGAAATAATATCAATAACTCCCATAAATATCTCCACCTCTAGTACTTCTACCGAAAACCATTCATCATAACCTGGCGAAAGGGAAGATATGAAAATGGTGAGATCAGGTGGTCAGTATGTGAAAATAAATGAAATGAATAATAATAACACGATCATAAGGGTTTGAAACATGAACATAAAATTTAAATATGATACTATGCATAGTAGGGATCGTAATAAGTAGTGCAAGATCAAAAGACAAGGGTCTTGGGAAAATTAAGATCATAAGTCCTGAAATCATATCATAGGAATAAAACATGGAATTTAAGGCATGGCTATTTTTTATAATAATGTGACCATGTATAAGTACAAAAAGGTTCACTCATTAAGTTACATACATGAAATATGGCCCCTCATAAATATATGAACATAAAACCAGGTCCATGCATAACATTATAAATGTGTAATCAGCATCACCTATAACCATATAGATATGAATAAAATTACCTAAATAACATTTTGAACATGTAATATGGTTTATAGATAACATTTTGAACATGTAATCATGTTCATACATAATCTTATTAACATGGATGCATTATGTTGAAAAAATATATAAAAAATATTAAGGATAACTTATAACATTGTGAACATGAAATTAGGTTCATGCATAAACATATATACATGCATCCAGGTCCATGCGTAACATTGAGAGCATATAGTCAGGTTCATGGGAAAAATTGTGAACATGAAATCAGGTTCACCGATAACATATATACTCATGAATCCTCAATCATTGTCTAATTCATTAAAGGAACCTACAAATCACACAAATGTCCTAAAAAATCATTCATACATCTACCTAAATTATGAATTTCTTCATATCATGAGCCATAAAAAGACATTGAATTTATAAAAATAAAATCATAAAACATGAAATTAAATTGGTTTCATTAATATTACATATAATCAAAATCTATGAAAATAGATAAATTTCATAATTACATTATGAAAGGATAAACCATGAAATGAGTTATGATTCAAAATCATATAACAGGATAAAGAAAAATACTTTTAACAAACATCATGAAAAGAAAGAATGAACCAATAATTGAAAAATTATCAATTGAACATTTAGATCATTTTATATAAAGGAATGAGATACATCAAAATATTTCGTCATTGATTGAAAATGAATTGGAAATATCTTTTCAACACATTTCATGAAGAAAATATATTTTGTTATTTGAAAAAAAATCCATTATGAAAAGGAAATCCTTCTTAAAACTATTTCGGTGAAAATCAAAATCAAAACATATAAAATATTCTTTGATATCACTTAGGAATCCATTTTGTTAGAAAAAATTATAAATAATTTTTTAAAACACTAAAATCATTTCGAAAACATAGACCATTCTTGAAAAAAAAGTTTGAAAATTGATTTGAAATATTTTATCGGATGATTTGGAAATAATAAAAAACAAAATAGTTTTTCCTTAAAAATGTTTTCATGTATCATTAAAAAACATTATTCAATTTTTTTTTTCAAATAAAATATATTTTTGACTGATGAAATAAATACAGTAAAATTTTATTACAATAATTTTCTTAATTATATTTACATCCAACGAATGGAAAAATGTTACTACCACATGGATAAATATTCAATAAAAATATTGTAAATCAACTCCTTAGTTTTCCCGAGATATGGATCATAATATATCTTCAAATAAAGAAAAAACATAATAAATCATGATAAGAGAAGAGATTTTATCAATAAAAACTATTCACTTTGTAATATGGGATCATTTTCTCCATGTCAAAAAAGGAATTTAAAAAAAGGTTAAAATATAATTACTAGAATTATAATCAAGAAATAATATGTAAAATGGATGTATATTAACCTTGAAAATTAATTTAAGTGTATAACTGAACATGAGTCTTAATGAAGCGAAATTGCAACAAAACATTTTTAATGATATAGTAACATTTGAAACATGAACCCCATGAAATAAATAGAATATAATAGATTTTTAAATACCCATAAATTTAATTATAATATTAATATAATAATTACATTGTCATTATACAAACCCTAAAAAATAATTTGCGATTAATAATGTATGTATCTCCCAAAGAAGAGTGAGACGAAATACCTTTACCTTGTGTTTTGACTCTCCTTGTAATCATACAAGATTCTTTTATAAATTTTTTTATATTATTGTAAATATTTTATAGAATTATATTATTATATATTATACAATATATATTTTTATTAATAAATTATATTACCCACATGATAATAATCATATTTTATGGATTGACTTTGGGTAATATTATATTTGTTATTATCATGTGTCTTAATTTAGTATATCATTGGTCCTTATAATTATATCATGATTGAAAAAATGTAAAACATGATATAAATGTCATTTATGTACATATTATTCTCAATATAATAATCTATAAAATACATAACTATGAAATGGAATACTCTTTTTATGGAGAAGTTAAGTTATAAATAATAATGAACTCTATTTCTTTTTTTTCATACTGAAATAATGAAAAAATTACATATTTGTGTAATTATATTTATATATATGGTTATTAATTTAGTGTTATTATATAATATATATCATATAATTTCTCTATACCCATCCTTAGTATATTCCATGTATTGTGTGAAAAAATTATATCGTATTGAGTGGGGAAATTACCAAATATCCCCCCTAAGATAATTTAGACACCATAATTTCAATATTGATGATTATTATACCAATTAAATTTTCAAATTTTTTGTAAAATTATATTTATTATTTCTTTTAGAAGGACATAAAATGGGGATTATTTTATAAATTATTTTTTAAAACATATGAAGACTTTAATAAACATTTATATACTACTTTATCAATTAAACCATTATAAAGAATATTTGAAAATTAGTTATTAATATTAATATTACTATGATTAATGGCTTGGTTATAATTAGCTTATATAAATGAATATAACATTAAAATTATATTTTTTAAAATATAATTGTTTTGTGTAGAACATACTAAGTCGTTGTTCAGTGTAATGTATACCATATTGGTGTATCATGTAATGCACACCATTTCTATTTTCAATGTAACATACTCCTTGTCCGGATCCTATTAAATGAATGACATAATTACTGATTTTATAAAAATCAATTTCATGTGTTGCAAGAAATTAATAATATCACATGATTCAATTAATTATAAAAAAACATTTTACTTAATGTTTGGATGTTATAGGCATCTCTGTCACGACCCGTCCCCTGGGGCCCGTATAATGACTACCCCAATCCCGCCTTCCATAAGTCAATGGATGGTGACTAGCACCAAAGGCATAAATCCCTATACTGGGAAGGTATTGCATTTATAACAGTAAACAAACACAATAGGGTATGAAACTGGAAGTAAAACACTAAGTAAAATTGTATACAAAAGCGTGTACAGAACATAAAGGGGCCGGAAATACAAGCCCAACAGTAAAGAACAATACAAATGAAAATCTAGAACAACTGAAGAAAATAAGTAAACCAGCTATTGGGTCATCCTCTGGAATTCCCACCTAAAGGGTGGGTACAAATGGCCACCTTATCATCCATGTCCATCTGTCCGCTCCGTGTACGTCTCGTCGAGTGGTCAACCTCTGGGTACCGTCCAGTTCTGCTACACTCTGCCCTGATCAGTGATGTCTGTCATCTGCAACCAACACAACGAGGTGATGGTTTATCCCATGGATGGGTGAGTAAAAATTATTAGTCACGAAGCTAGATCATCTTATTCAGTCAAGAGGCACTGCATCTGACCATACAGAGTTTGACCCACACAGGATCGATAGGTAATAACCCCCGCAATGAACCACACAGGATCTGACCCACAAATGACCTGTATGCGCTGAACCACATAGGATCACTGAGCACTGACCCACATATTATCTGTCCCACACAGGATCAGTTTGTGCTATCCCACACAGGATCGCTGAGCACTGAACTTCGTATGATCTGTCTCCAACCCCCGCCTCGCTATCTACCAATAGATTCCTCACACCTGGTGCGCTCGAGATCCATAGACTATTCCCTTGAGGTATCGTTTGTACCTATACATTCACTAAACTCCATAATGGAGTTACCCAATGTTATGCAATGTCTTAAGAGTTCCAATGCAACCGACGGTGCGTCAATCGGAAGCCCGGTCTATGAGTTATTGTCATTTCTGTTCTAGTGGGCCGGTTGGTTTTTATGTTCATACCAACCCGACCATACACCAACTATGCCGAATCATAATGTGGGGTTTCTCAATAGAACCGTATCGCTCTATTATTTTTTTCGCTATAGGCGGTTCGTCAATCGGACACCCGTAGCCCGGGATATGGGCGGAAAGGTGTAAATAGTCCAAACGGGTCCAGGTCAGGTCCAACCCAGTCAGACTAACCCAGTCCGGACTGGGTTCTATCCCAGACTATCGGAATGGCTTCGCCCAAGGTTGTGGCCCAGCCCAACGGGGCCGCCCAACTTGAGTGCTCTACCCCAGGGAGGCCCAATTGGCTGGCCACTCATGGGGGGGCCTGGCATCCGAAAGAATCGGCGCTAGGCGCCGGTTCGTTGACACGCGGGACCTGAGGGGTCCCTCTTATAGCGCGCACTAGCGGTCAGATCAGCCGACTGCCCCATGATCCTCCACGACGGTGCGACAGCGCCGTGCTTCTGATGGCCTCCTCACGGTGCAACATCGCCGTTCTACCTCGGCTGTGGCCCGGCCTGGCCGCAAAGTCCAACTTCACAGTGCGGAGTGATGCAACGCGATCAACGTCCTACTGTCGAGGCTCTCCTGGCCCCCCTTCTTCCTGCGTGGTGTGAGGGCACCATGCCCCTCTGGCACCGCTACGACCTGCCTGGCCATGGCTTGTTTCCCTGCGCGGTAGGACGTTGTCGTGCCCTTGTGGTGACCAGGCGGCCGTGCACTTCCGGCTTCTTCACGGTCCGCCTCTGTTGTCATCCACAATAACAACCCAAGGGGGAGGGTCGGGCCGTGTTCATGTGGTCCAAGCCCTCCCCATCATGGTGAAAACATTTAGCATACCATAATCCAGAAATTTGAACGACAGAGAACATAGGTTTATACTAATATTTAAAATAACTCAAATTCCCATAACTCAATTGCCGACGATCATTGAGGAATTAGCGGAAAGGCGGACATCATTCCGTTGACGTTGGATGAAGACGAACAAGTTTTCAACGTCAGCATTCTTCAAGGATGGAGGTGTTTCCTCTTCTTTTCCCGATTGAGGAGGGAGAGATATATGTCCTCCGATCTTCGTTGGAGAGGGGCATTCTTCGTTGGGATAATAATGATCTCCAAGGGTTCTCCAAAGCTCCCCAAAAAGGAATGTTTCAACCAAAATAATGGGTTAAGCTAACACATTATTTAATTATTGTCCAAAGAATTCAAATGATTTCAATTTAATTAATTAATACCATTAATTAATTTTTGGTTCGGCACTCTTATTTGGGAAGGTGGAAAGATAATATTAAATGATTATTGGGTGGGCTTCATTAACTCAAGGGATGTTTAATGGTTTTATCCCACATAAATGGGGGGATTAGTGGGTTTGAAGCGTGTGTGGGCCCCACCATATAATATCCTATAATGGGAGGTTATTTCGGGTGGGTCCCACCACTAACCTCCCCTTGGTGGTTTTAACTACCATGAAATAAACATAAACTAACTCTTATGTTTATTTAACATAATTTAAAACCCCAAAAATCTAACTTCCACTCTCATTAGAATGCCACTATTGTGAAGGTCTCACTATGCAATCAGCGATGATGCAAGTTCAACGGTGCCCTCAGATTTTTATTTCGAGAACCAGTTCAAAAGATATAAAAATATTGTATGTACATTTACTAAATGCACATTAACAAAATGTCATAAATTGATTCTCAGAACACCATGACACAAAAATAAAGCACCATCCTAAACATCAAACTCATAAAATTCCCATTTATTTAACAAAAACAATTTCACTAAAATTCCAAGACTTTACAATCTCCCAGACAGTGTTTTTAGGAAATAATTGCTTTCGTTAAATTTTTTTATTCTCATCTCTTTTTAGTGAGGTCAGTGAGCTCCAATGATTGTGAGATCCATGAGAGGTATCACATAGGTTGCCTTTTCGGATGACCCCTTTTGTTTTTCTCTATGGGATTGGTGTTGGAATATTGAGGGAAAGATTATTTTGAGTGGTATATAATATCAGGTACCAAATTCATCGTGTCAGATAAATTATATATTTTTCTATCATATGTTTCATGAAGGAGTCCTTTAGTAGGTCTACATGTGTTTATTTTCTAAAATAATGATGTATATTGAATTCATTGTGGGAATGAATTTCATATTATGAATGTGAGGTTCATGGCTTTTTTAATTCTGGTTCAAGGTTTATTTCATGATGTGTAACAAATATATATTAAATTGATCTAGTTTATAATTATTTCATTGAATATAAAATCATGATATATACATAATGTGAATGGGTTTCACATAATAAAAATATATTTTACAATATTCCATTACAATCTATAATGCCTCAGTTTTTCTCAAACCATTTAAATCACTCATTATTATCAGGATATATCTAGTGATATCCTCATTAGTTTTGTAATACCTTCAATGATGATTGATTCTATAATTTTTTTCTTCGATCTACTTTGATATATGTAATTATATCCATCATCTATTTTACTTCCTCAATATGGATCATACTTCTTCATCATTACATTTGAATTCTGTTTCTCCCAATGATTCATACACATTTTTGTTGGTTGTTTTATCATTACATTTTATCATGGTTTACATGGTCTGGATGAAGTTATTTTAGTATGGGAGATTGGGATATATGATGTTGGTTTGTTGTCATATAAATAACAGTGAATCCTTTGAGGTATGTTACTCATATATGCCCTTATCTATTTATATATTTTCAAAAATCTATCACGATTTATCCCTTTGGAATGCAATGGAATTTACCTAAAATTTATATGCCCATTAAAATTATTAATTTTAAATAATAATCACATGTATTTTTTTATTATTACTATATTTTTTCCTCCTAATTTTCTAGATATTAGGTCATCTATGTTATGATTTATATAATGTCATTTTATGTTATGGATTAACATGTTCTTGTTAATAGAAATTGATAAAAATCATAATGACGATTTCTTATTAATTAGATTAATAATTAAATAAGATTAATTTTATAATGAATTGGTTAATTTGAGATGGAATAAAAAATGTTTGTTTGATAAAGAGAATCACTAGGGCCCATGTTTGACATCTAGTTTAGAGAACTAGGTACATTGAATTTGGATTTGTGTGATCTAGTTTATATATAATTGTTGGATGCCTTATATTAAGGAATAAAATGTCCACATAGATATGCATGATTGTTAAATTTTGATTTTGTATAGTAATATTGGTGGGAGATTCGTTACGTGATGGGTTATGGGTTGGGGATTACTATATAGGATGGATGAGCCTAGGATGGTTAATGTGATATGGGTCTGGGAGGCCCGAATGATGTGGTAGAACATTATGCATGTGATGGAAAGAACCATTGCGATATTCATGTCAGTGTCAGGGATGGAATTGGATATTTAATAATGGTTGGACATTGGGATAACCCTTTGATGTTATATATCAAGAATATTTTTTTGAAATGAATTTGTATAAATGGTAATAAATGGGTTGGTATTTTTATCATAATTCTTCTCCCCACAGTTTGAGGTAACTCGATGTGATTTTACTATTGTTTTCACATATTGGTAACATATGATGGTTTTCATAGAGTATATAGAATCATAGAATGACCATAATAATGATTAAATAATTCCTAAAAAATTGAGTTGATGTTTATAGAATGAAAAATAATGAAAATATATTAATATTGACAAACCATAGATTCAATTAGGATTATTCATGGTGGTCATATATTCAATGAAGATGATCAATTAATGTATCATTAGATACTATTAATGGTAAATTTAATGAATATTAGATTAATTGAAAAATAACTAAATAAAAAATAAATTAATAATTAGTGTACCTTATTTAAATTCATCCAGGATTACAGGATATCTATAAATTATAGTAGCAACTAGGAGTCTAAAAAACATAAATTGTCGTTGATTGTAAGTCCATGTTATGATCATAGTGTGTTTTTGTCCTATAATATATATATATATTATATTCTTGTGATATTATATGATACACCACACATGTTGGTTTGGGTGAATGAAACCGTGTGGGCCCTAAGAGGGTGTTTACACCAATATCCCTAGGGGAGGACAGATGGATTCCTACCTTTTTTGTACTAGATCCCCTCTCTTGGTAGTTACATTTTCTATTTGGAACATTGGTGAGTTTAAACATATATGTTTGTATATAGATGTGATTTTTTTGGTAACTCATGGAAATGTATCCCAGTATATATTATCCAATGGTTTATGATATTTATTATGTGTATATATTGAGATGGATTATATTACAAACATTGAGTATTTGATATAATGGATTTAGGTATAATAACTTATATATAATACACATCATAATGGTTTTCCTGACACTCTAAAACGACTTTGTTACAATATATGGTGATTTGATATGTGATTATGTAATAATTATGTGATTGAAGTTCAATTTGTGATTCCATTACCCAGAGCTTTAATTGTATATTATTTTTATATAGTGATTTCTGATGAGGTTCGATGTTGGGAAAGTATAAAAACTAGAGGGAATGTAGAAGTGGGGATCCCTTTTTGTTTTATTATTATATAATATTATCTATTATATTTTATAATGGTTAAGATTTGGCCATGGGGTAGTTCGGAACAATGTATTAGAGTATAGGTGATGATATTATTTTAGTATTTTTCACTTATTATTAGAATGTATTCTTTAATTTTTTATGAAAGGATCGAGGGAGGATAATTCAAATTATAATGTTACGCACACCCTTATATATAAAATATTTGTTAGTTTAGCTAGATCATGTTGGATATTCGGTTGGATATTACTAGATAATGATTTAATAGGAGATACTTAGGCTGTGTGGTTGCTGATGTCTTTACCTTTTTTGTACATGTTGTTTTAATTTCATTTTATTATTATTGTATGAAATTTCTTATTTTCACTTCTGATTTATTTACATTCAGGTATTAGATGTATTTGATTTGTGTATATGTATTTTTTCCCATTTTTACATAGTCTCCTATATAATTATTCATCCCATATGTATTTTTATTGTATCGTCGACCCTAGTCTCCGGCCTAACGCCAACAAGAGGTCGAAATCAATCTTTCACCAACTCCCTTCCCAAATTCTCAGTCCACGAGGTGTAAACATTGGGGTGATGGTTCATTGTATAGAATGGAAAATATGGTAAAAAATCACATTTAGCATCAATTAAATATTAAATAAAAATCCTCATGTAAAATCTATAAGAACTTGTACATTGAAGAAAAAGTGTAAGAAGATAATCATTAAAGTGGTTTTTGTTAAAATAATGTTCGTTACCTCAATATAGAAACATATCATACATTAATTTCCATGAAAATAAATAAAAATATTTTAATTATTTATAATAATAAAAATATTTACTCATTTTTAATTTATATTTTATTTTATATATTACCATTTTATGTTCAATTAAATAATCACTTATGTTTATGTCATAAATTTTAATTATATCTATCTCACAATTCAAAAAATGAATTATATAGGTTGGAAATGTTATATTGGGTCATTATTTTATCATATATAGAATAATAAAAATTAAATTATTATAGTTTGTATACATTCAACATTATTTTAAAAAAACGATAAAATATGGTTATGAAAAATGAATTACATTACAATCATGGAGATGGTTGGTTATACATACGGATGAGTGATGATTCCATTTTTCATCCATCAGGAAAGAAATAAATTATGTGTTATTTTACCTCTCCATAAATACAGTTATATCATAAATATAATATTATTTCATTAAATACATTTATATATAATCCATGTTATAATTTATTTAAAAACTAATTACATCGATTCGTGGAGGTGGTCATCCACGCTTACACATGAAAGATGTTATCGTGTTTCAAGGGTTGTAAAGTTAATAAAATATAAGACATATTTATTTTTTATGAATGAAATTTTTTATTTAATATTCTATACATACATTAAATCCAATTTCAGAAATAATCATGTCATGCGATCAAGGAAAACTATTTTGATTGGTTCCAGAGGTGGTAGTCCACCATAAACTGAAATGATGATTTAATTTTCCATTTGATGGATGATTATATGGTTATAGGTTATTATATTAATATAATAAAATATTTTTATATGGTAAATACTTATGTTATTATATAGGCATGACTTAATAATATTTCCATATGTTTAACAATAAATAAATAAAATGGTTAGTTAAGAATGATGCCTCTTCATTGGGAAACAACTTTGGGTTTAAAAAATACATCATAAAGGGTTCTATATTCAAATAAAATCTTCTTGTACATGGTTATGGAATTAAATAATGTGTTTTTGTTGTTATTTGAAAAAGGATTTTTACATCTGATGAAAGGAGTAGTGGAGGTGCCCTTTATAAGTGTGGGTAGGGGCACTTTTTTGGAATTTATTAAAATATTTATTTAATATAAATTAGAATCCAATTAAAAAAATATTCGAACTAATATGTTTATAATATTATATAATAATGGGTCCAAATAATATCTTCTAATATATTTTTTAATATTTTACATTCGTATTTTAACCTCATCCCTTTTTTACCTGTGTGAAAACTTTTTCACAATTACCAGGTCAAAAAGGTTTTAATATAAACAGATAAGGTAAGTAATATTAAAAGGAAAATTTCCTTATAAATTTACAATATATGATATTGGAATCCATATCCCATTCAATAAAAAATATAAAAAGTTTAATAGTTTTAAATCATTTAATAAAATATTATTTTCATAAAATATTGTTTGTTCCATTTTGGGAAAAATTCAATTAATTTCAGTTTTAAAACAACATAGAATCAATGGAATTTGAATTTAACCCTTAAAAAAATAATATATTAACATATAAAATTAATAGCTCAAAAAAAAATTTAATTA
The DNA here is from genome assembly GCA_963277665.1 of Viscum album. Classification (NCBI taxonomy): domain Eukaryota; kingdom Viridiplantae; phylum Streptophyta; class Magnoliopsida; order Santalales; family Viscaceae; genus Viscum; species Viscum album. The sequence continues at coordinate 1,159,899,113 of OY728120.1, read as the reverse complement.
TAATTTAAATATTTTTTGAAATAAATTTTTTAATTTCCCTATTAAATATATAAATTTATCTCAGTGTTTCATAATCATTTATTGCATATAAATCATTAAATAAATTAAAATTTATTTTTTATGATAAAATATAATTTATCATTAAAATTAATATATATAATTGAATATAATTTTTTTTTTGTTCAAAATATTATTATTATTATAAGAAAAAAGGTTTTAATTCTTTTTCATTAAAATTTAAATAAATATAATAAATGTCATAATAAAATAATGATGGAAAATGTGGCCAAGTATTAGAGAATTTAATGTATATTTCTAATCATTACTCATCCAATAAGATATGGGGAACTTTTTGGTTAATTTTTTAGTCTTTATCAAGTTATTTTAAAAATTAATTATGGAATTTTGTGTCACTGTTGTGGTAATTGATTAATATAGTTACCTTTAATAATAAATAAAAATGAAATGTGAAAATTTAAAAAATTATAAACTCTTAAATAAAAATATATAATCAATATTTCATGATTTTTTCTACCTAATTCAAATATTTTAAATTATTATTATATATATTTAAGGTGACAAAAAATTGATTTTTTAGAAAAATGTCATTTTTGGTATACTTTTTATTATACTATATGAGAGTATTCATATCATTCAAATGACAGGGTTTAATAATATTGAAAAAATTAAATTTTAATATTAATATAAAATATAATTTTAGTTTATATGTACTTGAGAATAATTCATTCTTTTTTAAAATAGAATCGGTATTTTTCACTATTTTTTGAAAATTAAAACCATAAACAAAAATAAATTTTTTTTATTAAATTATAATTTCGAAATTATGATTTAAAAAATGATATACGATTTATAAAATAAAATCACAATTTTTTATATAAAATAAATATTATATTTTTTAATGAAAATTATTTAATTTATTTTTTAAGAACATGTGTTTTGGAAAAAGAAATTGACTTTAATAAAAATTGAGTAGTTATTTATTGATAATTTATCAAAACATTTATATTTAATATGTTTTTTATATATATTTCAAAATGTATATGATCTTATTCAAACACTAATATTTAATGGATAGATTATAATAGTCATATTGAAATAATAATATTTCATGGTTAATTTATTATTATGGTTTCATTTAACATACTCTATATTAAAAAGATTGATTTTATTTAAATTTCTAAATGTTATCATGATTCGTAAAAACTATCATCAATATCTTGTCGTCAATGTAAAAAATGAATCATTACTTATGTCAAAAATAATATTTCTACATAATAATGTGCCTACTCATAAATATAATTAAAAAATGAAATTATTATAAAAATTTATACCCTCCCAAGGAATGTTTACATTAATTAATTAACTCCACATAATCTATATATAAATTAGTTAAACCCCAATAAATAGTTGTTACAATCATTCCAACCAATAAGGTTTTTGTCCTGGAATATACATGATACATTCCATCATTTTAAATTTCGATCCCTTATTGATATATGTGATATTTTATATCCCTTTTTTCTCTTGAATCCATTCAGGTTTCCCTGAGACTCCAACAAAATAAATAAATTTTTCTACAATTTTTATTTATTAAATATTAATAATCCACATCTCTCTTTTAAAACAAATCATATAAAGTTAAAATTAACAAATTTACAATAAATAAAATGAGCATATCTGGTTAATATGTTTTTCATATTGAAACATAAAAAATTACATTCCCTACATAATACATTAATAAAAACACTATCTGATATGAATTGTTTTTTAAATTTCTATGTTTTTTCAATCGAACATTCATACTGAGGTGATAAATGTCAATATTTCATTTTTACCAATTTCATAATGACAATGAAGCATAAAAATATCTCTAACATCATACATCCATTCGTAATACTATTATCAAACATGTTTATAGTCATTGAACTATGTATAAGTGTCCACCAAGAATTATTGATTAAATTAATAGGTTCTAACATCTCTTATACAAAACTGTATCTAGATATAATATTACCATCCACCTAACACAAGTATAATGGTGTTAATGAACTCTCCAATAAAAAAATATCCATCCTAATAAAATCATTATAAATTTTTTCACACAATAACATAAAATAAATCCATATAATCCTCCAATGATCTACAAATGTATTTTATTTAATATTGAATGATTCCCAAAAAATTCTATATTTTATGTTTTAATTGATTGTTTATCTAATCATTCAATGATTTAATCATCTTCTACTTTGTTCCATTCACATTCAAATATCCACCCAAAACAATAGAGTAAATCAATAGTCTTCATATAACACGATAGTTGAAGGACCACAATGATCTGTAGTTATAGGTTTAATAAATAAAATGTCAAAATAACTCAACTAAAAATTCCTCCCTACTATATAAATAGTATTTTAATTTTGTAATACTTTTTTTAATAATTTGTATAGTGTGACTTTTTTTTTGTGAATTTTGTAAAAAAAAAATTTAAGATATAACATAATATATACCCATATCATTTTTGGAATAAAAAAGGATGTAATTGTTCTAGATATCACTGATACACATCTTTTACATATATTATATTTAAACATCAACATATAAAATAAATAACATTTTTCATTATTTCTGAATATATTGACACTCATTTGATTACTTAATATAGATTCGTTAACCCAATATGAACCATCCAAATAAATTTATTAAATTAAATATAATGGTCTCACTATTATATCCATTACATAACTAATCAAAATCAAATTATAGTGAGCTGTAATTAGTGTTTTATCCACTACTTATGGTGTCACCAATTTTCCTATATATGAAATAATTTCTTTTTAAAATCATTATATAGTACAAAAATGAAGAATCGGTGTCATCGAAACATAATAACATATGATACAAATCCTCGTTATCCGCTATATAAATATCATCCATCAATGTCATTATCTTCCCTCATCTTTTTATTCCACTAATATATGATATGTCCTACTCATGACATGTTCTATAGAACAACCATTGCCAGGTGTATAATATAACCCCATGTTTTTTCAACATAAAATCATATCCAATTTTCTATATGTTACTATATCACTCTTAAGAAGTATTAATTAATTTTTTTGGGTCTATATATAGATAACATATCTCTCTAAAAGGATAATTCGTGAATCTCTTAAAAGAAAGAACATTTTTCACTAGATTCAATTAATACTTTTGATAATTTTTCCCACGTGGTCATAATTTGAGAGGTCAATGTTGAAATATATTATTACCTTTCATAACAACCCATCCGAAACCATCTCCTATTATATCAAAATATATTGAATGCCGTTTACTCATTTTAGTAAAGATAAATTTGGGTTTATTAGAAAATATCTATTTAGATCATCATTAACTCTCAAAAAAATTATCCATGTTAAATATTTATTCCTACCATGTTAAAATTTTCATCAGTAATGTTTCATATTATATGAATTGAATTATGTATATATAAAATATAACTTCTTTTTGAAAACTCCACGTCACAAAAAAAACTCTTTTGTCACACAATGTTTATAATTCTTCAATCATTTCTATTTAAATTACATTAATTTTATTTGGTAAAAATTTTAAATAACAATGAAAAAAATCAATACTATAATAAAAATTCTAAATACATCAATATATTATTTTTTTATATTATCTCCAAGACAACCAAACAATGTTTTCCATGAGTATATTTTTATTTTTAGTAAATTAAAATATTATTAAAAACACCATTATAAATATTTCATGAATTTAATGAAACTATAATTATTTATAGATATAATAATTTGAGGAGTATTGCTAACTCCAAATGAACATACTAGAAACACAAAACATTTTATACCTACTCTAGATAGTTATCTTTATAATATCTTAATTCATTACCCTCGAGTAGAGATACAATGTCCTTCATTATATAAATGGAAACCTCCTAGATCCATTTACTTGATTAAATATTTTACTAAATAAATTTAGGGTTATTTATTCAGCATCATTTTCCAATATCCTAGTTATCAATATATTATATTCAAATATAGTCTTACATTATATAAAAATGAATCTATGTTTTCAACCATGATTTACATATTGAAATATAACCAATGTTCTAATTTTTAAATAGATTATTATGTTCTAAAAAATATTCATGTAACATAATATATGAAAGAATATATATCAGTAATATTCTAGATAATATATCAATGGTTAACTTCATTACTCTCTCTTGTGGTATTTTAAAAATAACAATTTAAATCCCATCGAATAATTCTTTCACTACTACTAGTAATTAAGGATAATTTCTCATATTTTACATATCATTGAATCCACCCATCCAATAAAAAAATTACCTATTATTTTTCTAACACAAAATATTCACAATTTTCTGCATATCATAAAATATAAAGAACACTCCCATAAAAATAATTTAAATAATGTCTACAACTATAATTAAAAAATCTACCTCAACCATTACCATTAAATCAATTCCAATTATGAAATTTTGTATTCCATCACTAGGGGAAATATCTCCTAAAATATTTACAAATCACTAATCATGATGTATAATGAATTATATATATATATATATTTGTGTATGTGTTCATATAATATTTCTATAATCCATCATTGAGGCATCTCAATATATAAAAAACAAGGATGAAATTAAATATATTAATTAAACAGGTTTAAAACAAAATTTGAAATGAATGAATGAGAGAAAAAATATCAAACATATTTCTTATTGAGGTTAATTAAATAAGATAAATACCTCACTATATCAAATGATCAATATATAATTCATTCTCTTCAAGTTCCATAAAAAAACAGTATCCCTTGTACCACTATATTTATCTTTTTTGAAGATCGTCACATTTTATAATAGGTAACATTGTTATAAAAAACATTGGTCTCTCAGTAGGAATCATCATTGCATGAACTATATTATAATCTTACCATTGGATAATCTGTAATATTTCCAAACTATATATATTTACTAAATATTAGTTTCATTTTAAAAATTTTTACATCACTACATCGTTTGATACATAATAATAAAAAATAGATAACATCCACAATGTCTCCTCCCCCATGAAAAAACTGATACCATCATTTTCATTTAAAAACCATACAATGGAATAATATTTTTATTATACCTATCGATAGGTTTAATGATTAATTTCAATAGGTCAAAGATGAAATATACCCACTCTTTGAGTATCTATCATATGCACTTCTAAAATAGCTTATTTAGTCCCCCAAAAAACTTATGGGTGTATGCACAAGAAAAAAATAACTGACATAGTATTATGTTGAAGGCATATATCAAATAATCTATCTTTGCGATTTTCACCTATTTTATTCTCTAAATAAAAGTCAATTATCTTCATAAATTGACTTTCATTATCAAGAAAGTTTATTTTATCTTTGAAGAATAGTAACATACCTTTATTTTTATTCATCATCAATATATATTGGTAAAAATGTTTTCAAAACATATTAAATAAAATATATAAAAACACATATCTTCATAAAATTGTTATTTGATGGTTCACTCCCGCTAATAAAAACCGAATCCAAAAAAACATATTTAATGATGATTTTGTTTTTGCTTTAAATATATATATGATTATTTAAATCATCTAAGATAAATTTGATGTATGTTAGACATTTATTAGTAAAATCTCAAAAACCATTATTTGAGTATGTAGATTCTATAATGTGCCGCAAATTATTCATGATGATTTTCAAGTGAATGATGTGGAATTCATTAATGTTAATTTTTTCTTTTGGTGATGAATTAATTTATACAATAAAATTATTAATGGGTATTGATTTATGGAGACAAATTTTGCAAATATGCGGGTTGTGGAATGTCAAAATTTTTAAAATTGTATCTACTAATAGGGGTCACACTAAATATTCAAAATATATAAATAAGAGCTATTAGAGATGTATATGAATCAAAGTCAATGAATAAGGGTTTTCTAGACCTTGAAGATATTAATTTTAAAAATTAATATAGTATGACAATGATATGAATTTTTTACCAAAAAAATTAAAAAGCGTACTCATCTCACAGATAAGGGTCTATCCAATTCTCCCTAGAGTACATAAGGGTCCCTATAACGCTTTAAAGAATATGTAAGAATTACTTGGGTGGAAAATAATAGTGTATTGTATCTTATAGTACATTTGTAAGGTTAAAAAGTAAAATATAAGGGATAATATAATTTTATAGATGATATATATGAATTAATTCCATGGGTAAATAGGTTCCTAAAATTTAATGTGATAGTCACCATGAATTGTAAATGAATTCTAATTTTGAAAATTGAACAAATTATGGAGTATTAAATGTAATGATATTGATTTATTCTTCATCATATAAATATAATTAATATGTTAATGATAACTATTCAACCCATTTAATTATTAATTGGGAATAAGAATAAAAGAACATTATGAGAAGGACATTCAAACCACCATTATGTTGTTTCCTATTATGATTCCCATGTGAAGAGAATAATTTGGGTTTTATAGTAGAGAAAAATCTAATAATATTATATATATATATATAAATAGATTAAATATATATGTATATTGAGATCATATATATGATAAATATAAATTTTGTTTTATGAAAATTCTTGATATATAATTCATGTGATATGATTGAAGTGTTTTCCTATTTAATGGTTGGAAAAATCAATGAGAAAATATTAGTATAAAAATAAAAATAATGGGAATAATTTTATTATAATTATAATATATTTTTGTTAAAAATAATAAGTGAATTTCACAAATGGTTGTTTGTATTATATGAATATTATGAAGTCAAATATATGATATTCTATTGATGTATCATTTTTATACTAAAAAGTTTTCAATAATTGTTTTTGAGTTTCTTCATTTTGTAACATGGTGGCATTTTTTTAACTAGTTAGTTCCACTAATTTTTTTATATCAATGGATAAATAATCTCTTGTATGTAATTCTTAAAAAAATATTGTTGTGGGGGGGGGGGGACATCATACATCATGGACGTATTTGTCATCATTATAGTTAAAACGTTTTTTAAAACATTAATTAATATATTTTTTTATTCACTACACCAATGTGAGTTTGGGATAATATTGATGAGTATGGAGGGTGTTGGATGTTTTCTAAGAAGTTGAATAAAAATTTATCATCATATCCCCCACCTCACTCTTTTATTAGATACTATCTCTATGTGAACATGAAAATATTATCGTAGCATCAGTTTCCTATTAATGATTTCATTATTTTTTGATTGGATAAATATCAACAAGATATTAGAAATGAGATTTGATCATTTGAGGGAAAATGGTTTCATTTTTTGGTAGAGATTATAGTACCCTCTATTATATAATTTTTTATGATATATATTATATAATTCAGGGTTTAATATTTATAGAGGGAACTACATCTATGTCTGTTGTTGATATGAAATATTTTGTGAATTATTTAAAATCACGGTACACATTGGTATCATCATTATATATAAGTGATATGAAAAATATAATTGGTTTTAAAATAGAAAATGATATCTTAAAGAAACATGATACCATTATTAATAGAGGATATAAATTAATGGAATAAAATTTCAGAAAAATGTATAATAAAATTTAAAAAAATTCATAAAGATGAATATGTTTATTGTTAATTTATAATAGTAAATATGATATTAAATATCTTAATAGGACATATTATCTCCCTTTATGTCTTTTTAGTGTTTAGTAGGCTCATGATAAATCCTTGAAATAGATTTTATGCTAATTTAAAAGTACTTGAAGAAAATCATCTTGATGAATTTTAAATTTATGAAGTAAATAAAAATATAATCAATTATGAAATAATAAGAGGGGTTTATATCATATTAAATGTCATGAATGAGAATTATATTTACATTATTTCCCCTATGGTTGTACTATTTAAATATGATCATATTGATTATAAAGAATAATAATTTACGTTTTTTAACACCATACATGGAAGTCAAAATATTTTGAACAATAAAAGATATTTATTATGGGAAACTAAATTATTATTGTCTTAAAAAAAGGAAATACGTTTTTCTATAGAACGAGTCCAATAGAAATACCAAATAAATATTAATATGATAGTAATATTTTCAAATTGTGCATAATATTATATTTTCTCAAGATAATTTCTTCAAAACTAAAAAAATTAAAGAAAACACAATCAACAATTATGTAGGGATTTTTTTAGTCAATATGAAATTTTTGATAGTGGTGATTGGGGTGATAGTGGAAAACACATAAATACACATCTCAAAAGATACATGTAGTTCAAGATGAATATATAAATCCATTAAAGGATAACACAAAAATTAATAGTATATTTATCCTTTTATATAGATAATTTTCCAGTGATAACACAATGAAAATATAGATATATATGTTCGTATAGAGGATTTGAGGGAACATTGATAGATATTTACATATCATAATTCATTAGGATAATAATAATTAAATAAATATCAAAAAATAGTGTATATTTGTATATTTAAAGATGTTAAATCATTTGAATGGTGAGAAAATTAATATTACTAATGAAATGAATTCAAAATTCATCATTTGCAAATAGAATGTAGACAGTCTAAACATAGATATTTTAAAATTTATTAATCATAAAAGGAAATATCAAATATGAATAATATATATATATATATATTGGGGAAGGATAATATTATGATAAATGAATAACAATTGCCATTGATCAATAGATATTAGAAATCATCAATGGAAGTATTCTAATGATTTTCAACTGAAGGGAACCATGTTTTTAGAAGGATATAATGACAAATACTAATTTTAATTAGTCATGAAGACTAAATAGAATAATATATTTATTTACCCATTGATATATATACATTCATAGAAACTATCTACCCCAAATCCATTTACACAATTAATATTTCGAAAAAAAGTCTTTTGTTAAATTAACCCATTCAAGGTTAGGAAATATATTTTGTAAATAACTAATGAAATAAGAAAAATTATATCAATTAAGGAGGATTCTGGGATATTAATAGTGTTTTTGTATCTATATAAACAAATATTATTATTTTTTTGTATAGAAAATATATAACATTAAGAAGAATTGTTCTTGAAGAAAATGTGGAGAAATAAAAACATATAAAAAATCATTACATGCATGAATTTTCGAAAACAATGATGTATTCTTGTTTGGAGTGATTAAAATATGATTTTTGAAGGATTTGAATAAAAGTAAAATTATAATATGTGTTTATTACATATATATTAGCCTAATTAAATGGATAATAAATTACTAATAACATTTAGAATTTATGTAATTTCAAATAGTTGGGAAAATCTATTTAATTTTATTTAATGGAATGAATGTCCTTGAAACCACTATTTATAAAGAGTTTATACTCTTTCCATGTGATATATATGATAACCCTGATCTCTTATTACACAATTAAAAATAATTTATTACATAAAATTCTCATGATAAAATATAGAAGATCAAGAGGTCAAGTGTCTTTGGGGATTAGGATCATTACATAACAACTTAAAAGATTAAATAAAACGTCTTTATTGATAACATCCTTTACATGACAACAGCATTCCCTTGTACATAGCATTGAATCAGATAACCTGAGGACATACTTAAGAAAAGGGTGAGCTATAAATCCCAGTAAGGGAATAATCATGGAATAACATGAGGAATAAAATACATGTTAGAAAATAGGAATATAAATATATCACAATGTAAGTATAAACATAATGTAATTATAAAGCATGATAATCATAACATGGAATGGTGGAATCAATACATAATATGGAATTAGTATGAGAAAAGGATCATTGCCCATGGAGCATGAGTAAATCCTCATTTCAAATGAAGTATGAGTAAAACCTTGTTTCACATGAATTATAATGAGTAAACACCAATTGCACATTATGTAACATGATACTACACATTACCAATTGCATTGTAGCGCTATAAGGGCACACCCATCTTAAACATTTAACTTCATGCATAAGTGTGCCACAAGGACCATATAACACGGATTCATAAAACATCATCATTTATTCCATGATAAATGAATATGGAATTCATACATGAACTTTATAATCAATATGTTAATTTTCAAATAGGTGAATACCCTTGATGGAGAAATTGGCATGGTATTCACTACACAATGGCAATGACTTGGTAAATAAGTGAAATTTTGGCAGAGTAAGGGCGTGGAGTAATAATTCATAAAAATATTTGATGAAAGGGAAAATATTCTCTCATATTATTTACACAATATATAAAGTAAGGGGGTCATATAGATACATGTCCCATGAAATGTAAGGGAAATTAGATTCATGATGCAAAAGAATTTCTTGAATGTAAATGAGGAGAGAGAAATTTCTTTTGGAATTTTGGCATAGCAACAGGTGTAAATGGGAGGAATTTATTGAGAGAATATGGGTTCTACCATAATTCAAACATAAATATATCTATATTGAGGAGGATAGAAACCACACCCCCAACATTTATAATTGAAATTAAAAGTGCATAACACCATTATGAAAATTGGACAAAAATGAGATTGGAAGAAAAACCCTTACATGAATGTGTGCTTGGAAAGGCTTGAGGTAGGCTTGGGAGATGATTCATGAGAGCTTGGGGAACATTTGTAGGATTCTAGAGAGAGTATAGAAGAGGTTGGATGAATTCTAATGGATTTCAGTGAGGAGGAAGTTGGAGCTTGGGTGGGTTTATATAGGAAAGGTTAGGGAAATCATTATTATTTAGGTTTCGGACACCTCATAGAAAACTAATCCAAACCACCAACCAGAACATCATTTTTGCACATGGTTATTGTCAGATGAAAGTGAAAAACAATATATTATAAGGCCAAAGTCAGAACGTCTTTAAATAGTGGGTTTTTTTTGGAGGTGAGTCACACATCCAAGGAAAACAATTTAAAAAGACAAGATGTTTAATAACTCTTGAAGGGTCCATTAATACTTTGTAAAATAAGCAAAAAATTCCAAAAATCACGTTATTTTAATATTAATACATATATTTTTATAAAATAATTCTTATAGTATTTCATTACATCACTATTGGGTCCTTATGTTATCATAAAACAGATTATATTTTTAAACACTATTTAATTTTTATCAAAAAATTTGACTATCTCATAAAATTATGAAGAATTCAACGTTGGATAATTTGGACTTCCTAATTCAAGAAATAAAATCTATTTTATCTGAATAATTTTTTAAATATGTGAATTTTCAATTTTTATATAAAAAACGAAAGTTATCAAAAATTCACGGGTTTTGAAAAAATTGCCTTTTGAACCTTAATAAAAATTACAATTGCGTTCGTATAATTATACGATAATTTATATTTAATAATAATTAAGTTAATAACAATAAAAATAATTTATTCAAATATTATTTATATCCAAAATCCATTAATTAATCAAAACTGATTTGGTAGTTGAACATTAATCAAAATTACTATTTGGACATTAAAAAAATATTTACAAGGTAACAATAATAAAATGAAAGTATGTTTCTTATTATATACAAAAAATATGTACCTAACCATAGTGCTATGGTTTTTTTACATAACCCCATATAACACATGCATAATACCAATGAGTAAGTTGTGTGATGATGATAGACTCTTGGGGTGGATTGGATAACATTGCTCAGGTGGTAATATCTATCAACTACCACTTATATCATAGGCGATCCCACTCGAGCTTAACATATTCAAGCTCAGATTGGTCTTGGTCAAGAGTGATGCCCAATGATTCCACATCCTTTTTGAGCTCTGAAAAATGTTCTTTGAATTGGGCATGTCTACTGGATGAGGTCATTTCTTCCTTTTTCTGAGTAAATTGGATTTGGTAAATCCCTATATTTATAATAATAATGAGATCACTGTTCCACAACTATATTAGCAACGGTCACAATTCATTACATAAACCCAAATTTATGTGACATTTTATATAATCATTTTAATAAAGACACATTTAATTAGATCAAGAGATAATCCCATTAATGAATGTTTTGGTCGATACAATCATCCCCCCTTAAAAAATTTGCCCTTGAAATTTCCTTTTCCCACACTAAAATAGATGTGGGTAACTCAGCTTCATCATTTTCTTTGATTCCCACATTGCTTCTTCAAACTTGTGGTTTTTCCACAACACATGGATGAAGGAAATTGTCTTATATCATTGAACTTTTTCTCTACAATGTAAGATCTTCACTGGTAGCTCCTAAAAATAATGATCATCCTCTATCTATACCACCTTTGAAGATAGTACATGTGAAGGGTCTTGTATGTACTTTCTTAAGAGTGATACATGAAAGACAACATGTACCTTTCCCATGGTAGGTGGAAGTGCTAGTCGATAGGCCACAACCCCGACATGATCAAGAATCTCGAAGGTGTCAAAGTACCTTGGACATAACATCCCTTTCATTCCAAATCTCATGAGATTCTTCCACGGAGATATGTGTAGAAATACCATATCTACAACTTTAAACTAAATGTCTTGTCGACTATTATCTGTATAACTCTTCTGTCGACTTTGGGCTACCTTGAGATGCTGCTGAATGGTTTTCACCTTCTCCACCATTTCTCTGACCATTTGTAGTCCATGCAGCTTATGCAAACTGACCTAATCCCAACACGCCGGTGTTCTGGACCTTTTCCCATAAAGGGATTCCTATGGTGCCATTTGGATGATCTTGTAGAAACTGTTATTATAATAGAACTAAACCAGAGGATGATGTTGATCAAATCCTCCTTTAAAGTCCATTGGGAATGCTCTCAACAGGTCCTCAAGTGTTTTAATATTCCGCTCGGATTGGCCATCATTTTTAGGATGATAGGCCGTACTGATGTTTATTTCAGTATATAGAGCTTGTGGAAGACTCCTCCAAAACATAGAGGTGAATCTTGGATCTCGATCCGACATAATAGATAGTGTTACTCCATGCATCCTTACCACTTCCCTAATATATATCCATTATAGTTTATCTAATGAGAAATACTCCGGAATAGTAATTGAGTGTACAGCCTTTGTAAGATGATCCACAACAACATAGATTTCATTTTTGCCTTTGGATGTCTTTGGAAGTCTGGTGACAAATTCCATGGTGATGTTCTTCCATGTCCATTCTGGAATGGGAAATGGTTGCATCATCCCCTTACACTAATACCTCTATTCCTTCACTTGCAAACACTCTAGGCATATTGTTGTATATTTAGAGATATCCTTATTCATATTGTCCCACCAAAAATTCTCTTGTAGATCTCGATACAACTTTGTGTTTCCTGGGTGGATAGAGAAATTTGAAATACGTGAATCATCCAAAAGTTCCTTCTTCATCTCCAAACTTGATGGAAGACATAGTATTTTTCTAAATCATATAATTCCATATTCATTGACTTTAAAAACCTAGGATTTACCTTTTCCAATAGCTTCCACATTTTCTTGAATTCCCATGCCATCATTTTGAGCATCCTTTAACCTTTCCAAAACTGACGATTAAACAATAATTTGTGAAAGGATTGATGATTTTACCTTCTTTATGATTCCCATGACCCTCTTCATAAAATATAATATGATTGGATCCATTTCAATACTCATCAATGATAGAATCATTGGGTCTTTTCTACATAGGGAATCAACCACCTTTTTCTCCTTACCAGGGTGGTAATGGATTGAGTAGTCATAGTCATTGATCAGCTCTAACCATCTTCGTTGGATAATGTTCAAGTATTTCTGTGTGAATATATATTTGAGGCTTTTGTGGTCAGCATAGATTTCACACTTCTCGCCAAATAGATAATTCCACCAAATTTTCAAAGTGAAGATCACTATAGCCAACTCGAGGTCGTGTGTTGCATAAATCTATTCATTGAATTTAAATTTCCTTGAAGCATAGGAAATAACTTTTTCATTTTGCATCAACCCACATCCCTGACCCTTCTTCGAAGAATCACAGAAAACCACAAAAAGATCTCCACTTGGGGGTAAAGTGAACACGAGCGCTGTGATAAGCCTCTTTTTTAACTTATGGAATCTTTTTTTGCATTCATCACTCTATGAAAACATTATCCCCTTTTGAGATTTCTTGGTAAAAGGGTTGGACAATTGTGAGAAATTTCTCCCAAATCGCCGATAATATCCAGGTAACCCCAAGGAACTACGAATATCTGTTACCAATTTTGGCCTTGAACATCCCTTAATTGCATCTATTTTGGAGGGATCAATAGATATCCCATTCGTTGTGATGATATAGCCCAAGACTGTGACCTCCTTCAAAAAGAAATCACATTTTCTATACTTTTCATAGATCTTCTGCTTCCACAATGTCTCTAGTACAGTTATTAAATGCTTTTCATGATCCTCCTTGGTTTTAGAGTATATTAGAATATCATCTATAAATACTACAAAAAATTTGTCTTGGTAATCTATAAAGAATATATTCATCAGGTCCATGTAAATTTCTAGAGCAATGGTGAGTCTGAAAGGCATTAATATGAATTCACAGTTCCCGTATCTTGAAGGAAAAGTAGTCTTGGGAATATCTTGTTTCTTCACCTGTACTTGATAATATCCCGACCTCAAATCATCCTTGGATATGTATTGTGCTCCCCAAATCTTATCAAACAGGTCATCAATTCATGGGAGATGATACTTTTTCTTTATCATGATTTTTTTATGCTCACGATAATTGATGAAAAGGAACATTAACCCATCCTCATTCTTGACGAAGAGGACGGGTGCACCCTATGGTGAGGCACATGGGCATATAAACCCTTTATCCAGATTCTCTTGTATCTATTTCTTCATCTCCTCAAGCTCAACAATAGCCATTCTATATAGAGTCATGGATATTGGCAACGCCTGATGTATATGATCAGTTGAGAATTCAACATCTCTTATTGGAGGAAGACCATGAAATTCGTCAGGAAACACATCAGCGAATTCTAACAATAAGAATGTCTTCATGGATGGTTACCTCAGTAGACTCAATCATCTAAGCCAGATACACATGCTCATAGGTCAGTAATATCCACATTTAGATGATGGTGCTACTGACGATTCATTTTCCTCCTGGCACTTGTATGGAATCATGGGTCGATTTTCCATGTGGAGAGTGATTTCCCACTCACAGAAATTTTTTTAGGCTCTATATAAGGAAAGTCAATACATGCAAATAATTGCATCAAATTCCACTAGAGGGAGTAAGATGATGTTCTCTGGAAAGATCAATCCATATATTATGACAAGGTGGAGTTATATTCATCGGATGCAATGATTTCCCCATTTTCCATAATCAATGACTTCTTCACTTCAATGATTTTTTTGGTGCTGGGATTATTCTAATAACAATTTGAGATATTAAATAAAGCGTAGAACCTGAATAAAAAATTGTGTTAACTATTATTGAATTAATAGCTAGTGAACCTATGACCACTTCATTATTGGGGTTATTTTATATAGTAGTAATGGCAAAATCTCTCCCTTGCTTCCATGGAGGTTGTTGGTTGCCTCTGAAGACCCTTGGATTAGGGCACTGATTTGAAAGATTCCATGATTATTTGCAGTTGAAGAAATGAACCACACATCGAGGATCTAATGGATTATTCCTCTCCTATTTCGTAGTTGCGGGTCTTTCATTCTGACAGTTAACAGCAATTTTCCCTTCTCTTCCACACATAAAGCTTTTCCTCGTACCCTTCAAGAAATTTATAGGGTGCTTCTTTCCACATATTTGGCAAGTGGGGTACTAGATCTTCTTAGCACCGTTGGATTTATCCATCGGACCACCAACTGTACAATCCACCATATGATTTTTAACCCCATGATAACCCTGAGATTCTCTGATCTTCATTTGGAACTTTAGGGCACATCGGATAGTTTCCTCATAGCTGTCGAAGTCATGGATCTCTAGTGCATTCTACAGGCTAGGTTTCAGCCAGACCAAGAAGAGCTCAACCTTGAATTCAGGGGTAATGACAATTCTTGATGTGTATCATGCATGCCTTGTGAATTATTCCCTGTAAGATCCAACAGATTCATCGTCTTTCTACTTTAGGGCAATGAAGTCCCTTTTCTATCATTAGCCGGTGGTTGCACATAAAATATTTATTGAAAAAACTCTTCCTGAAATCCTTCCATTCCAACACCTCGATCTCCTCCCCAGGTATCATATTTTTGATCGAATTCCACCATTGATCATCTTTACCCTCCGTGTGATAAGCATCAAGGAGAACCATCTCTTGCTTATAACACTGAAGGATGGAGAAGGTATTTTCAATGGAGATGATCCATTGTTCAGTTATTGAGAGATCAGATGATCCATTAAAAGTAGGTGGAAGTTTTATCATGAAGCTCTCGATAGAGACATGTTATTTCTTGGGGGGGGGGGGGGGTTGAACGTTCCTCTGGACCCATGTTTTTATTGAAATATTGTGTTATATGAGAGAGAATCATGACAATGTTTGTGATTCCTTCTCCCATTGGATTAGGAATCTCATTAGTAAAATCATCACATTAATCTTTACATCTGTTGTTAGCCCATATCCTTCTATTATAGGCCATTGGAAAAGCATTTCCTCCAGGAGTGTCATAACCAAGAGTGCAGTAAGGCATGCTGTCATGCATCTGTTCCCATTCGAGTCCTACTCAAAGAAGTGTTTTTGGGTTTTACCCCTAAGATACATCTGTTCCAGAGCTGCCTTTACCTACTTGTATCCATATAGGTATTTATTTTAATGATAAACCACTTTCTCAATACATACCAAAACATAGTGATGTTTTTATTATACTCAGACTTGTATCAAAGGCTTTACTCGGGTTTTATAATCCTAATCCTAAATAAACCTAAACCTCCCTCTGATACCAACTATGACTACCCTGATCTTTTATTACACAATTAAGCATAATTTATTACATAACCATCACTTGATATAATATAGAAGATCCAGAGGTCTAGTTTCATGTGGGCATAGGATCATTACATAACAACATAAAACATGACATACAATGTCTTTATTGAACACATTCTTTACATGACTATTACATTCCCTTGTACATAGCATTGCATTGGATAACACAAGAAAATACATAAGAAAAGGGTGAGCTATAAAGCCTAGTAACAGAATAATCATCGAATAAAAAGAGGAATATAATACATGTTATGTAAAGACCCGGAAATTTCAAGGATTTTTTTTATTATTTTCTCTTGGATTTTACAAGAAAGCAGTTTCCGACGGCACCTGATTCTGAGGCCCGGTGTTCTTGGAATCAATTTCTGATGTTTAGCTCGGGTATATTCAGTGAACGAACGAGCGGGTTTTTCTAACTTTTGAACCGGTGCTCGGAATTGAAATATGAGGGCACCGATGAAACCGCATCGCCGGTAATTTCTTAAGAAGACCCTTTCTGGAGTTGCGTTTTCTCGGAGGGTTGTTAAAAAAGGTGAGGAATAAAAATTTAATTGTTTTACAATTTTATTTTCATTTCTTGTTAAATAGATTAGGTGTTCTCTCACAACACTTTTCCCCTCTCTTATGTGGTTATAACCTATGTAAGGGAGTTGGGGGTGGGACCCAGTTGTAGTTAACTACCTGTGTGAGGATTAAGGTGGGTGGGGCCCACACGAGCCCAACCCCTCACCTTCCCCTAACATTCTTATACTATTCCCTCTTAAATTTGTAACTCTCAAAAAGAAAACACCGCTTTTTAATTAAATTCAACTCATTAATTCAGTAGGTTTTTCAAAGTAATTAATTTTTGGATTCATTTTAATTTCAAATGAATTTTTGGCTTGTGTGTTAATTAAATAAGAATAAATCGTATATTGGGGGATGATAGTTGGTGGTGCGAGAGGATTTGGAGAGGAAAAGCTCTAAGATCTGATGGACATTCTTCCTCCTTGAAGAATGCGAAGAATGCACATTCTCCGATGAAGAACTCCGACCTCCGACGAAGGACGACAGTGAGAGACGCCTTCCTCGGAGATCGACGACACAACATTGTGAATCATGACGCCAACGAAACTCTCCTTCCGTGACACCTTTTTTGTGATGTTCAATTCCGCGACAAAACATCATTCGACGATTTCTTCAAGGTAGGGGAATTATATTTGATTTTCTCTTATCTTTTTAGAAAAGGACGATGAGCGTGGATCAATCTCTTCTCGGTTGATCTGTGGATCACTCATTCTTACGGGTTGGTTGTGGGGTACATATTAGGGGGTTTGGTTTTATTTAATTTATGTAGATTATATCCTCGTCCTTTGATTAATTTGTTGATAGTCGTTGAGCCGCCTGTTATCGTAATAGCGGGATGAGGTCGGACCGCACAAACACGGCCAGCCCTCCTCACCCTTTAATGATTGTTCTTGTTGCGGCATGAGCAAAGGCGGTGCAGTGCAGTGGCGCAGAGCGGAAAAAATAAAGAAGTGCGGCGCCATCGCGTTGCGCCGTTGTGGCGTTTCTAAGGCGCCGCGGATCGTTAGTTGACGGTGGATCGTTGGGCGTTGAAGGAACGGGCCGCAATGGTATTTTGACGGCTTAGCAGAGAAGTGTCGGTCCTGGGAGGACCGCCGGCGAAGACCGCATGAAAAACCGAACACCGGAGTGCATCCGGTGGTCTGCGGAAAATCCTATCGGCGCGCCCCTCCCTCACGGCGGCGCCGGCGGCCGGAGGTGGTGCCTGACACCGGCCGGCAGCTAGGAGGCGGCGCCGCCCTTCGCGCCGCCAGGAAGCTTCGTCATGGCTAAATCCACCGTGGAAGGTGGCGGTCCTGTGGCCGCATGGGATAGAGGGAGACGCGGCGGCTGGCGCCGTGTCGCTAACAGGGAGTGGCCCTCACGCGGGGGTCGCAGATTCATTCATGGGGCCAACAGCACCACCTGTTCCACTCAGCCGGACAGCCGAGCAGGCCACGCGGCTGCGCCAGCGTGGCAGGCCAACCGGTCGGGCCGTGCCCACCGGGCTGGGCCGCGCCAACCGGGCTAGGCCGTGCCCTATTGGGCCGGACCTGGACCCGGTTCGGGCCGACCCATGGGGTCTCTGGACGGGTCAGTCCGGGCCAGAATCCGCTTTTCTCGGGCAGTTGTTGATCTAACGCCCATATCTTGGGCTACAAACATCTGATCGACGCACCATCAGCTGCAATGTGATCCTTCGATTGAGGTAGTCTTTTTGGTATATTACACTCACGGTTTCGAAGAACTTTGGTTATGGCTTGGTTGGTTCGAACCCAAAACCATCCGGGCCCTCGGAGCGGTAACGCTTATAACTTAAGCTCCGGACGTCTGATTGACGTGTCGTCAACTTTGTTGGATTTCTCTTGATGAGACGGAACTTTTGGCATACTTCGACTGAGATTTGGACACAATTTGACAGTTTTAGGGTTGGATTGAAATCGTAATCCAACCGGTCCCCTGGAACGGAAAAGCTGATAACTTTCAGACCGGACGTCCGTTTAATTAACCGTCAACGGCATTGGTGATCACGTTGAGAAATGGTACCTATAAGTATAACCTATGAGAGTTCAGGGTACTGTTGAGATACAGCCAGGTTGGATCACAAATGAAACCAACCAGGCCCCTTGGACGAAAAGGCTAATAACTAACAAACTGAGCGTCCAATTGACGCGCCATGTGTTGTGTTGAGATACCTATGAAGAGGCGGTCCTTTGAGATACTTCTTCATGGGACTTTGTGATACGTGGAGTAGCGACCAGTAGCTTGTGGAGAAGACCCTCCTAGAGATGAGCATATGGTGTATGGAGACCGTGTAGCCGGCTGAGACCTGACAACTGTTTGACCGACTCGACTTGGAGTGAGTCGACTAGCCCACTGGACGGAGCACTACTATGTTTGGGTGCAGAACCATGGCGGATGGAGAACTAAATTGTATGGGTGTAGACCCACGACACTCATCTTGAGAGTTCCTCTTTAGGATATTAGGGGGTGTGCACTACTGTGTTTGGGTGGAATACCCCGGCGGGAAACACTACTGTGTTTGGGTGGCTGACCCGCAGTACTCGATAGGAGGAGTACCTCAACAGACTTAGATTAGTTAGCAGTATCTCGGAGTCATGAGATGATTAATGTACACTCCAGAGATGGGGAACTTCAGTAGTTACAGTTTCGATAATGAAAATCCTTGTTTGAGCTGAGTCAATGACCTTTGTGTTTACCTCATGGTTGAGATGGGTCACATGATAACTTAGGTATATGTATGGGCATATACCAAGGTCGTGGTTATCCATTGATTTCATAACCTTTGTGTTTCCTCATGATTGAGATGGGTTACTTGATAACTTAGGTATAAGAATGGGCTTATACCTAAGTAAGGGTTATCTGTTGAGATCCTTCTTTGTGGTGGTCTTTTTTGGATTTAGTGAGACCAGGAGGGTCTCGGGGTCCCTACTGAGTATCGTATACTCACCCCTTCATGGGCTATTCCCGCACCTCATTGTGTTGGTTGCAGACGACAGGCATCGCTGACAAAGGATGAGTGTTCGAGGACTGGACGGTACCTAGAGGTGGACCTCACAATGAGTCAGTATCCAGAGGTGGACTTCAAAGCGAGACGATAATCGGAGGAGGCCGACGAGCAAGAGCGTTGTGGAGGCTATCTGTACCTACCCTTTAGGTAGGATCCGTGGTGGATGATCTAGGAGTTGTGCTATCTGTACCTACCCTTCAGGTAGGGTCTGAGGTGGATGACCCAGGATCTGCTTCTTTTCTTCCAGCTGCTTGTCTTTACTATTGATCTTTCATTCAGTTGTAGCTGTACTTTCGGTTGGGTTTGTATTCTGGCCCATTTACATTTCAGCACTTCTTTTGTACATAGTGTATTACATCCACTTGTACTCTGTGATGTTTTTTTTACTTTTATAAAGGCAATTACTTCCCAGTTATCAGGATTTACGCCTTTGGTTCTTGTCGCCATCCCCTGGACTATGGAAGGCGGGCTTGTGGTAGTCACGGAACGGGCCCCGAGGACAGATCGTGACAAATTGGCATCAGAAGACGTCATTTCTACCACAGAACCTATAACTCAGATATTCCTTTTATGTGAAGCAATAGTGATAAGGGTACCAAGTGTGGTTTTTAGTTCAGGGAGTCTAGTGTTGGTGTGGGTAGCCGACGTATCCATGCACCAGGACCCTGAAAACTGATTTCCGACTTTGTGCACGAAAACACTGATTGTGTGTGTGTTTCCAAAAGATTTTAAAAGTCATATCAAACTAGGTCAGCTCACAAGGTATAATCGTTTGACCATGTCACGTTGTTTCTTCCAGGATGCCTTTCCACGGAAGACCAGCTAGAGCCCAGATGGATGTGCGTACTGATATCCTACCATGCGACGAGGCTTCGGTACATGGCCCTCTTACAATTGTGGCACCAGGGGAGGAACCAACAGTACTTCCATAAGTTGGGCCACTGATGCCACCAACCCGAGCAGTAGGAGATGCAAGCTACTTGAGCGCGCTGCACGTGTTCCAGCTCCAGAGGCCACCCAGGTTCTGGGGAGAGACGGGCCCACAGGCAGCTGAGGATTGGCTTGAGGCTGTGGTGAGAGTTTTCAGGATAGTGGGTACACCAGCAGACATCATGGTGATCTTTTCTACCAGCCTCCTTCAGGCAGAAGTAGGAAGGTGGTGGAGCCACTTGTACCAGTTTTGCGACGGGATGACCTTCACATGGGGAGACATCGAGACCTTTTTCAGGGTGGAGTTTGTACCAGTAGATCTACACCCTGAGCATGTTCAGGAGCCGCTGCCTTTGCCGAATGATTTTCCATCAGTAGCCGAGTCATCTGTATGTAGTAGACAGATGATGCAGAGGTCCAAGAGTACTAGAGCCAGCCATACGATGAGAAGGAAGTGTTTTGAATGCGGAAATAAGGGTCACATGGCACGTGACTGTCCGACCCCCCCCCCCCCCCGCGCATAGTTGATCCGCGAGTGTCGGAGGAGCCACAAAGGCAGAAGAAACAACTGGTTTTTGAGCAACATTTGAGCAGTGGACAAGGAAGTAGAGCTCCGGGATCAGGTGGACATGATCATAACTAGTTGATTACTTTTGTTCTTTGTACTTCTAGTTCCATGTTTCTGTTGTATGTGTGTCTTTTTCCGGTGACCTTCTATAATAAAAATACACTTATCGTTGTGATTTTTCTTTCCTGTACTTTTGATTGGTTGATACTGAGAGGTTCCAATTAAAACCTGTTGACTTGACACTCACTTTCTAGATTTCTACTGGAGGAGACCTAGTGACATTACACTAATGCTGACAGTGTGTCTCAATCCTTGGAGACGAGAGTGACAATTGGATCTCTTGGTAGTAACGTCGATGCCTTACGACGTCATACATGGCATGAATGCACCAATCATGTCAGGATTGACTGTATTAGGCAATGGGAATTGTTCAGCAATGGGATGAGACCGAGTTTCACTTTTCGACAACGGAGAAATCTTAGAAACTCTTACAGATCATTGGCAGTGAAGGTGCAGATCATCCAGAAGCGGATGAAGACTGCACAATGCATTAAGGAACCAGATACTGGCAGCAGTATTAGAGGATCGGGAATGTTTAATGTTTCAAGAAGAGGAATCTTTAAGGAGAGGTGAGTCTGTGAAGCAGTAGATGTGGAGGCAGACCAAGGAGAGCAGCATGAGGTGGTGTACATTTTAACATGCTACAACCACCAGCCTTAGTTTTCCCCGCCAGGCTCAGGGAGCTGGAGGGTAGGGGAAGAGTGCGGCTACATGCGGTCAAATATTGTGACCCAATGGATCTAAAAATGATTCAAGGGATAATCTGTGTCCACTACTAGCTTACGTAGTAATAGACGTTGATATGAATCATTCCTTCCTTCCTTCCAGGAATCTTGTCCCAGACCTAGAGTTTTCGGTAAGCCGTAGACATGACCCTCACGTTTGGAGATACCATTGGAGAATACTCGATAATAACACATATGCCGATAGTGTGGTCTGACCCTCGAGGAGAGTGTTTTGGTTGGAATCTCTTGGTAGCAGCGTAGAGGCCTTACAACGTTGGTTTGAGTATGGACTGGGCAATCATAGTTCATACACAAATTGACGGTATTAGTCAAAAATTTTTTTGTTTAACTACGACTTCAGGATGGTTTTTCCTTGGTCGGAGAAAAGGAAACCCTCGTGGCAGCAAGAGTTTTGAGTTTCAGTTCCAAACAGGACTTGGAGACCTCTAGAGTTCGAGGATGACGATCATGTCATTATACGGGTCTCACCACGATGTGGCTTACGGAGATGTGGCCGAGGCGACACGTTGTCTTTGTGGTTCATCGAACCTTTCTATGTCCTCAGTAGGGTAGGCGAGGTAGTTTATCACTTGACCCATCCACCTCAGTTGCACTAGATGCACGACGACTTCCATGTATTTCAACTGAAGAGATACGTGTCTGACCCAATGCATATCATCGTCCATGGGGAGCTGGACTTGGATGATGGGGTGACATTCAGGGAGGTTCTAGTGGGGATCGAGGATCGACAGAAGCAGATCCTACGAGGATGGTTGATTCCTCGGGTGTGCTTTCTCTGGTAGTACGAGAACCTCTGGGTGAGCACATGGGTGCGAAATGCTCATATGCGTGCTCAGTACCGCTTTTTTATCCTTAGTTTGTGTTAAAGATTTATGAGGACATAAATCCCTGAGGTGGGAGTAATGTAAAGAACCAGAAATTTCAAAGAATTTTTATCTTAATTTCTCCGTTATTTTACAAGAACACGGTTTCTAACGACACCTCATTCTGAGGCCCCGTGTTCCTGGAATCAATTTCCGAAGTTTATCTCATGTACGTTCAATGAATGAACGAGCGAGTTTTTCTAACTTTTGAACCGTTGCTCAGAATTGAAATCTGATGGCACTGATGAAACCGCAGTTCGAGTAATTTCTTAAGAAGACCCTTTCTGGAGTTGCGTATTTCAGAGGGTTGTTAAAAAAAGTTGAGGAATAAAAATATTTTTATTTTACAATTATATTTTTATTTCCTGTTAAATGGATTAAGTGTTGTGTCACAACAATTTTCCCCTATCTTATGTGGTTATAACCTAAGTAAGGGAGTTGGGGGTGGGACCCACTTTTAGTTAAATACCTGTTTGATTATTAAGGTGGGGTGGGGCCCACACGATCCCAACCCCTCACATCCCCCTAACATTCTTAACCTATTCCTTCTTAAATTTCTAACTCTAAAAAAGAAAACACCCCTTTTTAATTAAAGTCAACTCATTAATTGAGTAGGTTTTTCAAAGTAATTAATTCTTGGATTCATTTGAATTTCAAATGAATTTTTGGCATGTATGTTAATTAAATAAGTCTTTGTCTTATTTCGGGGGAGGATAGTTGGTGGTACGAGAGGATTTGGAGAGGAAAAGCTCTTCATTCCGAAGGACGTTCTTCCTCATTGAAGAACGTGAAGAATGCACCGTCGCCGGCGAAGCACTCCGACCTCCGACAAAGGAAGACAGTGAGAGACACCTTCCTTGGAGATCGACGATGTGGAGCCATGAACCGCGACGTCAACGACCCTCTCCTTCCGCGACGCCTTCTTCTGCGACGTTCAATTCCGTGATGAACCTTCGTTCGATGATTTCTTCGAGTTAGGGGAATTATATTTTATTTTCTCTTATCTTTTGAGAAAAGGACGATGAGCGCTGATCAATCTCTGCCCAGTTGATCCGCGGATCGCTCGTTCATGAGGGTTAGTTGTGGGGTAAAGAGTAGGGGGGTTGTTTTTATTTAATTTATGTGGATTATATCCTCAGCCTTTGATTAATCATGTTGATAGTCATTCAACATCATGTTGTCTTAATAACGGGAGGATGTCGGACCACACGATCATGGCCGACCCTCCTCCCCCTTTTATGTGTGTTCTTGTTGCGGAACGATCAAAGGCGGTGCGGTGCACCGGCACCGCATTGAAACAATGAATAAGTGTGGAGCCATCGCACCGTGCTGTTACGGCGTTTCGAAGGCTCCGTAGATCGTTAGTTGACGGTGGATCGTCGGGCGTTAACGGAACTGGCCGAAGTGGTGTTTTGAAGGCTTAACAAAGAAGTGTCGTTCCCGGGAGGACCGCTAGCGAAGAACGCAGGCAAAACGGACCACTGGAGCACGTCCGGTGCTCCACGGAAAATCATGTCGGCGTGCCACGCCGGAACTGCGGCGCCATCGGCCGGAGGTGGCGGCCGGCTCCGGTCGACCACCAGGAGGCGGCGGCGCCCGGCGCGCTGCCAGGAAGCTCCGCCACGGCGGAAGTTGGCGGTCCCGCAGCAGCGTGGGACCGAGGGAGACGCGGGGGCCAACGCCGCATCGCTGGCAGGGAGCGGCCCCCACGCGGGGGCCACGACTACATTCAAGGGGGCAACCGCACCTCCCTGTTCCGCTCAGCCGGACAGCCGAGCGGGCCAGGTAGCCAAGCCAGCGCGGCAGGCCAACCGGCCAGGCCGGGCCGCACCCTATTGGGCTGGACCCGGACCTGGTTCGGGCCGACCCAGGGGGTCTCAGGCCGGGTCGGTCTGGGCCCGGACCCCCTTTTCTCAGGAATTTTTTGTTCAATCGCCCATATCATGGGCTACGAACCTAGGCTCGATGCACCGTCAGCTGCGATGCGATCCTTGGATTGAGACAGTCGTTTTGGTATATTACACTCAAGCTTTCAAAGAACATTGGGTACAGCCGGGTTGGTTCGAACCCAAAACCAACCGGCCCCTCGGAGCGGTAACGCTTATAACTTGATCTCCTGACGTCCGATTTACGTGTCGTCGACTTTTTTGGATTTCTATTGAGGATACGGATCTTTTGGAATAATTCACCTGAAATTTGGACGTAGTTGGATATTGGCCGGGTTGGATTGAAACCGTAATCCAACCGGGCCCATGGAACAAAAAAGTTGATAACTTTCAGACCGTACGTCTGTTTGACGAACCGTCAGCAGCGTTGGTGATCACGTTGAGAAAAGGTCCCTATAAGTATTCCCTATGAGAGTTTGGGGCACAGTTGATATATGGCCGGGATGGTTTGCACACGAATCCAACCGGGCCCCTAGGACGAAAGGGCTAATAACTCGCAGACCAGACGTCTGATTGACACGTCGTCTATTGCGTTGAGAACCCTATGACGAGGCGGTCCTTTGAGATACTACTTCATGGGACTTTGTGATACTTGGAGTATCGACTAGTAGGTCGTGGAGTAGACCCTCCCGGAGACGAGCATACGGAGTACAGAGATAGTGTAGTCGGCTGAGACCTGACGACTGCTTGACCGACTAGACTTGTAGTGAGTCGACTAGCCCAGTGGATGGAGCACTACTATGTTTGAGTGCAAACCCATCGTGGATGGGGCACTACATTTTTTGGGTGCATACCCGCGTTACTCATCCGGAGATTACCTCTCCAGGCTATTAGGGGGTGTGCACTACTATGTTTGGGTGGCATACCCCATCGGGAAGCACTATTGTGTTTGGGTGGCTGACCCGCGGTAATCGACATGAGGATTACCTCAGCAGTCTTAGGTTAGTGAGCAGTACCTTGGAGTCTTGACAGGATCAATGTACACTCCAGAGACGGGTCTCTTCAGCAGTTACAGTTTCGATAATGAAAATCCTGGTTTGATATGATTCAATGACCTTTGTGTTTACCTCATGATTGATATGGTTCACTTGATAACTTAGGTGTATGTATGGGAATAACCCTAGGTAGTGGTTATCCTTTGATTTCATAACCTATTTGTTTCCTCATGATTGAGATGAGTTACTTGATAACTTAGGTATAATTATGGGATTATACCTAAGTAAGGGTTATCTGTTGAGATCCTTCTTTGTGGTTATCCTTGTTGGATTTAGTGATTCCATGAGGGTCTCAGGGTCCCTACTGAGCATCGTATACTCACCCCTACATGGGGATATGCCCGCACCTCATTGTGTTGGTTGTAGATGATGGGCAGTGCTGACAGAGGCTGAGTGTTTGAGTACTGGACGGTTCCCGGAGGTGGACCTCATGACGAGTCAGTATCCAGAGGTGGACTTCACGGCGAGACGATACTTAGAGGAGGCCGACGGGCGAGAGCATTGTGGATGCTATCTATACCTACCCTTAAGGTAGGATTCGTGGTGGACGATCCAGGAGCTGCGCTATCTATACCTACACTTCAGGTAGGATCCGAGGTGGACGACCGAGGAGCTGCTTCTTTTCTACTAGCTTCTTGTCTTTTATGTTGTACTTTCATTCAGTTGTAGTTGTACATTCGGTTGGGTTTGTATTCTTGCCCATTTCATTTTCATCACTTCTTTTGTACTTATTGTATTACTTCTTCTTGTACTCTGTGATGTTTTGTTTACTTTTATAAAGGCAACACCTTCCCAGTTATCGAGATTTACGCCTTTGGTGCTTGTCGCCAGCCCCTGGCCTATGGAAGGCGGGCTTGGGGTAGTCACGGAACGGGCCCCGAGGACGGGTCATGACATGTTAGACAATAGGTATATCAATAGCCATAAGATAATACTTATCATAATGGAATGATAAAGCATGATACTCATAACATGGAAATGTGGCAACAATACATAACATGGAATTATCATGAGCCACAGCTCATTACACATGGATCATGAGTAAATACTCATTGCACATGAAGAATGAATAAAACCACATTGCAATTGAATTAGAATTATTAAAAATCCATTTCACATGATATATCATGATTCTATACTTTACCCAATGCATTGGAGTGCTATAATGGGGCACCCATCTTAAACATTTCATTTAATTCATAAGTGTCCCACATGGATCATATAACATAGATTCATAAAACATCATAATTTATTCCAGGATAAAATAATGTCGAATTCATACATGAACTTCATAATCTATAATTAAATGTGCCTAAAGGTAAATACAATTGATAGTGAAATGGGCATGGTATTCACTACACAATGGTATTTTCTTGGAAAATCGGTGCAATTTTGGCCGCGTAACGACGTGACGTAAGTATTCATAAAAAAAGATGATGAGAGAGAAAGGGGTGTCTCATCATCTTAAAATGACAAGCAATGAAAAGTGTTCATATAAGTACATTTCCCAAAAATTTAATGGATATTTTATTCATGATACAAAATAATTGCTTGAATGTAAATGAGGATAGAGAAATTCCTTTCGGAATTTCGTCATAGTAATGGATGTACATGAGAGGCATTTAATGAGATAGAAAGGGGTCTCCCATCATTCAGACATAATGAGGGAATTATGGGGGAGGTGAAAATCCATACACCAACATTTATAATTTATATTTAAATGTTTTAATAACCTTAAGGTAATTGGAAAAAATGAGAATGGAAGAAAAACCCTTACATGGAAGTGGGCTTCCAAAGGCTTTAGAGTGGTTTGAGAGAGTCTTCTTGGGAGCTTGGGGCACTATGGTAGGATTATATAGAGAGTAGGGAAGAGGTTGGATGAACTCCAAAGACATTGAGAGATGAGGAAGTGGGAGCTTGGATGTGTTTATATTGGAAAGGTGAGAGAATTCATTATTATTTAGATTTGGTACACCTCACATTAAACTAATCGAAACCACAAACCATCCCATGGTTCATGTCCATGGTTTTTGGAAAATGGATGTGGAAAACAATATTTTATAAGGCCAAAGTCTGAACGTATTAAAATACTGGGGTTTCTTATATGGAGGGGAGTCACACTCCCAAGGAAAATAATTTAGAAGACAATATGTTTAATAAGTCTTGAAGGATCCATTAATGCTTTGTAAAATAAGTCAAACAAACCCAAAATTACATTATTTTAATGGTAAAACTTATATTGGACAAAAATAATGCTTATAGTATTTTATTACATCACTATTGGTTCATTATGATGTCATAAAACACATTATATATTTAAATGGAATTTAATATTTAACCAAAAATTTGATTGTCTCAAAAAATTATTAAAAATTCACCGTTGCATAATTTCGACGTCTTTATTCCAAAAACTATATTTATTTTATCTAAATAATTTTCTACGTATTTTAATTTTCACTTTTAAAATATAAACCGAAATTTATCAAAAATTCATGGTTTTTGACAAAAAATGGATTTCAAACATTAATAAAAATTACAATTGGATTCATAAAATTATACGGTCATATATATTTAATAAAAATTAATATAATAAAAATAAATATATTTTATTAAAATATAATTTAATTCAAAAATCCATTAATTCAACAAAATAGATTTCCTAGTTTATCATTAACTAAAAATACTATCTGAGATTAAGAAAAACTATTTACTAGTTAACAATAATAAAATGAAAGTATAATAATTATTATAAACAAAAATAATCTACATAACTGTATTGCTAAGGTCTTGTTACATAACCACTTATAACAGCCACATAATACTGAAGAGTATGGTGTGTGGTGGTGACAGACTCTTAGGATGGCTCAGATAACATTGTTCGGGTGGTAATCTCGATTAACCTCCACTTATCCCATAAGTAGTCCCACTCGAGCATAACAGATACACTCTCATCATGGGATTGGTTAAGAGCGAAGTCCAATGACAGCACCTCCTTTAGGAGATCTAACAAATGGTCTTTGTATGTGGCATGTCTACTGGATGACGGCATCAATTACTTATTCTGAGTAAATTGGATTTGTTAAAGCTCTCTATTTATACTAATCATGTGATCATTGTTCAATGGCTATACTAGTAATGTTAAAAATTTATAACATAAAACCAAAGAATTTGACATTTTATAAAAACATTTTATATAAATAAACATTTAATTACATCAAGAGAGATATACATTAATGAATGTTAGGGTTGTTATAATATATTATTGGAATATATTAGAGATTATTTATTGACATGGTATATGAGTTCATGGAATACTGAATTGATGTTTTATTGAGGTTTAAATATGTGGAAGTAGATCAAATTGGAAAAAATCAGAAAACATATAATAATGTTCATTTTAATAATTGGATGGACCATATGTTTTTTATATCATCCTAACATTTTTATTTTTGTGATGAGTTATTTTTAAAAAATAATAATTGTATTTTAAGAGACATTAATATATATTTATGATAAAAACTGGTTAAATAAAACATGTAAATCCTTTTCAGGATAGAGAATCTAATGAGGGAAAACATGGATATAGAAGATGAGAATCATTTTGTTCATATAGGTCATAAATTCCTAGAATAAATGGAATAATGAAATTGATTGGAGTAGAATTTTATATGAAAAATATTTTTTTCCAATAAGGCACTACCCCTAAATAAAAAAATTCATAATGGAAAGATATGGAATATATAAATCAGGGGTGCAAACAACATATCTCAAGGACCATTAGAGTCTGTTTAGTCATATGTATATAAACCCATGACCATGATATTAACAATCAAGGATATGAATTTCATCAAATTCACAGATGTTTTAGAAATAATTAAATACATTGTAGTTTTTTCTCATAAATCCCATGTTCTAAACATGATTATGAGTTTCAGGAGACTTATAGAAATTATAACATAATTTGTTTTTGATGAGGGTAATATTATAAAATAGATGTTTGTGTACCAAAATGAAATTTTTATATTATTTTCACATTGATGAAAGGATATATCATTTTAGTTTTCATTTTAATAAATAGAAAAATATAGTGGTAAGTTATAGAAATATAAACCTTTTGGATATGGTCAGATCCATCCCAAATAACAGTAAAACTAAAAGATAATTATTATAATATTATATTAATTTTATTTGAATATTTTAAAAAATGATATAATTGCTGATAAAATCATATTAGTCTCCATATGAAATGTTCTATAAGACTAATCCCAATAGAAAAAACTTTATTGTGTTTTTAAGTATCTTCTTGATCAAGATGAAAGGAAAAGGTGTTTTAAAGATGAATGAAATAATTAAGATGATTTTTTTCATAGTCATGAGCCATATTTATATTCATATATATATTATAAAAACAAGGGAAAATTATATATGAATTTATGGATATTTTAGTTTTGAAAAATGAATATAAATTCATGAAATCAATAAACAATAATGATGATAAGGATGCTTTCTTTATTAAACCTACTATATAGTTTGTATGTAATATAAAAAATCTTGAGGATGTTATATATAAATATTAGCCTTTTTTGGATATATTCAGTCTCACAACCATAAAAATAAATTCAAGAGTCATTGGTCATTTTGATACTAGGAATATCATTATCGATTAAAATCAAGGGGCACAAACAAAGAGAAAAATCATAGAAGCTAATAAATATTTTCTACATTAAAAGATAAAAAACTAATAATTTAAAAAAATTATTACATATTAAAAGGGGTTGAGGACATGAATAAATAGTTGGATCAAAATAAAAGGAGTGATACATGGGGGATTATCCCTATATATAACGAGAAGCATGTTATTAGGGAAAATAGGTTTAGGAATTACAAAAATAAAAAATTGTTACCATGAAAAAAATAAAGTAAGACTTGTCTGTCAGGGGTACAAAAATTTTGATGGAATTTAATTTGATCATGTATTTTACCTTCTTTTAGGGAATTGTATATTTAAAATATTCCTTTATATTTTTTTATCAATGAATAATCCATGTTTTCTAATATAATTTAAAGGCTATATTTCTGACATGTGGACTAAATTAGATGTCGATATAGTGAGACCAATGATTTTTATTTCTAATATAGAAGAACATAATGTGTCTCAATTGATGAGGGATAATTATTTATTAATGAAAGATCCAACAGATCTGAATATAAATCTATTGGTTCATAAATTGATGGATTTTGAGAAATTATATGAGTATAGAAATTTGTATATAGAAATAAATTAGACTACGTAACACAATGTGATAATTTTTGTTGATTAAATGATAATTCAATGTAACGATAAAACCATTGGTGATGAATTTTCAAAAATAATTAAGAAAAATAACTAGATTCCATTTCTTGAGGATAAATAATTTGTAATTCTTCTTAATGTTACCCAATGTATTGGTAATATTTTCTAACCATGAACCATAATATAAAAATCAGATTCACGCCATATCATAATCAAACTGTATTGGAAAACGTACCATATTTCATGAAATATTTTCCATAATTTTACTTCGTAGGAATTCCCAAAAATAGTGACATGGTAGAAACATACTTTTAAAACCCATGGTACATGTGAAACAACCCACCACAACAAGATGGTCCATGTGCACCTGAGGAAGCTCTATCAACAGTCACCTTGAGTCATGGTGTAATCAAGGGAATCCAATAAATGTACATAAGCTTCTTGGGATTTTTTGATTGGCCAGAAACCCCATGAATTATGATAACTTTTAGAACAGAAACATTATTATACATTGTTCCTTATTCAATCAAAGAATAAGAATAAAACCTCCCTGTGGATTGGAACCATTCTCAATTGTAAAATTCTACTAGAACTATAAAAAATTTTACAATTCCATGAATACCATAGCGCTAAAAATGAAGTAGTAATAGAAACAAGATGAATTTTTTTAATCTATTAACTACAACGAACCACGAGCATCTTTTCTAGAAAATCATTAATCTAGATACAGTTGATTAGATTAAAATGTAACAGGTAACCAACTTATCACTAGAGGTGTTTGGATTGGTCACATTCTAGGAAAAATTGATTCATTGTTTCCTTAGCACAAATACATAGTGGGAAGATCGAATCCATGTGAAAGATAACTCGTTGATGTTGTTCAGAACATTGGATCTATATTTTCAAGATCCTATGATATAGGATGAATCAACAAGGCCAAATGAACCTGGTTATGAATTTCTTGATCCAGGAAGGTGGATGGGAAAGACCCCCACACTCATGTTAGTAATAGTCATGATAGTTGAATTGAACAGTCCTATTATGCCTCCAAACTAGTGCATCATAGTCCATGAAGATGTAAGATTGTATTTCATTTTAATATTCAGAGGAAATTATGTTATAAAAAGAGTGCACTAGTGAAATAAAATCAGATTTATTGAGATTTTCATCTTCTTTGGGAACAACCATCTCCTAAAGAGTATGTTCAAGCCATTTCTTGCTTTAGATGTTGAGAGGGGGTCTCCTACAGAACAACCACTTCTTTTAATATATGATCTCCATGAAGTATAGATTATGAGATGACCAAATAAATGAATCAATGTAATACATGTACCCATTGCATTGTCTTCTTGTGATTTTATTATCAAAGAAGTCATCTGGTCACTCATTCGATATGGGGCTCCATATAAATTTATCAATCAGTACATCATTGAGGGTTCTATAGTCATTGAACCCTAGACATCCCAGTTGAACCCGATTAATGCACACATTCTAGAAAATGGTGATCAACATATTCTCATGGGTTGACCATATCCAGATGAAGTTATAGACCATTCATTGAAACTCTTTGATGAGGCCTCTAGGCCCTCAGTAGACTCATAAGAAATAATTTTATTTTGACTTAATCACTGAGTTATCAATAAAAAACTCTAAACTATATATATGTATTTATTTTTCCCAAAAACATGTTGCTTAGTGATACCATCATTATACCCTTCAGATATTTCCTCTTAACATTCCACCAAAACAAGGGGACACAAATATAATGGAATGGAAATGATCCCCACTTCAGCCAAGATAATTAATTATCATGTTCCTCTTACATTATAAAATTCCAACACCAAAAACAATGAAGAACTTCTCCTTGATAATTGCATGTCCATCCATATCAACATAATGGTTTAAGAGGGGTTTAATATATGATATTGTTTTCTTGGAGGCCTGTTAAGAAATATAGTATCATCAGTGTAGAAAAGGTTAGAAGGGGAATAATCATTCATACCATCCCTAATTTGACTAAAAATAAATTTTCAATATTCAAACACTGTTGAGGACAAGGTGAGAAACTATACATGACTTGACAACTAAAAATAACCAAACCACCATGGAACAATAGATTAAGGCCAAAAAACACCATGATTAAACATAAGATCTCATAACATTCATAAATAATAATAAGATGAGCAATAATTTTATTTTAGATCCTCAAGAGAGCATTATCATTAATAAATCTTCTTACTTAATCATCCACAGTAGAATATAAAATCCCAGATAGCGGATAACCTTGTCTCATACCCCAGGTGAATGGAATGAATCCAGTAGGGTCTCTATTAATATGGATGCATTGCCTTGATGATCCATGAATTGTGCAGATCAGATTGATGAATACCCTTGAGAAGCCATATCTTTTAAGAATGTTATAGAGAACCCTCCATTTAAGTTTTTGAAACACTTTTTAGATGGAAATTTGAAGAGAAAATTTCCAATATATTTCATTACTTCTTATTAATTTATCACTTTCTATGGCCACAAAGCAACACATTTGAATAGTTATCCTAGGTACAATGACAAAATGATTTTCAATGTTAATGTCATGAACCATTCCTCCAATCATGTTCATCACTATTTTGTAGATGTGCATGGGGATTGTGATACCAAGTGAAACTAGCCTAAATTCATTAATATCAAGAGAATTATCATTCTTTGAAATGATATAAATGATGTAGGAGTTCATCCCATTAGGTATGTAAGAGTGGGAAGAGAAATACTTAATTGATGGGGTGATACCATCATGAAAAATGTCCCAAAGTAAGATGAAAATTTGATTATAGAACCCATATGTTCTATGGGGACTATCCACGTTAAGAAATAGGAGCAATGCTCTAATATCTTCCATGCATGGGGAGGAAATAATAAGTTTATTAATGTGTACATCAATTCATGGATTTTTGTTTTCCACCATCATGTGATTATTTTTCTACCAATCATCAGTGTATATACTCTTGAAATACTACATAATAGGAGAGGGAATCATATTTTCAAAAGTATAAAAAATTCCATTGATGCTGATTACCTTAACACCCTCTCATTGGATCTTTTATTTGTGTAATATATTAAAAAATTTATATTTTGAATCCCCATAATTTATTCATCTCACATTTCACTGATTCTTGGCCTACCTTTCATTGATCATTAATAGGTTATAATGTTTATTATGAGCTGTAATTTCTTCTCTACAAATGGTGGGATGATTATCATCTCTAAGATGAATACATTCATGTTACTCATTAGAATTCCTAATACCATCCTCAAATTTAGATAATGATTTCATACACCACTCCCTAAAAGTCCCCTTACGATGCTTACTTTTCACATCAAAATTTTTTATTGGTCACCTAATAAGATCCCATTTCTAGGCATCTAAAACAAGTTCCATAAAACCAAGAATCACAAGTCATATTTTGTTAAATAGAAAATGGATAAGAACTGACCTTATATGTTGTTTATTTACATCAACTACTATAGGATTATGGTCAATAATGATGATTAGGTAGTGTGACCCAAGATAACCCACGGGAAGCACAATTATCATCAATTTTGACAAAACATATATCATGATTTCTACATTTCATTTTCTAGAATGTGTACCTACACAATGGGAAATATGTTCTAAATAGTGGGAAATTAAACTTACTGAATTTATCAATGCATTTAGATAATTAAAGAACAGTAATCCTATTGAAATTACCTTCTACGTTATCCTTATGTCTAAATATAGTGTGGACGTCATCAATGATTACCCATTTTGGAGCCATTTCACCAGAATAAGAATTATGATCCTCACATATGTCCCTCATCATAATATATTAGGTGGATGCACACACAAATGATACTAATAATTCAAGTCCTACAAATCTGCATGTAATGGAAACACTTCGATTCCCACATTCAAATAACCTAATTTGAATAGTTTCATTCTTTAAAACACACAATTGATCTATTGCAGATAAATGATAGTTTCTACACACAAATTTGTAACAAATAGAACCCCACCTAAATCCTTTACAATTATCAAAAAATATTTTTGGTTCACCAATACCAACCAGTAACTGTTTTTTCGCCATGATATAATGTATATGGGCATTGGTTGTGTGGCAGTTTCCCAACCAATTAAAATTATAGTATAGAATAAATTTTTTTTATCATTGTTTCCCCTTGTTATAGGGGCCTTATTTTTCTCCAATGATTATTGTAATTTTAATTTTTTTCTCTTTGACTATTTATCCTTATTCAGAAATTTTCTTGTTCTGTATTCAATGTTTCCAGGATCATCCTTGTTCACATGTTTTTAACTGCAAACATTTTTCTCATTTTTAGCACAATGAGTGTGTGTATGAGGTGTATTGGTGGTAGAAGGCTACACATCTAGTCCTCCACTAGAAACATCTGCATCATCCCCTAGGTGGACTATAATTGTATTAGTTTTTTGAGTTACGTCTACCTCATTTGTGCAGAGACTACCACTCCAGGGAATGAATGTGTTCCTAGATATTA
Organism: Viscum album; assembly: GCA_963277665.1. Taxonomy (NCBI): domain Eukaryota; kingdom Viridiplantae; phylum Streptophyta; class Magnoliopsida; order Santalales; family Viscaceae; genus Viscum; species Viscum album. The sequence goes on along the minus strand of OY728120.1, from coordinate 1,159,862,547 downwards.
TATGATAGGGTTAACTTCGCCCATCAAGCTTTCGTTAGGTAGCCCTAGAGTAGGTAATATGTGTGAAGCCCCTCCAGTATCAGAATATGGGTTCTAATCATTGCACTATCCATTACAATTACCCATAGTAAATAGATAATGGCGACCAACCCAAGTATCTGATTGGGCCTAAGCTCCAATCAGTTCAGATGTGATCATCCCCATAGGGGATGTGACATTTCACACATGGGGTTCAACCTCATGCACAACTTGATTATCCACCATATGAATAATCCATCTATAGGGGGGACGGGCCATAACTTGTATCCCATCGGCCATACACCAAGGTTCTTGGGCCTCTAACCCATATGTTTACCCAATACAGTTTGTTTACTTCACCATTTCCAGTGTGTCTAACTTTAGATCAAGACAAGAGTCTGGTCCCCCCATGTGAGGATGCTATACCTTCCTTGGCTCAGCCTTCTAGCCAGTGTAACGGGTTTCTTGAGGTTCCATGTGGGATTTTCTCCTTTCCATTCCTCCTTCTACATATGCTATCATCATGACCCTTCACCTTTTTTATGTTTCACTAATTTTTTCTCTAGTATACAACAGTTATATTCCCAAAGAACAAGAAGCTCAGGAAATTTTTTTCCTTCTCTCATAAAATATTTCATGCTTTAAAAATTCATCCATCATTATATAAATAACCTCCACCACAAGTATGTTTGACATGTCAACATCATCTAGGAAATAATCTTCAATATTGAAGGGCAAATTGTTATAAAATATATACCGTAATTATTTTATTCTGCACCATTGTGAGATTGAGGGATTTTAACGAAATAAGTATATGTAAATTGAATGTTTTCTTAAAAAAAATACACATATTATTGCTTGATTTAGTAACATTGGCCAATAAAAGTTTATTAATATTATTAAAATTTAATTACTTGAACTTGTTTCATATAGATATAAGGAATACAGAACACATTCCTATATATTTTCTCATTAATATCATATATACATAGGGAAATCAATATGTTTACCTGAAACTGAAAATATCCTAGAGTAATATTCATGAATCCCATCAATACTCATCACAGGAGTTCAAAAATAAAATAAAAAGTATTTACATCTATATCTATGTGTATTTTTTAACCATTAAAAAATATGTTTTCTTTATGTTCAAACAATGTAATCATTAATACATTTTGAAAAATTCTTTCTCAAATCTAGACATTACCAAATTCATTTGAAACTAGTTTTAAACACACTTCTCGTTGATAAACAATTTTATGATCCAATAAACATTTATGTCATATTTATAAAAGATTTTATGTCATATAATATGAACAAAGTGTATTGTCATGATTGGTGGACCAATCCTTCCAAGATATACTCACATTTTTCTTTGATTTACCCTTGATCTATCTATTTAAATATTTTGTATAGACATTAGTGTGTGGATGGAATTGTTTGCTAATATCATTGTGACAAACAAGGAGAATCATTATATTTTGAATCATATCATTATTACAGTGCTTACAATGACCAATTATGATGATCCCAAAATTTTTGAACCGAGTAAAACTGAGTTTCCTTAAAAATATAAGGGAAACTAGAGAAGAAGTTCCTCAAATTCTTTAGCTTCCACCCATTTTGACGAAACCCCCCCACAAAAAAAAGATGTATTGTTTTAAAAATGATGTTTTAAGAGGTCCCATGATGTCGATACCCCATATGTCAGAAATTTCATTTCCCATGATTGAGTGTTGTAGAATTTCATGTCTCTATTTTATACCCCTAGATATTTTTATTTTATCACTATACCGAATGAAATAGACAATATCATGATGCATGGTGGACTAATAAAAACAACAATGTAACACATTCCTAATAGTTCAATGAATAATATGGTGTCATCTAACATCTCTATCATGGAAATTTTTTGAAACAATATCATGTTTTTCCTAGAGGATATATCTTCAAATCATTCCATATTTGTAATACATGAAATGTAATGTTTTGTCCCAATGGTATTGGAGTGATTCATTCCAAAATATTTTTCTCATCTCTTTTAATAAATCATGGTATACCCCACATGATTCAAATTAGTTGAAAAAAAATTCCTACAAATGTTTCATTGTATCAGTAGTATAGAGTTGTTCATTATGAAATATTTAATTGAATTATTCCATATTGATTTCTCATGTTTCCTAGTATATGTGTGATAACTGGTCAGAAACTACATTCTCAGTTCACTTTTTTCAACTTACCTCAATTTAAAATTCCTGATGTAATAATATCCATCAAATGAGTCTAGTATTTTCATCTTTTTGGTCATTACATAGCATAGATAAAATTGTTCTGTATAGACAATGACATTGTAGATAATCATGTGAGATGGGAATTTATATTGTTTGAAGAAAACTGATAGTAGCTCTTCTTCAGTTGTTATTCAATTATGTTGATCATCATTAAAAGTGTTACTATCATAATAGATTTGTCTCAATATCCTTTATTTCTTTTTTCCTAATGAAGAATTATCTTCCCAGTCACTCAAATCACACACTAAATCTAATGGATGATCTTAGTCAGGTGAAATATTTTTTGGTGATTTAACCAACCATTCCTTAAAATTTTAAATTCATCATGACATTAAGGGCCAGTTTTTAATGTGACATGTGTTCCCAACAGGGTGGTATGTGGTGGGACATGATATAGAAATCCTTAGTGAATAATTTTTCAAATCCAAAATTCCCACGAATACTTCGAATTGAATTACTCAATGTGGGCATGTATAGTTGACATATTTTTCTGATCATAGTTGTGTTGAATTCAATGAATATCATGAAACATTGATGATATAAAAATATTCTATTTTTTCTATGAAGAGTTATTTCTCCCAATTCTAAACTATATTTTTTCATCACATATTCCAAAAACCATATCTATTTGATATATACATTCATAAAAATAATTCCCCTAAATAGAGAATTCTTCCATGATTATTTCCAGAAAATATTCAATCATTTCAATGAATATGTCCATCGTGCATCCTTGAAATGGTGATAGCACAATGAACATTCAAAAATGCATTCAATGATAAGAGAATATACCATATAGACTATTGAACATGGTTTCCCATTTATTTTTATTTATAGACACTATTTTATTATAGACCTAGAATCTATCCAACAAATAATTATAATCTCTTTTTTCCAATCATTCTATGATTTGACCAATTAAGGGTAATGGAAGGTGATCATTTTTGGTGAAATCATTAAATTTTTTATAATAAACACAACCTCTCCATATAGTAAATCTTCATGTTGTCATCAATTATATTTTTTTCATAACTAATATGGTTCCACCCTTTTTTGTTACCACTTTCAATGGGGAGACCCATTGACTATAAGAGTTAGGAAATATTAAACCACCGTCAGGATGTTTAGTAAAATTATTCTTGAATAATTATTTAATTAGTGTTTTTATGAATACATGGGGTTGCCTATATGGTTGTGAATTTTCTTCAAAATATATATATATATATATAAGTATGGATGGATGAAATTATAACATTTAAATTAGTAATCATCCGACATATTTTTTGATTCTTTTATAATAAGACATTAATCAATTTTCAATTATATTCTCTTGCAATATTATGATTAATGATGATTGGAAATGTGTTAAATATCATATGTAGTTATATATCACATTATGTGGAAAATTATTACGCTCATGTGTTGGTGGTCATCAAGTGATAAAATCAAATTGGTTAACTCTTATATATCAAAAGGCACAACAATGTATACAATGAATTCTACATTATAAATATATTCAGTTATCTCGTTATATTCAATGTGTGAATCCATGAGATTTAGAACATCCCTTTATAACCCATAACATTATTCATTTGCATTGATGAAATTATATTCAACTAAAGAGGGATTTTCTATAGCCTTCAAAACAAAAAAATGTTATGTTTTCTTCTCCATCCCCAAAAAATAATATCCCCTCATAAACATAAAATAGAAATCTGAATTTTTCTAATAAAGGTCTCCCAAGAGTGAGAGGGACTTACTTATCCACATCCATATTAAGGATAACTAAATACATATGGTAATAATATTTATCATCCATGATGAGTAATTCCTCTAAAATTCCATGATGATACTTCTCTGATCAGTACATTAATATCTTGGTGACCGTAAAACATTTTAATTATACGAATAATAATTTTTTTAAGGACTCTAGATAGAAAGAGTATTACACTATATCTATTGTCATATAGTGCTCCTCCTAATTGAAATCCTTCAATATCATAATGAATATTGAAACTGGTATAGTCACATAGTGTAGGTTGAATGGATCATGGTATAACATTTCAACATTCCACATATATTACATATATTCCAACATCCTATAATTTTCATCTTTTTAAAATATGATACATGGGAAATGTATCATTGTGTTTAGTTTGTGTAATGAATAACATAAAATTCATATTAATTTAAATATTTTTAAAAATTCAATTAATTTCAAAAATTGAGCATCCAATTCATTTTCCTTACTCGTTGATGAAATGGAAGTGGTGTTGTTTGATATTTCAAATATTCATTGAGTACCTCGTTTTTCTTTTATTATCCCACCTTTTCTATTTTTACATCTTATTTTTGATGTTACTCCTCTATATATTGTTGTTTCAATTGTTTATTTGTTGAGTTATCATTCTTGTTGGCATATGTAGGTGTCCCAACCAATGGATGACAATTAGGAATTCGGTTCATAGGAAATTGAGTTCAACTATGTAATGTGACATATTTTCACCTTCCCTTGGGTTAAATCTACTGCTACCTGATATAATTCCTTGAAATTTGTTTTTCAATAGTTCTTCTATCCTACCAAATTCATTTTCGCTCGTGGTTATAGATACTTATAGGTTTTAAGTGTGTTTCTATAATTTTTTAGTTGTTGTCAGCATGATTAGCATTACACTTTCATGTAAATAAAACATTGATTCATTGTATGTCATTTATTTTTCTATAGATTCTCCCTAATCTAGTTGATGTATCATTGAAGGAGGGGACATGTTTGTTGTTTTTCTTATTCTTATTTTATTTATTGGTGAAATGGTGAATTTTATTTTTGTTGATATCCATGGTTCAATGATATCATGGTGTGTCTAATGGAATACTGAGTAGGGAACATAGGTGGACTAATGATTTTATTTATTAGAAAAGTATCAAGTAGTTCCTTACAACATGAATTTTGGTTAATAATTGTCCAGCTTTTGTGGTGATTTTTTCTATAATTTCATCATTTTTAGATTAAAAAGTTAGCATCAGACATATTGTTCTTGGAGGTGTTGTGTGATACATGGGATAATCATGAGGACCACTATATTGTGGGTAGTATTCGTCTTGAACTACAAGGAAAAGAACATATATAGGGGGCCCAGTGACATGTTGTCAAACAACATACTGAGATAATCCAATTGTGTATCCATAAATGTGTGAGAACAAACTTGAACCACTCATCATTTTTATATTGAAAACTATTTTAGTAAATGGAATTTATGTTCATCCATATATTGAATTTGCATGTACAAATCTTCTAGATCCATTTCCATGAACACATTAACAGTATCTATGATGATTTTGGACTTAATAATTTGATGAATTATAATGTATAATTCTTACAATTGGGTTTTTTATCTTCATTAAATTGTTTTTAAATTTAATTATTACGTAAAATGAATCTTTCCCAAGGTTCTCCTAATTATTTGTTGTCAATTTTGAAAAAGGATTTGAAGTATATATTGATTCTCAAAGGTTGTGTAGTTGTGTAATATCATTCATGAAATATTATTATATGAAATTCCTAGGTGAAAAAAATATCTGGGTCAATACATTCCATCCAGTTCATTGCTATCCCTTGCAATGAAAAAAAAATAGTCACATGATCAACACATTTTCAATCACCACCATTATATTTATATTTGTCAATGAATTTGAAAAACATGTTCACATAAATATAAGGTTATTCTCTTCTCAACCAATGAAATTGATAATTTTGTTAGAGCAGGTTGATCATCGATAGTTTCAATTAAAAATATGGCACACGAATTAAGGGTCTTGTTATGCCGGATCTAAAAGTGGTTGTGCTTGTAGTAGCGCATGTCTCAATGTGGACTGAGGCCATTGATTATCGATACAGTTTTAGAATATATGGAGGAGATTTCCACTAGGACGCATTGGAATGTGAATATAAAATCATTCCTCTCATTGATTATTTTTTTCATAAGACCCACCAATATCATATTTCCATTTTCATTAATGTTATTTTTCTCGATCAAGAAGATGTATTTTTTTATAGATTCGAATTTTTTGTTTTCAACATTTTGTAAACTCATGTATAAAAAAATATTTATCTTAAATTTTCTTAATCCTAGACCTGTGTCATCCCTAGAAACGATGCCCAAAAATTTTCATTCACATCGCACACATGAAATTCCCAAAATGTATTAACCGAGAAACTAGCATTGAAGTTATGAGAATTTTCGAATCACAATGAGATTATGATTAAACAATAAGAATGTCAAAATGGAATAATTTCAAGGTAGAAAGCTTATTTAATGTGATTAACAAGTAAAATTATAAAAAAGTAAAATACTATTTAAAAACATTTAATTAAATTAACTATAATTGTTTAATGGATCTATAATAATCTATGGATGTTAACTAGAGGACATGGATGTGTCAAATTCAGGACATCAATTATGGGGTATGCAATTCCATTTATTTAATACCCCCATTGGAATAATTATTTATTTGATTATCCAAGATTCGAATTTTAACCAAAATATTGTCTTCTCTCATTCACTGATGTTAAGTAGTATTCTAATTTTCACAAAAATTATCTATCACATTGTTCACTATACTGATGAATAATTTTAACAAAATTTTATCACTAAATCACTTGGTGAAATACCATAACTCGTTTCTCACAATGTAAATGTATCTATCTATGTCAAGTTCAATTAGACTAGATAACTAATTAACTATTTGTCCTACATATTTTATGGATGGTGCATAGAAAATATTAAATTCACAAATAATATATTTATTAAGTGGAAATTCTCTCAGGTGGGATTTATTATTATCCCATGTGTGTTACTAGGTTCTGGATTAATAAATTATATGGCTATCTCCCTCCAGTGATTACTTAATTGGTATCACAAGGAGGGGAACCAAAGTAGGTGTGTAGACTCTAAATAAATATTATTTCAAATTTATATATAAATAATTAATTAAACATAAAATAAATATTAAATTATTTTTAATCAAATATGTAATAAAAATAAAGCAAGTAATTACCCTCACATTCATCAAAATTCCAACAGTATGAATATTTTCCATCCATTTCATAAACAAAACACATGAAATATATAAATGAGGTAAAACTATTCATGTTAATACTTTTTATCATATTCCACTAATGATGATCGAAAAATATTAACCATCCCTTCTAAAATACCCATAAACTAAAACCAATACATTGTAGTGCTGAAAAATAATCATGTCCATGTTCACTATAAATTTGTATCATTTTTATCTAGAATGAATGGTAATCCCATGTACTCATTGATATCAAATAAAACATTAAAATATAAAACAATTCCCCACCTCCCACAAGAAATAATGATTGTGGAGAAGCAATGTTGAAACTTATAAAAAAGAGGGGATACCATTCACATGAGAAAAAAAATCTTTTTTAGTTGGGTATCTACACAGATTCTTGTAGGTGAACTACCATAGTGGAGAGGGAGAAATGATGGACAACATGGTGTCAAGTGTGATGGTGAGACGTGAGCTGTTGATTCTTCCTAGTTGAGTTCTCACAGTTTGCTACATCTGAATATGAGGGGATGGTGTTGGGGGGTTAGGGAGAGGGAATGTGGTATGCAGGCATCAACAATGGTGGGGGGTGAGTGTAGGATAAGGTAGGTAATGGATATTTCGTAGGTATGGGGCAACAGTATGGGGAGATGAGGAGGGGATGGGGGTGGAGGCTAGCTAGGGGAGTGTAGGGGGTGGGGTAGTAGGAGGGAAAGGGTGAGAGGGATGCAGTTGGTATACAAAGGGGAGATGAGGGGGGACCCCACTACTACGGTGCCCAATTGGTGAGTGTTAGGGTATCCCCCACCCCCAAAATGAAGATGATGATGCCCCTCGGACATTCCATTATATAATCATCTACAAATAGGAAAAAAGAAAACCAAATCAATTTTAAATTAGAAACAAAATTATCATTATCTAAAAACTGAATAATAATTATGATGATATTTATAAATATATTTATAATAATATTATTATTAGATTTATATTTAAACAGATAAATATACAAATTTAATGTTGGATTGTATTACTATTTTTATAAACATAATATAAAGGAATAAAATAAATATTAATCTAAATAAAAATAATAAATATAATTTAACTGAAATAAATAACATAATACTAAAAATATAAAAACTTTCTAAAAGAGTTACTTTTTTAATTAAAACTAAGTTAAAATATTACACTAAAAATAAGGGAAATCTATGTAAACCAATGTGGAATCCTTTAACAACTATTATATTATGATCCAAATCATACTTTTCCAACAAATACAATATGTTTATTTTTTGGTCTTATGTATTCTGAAGATTATATACATGGAAAAAAAATTAAAAAATTCTCTATATTTAAAAGTCCTCATACTTATCTTAGACATCATAGATCTTCTAAAAAAGTGTTACATTAATTGTGGAAAATACCTAAGGAAATTGGTCAACATGAAATTCTCAGAAAGGGAGTAAACATAACAATAAATCATAACATTATATTCAATAGGAATGACATGATATCCTAAATAATATTATTATAAATGGAAAATGACAGAAGATAATTACATCATATGATTAAAGAATCACATAATATGAGATAATTGAATAGGTTATAGCATAGCAATTTTTTGTCAGGGGTCACTCTATATACCATCATCATAAAGTGGAATAAGTCCCAATGTGGATTGGATTAACACACCATTACCATTAAAACAGTTGAAAATGTCTCATGGAAGATAATTTTCAATCCCTAATCCAAAACATAACATGTCTGGATAAATAAATCTTTATTTAATTCATTATATAGATATATAATTCTAGAACCACCCTTCAAAAAAAATACTACCCTTAGTATATCTACCCATGCACCCTACATGGTATCTCATTAGATGAAATATTTACCCAATTCTTTTGAGGGATATATATCTCGGGACCACCCATAAAATAAATGAAAATCCATTATTTTCATTAAAAATGTTAAAATAATTAAAACAAAAATCATAAGAATGATCATACATTTGGTTAGGTGGTGTGTTTCATAATGCTAATTTGGTGAATAACTAAAGGGAAAATAAGATATATTCATAAGTGTATAAGGAATTAAATCATATTACTATTTTATAGATTAAAAATTGACACAGTTCAAGAACATGGAGTTGAAATATAGAAAATTTATTATAACTTTCTTGGAGAGTAATTAATAAAAACAAACAACTTGGGCGGTTCTTTGGGATATACGTAATGGAAAATTTTAAAATTTCCAAATATGATATCATATTCCTAAAATTATAATTCCATATATTGGGTAATCAATATATTATTTTCAGGAAGCTGTTAATGGGGTTAGAATTATATTTTGGGTGACCTTAACATGATACAAGAAATAAATACATTGACCTAAATTGGGATTACTTATTATTGGGAATTTAAAAGGAAACTAAAAACATGTAAAATACAATAAATGAAATGGATATTTATATATTTTTTAATTTAATGGAAATATATACAGAAATAGGGTAACTTAATGTAAATAAAAATTATTTAAAGATAAAATACATTAATAGAACATGAATGTCATGTTTAAAAATGGTGGAATGAGAGTTGGATTAAATAATCAATGTTTGAAAATAATTTTTAACATTTTATGATAAATTTTTTAAATCACATATACTATTAAGAGATAAAACAAATTAATATTGAGAATGGGATAAGTGAAAATTTTTGGAGACATTATATAATACCTAATTAGGTTTTATATTATAATGGAAACCAATTTATGAATGTAATTCAATGAAAATAAGTAGAAACTATCATTTTCTAAGATGAGAATTATTTATAACACAATTTCAATTTCATATTGGAATAAAAATCATCAATATAAAACAATTAAATCAAAATTGATCAACATAGATAAGAATAGACTAACCAATATAAAATGAATGATGAATCTAAAAATTATTCATTATAAATGAAAAATGAAATTGAGTTATAAAAGAAAATATATTATAGAGAAAATTTCAATCATTCCCCATAGAAATGAAGTTAAATTGATGTTTTAATGTTCAATAATAATTTATGGTATTTTATTTCTTTATATTATGTAGTTATAACAAAAAAATTATTATTTTTTATAACAAATATGCAATCATCAATAAAGATTTATTGAGATGGAAACCCTTACATTGGTCTTAATCCATTATACAGTTGTAATTAACTTCCTAAATAACAAAATTATATTGAAAAATTATTTTAAAAAGAAGAAAATTCGTTTATATTTCATACTTCACATCCCAATAAAATTATATTTTATTTATGAATAATATGTTTTTTCTTTACTATGTTGGTTACATGAGGTTATTCGGTCAATTTTTCTGTCACTCCTTATGATTGTTGACAATAATCATATTAAATTTTAAATAGTTTCATAATATCATGTGTATTAATAGTTTTATGTAAACAATTTATATATATATAATTTAGTTTTAACTAAACACATAATGAGTGGTGAAGAAAAATGAAACTCATTACTCATGGAGGTGGTAGTCTGCACATACACAAGAAAAATGATTAAATTTCTAGAAAAATGAGAGGAAATGAATGTAAATAAAAAATTTAAATTGGAAAAATAATTTATATATTGTATAGACCATATTTCTATATCAATTCCATCATTTTTTCATGTCATGACAGTCATTTATGACATACTTAAGATGTCCTTTGTGGAGGTGGTAGTTCATGCAACGTACCGATGAGGAATTCATTATTCTTAGTGGATAAAGAGGAATAAATAATTATAATTACATAAATATAACTACACATCACTATACTAATTATATTTAATACATTATATTTTTATTTATAATTTTTTTTAATTGGGTGATTAATGAGAAAAGATTATAATGAAGTTAATACTTAAATTGGAGACCTAATCTTCTATTATCGATCATCTTGTGAAAGAAGTCCTTTAGAAAAACTATAGAGACTAGGGGCCTAAGGAAGAACAGTTGACCTCTGGAAGAGTTAATATGGATAGAATTTAATGTAAAATTATAATAGTAAGAGTATCATTGAAGGGGTGGAAGTGATCCCCTTGTATAAGTGAAGAAAATGGTACATTTGGGAATACCCTTTTACTGTCACTAATATCATTACACTAGTCCCATATCAATGACTCCAAAGATAGTAATAATGTTCAATAGGTGATATTTCCTCTATAAGGAATCAACCATGACTTTTCACACATGTTTAAATCTTAGTTCAAATCATTCTCCTATGGTTTTTTCAATTTTATTTTTTCAGTTTTACCTTGTAAACTAGTTTTGACTATGTAATTTATATTCAATTTAAAAATTTATTCATCCCCTATAAAAAATATTTATTTTATAAATATAAATTTAATAACCATCTAAGCTAATTGAATTTCTATATATGTTAAAATTTTCCTTTAAATAAAAATTTAATATATAAATATATATAATATTTATGTTATAAAATTAATTTTTTCCACTATGTGTTATTAATGTTATATGGTATTGATTACCATTTTATTGAGTGAAAATATAATTATATATATAATTATATAATAATTTTGAATCATTATTTCCAATTTCATCAAATATTTTATTATTTAAAAATTGAATATTTCTAAAATAAATCATGATAATTACTGGTTGACCCTTAAAATGGACATTATCATTAATCGTAGTAACCAAAATATTGTACAATGAAACAGTAATTGAATTTGATAACTAATATTTACATGTTTATATAAAATCATAAGTACATATTTTTATTAAATTTCTTAAATTCATAAAGAATAAAATTTAATATATGTGCAACAAAATAGTTTTTAGTGTGTAATATTACAGGACTTTTAAAAATAATAAACATGTGTTTCAAATATTCAAAAAATTATTATTAAATATATTATATTAATTAATAAAAATATTTTTTTATATAATTTTTTATTAATATTTTATTGCATTCATGTATTATTAAAGGGTTAGTTTTTTGCAATATATGTATTTTTTATTCACTTAAAAATAATTTATTTTATAAAATATAAAAAAATACTAAGAAAGCTTTTATAGGATGGATTAAAGATTGATGATAATTTTTAACAATTAAAATTATAAAAATAAATATATTATGATTTTGAATAAAAATTTTAAATTATAAATAAAAATACTTTTATTAGAAAATTGATTTATAAAACAGTATGGGTTTTTAATATTATTTGATTTTATTTTTAATTCAAAATATGTTAATATATTATTGTTTATATAAAAGTTATTTAAAATTATAAATTTAAAATGATATGGAAAAAATATAAAATATAAAATATAATTGATCAGAAAAAATTTATGATATAATTATTCTAAACACTCATTTTCAAATATAATTATTTATTTATTTATAATATAAATTTTGTCAACTCCATAGGTATTTATATATTAATTTTAGTTATATATATATATATCATATCATATTTTATTAATAATTTTTTTATTTAAATTTAAAATCAAAATATATAAATAAAAAATAAATTAATATAAAATTCTTTATGATCTATTTTTCAATAATAGATGGCTTTATTAGAACTATTGGATGTATATTTGATGAACATAGTTGCAACGATAGTATTTTAAGTAACCATATTCATAAGAGATATATTGAAATTGATCGTATTTTGTTCCTATATATAATTTTACTGTTATTATTCCATCCATGCCTCTCATTTCCATCGTTTTCATTTATGATCATACAATATAATTTCTCATTTCAGGGTGATCATCCCCACTATTGGTTTTATTTGGCTATTTCTGATCCTAAAAGTGGAATCTAACCCACGATATCTCCTAGTGTTAGTGATTATGGTAATTTCTTTTTATTTTACAATTTTTTTAACTTTTAAACGATATACTTGCCTATGGTGATTAATAATACATTATGTGTAATTCAATGTTTCTTTTTATTTTTTGTAATTTCTCATATTGAATGAATAATATATTTTTTCAATTCCAATATTTAATGATTTTTTCAAAATATACAACAATATAATGAACATATATAAAAAAATTATTGAATTACAAAAATATAGATTATGTGTTGTGTTTTCATTATAAAAACAAGGTGTAATACATTCTCCCACCACTCATAAATAAATTTCATCATCTCAATTTTAATTATTATATAATTACTAAAATAACTATGTTTTTTATGTAGATTGAATTTTCCCAATATATAATTCATAGATTAATATGAACCACACAAACATATTAAAAATGTCAAAATTCTTTTAATTTGACTATACTTAATATTTGGTTTTCTATAATCATTTGAGAAACTTTACAATATTTATTCTATTTGGAGACTCACATTCTATAATTTTATAATATAGTGAATTATAATTATCATTTCATAGACTTTTATACATTGATATTAAATTTTGACTCCTTATTCTAAATAATTATTCTTCTATTTGGAGATAAAAAATTCATTTCCAACATATCATTATATTTATCATGAAATGATATTAATATTTTACTGAAAAATATTCCTATAAATGTAACCATTTAGTGAATTAATTAGAACACTTGATATTTTAATTAACATTTATAAATATAGCTATCCAGATGATGATTTAATATTCTTAGAAAATTTTCATAGATTAATGGGGAGGGTTGAACAATATAGAAATAAAATGAACACAATTATTCATTGGATTATCATTATTCCTCACCCTAGGTAATTATTGGAACACACAACAATATTTGTGATTTCATTGGATTCCTATTATCCCATTATTCATAATACATTATGATCCCTAAAATTGATATTAAGCATTAAATTTGAGAATTTATAGTGATAATTAAGTAGTTTCCCACACTTATTGAATTTGTATGATTGGGGTAATTTTGGATTGAAATGTTCCACTCCAATCATGATAACAGTCCTCCATAATTTCTTACTGTATTTCAATACTCGATGACCCCATATTTTATAAGAAAATAATGTATTAGTCCTCTTATACAATTCCCTTGGTACATTTTCAGAGATTTATTACATGTATGAAATAGAAACATCATTCCATCATCAACTTTATCATGTGAACTTTCTTGAGACTCCATCATTATTTTTTTGGACATAGATATGATTAAATATATGTTTTCAATCGTAATCAAGTTTCATGACAGTTTCTTTTCCTTAATCAACATATTTCTCTTTAAATATCGTATTCTAATGGGATGACTATAGAGGTAATCATTTCATTTACCTTTATACATAGGGTTTATGTGGTTCCCTATTGTTCCATTCATTATTAAGAAGATGATTAATAATAGTTCTTAAAGTTTAACATAATTTGGAGATTATCATAAACAATTATATCAAATTAATTCAACAATAAAATATTACACTACATTACATCATTAGGTTATGAATAATTCATTTAGTTCAGACTATACTAATATTAGATTTACATATGTTACATTATATTGGATTATCTTATACATCTCAAGCTATTCCATTAATGTAAATTGATAATCATTCCTTCATAGTTTTTCAAAAAGGGTATATAACAATTGAATTTTAATTCCCATGGAAGTATCTTACTATGTGTGAAGTATTAGGGCCACTCATCCATCCTTGGGTGATGATTAAGTTAATACCAAATATAACGCATTGAATACTTCTATCACTAACTATTTCTATGAAAAATACACCTCGAATTTCTATTATACAGACGAGGTTATAATTACATGGCAAGCCAAAAAATATTTACTTAACCAAAATAATTTTATGTTATCACATACGTATTTTTATCCTTCGTGTATTCACTAATGTTATATCTTCCAAATATCCAAAATAATTATACCTTTCCTTTGATGTCATCTATAGTGACCCATGTCTTAAACACAAATTATTTTATGATTTTCATAAAACAATCCCAACTTGTAAAATATGATTATATATAGGTCTACTATCTTTAAAAGAAATGATACAATAATATATCATCATAAACATAAAAAAATATTATTTTCTTATTCACTACATATTAATCCAAACACACAAAGATCATTGAAAATCCCAGTAAATACCCTATATAAAATACATATGAAAAAACATGATACAAAAATCAAACAAAGGTAAAAAACATACAAATAAGGAATATCATAAAAGTTAACATAAATAACATAATATCATAATGAGGACAATAAAAATCCTGGGAACATGGAATTAGTTAATCTCACCAAAGTATCATGTAATAATTGAATATGTTTAAATAATATAAGACATGAAAACATAAATAGAAGTCAACAGTCACTCCCAAAAACAATATTATAATGTGGAAAATGTCACCTTTTGAATTAGGTTAACTGCTCATTCACATAAACATAATAAAAATATCCCATAGTGTATCAAGTTAACTCACCACTATAATAAAAAAAATATTATTGAGATATAAATAATTGACCAATACATCCGAGGGACGTATAATTTCAATCATACTAGTCACATAACAGAATGTTATTAGTAAAACCACACATTCCCCATAATTAATGTCTAATACAATGAAAATGTTATAAAATTCATTGAAGGGCTATAAAAGTATAGGGAAAACCATTACATTAATGAAAATAAATAAGATGTGTGATCATTAGAAATGAAACCACAAATAAATCATATGAATAATTAATCCTATGATAAGGAAGTGAGTTTCATAATTCTAAATAAATGCAAATAGATGGTTAAATAATAAGGATTCAAAAGAGAGTACATAATTTAATCTTATTGAAATTTCCAAATAAAAAATGGTCACAAGTTATTAATATGGACATCCGATAAATAAAATTCATATGAAGGACCTATGGGAAGATATAATGAAAATTTAACACATGGGTGGTGATTTATGATATTACTAAAAGATGTTATTTTAAATAAGGAAATAGATTATTTATTTACATAAAAACAAAAATTAAAAAATATATTTACAAATAAAAGTATGTTTTTTATAATCTATTCATTGTTTAAAAATATTTTACAAAGGTGATTATTGAAAATAGATTAGATGTTTGAATGTTCCTTCAAATTAGGTTTACATAAATTTTTGAATCTCAAATATAACTAAAAAACTCATAACCATTGAAATAAAAATGATTTTTACCTATTATATTTCTAAGGTAAATATTTATAAAAATATATGGTCATCATTGGAATATTATTACATGAAAGGGATAATATAATGAGAAAGTGTAACTAAAATGTATAAAAAATTGTGGTATGAAGTATTAAGCTAACGATCAAGGAATGAAAAACAATATAATATTTTAAAATAAATATTTTTTAAATCCAAAGTTAAAAATAGTGAAATAAATACTTTTTGAAATGATATAAAGGATAAATGAAAGTGAAATGACATAATACATATCCAGGATTCTAATTTAAATAGAGATAAATTCTTGAAAGTTATGTCATGTTGAATTAAGGGAAACTATTCATTAGGAGGATGAAAATTATTCTTAACATATTTTCATTTAAAATAAGTAAAATAACTCCTCAATAAAAAATATATTAATTATAATTTATATCAAAATATATATTTTGTGTATAACATGTAAAATAAAATATGAATATCCGGATAAATATTTTATCCCATGAAAAATTTTTATGTTATGGAATTAAAATACATTTTTTTGAATATATCACTCATAATCCATAGTAATGAAATAATGAATGAAATATATGTTTCCAAATATGATAATAATTTCTCATATTATAAGTCATGTGACACATAGGTACTCATTATAAATGAATACTGGTGCATTTAATCATAGAATTCTTGAATAACAGGTGATTTGGATAGAAATACTTTTGTCAGTCATTATTCGACCATCATTTTGGATTATCGTCTTTAACAACAAAATTATGTTTATTAAATACATACTTAAAAAACATACATCAAAATATTTCATATTCCAATGTCATTTTACAACAATATTATAATTTTTTAAATATAAATTTTTTATAAGTCATTTAAATTAGGTTATTCAGTTAATTTTTTTCGTAAGTCCTCAAGTATGTTGACCACGTTTAGACACATTATAAAAATATATACAAATAACCTGAAAATTGGAATTTATATGTTTTTTTTATTATATATATATATATATTAAAATATGTACTTGATGTGTTGATGATAAATTATTTTCTTTGATCGTTGATATGTTAGTCTGCACATATACATGCGTAATGAATCCTTTTGGTAATGAATTATATAAAATTTTAGTAACAATTCATTTTAACAGTGTAAAATCATATTTATATTATAGATTAGTACATACACATATATTACATCTGTATCACCGTACTTGACAAGAGTTGAGGAGAAATGAGAGACATCACTTTATGGAGCGGTAGTCAAAAAAATGCAGTAATGTAATGACCCAAATCTAGAGCCCATCAACTGGTTCCCCATGCCCGGTTTGCCACATGACCCCAAGCGCATTTTCCCATATGCCAGAGGCTACCGTCTATCAGTGAGGGCCTTGGTTTGTTATTGGGGAAACTATGCACTCATTTGGTAGGGTATAAAAGGTACAGAAAATAACAGTCAGTAGTGGATGTAGTAAACAACATACAACAACTGAAACAAAAATGTGGGAGCAATATATAAAATAATAATGACGAGGAATGGTACAAGTATCTAAGGAAAGAAGCAAACACATCAACGTGATGAAATAAAACTAGGAACAAATCACAAAAATAATACAGCAACTCCAGTAGTATCACAATCCAAAGCTCAGTCCTATGCTCTCCATCTCCAACCAGAGATCAGGTACTTCAAGTTTAAGGTACACAATTCATATCCACACATGAAACTATATAACATGTTTGGGCTGAAAATTAGGACCCAAATAGGATGTGATACTAATCCATGTAGGCATTCACCACACGATCTGTGCCCTACTGTCAGTGAGAAATATAGAAAAATAAAGGAAATAAATTTAGCCTAAAAACTGCATTACTCTAAAGTAAAAAATCCTACCAATATCCATTCACATTTATTAAGTAATTTAATTAGGTTATTTAATTATCACCCAATGAATCTAGCAAGAACATTATATTCCCAAAGCAAAGCATGTAACAAAACATGTATCTCATCAGACTACCTAATCTACAAGAAGTACAAAACACAAGCTTTTCATTGGCTTGGTGGACGCGTCACAACCAACCAAACAATAACCATGGTGACTCGCTGGGTGGCTCACACTGGCAAGCCCTTCTAGTCAAGTAAACATACAAAGGCACATAAACTATGGGAATCACTCACCGTAAATTCTCCTACAATATTACAACGACAACTATAGACTCTCTGAGGAATAACTAACAATTAATTCCCCCTATAGTCTCGATACGTATCTAAGGAAACTCTATGGAAGAACAATGTAACATTCTTGTAGGTCATGCGAATGATTCTAATTTATAACAGACTCTCTAGGGAAGCCATTAATCATCAATTCCCTCTTTAATCTACCGCACCAGGTTCACACAGCCCTGAGCAGTCTAGTCATGCGTAATCGACTGTCAGTAGCCCTATGTAAGTTCAACAACTACTTGGATAATATCTATAATGCATCAAAAGCATACAAAAATTAGACAATAAATGAAATCAATTATGTGAAGGTAGGAAAACAATGCAACATGGTATGCCTCACAGGGAACCTAAGCCAAATGGAAATAAATAGCCAAAAAAGGAGGAACACCCATGGGGAGATCCCCACACAAGATAACAAGCAATTACCAATCATCTAATAACCTCATGAATACATGATATCTAAGGAAGATATAAATACAGGATCAAAACGCTAACCCAAGATACCCGATACGTGGGTATCAAAAACTTTTGCACCAAAAAATCAATGACATTCAACATACAACAAAAAACCACCTACCTTGATCCAAGGAGATCGATATAAATGATCATCGGCCTTTGAATCATCCTATAATGGAGAAGATCTGCAAAAAGTTATAAAACATTCAACCTCAGATAACTCTCATAAGAGAAAGAATCAAAAAATGTGGCTATAGAATTACCAAGAACTCACTACTGCGATTCTATTACAACCAATGACGTTCAATTCGGACAGCAGGTGACGAACCGGTGGCTCAGAGATGATCTGTGGTCGTACCCTCGCTCTCGGTCAATGAAGCTAGGGAATAAGACAAATTTGGGCTTAAGTCGTGACCTCGGTCCATTTAATGAAATAAAAATAAAATTACACGGCATGTACTCACCCTTTCTGTACACCGCATTAAGCGGCTTCCACATCATCACTACACACTATGTGTGTGGCCCAGACACAGCTAGCACACGACCTCATGTCGAAGAAACATACAGAGTGTGTACCAATAAATTACACGTCATGTACATAGAAAATTTCAAGGTTTTCTTCTTTTTCTCAAAAATGACTAGAAAAGGAAAAAAAATACCTGAAATGAAGATCTGGGTTTTTACAAACAACCCCATTTAAATAAATTTATCCCCAAATTTCCATATCTTGGTGGAGATGAATAAATCTAGAACAAATCTGGCCACTGTGATCGCATATCGACCTCCCTCTACCAAGTCTCATCCTATACACGGTCATGCTACCATAACACCCGTACCAGAGGAACAGACCATCCACATAATATCATTGCACTATGATGAACAATCCTGATAGGATGCTACTCAAATGATGCAGCCTGGAACATCTCAACCTCATCCAGAAGAAAAACATAAGTTGGGTTTGAGAAATATCGTCGAATCTGAGAAACATGGAAGATTTCGTGCATAGCTTCGTACCTCTGAGGCAACTGCAACCTATAAGCAACCAGCCCGACTCTCTCCAAATCCTCAAATGGCCTAACATATCTCGTTCAAAGCTTACCCTGTCCCCTGATCCTCTTGTGTCCCAACCTCGGGGTAACACATAGGAAAACCTGATCCCCTACCTAAAACTCCAAAGGTCATCTCCACTAATCAGCATAATATTTCTTCAAAGACTGTTCAGTATACATCCTTTTCGAATCAACTCCACCTGTTCTGTGGTCTCCTGAACAAGATGAGGTCCCAGAATAGCTGCCTCCCCTTCCTCCAGCCAACAGAAGGGTGATCGACACGACCTACCGTATGGAGGCTCGTAAGGTGCCATCTGAATAGTTGTTTGAAAACTATTATTTTATGAAAACTACACAAGAGGTATATGTATCTCCCAAGAACCTCCAAAATCAGTGAAGAAGGCTCGTAGAATGTCCTCTAGAACCTGAATCGTATTTTCTGACTGGCCATCTATCTTGGGATGGTAATTTGTACTCAAAAGTACCTGTGTACCCAAATCCCCATATAACCCTTGCCAAAAATTTGTTGTAAAGTGCGCGTACCTATATGAAATGATAGTACGCGGAACCCCAAGAAAGCGTACAATCTCAAGAATGTACAACCGTCCAAGCTCATCAACACCGAAGGTCTCCTTAATTGGCAAGAAGTGAGAAACCATCGCAATCCAGTCAATGACAACCCATACCACATCATTCCCTTGAGGTGATCTCAGTAATCCTATCACGAAGTCCATCACGACACTATTCCACTTACACTCGATAATGGGTAACTGCTGTAAAATCCTTGCCGGTCGCTGGTGCTCTACCTTCACTTACTGACAGGTGGAAAATCTAATGATAAAATCTACAACATTTCTCTTCATACCTGGCCACCAATACTGGCAGTGTACATCACGATACATCATGGTTACGCCCAGATGAACTGCCCAAACTGAGGAATCAATGTCTCACATCAGCTGCTTTCATATATCTATTGTCACCAATACTCGTCCCTGGAAATTTAAGATCTCATCCTGGCCTATGGTCTTTCCGAGAAGAGGGTCCTCTCTTGACATGCTTTCCCATTGGACTAGGCCTTTATAATATGATAAATTCCTCATTCAAACATGGTCGAGAATTGTATAGGTAACCGCTACATAGGATTGGAAAGTCTTCCCCTATACGTCGTTCACCTCCAAATTCATTTCAGAAAACAGATCCATAAGCTGCCACTCACTGCTGGCCTCCTATACTTCATGTATCTGAGTCCTCCTACTCAGTGATCAGCCACTGCATTTCCTTTCCCAGGTTTATAGCAATGCTCGAAATCGAAAGACTACAGGTACTCAACCAACCTCCCCTGTCTCAGATTCATGTCACGCTGTGTTAATATGTACTTGAGGCTCCTGTGGTCAGTATACACCACAAAATGCTCTACCATAAGATAATTTATCCAATAATTCAAAACATTAACAATTGCAGCCAACTCCAGGTCGTGCGTAGGATATTTCCTCTCATGTGGCCTCAACTGCTGAGATCCATAAGAAATAACACTATCCTCCTGCATAAGCACGTCTACGAGCCCGATGCTAGATGAATCACAGAAAACTGTATAACTCTTGCCCGGCTCTGGAAAAACTAGAATCGATGCTGAATTCAATCTCAATTTCAACTAATAGAAGGCTGAATCACAAGCTTCTGACCAAACATAATTCACCTCTTTATTTTTCAAGACCATCAATGGCGCTTCTAGGTGTGAGAAGTCTGGTATAAACCACCTGTAGTAACTAGCCAGCCCTATGAAACTCCGTACCTCCAAGACATTCTTTGCATTCAACCAGATGACTACTACTCTCACCTTCTATATGTCTACTGATACTCTTTTCTCTGAGATGACATGACCTAGGATGTGAACCTCATCCATCGAAAAGTGACACTTTGAGATATTAACATATAACAGATGCTCCCTCAGTGTACTCAAAATGATCTCAAGATGGGCAGCATGATGGTGTCTAGTGTGAGAGTACACTAAGATGTTGTCCACGAAAACCACCATGAAGGAATCAAAGTAAGGATGGAAAACTCTGTTCATCAGCACCATAAAAACTAATGGCGCATTCATGAGACCAAATGACATAACCAAATACTCATACAGACAATACTTGCCCCGAAAGGCTGTAAGATGTATATCAGATGGTCTGACATGCAACTGATGGTATCCAGATCTCAAGTCGATCTTTGAGAACACTCTGGCTCCAAAAAGACGATCAAAGTGATCATCTATCCGTGGAAATGGATATTGGTTCTTGACCATCAACTGGTACAGCTTCTGATAATCCACAAAAATCCTAAGGGTGTTGTATGCCGTTTTCGCAAACAGGACAGGTGAACCCCAAGAAGATGTACTGGGTCGGATGAATCCCCTTTTCTACAACTCCTCTAACTATTTCTTGAGCTTCATTTACTCATGTGTATACATCATATAAGGAGGAATGGACAATTATTACACTCCTGACATATTCTCAATAGATATGTCTACCTCTCGCTACGGAGTAAAACCTGAAGAGTCCTCGGGAAAGACATATGGAATGCGACTAACCACTGGTGGAATATCTATATGAGAAGTCCCCTGGTCATCTAGATATAAGATATCAATATAGGCTATAAAACCACCCAAATCATGATGCTATGGTCCATCTTTTCTTTCCTGGTCTTCCCATTCTCCCTTCTGAAGAAAAGATCTGCCCTCTAGTGATGTGAAACTCACCTTACTGCGATAGCAATCGACAAAGTCCTGGATGGGAACTGACCAGTGCATCCCGAGAATGACATCATATCCTGTCATCTTGAAAACATAGAGACTCTAGGAAAAACTCTATCCACCAAACTAAAGGGGTAAATCTAAGCACTGACACACGATTGCAGTTCTAATTCCCAAAGGAGATTCTAGCGTCATCATATCCTCAGATGAATAAACATTAAGTCTATGGGTTTCCACAGTATGCACAGAAATAATTCAATGTGATTCTCCTTTATTGAAAAGTACATAGGATAGAAATGATTCTACTAAAATTGTACCTCGACCTGTAGAAGGTCCATGATCCTTCTCCTGATGAATATGATCTACATCAAAAGTTTGGCATGTACTGCAGCCCTACATAGATGCCTAAGATCCATGTGATGCTTCTCCCTGAGCCAGACCACTATGTCCACAGCCTCTAACCTGACATGAATGAACTAAAGAATTCCATCCCCCAGTTCCCTATGGATCTAGTAATCCTACTCCTGTACGCAGATTCGAAACTGATCCTCATTCACTAGCCGCTGGCAGAAGAACCTTGCAGAAGTGTTGCAGATGACCCATCATGCCTCAATATTGGTACTCCACTTGGTCCCTCAGGAACTGTGGCTTCTTATACCCACTTATTCCACAGTGATAATACAAAACATGGTTTCTATATGGATTATCTCATCTACCAAAAGGAATTCCTTTCTTCCTCAAGTCACATAGTGTAGACTCTCGGTGGTACTTCCTACTGTCTGTCTAGAGAGAATCAACCCTGGATGCTGAACTTCCCTGGTCCAAAGATCTAGCCTCCCTTAGGTTTATCTCCATAATATGTTCCTGGTTTAATATTAGAGTGATAGAAGTAAACGTAAAGACCTTCACTTGTGACCTAATGTCTGGTCTGAGTCCTTCCTCAAACTTCTCACCAAAAACAGCTCATCATTCCCCATAATGGGAGTGAACTGCTATATCTCTGTAAAGCGGGAGGAATACTCCATATCTATGATAGTACACTAATACAGGTTCATGAACTCTATGGCTATGTCGGCCCACAACATCGTCAGGTAGAAGTAGTCGTAGAATGTACGCTGAAACTCATCCCAATCCATAGCCAGTTGGGGCCCTGTCTGCAAAACCACATCCCACCATCTCTAGGTGGAATCTCGCAGAATATAAGTCATGAGCTTCACTCTCCTCTCCGGAGGTGTCTCCTGATGCTCGAAGATGGACAACATGGATTCTATCCATGACTCCATAGCCTGTGGTCCGCCATCCCTTTTGAAAGTGGGAGGGTGCTACTGTTGAAAACCCCACGTCAGCTCTGCCGTAGACAGGGCAAGATGATGAGCTCCCTGGAAGGTCTGCATGAATCTCTTGAAACCCTATCTAAATAGAGCATTGGTACCAATGTTTGGAATCAATTTAGGTTCCATGTATGGAATGATAGGTGGAACTACTGGTAGTCGCTGATCTGCCTTATCAGGCGTACGGTCCCTGCCTAGTTCCTAACATGCAACGGGAGGACGTCTTGGTGACATAGCTCTAAAAGGTCAAAAGCACAACTTCATTAACGATTAACACATAGGAAAATTAGGAGATAAAAACGGAATAGGAGATAAAAAACATTAATATTTGGGAAAACATGACTACACGGATTGTAGTACTACTACACGACGTGTTTCATAAAATATTACCCTCGTGTGTGTACCTTGGACATACATGGCTGTGTAAACCACCCGGCTACATGAAATGTTCTTAAACTACAAGGAGTATACTAAACCTTTTCCTCCCTACCCTTCCACTCCTCCATGGCTGGGAACATGGACTGTCCCAGCAGGAAACTACACGGCGTGCCCTTAAGATCTATGCCATGTCTGTGTCATTAGTCACACAAACTGGTACACGGAACACTACTACACAATGTGTCGAAAGAGACACGACGTGTACTTGTCATGCCTTACCTATCCCAGGTTTTTAGTGAAATATCCTGACACACGGTCGACAGTACACGGTGTGTTCCATAAGGACACGGCATGTACATGGAAGGATAACACCAACCCGTGTTGTTGGCTACACGGCTGACTACATGGTCAACTATACACGGCGTGTTCCCAAGGGACACGGTGTGATATTGAAGGAAAACCCAGGCCCGTTTTGTTCATGACACTAAAGATTACCTATTCAAGACTACACGACGTGCTATGCTAGTACACGGCGTGTTCCTACAGGAAACATTAAAACATCGTGTCTCTACCCAACACAGTCAGGGACATAGCTAAAAACTACACAGTGTGTATGCATCAAGTACACGTCGTGTATTCATGGGTTTTCTGGACAGTAGATTCAGAACTGCACCGGAGACCAGAAAAAATAGAAAACACATGTCATGGTTCTAAATTCAGATCCTTGGGGGGCCATACCCCCTGCAAAACAAAGCTTGGCATCATAAAAATGGATAAAACAAGTAAAAATTATAACAATTCATGATCCACAAAATTCCGATCCTCAAGGGCCTATAACACCTCTATGACCAAAGTTTGGCATCCATGATATAGAAGCTCTAAACAAACAGTACACTATTAATATAGCAGGTATTCTATCACAGTAGCTATCACAACAGAATGAATCTTCTATAAATATTTTTATCACAATATCATGAAAATTTTAATGCAATCTAGACGGCATGGAAAAATCAATGACATGTGATTTTCTAACAAGTTCCTATATGATGTACGAGATGGAATACCCTAATCTCATTGTGTTTCAACTAAATAGATCCAAAATCATACAACCGTAATAGCACAAAACAAGTTCACCACCCAACGGTGAAATCAATTAAACTGTAACATTTTCAAAAACTCGAAAATTGAAATATTTGAGGTAATCACTCTTTTTCGTTGTACATGGGTTATAGAATGCCCAATCACAACTATTTAAATTTTATCTATTCCATCCAATCCTTGACTAATGTCACTAAACAGTATGTCAATAGATAAGGAAGAACCTCCTCTGATACCACTTTGTAATGACCCAAATCTGGAGCCCCTCAACTAGTGCCCCGTGCCCGGTTCACCACATGACCTCAAGAACATTTCCTCAAATGCCAGAGGCTGTGGACTAGAAGAAATGGCCTTGTTATGTTATTTGGGAAACTATGCCCTCATTTGGTAAGGTATACATGGTGCAGGAAATAACAATCAATAGCAGAAGTAGTAAACAACATACAACATCTGAATCTAAATAGTGGAAGAATGTATAATATAATAATGATGCAGCATGGTACATATATCTATGGAAAGCAGAAAACACAACAACGTGCTGAAATCTAACTGAGTAAAAAGAACTAAAAGTAAACAGCAGCATCGCAATCCTAAGCTCGGTAATATGCTCTCCAGCTCCAACCAGCTATCATGTACCTGACGTAGAAGGGCCAAAATCTCTATCCCAACCTGCAACCATATAACCTGTTTGGGACGAAAAGCTGGACCCAAACAAGGTGCGAGACTAGTCCCAATAATGAATCACCACAAGATATATGCCTTATTGTCAGTGAGCAATATAGAAAAAGTAAAGGAAATAAATGTCGTAGGTAAACAGGATTACTCTAATGTAAAGAAATCCTACCAATCTCCATTTACATTTATTTAGTAATTTAAATCAGGAATTTAATTGTCACCCAAGGAATATAGAAACAACTATATATTCCCAAAGCAAAGCAAGTAACACAAAATCTATCTTAGCAGACTACCTAAACTACAAGAAGTACAAAACACAAGCTTGTTCTTTGGCTTGGTGGACTCATCACAACCAACCAAACAATAACCGTGGTGACTCTTTGTGTGGCGCACCTAAGAATACCCCTCTTGTCAAGTAAACATACAAAGGCATAGACACTCTAGGAAGCTCTAACCGTCAATTCCCTAGCGATCTTGCAATGATAACTATAGACTCTTTGAGGAAGAACTTATATCTCATTCCCCCTATAGTCTCGATACATAACAAAGGAAAATCTAAGGAAGAAAAAATTCCAATTCACATAGGTCTTGAGAATGATTTTAATTTATAACAGACTCTCTAGGGAAGCCCTTAATCGTCAATTCCACCTTTAGTCTACCGCACCAGGTTAACACAACCCTTAGCAGTCTAGTCGTGCGTAATCGACTGTAAGCAGTACTAAGTAAGTTCAACAACTACTTGGATAATAGCTAAAATGCATCAATAGAATACAAAAAGTAGTCAATACATGCAATCATTTATATCAAGGAAGACAAACAATAAAACAAGGTATGCCTCAAAGGCAACCTATGCCAAACGACAATAAACAAAAAAAAACAGGGGAACACCCATGGGGTGATCCTCAGACATGGTAATAAGACATTATCAATCATCTAATATCCTCAAGAATACATTCAATTTAGGGAAGATAACAATACAGGATCAAAATCCTAACCCGAGATACCCGATACACGGGTATCCAGAACTTTTGCACAAAAATCTCATAGACATTCAACGTAGGGAAACAAACATCCTACCTCGATCCTAGGATATTGATATAGTTTAACCTCGGCCTGTGAATCAGACTAGAACATATAACATCTGAAACAATGTCTAAAATTTTCAACCTCAGATAACTCTGACAAGAGAAGGAATCCGGAAACGTGGCCAATGAAGAACCAAGAACAAACCACTGCGATTCTATTTCAACTGACGGCATTCTATTCGGACATTAGGTGACAGATCGGTGGCTCAGAGAATATCCACAGTCATACCCTCACTCTCGGTCAAAGAAAATGGAGAAGAATACATATTCGGGGTTATGTCGTGACCCTAGTCCTTTTAATGAAATAAAAAAGAAGAGTACACATCATGTACTTCATGAGTACACGACATGTACTCGCCCTTTCCATACACCGCATTAAGAGGCCTCCACATCACCGTGACACACCATGTGTGTGGCCCGGACACAGCCAGCACACGCCCTCACACGGAAGAAAAGTACATGGCGTGTACTCATAAAGAACACGGCGTGTACTTAAATAATTTCCAGATTTTCCTATTTTCTCAAAAACAACCAGAAAAGGAAAAACATACCTGAAACGAAGATTTGTGTTCTTGCAAGTAATGAAGCCTTCTTATCATAGTGGTTGAAGATGAATAATTATTTATTAATCAATTAATTTCATAACATATCAGATTATTAATGATACTAAGGTAAATACGGTGTTGTGGATATAATATATTTTAAATATGGAGATTAAGTAGAATAATATACGAAGAAGTTTATATTTACATTGGATATGTGTTCTTATATTAGATGGTTTATTCTAGAATATTGTATTATGATGACATATAAAGATGAGGAGACTATGTATGAAAAAAGGAATTCACTAAGTGGAAATCTAAGAAGAAACGAATAGGTTTCCCGGAAAAACGCCTATAACATCCAATGATATAAATACACAGTTTTTCCAATTACTTTAAATTTTATTAATAATTGTGTGTGGGGTGATAATTGGAATCTAAAATCTCAACCATGATCATGCACTCATGTTTTAATCATGTTTTAATCCTTTTTAAAAAGGTTTTATATTTTATTTTATTTTACGTTGGAAACATTGTTCTTACAATGAAATTTATATGTTAAATAAAAATGTAACATAACATCACTTTCAAAATAATTATTTCATAAATCTCAATTTAATCACGAGTTATTAAAATTAAATTATTTTTTAAAAAATTATCACTTTAATTAAAATATATTATTGATATTATATGAGAATTTTTTTATAAAAATTACATTCAATCTATATGTGTTATTATTTTATTATTTATTGAAATCCAATTGATTTATTGTTAATATAAATAAATTTATTATTAAATATTTTATTTTAGTCATTATTTATAACTGAGTATCTTATTTTTTATATATAAATTTTTCAATGATAATTAAACCAATCTGGATAGTAACAGTTTTAAAATTTTCATTATCATTAACATTAATATTATTAGTTATAATTTTATTCCCAAAAATGATATTTAACATGATAAATAGTTTTTTTTATTTTCTATTCGAATAAAATATAAAATTTTTAATTTTTAATTTCTTATAGTGATAATGTTTATTTAATTAAATAACCTCATAAAAATAGTTTTTGAGTTAAATATTACTTATGATTTAAAATTACTATAAACATGGTTATATATAAAAAATAACATTCATAATTAATTTGTTTTACTTATTGAATAAATATATTTGAATTTTTAGGGTCTTTATTAAAAATTTAATTAATTCTTGTTTTACAATGTATTTTATTTTTAGAAAAAATATATATTTTTTCTAATCATTAAAAAAAACTATTTTACAAGAGAAAAAAATTTAATAAGTAGTTTTTTATGATGAATTACAAAAAATAATTTATAACATCTAAAATATAAAATCAATATATTTCACATTAAATTGAATAAACTAAATTATAAATATGTATACTTTTCTTGAAAAATATAATTATAAACATTATGTTTTCTTATAATTATTTTAAATCACCTTATAAAATAGCGTTCCATGATATATTAATCAATATATACTAATATTTCTAAATTATTAATTTAATTTAGTAAGAAAAAAATATTCAATACATAATAAAATTCATATTTAAAAATAAGTGCTTATTTTATAATAAATACTCTTTTCCAAATACAATCAAATAATTGATTATATTCTAAAATAGAGGTTTCAATACTCCACAGATATTAAACTATTTATATGAGTTTTATATATTCATTCTATAGTATTTTTAAAAAAATTGTAATAATATATATATATATAATATTATATAGTCATTTTATTTTATTATGTGTTTTTTATCAATATACGACTTTTTAATTCCAATTGAATGTATACCCAATTAACAGATCAACAAGTCCAATATATTCAATGTCCATATTTGTAGCATCTATATTTAATTCCCATAAATATTCTCTGTAAAAATTTTCAATTCATATTTCTCATTTCCATTGATTACCTTCTAGATCTGATAACATACCTTCTTCACTTTTGGTGTTCTACCTCCTTAATGGTTTTAGTTGGCTCTTGGTTATCCAAAAAGGTGAAGTATACCTTAGAGATATTATAAGAACTATATTTTTCATGGAGGTAATGATCATTGAAATGTCCTTATAAATAATTATCTTGGACAATTTATATATGAAATATGAGGTAACACCTGTTTCAGGGGTTGTTTGTGGTTATTTTCAGAGCTTTGAGCCCAGACAGTGGGTGAGATAACTATATTACATGGTTAGTAGAAACAATTTGAGCCTGTCCTCATAATTTACCCTTACCATGTGGGTTCTTTATAAGGGAATATTAGGGTCCATGGATTTCCCATTTTGTATCCCCTGTGTCGCACAACTGTGTGGGTGGTATACACTTTTTATCAGAGCCATATAGAATGATTGGAACATAGTTTGTCAAATTGTGTTGCCAAAATTGGAAGGGTCCCTCGTTATGAAATGGGAGGTGTATGTTTGGTGCACGGGTTGTCCATCCATGATAAAAATCCATACCACATTGGAATTCTTCCAGAAAATAATTATTTCACCCATAAATGTTTATTAATAATGCCACACATTCTATTTATCTCATCCAGGGAAGGAGAGGCCTCCCACATGTCCGGGTGGATCTCTCAAACTGCATTAAATATAGGATATTCTATTGCATCATAGATAGGAATAAAATTCAAGAATGGATTATCATGTTGGATATCCATCTATAAGTTCTTTGATCCATATTATCGTTTCATCCTTTTTCATCCTCTTGAAGACAATATTTTGATAAGGAAAATGAAGCCAATTTTTATGGCATTAATCCATTATTTAGTTTTTTTGAGATGATCCAAATAATGAGATGATACTGGATGAGGAATGTGTCAAATGGTCAAGGTATGTGGACTTTGAATAAACCCACATGTCATTCCATTTCGTAAATGGTTTCAATTTTTTTAACATTGTTTTTACCAGGTGTTGATTTGTTAAATTCATATTACATGCTTATAATAAATCTCATAACTATCTAGAACAATTTATATTAATTTTCACTACAAAATTATATGATAATACATCAACTCATTTGAACCATGATGGGTTCTTCCTTAATTATTACTTGGTAACCCATGTGGATTTATATTTAGCATCGTTCAAGTGTGTGGAATTTCCCGTGTAATTTTAATCCCTCTTTACATAAAAGAACTATGAATAAGTAATGGATATATTAATTAAATTTATCACTTGGCCCTTATAAGGATTATTTTACCATTAATTATTATATTATTAAATGTTATGTACACTATAGAAATCACTTCGCCTTGAATTATGTGAAATGGAAATTGGTTCAATGTCTTTATTTACATTATTAAAGTTAATATTAGAAAATGAAATGAACATACATAGTTATTATAAATAATTGAACTAGTTACATATCCTTATCCTAGAAATTCATCATTGTTAATGTTAAAAGAACGACACTAATAAATTAATATGTAGTTGATCTAATAAATGGCTTTATGTTGCATATATCTTTATAACATAGTTTGAAATGAAATAGAATGAACTAAAGTATTTTTAAACTACATGAGTATTACATTAACAAATTAAATAATGAAAAAACCGTATTTTGTATACTAAATATTTAATTTTTTATCATTATATTTGTGGTTAGACATGATCATGCCTTCAATTCCTGAGGGAGTACCTTGGGCACACTAAGGATGCAATTATAATTCAATAAGATGGATTCCAAGGGAGATAACAACATAGGAAATAATACATTCCTACTGCAGGGTTCCAAAAATATGACCATAGGATCCCTTAAATCTCATCATGGTTTTGAGATTCCATGGATACACTCCTTGTTTCCATATTAATGTATACGATCGTATGGGTCCATAGTTTCACCCCATTGGGCCTAGTTAGGCATATCCCATAATTAACATCTATGTGATCCTTTGACTCCATTAGAATCACATAAAATGAAAAAACATTGTTGTTTAACCTCAAATTACACGTATACCCCTTATATCCAGACACCATGTTATTACTAGGTGTTGGATCAACCGATGAGGCCAATGATTCCTTAGTAAGTACCTTGGATTCAATTTTAATTCTCATCATTATATGAATAATTGGTTATACCTTGGTCCCCATTAAATTATCTACTCTATCAATAATTTGGTTGATAAATATTATAAAATAAATATTAATTATTAAATGATACATGTTCTGAAACTATCTGGTGATGAAGGATTTAAGGGTCGTTTACATTACTGCAATGTCTTTACATCCATATATATGCATAAAATCAATTTCATTTTATATTCACAATTCGTATTGTATAGGAATCATTGGTTGTGTCCAATATATATTTATCTCACACCCTATCTGGGCCCCCAAAGGCACCCCTGAATATTATACGTATGAAACTTTTGATAAGAGGATGTGTCCATAATTGGAATCCTGATCTTCATTGCTGGATTTGCATGGAGCATTGCAGCTTACCACCTAGCCAGTGCTCAGGATGATAGATAATTTTGGGATTATTTTTAATTATTTGTATAAAATGGATTTATTACTTTAATGAATCCATGTTTTACATTTTGGATACATGACATTATATAAACATATTTTCTGTATTTTTCTATTCAGTTTAACACATTATCATGATTAATGGATTGTTATTCCTGTTTTTCGTGACTTATTCATTGATATCCTAATTCCACTTTTGATATTTTATTATATTATTTGTCATGATCCACTATGAATTTATGGGAAATTATC
Organism: Viscum album; assembly: GCA_963277665.1. Classification (NCBI taxonomy): domain Eukaryota; kingdom Viridiplantae; phylum Streptophyta; class Magnoliopsida; order Santalales; family Viscaceae; genus Viscum; species Viscum album. Next base: position 1,159,829,692 of record OY728120.1, on the reverse strand, counting down.
TCCACAGAAACACCATGTGCCCTCACTACTAGTCAGTAACATCTAACATACATGGATGTGAACATGAAGCCATGCGTCCCACAAGTTCAGGGAACACTTGAGTGGCACCCGAGATAGGTTTGAAAATGTGGTAATAGAGAATAATTTATTTTATATTTTTCTTTTTATTTGAATGTTATACATGATATGAACACATTTGAAATTTCATATGAGATTTGTGTGAGAGTATAAAACCCTTGTTATATCTAAATACAAAGATTCCTTCAAATATGAATGATTTCTCTATATCATTTTTATTATAGTCAATATCAATTCATTATTTGGTAATTCACATAAATTTTGGTATTTCACCTACATAATTTATATTTACCTTGGCCTTGTATGTAATGTAAAATTTTATTACACATCAATATAGGCACATATAATTATAATTCCACATTTCGTCCATGCCGTAAAGGTGCATATTAATGAATTCATTGAATGCGGTTCCTATGAATGTTGACTAAGCCATGGTTTTTATGATATTCCTATTTTAATATATTTTTATATAACTTATGTAATATTTTATTTAATTCTACATCATTAATAAAGTTACTTTTTTCCTTCAATAGGTTGATGGAGGCATCTCAAATTAACAATTTCTACCCATGTAATCTATATACCTCTGTTCACAAGAGTAATTATTTGTCTACAATTGAGTGACTAAAAGTATAAATTTCTAAGGTGTATGGGCCCTCATGAATTGGAATGGTTAATTTACTCTGTTGATCCATCACATATCAATTTGTTTCACTCTTATATTGAATGTAAATAAGCTAAATAATAATTATATGGTTTTTAGTTTCATTTATAAATTGTATTGGTGATTATTAGTAGTGAATGATGATCAATATAATCAATCCTTTTATATTTATATAAAAAATATACTAAAAATGTAATAAATGACTTATAAAATTAATTTTTTTCTACTAAATGAAGAGTAATAAGGTAACTTAACCTTATCATAAATGATCATATGTCAATCAAAGTAGAATAGTTATCAATATCATAGCCTTCTAAACTGGTAGTTGGGGTAGTATCATGGGTAGTGAGAAAATATTTCATTATACATGCTTCCAATAGTTCCTTTATAAACTCTCATATTTTTATCAATGGTGTGTTCATGTAATTATTAGATCATTTGCAACAAAAAAGGCATTAGTCAGGTGTGAGGAGTGCAGTGATAACCACACTCCAAAGATTATGTGACCTAATATTCTAGTCTCTCTTCATTGTGTTACCCATGATTTACCTATTATTATCCATTAAATAGAAACTGAGGCACAATGATGTTAGAGTATTCTTCCTCTAGTGTAGTATATGTTGGGTTCTTTCTAATATACACATAGTGTAGATGATCTGACTATTGATTTCTAGCAACATCATCCTCCGATATTTCTGGGGGATGGTGGTCCACAAGAAGCTATCTCTATGAAGGAGGCCACATTATCTATCATTGAGAATCTATAGACACCTCCATAGTAGATGGAAATTCATTCAAACTGTATTTTGGGTAAATATTCTAGGAATTGGTGGGATGTGATTACTCAGGATATTCGTTGTTAGGGCATGGTTTGGGATGACTTATAGACATCAACCTGGGATTTTTTCTTCCCTCAAGCATTAATATATGACCAAGACATGAATTCATGGACTTAAATTAAGGTTATATATCTTTCATAAACTATATGATGTTGTTAAAAAAATTTGAAATTCATCACACCACTTCTAGAAAATGATTATATTTCAGGTGCATAGTGATTTTAGGATGGGAATAATTATGAAATATTCACATATGTGAATGTATTTCATATGACTAGTTTTTAAGAGATTATAAATTTATATAATATCACTAAGTTAACCCTAATAGATGCTAAAAATAAATGGTATAGGGGTTTAGTTCCAGGGAAGGTATGTGGTTTTTATGGTTGCAGGATGAATAACCTTGGGGATTCTCATAGGAGTAGTTGTACACATTGATTCTATTATGGAATCTCTTTTATATTCTATTAGTGTGGAATAGAGTGATATATGAATCATTTTTCTGATAATGACCCCCTATGTTGTTGTTCATTTTTCATAATTTTTCATCATTAAAGAATATCACATAATATTCAATCTATTTCAAGTGGAAGATGATTTTCAGAAGCTCCACTATTAGTGGAAGGATCAGTCACACAACATCAGGCGTGGAGATAGAGTAGCATTTCTAGAACAATAATTGTAGGAGGTCATTGTCATTTTATCTAGAATTAAAATTATCATCAACATCAATGTAGAGATAGAAAGGGTATTCTAACTAAATAACATGGTCATGGACTATAATATATTCCATAATTAATGTAGATACCCAAGGATTAGATTGTTAGACCATCTAAAGTATGAGGTACTATTCTAGTAGACTCTAGGATTTTCTAATTATTATATAAAATTGATTATTCTAAACCCATTATCCATTGATCAAGAATATAAATTATAGGGATAAAAATTCAATAATTATATCGAGTGATGACCTTGGAAACACATTGGGGAGTGAGGTAAAAGGGAATACGCCTATGTAGGGGCTACCCCCAAGCGGTAAAATGTAATCCTTATTATAAAACATCTTTGCACTCTAGATGATGGAATATAATATCACTATATGTATGGATTGGTTTGTTCCCAATCATTCCTCTGAGGAATGATAACATTTTAGGGAATATGTTTCATAACTATAGGGAGGCATCTATCTCCACACTGGTGGGTAAAATGTCCAATATGGTAGTGTTATAACTTAGCATCATGGGTATGTGGGTTGAATGGATAGATTTATAGTCTCTTAATGGAGGATTAGTAATTCATCTATGAAAATTTTGTCCCATCATTGGTATTTTCAATTTTATATTTCTCGATGACTTTTCTAGATCATCTCTAGAGAGAGAGGTATTTTTTATGATGGATTTTATTTAATCATCATATGAAGTGTCTATTACACTATAAATTATGGCACCTACTAATATCTATGATCACAATACAATATTAGTGGATTGGGTGTCTAAATTTTTTCATCATACCTATTATACATCATGTTGTTACCATAATCATATCACAAAAAAGAGGATGGGACCCTTAGATGATTTTTTTAATAATAATGGCTTAACTATATTATAGATTAAAACAAGTATGCACAAACTCATATAGATGAAATTTTTTCTAACTACATTGGGATAGGGTGTTCTTTATGTTGACCTGATATCAGAATACCATTAGGAGTGATTCATTCCTTTATATATAGCACGTAAAACATTACGTAGTGAGTGTATTTTTTAGGAGTATATCATGATGTAATTTGGTGTCATAAACACCCAGAGTTTTTTATTTCCCTAATTAATAGGGTTTTAACCCCTTTCTCGATTACTTTTTCATGGTTTTCATTTGTGAAATATTATTGTATTATCAAAATCGTGGTTTCAATGACAAACACCATGATATAGTTTTCAATGAACAGAGAGTGAATAATATATCTACCAATATATCTATGTTCCAATTCTATATTAACAAAATTCAATTCATTGTTTATATAATATCATAATCAAGAGTATCATATTACCCAGATATTGAGAGTGAAGTGGCTTCCTAGGGGTGGCCTAAGAATGTGTGTGATACACATTGTTTCATGGGGATGGATGGATTTTATAGGAGTTTCATATAGAACTAATCATTTAGTATTTTAACTATTAATAGTTTTACCAGTTATGGTGTAGGGTTTCAGTGCAAATATTAATGAGAGAAGGCATTTTGGAGCTAAATGGTATCAACACATAGGAACCAATTTTAATTATCATAGGTTCTGGAAGATGCTATAGATTTTCCTCTTATGCATCAGTTATAGTATTAGTTGTAGTGTAACTATTGTTGTATAGATTCATTTCATACATTTCATTATGTTTATGTCATATTTTGTTTAACAACCCAACATAGGACCATGAGCTAGTAGTTATTATCCATGTAATATAATACACGAGACACTATCTGATGAGAGAGTTCTTTGTAGTGTATGCAGACCACAAGAGCCTCAATTAAATCATTATTCCATACGAAATTAGTCTTATACAATGAATATTGGATGAATAACTATAGAATTTAGTCTTTTATCTTTCTTATATTCCACAAATGGGTGATTCTAAAGTGTATTCTCTAAGTCAAAAAAAATTAGGAAGATGGCCTATAGAAAGGCAGTGATGAATGATAATTTATTCCCTTATTTTATTTGATAAATTTCTAATTTCGTTCATTTCCTGAGTAGCATTTAATTATGATGTTATTAGTCACCTCTTCCCTCCATGATAGGATGGAGATAATTTTATTTTATGATTTTTAAGGCTTGGTTCTCTAGGAGTGTTTTTGTTGTGAGGAACCACCTCTAGATTGTTTTGTTGATGGAGATGAAATCATACATACAGATTGGAGTTTATGGGTTCTTAAATATATGAGATAGGAAATGATGTGAGAGTCCATCATATCTAACTAAAAATTACATTCTTATTATTTGAAAAAAAAAATTATTAAAAAATTAAGAAACCATAGTTCAAGAATAATTTGAAACAACCGAACTGTTAATAGAAAATTTATCCCTATTAAATTTGATCTACGAATATAATTTCCATGAAATCATGTTAACCTAATAATTTTCCCAGTAGTATTGTAATCTTGTTGACTGATCATCGCAACATTGAATCCCATGATCAATATAAGATCATTCATGAAATCTAGTTATTATAATACTCATTGGTAAGAACCCATAATGGCCTTCCCATAATCTTGTATGATTCTTCATTAGTAGCATTAATAATCAAAATAGGTTCAAAACATTCTTCTTATAAGACATAAAGTGCACCAAAGAAGCCTCAGTCACCACCTCAAGCTCCCACTGCTGAAAGAATTATCCTTTTTGGTAACTTGGGGGACACTTTGAATAATTTTTTCATTAAACTTCATTGCTGATCTAATATCCCTTAGTTGTGGGGAAAATGAATAATCTTTTATTTATAACTAATTACCCCTCTGAATCATACATCATCTTGGGATGGATAGTTTATCAACATTAACATAAACATCTATATCTCAAGATAAATTCATAGAATCCTCATAATTGGACAGGTTATCAGGGTCCCATTTTGATTTGATGGCCTAACAGGTCAGTTATGGCCACATGAACCAAATTATAATTCAAAAAGCCTTAAAAACTCTTCCCCAACTTAATAACATCCACCTCATCATAGTACATAACTTTATAACATTATTATTAACACTTCAGTGGTGTATTAGAGGCCTTATCTAGAACCTTTCCCTTTGTACCAGTCCCTATGCACATAACCTCGATGTAAGGATAATTTTTGGGTGTCTTAGAGCCTCTTTCATCCTCCATGTGATAGTCCAAAAAATGATACCATTGTTAGGCCACATCACCTCCACAGTATGACCCTCTAGACCCAAGGGAGTTGGTAGAGCTAGTTGGGGCACACCCTGACCATTCATCAAGACACATAAAGGATTATTCACAAATGGATTCATTTCTTATTATCCACAATTCATATACATTTATCCTTGAGAACATATGTGCACTCTCATCGACTACTATTCATACATTACTACCTCACCACAAGCCATTGGTTCCTTACCACCGTCTGCACCCATCTTCTTGGTGGGGTCCATAGACCCTTATCAATATGTGTTTGAAGAATGTATCATATTATTACAGAAAACACAAATATAATACCATTATTCTCATACAACATGCTTCTTATACAAAAACATACCACCTACTATGATCCAAAAATTATCAAATGGAAATAATGGAACATCATCATCCACAATGATAAAGGTAAATAGGATGGAAAATTTATGTAGCGAGGTCATTAGAACACATGTATCTACCCACTAAATTCCCATGAATCCTAATAAAAATGGTTTTTGAAATGGTAATGGAAGATTAGGGAAACTATCCAAACTCCCCACTGAAGAAGAATAACACTTCATATAGATGTCATAGATCAATCTATAGAGATAGAATAGAAATTCATTGAAGCTCTAGGGCGTGCATAACAAGTATCAAATTAAATAATACTATGAAGAGAAAAATATAATAATATGTTTTCTATAAATAAATCCCACCATCACCCTATATTTTAAATTCCAATATAAAAAACATACTTTCCAAAAGCATCCAACCGAGGTGTGTAACATTTTTAACTAAGAAACAAAAGTAATATATAGATGAATTGTGGTTTTTTGAAATCTGTAATCGAGAGCGGGATGTTAGGGCTCCCATAAAAAATCAGAAACTTTTAGACTCATAAATACTTTACGAAAAGGGGGAAAGTGGTTATGGATAGAAAATGGGGAATAGGAGGAACCCAATCCAATGTTAGATGTCGGAGGTCCCTCCCCAGCAGATGAGAGTGGGACAACCATAGTGGCTGCCACTATCATAAAGCAGTAGAGAGCTTCACACTTTCCTCAACATGAAACTCTCCCAATAGGCACCCACCTCTTCTCGAATCTCAATTGGTTGTTCATCCACGAATCTTTATTAGGTATTAAGATATCTGAATCTAGTATTTGTGGCCTAGGTTGTAAAATAAAATCGAAGGTTTTATCACTAGGGGTTCCACCTGTCAATAAGAGAATGAGAAGAAGTAGCATCATGTTATCTTATGACTATTAATAGAAGTCCCAAAATGGAGTTGGTATGACATTTAAACTGATTTTGAATCCATAATACCATGTTCACCTTATGGTAGGTTTCAATTTGGTTAGATTTGGATTTAATGTCGCTTGTATCAAACTTTCATCCCATAAAGGATACATTCTCATTTAATGGGATGGAAATATGTTATGTCCTTGAGATCATAAGGATATATGGGATACCTCATACTACCATTTATTAAAGGGATGTTAATTTTAAATCAAGGTTTTGGAACTGGTGAAATAATTCTATGGGAAAATATGAAATTATAAGTACATATTTTTTGGTCAAACAGAAACAGAGAGTATAGGTTATAGAGGACAAGCTTCAGGTATTTTTCCTTAATCCCAATGATTCTTGATAGAAGCTTGTCCCTCTCAAAAATTTTTTATATAATAATAGATTTCTGGAGATTATTTAGATGGGTCCATATTAATCCCTATATGGTAGGTCGTTCCAATTACTCTTATGATAGTTAGAGATTAGATAGGTAGGACAACTAGTTCATAATATCTTTTAAGATACTTTGCAGTAGCTTCAGTAGATCAATATATGAATTTATATTTCTCAAATTAGAGAGAAATTGTATGTTGATCAACATAAATGATCTCTGTAGATTGGGTTTTGAGATCTTGTTTTCCTGGGGGTATCTCCCATTCATGGGAATAAAGGGGTACGATGGAGCGAAAAATGCATCCTCATTATGCTAGTTCATTATATATTATTGATAGGTTTATTATGTCTTCCTATCCACTTTAATTTACTCATATGTGTTAGTACACACATGATGTATTAAACGTATCATAGATTCACCATTATCATACTATGACATGTCATACATTTTATCCCATAGATGTTGAGTTACACTATAATGATTCATTTGATGACTATAATATTTGTATCATTTATTAGAGTACAAATGCTCTCTGAGTTTGTTATATCCATATCGTATGGGTTTCATGGAATCTCAGTAGTTTATATTATGAGACATGGTACTGGGTTTTTATCCTACATGCCAAGTGTCTAGATTTTTTCTCAGATTAAGTGTTTCCTCGCATTGAATATTAACTTTGGGATGAGTTCCTATAAGATGGAATATTGTATGATAATAATTTCTATATGAGTTATCTATCCTTAAAACAATGGTCAATTATATACCATGGTCCTCTTATAGATTCCTATCAATGTCTTGTATGTTTGAGGGGTGTTCGGGGTTTATTCAAAGCTATATACCCTAAAAAATGGGGGAAAAACTAAAACACATGGTTAGATGAAACAATGAATGGTAGTTCACACAGGTTTTTCCCATCCATCCATTACATTTAGGAGGGGCCAAGTATAGTGTAAATATTTCTATTACCATGCTCCTAAAGTCACATTCCTATGCGGGTGGTCTATTTTTCTATTGAAAATAAATTCAACATGTTTTTTTGATGTTTTCTCAAACCATGTGGCAAAACAATGAGGGGTCCTTCCTAAGGAAGTGGGAGGAACATGTTTGGTGAATGGATTTTCCAAAAATGCGACCTAACAATGTGACCTATGAATATTTGGATAAAATTAATATTTCAACATTAAAAAATTATTATCTTTAACCCTATTTCTATTTTTCTCATCCAGTAGACAAGAGGGATCCCATTATTCATGGTAATTCTCTCAAACACCCATAGATCTAGGTTCTTTTTTACATCATTATATATAACTTCATTTTAGATCCAAACATAATGATGGATAGAAATTGTACAAAGCTTTGATCCTTAAGCACATTTAATCATTTTTCTTCATCTCCATGATGTTGTTTTCATTTAGTATCATATTACCTATTTTCAGTTCATTGATCAATTTGTTTGGGCTTCCTTTGATCCATCACAACTCTATTGATGATGAAAAATGGGAATAGGATTATAGGCTCAAGTTAGGTTGTTTATGAATCAACCATCAAGTCTTTCCATTTTATAAAAAATAGTCATTATGCACATTCTAGTTTCACCATGTATTTAGTTATAATACATAATTACATTCTTATAATCATTGTGCTTGAATTTTAGAGCCATTTGTATATATATTTTCACTATATTGTTTGTAGTTGATACCAAAATGGTTTCCACCCATGTAGGGTTCTTCCTTAATTACTCCTTGGTAACTCATGATGATTTATCTTATACTCAATTTAGATGTGTGGTTTGTCCCACATAATGATAATTTCTCTTTACATAAAATTAATTATGAAATTTTAATGTCTCCAATAAGTATAATGAAATGGAATATACATTATAGATATCACTTTTCCATGATTTTTATGAGTTTCTAATTTGATGAATATCCTAATTTACCCATTTTTTCATCATAAATTGAAATGGAATGAAATACTATATGTTTATAATAAATTGAATTCATTGCATTCCCATAAAACTCAATGTCATGATAATAAAAGTTAATGTAATGAACCTAATTAATAAATTTGTAATTAAATTAACAAATTGTTGTATGTAATTCATTTCGATGTCACCTTATCTGAAATAAAATGGAATAAACCAACTAAACTATTAAATGGAATGAGTATTGTGTGAAATAATTAAATATTTCAATTTATATTAGGATACCACTACATATGGGTCCTATATATTTATAGGAGAGTTTATAAATGAGAACCCCTTGAATTATCAAGGGAATGACTTGAGGAATTACAGGATTCCATTCTAATTCAAGGAGTTGACTTCCAAGGGACATACCCAACTTGGAATGAAGGTTCTTGTCTACTAGAACATTCTCAACATAACAGCACAGGATCACATCACTATATTCTATATATTATGATGTATTGAATACACTATTTTGATCTAGGCTGATCACTTCAGACATGTGGCACCATGGATTCAACCCAATGGGACAAGTAATGCTTATCTCGTTCTTACCATGGACGAGATCCATGGACATTATTATAATCATTTACACTGGAATTCCTTTTGAGTTTCCTCTTGGATTACACTCAAACCTTTTATATCTAGACTGTATACTATTACTATGAGATGTTGTGACCATTGAGATCAAGGATTCCATGGTTATTACCTAGGATCCTCTTATTTATTATCATCAGTTTTAGATTCATTGGTTATACCTTGGATTATTTTACATAATATACATTGTATATATATTATAGCCGCTGGGGGCGTGCGGCGCGCAGGTGGGAAGGCCAGCCCTATACCTCGTTACCCATACAACACGTTTCATGTGACAGAGATATATTAAACTTAGAGAGCCTCTGAGCGGCGTCTCGCTTCTCTTCCGCAGCGGCTAGGGTTTCCCATCGTTCCTCCGTCTTCTTCCCCCTCCGGCTTGGATCTACTCGTCGCAACATCTAGCCTCGGCTCGTCGTAGGTGAGTCTTGGCATCGGGGGTGTGCGTCTGCATCCGGCGGTTCTCCGGCTCCTGTTCTCGGCGTCGTCGCTCGGCTCGATGTGTCGCTTCCAAGCGAGGTTCTCTGGCTTCCGTCCCGGCGTGGCTATTGACGTCGTGGATCGGCATGGTCTCAGTTTGGAGCGTCTCGGATCTCAGTGCTGACGGTGGATTCGGTTTGGTGAGTCCTTCGTGACCTTGCCTCGCTTTCGGCAGGCTCCTTGTGTTGTTCGACGTCGATTCTGCGTTTCCGGAGGGGGAGGATTTGGGCTGCGGATTTGGTGAGCTTTTGCAGATTCTTCATTTGGGTTGTTTTGTTTATTTCTGGTGATTTAGGTTCCCGTCATTTGGTTTTGAATCTAGTGGATTTTTGAGGATTTCTGTCGCTGGTTCCTCTGTATTCATCATGTTTTTATCAAATTCACGTACGGCCTGCTTCGGAACCCGGTGAGGGTTCATCCGTGGTCTGATTGGAACAGATCTATGCTCGGGTGGCGTTTCTGGTTCATGATGACTTGGATCCTCCCATCGGTGGCTTTCCTTTGGTATAATGTTGGACTATCCATTCCTGGTGATGATGGCGTGATCGCGTGTCCCTTGGAATGTCTTCTGAGCTTATGCACCGGTGATGGTGTGATTCTCATGGAGTATAGTGGTTCTCTCCCATGATGGTGGTAATGTGTTGTTGAAACCTGGATGCGGATGGCTGATTTGCGATGGATTTTCTCGTGACTCAAGGTGGTTTATGGTGTTCTTTTTTAATTTTAAAAGTTGAAATTGTTCGTTGAATGGGGTGTATTGGGTTTTATTGTTGTTGTGATGTTGTAATAGCTGGCACTCTTGCATTTTGTACTTTTTCTTTTATTAAATAAATGGTCAGGGGATTTATTCCCCTGGAAGACCTTCTTGATATAGTTGATAGTTATGATATATTAATACATAAATAGTTAAATGATACATAATTAGAAACCAACTTATGATAAATATTTCATGTGTCATTTAAATCATTAGACTTTATCTACTTGTAGATATTTTCCTCCAAAAAATTGATGTGTATTTTCACAGACTGTATTTTATAAACCCCATTTGTTGTCTCCTACAGAAACATATCTCACACACTATATGGGCCGATGATGGTACCTGGGAAGATTATATGATAAAATATGTGAATAAGGGGATGTGTCTTTCTTTAGACACATAATCTAGACTAGTTTATTTAGGATGGAGCATTGTAGTAGATGATTGGGCCAGTGCCCAGGATGTTGTATAACATTTTTCACTTTTCAATACTTTGTATACCATGTATTTTATGTTTCCATGTATTTTTGTTTTTAATTATTATAGAGACATTACCTTATATAAATATTTCATTTATTATACTATTTAGCATATGTTTTGGTTAATATTGATGTATTCTTATTATCTTTTCCCTCTATATATTAATTGATATCATGATTTTTCTACTTATCTAAATTTATATTAACCATTGTTCTCTAATGTAACATGAAGGAATAGTATCTCCATAGACACACCCCTGGCACATTTTAGTAGTGGGAATCCTTTATCAAATAGAGATGTTAACTTGAGGCCATGTTTCCCATCGTCTTGGGGATCCCTTTTGTGGAACCCGGTTTAAGATTTCATACATATCCTAGTAGTGATGATTTTATTTTTCATTATTTATTTTTCATTTTAATTTACGCACTTTTAATAAATGTACTTGCAAATGGTGATGAATTTTCATTGATGTATAATACATTTTTACGTGTTATTATGTTGTGAATTACCATTTTGAATGAATAAAATATTGTAGGTTCAATTCCAACATTTTACCACATCATTCTAAATATATTTCAATTACTTGAACTAATAAAATAATTATTGAAAATTTTAACAAATTTATTATAGAAGAAATATGTTTTTTAAAAACATCGGGCATCATGTTCTCCCCACTGATATAAATTGTGTCCTTTCAATTTTAATTATTATATTCTACTGAATGTATAAAAGGGTTCCTCAAAGATATGTGTGACAACAAATATAATTTATAATGTGTTATTAACCTTACAAACTCAGGAAACCTTTATTTTTTAAATAGAATAGTATTGTCCCGAATATAGAGTTTTCTTAAACTATTTTTTTCAAGTTCATATCTCCATTTTGTATCAAGAGAACCATGGTATAATTGCCTTATAAAAGCTTCACATAATCATTAATTCATATACCTTCATATGTTGATATAAAATTTTGAATCTTTGTAACAAATAATTATTAATCTATGTAGAGGAAACAAATACATTCCAAAAATATAATCAAATTTATCCTGGATGGATTGTGATATATTCAGAAGTCATTTTTTCAGAACCATTATCTTTGGATAAAATAATTGTAATATAATATTTTTTGAATAATAATTAAAAATAGAATCATCAATGTGAAGAAATATTATTCAGAAAATAATTTCTAGGTACAATGGATTATGATCATCAATATAAAAATATATTTTATATAGTTTGTTGGAGGAAAATATATTTTCCACTCCTTCTCATTTTCAAAACATATATTATTTTTACTGATTTCATTGGATATAACTTATTTCCTTAAAAATTGATGTTATTGATTCCTATCACCCATGTTTTCATATATATTGGGTCATTGACATAGATAATTATCTTGTTTTTCACACATATGGAATTTCATAGTTATAGGTGTATTTTGATTCAAATTTTTAACTCTAATCGCAATAACAAACCTCCTAATTTATTATGTTAGTTTAATGATCGATGGGCCAACATTCCACATGTAATTATTATTCGTGTCCCATAAAATTAATTCCATTTATTCTTTCCCCCATATTTTTTATAAAAAAATATTTTTACTCACTTTAATAAATTCTTCATCTAAAATTTAATATTTATCCATCGTCCTCTTACAGGTTGTACTAAAGATTACAATAACAGTTTCAATGGTAATCATGTTTTGTACTAGTTTTGTAGGAATACTCACTAGATTTATTAATCTATATATCACACTACTGCGTTGATAATTGATGTAGTATCTTATTTATCACTCACTCCAACGACCATCTCAGTTCATTCATGTTATTTCCATTACTAAAACAATATGATATAACATAAGTGATGAATATTTAACACCATAATTAGATTATCAAAATCATTATAATAAAAATTAGTCAACATTAAAACCTAAAACAATTTTACATCATAATGTTAAATTATAATTACTTTAGTTTATCCTTTTTAATTCGTAGTTTAAAATATATTTCTTTATCACGGGTTATCTTATACATATCAATCTAGATCAACTAAGTAAGATGAAAATGATTCCCTCATTATTATTTATAATGATTATATTATCAATTGACCGATATCGACAAGGGGTGTCTAGGAAGATGTCTAGTCTTTGGCTCACTCACTCTGAACTAGTTGATGATTGAGTTAATCACTGTTTTGGGTTAGTAGACCTAGGTGTATCTATTTTAAAATAGAATCCACATACCATTATCCAGAAAGGGATGTAATTTCATGGAAAACCTCAGAATCTCTATATAAATTTTTATTGTATATTACATTACACGTACGATTAAAAATATTGTTTTTTAACATGTTATTTCAAACTAATATCTAAAAACATCTATAAATTTAATTCTGTAACATCTATATATACCAAAGACATAAACACATTATATTTTAGGAATCATAATATAAATTTCCAATAAATACAGGTCAAAAATATAGGGGTATAATATCATTGAATATTTAATGCTGGAATATATAATTTTAAACATAAGGACCCCAAATTTATTTTAAAATAACGTACTGAAACAAACTGTCATGAATATTATTATAATTTAAAGGATACCTTAGGAAAAATAAATAAGAAAAAGGGTTATCTAGAATGAATAGTAAGGGATTAAACAAATAAATAAATCCAAACATGATAGTCAGAACTCATAAAATTATATCATAAATAATATGATTATAATATTAGAAACACTAAATAATGGAATAACATCATTAGATCATATAATCATACAATATTCGGAAACTACATAATACATGACCTCGTAAAAATATGTGAAGGGCCTCTCCGAATTCCATAATCACAATGCATACAAGGTATTAAAGCTGATTAGGTTCACACCCCATTGAGATTATCATTGTAGAAAAAATATCATTGTCTATTAGGCTCAATCACTAAAACCATACAAAAAATTTCTTGTGATAAAATTCATTACCCGTGGACTTTATGGGCGATAGAATTCCACACTCACACATCACAAAACATGTTGTTCCTTGGATTTCTTTTCTTGTATCATATATTATATGACATGAGATGAAAAAATTAACAATTTCAATGGAGGTATATATATTAATGGGACTATCATCCCAATAAATGGAAATCATAACTTCGTTTTCTAATGACAACAGATGTCTTATATAAATGATAGGCATGATCAAGCACATTATAATGAAGTGGGATTCATAATTCTGATTCTAGGCTTAATCTAAGACTAGATAATAAGGATTCCTTGTACAATTATTAAGTGAATATAATATATAATACAAAGAAACATAGAATATTGATGATAAATATTAAATTTAGGAAAAATACACAGTAAAAAATAAAATTATTTATATATTTATATTCAAAAAAATTTTACTACTCATTTGATATAGAAATATTATTTTGAATTATATATATACATCATATCATATTTTAATAACAAAAATAATACTCATATGTGCCAAATAATATATTAAAAATACATATTCATATATTAATATTTTAATGATAACATATTATTTATTATCTTATGAGATATATTTCATAACAATACACAAATTAAATAAATATATTTGATGTATATCCTATAAAAATTTCTAAAAAACCATATCTGTAACGGCCAAATTCACAATGATAAAATTTTAAATGACCATATATTATTATTATATAGAGTCTTACAAAACATAATCAATTCAAACATCACAATTCTGTAGTTTTCATTTTCTATCTAACTATATGCTTTTCGTATAAATGATTTTTGCCCTCATTATAGTTTTTCATTGGCTATTGTTGATCTATGAAGGTGATGATGATACACGAGATCCCTCAATGTTTAT
Organism: Viscum album; assembly: GCA_963277665.1. Lineage (NCBI taxonomy): Eukaryota > Viridiplantae > Streptophyta > Magnoliopsida > Santalales > Viscaceae > Viscum > Viscum album. The sequence goes on along the minus strand of OY728120.1, from coordinate 1,159,814,386 downwards.
TTTTTATTATTCCCTATTTATTTACTAAATTTAATATGTATAATTTTAATGTTTATACTAGTCTATGGTGATTAACAATATAATTCATGTAATTAAATATATTTTATTATTTGGTTTTTGTTTCTCATTGTGATGGAAAAAAAAATTTCTTGTTCAATTCCTATGTTATATGAATTATTTTATAATCTATTTTAGTTCCATGAACATATAAAAAATGGTGGCATATTAAACATATTGAAATTTTAAATAATATTAATTAAAAAAAATTAGGTAATAATAATATTTATCTATATAGATAATTATATATAAACTTGTTATGTCTCTTAACCCCACATGGTTCTATAAAATAGAATCACCCAACATCATAAAAGTTGACCTCTGGTCACGTGGAACACCCAAACTATATTGATATTTATTTTTACTATAAAGAATATATCTATTTCATTGTATGTGTACCTCAAGAGTTCTAAGAATACAAATAATTATAAATACCCATAATACAAACACCAAACGTTATACATTACTTTAATACCATTTTGCAATGATCTTCCCTGAATACACAAAACACAAGAAACAATTTGGAATACTATATTTCCTTAAGCACAATCATTGATCACTATAGGATGAAGACTAGTGTCAAATGATATAAATTTAATTACCATGGAATGATTTTACATTAAATAAATAAAAAAATATAAATTATAGTGCTGTTTTTTTAATAAAGAGGCATTAATAATACAACAATTAAAAACAAACATTGTACTAATAATTTTGTGATAGTATTGAAATTATTTAATGAAATCACATAAACCATAGATATGAATAACAATTATCCATAAAGTATTTCCATATTACTATAAATATACACGAAAAAATATCGCCACATTCTTATATTATGACAGATTATATAAACCAATGATAATGATCCTGGTAATCATTCCTTTATTGGTATTTCACGAAATATCATCTACATGTACACTGAGATGTGTGCGTATGGGTGAGTGAAGATTTAATAAGTTGGTTTTCATGGAATCGAACCTATTCAGTCCCATGTATGATATTTTTTAACCATGTAATAAATATTTTTTCCAAGAGATGCATAAATATTATAGATATTAACACCACATAAAACACTATTTCATAAAGGATTCCAAAAAATCATCATAATTTTATATGAATCCAAATGTCTAAGGAATCCTACCAGATAATGACTATTTTCAGTCATTCCAAATTCATATATATTATAAAAATAAAAAATCATTCATAATTTAATTCCATAAGAAAGATATAAAATGTATTAAAGAACAAAACCATATATAATAAAAAAATTACATGAAAGTTTTTTGGTTATAACACATAGTAAAGGTACCCACTAATCAACTTCATACAGTGCACCCTAAAATGAATTCTTATTAATGTTTCAACATGTTATTCCTCCATAATGATTTTTCATTAAACCAAAGCACTATATTTTCAACTAACATATGAAATAGAGATTCCCACACCATTGGACCAGATTTCTTATAATAATTCCATACATTATTCATTTAAAAATTATATCATAATTTAAAATTAATTTGAGTTTATAGTTTCATTTTTTCACAAATCATATTATATAATTTTGAACAATTTATATTAAATTTTTTCATAAATAATACACAAATTCTATTGTATCAAAATTCCAGAAAAACGATTATTTTTATGAAATAAATTTCATAAATATATTTGATCAAATCAATTTTAAATTAATAAAATAAAAAAATGAATCATTCAAAAGTCAAGGAATGAATATCAAATGATCTATAAATCGATGCTACCTAAATTAAAAGATTTCATTTATAATATCCCCAAGTTTTGAGATGATGAGATTATTTGAAGAACCCACCAATTCATGCCATAAAATGTTCTTATAAACCATTGTTCTGAAAAAAAAATTAATAGACTTAAAATTTAGAATTTAAATGAAGGGTACAAAAATAAAAAAATTATTTGTCAAAATTGGAATAGTCTTATGAAACACTATAGTTTATAGAACATGGCCTCTAATTTATATTTTTGTCCCCATGTCCCTTGAAATGACCCTTCAGCAACTCACAGACATTGAGGTATATATGAATATGTTTCTATGGTTATAGCACATAGAGTACCGTGAGCCTTGTTTCATTTATCATGACACCATACTAAATTTAAATAAACCTATACTAATGGATTTTTTGGTACATAATGGTGATGTATAAAATTTAGGACCATATAATAAATTATATAATAATTTTTAAATACATGATAACAGAATTATCATTTTGGGATATTCATGTACAAATAGTTAATAATATATCTAACCCAGTAACCTCAAATAACCAAATGTTAAGAAATTCACATGCTTCATTTGGATGTATAGAGTGTCACGTACGTAACCTATTCTAGGGTTATTTTAAATTTATTTTCCACTCATGATTTTTTTTGGTGGTTTCCAAAGGTTTTATTGAGAATAGGTGAGTTTTCATGAATTGGGCCAAACTGCGAGCCCAATTCCAGATTTAAAAATAAATTTTGTTTCATTTATAACTTTTTCAATTTTTAATATTATTGACTCATTCCAACTCCTAATTGTTCTCCCCTGATATTTTAACCCCAAATTTAAATTTGGGGTCTTTATAAATCCATAAGAATGGGGGATTTTTGTTTTTATTTGAGAGTTGGGCCAACCCGAAGGCCCATTTTCCAGTTTTAAATTGTTTCATTAATTTATTAATATCTTATTCATTAAAATGGATTTGTCGGTGATTCCACCTCCCTATCGACCCTAAGAAGCCCAGGCCCTAGCCCATGCCCTCCCCCCACAATTTGGAGCTCTATATAGTTGCGAAAATAGTCGAAACTTTCTGGATTTCATAAATCGTCCAGATTTTGGAGAGGTAAATTGATCCTTCCATAACTCCTTCTATTCTTAATCTTTTACCTCCATTCCAATTCCTAAATGACCTAATATTTCTTGTGAGACCATCCCCTTAGTTTTGGCCGTTTTAAATTTCAGATACTAGTGTTTTGAGGAGATTGATTCTAGATTTCTCAAGTAAGTTTGTCCATTTCTTTTCCCCTTTCAAATTGATTAGGGTTTCATTATATTTTTTTAGGGTTTCCTCCCTTTTTATTGAAGTGAACAATGACCAGTGGGTAGGGGTTCGAACCTAAGGTTTAACCTTGGGTTTTCTTGGTCCAATTTTCTATTTTAAGGTTTGATCTACCCTTCTTGAGGTGCGGCGGTGGTGCGTTTTTGTTTTCGCACAAAGGATTCAATGGTTTCATTTGATTTGGTAGGTGATTCCAATGTTGATGAAATCCTTGTGTATTAGAATGATGTATTTATCATATTTTCAGATTTATATAATTTTATTATTGCTACAAAAATTGGTTCTAATGATGTTTCCATTGCAACTGAATTTAAAATGCCAATTTGGTGTGAAATTGGGGGTTTTCCAAAGAAGTGTTTTGTTTGTTTATTTGGGGATGCCCTATAAATACTTAGTTGTTTTTGTTGATCTGTAATAAGGAATAAAATAATGTTTATAATGTTTATCCCCTTTGGTAATTTCTTCAAAAAAATGGGTTTTAATTGTGTTTGTAAAGAAAGTGATGTTTTGGTTCCACTTTTGTGTGAAAATGAAGGTTTTACAAAGATAACACTTCTTGTTTAACATAAGGATGCCCAAAAATTGATTTTTTGTTTTAATTGATATTTATTGGGCTGCATTTACTGTTTTGGTAACTTACAATTGTGAACATCATGTACAAGTGGGTTTCTTAAGGGGTTTTGTGTGCAAAACTACACGAGATTTTGTGAAATTGATTTATTCAAATTCAAAGAGTTTGTTGTGTGTTTTAAGTGGTAGAAAATGAGATAGCTTCTGTATTTAGTGTATGTGACCAGTATTAGTGTTTTACATTAAAATTTATGTGTGTTAAATCCTGAAATTGTTTGAGCACAAAGGGGGAAGCCTGGGTACCTAGGTGGGGCGGATTTGTACTAGTACGGCTAGTGGACCGGATGGGTTTTGTCCCTGTTTCACTTAGCATTTGGATAACGACAACTCTAACTAAACTTTGTGGATGATGATTGGGGACCACTAGGTTATGGGTATGTTCCCTACTAATGGCTCGTGCACGAGAAATGATTTTACTATGGTTACATTACACTGAGGTATGAGGTACATGGGGCCTGAGACTATCTAGTGCCTAGGGGTGTTCCCGGTTTTGTTGCTCAGTGGATTTGTTGTATTTGGCCTTGTTTTTTGGTGTCTTTGCAATTATAATGCAGTATCTAATATTCCTATTTAAATGTGTTAACATTCTGAAAGTTTTATCTTGAAAAATGTTTTCAATTTAAAGTTTCATTTTGTGGAATTTTTTCACCGCTTTTAATTGCATATTAAAACTGCTTGCTTTTTCACCTTGTATTGCATGCACCTTGGAATCATAGGGTGGTATCCTATTGGGCTTAGGCTCACACCCTACTTACACCCCTTGGGTGTAAGTAGACCTTTTTTTTGACCCAGGTAAAGGATAGGCTAAGGGTGATGGCGGTTCAGGGTGTTAGTCCTCATCCTTGGGGCGGAGTAGTGGAGACGACTTGGGGGTGATGACCCCTTGTCATGTGGAGTCCATGGGGCTGTTTTTTTTCTGTTCTATTGTGTCTTTGGACCATTTTTATTGAATATAAACCTATGTATTCCGTTCTGGTATTTGTTTAAACATCATTTGGTATAAATTTTCAGATTCAGTTTATTGATTGTTTTTAATGGTTTATGACTTCATATTCGGGTAAATCGTTCCCAAACCTAAATAAATGATACCCGGGAACTTGTGCCAGCCCGTTGGGATAGGGAACGCCCTTCGGGTCATGTCACGGGATGGGTTTGGTGCCGGTTTGGGCGGCGACCAGAATTGGTTCGTGACAAAATGGTATCAGAGGAGGTTCGCTCCATTTGAGTCATATTATTTGGGAAATAGTCAGGATAGTCTAGAGTTATGATTGTTGGGACATGGAATTCTAGTTATGGGTAGTGTTCTTGATCACCACACCTCATTTCAGGATTCAAGTCGCCAGGGGAAGTTGGGATTTTTCTATGTCTTTGGGTTTTCTTGGTTTGATGATGATTAGGGGAAATGAAAAGAGAGTTGGGTTAATGGTCTCAATGAGCTCGCAGGGTCTGGCAAGCCATGTGGAGCCGGGGATATTCCCTAGAAAACTCTCTGTGACAGGGAAGTGATTGGAATATGACCTCCAACCATATGTCCAAGTCACCCACTGAAACTAGTTTCCTCTCGGATTGTCTAGTGTTCTTTAGTTTTGAAATCTTGGCATTTTGGTTTTAAGGTGACTTGGTTTTAAGAAGCGTAAAGTTTTTATGAAATGATTTTCAAATAAATAGGGAATGGTTGGGTTTATGAAATGGCAGAACTGAATTTTCAGAATTTTTTTGAAATATAAAATGGTGTGCTTACACCTCTTTGAAAGCTGGAACTATATTGAAGTTGGTTTTGAAAAGTGTTTCCAATAGAGTTTTCTAAACAATCAGAGTGTGTTTTAATGGGATGAGATGTTTTGAAATTGATGTGAATATCTTGAAAGTGAGTTATTTTCTAAATTGTTGTGACTTTCTGAAATGTTTTTTAAGATGTGAGTTGGGATTTTGATCTCGTGGTTAGCGATTTTGAGAAAAAAGGATGTGTTGGTTGACCGTTTTGGTTTTGATAAGTGGAGCAATTTTTTGTTTTACCCTTTGGTATTTCCATGAGTGACCACATGCATGGGGTTATATGGGATGATGGATGGTTGATGGCATGACTGGATGAGTGCTGGGATGGTTATGAGGAGGGTGCCCGGTGTGACACAAAAACATGCATGTGTGAGGGCCATGGGGTACCATTGGTGGATACGCCTATTGCAAAACCATTTGTTTTCAAAGAAATAGTTTTAAAGAAAAACATGATGTATTGATGAATAGTTTGGTATAGTTTTTATTATGAGTTTTTGATAATGTTGATGTTGTGGGATGTTTTGAGTCCAAGAACCCCTCCTGTTTGAACTGTGTTTTGGGTTTGTGTTTGGTCGGTGAGCTGTGTTGTAGGGACGATTAGTGGTCTCTTCTGAAAAATGTTTTAGGATGCCTTTACGGTGGTTCCCTTCATGTGTTTGGATCTGGTTTGAGGCATGATTTGACTAATGGACCAGCTTGGTTGGGTCCTTGGGTTCTCTCATTGGATAAGGTATGCCCCCATTAAGGGTTAATGCACAGCTGAAGTGCAATCCATATTGTTTCGCCATTTGAAAATCCTCCAGTTGATCAATATAAGGAATATTTTATCGATCATTGTTGATTGAGTCTACACCCATTCCTATATTTGATTTTTAGATCATCTTGTAATGGGAGAGTGCTTGTGGATGGGTGAAAGAGACCATAGTTTCTTATGTTTCCTAATTCGTCGAAGGTGGATGTGGTCTGGGGTTGTTATTTTGGATGAGTGTATCGTTGGTGTTTAAGAGGGCCTTTGGGGTTCTTCAAAGATTCTTTGAAGCATGAGTTCATGTTAAACCACCAGTGTGAGAAATATTGTCATGATAAGAAATTGTGGCCACTTTCTAGAATTGTGGGTTGTTTGGGGATGTTGTATAAGGTCCCTCTCCATGCATTGTTTCTATCAATCACAAGGGTCATGTTCGGTGACGCATTGTGATGTTGTGTGCTCTTTTGACTGTAAAGGTCAAGGTCACACAATCCCCTTAGGTTCTCTGTTATGTTGGGAGTATGTCTCCCTTGGGAAAAATACCAAATCTCTTATCTTAGAGGAAGGTGTTTATATGTGTCCTTCCCTTCTGTTGTTTCTAACCTAAAGAAACAAGGTGTGATGTGTGTGTATCTTCTTAGCCCTTGTTTCAGTGAAATATCGGGATCGGTTAAAGTGAGTTTGGAATGTGTTACGTCTGGAAAACTTATTTGGGATTGCGTTGTAGTAGTTGGTTTCATTGAAAGAAGAATTATCGTTCATGGGGTTTCCAAAGCCTAACTGCGAGGCCGAAGATGCTTCAATCATTTGAGCTCCAGCCATAGGTCTCTGAGAGAAGCTGGCTCGTAGTCAGGGAAAATCCCAGGGCCATTTAAACCCTTGTACAAAGTCCTATCCTTAGTATAAAAGATGGGAATAGGTCAAACCTATGGTTTCGTCATGGTTGAGAACATAGTTTGTGCACGTTTAGTAGTGGTCGTGTGCTAGGATGCCATGTAGAAAGAATTATATTCATAGTTAGTGAACAGTTTCCCAAACCATGCATACTAATCCTGCGCCCTTCCTAAATCTTTGATTTCTTTTTGGGTCTTTCTGTGTCGGCCCATGCTGGTCGGTTAAGATGGTCAGTTATTATGGTGGGGAGACCCACTATGATTCTCATGAATATTCCTTCATAAACATTTAATGGTAGTATATCCCTTTTACTAGAGAGTATGTTTGGGCCTCCCACTATTAGTGTCTTGATTCTGTCTCGGGAAAACAATTTAAGTTGTCTCTTATGGTGGGGAGCCCATTTGTGTCTCTTCATACGAGTAACTCATATTTTTTTTTTCTTTGGACTTGTCTGGGAAGTAGGTATTATCATTCGAAGATATCTAACTACCTACATATTCATTGGGTAAACATTGATATTGGAGAGTTTCCAATGGTTTAGTTATAGTAGGGAAGTGTAACCTTGTTCAATGTTGTTGTTTTTTTGGTTAAATTGATTGAGTATTGTTCAGATTGTATTTGAGGAGTTTTCATTTGGGATAAATCCTGAATGTACTTTATTGTTTCAGGAAAGTGGTGTATGTTTGTTTTGTGATAGTATTCCTTCCATCATTGATCACTGGAGGTGTTTTGACCTTTGGGGGTGAAACCTGGCAAGGGTGTACCTATTGGTTTCTCAGTTGGGTTTGGTTGTTGCTTTGACCTTGCTGTGACTTTCCGGGGCGGAAAGTTTTCAAGGTGGGGAGAATTGTCACGTACGTAACCTATTCTAGGGTTATTTTAAATTAATTTTCCACTCATGATTTGTTTTGGTGGTTTCCAAAGGTTTTATTGAGAATAGGTGAGTTTTCATGAATTGGGCCAAACTGCGAGCCCAATTCCAGATTTAAAAATAAATTTTGTTTCATTTATAACTTTTTCAATTTTTAATATTTTTGACTCATTCCAACTCCTAATTGTTCTCCCCTGATATATTAACCCCAAATTTAAATTTGGGGCCTTTATAAATCCATAAGAATGTGGGAGTTTTGTTTTTATTTGAGAGTTAGGCCAACCCGAAAGCCCATTTTCCAGTTTTAAATAGTTTCATTAATTTATTAATAGCATATTCATTAAAATGGATTTTTCGGTTATTCCACCTCCCTATCGACCCTAAGAAGCCCAGGCGCGAGCCCATGCCCTCCTCCCACAATTTGGAGCTCGATAGAGTCTCGAAAAGAGTCGAAACTTTCTGGATTTCAGAAATCGTCCAGATTTTGGAGAGGTAAATTGATCCTTTCATAACTCCTTCTATTATTAATCTTTTACTTCCATTAAAATTCCTAAATGACCTAATAATTCTTGTGAGACCATCCCCTGAGTTTTGGCCGTTTTAAATTTCAGATACTAGTGTTTTGGGGAGATTGATTCTAGATTTCTCAAGTAAGTTTGTCCATTTCTTTTCCCCTTTCAAATTGATTGGGGTTTCATTCTATTTTTTTAGGGTTTCCTCCCTTTTTATTGAAGTTAACAATGATCAGTGGGTAGGGGTTCGAACCTAAGGTTTAACCTTGGGTTTTCTTGGTCCAATTTTCTATTTTTAGGTTTGATCTACCCTTCTTGAGGTGCGGCGGTGGTGCGTTTGTGTTTTCACACAAAGGATTCAATGGTTTCATTTGATTTGGTAGGTGATTCCAATGTTGATGCAATCTTTGTGTATTAGCATGATGTATTTATCATATTTTCAGATTTATATAATTTTATTATTGCTACAAAAATTGGTTCTAATGATGTTTCCATTGCAACTGAATTTAAAATGCCAATTTGGTGTGAAATTGGGGGTTTTCCAAAGAAGTGTTTTGTTTGTTTATTTGGGGATGCCCTATAAATACTTAGTTGTTTTTATTGATCTGTAATAAGGCATAAAATACTGTTTATAATGTTTATCCCCTTTGGTAATTGCTGAAAAAAATGGTTTTTAATTGTGTTTGTAAAGAAAGTGATGTTTTGGTTCCACTTTTGTGTGAAAATGAAGGTTTTACAAAGATAACACTTCTTGTTTAACATAAGGATGCCCAAAAATTGATTTGTTGTTTTAATTGATATTTATTGGGCTAACTTTACTGTTTTGGTAACTTACAATTGTGAACATCATGTACAAGTGGGTTTCTTAAGGGGTTTTGTGTGCAAAACTACACGAGATTTTGTGAAATTGATTTATTCAAATTCAAAGAGTTTGTTGTGTGTTTTAAGTGGTAGAAAATGAGATATCTACTATATTTGGTGTATGTGCCAGTATTGGTGTTTTACATTAAAATGTATGTGTGTTAAATCCTGAAATTGTTTGAGCACAAAGGGGGAAGCCCGGGTACCTAGGTGGGGCAGATTTGTACTAGTACGGCTAGTGGACCGGATGGGTTTTGTCCCTGTTTCACTTAGCATTTGGATAACGACAACTCTAACTAAACTTTTTGGATGATGATTGGGGACCACTAGGTTATGGGTATGTTCCCTACTAGTGGCTCGTGCATGAGAAAGGATTTTACTATGGTTACATTACACTGAGGTACGAGGTACATGGGGCCTGAGACTATCTAGTGCCTAGGGGTGTTCCCGGTTTTGTTGCTCAGTGGATTTGTGGTATTTGCCCTTGTTTTTGGGTGTCTTTGCAATTATAATGCAGTATATAATATTCCTATTTAAATGTGTTAACATTCTGAAAGTTTTATCTTGAAAAATGTTTTCAATTTAAAGTTTCATTTTGTGGAATTTTTTCACCGCTTTTAATTGCATATTAAAACTGCTTTCTTTTTCACCTTGTATTGCATGCACCTTGGAATCATAGGGTGGTATCCTATTGGGCTTAGGCTCACACCCTACTTACACCCCTTGGGTGTAAGTAGACCTTTTTTTTGACCCAGGTAAAGGATAGTCTAAGGGTGATGGCGGTTCAGGGTGTTAGTCCTCATCCTTGGGGCGGAGTAGTGGAGACGACTTGGGGGTGATGACCCCTTGTCATGTGGAGTCCATGGGGCTGTTTTGTTTCTGTTCTATTGTGTCTTTGGACCTTTTGTATTGAATCTAAACCTATGTATTCCGTTCTGGTATTTGTTTAAACATCATTTGGTATAAATTTTCAGATTCAGTTTATTGATTGTTTTTAATGGTTTATGACTTCATATTCGGGTAAATCGTTCCCAAACCTAAATAAATGATACCTGGGCACTTGTGCCAGCCTGTGGGGATAGGGAACGCCCTTCGGGTCATGTCACGGGCTGGGTTTGGTGCCGGTTTGGGCAGCGACCAGATTTGGTTCGTGACATAGAGTGATATATAAGATGAGATGATCATGTGAACACTTTTTTGTTTACTATATTATAAAATATATGTGTGTAAAATTTCTAGGTGTATCTTCCATTATAATTGATTAAAATATATTAAATTACCCAACATCATAATTTTATATTCCTTATCACTTTCTCCCCTACCATTATACACATGGTCAGATATCAAGTATTCCTTCCATTCTATTCATAGTAATTTCATTTAATAGTTATATTCCTAATATTTTATTTTCCTTAATATTACGCATTTTAATTAAAATATGACTATATAGAATTAATTTGTATTAAATAATTGATCATTTATATTGAATATAAAAAATAAATATATAGAAATCCAAAAAATTAACACAATCTAATTAACAAATGAGATCATATAAAATATTCATTTATTAATTGGTTATTCAATATATTATTAAATTCCACATGTGCCACATAATTATATAAAATATATATTTATTCAATTATATGAAATATCATTTGTATGGAAACAAGAAGAAATTTTTATTGAACTAAAATTATATATTTTATTATTCTTACTATCTATTAATGTTTACTACTGAACAATTAAATTTTTTACACCCAACCATGAATACATACTCGTGGTCCACTCCACTATGAATCCACAATGAGGTGTGTAGTACAAAATTCCATTATAATTCCAAATAACATACATAACAAATATTTATAGACATTTAATTTATTTTATATGAAATATTATTTCCATATCAAATTCATGTAAAATAATATCTTGAATTCAAATCCATTTTGTTTTATATTTGACATGCTTTCACAAAGAATATGGTGGGATTTTGGAATCCCTATATTCATTTTTTTAACCAAAAATAAATATTTCACCATTTATCATAAATATTTTTATACTACAATTTTCTAAGAAATTACAAAATATTTATTTATGGAAAAATTACACATCATTTATTTATAAAAAATCATTACAATGTCCTGTATTTATTAAATATTGAGGATGATGTAGAATCCACCTACATTAAATTGATTGTATTAGAGATTTCACATTTCATTTGAGATAATTATTTTAATAGAACCAATCAATTATACATGTTTTCAAAATTACCTATAAACCATAGATCCTAAAAAAACTAGAATAAAATCCATTTGAGGACATATATTCACAAAAAACATGGAATAAAACACATATATATATATATATATATATTAAAATAGTGAATAGATGCTACAGAGAGAGCTTGGAAGATGGAGGTACTACCATTGGGTTCGGGATGATCAAAATAATAGTACACCTATTAAGGAACATAGAAACGAGCAATGATTCAACAGATTCCATCCAAAGGGATGTTTTTTATGTTTTCCTTAAATACATAAATATAAAATATTTTTCATGTTTTAATTCATTATTATTACTACCTATTTAACTTCTGGTCTGATATACAGATTTGAGGAGAAAATAGAGGTTTTAGGCAATTTGATGGATTTCCAATTCTGAAATACCAATCAGCTGACCTATACTTCAGTAACAAATATAGTATGTTCGTCCAATCTATGGAATATAGCATTTTTAGAATTAAACACTATCTATGAGCTAGAATATTTTTGTACTAGAAATCATCAGTGTAATGTCCCTGAAATTCTATATATGTTTTTTATTTATATAGAAGTATTACGAGACTTCGAAATATAACGGCATGCGATTCTGAGGCCCGGAGTGCTCGGAATGATCCATCGATATTTTATTACGCTTAAATTAGTGGGCGTAAGTGGTTTTCCTGAAGAAGTATAATAACTCCTAAAGGGTTTCCTGGATCAGAAATATGAGGTCAACATTACGTTTAGAATGGTGGGTTTACCATAGGATAAATTTCAGTTTCGTCAGCGTGGGCCTCCTGCGAGAAAGCCCAAAAATAGCATAATCATAAATAAAATAATTAAATAAATTATTTTATTTTTCAAATGCTTATAACTCACAAACTGTAACTCATATTGAAAAAATGAGACAACCACTGAACTCATGAGGGTATGCATTATTTAGGAAGATTCTAACATTGGCCGGTGGAGGCCTCCAGTTGAAGTCAGTTTTTGGCCGTAAATAAAATTATTATGTGAAAATTATTTTATTATTAAATCCATATCTTTTAAAAGATAACTTAGATTGGAAACGTGAGAGTACCGTTGGGTTTTTTGGAGCGTTTTTCACCTATAAAGAGCCTAAAATTGACCGTCATAGGTCAAGGGTGACTGATAGTAATTTTTTGATCTTTTTATGCTTACATCCTGTAAAGGCGTGTGTGGTGTTTTCTAGAATTTGAAACTATGCGGGGATTAAAAATCTAATTACACCGTTGAACTCACATCATCTGGATTTTCATAAGGAATGTTTAACCTCAATAGTAGTGGGTTGAGAGAAGAAGTCGGTTTTTTCATTATTCGTGGAGGATTAAATAAAATAAATATATTTTATTTTATATACACTCCCATCTCTCCTTTTAAATTTATGGTGGTGGGCACCCCCCAAACTCATCTTTAATATGGGGGAACCCTTGGAATTCTCCCAAGTTAATGAGACAACAATTAATTGATCTACTAATTATTTAAGTGACCCCTCACCTCTTAGTTGGGTGGATCATTGGAAAAGGGGAGCTTTTGAGGAGTGCCTTTATGAGAGCCTTTGGGAGAGCTTTTGAGAGTTTTTGGTTAGTTGAAGAACATCCTCCAATGAAGAACGTCCTATGGATCAAGAACGGAGATGATGAACGATCCCCAATCGGAAGAGTGTTGTGGGAGTAATGAAATTTGACGTCTTCATCTCCTTCCTCACGACATCTCCAAAAACCAACAAACTAGGGGGTTCATATTGAAGTATGAGAAATATATATTTTTTGATTCCCCATATTCTTGATTCTCAACAATTATGGCCAAACAAAAATGTCCATCGATCTAAACATATAACATGATATTTTTATTTCATTCTTCACGCATTCTTCATGCATTCTCAATGCCTAGTATTTATTTGCACTGGAAACGTGGAGTTTTGCAGAGCTCGATATATGGATGTGAAGCCCTCGATGCAAGAATCGAAAATATGTGATCATTTATTTTTTTGGGCATGGAAGGAAGCTATGATGGGTCACATAAGGAGGTAGCTAAATATTTATTGGCACTGGAAACATAATTTTTTGTTGAATGTGACATATGGACGTGGAACCCTCGACCAGAGGATCCGGAATATGCGATCATTTTATTTTTCGAGTATAGAAGAAAGATATAGTGGGCCGCAGAAGGGTAAACATGACGGTGTGATTCTGGAGAGTCTTTAGGGTGTGGCTCTGGGCGAGGTAGACAGTGTAACGTTCTTTGACATGGTGAGTAGGGGGCCGGGATGGCGACAGGATAAAAGGGTGAAGCTCCGGAGCCGTGCGGCGGGCAGACAGATAGCGGGGTGCAGTTATTTTGCTGCATGTATAGGGTGGTGCGAGATGGTCCATGATCATTGTAGTGGAAGTGTGATCGATGACTGGGAGTTGAGAGTTTACACTGCTGAGCATGTGCAGTAGGGCATGATGCTGTAAAAATCATGAAAGGGGTTAGTGGAAGAGATAATGTGTGGAAAAAAGAGAAGTTTTAAATTTAAATCAATTAATGACGAAATGTGTTGAAAAGGGTATGTGCTCTAAATTAGAGAGTTGTGGGTTTTTGTGTGGAATGTGATAATTGATGTATATGAATTGTAAATAATAATAACAATATAATAATGATATTGTTATTTTTGGTTGTAAAACCATATTTCTCTTGTAAATTATCCATGCGACCTCAGTTTCCCAAATTGTCAGCAGTAGTGTAACCCTGACATTGGAAAAAAATTATTAGTCCAATATTGGATATCATTTTCAGGTTATTGTATCAAGTACATGAAACACTCAAATAATAATATATTATTATTATTATTATTAAATCATTGACCCGCCATAACTCTTGCATGTGATGTCTGATTCACTTAAAGTCTGCAGAACTGGAAACCATGGATTGAGATGGTTTTTTTGTTATTCCCTGCATGAGTTTTGGATAAGGTTTCGGTATGGATGGGATGGATCGAACTTGAATCCAACCAGGCCCTCAGGACTAAAAGGCCAATAACTTACATAACGAGAATCTAATTGATTCACCATCTGTCGCGTTGAGACACCATTTACGATTCAGTCCTTTTGGATACATATTCATGGGACTTAATGGATGTTGGGGTATCGACCTGTGGCTTGAGGCGCAGATCCACCCGGAATCATTTGTTCTTAGTTGGGGAACCTTGTAGTTGGTCGTGACATGGGATAGGGATCATTCATAGGTTTTTTATTGAGGATCCAACATTTATCCACTATAGGAATCCATGTGAGATTACTCTAGGATCCTATGTGGGTCCTCTGTACTTGGATCAAGTGTGGGTTTGATTATGTACATGGATACTATTTTGGTTTGGTTTACTAGGATCTTGTATGGTTCTGAGGATGTACTAGGATCATGTGTTGTTCTGTTGTTCTAGGATCCTGTGTGGGTATGATTTTGTACTGGGATCCTCTGTGGGTCTGCATGACTAGGATCATGTGTGGGTCTGACGATGTACTAGGATCCTATGTGGATCTTTTGATTTAGGATCCTAGGGGTCTCTGCCTTTTATCAGAGTAAGATGATTCAGTATTTATATCTAATCATCTCTACTACTGTACCTATGTTATACCTGGTGCGAGTTGAGTACATAATTTTGTGGTGATACCATTGTGGTGTTCTTCTGTGTGGCTTACCTGTGAGGTACTTTCATTCAAGGTGATACCTTGGTGGTATTCTTCTATTTGGCGCACCTGTGTGGTACTTACCTTCGTGGTGATAACATTTTGGAATAAATCTTTGTGGTGTACCTCATTGTTACATTCCTTATGGGTGAAATCATTGTTGTATTCTCCTGTGTGGTGTTACCTTTGTGGTACTTACCATTGTGGTGTTACCTTCATGGTATTCCTTCCTTTGAGGAACAGTTGAGCCTTGGGATATGGATTTTCGCCTTGTTTTTCCTCATGGATATGATGGGTATACATGATAACATAGTTATATATGTGGACATATACCTATGTAGGGAAGACATTTGTTTTAATGATTTATGGGTTATCCAAAGTGGATTTTTTGAGACCTTTGAGGCTCTCGGGATCACTACTGTGTATCATTATACTCACCCATGCACGGGATACGCTCGAACCTTGTTGTGTTTGGTATAGACAATGGACAATGCTGAATGAGAACAAGATTACCAGGACAGGATGTAGCTCGAAGGGGGACCTTAGACGATCCATACCACATAGAGGACTATTCGAGAGCCATACCAACCCTTTAGGTAGGATCCTTGGTGGGTGTTCACTGGACCTGTTCAGTTTACTTGTACTTTCCCGTTTTCTTATACTTTCCAGTTGGGCTTGTATTCTGGCCCCTTAAACATACTATAAAAACTATTTTACTCTTACGTTTACTTTTGTTTTTATGATAATGTGTGCTCGGTTGCATGAGTTATAGTTTCTAATGGTAATTCATTCCCTGTTTCTTTGGAATACTCCTTCGGTGCTAGTCGCTAGCCCCTTGCCTATGGAAGGCCTGCATGGGATAGTCACGACACGGTCACCGATGGATGGCTTATGACAAATTGGTATTAGAGGAGATGGTTATAGCATAGAACATTGGACTCTGCTATTTTTAACGGTAATAGTGTTAAGTGTAGTGAGTGTGGTTATCAGTTTAGGGAATCTAATGTTTGTACGGTGGCCGACGTATACATACATCGGGACCCTGACTTCTGATTTTGGACTCAATGCATGAAAACACTGATTGTGTGTGTGTTTTGAAAAGTATTCCTTTGTTTTAATGATCATATCCACAGGTATAAATATTGACCGTGGTGCACCTGTTCCTTATCAGGATGTCGCCGCATAGAAAGCCATCTAGGATTCTAGAGAGAGTACACGATGAATGCCGACCGAGTGACAAGGTTCCGGTGTAGGGCCCTATTACTATGTTGTATCCTTCTGGTGGTGTACAAGCATCACCCCCACCCGTTGGGCTGGAGATACCACCAGCCAATCTTGTGGATGGTGAAGGCTGACTGAGCATGTTGCAAGAGTACCAGCAGCAAGGGTCTCCATGGTTTCGAGGTGAGACAGTTTCCCAGGTGGCTGAGGAATGGCATGAGGAGGTGGTTGATATTTCTCTAGAGCATCTAAAACTTGTTTAGGATGAAATTTTGGTAGCTAAATATCCATCAAGGCATACCAACCATTCCTGGTAATAGATGAATACTCAATGATCAGTGCTTCGGTGCTCAGACATTCGAGCGTAGTGTGTTTAAGGATGTCTGAGCCAACACCATTACTCTTTGTATACCTAATTATGTTGGGATTCTAGAGATTAAATTTGAGGTTGAATGTTCTTTGGATGAGTGGATGCATCCAGTGATTGTTAGTAGTAGGGAAACAAGAAAATAGCGCTAGTCTTAGAGACATGGGAAAGTAAAAATGTTTCCAGAAGAAGAATTGTTAGGGATAGACGATTCTGTCAGGCTTCAGATGTGGAATTATAGCTACGAGTGAAGTATGAGGTGTTTTACATTTCTACATGTTATAACCACCCATATGTGATCCTCACTAGGCTTAGGGAGCTCGAGGACAGGGGAAGGGAGTATCTGCATGTGGTCAAGGATTGCGACTCAAGGGCTTTAGGAATGATTCAAGGTACGGTCTATGTCTACTGCTATATTCCATATAAAATGACATAAGTACCAATAATTCCTTCTTTCCAAGAATGATTATAGAGACCAAGAGTTTTAGGTTAAGGGTTTGACATTATTCTAACTTATATTGATACCTTTGGGAGGTGACTCTATAATCACAATTACATAAACGATGTGATCTGACACTTGAGTCAAGAGTTTCAGTTGGAACCTATTAGTGGCAGCATCTTGTCCTTACGCCATTAGTTTAGGTATGGAATGCACATCCACAGTTCTTACACATATTGACTATATTAGGAAAAAAGTATTTGGTTTCTCTAATACATTGTAATAGTGTTTTCTCTGGCCAGTGAAAAGGAATCCAAGGCAGCACATGGTGGACTCATGCATTATTGGGTGCACCCAATCACTCATGAGTCAGACTGGATTACCTTTGTGGCATCATGATTTTTGAGTTTTTAGTTCCAAACATCAGTGGCAGAGAATGGAGATATCATTTTAAAATATGTTTCCAGGATTAGCTCCCCAAAGGGAGATGTACGTCTCCATTGGCTAGGTACTACCAGAGATTTGTACCCGACTTCCCAGGGTAGCGGCACCCTTGTCAACTTTTACGAAAAAGGGGGAAACTTTCCTATGGATAGTGAAGTGTCAGCAGAGCTTTCAATAGTTGAGACAGAGAATGAAATGTAGAACTATGCTACCCATGACCTGGAGTTAGAAGCAGTGCTATTTGTGCTATATTTGTGGTGTCATTACATGATGGGAGAATGTTTTACAACCTACTCAGACCACAAGTGTCTTAGTTATATCTTCTCTCAATAGGACCTAAACCTAAGACAAAAGATGTTGGATTGAATTCCTCCAAGACTATTACCTTGAGATTGTCTATACTCTTGGTAAGGGAAACATTTTTGCAGATGCACCTAGCTGGAGATATGGTATATAGCTTCTTGGTGAGGTGACGAAGTAGCTGGCTTCTTTACGGATATCCTTTGTGGGCCGAGATGTTGCAATTTTTCTTCAGTCTCTCACAGTCACTCCCCAACATATTCAATGAGGTAGTGGGGCACAACATAGGGGCACTGACTGTGAGGCACGACCTATTTAGATATCATCATGGTAGGCACCTGATGGATTTTCTTAAGGTGGTGAGCACATAGACCTCTTCATCGGATGTTCCATGGTACCTGGTCCTTCAACATCTGTACTGGTGGCCATGGATGAAGAAAGTAGTGGTAGATTTTTGTCATGATGCCTCACATGTTAGTAGAAAAAAACTGCTCAGATCCAGTAGAAGTATTGTGATGATAGGATACAGAGACCTCTGGAGTTCGTGGATGGTGACCATGCCTTTCTACATGTCTCACCTCAATGAGGTTTGCAGAGATTTGGCCGGGGCTGCAGGTTATTTTCGAGGTTCATTGGACCCTTCCAGGTCCTCAGCCGAGTTATCATGGTGGCTTGCCACCTAGTACATCCCCCTTAGTTGCACCGGGTGCACGAAGTCTTCCACGTATTCCATCTTAAGAGATACGTGAACTACTCAACTCACATCATCGACCACGAAGAGTTTTACAACAAGGCTGGGGTGACGTTTTTGGAGGTTCTTGTGGAGATTGAGCATTGACATGAGAATGTCCTTTATGGGCAATCGATACCTTTGGTGCATGTGTGTTGGCCCCATGAAAAACTCCAGAATATCACCTGGTAGTGGGGGGCTCAGATTCATACTCAGTACCCCCAATTGATTTCCTAGTTTTGGTAATGTTCCATTCAAGGACGTAAAGCCCAATGGCGGGGAGAATTTAATGTCTCAGAAAGTCTGTATAATTTTTTTAATTATATGGAATTATTACGTGTCCACAGAATCTAACAGCGCACGATTATGATGCTCGGGTTGCCCGGAATGATCCATCAATGATTTTTTAAACATAAATTAGTGCGTGTAAGCATTTTTCCTAAAAAAGTGGAATAACTCATAAACAGTTTCCAAAATCAGAAAAATGAGGGAACCGTTGTGTTCAGAATGGCAAGTTTACCGTAGGTGCGACTGATGATTGGTTGGCGTGGGCCTCCTATGAGAAAACCCAAAAATGGCATCATCTTAAATAAAATAATTATGTGAATTATTTTATTTTCCAAATGATTATAACTCAGAAAAGGTACCTAGAATTGAAAATTTGAGACAACCGCTAAACTAATTAGGGTATTATTTATTTATGAAGATACTGACATTGGCCGCTAAGGGCCACCAGTTAATGTTAGTTTTAGTTCATAAAAAAACAATTAAGTGACAATTATTTAATTTTAAAAACCCATTACATTTAAATGAAAACTCAGATTGGAAATCCGAGAGTACTATTGGGTTCATTGGGGATTTGTTCACCTAGTAGGAGCCTAACCTCGACCGGCGTGTGTTGTGGGTGACTGGTAATAATTTTTCGAACAATTTTTCATGTATGTTCAGTAAATGCGTGAGCGGAATTTTCATACTTTTTAACCAGTGCTCAGATTAAAAATCCGAAGACACTGCTAAACTCGCAGCATCAGGATTCGCTTAAGGGAGGTATAATCTCGATAGTAGTGGGTTGAGAGAAGAAGTTGGTTTATTCCTTTTTGATGTATTATTAAATAAAATAAATATATATTATTTTAAATATCCTACCACCTCTAATTTTAAATTCATGGTGGTGGGGACCACCCGAACTAACCATTAATCTGAAGAAACCCTTGGAATTAGCCCAGGTTAATGCGCCATCAATTAAGTGACCTACTAATTAATTAAGTGGAACCTCACCTATTAGTTGGGGGGATTTTTGGCATAGGGGGGATTTTGGTGGGATCCTTTTGGAGAGCTTTTTTTTAGATCATGTGGGAGCTTTTGGTTTGTGGAAGAAAATCCTCCAAAGAAGAATGCCCTCCTGATGAAGTACAAGGACGATGCACGAGCTCGGGTCGGGAGCGTGGTGTGGGAGCAATGAATCTCGACATCTTTATCTCCTTCCCCGTGACATCTACAACCAACATCAAGGTAGAGGGTTTATTTTGAAGTATGATAAATATATATTTGTTGATTTCCCATATTCATGATTCTCAAAGATGATGGCCAGAAAACACAGTTGTTGATCTACACATATACCACGATATTATTATTTCATTTTTCGCACATTCAGCATGTATTTTTCAATGACTAATATTTATTGGAGCTGGAAGCATGATGTTTTGCTGAGAGTGATATATGAACGTGAAGCCCAAGATACAAGTATCACATATATGTGATCATTTAATTTTTGGGGCATTGAACGAAGCCGCAATGGCACACCGAAGGAGGCAGACAAATATTTATTGGCACTAGAAACACAATATTATACTGAGTGTGACATATGTATGCAGATCCCTCTTCCCAAGGATAATGAATATGTGATAATTTTATTTTTCTAGATTAGAAAGATGATTTAGTGGGTCACAGAAAGGTCAATGTGATCGTGCGATTCTGGCGAGTCTTCATGGCGTGACTCCAGTTGAGGTAGATTGTGTAATGTGCAATAGTAGGGTGAGCTGGATGCAGGGATGGTGGCAGGCCGAAGGGGAGTGGCTTCTGAGCGGTGTGGTGGCCAGGAAGACATCAGGGTGTTGTTTTTCCAGTGCATGTATTGGGTTGTGCGAGAAGGTAAATGTTCATTGTAGTGAAAGCATTGATCGATGGATGGGAGTTGAGAGTATACATTGCTGAGTGTGTGGAGTAGGGCATGAAACTGGAAAAGAAATCATGAAAGAGGTTAATTGAAGAGAGAAAGTTTTGACAAAAGTTAAGTTAAAAATTTAAAGCAATTAAATATTAAATCTATTGAATATGAGGATGTGCAAAAAAATTTAGTGTGTGGGTTTTTTCATGGAATGTGTGAATTGAAGAAAATGAATTTTAAATAATAATAATATAATAATGATATTGTTATTTTTGGTTGTAAAATCATATTTCGTTCGTAACTTATCTGTCCGAAATTCATTTCACGAACTGTCAGCTGCTGTGTGACCCTAACTTCAAAATTGAAATTATGAGTCCAATATTGGATTTAATTTTTAGGTTTTTGGATTGGGTACCCGAAACGTTCAAATAATAATATTATATTGTTATTATAAAATCTTAAACCCTCTATAACTCATGTTTGTGACGCCTGATTGACTTACTATCTGCCGCACCAGAATCCTTGAATCGTGATGGTCCTTTTGGTATACCCCACATATGTTTTGGATAATGTCGGGGTGTGACCGCATTGGATAGAACACGAATCCAACCAGGCCCTCGAGACTAATAGGCCAATAACTTATAAATCAGTCGTCTGATTGGTGCACTGTCTCTCGCATTGAGTTCCCTTTTACATGGTGGTCCTTTGGGATACATCTTCATGGGACTTCATGGATGTTGGAGTATCAGACTTTTTCTTGAGGATCAGATCACCCTAGAGTCAAATGAGCTTAGTGCGGGACCCCTGTAGCTGGCTGTAACCTGAGAAAGGGATCCTTCATGGGTCTGTGCCTGAGGATCCCACATGGATCCACTCTAGGAATCCATGTCAGACTACTCTAGTATCACGTGTTGGTACTCTATACATAGATCATGTGTGGGTATGATGATGTAATAAGATCTTATTTGGGTCTGTTGTACTAGGATATGTTGTGGGTCTGATGATGTACTATGATCCTATGTGGGTCTGCTGTACTAGGATCCTGTGTGGGTCTGATGATGTACTAGGATCCTCTGTGGGTCTGTTGTACTATGATCCTGTGTGGGTCTGAGGATATAATAGGATCCTGTGTGGGTCTACTATACTAGGATCCTGTGTGGGTGTAACGATGTACTGTGCTCCTCTATGGGACTGATGATTTAGGATCCAATGTGGGTCTACATCTAAACTGAGTTAGATGATTTAGTATTTACATATAATCATCTCTAATAATATACCTACGTTATTCCTAGTTTGAGCTTAGTAAATACATCCATGGGGATACCATATTGGTATTCTTATGTGTGGCATTCCTATTTGGTACTGTAATTCTAGGGGATACCTTTGTGGTATTCTTCTGTGTGGCGTACCTGTCTGGTACATACCTTTTTGGTGATAACATATTGGAATTATTTTGTGTAGATTACCTGTGTCGTACTTTCCTTCACGGTGAAACATTTTTGGTATTATTATATGGAGCATTAATATTGTGTTATATACCATTATGGTGTTACCTTCATGGTATTTTATCCTTTGTGGAACAGTTGAGCCTTGGGCTATGGATTTGGGCCTTGTGTTTCCTCATGAATGAGATGGGTATACATGATAAAATAGGTATATGTTTGGGGATATATACCTAATTCGGGTTTACAGTTAATTTTATGTGTTTTGGATTATCATTTATTTATTTTGTGAGACCATTAAGGGTCTCGGGTTCCCTACTGCGTATTTTTATACTCACTCCTACACAGCCTATGCCTGCACATTGTTGTGTTTGGTGCAAACGATGAACAATGCTTACTGAGAACGAGAGTACCATGATAGGTGGTAGCTCAGAGGTGGAAATTAGATGACGTAAACTGAAGAGATGACTGTTCGAGAGATATACCTACCTTTCAGGTAGGATCCGTGGTGGGTGTTCATAGGAGCTGTTCGGTTTACTTTTACTTTCCAATTTTCTTGTAGTTTCCAGTTGGGCATGTATTCTGATAACTTTTACATACTGTATGAACTCTTTTAACTATTTAGTTAAAATGTGCTCATATTGTGTTGTGTGCTTGGTTGTGTGAGTTACAGGTTATAAAGGCAGTGTCTTCCTAGTTTTAGGGAATACGCCTTCAGTGCTAGTCGCCAACCCTTGGCCTATGGAAGGCGGGGTTGGGGTAGTCACAGAATTGGCCTTGGGGGACGGTTCGTGATAATCTATGTAGTCGAGTGCTCGACCATACATCCTGTGTAGGGGAACATAGCCATATAGAATACACAACCATTGCATATATGGGTTCCAAATTATGAATAAGTACACATCCATGATATATACGTGGTTAGGATATTTGTGTAACATGGGTAAGTACCGCTTGTTGGGTAC
This sequence comes from Viscum album, assembly GCA_963277665.1. Classification (NCBI taxonomy): domain Eukaryota; kingdom Viridiplantae; phylum Streptophyta; class Magnoliopsida; order Santalales; family Viscaceae; genus Viscum; species Viscum album. The sequence goes on along the minus strand of OY728120.1, from coordinate 1,159,790,938 downwards.
ATTAAATGTTCCTTTTGTACATGTTCTAGACATGGGCTTCGCTGCACTGTGTCCAGCTGAGGTACACGACCATATATTTCCTTGTAAGAACACGTCGTAAACTATATATAGACACTTTTTACTACCTCTTTTTAATAAATTTAAGGTATTTCTTATCATTAAATTTCATATCCATAAATGGAAACAAGATTAGTTTTTTATAGTTTAATTACATGAAAATCATTATAGTGAAACCATAGAGGTTATATTATGACATTTTAGAGGCATTTCATGATTTTTAAATAATAGAGATATTACTCCTTCAATAATAGAATACTATTGTCTCTCAATAGTGAGATATTGGTATTATATGGTTCATGAGATATCTATCAAGATAGAAACATTCCAATTTCATTATTTTATAGTGAATCACTTGGGATATGTTCCTTTATAGGCTTTTTGTTAGTAATATTAGTTGTTTCCATGGATATCTAAGAGGATTCCTCTACATCTATTTCATCCTAGGGAATACCATGTAATATACCTCTATCTTATTACTAATATCGAGGGTCCCCTTTGGTATTGATTCATTTTTATTCAATTATAGGTAATCCCTTGTGGATCCCTATACTTGATACACTTTTTAAGGATCCTATATGGATGCATATACATTTGTAAACTATTAATCTAGGTCCCATGTAGGATGCCTCTTACTTTGTATCATTCTTTGGATCCCATGTAGGATGCCTCAATTTTCATTAAATTAGAGGATCAAAGGTAGGATCCATCCTTTTATATTCACTGCTAGGGATCCTGAGAAGGATCCCTTTGTTTTTATAGGGACATTCATGATCCCAATTAGAATGCCTATCCTATATTTGATCTGAAGGGCACAGTTGGAACCCAGATGATTGAAAAACCGTGAGGTAGTGCAGTAGGGGTTTGGGTAGTATTTTTAGGGTGTATCATCTTATAACTCATTCCAATCATATATGTCTAAGAGAGGGTGGTAGGATTGATGTATTTAGTTGTACTTCTACCCACTCACATTATTTATGCTTTCACGTGGTAACTATTGATGCAACTATTATAGCTACATGTTATTCCTTGTTTTTGACTGATATTCTTTATTGATGTGAAATTTATATTTAGAGTTCCTATATATACTTTTTATTCAAACGTATTCATTTAATGATTTTCCCATTTGTATTTCCTAGTATATGGATTATAATTAATGCTATTATTGTTATGTTATTTTTATGGTCTAATGTAGAACCTATGATCAATAAAGGGTTCCCTTTGTGATTATCACATTTGGGATTAGCATCCTCTCTATATGATATTTTGGCATATCATCCCTTTATTAAGATATTTAGTCCTTATTTCCCATGATTAAGATATTCAGACACAGGGAACCATTATTATCATACACTGTCCTGGAATCACAATTGATTGGATACTCATGGGTGATTACGCTCTCCCGAGTGATAGGGATGATTACTCTCTCCCTGATAGATTACTTGATTGTGGTGGTGTACATGGGGCCCCTCACTATTGGTGTGTCATGTACTCAATGAGTGATTACTCTCTCCACAAGTGATTCAAAGGATTAAACCTATTACTTGGCGGAAACCATTACTAAATTTCTTTGGGTAATTTCTTATGTATGGGGCTATTGATTGTTTTTTATAAATGGACACTGAGTATGTACATGGGTCTGGAGAGCATTGCTTTTATATATCACCCAAGGATCATCCCCATAGATATTCTCTAAGAAAAATGTCATGATATCCTATATATAGGTACCTAGGGGTTATACATTGAACTAGATTGGGATGTATTCAGTTGAATGGAATCTATGTTAGTGATCATTTACAAGAATTCTCATTGGTATGTGACATACTTTATTATAGATATTGTAGGTTACTCTGGGTGAACCCATTTTTGGGACACATATCACCCTATGGTGACACATTATTATCTGATACATGATTAGTGAAACATGAAGTTCATTTTCTCGAATGATATTATGGACCTAGAGGTCAACATAACCATAAAAAGATATTTTAGTATCACATCCATGTCAATTCCAATTCCATGAGATGGCTAGATTTTTTGGATTATAGACCCAATGATCGACTATTGTTGATTAATGTTTTTTTCACCTTACTCATGTATATACATTTATATATATATGTAAAAATACATATATAAATATATATACACATGATTAAACATTGACTAGTTGAACTAGAGTAGAGACCTGTGGATTGACATTGGTTATCTGTAATTTTTTTATTTATTATTCTTGTTCTGTTTCAACTACGCTGATTATTTTTCATGATCACGAACTAATGATAGATTATTTATAGATTCATCATTTTTGTTGTCATATGAGTTTATTTCTCACCCCTATATATGAACCATAGTGATAATTAATTCCTTACGTCTAGTTTTCAGGTTGATCACGCATTACATTATTGATATGGTTGAGTCCTAATATTGAATGGTTGAGAGGATCCACTCTTGTGGATTCCGTTGATCATGATAGAGAATCTCCAAAGTGTCAGGGAGACTAGGTATGTGGTATGTCATAGAAGTAATAGTGGATCAATTAAATTTTATTTATGAATCTTTTATGTACTCATTAGTATATCGATGGTCTAGTGGTTGAACATTGGGTCATATATCACATGTTAGTTTTAAATTATATATCATTTTTTATACTGTTGCTTCATGTTTAATTTCAGGTTATTTCATTATTTTTCACTATAATTATTACTTATATGGATGAAGTATATTACTTTCCCCCATTTTTTTATATGAGGGTATAATATCAACTCTATACAGGCATTAGACCCTCGTTTCTAATTAGGATCCTCTAGAATATAGGGTGGTACGCTTGAGCCATTTTGGGAACCAAAATGGGATACTAGTTTAGTGGGGGATTTCTTGGGACCTTATATTTTCTATGTGACTCATTGAAAAAATTGGTAATAAAAAAATGGAGAATTTCAAAAGCATCTCAACTATAATCTCAATGGGTTGATCATCTAATTTTGTAAATAAAGAAAAAAAAATCAGGTAATACAATAGATTGTGAAGATCCCAATAAACATCCATGGTTCGAGAGGAATGTATTTAATTAATTTGGGGTTTAGGTGCCTCAATAATTCATTGGAACACTAGTAAAAGAGGTTTCTTAGTGAATATTATATGAACACAAATGATTCGGTCGCAAATCAAATAGGATTTTGGATTAATAATTATGAACACAACAAAGTGTTTTATAATCAAAATTATGACTACAATATGTGATTTGGTCAAAATTGATCTCTAATAGACCATTTAGTGGAGCTACTGAACAATTCCCACCACCACAATACATCATACATGTCCTCACAATGACATAATGTTGTATCCAATGTAGTAGATATTGTTTGATATTAGGTAAAACCTCTCAAAATCCACCCTCCAGTCCTCATGCCGCAACCTGCAATCCATGCCATAGACATACCAAAATAAACAGAACCATCAAAATTGACATTGTATTTTAGAACCCAATTCATGAAGTACACATGACCTCTATGATGAAAAATATGCACCAGAGCATAGAATCTAGTTCCCCCTAAATTTTTTTTCACATTCCCTTATTTTCCACTCTAAGACCAACCCTCTTTATTTTTTTCAAAATAATATGGGGTCATATTGAGTATGTATTATTATCAAGGGGAATCATATAAAGGGAGGAATTATAACATGAATATGTTGTAAGAGGAGAAACATTTATTTATGACATGGGAAGTGTTTAAAAATGTTTTTCTTTAATATGTATTTTCCTCAAACTCATTGCACTATGTTGAAGAAGAAATTTACCAAATAAATGTATAGGGGTGATGAATATATTAGTAACTATGAAAAAATTTCAACAGACCTTTAATGTAAAAATCATCTTGTGTCATCATGAAATGAATAAATATTTTTCAATACATTAGTGGATTATCACCAAGCCTATAAAATAAATATCTTATATGATAATTTGATGACTCTGGAAAAATCAGTCAACATGTGATCATACAAAAAATGTATATCATATGCATTTTATATTCTCATTGTTTTTTTGGGAAAAAGTAATAATTATAAATTTCATGGGAATAATTATAAAATAATTCCTAAAAGAATTTACCTTAATATTCCATCATACCAAATTTATATAAAATCGAATGGGGTGAATTTACATAAAATAGATCGTATATTATTTAAATGTGGAAGAAACCTTAATTTATAAATAATAATTTTTATGTAATTTCAAGAGTTTGGTTTCTGATGTGAATATGGAGAAAATCCATCATAATTTTCCACACAAAATACAATGATATAACTGAAAATATAATGGAAATTACACCAATTATTGTATGAATCCTTGTTTATATGGTGAATAACTGCATTATAAACCTTTTAATCGATGATACAATGGGGAAACATAATTGACCAAAAATTCTCTAGTGGGTAATGAGAATTAATTGGTGAAATGTTCTTATAAAATCTATATTAGAAGTGAAATTGTATTAATCAGAAACATAAATACCCATTTTATTATATCTAAAGAATATTACAATAGTATCACCATACATATTAAAATATCATATGTTGAGTTAGTAGAAAACGTTTAATTGTATGATGATTATATCTCTACTATATACCTCTTATTTCATATACATTTTCTAAAATTTCTTTTTTTATTTTCATTATATTATTCATATATTTGAATTCAATGTCTCTATGGGAATATATTTTATATATTTTCAAACATCTCGAATCTAACACAACAATTTTTTATGAATTTATGTTTTTCCGGAAAAGTAAATATCTTTTATTTCATACATTAAATACAACAGTAATTTTTGAAAAAACCCTGATATATTGTTAATGTTATTATTTAAAAACAGTAATTTTTAACAGACATCTTAGTGTAATTTTTTATAACAATCTGAAAAGATTAATTATTTTATGTATAGAAAAAAATTCTAAATTTAAATTGCAAAATTCTATTTCTTTAGAATAATTTTAAATTAAAAAATATACTCGCAATTTGTTTTATAGAATAATTAGTTAATATATATATATGTTAATCCCAGTAATTTAATTCAAATAATATTCTTTATTTTAATTAGATTTAAAAACATTGCAAAATTTTCAAAATTTTCTCTCTAAAAACATGCCTTTTCATCATGGCTGTGGGATTAATTTTAAATCAATTTTGTTAGTTCATGGGATTGAATTTGAAAAAATGTATAATTTTTTTATAAAAATAACATGTATCATATGTAAAATTATACAAAAACTATGACCAAAATTAAATGTTAACCTACTAAAAATTATTTAATTTAGTTAAGGTAAAAGAGGGTTTATGTAATGCATCGACCCAATTACCTAGAGAAGATTCATTATTTTAATACATTGGCACAATTACAGGGAATCAGGTCTCGATGGACCGATCAGTTTAGCATTCATGGAAAATAGATTACATATATTAAATTTAAATTAGAATTTGAAACATAAAACTCAACATAGATAGTTCTTTGAGAATTCCATTTTCACCTTTAGCTTAACCCTACATATCAATCATAATACACCTCTTTGAATCCTGGGGAAATAAAACATACGAAAGGGGTGAGCTCAGATGCTTAGTAAGGGAAAATAATTTAGCGGAAGCTATAAAATTTTAAGGCAAGATGTGTAATAAAAAGAAACACATTTTAAAAAGAAACATGAACATAATATGGTTAAAATAAATAAAACATTACCATATAAATATGCACATGGATATTCTATTAGTCAAATAATCACATGTAATAACTAATTTCACAATGAGGTAATGCCTAATACCGGACATCAATACCACATTTTCAAGGCCTCGTTCCAAGATTACAAATAAAAGTTTTTTCAAGGCCTTCGGCAAAGACACAAGTTTGTCTAATGAGACCAATCGATGCATCGAGGAGCAATAGCGGGCTCCACCCGTCACTTACTAAGTCCACTGCATTCCTCATATGAATAGTTGAAACATAACATAAACACTCAAATTAAAAGTAGTATACGAAATGTCAATACATTAACCATAAACCATGAATCCTATAAAAATAGAACATCCATACTCAAACATATCATAACTAAATCCATAAAATATGAAATATTGTATTATTATAAATCAACCATAATCAAAAAATAATATCCACTAAATTATTCTGATATAGTTGAAAATGATGAGTTTAACTTTTTGAGAGAAATATCTTTTTTGTGAAATTAATTAAAAGTCACACATATATAACGGAAGTAATTTAAAATAGATTTTTGAATCAAAGTGTCCCATACCACTTTTAAATGTTTGAAAATAATTATAATTTCATAAAATTCATGTTCATATAAATAAATCCTTAAAATAATTTTGGAAACATGGACATTAATTAAAAGGATTTAGATAGAGAAATTGTTAAAACTTTTAAATTTCTGATCATTCTAAAGAGTACCTTTCAAAAAGCCTTAAAATACTCAATTTGAAATCATATTTATAAGAAATGGTCATGGATGATAAAAATATCCATGTATATACTTACACATAAACAATATCAGATAATAATGAGATTGAGGAATTAACAATTACCTTTCACTTTCCTTTAGTCGAGGGTACGTTTATCCTCATGTACGATGAATGTGGTGTGTTATTAAACTATAAAAAAACCATATGAATATTTATGATATCATACATGATTCTGTTATTACTTTATACTACCAATTTAATAATAATTTCCATCTTAAATTAACAGTTCGGGTAATAATCACTTTCTTTATCATACATGTTTTAACATGATACTCTTGTTTGTATCACTTATATTAATAGTTAATTACATCCAGAATATGAAACATGATTAATATATCATATATATTTAGAATATAATTATGTATTATAGACATATATATGAAATGAAAAACACCGTTTAAGGAGACGGTAATCCGTATGTACGCATAAACGTTGTTTCCATTTTAATATCATATTGGACGAAACTATGTGCTTAAGATATATATAAGTATATATATATATATATACAGTAGAATTATTATGTCATATATTACATATTTATTATTAATATATATTTTTATAATCGTCGATGAATGGTGAACATGGAAATGAATATCATCGCATCGTGGCCGTGGTAATCCGTACATACGCACAAGCGACAATAACATTTACTTAAAGGTGTGGAATTGGATGGTATGTTAATTTTATACCACAACGTGGATACGGTAAGTCGTACGTACACACGCATGGTGACATTATCATTCATAAGATGGATAGAATAATGAATATAGTTGTTCCATATTTATAATAACATCACAATATATATAATATACTGGAGTTATTATTTTATAAAGGAAATAACAAATAAATAAGAAGTGGAATAATGAAAGATCTTGAAAGAGGGTGGTGGAATTATTACCTCTTTTTCGGGTTCTTCCTTTTTATTTGTTCAAAAGGGGTCCTTAAGTTGTATTTTTGAATAATGGAGGGACACTAGGATTAAGGGAGGATATTTTATAGAGTACTTTTGTAGATTTTGGCCAACCCAAAAGGCTTCAATGGTGTTAATTAGAGAGAAGTGGGAGTGCCCTTTTATAAGAGGGGCGAGGGGCTTCTTAGGAAAACCTTAAAATATTATTTTATAATAAATCTATTTTCGGTTTATAATGGATCCAAAAAGTATTATTTAAAGTATAATGTGGGGATGGGTCTAAATCCACTCAACCAATAGGTTTTAGACAAGTTTAGGATACCATTTTAACCTTATAAAAATGATTTAACTCTAAGTTAAATAATTTAACTTTTACCATGTCTTCTTGTATTCTTACACTATATGGTTAATAAACATACTATATACTGCCATTAGAAACCCAATTTTTTCGTTAATGGAATATGTATTATTATATAAGTCTTTTGGAAATCCTTATATTTTTAGGACAATTATATCAATTAATAATATAATATTTGTTTTAAAAACTATTTTTTGTCAATTTTGACACTATTTGGTATATGTTTTTTTGGTAAAATAATAACAGCATGATTACTAAAAAAATACATTGAATCAATATTAACATGTAATATTCACCTATAAAAGTCTTGAATGTGATAAAAACAATGAAATTATATTTAGTGTAATATTTATTATATCATTTATTTGATTCTTTCATTAAAAAGGCAATTACTGCATCATTATTGGTCATTAGTAAATTTCATTTTTTAATCTCTAAAAATTATAAATAAAAAACCTTTATCTCGAAAGTATTTTTATCTTTATAAATAATATTTATAGTATAATTTATCTTAGGTATGACCCTATATTAAAAATGGTTTAGTTAATAAATGTTGATTTTAACTCTTTTAACTCTTATTTACATAAAATAATAATAAATGTCTAAATCATATCCAATTGGTCCTAAAGGGTCATATTTTATTCCTAATGATGTTTTTGGTTGAATTAAACTTATCCAATAGAATTAGGACATGTGTTAGGGTAATAATAATATCATTTTAACCCTTAATTACCGTATTTACTTTTAACCGTGGTAAATAAAAGTAAAAAGTTATTATTCGACAAAAAATATTTTTATCTATTTGAACCAAATTTAATTCCTTGATATTAACTGTGTTTCCTAGATTTTCTAAATTCAAATCACGGAATCAGTGACATTATGTTTTATGTGAATTTATATTTTCTCCTTGGAGTTGGGTAAAAGACGGTGAAAAAGTTCTTTAAAAATTATATATATATATAATTATTATGAACTGGCTCCAATGAATTAAATTGAATTTATATAGGTATTATGTATCTATTTTTACAAAGAAAATTTTAAAAATTAAATAATTATTCAAAAAAAAATTATTTTTAAACAATAACTCAGTGTTTTTTCACTATCCATAAAAAATTGTACGTTTTCAGAAATATACCAAAACATCACCCTAGGTTAATTTCGATTTTCAGAATCCAAAAATGAAGTCTATTTTACCGAATTAAAAACATAGAAGTTTCATTTATTAATTTAAAATTAATTCATGTTGTCAAACCAAAAGAAAGTTGTGGCAGATTTTGTATCACGATGCCTCACTTGTTAGCAGGTAAGAACTACTCAGAGCCGGTAAAAGTATTATGCTGATAGGATACTGAGACCTCTGGAGTTCATGGATAGTGACCATGTCTTTCTACAGGTCTCACCTCAGGGTTCCGGGAATGATCCATCAAAGTTTTTTAAACATAAATTAGTGTGTGTAAGCAGTTTTCCTAAAAATGTGGAACAACTCTTAAATGGTTGGACAAATCAGAAATATCAGGGAACCGTTGTGTTGAGAATGGGAATTTTACCCTAGGTGAGACTGATGATTAGTTGGCATGGTCCTCCTATGAGAAAACTCAAAAATGGAATCATCTTAAGTAAAATAATTAAATCAATTATATTATTTTTTAAATGATTATAACTTAGAAACTGTAACTCGAATATGAAATTTTGAGACAACCTCTAAACTCATTAGGGTATTATTTTCATAGGATGATACTAAGATTGGCCACTGGGGGAAACCAATTAAAATTAGTTTTTGGTCATAAATAAAACAATTAAGTGACAATTATTTAATTTAAAAAAACCATAACATTAAAATGACAACTCGGATTGGAAATCCGAGAGAAGTGATGGGTTTTTTGGGGATTGTTTCACCAAGGAATAGCCTAACCTCGACCGGCGTGGGTTGCGGTTGACTACTAATAATTTTACGAACAAATTTTCATGTACGTTTATTAAATGCGTGAGCGGCATTTTCATACTTTTTAACCAGTTCTTGGATTAAAAATTTGAAGACACTGCTAAACTCACAGCATCATGATTCACTTAAGGATGGTTTAATCTTGACAATAGTTGGTTGAGAGAAGAAGTTGGTTTTTGCCTTTTTCATGGATTACTAAATAAAATAAATATATTTCATTTTAAATATCCTCCCACATCTCATTTTGAATTCATGGTTGTGGGGACCACCTGAAGTAACCATTAATGTGAAGAAACCCATGGAATTCTCCCAGGTTAATGTTCCAACAATTAATTGACCTACTAATTAATTAAGTGGAACCTCACCTATTAGTTGAGGGGATCATTGGAATAGGGGAGATTTTGGGGAGAGCATTTTGGAGAGATTATGGGAAAGCATTTGGGAGCTTTTGGTTTGTGGAAGAAAATCCCCCAATGAAGGATTTATTCCTGATGAAGTACAAGTACGACGCATGAGCTCGGATCGGGAGCGTGGTGTGGGAGGTGTGAATCTCGACATCTTTATCTCCTTCCCGGCGACTTCTCCATACAACATCACGGTAGGGGGTTTATTTTTATGTATGATAAAAATATATTTGTTGATTCCCCATATTCATGATTCTCAAAGATGATGGCCAAAATACACGGCTGTCGATCTGCACATATACCACGATATTTTTATTTCATTTTTCACACGTTCATCATGTATTTTTCAACGCCTAATATTAATTGTATCTAGAAGCATGATGTTTTTTGGAGAGCGATATATGGACGTGAAGCCCTAGATTCAAGGATCGCATATATGTTATAATTTAATTTTTTGGGGAATGAACGAAGCTGCATTGGCACACCGAAGGAGGCAGCCAAATATTTATTGGCACTAGAAACACAATATTATATTGAGTGTGACATATGGATGTAGATCCCACTACCCAAGGATCGCGAATATGCGATAATTTTATTTTTCGGGATTAGAAGGATGATTTAGTGGGTCACAGAAAGGTAATTGTGATCGTGCGATTCTGGCGAGTCTTCTCTACGTGACTCCAGTCGAGGTAGATGGTGTGATGTGCAACAATAGGGTGAGCTGGATGTGGGGATGGCAGCAGGCCGAAGGGGTGTGGCTTCCAAGCGGTGCGGTGGCCAAGCAGACATCAGGGTGTTGTTTTTCAGTGCATGTATTGGGTTGTTCGAGCAGGGAAATGTTCATTGTAGTTAAAGCATTGTTTGATGGCTGGGAGTTGAGAGTATACATTGATGAGCATGTGAAGTAGGGCATGAAACTGGAAAAGAAATCATGAAAGAGGTTAATTTATTAGGGAAAGTGTTGAAGAAAGTTAAGTTAAAAATTTAATGAAATTAAATATTAAATATATTGAATAAGGGGATGCGCACCAAATTGTAGGGTGTGTGTTTGGGCATGGAATGTGTGAATCGAAGAAAATGAATTTTAAATAATAATAATATAATAATGATATTATTATTTGTGGTTGTAAAACCATATTTCGTTCGTAACGTATCTGTGTGACCTTTGATTCACGAACCATCAGCGGCTGTGTGACCCTAACTTCAAAATTGAAATTATGAGTCCAATATTGGATTTATTTTTTAGGTTTTTGGATTGGGTACTTGAAACACTATAATAATAATATTATATCATTATTATAAAATATTAGACCCTCTATAACTCATGTTTGTGACGTCTGATTGAATTACTATCTGCCGCATCGGAATCCTTGAATCGATATGGTCCTTTTGGTATACCCCACATTAGTTTTGGATAATGTTAGGGTATGACCGCATTGGATAGAACATGAATCCAACCAGGCCCTCTAGACTAAATGTCCAATAACATATAAATCGGTCGTTCGATTGGTGCACTATCTGTGGCATTGAGTTCCCTTTTACGTGGTGGTCCTTTGGCATACATCTTCATGGGACTTCATGGATATTGGAGTATCATACTTTTTCTAGATTATAAGATCACCCTGGAATCAAATGATCTTAGTGCGGGAACCCTGTAGCTGGCTGTAACATGAGAAAGAGCTCCTTCGTGGGTCTGTGCTTGAGGATCCCACATGGATCCGCTCTAGGAATCCATGTCAGACTACTATAGGAAAACGTGTGGGTATTCAATACATTGATCATGTGTGGGTAAGATTATGTACTAGGATCTTGTGTGGTTTTGATGTACTAGGATACTGTGTGGGTCTGATGATGTACTATGATCTTGTGTGGGTCTGCTTTACTAGGATCCTATGTGGGTCTGAAGATGTACTAGGATCCTCTGTGGGTCTGTTGTACTATGATCCTGTGTGGGCTGATGATATAATAGGATCTTGTGTGGGTCTGATGTACTAGGATCCTGTGTGGGTCTAACGATGTACTATGATCCTCTGTGGGACTGATGATTTAGGATCCAATGTGGGTCTACATCTTAACTGAGTATGATGATTCAATAGTTTTATCTAATTATCTCTACTAATGTACCTAAGTTATACCTAGTATGAGTTGAGTAAATACCTTTGTGGGGATACCATTTTGGTATTCTTATGTGTGGCATACCTATTTGTTACATTACTTCAAGGTGATACCTTTGTGATATTCTTCTCTGTGGCATACCTGTCAGGTACTTACCTTTGTGGTGATAACATTGTGGTATTCTTTTGTGTGGCTTACCTATGTGGTACATTCCTTCATGGTGAATCCTTTTTGGTATTCTTTAATGGGGCATTACTATTGTAATATATAACATTTTGGTGTTACCTTCATGGTATTTATTCCTTTGTGGAACAGTTGAGCCTTGGGCTATGGATTTGGGCCTTGTGTTTCCTCATGAATGAGATGGGTATACTTGATAAGATAGGTATATGTTTTTGGCGTATACCCAAGTAGGGTTTACAATTAATTTTATGTGTTGTGGTTTATCCTTTATTTATTTTGTGAGACCATTGAGGGTCTCGGGGTCCCTACTGAGTATTGTTATACTCACTCCTACAAAGCCTATTCCCGCACATTGTTGTGTGTGGTGCAGACGATGGACAATGCTTACTGGGAACGAGTGTACCAGGATAGAAGGTAGCTCAGAGGGGGAAATTATATGAGGCGAACCGAAGAGATGACTGTTCGAGAGCTATACCTACCTTTCAGGTAGGATCCTTGGTGGGTGTTCAGAGGAGTTGTTCAGTTTACTTTTACTTTCCAATATTCCTATACATTCCAGTTGGTCATGTATTCTGACAGCTTTTACATATTGTACACACTCTTTTTACTATTCAGTTTAGATGTTCTCATATTGTGTTGTGTGCTTGGTTGCTTGAGTTACAGGTTATAAAGGCAGTGACTTCCTATTTTTAGGGAGTACGCCTTCTATGGTAGTCCCCAGCCCTAGGCCTATGGAAGGCAGTGTTGGGGTAGTCACAGAATTGGCCTCTGGGGACGGTTCGTGAAAATCTATGTAGTCGAGTGCTCGACCATACATCCCGTGTAGGGTAACATATCCATATAGAATACACAATCATTGCATTTATGGGTTTCACATTAGGAATATATATGCATTCATGATATATACGTTGTTAGGATATTTTTTTAACATGGTTAAGTACAACATGTTGCGTACATTCATTGTTCCTTTCATACATATTCTGGACATGGGCTTCGCTTCACCGTGTCTAGCTGAGGTACACGACCATATAGTTCTTTGTAAGAACACGTCGTATACAACATATAGACACTTTTTACTACCTCTTTTTAATAAATTTATGGTATTTCTTATCATTAAACCTCATAACCATAAAAGGATACAAGAGTAGTTTGTTTATAGTTTCATTACCTGAAAATCATTATAGTGAAACCATAGAGGTTATTTTAGGATATTTAAGAGGCATTTCATGATTTTTATACAATAGAGAGATTACTCCTCCAATAAAATAATACTATTGTCTCCCAATAATGAGATATTGTTATTATATGGTTCATGAGATATCTATCAAGATATAAAAATTCCAATTTTAATATATTATGTCGCATCACTTGGGATATGTTCCTTTGTAGGATTTTTGTCAGTAATATTAGTTGTTTCCATGGATACCTTATAGGATTCCTCTACATCTATTTCATCCAAGAGAATCCCATGTATGATACCTCTATATTATTACTAATATTGAGGGTCCCCTTTGGTATTGATTCAATTTTATTCAATTATAGGGAATCCATTGTAGATCTCTCTACTTGTTACAATTTTTGAGGATAATATATGGATGCATATACATTTGTAAACTATTACTCTGGGTGGCATGTATGATGCCTCTTATATTGTAACAGTGATTGGATACCATGTAGGTTGCCTCATTTTTCATTAAATTAGAGGATCAAAGGTTGGATCTATCCTTTTATATTCACTGCTAGGGATCCTGAGAAGGATCCCTTTGTTTTTATAGAGACATTCATGATCCAAATTTGAATGTCTCTCCTTTATTTGATCTGAAGGGCCCAGTTGGAACCCTGATGATTGTACAACCGTGAGGTAGTGAATTGGGGGTTTGGGTAGTATGCTTAGGGTGTATCACCTTATAACTCATTCCAATCATATATGTCTAAGAGAGGGTGGTAGGATTGATGTATTTAGTTTTACTTCTACCCCCCACTTTATTTATGCATTCACATGGTAACTATTGATGCATCTATTATATCTAGAAGTTATTCCTATTTTTTGAATGATATTCTTTACTGATGTGAAATTTATATTTGGAGTTCCTATATATAATTTTTTATTCAAACGTATTCATTTAATGATTTTCCAATTTGTATTTCCTATTATATGGCTTTTAATAAATGTTATTATTGTTATGTTATTGGTATGGTATGATGTAGAACCTATGATCAAGAAATGGTTCCCTATGTGACTATCACATTTGGGATTAGCATCCTCTCTCTATGATATTTTGGGATATCATCCCTTGACTAAGATATTTAGTCCTCATGTCCCTTGATTAAGATATTCAGACATGGGTAACCTTTATTATCATACACATTCATGGAATCACAATTGATTGGATACTCATGGGTTATTTCACTCTCTCGAGTGATTGTAATGATTACTCTCTCCCTGATATATTACTTGATTGTGGTGGTGTACATGGGGCCCCTCACTATTGGTGTGTCATGTACGCAACGAGTGATTGCTCTCTCTATAAGTGATTCATGGGATTCACCCTATTACTGGGCGGAAAGCATTTATACATTTATTTGGGGAATTTCTTACATATGGTTCTATTGATAGTATTTTATAAATGGACACCGAGTATGTTCTTGGGTCTAGAGAGCATTGTTTTTATATATCACCCAAGGATCATCCCCATAGAGATTCTATAAGTCCCAATGTCATGATATCCTATATACAGGTACCTAGGGGTTATAAATTGAACTAGATTGAAATTTCTTCAGTTGAATGGAGTCTAAGATAGTGATAATTTACAAGAATTCTCATTGGTATGTGACATACATTAGTATAGTTATTGTAGGTTACTCTAGGTGAACCCATTATTTGGACACCTATCTCCCTATGGTGACACATTATTCTCTGATACATGATTAGTGAAACATGAAGTACGTTTTCTTGATTGAGGTTATAGACCTAGAGGTCAACATAAACATACAAATATTTTTTAGTATCACATCCATGTCAATTCCCATTCCACAAGGTGGCTAGATTTTCGGGATTATAGACCGAATGATCGACTATTGTTGATTATTGTTTTTTTTTTCACCTTACTCACGTATATACATATATATATATATATATATATGTAAAAATACATATATAAATATTTATACACAAGATGGAACATTGACTAGTTGACCATGAGCTCAGACCTAGAGATTGACATTGGTTATCTGTTATTTTTGTCTTTATTATTCTTGTTCTTTCTCAACTATGCTGATTATTTTTAATGATCACGAACTAATGATATATTATTTATAGATTCATAATTTTGGTGGTCATATGAGTTAATTTCTCACCCCTATATATGAACCATAGTGATAATGAATTACTTACATCTAGTTTTCTGGTTGATCACACATTACATTATTGATATGGTTGAGGCTGAATATTGAATGATTGAGAGGATCCACTCTTGTGGATTCCGTGGATAATGATAGAGCATCTCCAAAGTGTCCGGGAGACTGGGTATGTGGTATGTCATAGAAATAACAGTGGAGCACTTCAATTTTATTTATGAATCATTTATGTACTCATTAATATATCAATGGAGTAGTGAGTGAACATTGGGGGATATATCACAAGTCAGTTTTAAATTATATATCATTTTTTATACTATTGCATCATGTTTAATTTCTGGTTATTTCATTCTTTTTCACTATAATTATTACTTATATGGATGAAGTATATTAATTTCCCCTATTTTAATTTTTATATGAGGGTATAATATCATCTCTATATGGCCTTTAGACCCTCGTTTCTAATTAGGATCCTCTAGAATATAGGGTGGTACGCTTGAGGCCTTTTGGGAACCAAATTGGGATACTAGTTTAGTGGGGGATTTCATGGGAACTTGCATTTTATATGTTACTCATTGAAACAATTGTTAATGAAAAAATGGATAATTTTAAAAGCATCTCAACTATAACCTCAATGGGTTGATCATCTAATTTTGTGAATAATGAAAAAAATTCAGGTAATAAAATAGATCTAGAAGATCCACATAAACATCCATGGTTCGGGAGGACTGTATTTTTTTAATTTGGGTTTTATGTGCCTCGATAATTCATAGGAACAATAGTAAAAGTGGTTTCCTAGTGAATATTATATGAACACAAATGATTGGGTTACAAATCAAATATGATTTTGGATTAATAATTATAAACACAATAAAGTGTTTTGTAATCAAAATTATGACTACAAACCGTGATTTGGTCTATATTGATATCTAATAGACCATTTAGTGTAGCTATTGAACAATTCACACCACCACAATACATCATAAATGTCCTCACAATGACATAATTTCGTATCCACTGTAGGAGATATTGTTTGATATTAGGTGAAACCTCTCAAAATACACCATCCAGTCCTCATACCGCAACCTGCAATCAATGCCATCGCTATACCAAAATAAATAGAACCATCAAAATTGACCTTGTATTTTAGAACCCGAAAAATAAGGTAGAAATGACCTCTATGATGAAAAATATGAACTAGAGCATAGAAAATACTTCCACCTAAAAAATTTGTCACAATCCCTTATTTCCCCTATCAGACCAACCCTCTGCAATTTTTTCAAAATATTATGCGGTCATATTGAGTATGTATTGTTATAAAGGGGACTCATATAAGGGGAGGAATTATAACATGAATATGTTGGAAGAGGATAAACATTTATTTATGACATGGGAAGTGTTTAAAATTGTTTTTCTTTAATATGTATTTTACTCAAACTCATTTCACTATGTTGAAGAGGAAATTTACAGAATTAATGTATAGTGGTGATGAATATATTAGTAACTATGATAAAATTTTCAACAGAAATTGAATGTAAACATCATCTTGGTTCATCATGACATGAATAGATACATGTAAATACATTAGTGGATTATCACCAAACCTATAAAATAAATTTCTTATATGATAATTTTATGACTATGGAAAAATCAGTCAACATGTTATCATACAAAAAATGTATATCATAGACATTCCATATTCTCATGTTTTTTTGGAAAAAAATGATTATAATAAATTTCATGGGAGTAATTATAAAATGTTCCCAAAAATAATTAAAATTAATATTCCATCATACCAAATGTATATAAAATGGAATGGGGTGAATTTTGATAAAATATATAGTAAATTATATAAATGTGGAATAAACATTAATTTAGAAAAAATAATTCTAATGTAATTTCAATAGTTTGGTTAATGATGTGTATATGGAGAAATGCCAATAGAATTTTGCACACAAAATCCAATGATATAACAAAAAATATAATGGAAATTACACCAATTATTGTATGAATCCTTGTTTAAATGGTGAATAACTAAATTATAAACCTTTTAATCAATGATAAAATGGGAAACCATAAGTGATCAAAAATTCTATAGTGGGTAATGAGAATTAATTGGTGAAATGTTCTAATAAAATCTATATTAGAAGTGAAATTGTATTAATCAGAAACATAAATACCCATTATATTAGATCTAAAGAATATTACAATAGTATCACCATACATATTAAAATATCATATGTTGAGTTAGTAGAAAAAATTTAATTGTATAATGATTATATCTCTCCTATATACCTCTTATTTCATATACATTTTATAAATTTTCTTTTTTTATTTTCATTATATTATTCATATATTTGAATTCAATGTCTCTATGGGAATTTATTTTCTATATTTTCAAAAGTCTCAAATCTAACACAATTTTTTTTTATGAATTTATGTTTTTCAGGAAAAGTAAATTTCTTTTATTTCTTAAATTAAATACAACAGTAATTTTTTAGAAAACCCTGATATATTGTTAATGTTATTATTTAACAACAGTAATTTTTAAGATACATCTTTGTGTAATTTTTTATAACAATCTGAAAAGATTAATTATTTTATGAATAGAAAAAAATTCTAAATTTAAATTGAAAAATGATCTTTCTTTAGAATTACTTTAAATTAAAAAATAAGCTCGCAATTGGTTTTGTAGAATAATTAGTTAATATATATATATATATGTATTAATCCGAGTTATTTAATTCAAATAAATTTCATATTTTAATTCGATATAAAAACATTGAAAACTTTTCAATATTTTCTCTCTAAAAAAATTCTTTTTCTTCGTGGCTATGGGATTAATTTTAAATCAATTTTTTTATTTCATTGGATTGAATTTGAAAAAATTTATAATATTTTTAAATAAAAATAACTTGAATCATATGTAAAATTATACAAAATTTATGACCATAATTAAAAGTTTACCTACTAAAAAATATTTAATTTAGTTATGGTAAAAGAGGCTTTCTATAATTCCCCGACCCCAATTACCCAGAGAAGATTAATTATTTTAATATATTGGTACAATTACAAGGAATCATGTCCCGATGGACCGATCAGTTTAGCAGTCATGGGAAATAGATTACATATATTAAATTTACATTAGAATTTGAATTATAAAACACAACATAGATAGTTCTTTAAGAAATCCATTTTTACCTTTAGCATAACCCTAAATATCAATCATAATACACCACTTTGAATCCTAGGAAAATAAAACTTACAAAAGGGGTGATCTCAGATGCTTTGTAAGTGTAAATAATTTAGCGGAAGCTATAAAATTTTAAGGCAAGATGTGTAATAAAAAGAAACACCTTTTAAACAGAAACATGAACATAATATGGTATAAATAAATGAAACATTACCATATAAACATGCACATGGATATTCTACTAGTCAAATAATTACATGTAATAACTAATTTCAAAATGAGTGAATGCCTAATATCGGACATCATTACCACATAGTCATGGCCTCGTGCAAAGATTAAAAATAATTTTTTTTTTCAAGGCCTTTTTCCAAGACACTACTTTGTATAATGAGACATACCGATTCATTGAGCAGCTATAGCAGGCTCCACCCATCACTTACTAAGTCCACTGCATTCCTCATATAAATATTTGAAACATAACATAAACACTCATATTAAAACTAGTATACGAAATGTCAATAAATTAACCATAAAGAATGAATCATATAAAAATAGAACATCCATACTCAAACATATCATAACTCAATAAATAAAATATGAAATATTGTATTATAATAAATCAACCTAAAAAAACAATATCCACTAAATGATGCGGATGTAGTTGAAAATGATGAGTTTAACATTTTGAGAGAAATTTTATTTTTGTAAAATCAATTAAAAGTCACACATTTTTAAAGGAAGTAATTTAAAAGAGATTTTTGAATCAAAGTGTCCCATACCAATTTGAAACTTTTGAAATTAATTATCATTTCATAACATTCATGTCCATATAAATAAATCATTAAAATCATTTTGGAAACGTGGACATTAATTAAAAGGATTTAGAAAGATAAATTGTTAAAACATTTAAATTTCTAATCATTCTAATGAGTACCATTCAAAAAGCCTTAAAATATTCATTTTGAAATCATATTTATAGAAAATGGCCATGGATGATAAGAATGTCATAGTATATACTTACACATATACAATCTCGGATAACAATGAGATTGAGGAATTAACCATTACCTTACACTTTTCTTTAGTTGAGGGTACGTTTAACCTCCATTACAAAGATTTTAGTGTGTTATTAAATAATAACAGAACCATATGAATATCTATGATATAACACATTATTCGGTTATGACTTTATAATACCCATTTAATTATAATTTCCATGTTAAATTAACATTTCGGGTGATAATCGCCTTCTTTATCATACATGTTTTAACATGATACTCTTGATTATATCACTTATATCAAGATTTAAATACATCCAGAATATGAAATATGACTTATATATCATATATATTTAGAATATCAATATGTATTATTGACATATATATATGAAACGAAAAACACCATTTATGGAGATGGTAATCCGTATATACGCATAAACGTTGTTTCCGTTTTCATATCATATTGGACGGAACTATGTGAATAATATATATATAGGTACATATATATATATATATCCAATAGAATTATTATGTCATATATTACATATTTATTTGTAATATATATTTTTATAATCATCGATGAATGGTGAACATGGAAATGAATATCATCGCATCGTGGCGACGATAATCCGTATGTACGCACAAGCAACAATATCATTTCCTTAATGGCGTGTAATTGGATGGTATGAAAATTTTACAGAGACATTATCATGTTTTTTCATTATTTATATAAATATTACTCATCATAATATCCATCCAAATAACATAGTGTTGAATAACAAATTACACCACGGTGTGGAGACGATAAGCCGTACGTACGCACGCATGGTGACATTATCATTCATAAGATAGATAAAATAATGAATATAGTTGTTCCATATTTATAATAACATCACAATATATATAATATATGGGAGTTATTATTTTTGAAAGGAAATAACGAAGAATGAAGAAGTGGAAGAAAGAAATAACTTGAAAGAGGTTGGTGAAATTATTACCTCTTCTTCGGGTTCTTCCTTTTGATTTGATCAAAAGAGATCCTTAAGTTGGATTTTTAACTAATGGAGGGACACTAGGATTAAGGGAGGATATTTTATAGAGTACTTAAGTAGATTTTTACCAACCAAAAAGGCTTCAACGGTGTTAATTATAGAGAAGGGGGAGTGCCCTTTTATAAGAGGGGTGAGGGGCATCTTAGGAAAAACATAAAATATTATTTTATAATAAATCTATTTTCGGTTTATAATGTGTCCAAAATGTATTATTTAAAGTCTATGGTCGATATGGGTCTAAAACCACTCAACAAATAGGTTTTAGACATGTTTAGGTTACCATTTTATCCATACCAAAATTATTTAACTCTAAGTTAAATAATTTAACTTTTACCGTTTTTTCTTGTATACTTAAACTATATGGTTAATAAACATACTATATACTGCCATTAGAAACCTAATTGGTTCATTAATGGAATATGTATTATTATATAATTCTTCTAGAGATCCTTATATTTTTGGGACAATTATATCAATTAATAATATCATATTTGTTTTACAAACAATTTTTTGACAATTTTGACACTATTTGGTATATGTTTTTTTGGTAAAATAATAACAGCATGATTACTTCAATAAAATACATTTAATCAATAGTAACATGTCATATTCGCCTATAAAATTCTTGTATGTGATAAAAACATTGAAATTATATTTAGTGTAATATTTATAATATCATTTATTTGATTCTTTCATTAATAAGGTAATTACTGCATCATTATTGTGTCATTAGTAAATTTAAATTTTTAATCTATAAAAATTATAAATAAAATACCATTATGTAGGAAATATTTTTATCTTTATAAATAATATTTATAGTATAATTTATCTTATCTATAACCCTATATTAAAAATGGTTTAGTTATTAATCGTTGATTTTAACTTTTTTAACTCTTATTTAAATAAAATAATAATAAATGTCTTAATCTATTCCAATTGGGCCTAAAGGGTCATATTTTATTACTAATTATGTTTTTGGTTGAATTAAACTTATCAAATAGAAATAGGATATGTGTTTGGGTAATAATAATATCATTTTTACCCTTAATTACCCTATTTACTTTTAACCGTGGTAAATAAAAATAAAAAGTTATTATTCACCAAAAAATATTTTTATCTTATTGAACCACATTTAATTCATTGATGTTAACTGTGTATCATATAATTTTGAAATTAAACTCACAGAACCAATAAAATTATGTTTTATGTGAATTTATAAATTCTCCTAGGAGTTGGGTAAAAGACGGTGAAAAAGTTCTATAAAAGTTCTATATATATATAATTATTCTAAACCGACTCCAATGAATTACATTGATTTTATATAGGTATTATGTAACTATTTTTTCTAATAAAATATATTTTAAATATATTATTATTAAAATAAAAATTCATTTTTAAACAATAACTCGGTGTTTTTTCTCTATCCATCAAAAATTGAACATTTTCAGAAAAATACCAAAACATCACCCTAGGCTAATTTCGATATTCAGAATCCAAAAATGAAGTCTAATTTCCCAAATTAAAAACATAGAAGTTGCATTTATTAATTTAAAATAATTCATGTTGTCAAAAGCAAAAGACGTATATTTAAAAAAACAATATCTATCAAAATATTAACAATTATTTATATCTAATCTCAAAGTGAAATTACATAAAATGACCGGCAATGGATTAAATGGTAAATATATCATCTATTTATTCTTCCAAACCATTAAAATTTTTAATCTATCACTATAATGAATGGGGATGGGTCTAAATGGGGGAGTTCCCTTTTATAAGAGGGGTGAAGGGAATCTTAGGAAAAACATAAAATATTATATTATAATAAAGTCATTTTCAGTTTATAATGGATTAATAATGTATTATTTAAATTAGAAGGTGGATATGGGTCTAAAACCACTCAACCAATATGTTTTTTACATGTTTATATTACCATTATAACCTTATCCATTAGATTTAACTCTAAGTTAAATAATTTATCTTTTAACGTGTCTTCTTGTATTCTTAAACTATATGGTTAATAAACATACTATATGGTAAAAATCGAACCCCAATTGGTTCATTAATGGAATATATATTATTATATATGTTTTTTGGCATATCCTTATATTTTTAGGACCATTATATCAATTAATAATATAATATTTGTTCTAAAACCAATTTTACGTCAATTTTGACACTATTTTGTATTTATTTTTTTGGTAAAAAAATAACAACATGAATAATTAATAAACAATAAATTGAATCAATCTCAACATGTCATCTTCAACTAAAAAATTCATTGATGTGGAAAAAACATTGAAATTATATTTATTTTAATAGTTATAATACCATTTATTTTATTCTTTCATTAACAAGGTAATTACTGCATCATCATTGTGTCATTAGTAAATTAAATTATATAATCTCGAAAAATTATAAATAAAAGATAATTATGTATAAAATAATTTTATCTTTCTAATTAATATTTATAGTCGAATTTATCTTATGTATAATGATATATTAAAAATGGTGTATTTATTAAACTTTGATTTTAACTCTTTTAGCTATTATTTAAATAAAATAATAATAAATGTCATAATCTAATACAAGGGTGCATAAAGTGTCATATTTTATTTCAAACTCTGTTTTTGGTTGAATGACACTAATCCAATATAATTAAGACATGTGTTAGTGTAATAATAATATCATTTTTACCCTTAATTACCATATTAATTTTAACCGTGGTAAATAAAAGTAAAAAGTGACTATTGACCAAAAATTAATTTTATCTTATTGATCCACATTTTACTCCTTGATGTTAACTGTGTCTCTAATATTTTCTAAATTTTCTCACAATAGTAGTAAAATTATGTTTTATGTGAATTTACAAAAATCTACTAGGAGGTGGTTAAAAGACGGTGAAAAATTTCAATAAAATTTTAATTTATCAAAAATTATTAGAAACTAAATCCAATGAATTAAATTGAATTTATATAGTTTTTATGTATCTATTTTGAACTAAATTAATTTTAAATGAAATAAATAATTATTTAAATAAAAATTGGTTTTTAAATAATAACTCCGTGTTTTTTCACTATTCATCAAAAATTGTACATTTTCAAAAAAATACAAAAAATTCACCCCAGGATAATTTCGATAGTATGAATAAAAAATAAAGCCTATTTTAGAAAATTAAAAACATAGAGGTTTCATTTTATTAATTTAAAACTAATTCACGTTCTCAAAACCAAAAGGCGTGTTTTTAAGAAACAATATCTATCAAAAGACTGACACTTCTTTATGTCTAACACCAAAGTGAAATTATGTAAAATGACAAGAATTGGATTA
Organism: Viscum album; assembly: GCA_963277665.1. NCBI lineage: Eukaryota > Viridiplantae > Streptophyta > Magnoliopsida > Santalales > Viscaceae > Viscum > Viscum album. Next base: position 1,159,766,516 of record OY728120.1, on the reverse strand, counting down.
AATGGTAAAAATATAATCTATTTATACTTCCAAATCATTAAAATTTATAATATAACAATATAAATTTTTTTATTAAAAATTTTGTTTTCATTTAAAATACAGTATTTTACACTATTCACCCAAATTTGAAAGTTAAAATAAAGACACCAAAACATTATTGAAACTGAATTCCCATTTATTGATTCTAAAGAAGAAGTTTATTTTGTCATATTTAATATATAAATGTTTCAAATATTGGATTTAAAAAGGCTTCACCATTAAAAGGTGTTAAAATTTCAATTTTTTAAAAATACTTCTTTTATCTGAGAAAATGTACTCATTTATACATTATGCCTAAGAAACTCATTATATTGATTCTAAAATTATAAGGATTGTATAAAGTTAGAAATTCAGTTTAAACTATTCATAACCGCTTTCGAACTGCTAGTTTGGTAATTCATGGTACGCTAGAACTCGGTGTTGCATGTAGTGCAAGTTATTGAATTAATTTGAAGAAATAACGTACTATGAAATCTTGGGGTGTTATAGTATTCCAAGGTTTAAACATAAAATATAATGGTACAAATGTCTTAAAATAATTTAAAATATATTTTATGGACAAATTTATACCCTATAATGTATTATCCAATATAATAATTCATTTTCGACCCTTTTTTATTTAAAAACATTGTAAGAGAATTTTATTTTAAAAAATTAATAGTGTGCCACTCACCTCATGTATAAAAGGACACCCCCTCTCTGCTCCTATTCACTCACTAAAACAAATTTGGATCAGAAAATACACAAAAAATACTTTTCCAAACATTATTATCTCATCCAAGAATCCATAACATGGTTTTAAATCCTTCATAGGATATCTTTTTGTGCAAAACTTAGATAACACTCTTCAATTAGGTTTCTAGAAGAAAAGGTAACGTTCTTCAATGAGTGTTTTTATATTATATATTCCACCAAAAACATAAATTATTATTAAAACATGAAAATACAATAACTCCAATATTATCCATACACTAAGATATTGTAATTTTATGTTAATTACCTATAACCATATTCAATTACATCAAATGATTAATGAAATCATTTTTTGTGTGTACTGTGAGTTTCCACCTCATGAACCTATGTTATTAATTTTCATATTACTACCTATCATGGTTGGTTATGTGGATGGATATAATATATATATATATATGATATTTATAACATTATTATATCTATATAGTCATTATATATTGTATATACACCTTTACAATTCCAATTACATATGTGATAGGATATCATCACATGTGTGCTCATAGGACTACCACCTGACGAAGCAATGTGATTTATTTATCACTAATGATATTAAAATAATTTTTTAAGTAAACATATATTTGATATAAATCAAATAATTATAAAATTATTTATATATTTATAATTACAAAAATATAATATATTATTTCCATTCCTACCTTTTCCCTCATCAAATGATTTTAAAGTCGTTATTTTATGTGGGGACTACCGCCTTTAGGATGTGATGTGACTCACATTTATCATCACCTCACCCCATTGAAGATATATGTATACTTAATTAATGAAATAATATTCTTTTTATTATATTATGATAATTTTTTAAAATATAAAATATTACTTACGTCATTCCAATAATGATTGTTGAAAATGGGAATGGTGCTCATGTGTGTGTACGACCTACCTTATCTATTAACATAACATAGATAATTTCTCAAGAAAAATCATTAATGATTAATATTAAATGTATAATTGTTGTATAAATGTGCTTATTATGTCATTATTATTATTATGGATCTTTATTGGCAATTATTAATCAAAAAGGAATGAAAATAAGAAATATAAACATATATGAAATACAAAGTTGTTGTTACCCAATAAAAGAATTTAACCTGGAATTATTAATAAATTTGTAATAAAATTACATAAGTAAATACTAAATGGTAATATATATATATATCTATGTGTGTGTGTGATTCTCTGTTTATATCATTCATTTATAATAAATTTATATTTATTTAATATGATGTTCTGATTTTTATGATGTTAGTTGATATGTAATGTAAGGGATTTCAAATATTTTTTTATTTCTAGGAGACATCTGAAAATTCAACGCTCATTTGTTTTTTTAGTTTAAATAATGACTCATTGATATGTTGTATAATTAATCTCATTATTTTCATTATTTACAATGTTCCATTTAAATTTATTATTTCTTGGGGATTATTATCAATTTTATCCATGTTTTATTAATTTTAAATTAAAGTATCATACATCGGAAGGATTCATTATGATTGTGCTTCCAATGATGTAATATAATTTTCTATCACTCAATAAAAACATTAATTTTATTATCCTATAGTTATTTCATGAGAATACATATTTCCCTTAATTACACACTATTTATTTTTTCTAGTGTTCTAATGAATGGTTTTAAGTAAAATCATCATTATTTCTCCCTTGAGTCAAAAATATATTTTTTATTTAAAACAATGATTTCCAAATGTGTTTTAAAAAACAATTTTTAAAAAATATCCAAATTATTATTTTATTTTATTTTTACTCATGTGTTTTTTCTAATTATTTATAAATAAATCCACATGTTTTTTAAAACAAATATTGTTTGTATTTTACTAAAAATGGGAATGTAATATTTTCTTATGCTGAACGAAATGAATATTATTTCCCACTATCTATACCACTCAATTATTTCAAGATCCTTATAAAATTTTGATTGTTATTTAAAAAACAATTGGATTTAAAAAATATTTTAAAAATAGTTCTCTTACTGTAAAAGTTGTTTCTCATAATAAATATTCCAAGAGATCCTTCAAAATAATTTTGATTGCAATATGATATTCTTGGATGATATTTATAATTTAATGATGATAAGATCTCATGAAGACATTATTTTCATTTATCTCAACAGATTATGTTTTCATGAAAATGGTTTTTATGGAAGCCATTAATTATCCATTTTTTACGATAAGATGAAATGATGAATGAATTATGAAAATCATTTCCTTTTTATGGTTTAAGCTTTGATGAAATGAATATGAAACTTGTTTCATATCCATAGTCTATGATTAAATATTAATGATACCCATTTATTTTCCTATTTTATGATATGATGAATGTTTTACGATATTTTTCAACTAATATATATGATTTTCACTATTTTATGTGTTGGGACTATATCCCCTTCTAATGAATTGGGTAAGGATAAATGTTTTAAAAATAGAGGATACAGGTGTTCTTAGACCAAGCCTAAAAATGAGGGTATAGGTGTGTATAGACTAAGACACAAATTTATGGTACAATATTGGTTAGACAAACCCCAAAATTGTGGTACATTGGTGGTTATCCGTAGCCCTAATTTGGTGCATGGTTTTTAATAATAATACTGGCATGTTATTAATATCTTTGTTATTTTCCTAGATATCAAAGATTCAATTGATATTTGTTTTCCACAAATACAAGTGTTTATCCAATTTAATTCCCTCATGGATCATGTTATTTTATTTCATTATGATTCATGTCTTTGAACTACTAATCTTTTTTACAAAACTCAAAATTATGATCATGGATATGCAGGGTAGGTTTTTAAAATGTTATTTTAATGTTCTCATACTCTTATGTTAATTTTTGGTTTTTGTATATCCTTTTTAATAATTTCTATGAATTGAGCAAACCCTTTTTATGTTTAATTTTCCTATAAAATAATGAAATGTATTATATATGATATGTTTCAAAATGGTGAAATTTATAAAGAACATAGTGAAATATAATGTAGTTTACATATGAACAAATTTTTTATGATAACATGTTTCCAAATTAATTAAACCTATATAGTATTTAGGTGTTTTTTATGTATAAAATATACATCAAAATGATGTAATAAATGTTTTTGAAAAGGTTTGGACATTATGGTTGGCATTAATGGAATGGTTTGGTTATCCATTGGAATATTTGTTGAGAAAACATTAATGATATCTCTACGGTTATTTCAAAAGACATGACTAAGGATGAATCTAAGGATAAGACTACAGATTAGTCAGTGTATTTTAAAATGTATTGGAATTTTGGTAAAAGTGAGACAGAGTGGTTTCTATGAAATTACATATCCGCAGAGATACTACAAGTGGATGTAGCTCTACCACCGAGGTACCAAGGGGTAAAATCAATGAAAATTGATAATAAAGCTAGAATTAATAATCACCTCAGGAATAACAATGGACTTTACTTCACACATGGTATGAAAATCTTGGGGGATATAATTTACAAGTTCACACACATTAAAAAACATCATAAAGGGATTAAATAGATGATGATTATGAACAACCTAAGATAAACATAAGGGTTAATATATTGAAATGGGGGTTTCATTATTTAGACATCCTATAATTATTTTTTGATGATTATGTGTTTCCAAACTATAATTAGTTTTTATTAAAAAATTACTTTTGTTTTTAGTCCATCGAAAAAATCCTAAGGAACCATATTATTGTTAACTGTGATAGAAATTTTAATGATTTTCCATTAGACAATCGAAAAATTATTGGGGCTATAATTTCAAATATCATTAATATGATCAGACCATATTATCAATATATGAATCATGTTGTACATAAAAATGAAAAAAATGTGGGAATAACATTATATTTATTCCATCATGTGGAAGTGTCCACCTTTTTTAAGTGGGTATTTTGATCCACTAGTTGTGGAAAAATGGATCAACACTACTGAATTTTTTTTTCTCGGTTGTTTGGGACAAGAAAAAGTCATTTTGGATGTCTGTTATTTGGGGGGAGAAGTGTGGAAAGGGTGGAATCTTTCCACGAATATGAGGTTGCGTGATGAAATTTAATCTGATTATTGTGAGGAATTAAATAACATATTTTTAATAAGTACTTCCCTCATATTCTCCCTATAAAGGAGGATATAGATTTCATTTCTCTAAAGAATATGGATAATTAGATTGTTAGTACTTTTGAGAAATATTTTACAAGACATTCAATATATTCATTTTTTTTATCATCCAATTTTAATGTTAGGTGGATCAATTCTTTAGTGACATAAAACCAAGACTGTATAGAGACTTTTTCGTAAGACACATTCTTGTCATTAAACATATTGTTTTATGTGCTATCTATGACGAAATAGAGGATTTAATTACATATTTTAACATTTTTTGATAGGAAATGTTAAATTTAATTCAATGAAAAATATTAGAATAAAAGAAACAATGAATTTTTATTTTTTTTTTGCTCATTGTGTGGGAAGAAGAATAGATGATATTTCTTAAAGGGGAGTATTAAATGTATTATATTTATAAATCATTCTCATGCAATTGCTATTTTTCAAGAGTGGAAAAATAATTTTGTGGTGAATTCTATATATATATTTCACTTTAGAACTAAAAATGACTAATTTGAATCCTAATCCACCAATTCATTCATTTCTGCAGAATTTTCAGCGGTCATTAAATTCCAAAAATTGATTATATGTATAATTTGTATTGATAAATGATAATCGTATGAGGATTTCATCCTAATTGTATGATTATTATCTCATTTATGTTTCTGATAATTTACATCATGAAAACCTTTTCATTCGTCAACTAGTTGAATTTGACTTTATCTTAGGAAAGAATCGTCTTTCCCTACCAACATCCCAAATCAATTTCAAAGTAAGGGAAGTATCATTTGATATTCCAAAACAACCTTTGACCATGAATCTGTGTGATGATAGATATGAACAAATAATGGAAATCACATCCATTGTACGGGTTTGGATTTCTATTCAATGGGGGGTTTATCTCATATGGCTGATAAGAAATTCAACAATTATTATATAACCATTCTGTGCGAATTTTTTGATTTCATTCTATAATATTGGACAAAACATATAGAAAAATATGAGGATGAGTTCTCAATGGAAATCAAACATGATTTAAAAAAAAATTAATCAGTCCTTATAGAATAGACCAAATTAAATTGTTGTAATTAAATAAGAAAATCCATGAAAAACACGACAAGTGTTTCTATCAACAAAGTAGGTAACCTTAGGGTAAAATTGTTTAAAAAAAATTTAACATCGATGTGAATCTTTATTGATTATATATATCTAAACATGACCATAATAATGAAGAAGTATATTCTTTCCCATATTTATGACTTTTTTGATCAAATGTATGAAGATCAATACACTTCCAATATTAACCATCATGGGGGATATCATCTATTGATGGTCAACAAGGAAGATATACCCCTGACCGAAATCTGTCAAAGATAAGGAAAATATGAATATATAGTAATTCCATATGGAATTAATAATTCCCTAGTTATATTTATGTATTTAATGAATATTATATTTAGACATTACTACGATTAGTTTGTGGAAGTCTTTATAGAATACCTTATAATCAATTTTATGATCAAATAAGATCCAGAATACCGAATGATAATTGTACTAAATTCACAAAGGAATGATAAATTATATGATAAATTTACAAAGTATGAATTTCGGATACAAAAAGAGGCATTTTTTGGGAAAATAATAATAAGTGATAGTATAACATTAGTTCCATCAAAGACATAGACTACAAAATTATTATCACAACTATCAATGATGACGCTAATTAGTATTTTTACTTTTTTAGATAGATATTGTTAATGGAATATACAGAATTATTCATGATTATATAATCCACTGATAAATTTAACCCAGAATGGATCCAAATTCTTCTAGAGAGATGAATGAGAGCAATGTTTCCAATAACTGAAGAGATGATTAGTTAACACACCAAAGAATACATTACCCAATAATTTATAACTATTTATATTATATATTGATTTATAAAACATGTTATTTGGTGATTTATTATACATAATTACATGGTTTTATATTATTTCATAAAAAAATTATTAGTCTTAAGAAAACATACTAATATTATTGTTTGTAGTTACATTGCGTATTTTTTTCAATAAAAATAATGTGGAGTTATAATTATGGATAAACTTTTGATATATAAAATGATATTAAATGTTTACAATATATATTCACAAATGAATATTAGAATATTAATTAATTTATACTTTTTGAGATGATTGAATATTATGAATTCTTAAAACATTACCACACTCAAAAAAGTGGACAAGATGGATGATGCCTTGAGTTGAAAGGATCTTGTTATATTATCCATGATTAGGATCAAAATATATCCCATATTTTAGTAGGTTAAAATTTTGAATATATAAATGATAAATTAATGGGATAAATATTTTCTTTCCCAGTTGAATTTTCAACCATCTTTGAATGTGAATATTAAAGAGGCACAGAAGGAAGTTGTTGATCTGAAAAAGATGGTTAAAATTGTTCTTTAGATTAACATTTTTATGATGTAATTATAAGGTTGAAGAATAATTTATGACTTATTTACAAACTATATTTTATTAATTAGTGGTTAGAGTAATATTATACATCATAATGATCTATACGTCCAAGAATAATGAATATGTATAATGACTTGAATAAATACCTCTAGATGGATAAAATAATAAAATATCATGAAGATTGTGTCTCAATGCATGGTATGACATCATGTTATTGTTGAGAAAAAACATTCAATTGAGATTATACAACCAATACGCATACTAAAATGTAAATATGAAAAAAATACTATTTATTTTTTTCTTTTGACTCCACAAAATTTATAAAGGAAAAAATTATTTATTGTTCAAATTCAATATCCTAAAAAATCCAGCACACCTCATTGAAATCATATAATACTACTTTGAAGATCATGTTTCTAATATTTACATTAAAGAAGTGGTTTATTTTTATAGAGTTCCATGTTTCGAGGTGTTTGATATGGATTTGAGGTTTAACTCAATGTTTGTGAAAAGTATTAAGAAAAAACATGATATGTAGATTATTTTTAGCACTAAATATCATTCCTAATAATATGGAATATCTGAGAAAAAAATAATCCCATATAATATATTTGGTGATATATTTCTATTGATTTCAATTGTTTTTTAGATCAATACCTTCATCTAGTTAAGTTATATTTCAATAATATAATTCACTCGAGAATTAATATAGATCCTTATAATTCCCTTTCTATTAAAAAAATTTGAACTGAAGTGTCTTGGAATGAATTTATGGTAATAAATATATTGGGACAGATGATAGCTGATGAAATGGAAGAGACATTTAGAGTCATTAAGAAACACATCATGACATCTCAAATTATAAATAAAAAAGTAATGTTTACTATCATCAGTGTATTATATAATTTGGAGATGGTTATAAGTGGTTTCTAAAAATTTTTATCTAGACAAAGAATATGAGGTTCAAGATAAATGGAAAACTAATCCTTATTAAAATTTGTGCATTGTAAATGCTTGGTCATATTGTGGTCGTAAACTATGTGTTTATACATACACCAACCCTCTCTTAAGTTTATGATGTGTTATACATATTTATCTAAAGGGTTTACATACCTAATCATTAACTTGTAATAAATTGGGATTTTGTACCACTGGAGCATGATACATCCTATTGCAACAACAGGTGGAAATAATAAATCTTACGGGGAAGGTACTATGAAATAAGACCAGTCACCTAGTCTCTGTTTTGTGGAAAACCACCAATTTGAAGAAGGTATATGGGAGCCAGGGAAAATTCTAATGTGGATGTATTCACATTTCACAGTATTAGAGTAACAAATTTTGAGGCATAAATCATTTTTAATTAAGTTATAATGTAATACCCATATTTTTTTAATTTAATTATTCTATTAAATAAGATGTATTCGATAGATTTTGTTACACATAACTCCAAATTTTCAATTTTTTTGTGTTTTTGATACATGGTTTTGCATGATTAATGTTTTTTAGGAATAGTGAAAAATAAGGAATTTTAATTGAAAATTTCCATTTATTTTAAAGAAACATCAAATATAAATTATTTTTCAAATTAAATTTGAAGTAAAAATATTTCCAATAAAATTCTATTGTTCAAATTTATCTAATTATAATCAATTTTATATTGAAATTGGATATAAAACATTATATGTTTTTGAAATTTTTCTCTTTAAAAACACACTTTCTCGTCATGACTACAAGATTAATATTCAATGAACTTTTTCCACATATATGAATTTAATTTATGAAAAATTATTAAATATTTTGAATTGTATTAATTTATATTTTTCAATAACTTCAAATTTGTGTTTTACCAAAGTTAATTTAGATTATACTGAAAATTAATTACCAGAGTTACCGAAAAAATCGATTTATCGGGCTATTAAACTAAAAATAAAGTGTTCAAATGACCATAAACATGGATAAAATATATTTTATGTTTATATTTATATCATATACTAAATATCTATCAATAATACTTTAGTTTTAATTCTTTTTAATATGAAAATTCTGTGTAAGCCTTTTTAAAAATGAATTACCTTAGTACCACTCAGCTCATTTTTAAAAGGATGCCCACTCTCTTATACATTTCACACCTTAAAAGCCTTATGTTTCAGAAAATAACATTAACATACTAATCATTAAATCTTTAATATCTTCATATGATCCTTATTTTACATATAAATTCACCATAATAAGGATTTTTGGGCAAACCTATGGTGGCTTCCAAAAGAAGAATTTAATGCTCTGAATGAATGTCGTCATTTTATCTCATACTACACATCATTTAATTCTTATTAAACCAAGAAGATATAATAAACAAATAATATTAAATATAAATATATTTTTTATGTTACTTTTATTACCTAAAACAATCTTTACTTCTATGAAACGTGTTATGAAACCAGCTTTTGTGGTTATGACAGACTACCGTCTCACGAACTGATTTCATTTGTTTTTTTGTCACCACAAATCATACATTGGTATTATTATGGATTTAAAGTATATATATGATATTCATAAAATATTAATAACTCTACTTTCATTATATCATATACAACTTTTTTACTTTTCATTTGTCTTGGGATACGATAATGTTTCTCTTGTGTATGATGGACTACAACCACATGAAGCGATGTGTTTAGATTTTCAATTTAAATTTAAATGGAAGATAATAAATATAAATATCTATGGAAACGTGATATAATTATTATATTAGTGATAAATTTATCATTTATAAAATATAATATATAATTTTAGTTCCTATTTTTCACTAACAGAATGATGATAATGTCGTTCCTCTACATGTGGATTACTACCTTCACAAAGTGACATGACTCTCTTTTTTCATAAGAACATGACATATATGATTTTTATAAGTATATTAAAAATATTAAAATTTAATTATGATATTATGATAAATCTATGATGATAAAATATTACATACCTCATTTCTATAATGATCATTGAAAAATTGAAACATTCCTCATGCATGTGTATGACCTATTGTCTCCATCAATGTAATATATTTCATTTCATAAAAAAATAATTCATTGTTGGTCATAAAAGTATAATTTCTATATAAATATGTTAATTATTTTATAGTTAATATTAATTTAATCAATATACTATTTTCATAGGAGTATGACTGAAAATAAAAAATCCAAACATATTGAAAAATCAATGCGATTATTACAGAAAATATGACTTTAACATGAAATTTTTTATAAATTGGTAATAAAAGGATAAAAATATATCATATATGTAATTATATATATATATATATCATTTTATAATATATTCATAATATACATATATTATTTATATAGGAGGTTCTGACATGTAGTATTAATGTTAAGATGTAATGTATTGGATTTATTTTTTCTCTTTTATTTCTAGTGAAAATATTAAAATTACAAATATACATCCAAAATTACATGTTAAATCATGAATATATTTACTTTATTCATATTATAAGTTTCATGTTATTTCATTATTCCGTAGGGATTCATAATTTACAATACTAATTTCATAAGTGATTTATATCTAATTCTAATCGGTTATCACAATTGTTTAGGATTATGCTTCAAATGATGAAATAATAAGATCTACCTCCTAGAAATTTTATTAAAAATTTCCCAAATAATTTATTAAATCCAATTTTACTCATTTTTAAATTTTTACAAAAGAATTTGAAGTGAATATTCATATATTTTTCACTACTGTAAAACTAACCTATACCAATAGTTTAAAACCGTTGGTATATGCCTCCAAACCATTTGGTATAGCTTATACCAACGTTTTGTAGAACCGTAGGCAAGTAAGTCGTTGGGATAGGTCTATACCAATGGTTTTCGGAAAATAGTTGGTATTTACCTATACTAACGGTTTTGAAAACCCTTGGTATAAGTAATATGAAAATATATACCAACAGTTCAATAAAACCGTTGCTATATGTATTTCCAAAAAAAACATCCGCTGAGATTTGATCCCAGGACATCCTGGTTTATCATTAAACGACCTAACCACTAACCTAACATGACTTTTGTGAACATAATTTCATAAATATATATATATGTATTATCATAATTATTTTAAATTTTGATTTATAGAATGTTCTAGTTAAGTGGATCCGATAAAAAATCAAAGGACATATACCAACAGTTGGCACAATCATTGGTATATGTCCCTGGAATATGATATGTGATGTTAAAATTTTGGGGAAATTTCTCAATGGTTTTCCCAAACCATTGAGAAAGCCTACTCTTTCCCAATGGGTTGGCCAAACCGTTGGGAAAATTGGCCACAAATTGGACCTTTCACAACAGTTTGGCCAAATCGTTGGGAAAGCCAATCCTTTCCAAAAGGTTTTGGAAAACCATTGGGAAAAGTGGCCACACAGTGGGCTTTCCCAATGGTTTGGACAAACATTTAGGAAAGGGGGTATAGAAGTGTTGGGAAAGGTCACATTTCCAGTAGTGTTTTCAAGCAAAACCCATTTGGATTCAACAAAATTTGTGAAAGGAATATTTGTTTTAATGTTCATGACATGTTGATTATTTCTCAATTACATGACCACTTAGATATTTTAAGATTAACATACATGGTTTGGAGAATATTTTCAAAATAAATTGATTATAATAATGTTTTCAAATGTTTTTTTCTTCTCGAATGGCTATTTCAGTCAATAAATATTCCAACTGATATTTCAAATGAATTTTTATGTGTGATGATATCTTTGAGGTTACATATAATTTATTAGGGACATGATCAAAGTAAAACAATATTATACATTATAATAATGGTATATAATTTAATAAAAATATGTTTATAAAACTCATTGCTTCTCTATTGGTTAAAATATTAGGAAATGATTATGAATCCAATTTCTTTTCCATGAGTTATGATCAAAAGTTAATGATACCCATTTATTTTCATGTGTAATGATACGATGAATGTTTTTGGATATTTTGGAACACATATGAATTATTTTCAATATGATATAAGTGTGGAAGTTATCTTCCAAAAAATTGGGAAATGATAAGTATTCTGTTATCATAAAGGGAAGATGGGTGGTTATCCCAAGCCCGAAAAGAAGGGTACATGTGTGGTTATCTGATGCCTGAAAATGATGTTACATGGATTGAAATTACAGTCCCAAAAATAGGTTACATTTGTGGTTATTATAAGATTAAATATGAAACATGGGTTTTTATACAATTCCCAACATGTTATGAATCTCTTCGTTGGTATCCTTGACATATGGTTTTCATTGATTATATGTTCAGCACATATATGTGTCCTATGAAAATATTTTTTTATAAGAGGTCATTTTTATTGATTCCTTTATATTTAAAGTCTTATTAAATTACATTATATATTCCATGACTCATTATTATGATCTTTAATGTGAATTGATTTATTTTCAAATATTATTCCCATGATCTCCTACACTTATGTTTGTGTTTGGATTATGCGTCTCTATTGCACACACATAATGATAATCTAGGATAAAGCATTATTATGTTTACATTCCCCATGTTATGAAGAAATTTTTTACTTATCATATGTGTAATATGGGTTCTAGTTAGTTAGAACATATTGAGAGATTATGTAGTTTAATAATGAACTGGTTATTTTTGTTTCCATGTTTCCAAAGTAAATATACCATATTCGTCCCCTTGTGTGTGTTTTTGAAATATATTGAATATTCATAAAAAATTACTTAATATCTATATATCATATTCCTTTTTCATTATTCAAAATATATTATATAAGAATATAAGTCATTTTTTATATTTATAATCATCTTATGAAGGTTTTTTGTAAGAGAATTAAAATAAACAATAAATCGAAATTACTTCCACTGAAGAGATATTAATACACATTATTGGGGTATAATTATATAAAATGTTAGCTGGAAAGAAAAAAATGATTATATTTCTATTATTGGGGAATATTTTAATGTATTTTATGAAATAATTCCCATTATTCCCTTAAAATACGATTCTATGTTTTTTATATAGCACATACTTGGTACATAAACTATTTCAAAAGCTCGATATATAATTCCCTTTATTGTGTTACTAAACTTGATTAAGAGACTATACATGAATCTTGTGAATGGATTCATATTTCGTTGTTTGTAACTATGAGGTGACGTTTTTCTTTTTCTTAAGATGTAAAATTGTTCAATTTTCCTTTGTAGTTATTATCAAGAACATATCATTTTCACAATTAAGAGAACGTATCTCCAACTTCATATCATGAACTATTTGACAATTATAAGGATCATAAAATTTTTAAAACATTGAACTTTCTACATAAAATCATAAATTTATGGTCTTGAACGAGTATATAACCATGTCATAGTTCCATGTAAGGTATAGTTAAAATGATTTATTAGTAATTCCATTTTTAAATACTAATTCTACAACTATAGTCTTTTATTTAATGAATAGAGTCTTTTGAGATTACATTTATCTCTTTGTGGTAGTCCTTATAGATTATTATAATATATATTCCATTAGTAAGGAAGATCATGGGGTCATATTAAATAAGATAATATAGAGAATATATATATATATATTAACAATTTTTTAATTTATAATTCTAGATATACAAGGTTTTATTCATCGGTCATATAATCTCAATCATGACTATATCATTGGATCCTCAATATACAAAATTTATTTATCAATTTCTTATACAAACCATTGTAACTAAAATATATAGATATCATTTGGTGGTTGGATACTATTTAATATTGGTATGAAATTCTATATTGATATTTAATCTAATAACAATGTTGACATGGGAGGGATCTATATTTCATTTTATTGACTATTGTGATAATAATTTCACGGTATTGATGATAATGTTTGTCAATTAACTTCTTCCCCAACTACACTATAATGTATAAGGGTTGATAATCAGTATTTATTCAAAAAACGGTAGTTGGGATGAATCAACTGGTACAATGATATGTTGATTGCTTATGCCTTACCTCACTGATAATTTACCATCCTCATTTCCAGATTCATAATTTTGATTTTACAGTTGTAATTGTGTCATAAAATATATCGAGTCGTTATCATTATATTTAATGATGTGATCTATAAAATTAACATAAGTTATTGAATTATATATTGAAATAGAAAGAGTTGAATATTTAAAAAAATTGTTGGTTGTATTTTATTAAATATTTTTCTATATAATAAAATACCACGGTAGGTAGGAAAATGATTTTGATGATGTTGAAAGTCAAAAGGACCATGAAAACTATTCTATGATTGGTATTGAAATTTATACAATAATTAAGGATTTCTTGAAGATGTGTCTTTAAATCATGATGAAAGGGGAGAAATCGTTTCTTTTCCATATTAACGTTCAACCATATAACCATGTCAGGATTAAAGACATATACAAGGAAGATGTGAAACTAATGAAAAAGATGATGAAAATTCATAATTTAAACCACAAATTTTATTTATTAATATGGTTTATGAATAAAAAATTTGCCTCTTCAATAACTACTTTAAAGAAGGAACTGTTGGATGAAGCTCATAGTTCATAATTATTTATCTTATTATAAATATAATACTTTAAAATTTTCTGAAATATTATTTATGGGTGGAAAACATGAAAATAAATTATTTTCTAGTATGTATCACAATTTCTATAACGTTAAATTCATAAGAATGAGAGACATAATTATATGGTGTTGATACAACCAATACCCACACTATTTTGTAAATGGGAAAACATCACCATATAATTCAATGATAGACTCCACACAAAAAACTAATGGAAATAATTCTTGTAAGTTCTATTCAATCAAATAATGATGTGAGCATATTTCATTGATGATAGATAATATTTAAATATAGTCTTCCACTCTAAAATATACATTAATAATGTTGTAAGGATAAATGGTATTCAATAATTTTTTGAAAAAGATTATAATATGGGGATTACATAGATGTTTTTGAAAATTCGTAATCAATATTTAAGTGTGAAGTTGAAATGTAGTACCACATATCATACTTATATATAGTCCACCTAAGATTAATTTTCCAACACTTGATTATGTTGTGAGATATTTCACATTGGATTTCACATGAGGTTGGGGACATCATTTTTCTATTATAAAATATCAATAAAAATTTATTTTTCAATAATGATTTTAGATAACCCATAATATAATCCTATCTAATATGAAGTGAAGAACTACTTTTTTACAAAAATAAATATAGTGAAATTAATCTATTTTCAAATAAACAAGAATAAGAAATTGTTGAAATGGATATATCAATTTATCATCACATAAGGAAATCTCATTGTGAAAAAATATCTATTCACATAATCATCAAAAAAATATAGAGTTTGATGTTTTTTATATGATATTAGTACGAATATATCCTTTTTTATAATGTTGTGATATTTCTATATAAATGAAATTTGAGACCGTGATATATCAATACCTTCGATTTTCTAGATGATATCACGATGGTTTCTTATCACATAACACTTCAACTGAACCAATCTAAATTTCAATATTTTATCCATGTATATGTGCTAATGAATTAGATTCATTATAATTAAATGTAATAAAATTGTATTCATAAAACTATTACAAGATCTATCTTATAAGGGGTATCTAGTAACGATTTTATCTCAAAGAGAGAAATTAGAAATGAAAATTATCAATCATAGGGTCAATGTATTATAGTGAAATGTAATATTTAAGTAATATATAGGGTAACATGAGTATTTGAGGAGTATGGGATATCCTCATATGTATATATCAAACTATTATAATGTCATGTGATAAATTCTTATAAGATGATATACTGTGAAACCCTAAGGTCATACTATCTATATTTCATTAATAAAATTTGTATGTGTGTTGACAAAAAAATCATGAATCCATGTATATATTTTAATAATTATTACACATTATTAAATGAAACAAATTTTAGATAATTCTATTAAGATATAATTATCCAATCAATTTTTTGTTTCATATATTAAAATGATAAATCATAAATAATACTTTTGAAATATTGTCATTATGAGAATTTTAATTATAAATTATTTTGTTAGATAAAATTCAATTCAGGGAACTTTTATTATTAATAATAATGGTTTACACTAAATAAATGAACTCATTTTTACACAATTGGTTCGAACATAAAATAAAATAAGTTAATGTTAATGATAAGTATTATTTTGAAATAAAATGATACACACAATGATTCTACATTATATTAAATTAATTTAATAACCATTGATGAATTATTTTAATGATATGTGTGATTCATTATAAAATAAATTATTTTACCATTTTTCTAATGGGATTTACATGGAATGGAATTGGATTAAATTTGTGATTTTCGTTAAAAACGAATCTATCTAAATGTTTTTTATGTGTTTTGTGTGAGAATAATGGAATTAGTTTGTTAAAAACCCATAAATTAATGAATCAATAATTTATTTCTTATATTAAATCAAAATGTATAATTTTTATTGATAATTTCAAGTTAAGTTTTAATAATCAATACTAACCATGGTAAAAATCATGTTCCCATGATTATGGTAAAAAGGCATAAAGAGTGGATAAACTAAAGATATAATAGAAATGAAGACCCAAAAACATATATTAATCCTGTTATATAGATTTATATATTTTTTATACCATCTTGTTTTCTATCATGAGATAATTTTTATTCACCTTCCCATGATAGTGAGTTATTTATATTTAAATATTCATAATAAATATAAATGAGTTACTGTACTCATTTATAAAATGGAACCATATATCATAAAATCTCAAAAAAAGCACCCCCTTATCATGAAAAATATATTGTAAAATAATCTCCCTAAGTATTTATCCATGAAAGTTTTATTTTGGTCATTCCAAAATAACCGTTTAAGAATCCATATAGTGCATTTCAAAGGAGGATACCAAAATAAAATGTATATGTTTTTACCGATATTTTTCATGTTTCATTCTACATTATCCACCAAAAAAATTGATGATTATTTTAAAATGATGAAATAATGATATTTAATATAATGAGATTATTTTATTTCAATATTTAGTCATTTTTTATATCATTCTTATTTATTGGTAAATGATAACATAGCTTATTTGTATGTGTGAAATACCGTATCCATAAAGAGATGCCAGTACTTTTTCATTACCTAATTACACAGATGGTAATAAGGAAATAATTATGGAATATTTATGATATTTATGAAATTTTTATTATTCTATAAGAGTAACTTTTTATCATTCTTTTTCCCATCCATCATATTGAAAAAACATCAATCGTGTTTAAATACAAACTACCATCTCCAACATGTGATATAATTAATTTTCATAATGGAATTATATGAATTGTTAAAACAATTTATATAATGAATAAATATGATTCATATAAAATAATTCAAATATTATAAATAATAAAATAATTACTAAGGTTTAAGTAATAAAGCCTTCAAACTATGAAAATCATGAAAAATAGACAACATTTTAAAACAAACATATTTTAATAAAGTATTATTAACAAAAATGTCATTTGAATGTATAGGTTAAGGTTATATTGTTAGATTTATGATTAATATGAATTCATTATAAAGGTTTTCTTAACTCATATGAATAAATACTATACCAAATTAATGACATTATTGTACAATAATTTTTTTTGGGATTATTTGTGATACATTTTAATAGGAAATATTATACTATCATTATCCCTTAAAACCCATATTTTCTATCATCCACAATTTATTCAATTAAATTTAAATTATTATTACAATTTTTCCTTCATTCATACATAAAATGATCATGACAATCGATTATATAAAAATGTGAACTTATTTCTAATTTGGTCGATGATCTTTTTATTTTATGTCCAATTTCACCAAAATGTTTTATAGTTGATTTTATCTATACGTAATTTTTTGGAAGGTAATTTTCTATAAAAGTAATATTACATATAAATAATAAAAAATATACTTTACAAATATAATTCATTGGGATTTATTTTAAATTTTTAAAAAATTGTGAATATAATATCCTCTTATATCATACCCAAAATCTCAGTATTTTCCTTCTAACATGATTATTTTTTTGAATCATCCATTATCAGTACACATGATTATTATAAAAAAAATTATTTACCTAAAATTTATTTTAATATTAATTTTTTATAAATATCTAATGAAAATATAACATTCATATTTTTCAATGTAATTTTCAGTTTAACATTTTAGGTATATTTCATCTTGGTCAAAATCCATTATGGATCATTATGAATGAATAGGTTTATATTCTAATCATGCCATCCAATTACCGTTCATGGATTGATTATTATGATGATGTTTTTTCTATTATTTTATGAAACTCATTACATTTCATAGGGAAAATTATAATATCATGAAATAAGTAATGTTTTTATGAAACCATAAACATTCCTTTCATAAAGACTCATATGAATTTAAAAATCTTGTATTTTACATGGGAAATATTTACCATTAAACTATTACATTCACCCTTACACATTGAATAACCTTTTGGTCAACTTCCATCTCCAAAGTACCCAATGCATTGGAGAGATATAATGGGGAACACTTGTCAAATATTGAGCTATACTTGGATCATCCCAATATATCATGGGATATAATGGGCACAACCCCTCATAAATAATTTTCGAGGAACATATCATGGTAATAAAGTATCTAGAAAATCAGAAGAAACTAATCATACTATATACATAAAAAACCATCTTTTTGAAATTTAATAATGATTTTTTTAAAAGGATTTTAAAAATAAAGTCCTCAAAAATATAAATGGATTGAGAATTAATATAATTCATTGGATATGTTTATAAACTATAAATACAAAATTTTGAACATAATATAAACAAAAAATCATCACACCAAAAATCTTAATAACACATAATGAATAAAGAAGATGGTTAACCATCAAATGGAAATTGCGTAAATAATTTCCTTACCATGGGTGTGTTCTTCACATGGTTTCTATAATCACTTTGTGATGGATATTTTTGTCTATTGGGAGAGAAACTACAGATTTGATTGGAAGAGTAGTTACATATTTAGTGAAACATAAATTATTCCATTTATTGTTTTTAATTATCATGTGATGATGATTTATATATTAAATCCTTAATGATGTTTGTTTAGATCATTTTTTGGTTCTTCGATAATAACAACATCAATTTTCTTTATAAATTAAAACCATGTGTACACATGAATTACATTAATATTGATTTGGAAAATACATATATTATAATTTGGTTAAACTATATATAAGGATTTTATACCAGAAATGAATTAATTAATCAAATTGAAATCAAAATTTCCAAGATGTCAGTAATTCATCACATCACAGGCGATGTTATTATTCCCTGAATAAGTGGGAGAGGAGAAGAAGAATGCAGATTATTTTCCATGAACATGAAAAAATATAGAATATACTAGATTTTTAGAACATTCATGCCTCTTGGATAAAAATAGGGGAAGATACTACAAAATAAAAGGAAAGGAAATGAAAAAACATGAAAATAAAGTTGATTTCTTACCTACTGATCTCTTCTCATTGAGATCCTCTTTAAGGCCTTGGTTTTTTGCAACTGAGTTAGACTAGTAGGTCTTCGACGTGGGGAAGGAGATTGGGGATGGAATTTGGAAGAAATAAGACAACTATCAAGTCTTGAGAGGTTTGGGAGGATGAGGGAAATGAAGGTAGTATTTATTATGGAGGGAAGGAGGAACTTAACATTATTTAAATCATTACAATAAAATATTTTCTCAATACTATGAAAATTATTAATTATTGGGACCCCAAATAGTAATAATGGAATGTTAGTCCAAACCAAGTGGTCTTAAAACACTTATGAAGCCATAAACAGTGTATTTTACTGATAATTTAAATATAACCCATTTTACCATATTTCACTATTCATAAAAAATTCACGAATTTCAAAAAAATTCCAAAAATTCAACCTAACCATATTTCAAAAATTAGAATTTAAAAATGAACTATATTTTTTGTAAATAAATTTCTATATATTATTAATTTAATTTTTAAATAAAATCATACTTAAATAAATAATTTACAATATTAATTCTATATCTACTTATATATGACTTTCAAAAATTATCCAATGTGTCATTATATTAATTTATTAAGAAAAAAATAATAACACAATTTAATATTCTTTAGGGCAATATTAATATTCATATTAATATTCATAATGGTATGTTACTATTCCCAATGAACAAGTTGGTTCCTTCCAACTCAAAGTAATTTAATGAACACAATTTAAGATGAATGTATTTCGAAATTCAAAACATAGAAGATGTATAATAATCATTAAAATATAGTTATAAATATCTACATAACAAATTAATGAATTTCATTTATATTTCTAAATACTTGGGGTGTTACATTATTCTCACCCTCTATAATTGGAATCCTCACTATTTTATTTAATAATTAAAAAATGATGTTACTTTTCTGTAATAGAATTTTTCAGATTCACATGTTGCTTCTTCAACAATGTGGTTTCTTCACAAAACCATTACCCGGTGGATTACATTTTTAGACAATACCCATTACCTTAAATCATGAATATGAACATGTTTTTCATCATGAAATGGTTCTCTTCTAGCTAAAATACTTTTATGATCAAGAGATTTGATTAATCTGGTACATAAATTCTCTACATTGAAAGATGGAAAACATTATGAACCTTAGATAAAAATAGAGGAAATGATACTCAGTGTGAAAGTAGTCCAACTTTATCCAATATTTCAAAACGACTAATAAATCACATACATATCATTCCTTTCTTAACAAAACGTATTACTCGTTTCCAAGGGGAGATTTTATGGAAAACACGGACACGTACCTCGAAAGAGAAGTCTTTACATCTGTTATATGCTTAAAATTTATGCATGCTCTGAGAAATCCTGATATGCTGCTTGATTATCTTCACTTTCTCAGCCTCTTCCTCTTCTAATTCTGGTCCCACCAACATTATTTCCCAGACTTCATCCCAAAAAGTTGGAGTTGGAAACCACATCCCATAAAATGCATCAAAATATTATATCTGTATAATGGAATAAAAACCATTATTAAAAATAAAACTCAACTAAAAAGTGATGTTTATCCCAAATTCACAGGTAGTCTCTTGAACATGCTTGAAGAATATCCTCCACGGTATAAATCACTCATTCTAACTGCTAATGTAATGGAGGAGGAAAATCTGTACTAAAATTTAAATTTTTTCCCAACGACATCGGATGCCCCTTCAAAATGTTTATGTGAACCTTGCATCCTGATCAGACAAAATAGAAAGGGGAACTCCATATAACTTGACAATATCTTTAATGAACAATTGGTAAAGGTGATCCAATGAAATTGTTTGTCTAATAGAAAGGAAATGTGAATATTTTATCAGCCGATCAACAATTACCCAAATCACATTGTTGCCTCGAGAAGTAATATGAAGTGCCACCACAAATTCCTTGAATATATTCTCCCATTTCCACATGGGAACTGGAAAATCCCGATACATCCCCTTTGGTAACTGCAATTCTTCTTTAACCAATTCAAATGCCAAACATTTCATAATAAATTATTCAATATCCATATTCAATCCATCCCACTAGAATACTCTCGATTATCTCTATACATCTTAGTACATTCAAGATGAACACTAAGTAGATAACACTGAGCTTCAAATAAGAAATAATTCTTTAACTATGAACCACAAGGCAAACACAACCATTTTCCAAATCTTAAAAAAAATATTTATCAAGTCAAAATTTTGTAAACTTACACATTTTATCCAATTCTACCTTTCTGTAGCTCACGGTCATCCTTCTGCAATTTCATAACATTGTTTCATAATGATGACTGAATTGAAACCTGCAAACAAACTAATTTATTCCCTTCACCGATAACATCTATACCAAAACTCGTCATATCATTAATCGATGGAGAATTTTCCAAATGTGACATTGTTAATTATGAATGATGTTTTTGACACATGGCATCGACCGCATTGTTTTCCTTTCCAACATGGTAATATATCTTGTAATAATAATCCTTTTACAGTTCGATCCATCTTCTCTACCTCATGTTTAATTCATTCTGAGTGAATAAAAATTTCAAAATTTAATGGTCAAAATATATTTGTCTTTTTTCTCTATATAAATGGTTCCTCCAAATTTTCCATGATAAAACCACATTTACCAATTCCAAATCATGTGCGGGATAATTTGACTCATCAGGTATTATTTGTATTGAAGGATAATTAATTACCTAATCATTCTGTAGAAGAACACAACCATTTCCTTTCAATTATGCAACATTGTAGATGATAAAGACACCATTTGGGAAGGAATGGACAAATCTTGAGCCCTCCCCAATCTCTTTTTATCTTCTTGAAAACAAACATCACATTCTCTAATCCAAAAAAATTTCAACCCATTTTAATGTTATCTAAGTTAGAGGGCTAGATAACCAAGAAATGTTTTAAACATACTTTCATTAATAACATGGTAATCCGATAAAAATATGAATATGTGTATGATTTTTAGGTCTTTTATATTTATCAAAAACTTTTTTTTGGAAAAGATGAACTGTTATTCCATCCATATTTACAATGTGACCAAGAAAAGAAATCTATTGCAACTTGAAATAACAGTTTAGGAATTTTCAATATAGTTTTTTTTTCAGGTTTGCAATGCAACCCTTAGATGTTTTTTATGATCCTCTTTACTTCCAGAATATACAGTAATTACATCAATAAAAACAACATCAAACATATCAAAGAATTAATGAAATAATATATTAATAAGTTTTATGAATACAGAAGGTGCATTAGTTATCTCAAAAGGCTTAACTACAAATTCATAATGACCATATCTAGTATGGAACACAATCTCATGATTTATTAATCCTTTACTTTCAAAAGATGTTATGCCGACCTCAGGTAAATCTTCAAAAAATTATATGCTCCCTAGAGATGATCATAAAAATCATCGATATGAGGAAAATGATACTTGTTTTTAACAGTAATGTTATTCAAGGATCTATAATTGATACCAAGTCTCATTGAACCATCTTTTTCCTTAAAAATCCTTAAAGTAGTGCCCCACGGTTAAGTGATAAGATGGCTGAATCCTTTACCTAATAATTCATGCAATTGATTTTTAAATTCCATCTGTTCTATTTGAGCCATTGGATAAAAGGTTATTTAAATTTTTATAAACATTAAGAACTAATTATATACTAAACTCATCATTTCGATTAGGAATAACACTAGGAAAATCATCGAGAAAAACACCCATGTAGTCATTTACAACTACTACATCATTATTATATATAGTTCCCTTATCAAAAAAATATGGACAATATAGCATTCATTTAAATAAATTAAATATTTCATAGATATATGAAATATTATTATTGGTATGGGTTCATTCTTATATAGAAACTGAAATTCTTTTAGAAAAAAACCTCATTTTATCACCAATCTATCTTTACATGGTAAAAAGAAACCCAATTCCTACCTAGAATAAAATTAGGATCTATTAGAGGTAAAACCATAAGGATTGAAGGAAATATCATTCCATAGAAAAGGATTGGAAAATTCTTATAAATTCTTTTTTCCACAATATTTCATCCATGTGTTTTTTCGATGAGATCGTTTTTCATTTCATGTGGTCGAATTCGCAAATTTTCTAAAAATTTCTCAAAAATAGAAGAATGTGTAGACCCTAAAATAAACCACAGTTTTGGAAAATCTTTAAAAACATGAAATATACTTGTAACCACTTCATTTTATGGCTTAAAAACTTCTAAAGAGGGTCCAAAATATTTTACCAAACCGTTCTCCTTCCAATCTTACTGATTCCCTTCTTGAGTAACTAGCTTCGAACAAACATTAGAAAAATGACCCAATTCATTATTATTAAAGAATATAATCATCTAATTCTGATTAATTTTCGGATCATTTTCCATGCACTCATGAGATAGGTTTTCAAAAATTCGACATCGGTATCCATTCCCAAAATTTACAAAACATTTACCAAGATTACTTTTACAACACATTTCACAAGAAGAGAAATGCATTTTCTTACATCCAGACTTCATTGACGAGTTTATACCCATTTCCGTCCAACCAAGAGACTTCATATTATTATCATAACGAGACACATATGTTTTTGAAAACTCTATATCAGCTTTATCAGGACAATGAAAAATCTTCTCATCCAATTTAAAGTATCATGGGGCTAAAGATCCTCGCAAAAACAATTTTAAACGAGTGTAAAATATATTAATTTTATTGTCAAAATACAAAAACAAATTCTAGTACGTACTGATCAATCTTGAAAAATTGGATTCATATACATCCAAAAAAATAATCATCTTCCTTCTTCCCTTCCCATAATTGTTTTGACGATCTGAGTAGAACCGTTTTGGGGAATATTTTTTCGGAAAAAGACACTTAAAATCATCCAATTCCATAATATCAGAATAATCACTTTCTCTCATATTCTTAACCAAATACAATCATTGATCGGATTCATCTTCCAAATGATAAATTAATATAATTATTTTTTGTTGCTATAAACATCATGTGACATAAAATACAATTTATTGAGTATTGATCCATCCGTCAATTATCACTTTATATGTGGTCCCACGAAATGTTGGAGGATCTTGCCTCATTAAATGCTCAAGAAAAGTCATGTTCATTTTGGTAGTACTTGTTCCTTTCTATAATGGATACCAACCCCATTTATTTTTTGACCCAATTGGGATACTGTTGTTACAAACTGCTCGGTTTTTATTCCCACCATTTTGGGATGCAATTTCGGATAGACATCACCCTCATGGTGCCATTATACATTAGTTTCCCTATTTCTTATATGTACAACCATTTTGAAAAAACATATCTTAGTTGAAGAAACATGGTAATATTTAAATCATATAACATTTCAAATTAATTTTAGAGTATACTTCATTTAGAGTTTTCTATTAACATCATCCTTATCAAGAAATTTATCTAAACCATCCTCTAATACAGACTATAAGGATGAGTTCTTAAAACATTACTTAATCATGAATTTTATAGAAGGCCATACATTTTTACACAATGAGGTTCTTTTTTGGTTTATTATATTAAATAATTTAGATATCTTACAAACATGTCATTCCAAATTCAAAAATGAGGATAGTATAAAAACATTATCCATTTTGTAAATGATAATAAACATTAAAACATAAAACATGATTTATTTCACAACACACCATATCATAGATCACAACTACCTTATTTATCATTCCCATCTTTATATCTTATGAAAAATATTTTAAAAAATTGGGATGAGTTCAAAACTCAGTAATGGATATAAAGAAAGAAATCATTTGACAATTGATCACATAAAAACCATTAAAAACCATAATCATAAAAACTCATATTCATATAAACAACATGTAGTTTCATTGGTACATAATAAATATATCACTCTTACATTCAACCATACACATGGAATTACCTTTTTGTAAACTTCCATCTCCAGAGTACCCAATGCATTGTCGAGCTATAATGGGGCTCACCCATTACTTCTTGAGATATAATGAGCACAACCCAACATAAATTGAGCTTTAATGGGCTCATCCAAAAATAAATAATTTCTAAGGAAAAAATCAATTTAATAAATTATCTATAAAAATAGAAGTAACCACTCATTCCATATACATAAAAAATCATTCATTTAGGAAATTTATTAATGAGAGTTTTTAAATGATTTTAAAAAAAAAGTCCCACAAAATTTAATTAGAGTGAGAATTAAATGAATGGAATGGATATTTGTATACACTGTAAATACACATATTTAAACATAATATATAGAAATAATCATCACACTAACAATCTTAATCGCACATAATGAATAAAGAAGATAGTTAACCCAAATAATGGAAATTGGGTAATGAATTTCCACACCCTCAGTTCTTCATACATCAAATGCATTTAAACATCCTTTATAATGGTTAAAATAATTTAATGAAGAATATTATTGATTATAACACCATATATGATAATTTTACAACATTTTTGGACATATATATTAGTAATATTTTTTATTTACATTGTCTCGGGTGCGTTCTTTACATGGTTTCCATGATCTGTTCATGATGGATATTTTTGTCGATTGGGAGTGAAAATCCAGAATTTGAATGGAATCATAGTTAAATATTTCCAGACCCATATATTATTCCAATTATCATTTTTATTTCTTAAATGAGGATGACATATAAGATAAAACATTAATGATGTTCAATTAGATCATTTTAGTGGTTCTTTAATCTTAACGACCACATTTTGTTTTATAAATTGAAACCATGTGTATAAGAGAATTCTAGAACTATGGATGAGAAATAATAAATATATTAACCTTTTTTTCTACTGTAAAAATGGTTTCATGACCATACATGAATTAATTCATAAAAATTGAAATATCATCTTCCATGATGTTGATAATTTGAAACATCACAGATGATGTTTTTATTACTTGAATAAGTGGGAGAGGAGAATAAGAATAGTGGATTATTTTCCATGAACACGATAAAATCCATAACATACATGACTTATTGAGTTTCTATTCCACTAGTATAGAATTAGGGTAAGATACTATAAATTAAAAGGAGAGGAAAGGAAAACAAATGAAAAGCATTAGGATTTCTTACCTCTTGATCACTTCTCATTGAGATCCTCTTTAAGGGCTTCGATTTGGGTCATTGGGCGAGAACAGCTAGTCTGAAACGTGGGGAAGGAGATTGGGGATGGAATTTTTTATAAGATAGAAAATTCTCATAGATTGATAGGAGTGGGAGGAAGAGTGGAATGTGGGTGGTATTTTTAGTGGAGGGGAGGAGGTATTTTACATTATTTATATAATTATTGTAATATTTTTACTCAATAATATGAATAATCATAATTAAGATGGAACCAAATGTCAATAATGGAATGTGATTTCAAACTATGTGGTCATACATCAATTATGATATCATAAATAGTGTATTTATTTGATAATTTGAATATACATAATTTTACCATATTCAACTAATCATCAAAAATTAAAAAAATTCATAAAAATCCAAAGAATCACCCAATCAATTTTTAGATGTTTAGAATTCAAAAAATGATCTCCATTTTTTAAATATAATTTTCTAAAATTTATTAATTTGATTTTTAAATAAAATTATACATAATTAAATAATTATCAATTTTAATTCTATAAAAACTTTTATATCACAATGAAAAATTAACCAAGGTGTCATTATCATAAAGCATTAAGAAAATAATATAATAATAAAATTCACTATTCATTAGGTTCATATTTCTACTCATATTACTATTTATTGGGGTATGTTAATGTTAACCAAAAAAATTTGGTTCCCTCCAACACCAAATAACTTATTGAATACAATTATAGATGGTCGTTTTTCGAATATCAAAACATAGAAGCAACATAATTATGTTTAAAGGATAGTTATACATATCGACATAAATAAATGTTTCATGAATTTCATTTATCTTTTTAAATTATTGTGGTGTTTCCAAATATGATTATTATATATAATTCCTCCAAAGACACTAATGTTTATGGTCATGGGCCATGTATTTTTAGGATATGTAATGAATATTTATGTAAAATGATGTAAATTATTTTAACATAATTCATTGGTGAAATCAAAGAGATTAAATTATTTTATTGCTTATATTGGAAATTTTATTTATTGTCAATTAAGAGTAATGAAATAAGAAAAATATTCAGGATATTTGAACATTAGTTTTCATTATAATAATGTGGAAAAATTCCAAATAGGGATCCATTTGAACCAATTAGTGATGTGTAATATATTCTAAAATAAATAATGATATATATTTTTATTTCAATGAAAACATTGTAAAAGTATATAATAACACCTCATATATGAATATTTGATTTACCTTAATATTGATACATACCATGATGTTCTTATTTACTATATAATATGATAAAGAAAAACATAAAATATGGATGGAGAGTTCATATGTTTCCACTATTCATATTTCGTAGATTTTATTCCTATACTAAATATTTGAATTTGCAATTGATTTTTTTATATTATTGAGATCTTATTGTATTATATCATATAATAACATATTGAGCTGGTATAAGATTACAAGATGGATGAATTTTATGTTATAAGGGCCTGATGTATTTATGTGTGGAATAAAAAATAAATCATACCGAAAAAGAGACACTATAGATTTATGTTTCATAAATATTAATGAGTAAAATATTTTCCATGGAGTACATATATGGATTAATAGTATTTCTCAATGAAGTTAACTTAAATGTTGTTACCATTGGAATATGTTTTAATGATGATGGTTATGAATAAATAAATTATTCTAACTATATATAATCGTTATTATTTTCTTCTAAAAATAGGTACACATTATAATAAATATTACACAAGGATTATATTGTGTTATTGAAGTTAATAAAAAACATAGATTGAGGAAGTAAAATATTATATGATAATTTTTTCTTGGAGAATTAAATACAAAAAATAAGATAATTAAATATTTATCATGATTTTAGATTATTCTATATCGATTAATGATTATATAAATAAATAACCTAATATTATTTGAGATGGGGATGTTATTTTGATGTTGTAATTATTTGTATTAAATTAATACCCCTCATGAACATTTCTGGAATTATTTAGTGTCATTAAAAAATTATGAGAAGGATAGAGTTCAAACAAAAAAATAGTTTTCATATTTGAATAATTATCTATAAATAGCGTTGATATATATATGATTATATCTAGAAAAGATGATACAAATAAATACTTTTGATTTCAACTATAATAAACACATGGAATCTAGGAATTGTAAAAGTAACTCAGGGATATAATAACTAATATAAGAATATCTTACTCTTGTGTAAGAGTAGTTAATAATTTTATATGAATACGTTGATATGTAAAGCCACTATATATTTTTATCCAAGACACTATATAATTTTAATTCAATGTTTTTATGGTTTTTCATAGTAACATTGCACTACTGAAGAATAATTTAATGTTTTTGATGGTACATATGATTATTACACGTCTCAATCAAGATATCATGTAGTGAATCGAATCCATTTAATAGTAATTTGAGTATTTTTTATGATGGGTAACTATTTATAGAATATATTTAAGAAAAAACTGAGGGTTTGAAAAAATAATTCAATTTTAATTATGCTAATGTAAAACTTATTTTGATTAATTTTGACAGTAACCTATGGGTTTATTTGTTATTTATGATATATATGAATTTTTTTAAGTGATAAATATGGTTATAAGTGAATCATAGACCAATATTATGAAAAAAACTTCTATTACTCGAGGATTAAGAAATTATAATAGTTTTATATTAATCATGTTTCAATAAATGTATCATTCATTAAATGAAAATTTTGATTGCCCCAGGATAAGAGACATCAAACCATAATGATAATTGTTAATGAAAGTATACACAAAAGGAGAAAAAGTTATGGTTATTTGTTAATATAGAATAAATAATAAAATAAAATTCTAGTAATATTAAATAAGAAGGTCATCACATGATATTTCTTAAGATGAAATGTATAAATATTTACTCCTTTAATGAAGAACAAATTTGGGGTTTTTTATTATATATTTGTTTTAATAGTTTCTACATAAAAAATGTCACCATGGATAAATTCAAAAATATTTTTAAATTTAAATATATGAAATGTGTAATAATATCCTAATGAATTTTTTTACATATATAAAAAAATTAGAGTTCACAAAAAATTGTGTCGTAGAAAATATGACATGTTATTGTTGTATATGATGAATATTGGAAGTGTTAGAGTATCAAAATAAGCAATATAAATTTCATAATACTGAAGATATGATACAGATATTTGAAATATGAGTTCAATAATTAGTTAACATATTATCATTTGAGGAGTATTTTTAAGGTCCTTGAAATAAGAAGAGATCATGATGATATTTTCATACATAATTTATGTAATTTTAAAAAATAATAGGATAGAAGAAGATTGTGAGAGGGTAAGGGTGTAAAATCGGGGATTATTATTATCATATTTAGAGAGGTAATATGTTTTTACTTTATTTATCTAAAGTATCACTAATTATTTAAGAAAAATAAAAGGTGTTTGTCTCGACCATATTCTTAGGTTGGCCATTCTTAGGCTGAGGTGCTTTCTATTGTGGTAGATTGTCTTCTCATAATTGAAGACCATAATATAGAACATACAATTTTTATATTTTTTTGGAATCCTATTGTGATGATAATATCTATCATTGAATGTAGTTTTGAACACCCTTTAAAAATATGAGTAATCATTTATAATGGACCTTTAGATATATAGTTAATTTTTATGGGATAAAGATGATATCTGTCAATTAAATTCAATTTATTATTTCAATGGACATATATTCTACATAATTGATAGGACTATAGAATGTTTTTAGTCACCCATATTGGGTGAGACCCTTCTCGAAACATTGTGGCTTAGTCCTCATTTATTTAATTATTTTCACATGGTGTGGAAATATGGGACCATTAAATTTATCCATATATCCTATCATGTTATTATGTTCAAATAATTTAAAATGAAAATTTAATTTAATAAAATAATGAGGAAAATGATTTTCTTCCACCCCTATGAAGGATGCACAATCCACTATACAATTTACATCAAAATAAAAAGTAGATAAATTAGAAGAGTTATATATACAATATCTTTCAAGTAAATGAAACTTAAATCCTCATAATCACAATAGATCATTTTGTCTTATCTAGTATGACCAAAAAGTTATCTATATATTCCCAAATTAAATAACCCATTTAGTTGACCATGTAAATATTTTTTTCATTATATTCATTATTACTATGATTGATTTATTTTCTGAGATGATTTTTTCATTCTAAAAAATATTTAAAGATGTTGACTAAAGATGGTTGTTGAAGAGATATAAAACAAATATTACCTCCATCTAATACTTTATTGGACAATGGTTGCAAAAATATATCAACTCTTTATAAATTCATATGCAATACCATTTTGACCTGAAATATACTTTTAATAGAAATCATATAGTAATCCTAGATTGCATAGGTTATCAAATTCAGATGAATTAGAGAAGATTGCATCTATAATATCGTGGGTTGGATGTTTCCTCTGTAGCTATAGACAAAACCCAACATTGTAATCTAAAAAAATATAGAGGTGATTAAACAACATTATAATTGAAAATTACCAATGTAAATTATCAATATCTAGTACAAAAATATATATTTAATTATATAAATATGGTGGTTATAGGTTTTCACCCCTCAAGATCCATATAGGAAAACATTACCTATAATGATACCCTCCCCACAATGTGTACGCCACCTAGGATGGAATTTTGAGGAGAGAGATAGTGACCCTAGAGTGCCACCTCTAGTAGGCCCTAGGTTGGTGACTGCAACTGAGGGTATAATAAACTCACCAATTGGAAGAATTTCCCAATAGCAAAAACATGATAAAGAGAGATAATATAGACACAAACCAACATCTATTCAGAACACAAAGTAAAAACATACTCAAGAGAAAATTTGTATTGTCATGGATGAAATACTTCAAATTAATGGAAAAAATTCAAGTAAAAAAATGTAAAATAAAATTGACCATGATGGCCGAATAACTCCTGCAAAACCCTGAGCATGTAGTAACTAGAATAATCTTCATTATAGTCTAACTAAACTAAAAACTGTTATAAAGTAGTTTTACTATAGTAGTATAATTAGTATGATCCTCCTCGAAGCCCCTCATGTAAAAATATATAAGAATTTTAATGCACATTAAAAAACAAGTGGAACGAAGTCATCACCTAAATTGGAATACTATGATCCCATCTTCACCATGGATATTATCATATTGTATCACATATAATAGTATATAATATAATAATGGAAGTCAACAGTATCCCAATACTTCTTCCCCACTAGTTTTCCTCTTTTCCCCAACATCGCAAATCTGAAGCATCACCCTCCAAAAATGCCACCCTAAAGACAGCTGGGTGAATCAAAAAACCTGAATCTTGTGCAACACAACCACCATGTACACATAATTAATGTGAACCCGGTAGTTTCTGGGAGCCCCTATAGATCGTATTGTGTGTATCATAGACTATGTGTTATACCTCAAGCCATTATAGACCATACATTGAGTGAGGATCTTCAATTCATGACATCCTATACATGTTACACCTATTTTAGTCCATATGTAACTATATTAAAAATATATTTGTTTGATATAAGTGAATTCCATTAGAGTCTCCTCTACACATATATGGTGAAAACTGAAATATATGCTTTCTATCCTATGTAACTACTAGGTGAAGAGTGTGGGTCAAATGGTGTAGTGATCCATCTATCCTCCAACCACGATTTTGGGAAAACACCCCGCCCCCTCTGGGCATAGAATTCTTGACGTTTTAGTTTCCATAACCAATATGGTGGAGTAGCATATAGAATAACAAGCTTTACAGGATATAATATAGTTCACATCCACATTATGACAAACACATAGTCTTAGACTCAGCTACTACTTACGTCTCTCAGACTCCTGGCTGTCACATCTATGACATTATTTGTTATTTGAAAAAAACCATTTAAAGGGATATATATGGTTAAATTATCCCTTATTATTAGATTAAATTTACATTAATTAATACTTTAACCATTAATTCACCATTATCAATTCCACATAAAATTTTATTATCATTCAAGTAAAGATCCATTCCCTCCAGGAACAAGAAAATTTGGTCTACAGTTTCTTAGAAACAATATATCGATGTTGTGTCCCAGCATGATCCAACACCATGGATTAAAAAAATATTCATATAATTACAACATTACCATATTCTATAATTTTATTTATTCTAAAAATACATTATAAGATACCAATCAGAAGTGGTTCAACGTGGTGAGTAGATAAACTACCATCGAGTATTTTCCACCAATACAAGGAGTATAGAACCATCCATCCTCAAGAAACTAAACACATAATGCACATGGAATACCCACCAATACAAGGAGTATAGAACCATCCATCCTCAGGAAACTAAACACAGAATGCACATGGAATACCCTACGCATATTCTCCTTTTTTTATTCAGGGTAATAATGACCATATAACTAAAGAATTAGGGACAATAATAAGGTATAAAATCAATAGATTCAATAAGAATTAAACTTCCATATATTTTTTAATCCTACATTCAACATGGTCCATCACCTCTATTGTCTTATCTAACACCAATTTTCATAAACTGATGCATATCACATCTCTCGGTGTAACCCTATAACACAAACAAATATACTCCTTGACCTACATACAACAAAAACTATCTAGGATCTTCCATCACATGCTCAGCTCAAATTCATACATCCCTATCCCCACAAAAACATGTCTCATATCCAAGGCATATCACAAGCAGTAGTAATAAATATAGAAATGGGATCTTGGTCCCAATCTAGGGAATTTAGATTTTATAAAAAATCATATATCTTGTCTGTAAATCATAAGGAACATAGCCTTTATAAGAATACAGGTAACATGGACCCCATAAAAAATTACATATACTAAAAAATTGGTTCATTATTCCATCTTGAATTAACCGATTAATCATTTAATGGTTCTAAATATGGGAAACTGAGGGATAATGTTATCACAAATTCAAAAACATAATTAACCAATTACATTGACATTTCATTAAAAGTATTGTAAAAAAGAATCAACATACTTTAGTTTCAACAACCATTTCAACTAAACATGCCAAGCTGTATCAATTCATTAATAAGCATATTAAAATAACAAAAATTGGATTTATTTAAACATGAATCATTGACCATTTATCCAATGAATCGTCAATTAATTCTAGTAGTATGTTCTGTACCAATTTCCATCATAAAAAACATACTCATCAAGGAAGGCATTGATATCACACCATCTATCAAATCAAGAAGAAAAATGTAATCAATGTTTAAGTCAACTATATATGATTGATATTAATTCATTAATAAGGTTTATGTAATTATTATGTAAATTTCTTCATTATCCAAATGGTTAAATCATGATAAATCAACAATTTAATGTAAATATACAGAAAAATAGTGAATCTAATACCTCAAAATGTTTCCAATATTATTTGCACAAGAATGGGCCAACACAATCGATCCCAATCACATCAATTTCAAAAAAAGCATCCACTCGAGGACGTTTTTCAACAAGCTCTTAAGCCATCACCCAAAATGTTGTATTAAAAATATATATATCCGATTCCACCAATTGAAATGATAAATAGGAGGAAACCAATTTAAAGAAATGATAATAATGGAGGTAGGACATACCTTTTATTGAATAAGAATAAGAAATTCATGGTTCACCAAAAAAAATGGTGCACATGAAGTAGGAAAAACACAAAGGGGAAAATGATCCAAGGATACTGAAAAACACCTGAAGGTTATGAGAGGAAGATGTCTGGGAGACTCGTAAAAATGGAAAACAAGAAGGAAGAACTTGGTTTGACCATTGGAAAATCTAAATTGAGCATTAGTTTCGATATGTTTTAGATTATCAATTTAAAGAGGATCTATCAAGATTATGCAGGTTGATCGAGTAAAGAAACATGGACCCTTTGTAAAATTTAAATATGAGTTATGGGATTTTAAGCAGCCTTAAATAGCATAAAAATTATTAGAATGCATTTTACATCAAACACAACATCAATTGGGTGAAACTGAAGAAAATTAGAAATCATGAGAAAACTAAAATATTGACATACTATTGGGAAAAATAATCATTGGGTGAGTAACCATTCAATGTCACTGGTGCGAGTCACTATCATGAAAAAAGATCAACACCTACCCATATACATAATATTTCAAACCCACCATTGTTAAAACTCTATTTTTTCAATCTCCTGGAATGAGTCATCACCCCCCCCCCCAGAACACATCACCCATGATATTTTCACAATGTAATGGACTGGGGACTTCCAAGACATTAAATAATATACCTATGAAACTATTCTCACTCTCCATAATCAAAACCCAATTCAAAGAGGGAATATAATGTGGTTTTTCTGAATGTCAACCCTGTCAGATGCCTCTCAATGATCTCACTACCACAAGAGATCAACCACATCCGCAAATGAAACCGTGAAACCGTGAAAAAACTACAACCAAATATTAACCACTCTCTTGGGGAAGATACCTCTCAAAAGAGAGATAAATCTGAAACAATAAGCAAGATAAATAAATCTCAAAAACAGAAAGGGTCTACAACAACAAAGGAAATACGTAACAAGAGAATAGATAAACCTCAAATTGCATAGGGTACTGACTATTTATATGCGATTCACATTACCATGAAATCTCCTACAAGCCATCATGCCACCCCAAGACCTGAACTAAGTGGATTGAAAACCCATTCCACACCATATCCTTGTCATCATAGATTACCACATACTGCTCCTCAACGGTCGCATCATCGTCAACATCGATGCCTCCTTAATCGATGACGATGGACTCTTTAGGAATATAATGACGTTTCAGTGACATGAAAAAACAATTGTGTATCTATCCCATCTAGAGGGGAACTTCTACCCAGTATAAAATGTATCTGACATGATCCAACACATCAAAAGGTCATATAAACATAGATAAATCATACTCCCATGACCAAAACTTCACTATCCAAGATGGGGAGTCACCTTCAGATAAACTTGATCCACAAAATCAACTCCATAGGTCTCCTAGTATGATCAATATAGGATATCTGATGATCCTGTTTTTCCTTCATCTACTCATAAATAACCTGAACCATCTCTAGCATACTCAAGACCAATAATGGACATAGAATTCCAAACTCTACGACCCTAGTTCTGCATAATGGTGAATGAAAAGGTCAACCATAAAAGGTTTCAAATAGTTCTATACTGATATTGGAATGAAAACTATTAATGTAAGATAATTGTACCAAAGGTAGGTGAAACATTAAAAAACTCCTAAATCAGGGGCCCAATAGAATAACATGTCTTCAATATTCTTGATAGTCTGCTATGTCTGACCATTATTTTTTGGATGAAAATTATTTACAAGGAATATCTATGTTTCAAAAAACATTTGGATAATACTCCACACCCAAGAGGTAAAATGAGTATCTAAATCGAAAATGATCATCCTCAAGACATCGTTGAGTCTCACCACATCCTCCAAATATTTCCTCAACACAACCTCAACTGATATTGACACTTTGATTGCAATGACGTGGGATGATTTCATAAAATGATCCACTACTACCCAAAAAAGTAATAGCATCACTGAGCTTGAGGTAACTATTAATGTGGTCCATAATGATTTCCTCCAACTTCCACTAACTATTATCTAACAGATGGTGAAATCCATTGGGTACAAGGTGCTCGAGTTTCCCTTTATGGTAGACCATACATCGAGACACAAACTCGGCAACTACATGATTCAACCCAGGCCGCCAATACTGACTCCTCAAATATCTATACATCTTTGTTATGCTATGATGTATCACTATGGGAAAAATATGGAACAAATTGACAATAATCTAATTCATCACCAAAGGAATGATATGACTTCTATTAAACACCACCCGATGTTATTCATGATTAGATTAACCATCAAGGGCCTCACCACAAACAACTCAGTCTCTCCAGACCTCCAACTTAATATCTAACTATTGTTACTCTTTTACCAACTCCACCAGATCAATATACAACGTTATCTGAAAAAGAGAACATATTCCCAAAACTTCTCCCATATATAGATGTAATGTTGAGTGTTCTTCCATAACTCTTTATGAATCACCCATTCATGCATTTCAACAATAAGGACTTCTTTCTCAGTGCATCAGATACAATATTAACCTATCAATGTGTATGTGAAATTTTAAATTCCAAATTCTATAATAACTCCATACAACAATGTTGTAACATGTTCATGTCTTGGTGGGATAATATATACCTCAGTCTCCTATGATTATTGAATAAAAAAACTCGCACCGATGAGGTAATGTCTACACAAATTAAGGGAAACACCACTAGTACCAACTCAATATTGTTGGTGGAATAGTTACATTTATGGGGATTAAACTACAATGATGCTTAATAAATGACCAATATTTGCTGCATCAGAATAGATCCTAACACCAGAGGTGTAGCATCACACAAAACCTCAAACTGAACTCCTTCTTCATAAAGACAATGAAATGGGGCACTGAAAAATCTATTTTAGATACTCAAAAGATTCATGAAAATGATTAGTCCACATGAACACCTTATCCATTCTAGTCCATCTTGTAAGAGGGGTGAAAACATAATAGAAATTTTATATGGACCTCTTGTAATAGACTTCAAGACCATGGAAACGTTAGACTTCTTCCACAATCATGGGGGCTTCCCAAGACACAGCTGCTTCTATATTCGATGGATCCATAGCTACTCCCAACTGGCATAAAACATAACCCATGAAAAAGGCTTCTAGAGCCCAAAAACATCACACATTGACAACATCTCAAATCTATATTATTAAGAATGAACTTACAAAACATCATTTAGATTCTCTTCAGGGCCCTCCTCAGACTCATAGTACACAAGTATGTCATCAATGAAGTCCACCATGAACGAATCCTAGAACTCAGAGTATATAGTGTTCATTAACCCCATTATCATAGATGGATCATTCATCACTATGAATGACATAAAAAACACTTATTTCCCATTATGACTGTGAAAATTGGTCTTCAAAATATCATCATCTGTCACATAAATTTAGTGATATCCTAACCACAAATAAATCTTCGAGAACCAAGATGAACCCATCAGTTGACTAAATAAATCATGAATCTGTGGAAGAGTATATTTTTTCTTCCTTGTCCCACTGTTAAAGTGAAAATAATCAATAGACATCCAAAAACATCCATCATCCTTTTTCACATAAAAATAGGGAAATCCGTCATGAAACACTTGGCTACAAAAACTACACCGCAATAGACCATCAAGCTATATATACAGGTCTCATAACTCATAAGGTACCATCATTTTTGAGGAAAAGGAATTATTAAACATGACAATATATACCTCGATCATGATCTTCATATCCCATTGTTGGGGTAACACTAATACCACTTCTGGAATGACATTAGGGAACTCTTCCACGACCATAGGAATCTCTGACTGATGACCCTCCAAGTAACTGAACATCATCTTATCCATAAATGATAAGAATTATGGAACATGGCTCTAACCCATCCAATTGTCATTCTTTACAACATACACTAAAATATAAACATTAGCATCGAAGAATGCCACCATCCATCAAAAATAATCTATGATAGCCTACACTGAATTCAATCAATCCATGTCAAGGATGACATTATATGGTTGAATTATTAATCATTTGTAATCTCTCCACGTGTGTTATTCCCCCCATCACTTCCTTAAAATTTCTAAATACTTCAAAAAAGTCAACTACAACTATAACTGGCGTAGTCAATGCAGAGGTAACAGTAAGCCTCTATGCCTCAAGTCCAATGGCATGAAAAATTTCAGGTAATATGAATGAGTGATTTTACCCTCAATCAAACATGGTATTCAACCATGTATAAAATAGGAATAAGGTTCGTAGAATAATGTATGGATCTCATGGATCTCGCAATGCTAATGAATGAAGCTAACCATAACTTGATCCATGACATCTCGATCCTACTAAAGA
Organism: Viscum album; assembly: GCA_963277665.1. Classification (NCBI taxonomy): domain Eukaryota; kingdom Viridiplantae; phylum Streptophyta; class Magnoliopsida; order Santalales; family Viscaceae; genus Viscum; species Viscum album. The sequence goes on along the minus strand of OY728120.1, from coordinate 1,159,727,134 downwards.
CCACCTATAAGACCATGCTCTATTCTTTGGAGATAGGTAGCATCTGGGGGCTCTCCAATGCCTTCCCCCATTTCTGTCTATAGACCCAAATCTGGTGCAACCTTCTACAACTTCATCAGCTGGAAGTACCTCAATGGAGGAACTTAGAGTGGAACACCTAACACATGTTGACTTCATAGAAATTCAAGAAATCATTCCACTAATGACTATTTCCTCCATAAGAATAACAAGATTTTGGTCCCTTATCAAAGGACCTAGAGACACTAAACCCATTTAAATGAATCAATATGGGATGATTCCTACCCCCATACGAACACAAACTATGACACCCGAGGCAAATAAAGAATATGAAATTTTTATATTTATCCATATTTGTGAATAATATATTAATATTAATTTAAATGGGATTCTATGCTTGACGGCGTACCCAACACGCAACAACGAGTTTCTTGGGAATCTTACGTTGCACTCTAATAATAAAATAATATTATTTTAAATAGTAGTTAACGCCTAGCCGTTGTAATGGCGGGAATGAACAGAACTAACTACAAAATGATTATATATGTTTTTCAAATATTTTTACTTTTTACAATATATGTTAGAGGATTAAAAAATGCAAATGAATCCAATTTTAAGCGTAAACATTCTAATATTCTTTAAAAGGTCGATTAACCGCCTTTTGATGGAGAACCTCTTTTAAATCCACATTCTGACAATTTTATGTGTTATATTTGACAAAATAAAATTCGTCTTTAGAATCGGGACATCAAATTTTACTTTGCGTAAATTTTTGGTATTTGTCCAAAAAAGTTCAATTCTTAATGAATAGTGAAAAATGTTGTATTTTAATTCAAAACCTATTTTTAATCAAATTTATTTATATGATTAGATTATCTTTTGAATTGGTTTTAAAGTTAAATTAGAATATATTTTAACCATTTAATACAATAGTGGTCATTGGAATTAATTTCACTTTGAAAATGGACTTAAACTAGTGTCAATCTTTTGATACTTATTGTTTCATAAAAACACGCTATTTGTCATGAAAACGGGAATTAATTATTAAATTAATTAATGTGGCTTATATGTTTTGAATTTTTTAAAATGGACTTCATTTTTGAATTCAGAATATAAAATATATCTTAGGGTGAATTTTTTGTATTTTTATGAAAAACGTCAATTTTTGATGAATAGTGAAACCACTAAGTGGTACTTATAAAAACTGATTTTCCGTTTAAATGAAATTTTACCACTTCTGTGTTTTGAATTTCAAAAATCCGACATTCATCTTTGTCATTAGGAAGTAAAATGTGGTTCAATGTGATTAAAATAATTTTTGGTGAATAGTAACTTATTATGTTTTTAATCGCGATTAGAGGTAATTAGTGTGGTTTAAGGTAAGAATAATGTATTAATAAAATGAAATGACAAAGACACATGTACTAACCTCATTGGATGTTTCATGGCCTACCAAGGAAATCCATGGGTAAACTTGGGGACCCCATGGAGCCACTTTGGTTGGAAAATGACATAAATACCTTTTTATTTAATGTTAAAGTAAAAATGACACAAACATGAGATGTTTTACTAAAACAATTTTTACATGGCTTTATACAAGTCATATTTTTTTACTATAAATAGTAATTGGAAATCTAAAAATATTTCTTACATCATATTTTTTTTTAGTTTTAAGACAATAGATAAATTAAATTATTTATGACATCATGATGATGCAGCGATGACCTCATTAATTAACGATTTAAATAAAATGGAAATATAATGTAATATCTAAGACCTAAAAATGTCAAAAACCTATTTGATGAGTGGATTTCTAACCCTTATCACCTTATCCTCGAAATACATAAATTTAGGACTTTTAAAATCCGAAACTCTTTTGAAAATAAAGTAACATTTTGTAACTTTACAAGAATGCCCTTCCTCTCCTCTTATAAAAGGCCCTCACCTCTACCTCTTTACCCACACTCCCAAAGCCTTTGTCTCGGCGAAAACCTGCACATTTTGTCTCTCCACATAACTCTATAACTCCTTGAAGCCTCACATTGGGCCGAAGTCTTCCCAAGGAAGTCTTTTAGCTCAAACCAAAGGGAGTTACCCGATTTTAAGGTAATGTCTTCACATGAGTCCTTTTGTTTTATTTTGCCTTTCCAACCCCCTAAACTCCTTTTATACATTTCCGTAGTAACAAATCCAGTATCTTCAATATACTAGGATGTTTTTATAAGAATAATCGAGCTACACTTACACACACCTACATCTAATGGTTAAAGAACATATTGTTTCGGTGGATGGGAAATTTCTGCCTCACGAAACGAAGATTGTTCAACACTCATATAACACCTTCAATGGTGGCCATTAAGATGTCACTATATTTATATATGATATATAATATGATTATGTTTTAGTTAAGCTTCTTTATTTTCCATTTATGGCATTCCTTTATGGTTTCCATTATGGGTAAACGCGATATCTTCATTTAAGGAAGTGCGGACTACCACCCCCTCAAAGTGATGTGATTCGTTAATTCCATATGTGGGATGTATAAAGGATGGATTTAAAGTTATTATATATGATGTTATACTGGAATTAAAATATACCTCTATATCATTATTATTTCTTTCCATTAATTTTTGAGATAGAAATGAAAGTAGCGTTAATGCGTACGTACGGCTTACCGTCTCCATGAACGTTGCATTTCATTTCTTATCCCCAAATGTAATGTACTGTTATAAGTACATATTTATAATGGATATATATAATTTAAGTTACATATAAATGAGGAATATAATTCCGTAATTAAAATATGCATACATCTCATTTAGTTTTAATTCCATTAATATGACAAAGAAATGAAAGTAGCGTTCATGCGTACGTACGGCTTACTGTCTCCATGAATGGTGCATTTCATTTCTTACCTCTAAATGAGTATGTAATATTATAAATACATGTATATTCTTGATATATAAGATATATAAGATATCAAAATCATTAATATCATTCTCGATATAATGAACCATTGACCACACGAACAACATGTAATTGTAAGAAGTTCACTTTCGACTTAAGAACCAAATATCGAAAAAACAAACATTATTAACATAAATTATTACATATTGTTTATATAATGTAATAAGTGATATAAAAGGAATAATTAACTCAAAAAATGTTCTTAAGAAAATATAAATTAACTCATGTTTATTATTCAGGGCGTTAAAGAACGATCGAGTCAAGTCGGACCTGAGGTAAGGGATCCTACTCCTCTCTTTCTTTTTAAGTACACTATTTTATGTCATTATTTTTAAGATCATCATTATTGGGTTGTTATTTTATATTACTCATACTGTAATATTTATGTTCATATGGTGAGAGACCTTATTTTCTCTCATCAATCCATTTTGGATGTTTTGAGGGGCGCCATTATGCTGCCGAATTTTCGTAAGAGATCTAACCTCTCTTTTTTAAGTACTCTCATTTATGTATCTTCTTTTAAGATCCTATTTTATATGATGGGGGATGTTCATTTATATTCTTTTTTCTGTAAATTTTATTTTAATATGATTAGATACTCTATTTGATCTCATCAATCCATTTTTGGATGTTTTAAGTGGCGCCGTTAGGCTGCCGAGTTTTCGTAAGGGATTTTTCATCTCACTTTTATTCCCATGAGATTTATGCTACATTTTACACAATCTCATTTGAGTGGTGTATGTACTGGACATTATTCTACTCTTTGTGTAATATACATTCTCTTATGAGTATTTACATCAATGATGCATTGTCCTTCTTTCATGGGGTGTATGTTTCGAAAGATACCCAAGTCGGTAAGGGAATCTTTCACCCTCCTCTTTTTAAAAGACTTATTTTGTTGGTTCTTTTAATTCACATATTGTTATGTTGGTATATGTTCTCATATATCCTTATTGATTTAAATTTTATGTCCAAGTGATGAGATACCTTTTTTATCTCTCATCTATCCATTTTGGAAATTTTGAAGTGACGTCGTCAGGCTGTCAAATTTTTGCAAGGGAACTTTTTAACCCAAATTTGATTCTTTGGGATAAACTTGAACTCCTTGAATATGTTATTCTATAAATAGGTGTGAATATCCTCTGATTGTTTTACACAAAATATTCACTTATGTTTGGTGTATTCGTTTTTCACACATAATTATGCAATTGATTTATCCTTAAAGCAAGGATACCGTCTTTGTAAGGGACCTACTCTCAATCTCCTTTCATTGAGGCATATTTCGTTTTATACACAACTTCCTTTTATACGGTGTATAAACCCCTTTTACTTTTAGTTTTATAAAAAAGGAATATTTTTTCTACGAAACATTTTAATAAATGTCAAAAAGGAATGTTTCTTTTTACGTACGTGGTGACAACGACCTTTTCCTCCGCCACGAGTATTATTTGATCCTTGGCTAACTCAACAAGCAGTTTTGTTTTTAAAATAAAATAAATACCATCTACTTTTTTTTTATTTTGGTATTGAAAATTATTTGGATAAAGGATTCTATTATGTCAATATATTTAAATGATATATTGTGATTGAAATGTGGAAATGTTATCATTCCTTTATGTTGGTTTTATGTTTTATGATTTTATATTGGTACTTAGACATTTGACAGGTGGTTACGTGATAAACCATATGACGGGTGGTGCCGTGAATACCAGGACGGGTGGTTACGTTATAACCTCCAATGAATTGGGTATGGAAATCGGCCATATGGCTATTCCATTAAGTATGTGCGGAAGTCGACCGTATGGCTATTCCATTAAGTATGTGTGGAAGTCGACCGTATGGTTATTCCACTTAAGTATGTTTATGTCCCAAGTTACCTTTATATGTTATGTGATCTTTATATGGGTTTTAGGGTAATCTTTTGGTTACTGAAGGGTAAGTAATGAACTTTTATTTAGTGAAGAGTTTTTACTACTTCGAAAAGGTGAAAATTATTACTTTGATAAAGTATACATGGTTTACTTGTTGTTTTGAAAAACTAACAGTATTCATTCTTTGTGTATCCCTTACTGAGATTTTTATGCTTATCCCATGTTTTTAAAATGTTTTTCACAGGACTTACTATGGAATAGGGTCAATGATGGGATCAAGGGAAAGTCATTCTACCTAAAACATGTAACTAGACATGTTTCTTTTTATGTGTTTTTATTTTATGGAAACTTAGTAGAAGTTTCTACTTTGTAATCTTTTGAGATGTAATAGTTATGTCCTAATTCTCTAAAATTCTAAACCTGAAAAGATCCTCAATGCGAATTGTTCATTTAATTCAATATTAAGAAAGGTTTAAGGGTGGGTCTTTATAGTTGGTATCAAATGTCGGTTTAGATAACATTAGAGGTTATGGTATCCTCTAAACATAAGTGACATTACCATAATGGTTAGGATTTCAGAAAGAGTCCTTATTTTAGATAAAGTGAATGAGTATGTATATATTAGTGTTTATCTTACTCAATAGTACATGATTGTTTTGTTGATATACTCACACTGACCTTTCTGTATTTTCTGATTGGATGGATCTAGGAGGCACCAAAGAGACAACAGGTTTGAAGGAAACTGTGGTGGTTCTCTGTTTAAGATACTAGATAAAATGAGGGATTCAATGAGGAAACTCATGGTTGTTCTAAACCAACTATCAAGGATTCATGATCAACCACTTGAACCTTGGTATGTTCTGTAATGCATCATGTACGATATGACAAATCGATGTGGAAGTTCAGGTAATAATTATAAAGGTAACCATTAGAGTTTATATGATCCTTACTTTTGAGGTAATTATGGGTTATTATATGATATGCTGGAAAATGAAAGGCATGAGATAAACTTGAGGTTAAAATATGTTATGATCATTTTTGAATATTTTACATCGTTTTGGGGAATGTTTTAAAATTATATAGTTTTGAAAAAAGGACAACACGCAGACCGTGTGACAACCCGTCACGTCGGACAAAGCTGCGGGAATCAAACCCACAACCAAAGTGCGACTGGTATTTATCACCTACCACTGGACTATGTGAAGTCCCTGGTTAGTTTGACTGATTCTTTTTAGTTATATGATTTTACGAATTAAGAGTATATTTATTTTTTGTTACTTATTAAAATGATTAACCTATCACGGATGATTTGTGATTAGGTTAATTACTTTTCAATACGAGACTTTAGGAGAAACTTATGTTGTTTGGAGATAAATGTTTCGATTTAACATGGAAGACTATGAGACTAAATCCTTCAAATATTTGGATTTCAATATTATTTTGGTTTACATTGAAGAATTTTATGGAAAAATTGATTATCGAATGGTCCTCGTTGAACTTTGGGTTTTTTGGATAAATTTTGGAGATTAAGAATAGATTTTCTTTTTATAATGGGTTATCCTTTTCTGGATTATCTGATCTTGTACTGACCTTTTTGGTTTTGGTTTTGGTTAAAGTATAAAGACATGGGAAGTATATAGTTCTCTTTTGTGGATTAGGGGATTCTCTAGAAGTTGATTATAGTACTCTTAATGTGAACAAGTCTTCCTAAATACTCTTCTTTTGGAGAAAATATGAGTTTGTGTAAGGAATCTAATAAAAGATGAAAGTCAACATGATAAGTGATTATGTTTCCTTATAAATTACTCAATAATGATTAACTTAAAACAAAAATTTTTTCTATTAACTTTTCCTACTGGGGAATCGAATACCGTTTAACCCATCACAAATTTGTGATTTTTTTATGGTTAACTTTCTCCTATACATGTTTACTATCACTCTCCCTCAAGAACACGACCCTTTGCTTTTTTCTTCCATGTCCATGTTTTCCTACACGAAATCCTATTATGGGTTAACTCGGGTGTCCTCTGTACTTATATTTCTTTATTTTAAAGTGATTGTTTTACCGACTATTGTTCTGATGTGGGACTTTCAAGGATGTTTTCAAGCTCAATTTTAAAATTACGAGGACGCAATTCCCAAAAGGGGGGAAGGATGTAACACCCCAGGTAAATAAAGAATATAAATTTTTTATATTTATCCATATTTGTGAATAAAAAATTAATATTACTTTAAAGGGGATGCTATGCTCGATGGCGTACCCAACACGCAACAATGAGTTTCTTGGGAATCTTACATTGCACTCTAATTATAAAATAAAATTATTTTAAATAGTAGTTAACGCCTAGCCATTGTAATGAAGGGAATGAACACAACTAAATACAAAATGATTATATATGTTTGTAAAATATTTTTACTTTTCACAGTATATTTTAGAGGATTAAAAAATGCAAATGAATCCAATTCTAAGCGTAAACATTCTAATATTCTTTTAAAGGTCGATTAACTGCCTATTGATGGAAAAACTCTTTTAAATAAACTTTTTCACAATTTTATGTGTTATATTTGACAAAATAAAATTCTTATTTAGAATCGGGACATCAATTTTTACTTTCCGTAAATTTTTGGTATTTTTCCAAAAAAGTTCAATTTTTAAGGAATAGTGAAAAATGTTGTATTTTAATTCAAAACCTCTTTTTAGTCTAATTTATTTATATGATTAGATTATCTTTTGAATAGGTTTTAAAGTGAAATTAGAATATATTTTTACCATTTAATACAATAGTGGTCGTTGGAATTAATTTCACATTGAAAATGGACTTAAACTAGTGTCAATCTTTTGATACTTATTGTTTCATAAAAACACGCGATTTGTCATGACAGCGGGAATTAATTATTAAATTAATTAATGTGACTTATATGTTTTGAATTTTTTTAAATTGAATTTATTTTTGAATTAGTAATATCAAATATATCTTAGGGTGAATTTTTTGTATTTTTCTGAAAAACTTCAATTTTAGATGAATAGTTAAACCACTAAGTGGTAGTTATAAAAACTGATTTTTTGTTTAAATGATATTTTACCACTTCTGTGTTTTTAATTTCAAAAATCTGACATACATGGTTGTAATTAAGAAGTAAAATTTGGTTCAATGAGATTAAAATAATTTTTTTTGAATAGTAACTTTTTAAGTTTTTAATCGTGATTAGAGGTAATTAGTGTAGTTTAAGGTAAGCATAATGTTTTAATAAAATGAAATGACCTATAAACATGTCCTAACCTCATTGGATGTGTCATGGAAGACCATGAAAATCCATGGGTCAACTTGGCGACCCCATGGAGCCACATTGGTTGTAAAATGACATAAATACCTTTTTATTTAATGTTAAAGTAAAAATGACACAAACATGAGATGTTTTACTAAAACAATTTTTACATGGGTTTATACAAGTCGTATTTTTGACTATAAATAGTAATTGGAAAGAGAAAAATATTTCCTACATCATAGTATTTATTTTATAATTTATAGACATTAAATGAATTAAATTATTTATGACATCATGATGATGTAGTGATGACCTCATTATTTAATGATTTAAATAAAATGGATGGATAATGTAATATTTAAGACCTACACATGTCGAAAACCTATTGGATGAGTGGATTTATAACCCTTATCACCTTATCCTCGAAATACATCAATGTGAGACCTTTAAAATCACAAAATCTTTTGAAAATAATTTAACATTTTGTAACGTTACAAGAATGCCCCTCCTCTCCTCTTATAAAAGGCCCCCAACTATACCTCTTTACCCACACTCCCAAAGACTTTGGCTCGGCCAACCCCTGCCCATTTTGTCTCTACACATCCCTCTATAACTCCTTGAAGCCTCACATTGGGCAGAAGGCTTCCCAAGGAAGCCTTTTAGCTCAAACCAAAGGGAGTTACCCGATTTTAAGGTAATGTCTTTACTTGAGTCCTTTGGTTTTATTTTGCCTCTCCAACCCCCTAAACTCCTTTAATTCATTTACTTCATAAAAAATCCAGTAACTTAAATATACTTGTATGTTTTTATAATAAGGATTCTAGCTACACTTACACACACCTACATCTAATGGTTAATGAACATACAATTTCCATGGATAGAAAATTTCTGCCTCACGAAACGATGATTGTTCAACACTCATATAACACCTTCAAAGGTGGACATTAAGATGTCACTATATTTATATATGACATATAATATTTTTATGTTTTACTTAATCTTCATTATTTTTTATTTATGGCATACCTTTATGGTTTCCATTTTGGGTAGACGTGATATCTTCATTTAAGGAAGTGCGGACTACCGCCCCCTCAAAGTGATGTGATTCGTTAATGCCATATGTGGGATGTATAAAGGATGAATTTAAAGTTATTATATATGATGTTATACTGGAATTATAATATAAAGCTCTATATCATTATTATTTCTTTCCATTAATATATGAGATATAAATGAAAGTAGCGTTCATGCCTACGTTCGGCTTACCATCTCCATGACCGGTGCATTTCATTTCTTATCCCCAAATGTAATGTACTATTATAAGTACATATTTATAATGGATATATATAATGTATGTTACATATAAATGATTAATATAATTCTGGAATTAGAATATACATAACTCTCATTTAGTTTTAATTCCATTAATATGACAAAGAAATGAAAGTAGCGTTCATGCGTACGTACGACTTACTGTCTCCATGAACGGTGCATTTCATTTCTTACCTCTAAATGATTATGTAATATTATAAATAAATGTATATGCTGGATATATATGATATATATGATATCTAAATCATTAATATCATTCTGGATATAATGAACCATTGACAACATGAACAACATGTAATTGTAAGAAGTTCACTTTTGACTTAAGAACCAAATATCGACAAAACAAAAATTATTAACTTAAATGATTAAATAATGTTTATAAAATGTAAATAAGTGACATAAAAGGAATAATTAACATGGAAAAGGATCTTATTCAAATATAAATTAACTCATGTTTATTATTCAGTACATTAAAGAATGATCGAGTCAAGTCGGACCCGAGGTAAGGGATCCTACTCCTCTCTTTCTTTTTATGTACACTGTTTTATGTCATTACTTTTATACTAATCATTCTTGGGATGTTATTTTATATTAATCATACTGTAATTTTTATGTTCATATGTTGAGATACCTTATTTTCTCTCATCAATCCATTTTGGAAGTTTTGAGTGGCGCTATTAGGCTGCCAAATTTTGGAAAGAGATCTAGCCTCTCTTTTTTTAAGTACTCTCATTTATGTCACTTATTTTAAGCTCCTATTTGATATGATGGGGGATGTTATTTTATATTAGTTTTGATGTAAATTTTATTGTAATATGATGAGATACTCTATTTGATCTCATCAATCCATTTTTAGAAGTTTTAAGTGGCGCTGTTAGGCTGCCGAGTTTTCGTAAGGGATTTTTCATCTTACTTTTATTCCCGTTAGATTTATGCTAAATTTTACACAATCTTCTTTGAATGGTGTATGTACTGACCATTATTATACTCTTTGTGTAATATACTTTCGTTTATGAGTATTTACATCAATGATGTATTGTCCTTCTTTCATGGGATGTATGTTTCGAAAGATACCCAGGTCGGTAAGGGAACCTTTCACCCTCCTCTTTTTAAAAGACTTCTTTTGTTGGGTCTTTTAATTCACATATTGTTATGTTGGTATATGTTCTCATATATACTTATGGATGTAAATAATATTTCCAAGTGATGAGATACCTTTTTTTATCTCTCATCAATCCATTTTGGAAATTTTGAAGTGACGCCGTTAGGCTGTCAAATTTCTGCAAGGGAACTTTTTAACCCAAATTTGATTCTTTGGGATAAACTTGTACTCCTTGAATATGTCGTTCTATGAATAGGTGTGAATAACCTATGATTGTTTTACACTTAATATTCACTTATATTTGGTGTATTCATTTGTCACACGTAATTATGCAATTTATTTATCCTTAAACCATGGATACCGTCTTTGTAAGGGACTTCATCTCAATCTCCTTTCATTGAGGCATATTTCGTTTTATACACAACTTTATTTTATACAGTGTATAAACCCCTTTTACTTTTACTTTTATACAAAAGGAATATTTTTTCTATGATGCGTTTTACTAAATGACAAAAAGGAATGTTTTTTATGTACGCGGTGACAACGGCCATTTCCACCGCCGCGAGTATTATTTTATCCTTGGCTTCCTCAACAAGCCGTAATGTTTTTAAAATAAAATATATACCATATATTTTTTTTGTATTTTGGTATTGAAAATGGTTTTGATTAAGGATTATATTATGTCAATATATTTAAATTATATATTGTGATTGAAATGTGGAAATGTTATCATTCCTTTATGTTGGGATTATGTTTTATGATTTTATATTGGTACATGGACATTTGATGGGTGGTTACATGATTAACCATATGACGGGTGGTGCCGTGAATACCAGGACGGGTCGTTACATTATAACCTCCAATGCATTGGGTATGGAAGTCGGCCGTATGGCTATTCCATTAAGTATGCGTGGAAGTCGGACATATGCTTATTCCTTTAAGTATTTGTGGAAGTCAACCGTATGGTTATTCCACTTAAGTATGTTTATGTCCCAAGTTACCTTTATATGTTATGTGATCTTTATATGGGTTTTATGGTAATCTTTTGGTTATTTAAGGGTATGTAATGAACTTTTATTCAGTGAAGAGTTTTTACTACTTCAAAAATGTGAAAAGTATTACTTTGATAATGTATACATGGTTTAATTGTTTTTTTGAAAAACTAACAGTATTAATTCTTTGTGTATACCTTACTGAGATTTTTATGCTCATACAAAGTTTTTGAAATCTTTTTCACAGGACTTAACGTGGAATATGGTCAAAGATGGGATCAAGGGAAATTCATGCTACCTAAAACATGGAACTAGACATGTTTCTTTTTAAGAGTTTTTATTTTATGGAAACTTAGTGTAAGTTTCTACTTTGTAATATTTTGAGATGTAATAGTTATGTCATAATTCTATAAAACACTAAACCTGAAAAGATCCTCAATGTGAATTGTTCATTTAATTCAATATTAAGAAAGGTTTAAGGCTGGGGATTTATACAAACTCTTCTGCCCTGAAAACTGGAAACACCTGATCAGAGCTCTTCATCACTAGGAATCACGATGACTCTCGTGTGGTGATGATCTGGTTCTAGAAAATGATCTCTTGATGATCACTTCCCTCAAAAATACCTTGAAATACATCTTCATCACAAATTTGGTGATCAGTTATTGGATAATTGGATGCATAGACACCTTGAAATGCCTCTTCTTTGACTCCTCATCCAGAAATATGTTTGAAGCATATCACTGGAGGTCCCTTAAATGGATCTCAAACACCGAAGGTCCCCTACAAATGGGTAAGATTCTTATAGATAATGTCCTCCTTCATGGTTGAAAAATAAATAATGGCTATGAACTGGTCTTGAAACTCATCCCAGAAGATAGTTGACTCATCTTGATATAGGAGGAATAAGAACCACCACAACCTCACTACCCCATGAAGCATTTTCACAACCAACATTACCCATTTCTCCTTCCAAGTGAGGATCAAACTGTATTCTATCTCAACCTCTTATAAATAGTATTTTGTGACTACATATTAAATAATGGCATCTTACTTCTACAAACTCTGGCACTGAAATTCATGTAGTGACCTCCTCTAATAGTCACCATCATCAACCTCTATTATGTGGTGATCTACTGGAACATCGATCTGAATATCTTATGATATAACCTAAAAATTAAGTTGACCAAGATCCATACCTATAAAAATAATAATAGTTAGATTTCCTAAATCTAGAATATGGTAGAATTTAGCATTAACTAATTGTTTTCATTTACTCATTTTAACTTACCAGATAACATGTTCTACCCATATAAACACAGGTGTAAACAAGAATGATTCATGATCCACTCCTAGGTATCTAGTCTAAATCATTTATAAACATATTTTGTAGAAAATACTAACATAATGGTCAGTGTATCATATCATTGGAGGGTCACAATTCTTGTGTCTCATTCGGTCTCTATTTTTCACTGTGCTTGCTGAACTTGAATGAAACTGTTTCCCTACAAACCAATATAATATAACCTCTTCCTAACAACATAAACCATCTTATCCAACAACTAGTCGTAAAATACCACTATTTTAAGACCCACTCCTTTTAAATATACCTCATTGTGGGTTAACAATGTGAGGAGTTAGATAGAAACCCTTGAGTCCCCCATCGAGCAGGCCTCAGGTTGGCTACGTTCCCTAAGGCTTATGTAAAACTGTATATAGGATGCATTACCCTCTAAGGGAACACATGATAAAGGGAGAGATAAGATAGACACCAACCACCTTCTATGCATACCACACTATAAAATAATCCCAGGATGACATATGTAATTTCATGTCAGAACTACTAAAAGAAATGGAATAAACATCAAGTAGCAAAATAAAGTAAAATGATAATGACCAAAATGCCCAAACAACTCATGCATACCCCTATGATAGTAATAACCATCTTTATTTCCATAAAACTCCAACTGAACTAATATTTTTTATATAAGATACAGTGGCTATAATAGTATTCTTAGTATGATCATCCTAGAGCAACTCATGAAAAATTAAAGATATCATGCTATTGAAAGAGAATAAAAAGTAAAACTATCTCATCTCCTAAAAAGGTATATTATATTCCTAGACTCACATTGGGTACTCTCTCCATGTATAGAATATGATATAATATAATATAATAAATAAATTCAAGTGTACCCCGGTACCACTACCCCACTTTGTTTACACTTTTTCCTATTTTCTCACATCCCGAGAATCTCTCTTTGAAAAGGCTGGGCCCAAGACAACTTTGTGAAGCACAGAAACCTATACCTCATACATAATGACCACCACGTCCACATGGAAAAAAGTAACTAGGTAGTTTTCTAGTGCCACCACTAATCACATAACATGTATCATACATCAGGTATTATACCTCAAGACACTATATCCCACACAGCTAGTAAGGATCCCGAAGCCATCACAACCCATACATGTTACACATATAATTGTCCATAAGAAAATCAATAAAAAATATTTGTCTGTGAAATAACCACAATCAATTAAATCCCCCTACAAAGAATATATGCGGAATCAAACTATTGTGAATACCAACACAAGTAACTACCATGAGAAGATTGTGGGGTTTAATGAGGTAGTAACCCATATATCCTCCCACCGAGATGTTAGGGATCCCCTAGGGTTCAGAATCCCTAGGGAATTAGTCTTCCTAACTGAAATGTTGTAATAGCATATTGAAACCCAAAAATTACATGATATAATATAAATCACAACAGCACAATGTGAATCACATATTATTAGACTCAATTTTAGCTAACATCACTCAGACTCTTGGCTACCACTTCTAGGACTAGATATCATATATGATCATAACCATTTAATGATATATATTATGTAACATTTTCCATTATTATCATATTCACATTACATTAATTAATTTATAAAACATTAATTAGTCATTATAAATTCCATGTTATATTTTATTCCCATTCCCAGAAAGATTCATGACTTCTAGCCATAAGCAAACCGGTTCCAATTTACTCAGAAATTTAACACCAGCATTGCATCCCAGCAAACTCCTACCTCATTGGTTAAAAAATAATTCAAATATTTACAATGTTACCACATTACATATTTCAAAATATTATATTAAAACATTATAATGTACCAAAACAAGGGGCTCAACATGGTGAGTAGATGAACAACCCATAGATTCTTTTCCACCAATAGCAAGAGCCTATATACTTCCAACCTCGATAAGCTAAACAAGTAAATCACGTGGCATACACCATGTTTCTTTGACTATTTGGGAAGGATTGTGTGTAATACCAAATTCCTCAATCAATGGGGAGAGGAAATCTAGTAAATGAACAAAATATTCATTAGGCATTCTACATCCATATAAATGGTTTAGTCCTGCTCAACCCATTCCATAACCTATGGTGTCCTCCCCGATGCCCATATGCATAAAATTATTATTCTAGACACTTTAGGCTTGAAATACAACAAAAACCACCAATCCTCCCTTCCCCACATACCATAACATCCATTTGGGCTCAGCCATCCTAGTATCACATCACATCAAGACCTCCCTTTCCTCACAACCACAATTCACATATCCAGAGCATGTCACAAGTAGTAGGAACAGACATATAAACATGCTCTATGCCCCAAAGAAATGCATTAATATGTTAAACACAATGATCTCTCAAGGATATAAAGATTATGGCATATAGAATTTACAACCATATGGGATACTTAGATCCCATAAGTCATTTCGTTTATCAAGAAACTAGTTCTTTATTTTATATGGAATAAACCTATTAATTATTCACAGATTCCATCTACGGGCATCCTAAGAATCAATATATCAAAACATATCACAATTAGTTACCAATTAATTTGAGATTCCATTAATAATATTTTTAACATTGCTTTAATAATTTTGTTAACATGATTCATCAATCATCAGGTTCATTGACTAATTCAATAATGCATGCGTAACTAAATCAATTTTATTATCATCAAATAACAACAAAAACCATAACCGGATTCATATAAACATGAGTCTTTAACCATTTATATGCTCAATAAAAAATTAATTGTGGCTTTACATTCCCTAACAATTTATATCCTGAAAAACATTTTCTTTCAAGAAAGTCATATATATCACACAATCTAGAATACATGAGGAAAACTATTGTCATAGTATAATGAAACACATTATGATTGATACCAATTCATTAATCTGGTGCAAGTAATTTTTATGTCAATGTCATCAGGATCTGAAAAGATAAATCATGGTAAACCTATGATTACATAGAAATATATATATTACTTTTAAATCCCCTCTATTAAAATGAATCTGATTTTATTTTCATGAGAATGGGCTAACTAAATAAATCATGGTCACCACTCCCGCAAAGAATGCATCCACCTGAAGTTGTTGCAGCACAACCTCATCAACCAAGACCCAAAAACATCAATTATAAACATGAAGATAACATGCCATCACATTTTAAGAATAAATTAGAGGTAAACAATAAATCAACCCATATAAATGGACTTATAACCTACCTTATATCAAAGACAGATTGATACTACCTGGTTACACCAAAAAAGGGGGTGAAAATGAATTAATAAAAACTCCACTGGGAATATTATCCAAGGATTTATAAAAATGGCTGACTTCTATAGAAGGATGAATCATGGGTGTCTCATACCATGTAAAAACATTAATAATGAAGAAGGGTCGACCTTTGGAAAATCTAAATGGAGTGGTGATTCAGATATGTTTTAGATTTTCCATTGAAATCAGATATGTCACGATTATGAATCTGGACCAAATAAATGAACATGGACCATTATTAAAATTTATATAGGAGTAATTTTATTTGAATCCACATTATGTCACTTAAAAATTAATTGAATTCATTTTACATCAATGTTAACATCAAAGGGGCGATACAAATGTAACCTATAGACTTGGATAAAACTGAAATTTTGAAAAATAATTGGAAATTAAACACCATAGGGTGAGTCACCATTGAGATACCTCGGTGTGAGTCACCAGCGTGACCTAAAATCCCCCCAAACCATTCAAAATTCACTATGCCTAACCAACAAATGGGGAAACAATATTTTTGGAAAGATCTAGAAATGAGTCACCACTACATCCCAGAACACCTCAAACACTATAGCTTCTCAATGTAATGGACCAGCATTGTCCCGACTGTTACATTCCCATCATCGACAAATGTGTGAGAAAACTAAAGTGTGTTTTGATTTATTACTTATATAATAATGTTAACTATATTAGAATGTTTACTAATAACTAGAACTATGGATTTTTATAGGATATTTTAAATTTAAAGATTATTTTTTTTATTGGATAAATGAATAGGTTTTTGAAATTATAATAAAAATATAGAGGAGCCTTCCATCTCAATTCAAAATATATGCCTTACAATTTATGACCGAGATCTTACTCAAGTAGAACAAGATTATTTAAGAGATATATTTTGTCTTATGATGTGATATTTATGTATAGATGAACTTTAAATCATTTTTCAATTGACTACTCTTGCAAGGAATTGAAAAATACATGTTTGTCAATAAATAAGGTCTGAAGGGTAATAGAAATGAATTTTAAGCACTGTAGACCGAAAATTCAAAAGAGAAATATACATATTAAGAGTTTAAAATCAATTACTTATTTTAAATATGGAGATGTTATCCCCATAGTTATATATTTCCATAAAGGATAATAATGGTAATTATTTAATATTGATTTTCTATAATGAAGGGAAAAGTCCCCCCAAAAAATTCTATCAATATTACATTAACAAGAAATCATAATGATTTTTTTTTAAAAAGAAAATATTTATAACTAATGAGGATAATAAGTATTTATGTTTTTATTATGATGAATAAATAGAATTTTAAATTTACCCAAAAATTGATTTGATGGTTATGGTTGACTAAAATTTGGAAAATATGGCTAATTTAATATTTTTTTTATTATATGATGATTGGTGACCATGAAAATTTTGCTATAGAAGAATGAAAGTGTATTGACTTAAAAACTATTGGATTAATTAAAATAATTATTAACTTTAAAAATGAATTTTATAGAAATGCTAAAAATAATATCATCTTTTCCATCCATAATTATTCGTAGACTGAAGTAAATATTAATGATGATTCAAAATGAATATAAAAATTATTATAAATTTTTTTTATTTTTTATTCTCATTTATTGATGTGTATGTATAGTATAGTCAAATATGGAACTATTTTTAATTTAATAACTAGAATTGTTAATGGATAAAATAATGTGATGAAATTGAATGGAAACTCTATAATTATCAGTTCGTTGAACCCAAAGAACTATTATTATTATTAGAATTTATAAAATATAACTGATAAATATTTTTCATTATTGATGTTTTAGTTTTTCCCCTTGGATAAATGGAGGCTATATTGAATGAATGATATAAATTAAATTTGTGGGGAATATATTAGAATAAAAAATATAACTACTAAAAAATATCAAAAAAATTAATGATGATGTTAATTTATTAATTATTAATTTTATTATTTCAATTGTATATAAAATTGATTTGATTTAAATGAAAGAATAAGTGGATAAGAATATATAATTGGGACATTAAATACCTTATCTCATCTAAAAATTCAAGTTATAAATATATTGACTTTTCCATTAGATGGTTGTGTCCCCAAAATATCCCACACTTCATGTGGTGTTATAAAAATACCCCATTTCTCCTCTCTCCCCTAGAGAATATCATCCCAAGAAGAGAGTGGTTTGGATATTTAGGAATTAACTATTCAATTGATATGGAAGGATTCATGGTTTTTTTAATGGTTCCTTATAGGATGTGATCACCATTTTCATGTTTTCCAATTCTATTATCTTTTATGGAACTAATCTATTTCTATATTACGTCCTCAGCATCAATTGGTTCATGACATAATTCATCACATCTATAAAAAGAGGGGGTGAGAAAAATATGTTGTTTGGTAGATTTATTGATGATAAAATTATATTAATTCACATTTCTATGTATAAATTTATGATTGGAGATTGATCTCTGGTTTCATGTTATATCATATCCTTTAGATTTCTTCTATTTTAGTTCTATTTTTTCCTTAACATATTGAAGGACCCAACCATAAGGCATATTTTTGAACCTTATCCAAGTTTAAGCAAGAATCATTTGATAATATATCCATCTTAAATCATGTGATAATTGTTTTCTTTAATATGTTCAATCGTGTATAAAAAATCCTAAATCTATCTTATAACATCATAGTCATATACAGAGCTTGATATGTAGAAGTTCCATCATTTCCTTACTTTGGTATATATTTTAATATAATACATTTTTACATATAAATTAATATTTTATGGTCCCTATGATTTTTAACTTAAATGTATATGTAAAGGGTATATAGTACATATTTTTCATTAGTTTGTTCAATATCAGGATGTATTCTTTTTTTATCATCATTTTTCTGGGGGTTATTTAGAGTAAATTGATATAGAACTCTATTGAGTTGTGGATGTATACTTTATTTAAATGTTCCTAGAAAATTTGTTAAATGATGAGGCATAACCTTAATATATTCATTATCTTTGTAAAAATTCTTGAAATGTGAAACGATATGGGATCTGTCATGATCCACCGAGAGGTGGAATAATAATATCTAATGAAAAAGAAAATTATAAATAGTTATTATTTAATATATAATTATTAATAATAGAATAAGGATAACCAAAAATAGAATATTTATAGAGTTTTATATATGAAATGAGTTTTTTCTGAATTATAGAGGGTAACATGAAATTTTCTATTTTTTAAACATGTGATGGAAAATGTAATAGATAAGGGATTCAAAATTATGCGACTGATTTAGGCATAAGTTGGAATAAATCATCATCTATTATTATCTATATAAATTAGTATTATTTGGATAGAATTCAGTAGAGATTCTAACCTTCTATCTTATGTCGATGATCAGTTTTATGGTATAGTGCCTATAATTAAAAAATAGTTTATGATTCATGATCTATATATATGATCATATAATTTAATTAATTATGTTATTAAATCGAAAAAATATAATGACATGTTATAACAATTTACATAGGTAAAAAATATTATAAGGAAAAACATTTCATTCAACATATTTAACAAAAAGAAAAAAAAACATATTTCAAGGGATTTATGTTTTTTCCTAGGTTAAACAGGTCATGTTAAAATGATTAATATATCTTACTGAATACAATATTTACCGAATATTAATAAATTAATCTCTTATCCTTAGGCAGTAATTTATATTTTTAAATAAATACAACACTTCAACATGAAAGATTATAATAGATGGATTTTTATACCATCATATTTTTTATAATGATCAGAGATTCCATCATCATCTTTGTATATCCTTTAATTAAATAATGAAATAACCGATTATATATTGAGATCGATAATTCATGTTACTTGGGTCAACCAAACATTAATGGTACCATGTCACAAAATTATATTAAGGTTAAAAGATATAATATTTTTTCAATCCCACATTGTCCTTGTCAGGTGCTAGGAAATAACGTACTTTTTTAAATGCATGAGTTTTTTCACTCCTTCATCATTATGGGAGGGATAGTTTTATTTTTTTCAATATCCTTCAATCTTGTATTGACTATTTGATTTTAAAGGTTAATTAATCTTTTATTTCTCACATATAAAATTTTGTTTTTTGTCTAATATTCCCTTAGGTTATTGAGAGTAATTCTGTTATTTGTATTTTAAATGGAATACTTATTTGTTAATATCTTCTGTAATGTTTTCCCAAATCATCAGAACACCTATTTTAAAATAAGGTATCTCATTTCTGTGTATCTTTTGCAATTTTATGTTTTCATTAATAATGTATATAACTATTGAATCCTAGTTATTCATATAATGTTATTTATTCAAATTTATCATCTCCATATTATTTATATTTCTAGTGAAACGCCTTTTCAATTAATTGATTTTTATAACGGTAGTCTATTAAATCAACTCACTTATTTATTATCATGTGATTCATCATATTTTTAATTGAAACATTATTCAATTATGTTTTTGTATTAGGTATTACTCATAATTCTTCTCCATTCATAAAATAATCTAATAATAACGAGTTTCCAATGGATATCTTTTTTTATCACATTTTTTTGAAAAAATAACTAGAAAAATGAAGAAAATCATTAATAAATGATTTAGTAATGAAGTGAGTCTATACAATTGAATCATGTTTTTTTATATTAG
Source organism: Viscum album (assembly GCA_963277665.1). NCBI lineage: Eukaryota > Viridiplantae > Streptophyta > Magnoliopsida > Santalales > Viscaceae > Viscum > Viscum album. The sequence goes on along the minus strand of OY728120.1, from coordinate 1,159,706,250 downwards.
TATTTAATGTGTATAAAAATATAAACAATGTGATATATTTGAGTCTTAAAATGTATATATTTTAATAATTAAATTTGGAGGACACCGTAAAATACTATATAATTTTCTGAAATTAAAAATTGGAGATCGGTTGTGGTTTAATAAAAATTGACAATAAATTAATTAACATCTAATAATTATTATTGGTAATAAATTATAATTTAATGTAAGTGTCTAATAATCCATGATTATCATAGGGGGCAAGCTAGATGTATGTTTCATTCAATTAGAAAGTAGTGATTAATAATGAAAGGAATTATAGAGATGAAATTAACAATAATGGAATATGGAATGATCGAACTAGTTCTCAATTTATACTTATTTTTTGACCCATTAATATGAAATGGGATTTTTAGAATGACTTTTTTCCTTATATTCATAGTGATTTCATGAAATTTAGTTTCCTCATTTGATGTCTAAAAACATGAGATGAGTGACATAGATGTGAATCCTCAACAATTGAATATCATCTTCTATATGTTCACATCTATGGAGGCATACCATGATTTTTTACAAGTGTACGTCATCCTAAAACATGTATTTTATTATTATAATAGGTATTTGGAAGTGATTCAAGAAAATGTATGATCTGTTACATACTAAGGACCATATTGAAGAAGAATTAATATTGGATCGTTTTATTTTATACTATTCTATTGATTGTTTTCCCAATGTATATGTGCTTTTACAAGTAATATTTATCTTGGATCTATTTCCATATGTTTATTTTCATGATCATACTTCTCCATTCAATTATATCAATTATTTTGACTATAATATTTAAATTGAGATAGAAAAAATAATTGGAATTCATTCTAATAACTATAGTAATAGGGAACATCAGATTCTTATCAGGAATGAGTTAATCATTTCCCCGTCTATTAAAGTATGACCATTACATTAGTATAGCATAGAATTTTTTTTACCAATATCTAAATAAGTGTTACTCTTAATCCATTCATTTTATATTTGTATTGTTTGGTTGGTTTACCTGGTGTATAACACACATTACAACAGATATTAATAAAAAATTATTACATGGTTGAGATGTGTTCCATAATGATTTATGAGATATATGATGAAAACATTTATTGAATAATGATCATGAGAATATAAATAAAAATAGAATTTATTTTTATTCTCTTAATGTATATGATTAAATTGAAAACATATAAACAAGAATGATTCCTCATCATAGATACCATTTTTAATAAAACAATTTCTTAAATGATTAATCTAATCAATTAATAACATGGAATAGATATTAAATAAAAAATTATTCTTAAAATGAATTATTTTTTTTAGAATTATCATATGATTTTATATATGATATTAAATAGGTATTAGTTATTTTATAATTGAAGGTAAACTGTTAAATGACATGGTGTGGAATAAATAAATATCTAGAACAGTTTTTGTATTTTTAGTGTAATATATTATCAAGAATTGGAAATAAATTATGTTAAGATATGGTGGTATAGAGTATAATAGTTGATTGATTGGACGGTCCTTATAGTTAAAGATGTAATATTATCTTAATAATATGTTGAATAAAATTTATGAATGAAATTATTTAATTTTGATTCATTAACTGTAATGAAATAGATTAATTAACTCATGGCTATATGAAATAGATGAAGATAAAGAATATTTTATACATTTACTTATTTCACCTAACTATTTATTTCAATATTGTGTTCCAAAATTTGATTAATTGGGTAATGTTATGGTTTGTTAAATAACTCACTATTTCAAACAATAAAACAATATAAAATAGATTAACCTGATAAATGAAATAGCTTTTGTAATATAATAATATCTACAAAAACCTAAAAAAATAAGAAAATTTAGAGAAATTCTTTGCTATATATGATTGAGCCATGATCATTTCAAGTAGATAAAATAGATTAATTGTAGAATATATTTATAAATGATCGATTTTTTTAATTTAATAATAAAAAGTGAGAAAAAGGGTCCAAATGAACACCATATTATTAATATAGTGTAGGTTCTCAGGTAAACAATTTACAGGAATAACAATGTGATAAAAAATGGGATTATATTTAATGATAATTTAGTATCCATAAAAGTATATATATGTGGAATAAACAATAAAAGAGGATTATTTCATTGATTAAAATAATTAATTTTTTGTTTGGAGAATAAAAGAGGTTCTAATATATATCGAGATGGTTTTAAGTATAAATTTAAATTACGTTGTGCTCATGGAATAATTATAAATCATAAATCTAGATTAATTTAAAGTCTATGATTTTCAAAACAATATATATCATCCTAATAAATATTTTAATTCATTGACATATGAATAAAAATCATATTATTCTGATGTATATAATTACATTATGAATTTAAAATTAACAAGATATGGTGCCTGATAAAATTTAAATATGAAGGGGATATAAGAAGATAATTATATTGTTTACAAATTTTTTTGATATTAAATATTTATTAGAATAAATATAATCATGTGATTAATATAAAAAATTTCACAAAAATGTTTTAGATGTTAGTGATTTGATAACTCACATACATTTTAGGATTAAACATAAAAAAATATTTATGTACCCAATTTTCTCCCAAGTAAAGCAGGTTAATGAATTGAAGAATGAATTTTGAATTCATCATAAAAAATAGGGTATTCCTACCACATGGGCTTTAATAGTTAACAAAATTAACGATTCATGAAATTTAATTTATTAATTTTTTTTGGAATAATGAAAAAAAGTGTTCACTACATGGTGAAAATGTGACATAATGTGGTATATTAAAACTTCTTTGGGATACTTTTTAAAGTGATATAAATGATTCACATATCAATTTTTTATAGAATAAAAATGTGGTATAATAAATTTAATATTGATCATGGTTCTTGATATAAATCATACATGAATATGTTTGTAATAACATGTATTTATTTGTATCAGGTTAGAGTAGTATCAGATAATAATTCAAAATTTTTGAAGAATTCTACATGGGAAATTAATGTGTCGTAACATTGATAATGAATTAAGAGATTAATTTTATTAACATGGAATAAATGGGTAACATCTCAAATACAAAATCATATGTCTCACTAATTTTTATAACGAATGATATTCAGTTACATTAAAATGTAATCATGGAAGTAGAAATATTTTTTGATAAAAATGAAAATTTTAGCTCAATAAAAACAATAAAATCTTCAAGAAATATTCACACCGAGATTTGGTATTATATCATTAAATAAATTGTGAATAACTATTCCATTATAAAATATCATATTTAATCCACTATGAAATCATTTGTAATTTTATCAAAGCATCATGTTACATATGATTTTAAAATAAAAGATTTAACAATTTATTTCAATGGACACTGATTACTTATTTTGGTTTAGAGGTATTCTTGGGTACCCATGATTTTTAAATATTATTTCACATTTCAATTTATTATCAAAGGGGAAATTTATTGATTGAAATGTTTTGAAATTATAACAAATAAAGTAGTGTGACATATAATCTATGGAGAGTACAACATTTCCAAATACAATATTATAGTAAGTGGAAGGAATTTTTTTAATAATAATTTGTATGATTAGAATGATTTGGAGTTCAATGAGGTATATATAAAAATATTTTCAGTTAAAAGTATAACATATTTTTACCTCTGGAATTGGGGATGACCTCATTGATTTAAGGTTCAAACATTCCAAGAGGTTTATAACGGGTTTGTTCATAGAACAAGAAACATCCAATGATTCCATATCCATCTGAACCTAGTTTCTAAAGGTAGATGCTCATTAGTTGTGGACTGATGAGGCTTAGGAATTTTCATTGGTCGAGAGGATGGGAGGTCGGACTCATCACACCTTTTTTGGGGAATTATTGTCTACTCTGAGACTCTCTTTATAGATTTATGTTATGTTCGTGAAGCTTTATTACATTACCATGTATAAAATGAGATTTACTTTAGATCTTACAATCAATTATTGATATGTAGGAAATTTAGAGAATCTTTTATATGTATTTGAGGTTCTTCAATGATAGAGAATCATCTGTATTTGTTAGAGATTCTTAGTAAATGGAATCCATTGATACATAAAAGTCTCTTGGTCATTATGATGACCATAATGGTTTTAAAGCCACTCTATGGGGCACTTGAAGTTTATTTTCATTTAGAAGGACAATGATTATTTCAGAGTTGGGATCGTACCTGCAGATGGGCTACCTATATATCCTGTTTTTGGAAAAGGAATCAGAACCCATGTAGTTCGAGTAAGGGAATATGATTTTTTTTATTGGTGGATTAAATAAAGATGTCATAATTACTTTTACACTATCAGCTCACATGAGTAATGCTTGGTGTGAGAAACAAGAGGTATTGATAAAACTAGATAGTTGTTCCATGCAAGATACAATCATAATAAATGATGTGGGGCTTATGTATGTATGACTGGCCAAATAGATGAATATTAGGATTTACATCAGGGAAGAAATACAAGAATAGGGTCCATAAAGGTATATGTACATTATGGAGATTTGGATACTCTAATTTGGGGATTACTCCGGAAATGTAGGCCCAAATTAGTTGGGGACTTATGAATGGGTTTTACTCTTGAGAAGGAGATCCAAATAAGAAGTAAATTAGGACTGGTTAAGATAAAATTAAGGGACTTGGGGCTTATTCCTAAGGATGATGCCCATATTTGATACTGAGGCATACTCTTGAAAAGGAGGCCCATGTTAATGAGGACTTCTGGCTTACTCCTAAGGAGGATGCCCAGATTTGAGAATTTTAATATTGGGGCTTACTCCTGAATAGGATGCCCAGATTAGGGGACTCATGGCTTACTCCTATGTAGGATGCCCATAATTGAGAATTAAGACTGGGGCTTATTCCTGGAAAGGAGGCCCAGTTTAAGGGGTTCTCTCATCTTAAAGGATGAGTTTGAATGAATGAACTCTAAATCTTTAGTGACATAAAGATGTGTAAATCAATAGTTTTTGAGAGATATTCCACAGAATTCCTTTCAAATAAGGATGTTAATCAAGAAAACATGCCATAAATGGCTTTGAAGAGTGTCTTGAAGACTAAATCTTGAATAAGAGAGGTGTAATGGCATAAGAAAGGTTAAATAGGCAAGAGGAACACCCATAAAGGCAGGGGCGCACACGTCCTGGAAGGCACGTAGGTTCTGTGTGGCCGCTCGTGTCCTGGTCGCGCACGTACACCTACGCAGCACATGGGTACTTGCGCGGTTGTCAGTCCTTAGGGTAATACATGGGTGAGACATGGCTTAAACCCTTGGTATTATCCCTAGAGTATTTCCAGAAGAGGGTGCGCATGTTCTGGTGAAGAAGTAGGGCGACATGCAAGTGTGTCCATTTCCCTTAAGGGTAAAAACATCTAAGGCGCACAAGTGTTAGTGAATTATAACACTTAGACCCTAATCCTCTTATTTTGACTTTCCATTCTAGGTAAATAATTACCATAGAAGTGTTTGGAAGACCTAAAGAAGAGACTGGGGTGTTCAGAGCTCTATGTGTGAATTTTGGAAAAAATCCTATTCGAAATGGGGGGCCCACAGGATCTATTTATAGGCTGGAGAAGACCCCGGGCGTTTATCATTTAGGGTGCATAAGTCACTTGAACGACCATTTGGCGACGTTCAAGTATACTTGCGTGATAGTGAGGTAACTTGCATGACCCTTGTGCATTTGAATCATTGTTCATGCCTTTGTCAATTTTTTTATGTTTTCTTCAAAGGCTGAATCAATTTGCAATTATGGTATTTCCCATTCCATTCTTTTAGAATATTTAAAGAAAAGGAGCATCAACAAAAGTCCCTTCTCATAGTTGGATCCAGAAGAATAAGGATGTGACTCTATGGAAAAGAAGAAAACCAAAGGGAAAGATGCGAGCAGGTGCGAGTCGTGTAGCTGTCATCGTGTAGGTGCACGTCGCACATGGATAGAGCACACTAGATAGAGCGCACATGCATCGGCGTGCAAGGGTACGTCCCGACCTATAAATTTGCGGTCATTTTCCGCGCATAGAATCTGATTTACAGATTCTCGAGCTCTCGCAGCACAGGTCACCTTCACCGTGAAAGTTACTCGTTTTTCCGCTGTTTCTTCATTGTCGTGGTGCTGTCAAGGTAATATGGCTTGCGCGGTGATACTTGGGCACCAAAAACATGCACGACACATTAACACTTGCACGAAAAATCTATACTTGCGTGCCATGTTTAGACATTTACGCCTTAATGCCTTTTCCATTTTTCTGAAATTCCTTCACAAATTTTATGAAAAATCAACTTCCATAAAATATAATTTATTCAACTTTTGTACAGAATCGATGGCTCTTAGAACCGGAATAGCTGATGAACTGGATACCAAGAGGATTGATGACATGATGATCATTTTTGTCCATGATTACTATGATATCTGCGATAGCACTCTCCCAGACTTGAAGAAATATCATCATGATTTCCCACAGAGCATCTACCTGCCTCTATATGGTCATGGTCATCTGTTAGGAGTCAATGTTCTACATGCAAACAACTATATGCCTGAGATGCATCTGCACTGGTACTCCTCTATTTCAGTTATGTTGTGCATTAAGAGCAACACCATTGGCATGAACTTTCAAAATTTTATGGCATTCCATTTCCTTGCAGATATGAAAATCGAAAACCCGTGGGATGAAATGTTTTCCACTGCCAGTAGGTGGAGAGAATACAAACATGGAATTAGAAAAATATCTGAAAGGATTACTCTCTCCAAATGGATCTTTACTTCAAATGATTCATTCTAGAATCCTTTTATCCATCTTCCATGTCTGTTTGACAGAAACAGAGTCACTGTTTGATCAGCAGAAAATTTTCTCAAACCGGACTCAAGAACATTCTTTTACAATTGTTCCAAGAAGAGCTGGTATCACTGCATCTTATATGGTATCTAGTTGAATGAATGACTTCCAGGTTGTTGTTGATGAAGTTCGGGATGCCGTAAATCAAATGAAGAGTTATTTTGAAAGTCTTTTGTAATTCCTTAAAAAGAGAAGAGACTCGAGTCTGTGGATGTCCATCTAACTCTTGTGCATCAATAGAGATAATGCTTTCATATTCAATCAATTGTGCATATATTTTCCTACTACCTACATTAAATTTTACCTTAGCCAATGGGCCTAGTAAGCAGAGTTTTATTTTTACTAAGATTATTATAAATAATATTACAAACATTGAATCTTTTAATTTCTCAATATTACATAAATCATAAAAAATATATGTTTAGTGAGCTGGAACTTGAATTTTATTGCGAGTTCCTTTTTCTTTTATAGGCAGTTTAAATTCATGCACGTCAGACATAAAGAGGCTAATGGTTAAGGTCAAAATACCTTTTTCTGAATGAATTAGAATTGACTCAATTCCTTGACAATACATCTAAAAACATATTACTATACTCAACTATGTTTGAATATATGTAAACTATGACTTAATAATATTTGAATCTGAGTGATGAAATAAGAAATGGCTAAAAGGCATTAGAATAAGTAGTTCCCATGAATGAAGTTACCATTATTTAACAAACCTGTTAGTGGGATGAATTATGAAAGGGATCCTAAGGGAATTGGCTGCATAGTCAAATAAATAGCATCTTTTGGCTGTAAGGAAGGTTATGTAGACTACTTATGCAAGGCCACCTAAGGGCACGTGCTGCATAGTTAGGAAAAAGAACTCTTAGAAATTTACTTTCCTAGTGCTAAAAACCGATTAATGTTTATTGAGATTCAAATTTTCCAATGTATAGAGTTTGTTGTATGGAAAGAGGTAATTGAATATGGAGAAGATATTTCCAAAAAATATTATCAATGAACTGGATGAATATCACTCCTACGAAGGTCTGACCCAAACGTAGGTAAGGAGAACATAAACCATAGACTTGAATAATTTCAGATCCTGAAAAAAGATATGGGAAAAGTATGTTAAGGATGGCTATTTTTGTAAATTCCTACATAATGTCATTAAGAAAAATAAGGACAAAAGTGGCTTTCCTCCAAAGAATTAAGTTACCACTATTTAACAAACCCGTTAGGGGGTTGAATAATTCATGTACACATAAGGGAATTGGATGCATTGTCAAATAATAGTATATTTTGTCTGACAGGTCCATTATGTAGACTGTTTATGCAAGGCTGCCTAAGGGCACATGCTGCATGGTCAAGAAAAAGAACTCACATAAGTTTGACATTTTTGTGACTAGAAGTAAAGAAAATGGTTATGAAGATATGAAAATATTTAAGGTTTGGATTATGACACATAAAGATGGGTTTTTCCAATGTATGCAAAGATACACAAATCAATGCTAACCATAATCATGTTCTGGCGGGGTCCTGAGTTGGACATCACTACGTATCCCATAAGGATGGGAATCAAGCCATACGTCGTTCTTGAACTACAGTTTAATGTCATGCAGGACAAAATTATTATAGATCTTAGTTTAGGGTCATAGATCTTGAACCATTATAATAAATACCCAGTGTGTGTTTTCATGGGGACTTTTCAGACAAGGGACTGAATGTGGAAATTAGGGTTAGGCCCAAAGACTGGGGGCTGGATTCGAGTGTCACTCGAATGTTCCTACATATCCCATAAGGATGGGAATCATTCCCACATAGTTCTAGAAATTCCCTCTGTATAGATTATGTTTGTACATGTGAAGGGTGAAAGGGGACTTTAGTGCAATGATGGTTTAACCCAAGATAAAAGTTTCGGGCATTTCCATGTATGCACGTAGTCTTTGGAATAAAACATGATTTAAAATCAATGTAAATAACGATTACCTCTTAAGTGAGGGTAACAATGAATATTGTAGTTTATTTTCATACTGGACAACAGTGTTGTATAGTTTAATTTCGTATAGCAAGGACGAAAGTGAAACAATGTAATGATATTGATTCTAGTGGCAGTTTCACGAATCAACATCGTATGAGATGGAGCTGATCCGATGTGAAGAGATTGGTTTTGGGCTTGAACCTTGGGAGGTTGCCTATGTACTCATCATAGAAGGCAAGGATCAAAGTCCGCGTAGTTCAATTTAAAGAATGAATTAATGATTAAGTTGTTCTTGGGAACAATGACCTAAAAAAGGTATTGGGACTTACACATGGTTAGTATCCTAGAGGGAGTGTTATGGTTGAAGTTTTCTCTAAGCTCACGTGAGTCATACTCGGTGTGAGAAACAAGAGGTAGTAACAACCCTAACGATGAACAGTTTAATGTCATGTAGGATATATAAAGGGACTATGCAGTTTAATGACTTGTAGTTAAGACTATTGGTGCTGCACAGTTTAATGTCATGTAGAAGGGACACAATGTAGTTTAATGTCATGTAGGACGTATTAAAGGTCTTTAGGTAAAGTTTAGTGTCATGTAGTTAGGATGATGGGGACAATACATTTTAATTCCTTTTTTGACAAAACGGGGACTGTGCAGTTTAATGTCATGCAGTGAAGACAAAAGAGTATACCATTTAACATCATATTGAACGTATTAGAGACTTTTTCACAGTTTAATGTCATGTTGGACGAAAAAGGGCCGATACAGTTTAATGTCATGTTGGACGAAAGTGCCAATAGTTTAAGGTCCTATGCATGGACCTTTAGTTATGCAGTTTAACGTCTTCCTGGACATAACAAACTTCTATAAAGTTTAGCGTCATGTAGTTAGGACGTCACAGTTTAACTCTGTGTGGGATGAAAGGATACAAACAGTTTATGGTCATTTGTATGGACCGTGGATGGTGCAGTTTAACGTCTTGCTAGATATAAGGGTCTTTCAAATAGTTTAGTGTCATATGCTGCATTGTGGTTTATTTTAAGGTCATACTGAACCGAGGTTCTGAATTTTGTGTTCATATAAAATATTTCACTAGTGCAGAAAACGTTTTTTACGTCACCATTTTTTACGTCGGTTATATAAAACCGACGTCATAATATGTAAAACGAGGTTTTTTACGTCGGTTCTTTAATAACCGACGTAAAAACTTGTGTTTAGTACACCTTTAACGTCGGTTATTTTTATAACCGACTTTATTAATCGCGCGACTTCATTTTTTACGTCGGTTATACATTAACCGCCGTAAAAAACAGAAGCGGGGGGCGTTTGTTATGTCGGTTATTCAATAACCGATGTAAAAAACGCGGTTTTTGAAGGCCTTTTTACGTCGGTTATAAAATAACCGACGTAAAAAAAGAATCCGCAGGTGTTTTTGACGTCGGTTATGGAAAAACCGACGTAAAAAAACGCGGATTTTGAGCCCTTCATACCGTCGGTTATTTTATAACCGACGTAAAAAAAGAATCGGAGGAAGGTTTTTACGTCGGTTATTGAAATAACCGACGTTATAAATGTTTTTAAAACAATTATAACGTCGATTATTGAATAACCGACGTGATAACTCATTTAAAAATTTACCCAGACCCGTGGATTGTCATTCAGAAGTTTACCTTCGACAGTCGCGACTCGTCTCTCTCGCGCGTAAACCCGAATCGGCTCGTCCATTTCGTTGGTTTAGATTCGTTTTACGATCATCGTTTCTCATATTTAATCTCCTCGGATCAATCATCTAAACGCGCAGCACTCAGGTAATCCTCCCACTCGTTCATTTTTTTCACGGATAGTATATATATATGTGTTGTGATTTTTTTGTTGAAACTAGCTATGATTCTTCGATTGCGAACCCTTTTAACTCGTTTTGGCACCATAATCTTATTTATCATCCCTAGATCTATTAGTTCGACTTGCAATATTGACTAGTTTTATGATTTCACTAATTTTTCATCGTTTTCTATAAATCCTCGAGAGGGTTGGGGCGTGTCCATTTGGATGGGTTGCCCTTTTACACCTAAAAACATTCTTTGAATGACCCAACTTCTTGTTATGGTAAATTTTCAGTGATTCCAGGGGGGTGGGGGTGCTATCCAGAGGGTTGGGGGATGTCTAGGGGAGTGTCCAAGGGGGTAGGGGGTGGGGGGTGGTGTCCAGGAGGGGCGGGGGCTGTCCAGAGGGGTCGGGGGGTGTCCAGGGGGGTTTACAAGGGGATGGGTGGGTGTGGGGGGCTGTCCAAGGGTGTGGGTGGGTGTTGGGGGGTGTCCAGGGGGTGTCCAAGGGGGTAGGGGGTGGGGGGTGGTGTTTAGGAGGGGTGGGGAGGGGGGCTGTCCAGAGGGTTGGGGGGTGTACAGGGGGGTGTCCAAGCAGGTCGGGGGTGGGGGGTTGTGTCCAGGAGGGGTGGGGGTGCTTTCTAGAGGGGTCAGGGGCTATCCAGAGGGGTCGGGGGGTGTCCAGGGTGGTGTCCAAGGGGATGGGTGGGTGTGGGGGGTTGTCTAAGGGGGTGGCGGCCTGTCCAGAGGGGTCGGTGGGGTGTCCAGGGGGGTGTCCAAGGGGGTGGATGGGTGTGGGGGGCTGTCCAAGTGGGTGGCGGCCTCTCCAGAGGGTATTTGGGGTTGTCCGGGTGGGGGGGGGGGGCTGTCTAGAGGGTTGGGGGATGTCCAGGGGGTGTCCAAGGGGGTATGGGGTGGGGGTGGTGTCCAGGAGGGGCGGGGGGCTGTCCAGAGGGGTCGAGGGGTGTCCAGGGGGGGTGTTATATCTTACTATATTTTGTTTAAAAAATAATATTCAAGAATATTTTTTTTAAATACACATCGATTTGTTTTATATTTCAAAATTGTTTACATTCAAATTATGATTTTTTTCATATAAACATATATTTGTCTTATCTAAAAAATATATATATATTTGCTATTTGTTATAGGTAATAATGAGTCGAAGTTGGATTACGGCACATCGAATGAGCAATGAATATGAGGAAGGTGTTGATGCCTTTTTGGAATTTGCTAAACGAAATGTTCCAAGTAGTGACATTTTTTTCTGTCCATGCCCGGAATGTCTGAATATGAAGAAGTTGAAAAGTAGAGAGATAAAAGATCATCTGATTTGTCATGGTTTCAATCCGAGTTACAACCCTTGGATTTGGCATGGCGAAACTGGACAGAATGTCACTGATGATAATGAATCGCAGGATGGTAACTCCGATGGAATTGAAGAAATGATTCGCGATATTGAAGCAGAACAAATTGAGATAGAGCCAACAGTTGCATGTCTATATGGTGATGCCGAAAAACCATTATATCCTGGTTGTACAGATTTTACGGTTTTGTCGGCGGTGTTAAGATTGATTAACCTGAAGGCGAAACATGGATGGAGTGACAAAAGTTTTACAGAGCTGCTACAGTTGATGAAAGACATTCTTCCAAAAGATAACGATCTTCTAGATTCACATTATAAGGCCAAAAAAATATTATGCCCGATGGGATTGGGATACAGGAAAATACATGCCTGTCCGAATGACTGCATTATATATAGGAAGGAATATGAATTTCTGAAAGAGTGTCCTAAATGTGGGACATCACGGTATAAGGTGAAAGAAAAATCACAAGCTGATGTAGAGATTACAAAGCTCCCTTCAAAGGTATTTTGGTATCTTTCTATAATTCCTCGTTTCAAACGTTTATTTGCTAATTCACATGATTCAAAAAGGTTAAGATGGCATGCTGATGAGCGGGTATGTGATGGAAAAAAACGTCATCCAGCTGATTGTCCACAATGGAAGAAAATTGATGCCCAGTACCCTATATTTGGAAATGAAATTAGAAATCTGAGACTAGGCTTGTGCACAGATGGAATGAATCCATACCGAACCCTCAGTAGCACACATAGTTCATGGCCTGTTTTATTGGTAATTTACAACCTCTCTCATGAAGTTTGTATGAAGCGCAAATATTTCATGTTGAGTATCATGATCTCTGGTCCAAAGCAACCTGGCAATGATATTGATGTATACTTGTCACCGCTGATTGATGATTTGAAACTATTATGGGCTGATGGTATTAGGGTGTATGATTCTTATAAAATGGAATATTTTCAACTGCATGCAGTGATTCTCTTCACTATAAATGACTTCCCAGCATATGGAAATTTGTCTGGATACAGTGTTAAAGGGCATAAAGCATGTCCCATTTGCGAACAATAGACGTCATACTGTCAATTGCATCATGGGAGGAAAACAGTGTACATGGGTCATCGAAATTTTTTGCCTAGGGATCACCCTTACAGAAGACTAAAAAAGGCATTCAATGGCTCACAAGAATTTGATACTGCTCCAAAACCTCTATCCCCATATTTGTATTTTGAGAGGGTGAAAAACCTTGATGTGACATTGGGAAAGACACAGAAATCTGGTAATGATAGTCATATTTGGAAGAAAAGGTCAATATTTTTTGAGCTACCATATTGGAGGTATCATGAAGTCAAACATAATATTGATGTCATGCACGTGGAGAAGAATATCTGTGATTCTTTGATCGGAACATTGCTAGATATTAAAGGAAAGACAAAAGATGGGTTGAATGCAAGGTTAGACCTACTATCAATGGGAATACGTTTGGAGTTAGCTCCCACTCCTAAAGGAAGACGAACATTTCTTCCCCCGGCATGTCATACATTATCGAAGAGGGAGAAAAGTAGCTTCTGTCAGTGTATTCATGATATCAAAGTGCCTCAAGGTTATTCTTCAAATGTAAAAAATTTTGTCTCATTGAAAGACTTGAAGTTGATAGGTATGAAATCACATGATTGTCACGTCATGATGCAACAAATTCTACCAGTTGCACTGCGTGGAATATTGCCCATCCGTGTCAGAAAGACTATAATGAGGTTGTGTTATTTTTTCAATTCATTTTGTAACAAGGCGATTGATGTGAATGCTTTGAACATTTTGGAAAAGGATTCAATTTTTATACTTTGTCATTTGGAAATGTATTTTCCTCCAACTTTTTTTGATATGATGGTGCATTTAATGATTCATCTGGTTCGAGAAATAAAGCTTTGTGGACCTGTATATCTTCGTTGGATGTATCCTTTTGAAAGGTATATGAAAATATTAAAGGGATATGATAAAAATCCATATCGACCTGAAGCCTCCATTATTGAAAAGTATATTTCTGAGGAGGTAGCAGAGTTTTGTACGAGCTACTTGGCTACGGTGCAACACATAGGTTTGCCTCCATCTCGCCATGAACGGGTTAATAATGAGGGAAAGGGGATTCGTGGCTTGAAAGTCAAATCACTGCCAGCTGAACATATGAAGAAGTTAGAATCATACATCTTGAATAACATAGCTGATGTTCAACCGTATATCACATTGCATATTAATGAGTTGAAACAATGTCATCCAAAGAAGAAAGAAATGTGGATTTTGAATGAGCACAAAAAAACTTTTTTCCATGGTTTAAAAAGACCTTGCTTGGTAGATCAGATGTATCAGAGACATTAAAATGGATAGTGGGTGGTCCATCTTTAAATGTGATAACATGGTCCGCATATGACATTAATGGCTATACATTTCATACGAAAGCTCAGGACAACAGAAGTGCAGTTAAGAATAGTGGTGTATTGGTGTTTGCAGAAGCAATGCATTTTTCGAGTGCTAAGGACATAAACCCAATTTCGGCATCAAGTGCATATTATGGAGTGATTGAAGACATATGGGAGGCTGATTACTTTAAAATTAAAGTTCCTGTTTTTAACTGTAAATGGTTTATCGGTAACAACAGTGTCATACACGATGAATTTGGAATGACACTTGTTAATCTGAATAGATTGGAATACACAGCTGATTCTTTTATAATGGCAACACATGCCAAACAAATTTTCTATGTAGTAGATCAATCAGATATGCACTGGGATGTTGTTTTACAAGGGAAAAAACAATATGTTGGTGAGGATGAATTTGATGAAGATGCTGATTTATGTGAGATCCCTACTTCTATGGAAAGATTAACAGAACATAATGATGAGTATGTTGAAGACATGGTTTGTGCCATAAGGAACGATCACGACGAAGGAATTTGGGAAGACAATCCAACTGTACATTCCTAAAATTACAGGTAACACATGTTTATTTCTTGTTTACATTTAGTTTTTTCATATAATGTTATATATTGTAAATTTTTTACTTATTAAAACATGTATCAAACCAAAACGATAAAACAATAAAAACCGTAAAGAGGAGAAGTCCTGGGCGCATCGGCTGGCCGGTGGTGGATCACCGGTTGGCCGGTGGTCCAGAGAAAAGCTCTGTCTGGTCCACCGGCCGGCCGGTGATGAGCCAGCGGCCGGCCGGTGGTCCAGACAGAGAGGAAGGCTCTCTGTCTGGTCCACCGGCCGGCCGGTGGTGATCCAGCGGCCGGCCGGTGGTCCAGACAGAGAGGAAGGCTCTCTGTCTGGTCCACCGGCCGGCTGGTGGTGATCCAGCGGCTGGCCGGTGGTCCAGAAAGGAAGGCTCTGTCTGGTCCACCGGACGGCCGGTGGTGAGCCAGCGGCCGGACGGTGGCACCAGGCAGTGGGCAAGTCTACTGCCTGGGTCCTCCGGCTGGCCGGTGAGCTCACACCGGCCGACCGGTGGACTCAGTGAGTCCACTTTTCAGCTTTCTTGGGCCAACTCCTTGGCAACCTTTTGCCTGTGTTTACCATGTTTATCATTGTTTAACATGCTTACCATATTACCAATGTTTACTATTATGTAATTTAGTACACTTTTCTATTTTCTGATTAAGTAGTACTACAATATTTGAATTTGTATATTTGTGAACTAATGTTTGTTTTTTTGATTTGAAAGAAAATGACAGATCAATCAGTTGATCAGCCACATGATTCTGGAGATGAGCATATTGGTCATACATCTGGGGAGGAACATTCACATGATCCTATTACGAAAAAGAGTTCAAAGGTTGGTAAGCGTGGGTGCACACGTTTACCAAAATTATCACTTGCCCGTACGAAGGAGGAGAGGATAGTCGTGGAGTTTGATGATGTTGATCTTCCTAGAGGTCCAAATGCTAAAGATTTTAAGGGTTTTGTAGCAACTCAGGCTAAGAGCAAAGTAAGAATTCTCTATGATGATTGGAGAAGTGTGGATAAGGCAATAATTTCTCAGCTTTGGGAGACCATTTTGGTAAGATCTTTTGCTATTGTTTGACTGTTCTTTAAATGTTTCTAGTATATATAATATTTTTAACCTCTTTTTTATCAGATGACATTTGATATTCCTGACACTGGAGGAGTCAGGAAGAAATGCTTATCGTTGGCTGCTAGGAGATGGAGGGATTTCAAATCAACCCTCTCATCTGATTTCATTTATGGTCATAGGAGTCGTGAGAATCCATGTCGTATATATCCTTTTATAGATGAAGACACATGGAGACAATTTTTTGAAAGTAGAAGAAAAGAATCATTTTTGGTAAGGGCAATGTAAAATTTTATATGCTTTCTTATATAAATGATCTTATTATTGTTTTGTTAATGATTACTTATTCTTAATTTACAGCAAACAAGGAAAGCTCATCAAGTGATCCAATCTAAAAATGTATACCCTCATAGTTTATCTCGGGGAGGGTATGCATTATTGGAAGAACAAATGATGGCAGAAAAATTTCAACAACTAAGAGCTGAGTCTTCAAGCTCTGGAGAGGTGGCCCCTCCATCCCCTCCATCTAGACATGAGAAATGGAAAAGAGCTCGGAAGGGCAAAAAAGGACAATATCTTTCGGAATAATAGAGACTCGTAGTTGAGAGGATTGTAAGATATCAATTTTATTTATTTAAGTTTACTATTTTCGTCATATATTTCCAATCATTATAGAAATGTTCAATTAATTATTACAGGACTCTCTAGAGGAGCAGAGTTCACAGGGGACATTTACACCATCTGGGAGGGAAGATATTTTATCTGTGGCATTGGGAAAGACCGAACATCCTGGCCGTGTAAGAGGATATCCGGCAGGTGTATCGGTAAGAAAAGTGTTGCCACATTCCTCAACTTCTAACGTTGAGGGTGTTTATAAAAAAAATAGAATCCTTGGAGGCTGAAGTCCATAATATTAATGCGACAATGGAGGAAAAGATTAGAGCATCGGTGCAGTTTATGTTTGCAGACTTGCAAAGACAATTTCAGGGTGCAGCTCCCACTCCACCTCTCCCAGTAGCTCCCACTCCCCCACCTCAGCCTGCGGACCCCATTTTTGATCCTCCTCCTCCGCCGCAGCTACCTACTTATTGTGAGTTGTATGTTGATGATCCTCAACATCATATAGTTTCATATGGGATGGTATACTGTATAGGAGATACAGTTCATCATCAACAGTTAGAGGTAGAGAATCAGAGGGTCACTGTACAGGATATTATAGATAGATCAGCTCATATACCATTACCTACAGATGAGGTGACGACAGTTGGACATAGTATCGGCCATTTTTTACTTTGGCCATCCAGACTCCTTCGACTCATTACCATAGAGGTATGGATGTTATATCTTTTATTTTATATTTTTATTATTGTTTTATCATTTGAAAACTAATATATTTTTCAATTTATTTTTACAGGAATACTTCAAAGGTAAAGAAATACTGTATAGACAACAACAAAGACAGATAGCTATGACATCAGATGCAGATACTAGCAGTCTTGACAAATTGTCAAGATATTCAAATTTGTTGTTGGATCATTATGACTTTACAATGGAAGCTCATGTCTGTGGACGTGAACTAAGTGTGGTGATTATGAAAACTGATATCATGGATTTTGTCACTGGAGATAAGTTGGGCATCAACGTGGTGAAAATTTTTATCATGTAAGTCTTAACACCTTTTCCTTGCGTTATATTTATTAAAAATATATACTTATGTCTGATTTGTATTAGGTATCTGTATAAAATTTGTGAGAGGAATAAGCTGACAGATGTATATGGATTCGTGGACCCACAATTGATTTCCCCTGAAGCATGTGCATTGGATGAGGAACAAATAATGCTTTATATTGCTGATAGATTTAAAAAGAATGTAATCACACAGTGTTGGATGATGCCTTTTTGTGAGAGGTATGAAACACATCCCTCTCAAAGAGTTAATTATCTTTTAACATAAAAAACCACTAACGTTAAATTTCCGTTTATCAGGGATCATTGGATGTTAGGGGTTTTTTTCCCTAGGGAGAAAACAGTTTATTGGATATGCTCTCTCCATGATGATGTGTGAAAAAGTTTTAAGAATATATTGGAAACGTAAGTTTCAATTTCACAATAGTTTTATATATTATAATGAATTTTAAATTTACCCCATTCGTATTATTTTCTAACAGGGCATGGGTCCACTTTCGAAAAAGCGCAAAGAAAAGGAATTTCAAGATCAAATATGTACATGCGAAGGTAAATATCCATTTATAATTTGTACATTTTGATTTATTACATAAAAATAATATATTGAATTTACACTCATTCAAACAGAAATGTCATGAGCAATAAGGCATCATCTAATGTGGATATTACATGTTAAGATTTATGTATGAAATAATAACAACTGGGACAGTTCTGAGTTTTGACCTGGTAAGATTTCCTCATTCTCATAATATTTCAATTTGATTTATTCTTTTACACGTTGACTACTATCCTTTTCCTTTGTAGCTTTTTGATGACCCTCAACCCTTTACTGCTGAAGATATCAAACACTTACAAGTGGATTGGTCAAATTATTTTACAGGTTTGATTGACTTTTAGTTGTTTGTAATGTACAATGTAATTTTGAATATTGTCAATGTAATTGTGTATTTCGTAGTCGTTTAGGTTGGATTTAGTGTTTTTTTGAAGTTGACAGTGTAAGTTTTGAATTTTATATAAGTGAATGTTTAATTTTTCTCTACTTCTTGTTGTGGTCTACTGTTGATGGTTTTTCTGGTCTGGATTTTGGTATGGGGGGAGAGGTTCCAAGGGGGTGGGTGGGTGTTTGGGGGGTGTCCAAGGGATATGGGAGGGGTGTCCAAGGTGTGTTTGGGGCTGTCCTAGGGTTCGGGGGGGTTTAAATGAGGGTGGGGGGTGTCCAAGGGGTGGGGGTGTCCAAGGGATATGGGAGGGGTGTCCAAGGTGTGTTTGGGGCTGTCCAAGGAGTCGGTTGGGTGTAAATGAGGGTGGGGGGGGGGGGGCTGTCCAAGGGGTGGGGGGTGTCCAAGTGGTGGGGGTGTCCAAGGGATATAGGAGGGGTGTCCAAGGGGTGTTTGGGGCTGTCTAAGGGGATGGGGGGGTTTCCAAGGGGTAGGGGGGTTTCCAAGGGGTCGGGGGGGGGGGGGGGTCCAGGGGGTGGGGGGGCTGTCCAAGGGGTGGGGGGTGTCCAAGGGGTGGGGGGGGGGGTGTCCAAGGGATATGGGAGGGGTGTCCAAGGGGTGTTTGGGGCTGTCCTAGTGTTCGGGGGGTGTAAATGAGGGTGGGGGGGGGGGGGGCTGTCGAAGGGGTGGGGGGTGTCCAAGGGGTGGGGGGTGTCCAAGGGATATGGGAGTTGTGTCCAAGGTGTCTGGGAGTTCTGTCCAAGGGACTGGTTGGGTGTAAATGAGGGTGGGGGGGCTGTCCGAGGGGTGGGGGGTGTCCAAGGGATATAGGAGGGGTGTCCAAGGGGTGTTTGGGGCTGTCTAAGGGGATGGGGGGTTTCCAAGGGGTAGGGGGGTTTCCAAGGGGTCGGGGGGGGGGGGGGTCCAGGGGGTGGGGGGGCTGTCCAAGGGGTGGGGGTGTCCAAGGGGTGGGGGGGGGGGGTGTCCAAGGGATATGGGAGGGGTGTCCAAGGGGTGTTTGGGACTGTCCTAGTGTTCGGGGGGTGTAAATGAGGGTGGGGGGGGGGGCTGTCGAAGGGGTGGGGGGTGTCCAAGGGGTGGGGGGTGTCCAAGGGATATGGGAGTTGTGTCCAAGGTGTCTGGGAGTTCTGTCCAAGGGGCTGGTTGGGTGTAAATGAGGGTGGGGGGGCTGTCCGAGGGGTGGGGGGTGTCCAAGGGATATGTGAGTGCTGTCCAAGGTGTATGGGAGTTCTGTCCAAGGGGCCGGTTGGGTGTAAATGAGGGTGGGGGGCTGTCCAAGGGGTGGGGGGTGTCCAAGGGGTGGGGGGTGTCCAAGGGATATGGGAGGGGTGTCCAAGGTGTGTTTGGGGCTGTCCTAGGGGTCGGGGGGGTGTCCAGGGGTCGGGGGGGGGGGGGGTGTCCAAGGGGTCTGGGAGGGCTGTCAAGGTGTGGGGGGGTGTCCAATGGGTGTTTGAGGCTGTACTAGGGGTCTTGGGGGTGTAAATGAGGGTGGGGGGGCTGTCCAAGGGGTGGGGGTGTCCAAGGGGTGGGGGTGTCCAAGGGATATGGGAGGGGTGTCCAATGGGTGTTTGAGTCTGTACTAGGGGTCGTGGGGGTGTAAATGAGGGTGGGGGGGGGGGCTGTCCAAGGGGTGGGGGGTGTCCAAGGGTTGTGGTGGGGCTCCAATGTGGTGGGGGAGGGCTGGCCAGGTTGTTAGGTGGGTATAGATGAGGGTGGGGTTCAGTTGGGGCTTGGGGGAGGGCTGGCATGGTTATTTTTGTTTGGTTTCTGGTTTCTTTTTGGTGAGAGCAGTGCAATTATTTTAAAAAAAAATATCGCTTTCACATCGGTTATTTTATAACCGACGTGGTAAATAAATCGGTAGGGGTTTATCACGTTGGTTTTTTAGAGAACCGACGTGATAAACCGTTCCCGGGCCTTTTATCACGTCAGTTCTTAATATAAACGACGTGCTAAAAGGCCTGGGAATCGATTTACCACGTCGGTTATTTGATAACCGACGTGCTAAAATGTTTCCCAGGCCTTTTTATCACGTTGGTTATTTAAGAAACCGACGTGATAATAGGCCCGGGGAAGGGTTAATCACGTCGGTTATGTCATAACCGACGTGATAAACGATATCCCAGGCGTTTTATCACGTCGGTTTAGAAAATAACCGACGTGATAAACCCCCCCCCCCCCCCCCCCCCGCGCATATTTATCACGTCGGTTATTAATGAACCGACGTTATACACACCGTGATGTTAGGGATGTTACGTCAGGTTTTAAATAACCGACGTAAAAAACGTTATTTATAACGTCGTCCGTATTAACGTCGCCTAAGAACCGACGTAAATAATGAAAAATAACCGACGTAAAAAATGTTTTTTGCACTAGTGTTTCTTCAGAAATCTTTCGTTGTTTGGAGTAGTGATGAGTTATCCATCCATTGAGATTAATTAATAATCTCCATTGGAGTAGACCTTATGTATTGAGTAAGGTCCTTCCCATTTAGGCTCAATCTTGGGAGGTTTCATTCCTGGTATCATTGGAGTTCTGAGAACTAATACCAATTCTCCCTGAGTGAATGAATAAAGAAGAACTTTTTTTTAAAGCTCATGTTATTCGATTCTGATAGACATCCAAGTGGTGTAAAGTGCACAATCCATTCTCATCTAACTGTTACAATTCATTCAATCCCTTTTGAGATTGTTCATTTGTAGATGACTGATCACAAATGGCTACTCGGAGTGAGGGTAGTTGAACATAAATGGGCAATACTGCTTCCGTTCCATATACCAGTGAATATGTAGTTGACTGGGTTGTAGTGTGGTGGTAGTATGATAAGCCCATAAAGCATGAAATAGTTTATCAGTCCATGAATTATTATATTTATAAACCATCTATTGAATTATATTGGAAAGAGTCTTGTTGAAGGATTCTACATAGCCTTTGGCCGCTGCCGGATACCGAGATGAATGACTGGATTTGATGTTGTATTCTTGATACAACTTCTTCACCTCGGATGAATAGAAGTTGGGGCCATTATCCATCAATATGGTTTGAGGGACACCAAATCTGGTAATGATGTAAGACTTTATAAAGCTAAAAATGCATTTAGAACTGAGTTCTTTGAGAGGTATTGCCTCTGCCTATTTGGAAAAGAAATCAGTAGCAGTAAGAATATACTTAAACAGCTTGGCCGTAGCTGAAGGGTAAGGTACCACCACAACCATTCCCCATGTGGAAAATGTCCATGAGTATTTAGCTGTATGAAGAAACTCTGGGGGTTGATGAATGAAGTTGGAATGTACTTGGCATGAATGAAAACTCTTTGTGAAATCAACACAATCTTGTATCATTGAAGGCCAAATGTATCCAAGCCTTCGAATCTGATCAGACAGTCTATGTCTAGACTGGTGGGCACCACAGATTCCTGCATGCACTTCTTTCATGACAACCATTTTCTCTTCCCAATCAATGCATCTGATGATAACTCCATCAAAACCACTTTTGTAGAGAAATTTCAATATGTGATCTGGGGTATCATAAAGTGTAAAATTGACCACACCTCACCAGATTTGTTCTTTCACTGCTATATCATGTGGAAGTGTTCCATTTTGAATGTATTCTCTGATAGGTGACATTCATCCTGTAGTATGACCATACGGTTCATGAGTGGGACTAATTTCATTAATTTCCACTACTCTGATTCGAACATAAGGTGGAATTGCACGACGGTGGGAAATACTAATGGTTGTCTAGTCCCGATTTGGATCTTCCAGAGCTGTGTCTATAATAGCCAGTGCATTAGCTTGAACATTTTGTGATCACGGGACATAAGAAAATATTGGTTCTGAAGGGAATTCCTACATTAACTCTCTGACATAATCATAAAAAGGGATTAGTTCTTCTTTTCTTATGGCATAATCCCCATTGACTTGTTTGATTACCAGATATGATTCACCTTTCACCTTTAAATGATTCACTTGTGCTTGAAGCGCCAATTCGAAGCCTGCGATGAGAGCTTGGTATTATGATTCATTATTGGTACCACATTCCCATAATCAGAAGGAATAAGGTAACACTTACTTTTTTGGAGAAATGAGCACAATTCCTAATCCATATTTTTTGAATTTAGGATTTTTCATTTTCCTCCCTATTGGACTTCTGGAAGCACCATCAAAATACATTTCCCATGACGAAGGATTTTCTTGAATAGATAATACTTCCTCATAAGGGAGTTCAATATCTGATGATGTGTCTTCCACTGAAGGGTGTTCAGCCAGGAAATTAGCTAGATCTTGTCCCTTTATTTCCTTTTGAGACACATATTAAATGTTGTATTGCTGCAAAATAACTTCCCACCTTTCCAGACGTCCTGTAAGCATTGGATGGCTAAGGATGAATTTGAGCAGGTTATTGCGAGTTACCAATTGGACCTCTTGATGTTGCAGGTAGTGTCTCAATTATAAACTACAATGATTAATGCCAGGAAGCAGTTCTCAATACTTGAATTCCTGGTTTCTGCTTCATGCATAGTCTGACTGAGGTAGTAGAGGTTGTTTTCATTCCCAGCATCATTATTCTAAGCAAGAAAGGAACCCAATGATCTCTCTAAGGCTGTCACGTAAAGGCTAAGTGGCTTTCCTTCAACAGTTGGCATAAGTACTGGTGGACTCAAGAGATACTTCTTGAGAATATCGAATTATTTTTTACATTCTTCAGTCCACTGGTAAGCGACTCCCTTCTTCATCAATTTGGTGAAGGGTAAAGATTTTCCTGCTAAATTGATGATGAAACACTGAATATAGGCTAAATGTCCTTGAAGTCCACTTAATTCTTTCAAATTTATAGGAGGTGACATAGCGAGGATTGACATTGCCTTCTTAGGATCAACGTTAATACCACGATGGCATACAACAATGCTGAGAAATTTTCCCGAGGTTACCCCAAAAGCACATTTTAAGGGTTTATCTTCAAATTATTTTGTCGAATCTTTCCGAATATGTCTTCCAAAGAAGCCAAGTGATTAGAACATTTTTTGGATTTGACCACCAAATCATCCACATAAAATTCAACAAACTTCCCTAAAAAGGGTTTGAAGATACGAGGCATGTCATGCTGATATGTTTCGCCTGCATTCATTAAACCAAAGGGCATTAACCAGTAGAAAAACACACCTTGAGGGGCCCTGAAGTCTGTGGATTCCTCATATTCTGGAGAAATTCAGAATTTTTTATATCCGTAATATCCATCCATGAAAAAAAGTTCTTCATAGCTAGCTATGGCATCAATTAAAAGTTCTGTAATCGGAAGTGGGAAATCATCCCTAGGAAAATGACGATTAAGATCTATGAAATTGATGGAAACTCTAATTTGTCCATTCTTCTTCTTTATAGGGACAATATTATCCAACCACTTGGGATATTGAACTTCTCTGATGATGTTAGCTTTGATAAGATTATCCACTTCAGCTTCAATTTTGGAAGCATAAGTTGGGTGTGTTCTTCTCGTAGCTTTCTTAAATCCTCGATGGTCTTCTGGTAAACCCAAATGATGAGTAGCCACATCAGGATCATGCCTGAGAATTTCTGTATAGTCCCAAGAAAATATATCTCTATTTTGATTCAGAATGGAAATATACATCTTTTGTTCTTCAAGAGTCATGGCTGCACTGATTAAAGTGCGGCGTGGATCTTCTTTTGTACCCAGATTTATTTCTCTGAGTTATTCCATGGTGGTAGAGATAACCTCTTCAAATTCGGGAGGATCACCTCTGAGATCTTCCTCTTCTTATTCATAATGTGTTATTTCTTCCATTTCTACTTGCATAGCAGATGATGAAGCAAAGATTCCATGATCCAAAGAGATGTTAAAATTTGAACATCTTGAAGAAGATGATTTCATTTCTGAACCAATTGATGATGAAGGGTCTTCCTTGGGAAATAAATAGGAGATTATGGATTGATAATCAACAACACTATTCACCTCTAATGTCGTTATCACTTCTTATGGCCTGGTTGGAAAAGTATAGACTTGCTGGATTTGAGCAGATTAAACGAAGACATATCCCTTTGATCTTTCATCATTGCCTGGTGGGTTACAAGTATCTCCCATGTTGTCTGGCTCGATTGCCGTAATTAAAATCATCGATCCTTCCATAAGAGTATTTTGATTTGGGTCTACTTTGTCAATTTGACTAATAAGCAACACATAATCTGTACTCGCATATGTAAATGGTTTTTCTGGTATCTTTTCCATACCATATGGAGCATTAACTTTGGTAATCTCCCTGGTTGTGGATTTATCCTTTCCCTTCATGTGATAGAATTTCGCCTCAATTTATTGAGATTCACATGTCTTGAACGGGGCCTTATCACAAAAAAATTCCCCAACGTGACCATCAAAACAATATTTGAGACGTTGATGGTATGATGAAGGGATAACCGCATGTTGATGTAACCAGGGACATCCAAGAAAGATGTTGGAAGGTGAGTTTTGAATAACAACCATGAACTCTGAATTGGATACAAGATCTCCAAACTGAGTTCTGAGTGTAACTTCACCCAGTGGTTCTTGTTATTTTTTATCATATCCTTGTAACATCATGGTAGAAGGAGATAAATTAGATTCTGTGAGGCCCAATCGACGAAGTGTACGAATGGGAATGAGGTTGAATCCTGAACCACTATCAATGAAATCTCATCGGAAGTTTACACCATTGACCTTTCTAGATAAGTACAAAGTTATAATATGTCCATGCATGACAACATCTTTATCTTCATCAGTGAAGGATATCACTGCATTGCATTCCGCAAGATTATTCTCTGCGTGATAGACTTCAGCTGCAGCAATTTTAGTTTCAAACTCATGAGGACTTGATAAAGCCTCGATGAGTGCCTCCTGAAGATCCTTTGACAGATTCAAAGCATCCTGAATTGATAAATTGGATAGTACTTGGGCCAGGTGTTTCAATACATCATGCCTTTTCTCTTTTGGTTTGTGTTTCCCAATAGGAACACGTGGTTTAACAAGTGCCTTGGAAGCAGATTATTTGGAAGTTGATGCATCTTGTATCGGGATAGGATTTGGCAATATTCCTGTTTTTGGATGATTAGACCGATTAGATCCATTTACATGCTGAGAGGAAGAATATGGAACCTTCATCCGGTCTTCCAGAATAACAGTTCTAGGACTGAATTTACAATTGGTGGAAGAACATGCTTGTTCTTGTTGATCTCGCAGAAAGGATCTGCCATAAGTTTCTACTGCGTACACTAGTCTAGCAGGGGTAGAATTGGAATAGTGGATTTTTAAAGATCCATGTCTTCCCCTGTATCCTGAGCCTCTGGAACTTCCTCTGATTCCACTATTTGATATAGGGAATTTGGGCTCATCATAATCGAAACTGCAACTAGAATACGGATCTGTTAATTGAACCATATTAAGAGAACCGAAAATCTATTCTTCATCTGATGAAGACTCTACCTGACTAGACAATTTAGGTTGTGTCGTTTGATGGGGTGGTGCCTGTTTCATCAAAGTAGATGGCATGAAATCTTCTAGAGTAAAAGACAGCATAGGCTTTGATACATACTCATCTTCTTCTGATTGTTCCAATTTCTTGGAATTGTGTCGTTTCTTTGAGGATTTTCCATATGATAAAGTTGGTTTTTCTGCGGCATTGATGGAAAAAGGAACAATTGGTTTCTTCAATTTTGTTCTCAAAATATCATGAGTTCGGTTGATCATCTTTCTGACCATCCAATCATCCTATTTCTGCACATTTTTGATTTTGACATCTTGCCACTCACCTTCCTCCTCTGGAACTGTAGAAGTAACATATGCTACCTAAGCTGAAAAACCTTTCAGTTTGACTTGTCCCGAGTCAACCATCTTTTGCAGGAGGTCTTTGAAGACAAAAAAACTCCTAGATGGGATGTCCCAACATTTGATGAAATTTGCAATAATCGGGACGGTCTTCATCTCATTTCTTGTTTGGCTTCTTGGGCATTGGCAATTGAACCAAATTATTTTCTAGAGCCGAAATGAAATAACCATGAACTCGTTCATTTTGGAAAGAGTTTGTTTTTCTCTTGAGATCCTCAAATTGTTTTGGTCTTTGATCTCTATGATAATCTTGATGAAAGGACCTCTGTTGTTGGATCTTAGGAGGTGGAGCCCTTCGAGAAGATGAATGTTTTGAAGTAGAAGAAGGAACATGTGCTTTCTTAAGCACAACTGTAGCAGTCTCTACTTTACACACTCTCCTTCCTGGAGCTGATTGAATTACATGAGATTTAGCCTTAGTCTGTATAAGAGAATCTTCAATCTGTTCAGCGATTGAAGTAAGGTCTCGAAACACTCCTGTTTATTTCACAGGGATTAGCGGTGTGCGTAATTCATCACGCATATTTGGAACACATATTGGAAACAATTAATCCTGAGGGAGTTCTAGGCTCATGGAATATGTTAATCCCTTCCAGTGAGCAATAAAATCAGAGAGCCCTTCATTCTCCCTTTTATTACAGTTTTTAAGATCGAAAACTGTTGTCTTTGGAAAAGTGGAGCTGAATTGAATAAGAAATCGTTGAAGACAATCTTCTGATCCGGTAATTGACCGGGATTGCAAGATTGTGTACCAGAAAAAGGCTGGTCCTTGCAAGGTTTGCACGAAGCATCTGAGTTTCACTGCTTCTTACTACTCCGGAGCTCCCATCATTGGATCGCAACAAGACACATAAAGCATCAAATGCTATTCAGGGATGCCTGATCCATTGAAAATAGGGAATATATGGTTCCCAAAACATGATTGGGGAGAGACTGAATCAACCCATTCAGGGTAAGCTCTCTTTTCTGGTTGAACCGTTGCATGCTTCCCTGCCATAGTTTCCAACCAAGCTGTTAATTACTCAATGGTTGTTATTAACTTTTGAGAAACATCCGGTTGAGCTTGGACCTAAACAGGTTCACTGACAGGAGCATGGACAAGTATGGAAGTTGGTACTACAACTGATGTCAAAACTTCCAATTTTTGTTTCACTTGTCCCATATGATTAGACTTGTGAGGGTGTACTGATAAGGGATGATATTATTGATCCATCTCAGTAGCAGCAACAAACTACCTTGACTGGCTGTCTCCATAACATTTAGGAGTAAGACTACCCTGACGTAGTTCTGCGTTCAACCTCCTTAATTCTCTCATCTCTTCCTCCTGTTGTGAAAATCCTTCCTCTAGTGAGAGCGAGTGGACTTCTCCAGATGAAGGATATGTAACCTGATTCTTCCCCTTCCCCTTGTTTGATCACTTTAGGAGAGGGGGAAGTGGGTTATTTGAAGGAACACATAGATTTTGGGTAAAAATTTGATTTCATGTATGCACACCTTCTTCATTTGTGTCTGTGCGTACAACATCCTGAACATGAACCTATTCATTTTATCCCTCTAAGTGAGCCTCATCTAGTGGATCATCAACAACGTCATTGATGGCATTGATTGATTCATAATTCATTGCATCCCTTCTATCATCATTTCTGTGATATTTTCTCCTTCCATGTCATTGATGAGACATTGCCTTTGGATGATTCGATCCCTCAGGAACTTCTTGATGAACGGTAATTTGGAGAGAATCTTCTGATAATTTGGCTCTTCGTTACTCTTGTGTCTTCTTCCCCAATTGAGAAATGACCTACTTTCTCAGAGACAGGGGTTGATGATTTGAAAAAGTCCCCAGTCTGGTGGACTGGGGCTCTTCCTGCTGTTTTTTCTCAACTCCTCAAATCCTATTTGTTGATTCTGAGGGTTGGATTAAAATATTACCCAGTCTGGCGAGCTGGGGTGGCTCTTGACATGCTATGTATGAGACTTTCTTAAAATATCTCCTAATCTTGCGGGCCTTTTTCTGGAAATTAGCTAGATGCATTAATCGACATCCACTTTTATCACCCGGTTCAAAAGGCCATTGGATGATTTATGACACTTCTGTCACTTGGTGATGTGCTTGCTCCAAACGAGGGGCATGTTCAATATTCCCGTTTGCTTGATTCAAGAGTTATTCAACAACTTGTTCTCTGTATTCTAGATTTTGAGAGGAACTAGTTGAAGCATGTTCTTGGGAAATCTTTTGATTACAAACAAATCCAGGTATCTGTGGCCAGCCATGGGAAATGAAATTGCATGAGACCATTTTCAGAGGGCTTTGATGACTGGAGAGAACCGTGAAATGTAGTGCTCCATGAACACCCCATCCTCTGACATGAATACCAGATGGGGCATTGGAAATTAACTGGCACAACATTCTTAGTGCGCCAAGGAATGAACGCTGAAGGGATCTATGTTGATTTTCAGTCTTCGTATACTGAGATACTGATAGAGATGCCAAGTCAATTGGCGTTGTAATACTTCTATTATCATAACATGATTTTCATATTCATCATAAGATAATACTTTATTTTTCAACAGACAAAGAGTTTTCCATATGTTGAGACAAATATCATGAATTACTTATTTCGTCAACATTTCTGGAATGTCATACTGAGAGTCAGCTAGAGGCCAAAACATTACTGGCACTTAACCTTTCACCAGTTGTTTTCTCATGTTAAACATTTCCTCTTTTTCATTTGATGAAGATTATTCTACCTGTTTTGACCAGAGATGGTGCTTTCTTGTTGCTTCATTGGATTCAACAGTATTGGTAGAGAAATCACTGATTAAACTAGAAGATACATGACATAGGGGTGGTTCGAAGAATGACATACACCCTGGGCTATCTTCCGATTGAGAAAGTATTTCACCTGCCAGGTATGAATCATCAGACATGACTGGATTCACATTTTTATGTGCCTCAAGATAAGATGGATTTCTCGGCACTACATTGTCAAATGGAGCATTTTCCAGGCAATGTGCATCACTACTGCATAGAGGACTTTCGCAGAGAAATTCATCATCATGGGGAGGACCACCATGTTGGGTTACAACAAAAGATTAGATATCTTTCTCCTTGGTCTTCTAGCCACACAGAGGGTTCCTATGGCTCGCATATGAAGATGAAACATCGAGATCGACCGAATTGTCATGAAGCAATCCTTCATGAGAGAGTGTCTATTTAAGACTTTCAGAATTAATGTTCCAACTATTGGGAAATGAGGGAGTTGAATCTTGAATTCCAATAGATAACTGTATGAGGGCTTCATGAACTCCATCATCGAGAAAGGCCTTGTTACATATTGTCTCTTGATCTCTTGACTTTGCTGGGAATGTCTTTTTCTTAGACGCCTTCTTACTCGACCTCGAAACCACTTGTTGACAAAAGTGGATGCTTTGAACAGGTGTATGTGCCTGATCAGGAGAGATGGCCCGGATAGGCTGATGATCTCCACTCAAATCAGGTGTATGTGCCTGACTTGGTTTTCCGTATGATATGGGGGAAAATTCCCCACAACCCTCTTGGACTATAACAGATGTGTGTGTCTATTCTGGAGTGAAATGTTGATGTGTCACTCCACTTGTAGGGATAGATTTATGTGTCTTTCCCTGAGATGTCACTAAAGCTGTTAAAATATCGTGACAGGCATCGAGGATATGATCATGAATTTTCTTCTGCTCTTTCACCATTGATAGAATATTCTTGGTGACTTCAGCTACCGATACGGTGATATACGTCCATTCCGTGCTTGGTGTAGGTGTATGTGCCTACTCCTATCCTCCTTTTCCTGTCAGTGAATCGTGAAATTACTCATGTGTAGGGGCAGAGAGTTGAGTTTACCTCTTGTTTCTCACTCGAGCATTCCGACTGTCTTCTCCGAATGCTACCAAGTGAGACGGTTGGTAGTCTTGATCAATACTAGCAGGTGTATGTTCCTGATTATTGCACTTCGCCGAATGTGGTTGATGAGATCCATCATATGTAGTCAAACGATCCTGCTGACTAGATGGTGATGAATAAACAGGTGTATGTTCCTACCAATAGTACTCCGCCAGAATTGCCTGGCGGGATTGGTGTGATGCTGACAAATGAGTCTATTGGATAATAGAATTAAAACTGGCAGGTGTGTGTGCCTTCTCATTGCTTGACACCATGTTTGGTTGGTGGAATTCTCCAGAGATGGCAGAGGTGAAAACCTGCTCACTGCTAAACGGACTTCACCTCTGGCGATTCGTCATGCCTGCTTGGGTTGGAGGAACTTGAGCCGAATGCATGGAGTCGGTACCCTCATCATGTTGAGAGCGCACTGCCGCACAAGTTAGAAGACGATTTTTGGTGGGAGACATTGGGAAGGACCCCTGTCTTCTTGAATTAAGGCCCTGAGGGTCATGCTCATTCACCTCCTAAGAATAATGGAGTCAATGGTAATTGTGTTCTGAGGATAATGACTCGAAATGGTTGGAGATGGTGGTTAGCACCACTTGCTTCTTGATCACTGGTCGTCGCTATCCAGACGACCAAGGTGAGTTATTCACTTATAGGGATTGTAGGGTATCCTCTAGAGTTGGAATGGTACCGTGTTGATGGTACTCCTTAACCAGCATGTTTGATACCCAACGTTGAAGACATTGAGTAGGTGATATCATCCTCAGACGAACGGTGATCCAGCAAGAGTAGTAGTAGTGGCATTCGCAGCAACGGTATTCACATGTGTGAACATGAGAGCAGCAATTTCCTAGAATGCAGAAAATCATGGAAAAGAGTGCATGTTTGATATTACAGATGTAATCAAGATAAATTCTGCCACTACATCTTTTGGATGAGCACTTATGTCAATGATTTTTTGGCCTTCTCATTGAGTTTTAAATAGGGGCCTAACAAATAATCAAAACATTATTTTTTACATGGTTAAGGATTCACGTTGGGTTCACCATATTTTGTTTCCATCTGGAATTGGGTATGACCACATTGATTTAAGGTTCAAACATTCCAAGCAGTTTCTAAGGTGTTTTTTCGTAGAACTGGAAACATCCAATGATTCCATATCCATTTGATCCATCTTTCCAAAGGTAGGCGCTCATTAGCTGTAGACTAATGAGGCTTAGGAATTTGCATTGGTCGAGAGGATGGGAGGTCGGACTCATCAAACTTTTTTAGGGGAATTATTGTCTACTCCGGGACTCTATTTATATATTTAAGTTATATTCAGGAATCTTTATTACATTACCTAGTATAAAATGAGCTTTCCTTTAGATTTGACAATAAATGATTGATATGTAGGAAGTTTATGGAATATTTTATATGTATTCAAGGTTATTCACTGATAGAGAATCATTTGTATTTGTTATAGATTCTTATTCAATCGTATCCTTTGATAAATAAATTTCTCTTGGTCATTATGATGACCATACTGGTTTTAAAGCCACTCAGTGGGGACTTGAAGTGTATTTCCATTTAGAAGGACATGGATTATTTCAGAGTTGGGATCGTACCCGCAGATGGGCTACCTACGTTTCCTTTGTTTTTGAAAAGGAATAATAACCCATGTAGTTCAAGTAAGGGAATATGATTTTTAAGATTGATGGATCAAAGAAAGATGTCATAATTACTTTTACACTCTAAGCTCACCTGAGTAATGGTCGGTGTGAGAAACAAAAGGTATTGGTAAAACCAGACAGTTGTTCCATGAAAGATAAAATCATAATAAATGATGTGGTGCTTATGTATGTATAACTGTCCAAATAGATGAAGATTAGTATTTACATCAGGGAAGAAATCCAGGAACATGGTCCATAAAGGTATATGTACTTTATGGATATCTGGATACTCTAATTTGGGGCTTACACCTGAAAAGGATTCCAAAACTAGGAGGGGACTTATGATTTTGTTTTACTCATGAGAAAGAGATCTAGATCAAAAGTAAATTAGGGATGGTTAAGAGAAAATTAAGGGACTTGGGGCTTACTCCTAAGGAGGATGCCCATATTTGATACTGGGGCTTACTCCGGAAAAGGAGGCCTAGGATAATGAGGAAATGGGGCTTACTCCTAAGGAGGATTCCCAGATTTGGGAATTTTAAGATTGGGGCTTACTCTTGAAAAGGATTCCCAGATTAGGGGACTTGGGGCTTACTCCTAAGGTGGATGCCCAGAATTGAGAATTAAGACTGGGGCTTATTCCTGAAAAGGAGGCCCAGTTTAAGGGGTTCTCTCGTCTTGAAGGATGAGGTTGAATGAATGAAATCTCAATCATTAGTGACATAAATATGTGTAAATCACTAGATTTTGAGAGATATTCCACATAATTCCTTTCAGATAATGAAGTTAATCATGAAATCACGACATAAATGGATTTGAAGAGTGTCTTGAAGACTGAATCTTGAATAGGAGAGGTGGAATGGCATAAAAAGGGATCAATGGGCAAGAAGGGCATCCAAAAAGGCTCGGGCACGCATGTCCTGGGAGGTGTGCAGGTACTGTGTGGGAACGCATGTCCTGGGCATGCAGGTACACCTGTACGACACATGGTTACATTCACGGTTGTCAGTCCTTGGGGAAATACTTGGGCGAGACTTGGCTCAAACCCTTGGTATTATCCCTAGATTCTTTCCAGAAGAGGGCACACAAGTTCTGGTGAAGAATTTGGGCGACGCGCAAGTGTTTCCATTTCCCTTAAGGGTAAAAACACCTTAGCCCCGCATGTGTTAGTGAATTCTAACACTTAGACCTTACTTCTATTGTATAGACCTTCCATTCTTGGTAAAGAATTACCTTAGAAGTGTTCAGAAGACCAGCAGAAGAGACTTGGGTGTTCAGAGCTCTATATGTGAATTCTGGAAAAAATCCTCTTCAAAATGGGGTCCCACAGGGTCTATTTATAGGCTAGAGAAGGCCCCAGGTGGTTATCATTTAGGGTGCGCAATTATACTTGCGTGACAGTGAGGTAACTTGTGCGACCCTTGTGCATTTGAAGCCTTGTTCATGCCTTTGTCAATGGTTGATGTTTTCTTCAAAGGATGAATGAATTTGGACTTAAGGTATTTACTTTTACATTATTTTAGACAATGTGATGAAAAGGAACGTCAAAAGATATGTAATCATTTAACATACTAGTGTTTCCAACATTAATCATGGATAAAGTGATATTATGGTTAGAAAATGAGATTTACTTATCCATTTAGAACTAAGTGGTGATATTTTTCTTTACAATACCATTCTAATGATATTAGGAATTTTATAAAAACATAGAGTTTAAAAATTTTATATTTAAATAGTTCACAATCAAACACCCCACGTAATAATTTTCCAGTTTTTATCATACCCGTATTTGTATTTTTATTCACCGAACCCCTAGTAAATACATAAAAATAGTATAAGTATCCACACCGTCTTAAGGTGTGAGATTCATTACCTACCTCAAACCATTTTTGGATCTACTATCCACCACACTACAGTTCAGTAACCCTTTAGAAAAATTAAATTTGGAAATATATTTGATGCCATATAATATCTAAAAACAACCAATACTATTATATTTTACAAATTAGTAATCATTATTATGGACTTATTTTTCATTAAACTACCCCAATAAAAGGTTGTGTTATAGGTGAGGTAACCAAAACAATGTAATATTAATTAATCATTATTAACCATTTTGAAGTGATCCAATATGAATATTTCAAACCCATGACCTGAGTTGTACAACCCCACAGAATTATATAGAAATCTCACTATCCTTAATCTATGAACTATTTCCAGGTTAAAAAATATAATAGCCATCCAATGATTTTTACAACAAAACAATAAGTTTTTATATATAAATTATTGGTATATTATTTATCTAGTAATAATTGTAAAACATTTTGAAACCATAATATATATAAAAATGCTATGTAACATCAAATACTTTTATAATACCTAATATATCTGATAATGATAAAAAACCCTATCGATATAGGATCGTGAGTCTCCTCTAATGTTGTATTCCATAACACTATCACATCTCTCCATAAAAATATCTTTTATGATCCATTGATATAAAAAATGTTTGTTTTTAATTTTCTTATTCATAGAAGATTACATCTAAACCCATACACAGATATATGTGTATGGGAGGGAAATATTATCTTCAACTGGATTTCCCCGAATCAATATTATGAATTCCCATGTCAAATATATTCAATCCCATTAATATAATGTTAGGTATCAAACTAAATTATTTTTATATTGATTAAAAATTAAAAAATTATTTTTTAAAAAAATAAACAATTAATAAAATATTATAGATAATCGATATTCCAAAAAATAAATAAAATATTAACTTCCAGTTTGATAAAAAGATATTAATAAAATTTCAAATTTAAAAAAAAATTGAATGCATTGCCAAAAAACATAATTTAATAATTTAATGTATTTAATGAATTATAAAATAAAAGAAACCACCAAACCAAGAAAAAAAATCTAAGAATCATTGAATCTTTAAGATTCATACTACTTAGTTTTGATCACTAACAAACTTCCCCTCATGGTATACCCAAACATAACATCATTCTAATAATGTGTTTCACTGTTCATTCATATTCATGGTGCATCTGACTATACATCAATTATTAATACATACCAATGTAACAATAATAATCTTACCATTTAATAATTTTCCAAAAAGTTTTATATTTAATAAAAATTATATAACCATCATATATTAAATTATATCCTAATATTAAATAAAAACCTAAAATTTATCTAACAAAATCCAAAAATTTTGAAAGCCTAGAATTTGTGCAATTGAATATGAAAATAAATTTTTTTACTTTATTAAAGTTTTGTTAAAAATGAATTCAATTTCAAATAATCATTATAAGAAATCTAATTTATATAATTCAATTAAAAACACATCAATCCTAAGACATGAAATCATAAAAATCAATGGAAATAATATATAGAACCAAACATAGATGTTTTTTATTGAAAAATTTACATGTATTTGATTTTAATAACATAAAAACTAATACATTATGTCATGCCATAAAATACATATATATAAAATATATTAAAAAAATTATTACATCAAATTTAAAATTTATTATAATAGCACACCAACCATTAACAAAATAATATGATTGGTTGGAATGGAATAAGAAAAAATAGAATATACCCCATTAGATACTTTTAAATTGAGTATACAACCAATCATGAGTATCAAATAACATATTAAAATATTCATAGTTCTCAAATTACTTATTATATACATTAAATATTAGAATAAAGGAATGGAATTAATTTATATGGAGTGGCACAACACCCATTCGAACTCACCAAATTTTATGTCGAATTTCATAATACCTAAATAACTCATTTTTTGAATTATAAAGATGAAAATATGATTTTAAGGCTCTAAAGATATATTTTATTTATACCTTATTCAAAAAATTTATAAACTTATCAGGTTTTGGAATGTAAAGTGAATATATTTCTATAATTGTTGTAACCTAACTATTTTTATCACCAATTTGTAGGACATCCACAACTCTTAGAGAGGAGAAGGAATTATTGGATAGGATAAAATATGTTCACTCTAATTTATTTATAAAATATGTTCCATTATTCACAAACATTAATTTCCCATTATTAGTATCCTAAAAAATTTAGTAAAATTAAATAATTTTATAACTATCACAATTTAACTGTTATTTCCCTTATCTCTCTCTATATTATAATTCCCATAGTCAAATATCTATTATACACTCCTTTAACTCCTTGTTTTTTGATGAAAATAGAAATCATATCATTTAAATCTGATAATTGATAAGTATTTTAATACCAAGGTCACCAAATCCAATTAAAAATCTCCCAAATAATTTCACTTGTTATTTGAATATTCAAAATATCACCATCACCATGTCTGAAAAATAATGATTTTAATATTCCCTAAATAAGAAAGAATAATACTCTATATTCATATCAGAAAAGAAATATTTAATTATAGAACGAAATAGTTATAATTATATGTTCTATTTTTTAGGGAATGGTTACATAATTTCATGAATTCTAGATTATCACTCATATAATTAATTAAACTGAAACAGAATGGGTGATACAATTATTCCTATAAATGGATATTTTATCACCAAAGGGGCATTGGGAAAGCGTTCACTTCAATAATCACTACCATTGTTTTTTCATGTGATATTACTCCAACGATATTTCCACTTAAATTAGTTCATATTCCTACAACAATAAATATAATGTAATATATATTCATAATAAAGTCTTATCATGAATAATAATAATTATCATCAGCAATTTGAAAATGGTTATATGGAGTCCAAAATCAATAAAATCACAATAAATAGAATGAGGTAGGTCTAGTTAATTATTCTTTAATATTTAAAAATGATTCATGTAATACCGTACATCATACATTAGTGTTAAATATAAGCAATAAGACACATATCCATTTTCCAATGATGCTAGAAAACAAACTCAATAACCAAATAAAAACTCTTAGAGAAGTAAATAGTTGTCACCATAATAAAAATAGTATGTATACAATATCATAAATGAAACATCTATTATACTAATTCGATCAACCATGTCTTCCACCAGACCAAATACCAAAATATAATTCTACCCCACCTTAGATTAACTTATTTGTGAAAAACATAGTGTTTTATAAAAACATTAAAATGATCATTTTTATTTAGTTTATAGAGGTTATTTTTATGGAAATAATAAGAAAGTAATATAAACCTCCATCAATCTCCCAAAACATACAACATATTCTTGATGTTTTTCCTTTAAATTCTATATTTTCCATCTATTTACTAAAAAATTCTATTCTATACTTGTATTAAAATAAGATCACTACACCTTCCAATATCATACATAAATATTATATTAAATCAATAGTGTTATTTGAACAATTTAGATGATCAAAAAACTTGAAACATCAATAACCATTTCAAATATCACAAAACAAAGTAGTCTTATAAAAAAATCATCTTAATTTATTAATAGTTTATTAAGATTTTATATTTGTGCACAATTAACCCGGTGCTCTCATGAATACTGGTTGAATATGTTAATCGTTCAAAATAAAAATATAAATATATTACACAATTTACATTTAATAATAGAAAAAATTAATGAAATTAATATTTAAATAAATTTTTCACCTTTTCCAATTGATAAATTTTGTATAATGATACAAGCTTTGAAATAATTTTCTTCTTTATTTCCTTCATTATCTATAATCATATTCCATGTATTTATTTATTATTCAATGTTGAACAACCCATAAAATAATATGAAATTCATTCATAACATCTTTAATAAAATATAAGTGAGCCAAAATTCTCTCTTTGAAATAGGGAATCATATTCAATGTAGTGAACCACTAGATAATTTTCTACAAATTTTTTAGGGGTTCATTAAATGAAATATATATATTCTCATCCATTTGAAACATAATTACCACATACATAACTAAATATGTTCTTTCTTAAAAATTTTAAACAAAACATCCCTCATACTCATGATCTTAATGATTTATATCTTCCAGAAAACTCATCAAATACTATTGATCATCTGATTCTAATATAACCATATAATTCTTACTCATGGAATGTACTATATAAATATAAAAATCTTGTGTTTAACGAAATAAAATCTTGAATGGAATAAAATTTGAAAAATTCATTTTTTATACTTTTTATGATCTCAATAGAGAAACTATACATCATAACAATACAGTTTGAGTTTACATAAATTCACTCTCAAAAAATATAATGTGTCAATCATTAACATATTCAACTTTATCTAATTAATATTTTATATAATTTATCCTATGTGGCTAAAGAATTACTGATCCATACAAGAAATTTACTCACCCATTTCAGAATCATATATAATAAATATCATAAACAGAATCACAATATACATAATAACGTTGTCAATTCTTAGTTATGATAATAACTAAATAGAATTTTCCCACTATTTAGCTCAATATATTTTTCTATAATATTTTAGCCCACATAAATTTCACATTAGTCCTAGTAAATGTTCTCACTAATGATGAAACATATGATTTGTCATTAATAAAACATATATAGTATATATATCCCTATAAATGAATATATATTAAAAATGATTCTTGGGTATCTCCCAAGAAAACACCAGTTCAATCATTTGAAGTCAATAATAACACAAATTTTAATGATAGTGTTTTCAGCTGATATTTAAACATTATTTAAAATGTGGATTTTTATATCTATGAATATAGTTGGTATTTCTGTAGTATAACTATGAAAAAAAAGGTTACCGTGCATTATATTATTTTGATTAAATTAAAAAATCACCAAAAACATCATTATGTATGAGTCATGTCAATTTTTAATAAGTTACTCATTTTGGATATAAAAATTTCATAATTATAGGTAACCTAAAATGGAACTACATGAAAATAAATGTGATAATACCTTATCTTGAAGGTCATCATTGGTATATCATTTCTCTTCATCCCCAACTAGTGATACACTAACATTAAGTAAATATTTGAAATCATCCTAGCCCTATTAAATTCTTGAAATAGATAGTCAATTAAATGTATAATATATTTTATCCCTATATAATAATTCATATCCTACTACTAAATTCAGAACCATATATTTCTTTTTAATACACTAGAATAAAAATAATTTTTTATAGGGACATAATTTTTCAATTAAGTACACTTTTCAAAGTCATCTAACTATATATCATTTACCAAAAATCATTAAGAACCAATTACTATGAAGAAAATGATATCAAATATATTTCATTATATTATTCCAATATAAAAATTCATGTCTCCCTGTAGTGTCACTTTAAATAAATTATGTAAAATTAACTGAAAAATTTATCCACTACAATTGCTATCCAATGTTAATCCTTTTATTTTTTCCCGTCTAAGATTCAACTAAACCAACTCAAAAATAAAATATATAATGTTTAATATGAAAGGCATCACTCATATTTCATCAATTTAATAATCTGTTTGAAAATAATGAACACTTAAATAATAAAAAACATAGCAAATACTATAACCTTAATAGTTAATCTAATTTATGAAAAATACCATTAAATCCAATAAAATTTTTAGATCGTGTGATTTTATCTCTATAAACTAAACTTATGGAAATATTTCATATTCAATGACCATATTTTACAAGAAAAAATATTAATATCCTTATACTATCATCGATTTATGGAATATTAAAATATTTAAAGAATATAAAATTAATACCATATATAAATTCAACTTTTTTACCACTCTAGTTGATTTAAATGAAATAGAAACAAATATATCCAATATAATAGACAACAAATTAAATGTCATAATAAAAAATTTTCATACCATCACAATATCATCTTTTAATTCATTTAACTCATATTTCAAATTGAAATACTACACTTGGTTTAATTTTATATATCATGATTAAATACTACCACACATCATTATAGGTGATCATAGGTTTACTTACATTGATCTCTCTTTTTGAATCTTCAAACCCTACACATTAGTAGATGCTATTAAATTTATTACCTACAAAACCACACATGATTTATGTGCTTACCATAACAAACACTCTTCATATAATTTTAGGGTAGTTAATCTCGAGATGAAACATGTCAATATTATTATAAAACCCATATGTCATATCCCCTAAGGATAATATATTCTCACATATTTTTTTCTAAAAAACATAATATAAAAAATCATTGATTTATTTCATGTTTCTAATAGAGAAATGATGTAATTCACTTTGTAAAAGAATAAAATTAATTATAAATGAAATATCTATCATGATCACTTCAATTATTGACTCTATATTAACCAATTTTTTAATTTTTATGTCAGAAAAAAAATTAAATATTTTACATAGACATAGTTATAAGGAAAATCATAAATATTTTAGACATAAGGTTTTAATTCATTGTAAAATATAATGAAAATTTAAATATCTTCATGAAATTAGTTTTTTAGTTTTTCAATGTCATGATATGTTTCCACGAATATAATATTTATCGAGAATAATTCAACTATAAATTATATGGGTAAATAAATTATCAAAATATATTATGATATCAATAATATTTTAAACCTACATGTAAGATTTCTTCTAAAACATCATACCACCAATTTCATGATACTCAAGCTGAACCCTTTTGATGACTTTGATTTTGATCCTCCTAGTTATTATAGATGATTATTTAAATAATTTTAGTGATAGATGATGTATGTGATATAATAACATTAATATTATGAAGTAACCATAATACAGAGTTCAATCATGACATGATATTCATTGTATATTTCAGGTAGAATTCATGCCGAAGGCCTTAACATTTACTACAATAATTTAAATTGGACGAAGGCAACATAATCATATTAGGGTGGATTGAAATTTGATGATATGAATAGAGATAAAATATTCACGTTTTGTAGTTAAATATTATTGATTATTTGGAAAAGGAAAATTATAATATTATTCACTTTAAATTTTCACTATATATAGATGATTTTAACGATATATATGAGTAAAAGACAATTTATATGTATTTCCCAGATTATGCAAACTATAAATTGACAGCACACCTGATCATTATTATGATACATATGGGTACTCCAACATATGTGTAAGGATACTGTATTCATATGAATGGATTGATATTGTTCTCTAAATAGAATTTATTGGTACCTCAAAACTTTTAATGAATATATATGACTCACCACAGAAATATATAAATGTTAAAATAATACTCTAATACATACATAACATTAAAAAATATAAATTTAAGTGTTTATTGGAATTAATATTTGATATATAAGTTTGAATAACTATTTAAATGGTATATTTTATGGATTATGAGATATTTAAGATGACTCTTGTATTTTTTTTGTTTCAATTAAATTTGAGAATTATAGTGTAGTAAACATATAGATGATGAAATGTCATAAAATGATATAATTTTTCAAATTATGGGGATAATTTTCATTTATGAATTTTGATGATCAGTTTTGAAAAAAAAAAGAATAAAATATAAGAGAGATTTTATCCTTCAAAAAACTATTATTTGTAATTTATTATTCATACAGATGTTGACATCATATATAATGTTTGTGGAAAGATACATTTTTTTGTCATTTTGGATATCACAAGGAGATTGAAGAATGGGGTTTATTGAAATATAATATGTTATAGGTTTAAATTATGAATTAATATCATTAATAGTTATTTTTTTGTTGAATATGTTGATGTATTTTCTTAATTTATATATGGATAAAAATCTGGAATACATACTGAGTATATAAGAAAAGAAGGAGAATGAGTGTCATAATTTTACAAAAAAAATCTAAGGACAGATGTTTGAATGGAACAAAAAACAAGGATTTCTATATGAAGATAGGAGGAGAAAATAATGATGATATAGTTCATGGGATGATCAAAAATATGTTTCTAATTTCTCAACTAGAATGACACTTTTTTTAAGTTAAAATGTTGGTGTTTTTTTTCTAACTACTAGTTGTCTGGTATTGTAGTTGCTTCATTGATATACCCTTTCATACAATTTTAGAATGGTAATCAATTGGTATTTGGGGGGGGGGAGTAAAAACCAACATAAATCAAGGACATAGTCATCCATATTTAATAGGAACCAAATTAAAAAAAGTCATAATGCATTTATAACACAAAAGGGATATTTTGATATTACCATAGAATAAGAAATTATTCATTGGTTGTTTTAAAAAAAAGATATCAACTCTGATTCACTCTCCCTTGCCTAAATGTTGACCACATCATCATTTTTTCTAAAAATTTCTATTAAAGACTATGTTGTTTCTCATTGATTTTATTTCTCATCACTATAGATACAGATAACATTATAAATAAAAAAGTTATAAGAAATTTAATAGAAATGGTTTTATCATATTGAAGTAAATAATACAACCATATCTTCTCCCAAATCATCTTCATGTTCATAATTCTATGCATTAAATATTAAATTCCCTAAAGCAGACTACTTATTTTGTCATTAATTGAAAATAATATTTTTAAAAGATATAAAATCATAGAATGAATTATTTTCCTCAATATATATATATATATGAGTTGAAAAAATTATTTTTTTGAAAAAAAACTAAATTTTTATGTATAAAACATTATTAAATTTACAAAATAGGTAATAATGTAATTGGATATATGTAACAAACTTTATTAATCTGATTTTAATTAATAATAAATAAATTAAATGATTTTTTATAGATTCTATTAGTGGGGTTAATATGTTTGTTGGTATAAATATTTATTATGTAGAAACTATTGATGTATCCATATAAATTTTAAAATATAAAATGTATTCTAATAAATTATGAGATAAATATTTAATAACATTAAGAGAAATA
The DNA here is from genome assembly GCA_963277665.1 of Viscum album. NCBI lineage: Eukaryota > Viridiplantae > Streptophyta > Magnoliopsida > Santalales > Viscaceae > Viscum > Viscum album. The sequence goes on along the minus strand of OY728120.1, from coordinate 1,159,663,132 downwards.
TATTGATTACATTTAAAAAATATCAACTTCGGAACACATTGATCAATTATGGGTTTCGAATATAAGATTCTCTAAAAACAATTAATGAAATAAATTCATATAATGTTCAATGAATTCAAAAATATCAATATTCAATATGAACATAATGATATTGATGATGAGGAATATGATGATTTTTTTGGAACTCTAAATAATATTTATAAATTATTATAAATTAATAATGTCTGTTTTGGGGAAATATGATTTTAGATTTTCTGACAATGGAATGATATGTCATTTATCTGTTAGTTGTCATATTGAAAAATATGGAAATGAGGATGATAATGATATTAAAACATCCTGAAATAACGGATATTCTTTTTTATAATCATTTACTTCAATCAAAATATACTACGTTATACGACAACATATTTTTTAGTAGATTCAGTAACTACCAAATAAGGTATTTCTGATAGTGGTAATATCAGTTATGGTGCGGAAACTCCTAATGATATTCTTAAAATAGCCTATATACCTCATAATTAAGTTGATAATGATACATTAAAGTATGGAAAAAATTAATCTTTGGTCAAAACTTTTAGTAAGAATATTGGTAAAGGAGTACAATAGAAGAATAGAGATCAATATGTTATTAAAATATATTTGATTATTATGATATGAAAAATTACATATCAAAACGAAACATTATAAGAATACATGATTTAATATTTACAAATAATATATTATAATGATTTATAGTGATTAAAATAAGAGAATACTATGAAAAATATAGTTATTAATGACATGAATTGTACAATTATCATTAGTTTTAAAGAGCCAGACTAGTTATAAATGATGATTACAGATGGTTTAAAAAAAGAAAAATTAATATATTAACATATAAAACATTTTATTGGACAAGGATATGATTCATAGAAAGGATGATTAAGTACCATTTATGTAAAAAATTTGGACCTGAAGCATATTACTATACTAGTATTATACCACAAAATATAATATAGTCATTAAACATATCAATTGACAATTAGAAATCTAGATTAGCAATGAGGTGTCAATAAAATTAAAATCCTTATCAAATTTGGATAGACAAAAATATTGAAAAAGTCCAAATAATCCCACAATTCAATATATAGGATCCATAAAATGGATTAGTGATATGAAACCACTTACTGAATGAAAATTTAGTAGGAGATAAACATATAAAGAAGTAAAAATTGTATTAAATAATGATGTTTTAGCTCAATTGATTATATTATGATTTGTTGGGAAAATAATATATAGTTCCTTATACACAATATCATTAACATGAAAAATATGTTAGAATCATCTTAGGGGGAGGAATTTTTTTTATTAAAATAATAATCAGGTGTAAAAGTTTCAAAATAAGTTTATTATGAAAACTATATTTTTAGGGTATAAATAATGTTTTTTAAGATGTTTTCAATAATCAATCATCTCAAATGAGTAACCAAAAATACAACTATCTAAAATGAATCTAATTTTTAAATATGCACAATGTGGAAAATATCTTTTTAAAATATTGAAAAAATAGTAATATTTTATTCAAGGTATATAAATATTAGAAATCACGGATTCTTTAACATGCGTACACATCCCATAAAATAGATCAATTGAATATCCTAATGACATTTAAATTATCTGTGGAGGATATGTTACATTTTTAATTTCATTTTTTTTGATGTATTGATGTAAATTTCTTTATGTTTATAAAAAGATTATGATGAGAGAAATAAGGTGATTGTATGAGATAATTATAATAAACCACGAAAAAATAACATTAATTAAAATTATTTCTTTATTTTAAACATTAAAAGAAAAAAAATAATCAAACAATCGAAAAAATTAATGATTTAGTTTAATGATAACTACATAAAGAAGAAATTTCTCTTCCAAAATATGTTAATATTTCTCTATAATTGGTTCATATTTTACACATTATTGACTTTTCCTACGTTAAAAACATCTACATAACATGGGGAATGTAATCATGAGAAATTAATGATATAAATTTTACAATGTGGAAATAAATAGAGTAAATCATGATAGGGGGAAAACCCAAATATATTTTGGTTGAAAAGATGTATATGATAAACAAAATGGTCATATGAATAGAAACATGGAATAATTAAATGATATCATTAGATCATGGAATCATAAATATGTATAAACAATATGAATCATAAAAATCATAATAATAATACAAGTATTATCATCAGAACAATATAACATGTTATTATTAAGCTATAACCTTATTCACTATAGTGAAAGAAAACCATTATGATCATGATTTCATAGTTGATTGTGTTCCTTAGTGTATTTGTTACACTATTATATTTCATAAATCGAGTCGAAAGATAATCTTGGTGAATTGGGTTCACTACCCATTCCCGTTCATGTTATCACTTAATATTTAAAATTTTACCCAATGTACTAGATGAATATATAATTTAAGGCACTTCTATTATATAATATAGCGTTATTATGCTAACTTCTCATCGACCATATATGGTATGTCACAAGTAATACAATTTAAAATATTATTTAGATGGGTATATATTGTTTTTATACCAATAAATTAATTAAAATCATAATATGTATAATAATATATGTTACACATGTGGGAGACAAACTATATATACAAAACATGCATGATAAAATACAACAGAGAGATGTGGGTTTCATAATTATGTTAGATATCATAATAATATGTTATATCATTAGGATTACCAATTGAATAAGTTATTAAATAATTTTTATGAAAATATTTTAATAAATAATTATTTCAATTGATCAATGAACTCCATTGTTGAAAATATAATGAGAAGGATCGAAGACAAGTTAGAATAAAAACAAAAAAAATTGGTGATGATTTTCTAAAATGATAAATCAGACACTTAATTATTAAAGTGTATTATTATTCATATTATACCAAATGTAAATGAAGAATATTTAATATAAAATAATTATTGTATTTACAAACAATCACTAGTTTATGTAATTTTATGGTGTCGCAATTAAGATTAAATGAGGCATTAAGCTGTAATCTAAAATCAGGTTTAATTAAAATAGAGAATTTTGATGGGATCAGATAATAATAATTATAATGAAATTATAATGTTATAGAAAACTAATCATATATGTGATGAAAATATATAAATAATATGGAATAACTACATAAGAATAAATTGAGAAAATCATGAAAGGGAAATATAACATGTCGTCCAAATATGACATGGGTGGTTAGTAAGATCAATTTTTTTTATTATAAAAATTCATTTATAATAACCCCAATCATAAAAGGGGATAATAAAAAATTATTTTCAAAATATGTGATTGGAAATCTGAATTTTAGATATGGTAACTCATAATTTGGTTTCGAAAAATGAATGATTACATTGTTGGGAATGAGATGTTTTGACCTCAAATAAAAATAACTCATAAAGAGTATAAGAAACAATCATAATAATTTTATACTATTATGGTAAGAAATTCATCAATTAGGAATATTTGAATCAAAAGTTTAAATTTAACTGGACAGAATGGGAAAAATAATAATAAATTAATAGAGTTTAATGAACCAATAATTAAGGTATGATGTTCAAGATGATATAACGTAACCCAATTATTATGGGTGTGAGTTAACAAAAACACTTACAACGTCATAATCATCGAAATAGAAAATAAATTGAAGTTATAATAATTAGATGTATTGATTAATCCATTTGATCTAAATAAATTTATGATGAAAAATTTAATATATTTGTTGAAGATAATCCATAGAAAAGGAATAATTACTGAACATGAATAATATCTCAATGAATCAAAATTGATAAATGAATCCAATACATTATGTCCTGTTTTTTTCTATATACAAGCCTAATATAGAAGTCACAAAATTTTGTTTTTTAAAAATATTATTAATAAATTATTAATATATTTTTCAATCCATAACATCTATTTTTTAAAAAGTTTTATTCATTTATTAAATATTTTTATCTTATGATGGTTACACGATGTGGCTAGATGAATTTTTTATAAATTCCTCAATATACTTATTGTGGTCAATTTTGTTATAAAATAAATTCATATTTTAAAAAGAATATATATTAATTTATTTTAGTATTCACTTAGCAAATAATCTATAGAGATTCATATGATTTCAAAAAATAGCCTCAAATATAATAAACCTTTCTGGATATGTTCATTGAGGTTGGTTATGATTACACTGATCTTTTACTAATAATATATCTTATATATTCTGAAATATCATCTTTATATAATAATTTTATTGATATATTTATCATTTTTATACATTATAAAATAATTTTAGGCATCCATGTTATTAGGTAGTGATAAATGAAAACTTTTATTCTATGGAGTTGGAATCCCACAAATACTTGTTCAATGAACTCATTTTTTTAAAAACGTGATGGGGGTATAAATATAAAATAATTTTAATTTTCAAATCCTAAAGAGAAAAGAATTATTTTATATTTTATTTTATAAAATAATATTCTCTATCCCTGTATATAGTTCATGAAAAAATTAATTTATTTTTCAAAGAGGTAGTAGTATACACAAATGAATTATTATGGATTTATTTTTTTAGAATAATATATATAAGATAATAAACTCTCTATTTCGATGTTCTCCGATGGGTAATACCATATGACTCCATTTCATAACCATTTGGAAAGACGAAGGACTATAGGATTTTGGTATATGATTTAAGAGAGACTAAGAAATATTTTTAGTATAGTTAATGACCTGGAATCGGAGAATAATTGTTGTTGTAGTGATCCATATTTATAAGTGACAAAAAATAAAATTTTTATAAATACCCATTACATATAATTGATTTCATAACACTATAAAATGGTAATATGACAAATAATTATTCAATAATTGAGATGATATGGATATATTTCATTAAATACTCATCTATTCACGTTTCACATGTTTTAAACATGTTTTGAGTCTTTTAACATTAAATTTTTAATACATTAGTAATTTGGTTTTTACCATGGTAAATAATTTTTAAAAATGTAAATAAATTTTTAGTAAAACCATAATTTGACAACAATTTCATAAATTTTGTGTTATGAATTAAAATTTATCATCTATATAAAATTATTCAATTTAAAACTAAATTAATATTAACTTTTAAATTAAGACATAATATATAGAAAAAATGATTCTATACAAAAATGGTTTTTGAATATTTAAGTATTAAAAATATTATATAAAATTAAATATATATTAATTGTGTTATAATATATTTTTATACGTATTTTAGAATCACATAAATGTCAATATACAAATTTAAAAATTGAATTTTCTAAAAAAAATTACACAATATTAATTATATATTTCATTTAAAATAACTAGTTCATTATTATATTATAAATTATCATTAATATTTGAAATAATCCTTTTACCTACAATTTAAATTATACATATTAAATAATAATAAATTTTATATTTAAAATATGAAATCTCTTTATTCATATTTAGTTTCTACAAATGATTAAAAAAAATTTTATAAAAGAAAATAAAATAGATTTTAGAGAAAAATATTACATGTATTTCTATAACATTAAATATGGGTTTTATATATTTAGAATATTATTTTTAAGGTATTAGTTTTTATTTTTAAATATATATTATTATTGGATTTACAAAAAAAAATTTGGTTATTATTCAATTATTATAATGAAATAATGCTAATAGAATTTCCCAAATCAGTATTTTTCCACTATTCACCAAAAATAAATTATTTTAGAAACATTATATCAATTTACCCATGGATAATAGTGTTATTATAAATTAATAAATTGAAGTTAGTTTTATTATAATAAAATTATAAATTTATTTTATTTTTATTTTTTTTAAAATAAAAAAAATATATTGAAAATTTGTTTTTATAAGATAATTACTATAAATGTACTAACCACTTTGACTCATACATCATATAAATTAATAATAAATTTAGTGTTATTCTATTATTTATAATAAATATATGTTATTCAAATTAAAAATAATCTCTATCTATATTATCATTTTTTCAATTAATGCATATAAAATGATAGTTTTAGAAAAAATAATTATATCAGAATCTAGTGATCTTAATTGTTATAATGATACACTAATAGAATTATTTTAATTAATTAACATTTAAAATTATATTTATTTATAAATGTATTTAATAAATATGTTATAGTTATTTATACAGACCAAGCTAATGGAAATATTATAACTGAGGTATCATGTTATGTGGTATGCTTTGTTTTAGGGTAGCATGTGAAGAATGTTATTAAACATATTTTTTATTTCAATGGAAAAAAATCAAAATGAAATATTAAGTGGTAAATTATCCCATATTAAACAAATTCCATTCTAAACATTTTAATTTATACTCCTTAATAAAATAAATAAGGATGTTCCTAACATTTACTTGACTTATGATTTTATACCTAATGATGTAACAGCCGTAATTACTTGGGTATGTATGTGATAAATAGTTATTCCATCATAATATACTATCACAAAATGGGGTTTCTTAATATCTATTTATGATAAATACTCACCTTGATCAAGGTTAAGGACTATACAATCGAATCGATTTTCCTAAATAATTTATTTTCATCATTGTAATGATAAGCATTCGTAAGCTGATTTGATATATGATGTTTGATCTCTAGAATTAATTAATATAATTTTTGTGTCAATATTGACAAAAAATTTAAAAAATATGATCAACTTTATTTAATGGATATATAATAGGACATAAAGAATCCTAATATCCTAGTCCCTGAATAATATTCATATACCATGGAAAAAATAATCCTCTCAATGGGTGGTTTAATTTTATATGCTAACTTTTAGAGAGATGTTATTATAAAAAAGGGTGATGACTTTGTGTTCCAAGAAACACTTAATTATACCTTTAAAAATCAATAGTACGTGTTACACATTCTTTTACCTTTTATAATGGTCGATATGGTTCTTGGTTTCGATTTACATCTTAATCCATTGCATTAGTGAACTAGTTTCCATTGAACCAAAATTCCTCAAATCGATAAAATTGAATTTAATGGGTATTTATAGGACAAACATTATTTTTTTCAATAGTTTTAACTAAAAACTATCACTTTTACTTGGAATGTTATTCCAAAATATCATAATTTTCCAAAAATAAAACATCTTCACTTCCCTTTGATAAAATCCCCTCGGTTCCTCCTCCAAAATTTTTCAAATAAAGAAATTTCAATATTCAGTCATTATTCTTATTTATCATCTGAACTTCCATGATACCCCATAATTATCATTTTGATTGATTTCGGAAACAATGATATGAATACATTAATAAACATTATTCATGATAATTTTTTTTTCATAATCACATTATTTATCACTCCCACTCTTATACAATTAAGATGATCAATAAAAACATCTCTGCATTGTATGTGACATTCAATTTTACATGGTATATTTTGTGATCCATTCATTTACCAAACAGAAATGGGTAACATGAGTAATGAATAATTAAATCAATAAGATAATTATAATAAATGGTTATTTTAAAAACTCATCAATGAAATTTAATTCTATTAAAAGACACCAAAATAACTTTTAGTACAACCTATATCACTATATTTTCAATCTGGACTTCATTTTATTAGTTTCTCTCATAATCCAATACCTATTTCTCAAATATAATAATTCATTCAGAATAGGATGAAGAAATTTAATATTATTAACCAAATCATGTCCCTTAGATTGTCTATCATAGTGTGTATTTTATTCCCCCTCCATGGGAATTCATGAATATTGAGATAATACTCAACCATCCTTTTTTAGTGTTATTAACCAGTAGTTAATTTATTTCATAGCCACATAAATTTTTCTATATCCAAACATGGATGTAAATTATAGGATAACAATATACTCACGACATCACAAAATATTTGTTATATTATACTACACAAATACTAAACCCATATATATATATCACTAGGAGTTTTATTATAGTTATATCATCAAAATCCAAAAAAATAACTAAACTTATCGTAAAAATAAAAAAAACTACTATTATACCAATTAAAATGACCGGATCAGAAAAAATAATTATTTTCATATATTTTCATAACATAAACAACATTTCTCACAATATAATCTCACCATCCCATGAATATATGTTTTCTTCAGATTGAGAACAATCTACATAATGGTTTTTACAAAACTATTTATCATTCCTCAATAATTAATCCACACTAGACTCCTTATAGACTCTACGAATGTTATGCTCATATTCATACCCGGTGGAATGGAAACATAAGAAATTTCTGAGCTCAAAATATTATTAATGGAATAATCTATGTAATGAATCATAGTTTGATAACACATGTAGTTTAGGAGGAATATCCACTATGATGGGAATATTATGTGTCATGTCCACTCCTTTGGTTCTCTAAATTTAGCTCATCGCTTAATTGAATAAATAATTAGGAATTATGTGTTTTTTGATTCATGTGGTGGTAATCATCCATGGATGAAATCATGGGGTGATTATACGCATGAATAATTAAAGGTATACCCTACAAATAAAATTATTGACCATCTGGTTAAGTAGAAACATTATAGAAATTTGATTTTTTGTAGATGAAGGATCCGTTTTTGAAGTTGATTAATATGGTGAAATGATCTTTATATGAGCAGTTATTGGAATAATTGATGATATTTTTCACTCTATGGATGATGAAGGATCACTTTCTCATTTATAGGATAGATCTATTGTCCTGGTATGTTTTTGGAAGTATATCAATATTATTCGGTGATTTGGGGATGATGATGGAGGCCTATAGTCATACCCCAATGGTTGCTTGCGATGGTTTTGGTTTTGTAGGGGTGTGGTGGGTAGTGACATTGGTACGAGTGATGGAGTGGTGGGTATGGTACCACCGTAGCAACCTAGATGGTAAGGATTAGGTCTGGTGGTTCGTGGTTATAGCACTTGGCTGACGATGTAGGATGCTGGAATCATAGGCCGGCAAAGGCTAGCATGGTGCCAACTAATTACACCTCATGAGCGACCTTTCAACTATAGGATGGGATGTTATCAAACCCAGGATGGAGCATTGGTGTCTACCATCAGTCACGAGATACAGGAACATGAAGATGAAATGTAGTGACTGTAGTTTGTTGGAGGTTACATGATGTTCTCGATGGTGGAGTGAGAGATCTAGTGACAATAATTTTGGTGTAGGATTTGGTCAGCGATGAGAGATAGATAGGTATGGGCTAGTGACGACCTTGAGTTGTGGGGATCAAGTCATCCCCGAATATGGGAGTTAGTGAAAACTTTCTGATCCCACATGGGGATGTCTTCATCGTTATAGATTGGTGATGAATTCTGTGAATGTGGATTGGGTTGTTGGTCAATAGTTGGGTCGGCATCAAGGCATTGGCAGTTTTGATAGCCAACTTCTTTAGGACATTCATTGGTTATGATTCTGGCTCAGTTGTGGAGTGGATATCTGAATCTAAATTTGGTCTGATGTGTATTTATTGGGTATTAGGACCATTCTTTTGGGAAATGATGTTTTGTCACTTTTTTGATGTAGTTGTATTTTTTCTACAACATGTTTTCTTATCTATTGTTCTATATTATAATTTTCATTAAATTTTCTATGTTTGACTATTCTCTATCATGAATTTTCTTGATACGAGGCATCATTTTCTATCAAAAATAAAATGATCCCAATAATTTAATCTTCATATTAGTAACATTTATTCTTAGATCCTGGAAGAAAAAATATTTTGAAACAACATTAACATCAACATCAAAATAATATTTTTAAGATTATAAATAAGAAAATATAATATAGTTTTCATAGATTAACATACCATGCATTATAGTCGAGCATCATTTCTAGGAAAGTCACATCATAGTGGTTAAATTTCCATGGTGGATTGGTTTGACTCCCCATTTCTATAAACATTATATAAAATTTTAAAAAAACCATGAGATCATTCCCCAATCTCTTTATTATTATCTAATCAAGTGTAATGTTTTACCCCATTCACTGGCCAGATACATAAATTTGGCCCCAATATTCATGACCATACATTTTCCATCCATAATATGGGAACTCATGATTAACCATGGTAATTTTTGAAGGGTGTTACAAATACACATTGGCTGGATACTAGATCATGGGAATAATTAAATTATTTTTTAATGGGTTTCCCTATTATATAAGAGCATCCAAAACAACCATGGTATATTTAAATGAATTCCAATAAGATTATAATAAATCTATAATTGAATAATATCAATGAGTATAATCAAAAATTTGTTCCAAACCAAAATATGTAAAACCATTTTCACATAATTGTAGTTAACCCTTTCCCTTGTGAACCATTTTAGTGTCAAACCCTCATACACCACTGACATATATACCATCCTCCACCATGAAGCACCATTATTTTTCAAGAATCTGATAAAAAATATCTACACACATTAAAGGGTGTGTTTAATGATTCAGAATATAATCCCAGTATGACACCACCAAGTGTTGTTTAAGGGGAGTTTATAAGATAAATTAATTGTTCTTATTTATTATAATAGTTGTTATGATAAAATTTATTCATAAAAATTCAAACAATAGGGAAATTCACCACAATTAAATAGTTTACAATGACATTCCAAATAATATTATTTTCAGTTGATATTTAATCAAATGAATTTAATTTCCCAATATATATTGGACTATAATTGCATTTAACTATTTTTCAAAACCAAAAATTATGAACAAAGATTCGATGATAAAAAATAAACATTGAAACAGAGTCCATGGTTATAAAAGAGTCGGGTTATGATAGATCATCGTACCACCTCCCTGAACTATCAGGACTAGTGCACACCATTATCCCTTCAACCAACAAAATTAATGGATGTATGAATAGGTATATAAGTGATTCCCCCTTCAATGGTGTAATGGAATCCATAGTATAGATATAGTTGTTACCATATATCCTTCATAAGAAAAACATACCACTCCCACCATGTTTGTCTAAATTCAAACACACCCTTATATATCAATGGTTACCATATTATATTCATATATTAATTCCAATAAATTAAAAAAAATCATTCTATTTGTATACATGTAGTCCATTATATTTCACATACCCTGCTTGGAATCCAATTTTAATCAAAATAATTAATTATTGGAATCAATTATAATAAAAATACAATATGACTTGAAATTAGTTATCATAAATGTACAATGCAAAAGGAAAAAAATTGACAATAGTATTCAATGTTCTATAAAATAATGTCTCATTAAAAACACAATGGGAAATTCCTTTTCATAAGAATAGCCAAAACATTCAAATTTCAATAAGATAAAAATCAAATATTTAAATGATTTTATAAATCAATCATAAATGAGTATACATGAATAGATAATAAGATATATACATTTTATGAAACCAACCACCATTTATCACTAGTAATTCTTCAAAAAATATTGTCAAAAAAAATTACTAAATGAGATTTATAGGGGTACACTAATAATACAAATATTTAAGAATCTTCAAATCATCAATTTCTATAAAAATGGGAATGATATGAATAAGAAATAATAATGGATTCTTATTTATGTAAAATGATGAATTAAAATAATGAAAATAATTACCTAATAAATGATGGATATAAAATAAACAGAATTTGATTAGGTCATAACCCTAAGATATAGCTTCAACAGCTATTATATAGGGGTTCTTTCTTACTGAAATGATAGGATCCATACGAATATCAAATAAATATAAATAATTTTAACATACCTTCAATTTGGTAGATCTATAACACATAGATACAATTAATTATAACTATATAAGTTATAAAAACTTCTAAATATCCATGAGGTGTCTCCAAAATTTAGATAGTAATTCACCATAAGGGGAATGAATTCAAATAGAGGATTTATGGGTCATAAAAATAAAACATGGAGTAATTAATTAAAAATTTTTTGTTCAGATTCATGGTTTCAAAAATTGTGTGCTAGTATTTTTACCCCTTATGTGATGCTGGATGGGTTCCATAGTTTGAGCTCATGGTTTTCCAAACCATGAACCAATAATGAGAAACACCTCTATTGAAATTTTTATGATTGAAGGAAACATGAATATGGGTTTTCTTAACAAGGCACTAATAATGAACCATTCTATGGAACTCAATTTAATATTCATGAATTCATAGGAATAACCATGGGATTTTAAATAAATATGCACCCATTGTGTACATTCCTAGGAAATATTAATCTATCATAAAATCTTTCAAAACATCCCAATGAAGAAATTGAAATAAATTATGGTCATTTAAAATAAATGTAATGTCCTAAAAACAATAAGAATGTTTAGAAATTCTCAAAACCATATATCTTTCATACAATAGAATAAAATATTAATAATGTTGATTAATAAATATATGTGTTCATTGCTTTATAATCACAAATTACCACATTAATATCTCAATATTATCTTATCCCTGATTAAATAAAACATTGACCAATGGTATCAACATTCCACAAAAAACAATTTATTGATAGTCCAATATATATCCTATATTCTCAGTCACTGACATATCATGTTCTAAATCAATTTAATACAATGAAAAAAATGATATTTTTAAGAGTGAAAAAATTTCATCTTAGACACGATTAATAAATAATTGGTTAAATAAAATTTTTATGCCAATCATAATTGATAAGAAACATTTCTAATACACCCATTGATATGAAATAGTCTTACATATATCAGAATAAAAACTACGTATTTTCCAAGTCATTTGCAATCCAATCGATTTGAAATTATCAGAGAAACCTTGTCACAAAGATGGAATTTCAAAGGAAAATTCCAATGATCTGAATTCAATTTATACTATCTCTAAGTAGTAAAAATCATTTAATAATAGTCTAGATCACCCCCAACATCTCTCAAACAATGAATTGTATAATAATATATGGTTCGACCACCTCTAAGCATTAAGGAGTGGATTTCTGAGGGAGATGATGAATTATATAAAAGGGATCCATATAATGAATGAATGGAAATTAATAATATAATAAATTAAAAATAATTCATAATGATAATCCCAATAGCATCTAATGTCCATGAAACAAGTGTATAGAATAGCCTCTAACATCTGAATAACATTTTCTTTTTTCCCATCCAGTTGATATTGATAATTCATAGATAACATGATAATAAAATTCTTCGCTACCTTGAGGATATTCCAAAACATTTAGTTAAACCAAGTGTCAATACCCAAGAAGATAGTTGATGGAACACCATGTAACCTCATGATTTATTTTAAATATAACATTACTAAATCATCTCTCTTCATCTTGTATGGAATCAAAATGAAATTTTTAGCCTTGTCAACTGATGAATAATGAACCAAATCCAATTCATTCTTATGTAATTACATGTTATTACAACGATGAAATAAATGTAAATAACTTCCCACTTCCATGAACGAATGGATTGAGATTAAAAAAAACAAGATGGGTTTTGGTGTTAAACCTTCATTCTATCATATGTATAATAATGAAAAAAATAGAAATATCGTTCATTATATTTCATCACTATAACTATAATTTCTTGTCTCGATACATAATTTTAATTTCTGGGTGAAAACAAATAGTAATAATGAGAAAACATTATCAATGCCTTCAACATATATCTCAGAACAACAAACAGACTTGTGATTAGAATACATCTTACCGAATATATACATCAATCAATAATGGTCTACCAACTATATAAATAATTTCTTGTATCATTGATATTGTCACAATTTTTCTTATTGTATCCTGGTTCATGGAATCAAGAATAAATACACATTTAAATTTTTTATTTATAATACTATGTCATTTGTTGTTTATGAGAAGAAAGGTTGGCTTACTAGTGGAAACAATACCCTACCAACTAGCCAGTAAATATTTTTAAAACACATGTAGGTATTAATGGGATACTAAAAAACTAAGAGAAGTCATATAGGTGAAGTCTCTATACATACAACCCTTATCTCTCTAAATGGTCATAACTAAACAAACAGCTCATGTCATAATACTGTTCAGTGAAGCGACATTGAAGGGAAATTAGTCAGGTCTAATATATATTTTTAGCATATAATTTTTATTTACTTTATCATATATGACCATCTTGACCTTAGTATTAATCTCATGGATTCATAGGCTACATGTAATTTAATTTTCCTCTCTCTATCTTCCCATTTATGAATCATAATGTTGAATAAAATCATAGATCCAAATAGGTTTTATTCTGCTAAATATAACCATTTCTAGTTTTGTTTTCATCTACTATTATCAATTTATATTCTACCTTATTATTCTAAATTACATGAGCTTGAATGGAAATGGAGAATTAGTTTTTTTCAATAGTTCAATGTTCTTGAGGATCTGATCACTTCCTCTCACATCATTTATCATCATGGAAATATGATTCTATTGTTCTTGAGATGCATATATTGATCATATCGTTTATCTGTTTCAATTACATGTGTTGTTATGATTCAATTTTTTATTATATATGAAATTTATGAGTTCGACTCTATTATAGTTGAATTTTACCTTTTATGATTATGGAAATGTTTTACAAATATTTTTTTGTTAATAACCATTTTAGTTCACATGATATTATTTATGAATTTAATCAAAACAAAAATATTATTTAAATTTATATATAATTCATTAAAATATAATTTATATTACTTGGAAAATGATTTTTGAAATATTTTCTTGGTTTCCTAAAATGAAATGATGATTTATAGAACATTTTTTGATTATGGGGTTTCAGGAAAACTAGAAATATATGATCATTTGTAGAGTATGTTGTCACTAAGACAGGTCCTCAAAATTTTATAGAGCTAGTGGGTAAAATTTATCAAGAAAATAATGTTAAAAATGATAATATCCACATATGTCATATAGTTTTTCATATTTTCCCTAGTTTGTTACACCCTTTAATCATGGATTTACCAATGTTTCTTTGGGGATACATAATATGCATGATTATTTAATAAATAGATTTTCATAAATAATATTGATATTTATGTATGAAAACCTAATTAATTCTTCATCTTATCACTCATAGGTATATTTTATATGATATTTTTTTATATTATAATATAAATTTCTTTTGAAAGGAAAACCAAAAAATTATTTTCTATAGAAAGATGATTTCTTTTTGTGTTTTTTGAAAAAAAATTTATACATTAACTAATGGGTGAATGTGTATAGAAATTGAAAAAATTCATTGGATTTATCTTACTGATCATTATTACTCACTCCTTTCATATTCAATTTGGTGTTTTTAGAATTTTATTTGAAATATCTATTAAATTTGAATTGTTTCATGTATAAGAAAACTCTCTTAGATCATGTTTAGATATGGTGGGTGGGGAAGGAAATAAAAAATATTAAAGGTGAGATGGTCCCATTAGTTTCGTCAGGTTCCATTTTGATTGTATTTAGTTTATTCACATATATCATATTATCATTTTTTTATATTACAATTATTGTTTGTTTGTTTTGAAATATGATATATTTTGGATATCTATTATGATACTCATATTTTTTCTAATCTTATAATATTTCTATTAGAGGATAGATGATTCCAAAAATTCCTTGAATGATACCACGGTTCTTTTCATCAATTTTTAATGATCAAGATTTCTTATGATGCCATATAGTAGACCTATTATTGTGAAATTGTGGGATAACCAAGGTTAGTCTATTATAAATTGGTATCAGAGATAAAAATAATGTTATGACTTATAGTTATGATCTTATATTAGTCTCTTATGTATGTTGTTTTTTAGTAATCAATATGTAACATTATCAAAACATGAAAGGTAATGTGGGAGTGTTCCTAGACTAATCACTTTTATGATGAACCCCAAATTATCTTAGGAAATATAGTTTATCTATCATCATTGATTATGATTTTATACTTTCTAATTCAGTTATGTAAATATAATTTATGATATATATTTCATATTATGTTCTAAATGTGTTTTATATTCATAATTTTATGCAATATTGATAATTTAAGATGATTATATTGGGATGGTAGATAAAATGATGTAAGGTATCCCTAAAATGAATATTTTCATGTTTAATGTGAATTTGTTGAAATTAAAATATAAAAAATATAGTTCATTGTTGATTTTCCCAATGCCGAAATAGATCTCATGTTGTACCATGCTTTAGAATTTCCTAAGAAGCATCAGTCATTATTTTATGGTGGTGGGTTCCATATAAATAAAGAAATGGATTAATTTTATTGAGGGTATTTTATCATTCATTAAGACTTCAAAAGAAACAAAAGATTGTTCCACTATTTATATGTATGAGGTCTAGTAATGATGTTTTTTATATATTGTGTAATCCATGTATCACAAATATATCCCTTGGGATACCTTATTAAAATTGATAAATCAATATTTGAATCCTGAGATATTGATAATAATAAATGATCATGCGTTAATTTCATTAGATAAATGTGATATTTCAATTATGGAGTATTATACATGGTTAAACACATTAGCGATCCAATATAAATTTCATGATTAAAAGGTAATCCTAAAGCCATTGAGGATTGAGATGGGATTGACTCTCTAAAAATATCAGTTCTGAATTTATGAGTTCAAATTTCAAGGCGTTGTGATTTATGATAAACGTGTATTTGTAGATCCTAAGAACTTTTAGGTAGTGATATATTTGTTTTAGCATAATAATGGGTCTGATATATAGTGTTTAGGGGGATTCACTAGTTATTACAGGCAATTTTAATGAATTCCTATAAGAATGTATCTTTTATGAAGAATTTAAACATTACGGTTTTGAAGCTTTTTTAGAGTAATTAGTGCAATATATCTTTTGATGATTTGAAAGTGAGATTAAATAAACCTCCAGTCTTGATCATTCTTGATTTAACTTTTTGATATGATATTAATTTTAATTCCACATTTAATATTTATGGATAATTTTTTATGCTGGGAATAAATTTGGAATTCTATGGATATTTTTATTTACAACCCTATGAGATGTACAACCCCATTGATGATGCTATGTTGGTGGCCATGATTAACACTCTTAATACATGATGACACAACCAATTTGGGAGTAATTTATAAGTATTTCCACCAATAAGAGTCTAAATTATATAATCACATATATGAACATTTACTGGAAACTAACCTACATTCCTTTTATTTTGATTTTTAATACACACTTGAAAAAGATAATGTGGAAGCATATGTTTATAGAATAAAATTATCGACTTTGGTAAGAAATAAATTTTTGGAAGAATGGTTCTTGTTGGGATTATATAATAATATGTTCATAGAATAATGGATTTTTGAGAAATATGTATTTTTATTACATTTAACATATATTATATGAAAATATGGATTTTCAATGCTTTTTTAGGATTCATTATTATAGTGAGAACTTGAATGTGTGGTCTTAGTTCAATGATGGGTTCGGCAGTTTTAGGAATTTCAAATATTATGATACATGTATTACATGAATATATTAATGAAGGTCATAATCCATGTTTTTCAATGAACCCTAAAGTATTAGATATGAATATTAACTAGGGGAATCACTACTACGATCATGGAAATAGATAATCAACTACAAATTTTATGTCTCGATAAATTTTGTTTCTGATAATTAAGGTGAAGAATTAATGAAATACTAGTAATCTGCAACCTTTAACAAATATAATATTGATATGTGATGAGAATGTTCTGAAATTTTTGATTGGGATACCTAAAACTAATAATATAAAGGATTTTATAGGTATAATTATTGATCGAATCATGAAACAAATTCATTTCATTCTTATTAATGAGGAAATGATGGAATACGATCTTGAGAACTTATTTGTTTGGGATAATTTTTGGATACATGGTATAACATCAGAATTAATTTATAATAGGGACCCTCACATAATAGTTAGATTTTTAACGGACTGCTAGTAGTGATTGTTTCTCATTTGAATTTGTGCACAACATATAACCCCGGATCAGATGGCCAGTCTGAGCGAGCCATCATGATTCAGGAATATATTATTTTGACATTAGTTCATAAATTCATTAGAACTTTGGAGAAACACATACTTTTAGAATATTTTCCAATAAAATAATTAACAGTCTTTGATCTAGATTTAACCATTTGTAATATTTAATTTGAGGTTATTTAGATCCCTACATTGATGGGAAGATATTGGAGAACATTATTTTAATGTACCAAGCATCAACAAAGAGATAATGGATACCGTTTAATTTATTTGTAGGAAATTATTTTTACCTAAATGTTTAATGAAATCAAAAACATATTAGAATTTTTTCTTATAGATTTTTATATAGGTGATCTAGTTTTCCTAAACATTTCATATGGTTCGGGATTTAGATGTATGGGGAGGGAGTGTATATTAACACCATGATATTTCTACCATAGTGTTGTTATGGAGTTATTAAAGAAGGTTGATTGTCAATTTTACATACCAACTCATTGAAGTTGAATAATTGATGTGTCCCTTGTTTCCAAATGGAAAACGTTATCCTCCAAATCAATCATATCTGATTGAGTTATAGGACATTCATATTGACCCTAGAACCTGAGTGATTGAAATTATAATTTTGATAGTAGATTGAAAATGGAAATTTTTTATAATTATGATCCCAATAGATATTGTAGGAGGAAAATTTCTTAGAAAAATTCATGAAACGTGATATAATATGACCTTGATTATTTATCCACAACATTATCTATTTTAGGTTCATTATCATTAGCCTTTATAGGAAAAAAATTATTTTATATCAGGGATTATTTTCACCTTTTATTACATTAAATAATGCATGGAGAAACTTTTTAACAATTTTAATTATGTATAATTAGTATTTTCATATACGAGTGTCTGACCTATTAGTGGCAGCATGATCTCACCAGCAAGATGGTGAAGGGTATCCGAATATTGGTATACGTGGGAAATACAACTACAATATTATCTTTTCCACAAAAACATTCAGTGGGATACCTGTATCTAAAGGTTTACTTCGCAAAACCACCAACCATTTGGTTGGTAATCATCATCCATTTAGTAGACCTCCAACCTTTTGGTAGATGGCCATCGATTGTTGGTGATGCTTTCAGAAATGAGGATTTGAAGGGGATTATTGGAAAATTTTTGCCACAAAATATTATCTATCCCCGTTACTGAAATGAAATAATAATTAATGTTGTTTTCATTAATATAAAGGTATGAAGATGATGATTTTTCCTCTCTCCATCTTCTCATTGGTGGATCATGGATTAGTTGACATGTTTCAATCTTTGTTTGGTGTAGTCCGATAAAGGGGATATTTTCTATAAAAAATCCCTTATTCCTCTCATGGTGTTTAATGATATATGAGACTAGATCATTATATATATCATATTAATAGGTAATATTTACTACTCCCATCAGATCTTGGTTATTGGGGATCTAATCCCTTCTCCTCTCATCCATGATCTTGAAGTAGTGAACTTTCTATTGTTCTAGAAAAAGTGAATTCTACCATAAAGCACCTCCCATAATATTCCTAGGGATCTTATGATTCCCCTTGGTATTTACAAAATAAATTAATTATTTGGTTTCCATTATAGGTGATTTGGAATTTTTATTCGAATGAAACTATTTTATAGAAATATATTTTTTAATAAAATTTTATAGACACAATGTGATTAATGAATTTACACAAAGAATAATTTGATTTAAAATGGTTGTCCAATCTAGTAAATTGAGGAATTTTCTATGGAATGTAAATAATTTAATATGTACGTGATTTCCATGAAATTTAATGATGATATATAGAAAAATGAATAATTTTTTTGTGTGTGGAAAACTAGACATGTTGTATCCTTAGTGGATTAATAAATTAGTAGGGTAATTTCTCATGATTCCTTAGAGCTAGTGGGTAGCCATTACAAGGGAAAACAGTTCACATAGTTTGGATTCACTTATGATGGATAGTGTTTCTTATATCTCTTAGTTATTTATAATCTGGTTTCATTTATTATCCTTTTGTGCTTAAATGATGCCTATCGTAGTGTGTTGAAGAGGAAAATTTTAATGTTTTATATAGTACGAAACAATGGTTTATTAGGGTCCTATCACATAACAATCATTCCATTTATCTACTCATTAAATATTTATATATTTTGAATTATATTATTACTATATTTTATTTTTTCTATTTTTGATTATTTTCAAAAATAATGAAGGAACATGAAATTAAAAATTACTATGAAATAATAATTTAATGTTATTCTAAATGAAAGGATGTCCTTTCAAGAGAGTTTTCTAGGGATATCCTTCACTTTCCTGTGTCAAATACACTTAGTGAAAATACTCCACCATAAGTGTTCACACCATAATATACCACATTTTTTAATAAATAGGGATCTTAACAACCACCAATAACATTCTACATCCCCCTCGAAAATATAGGGATAATGGTTATTGAATACCAATCTAAAATATTAATAATCACAGTGAGGATTACACCCATTTTAAACAATCCATAAATAACCCCAAATATTAATATAAAAAGGCCTATGGGATCATGTGCTGGATTACACCCCTGGGATATTCGTTCGGTCAATTAATCATCTTGCTGGTTATAAGAGTATGCGGTGGAAGAATTAAACAAAAAATCCAATAAATAATAATGTAAAATAAAAATAACAATGAGAATAAAAAATAATAATGTGTGATGAGTGAGAAATAAGTGACAGATTGCGAGAGAATGAAATAAAATAATTGGTATTAGAAAAACAAAATAATACAAGAAATATTGAATGAAGAAAAAGAAGAGGTAGAAGAATTTTTGTTGATAACCCATGTTTCAATAAATATTAATGTATAATTATTACAAAAAAAAATTAATTAAAACTAAATATAGATTAAAACATTGATATAATAAAAATAAATAATAAAATAAAAAATAGCAGTCAAAGCGTTGGCATCCCAGTGAATGGCTTTATTTATTAGTCTCCAGCTACCTCTAATGGAAATCACCGATTTTTATAGAGGGGATAATATAATTGCTCATATATTCACATTGTATTAGGTAAAGAAATCTGTTAAATCCTTGGTTCAATACATAAAAATTACATTCCATATTGAATGCATATAATCAATAATACTCTGATTATCAATAGTGTATCTTATTTAATAGTCTATAGATGACCAGTGCAGATAGATGATGTCATGTGGAATTATTTGGTGTATCCCTTTCTCTTATCAATGGATTGTGTATGGTAATTACATTGGAATGAAGATGTGAAATCTGTGATCTCAGCCTTCATCATGCCTTCCATCATTCACAATACGAATAGGGGGATTCATTGGGTCACCTGGATTATTCTCATTTATAGTGGATATCATTGGGGTCATTTAAGATGATGAACGTGTTCCATAGCTGTGTATGTTATCATTATTGTCATTATATATCATGATCGATCATATAGGGATATTTCTAGGGAATCACTTATCTGTTTTAGTGGTAGTAAGGTTGTATCGAGGGGTTTAGCTGAGTGGTGTGGTGTGCCTAATTATGGAAGAAACATTGGTTATTGAAAATGGTGGAGTAAGAGTTATTATGAACAATACCTAAGACATGGTTGTCCCTCGTGAAAGGAATGGATTTCTGTGGTTCTATTTTGAATAAAAATTCAGCACATCCCTAACATATAATCCTACTCATGGGATGGAATTCTGATACACTACACAAACTATAGGGTTTTGGCCACATCGTGTGACCGAAACATACGGTATCCCTCATATATTCCTCATGAGACCCTCTCCTTGGGGAACATGCTTCAGGATATTGGTCCCCCATGTTTCTCACATCCCATCTGTCTCAAGAAACTCTGATAGTGGGCTATATGGGCAGGAAAGCCCTTTTTTTCGCACTATGTGGCTAGTCATCCAAAATCATTAAATGGTTCATTGAAATTACCAATTTTTTTTTGTAAAAAATATGTTAAAATTTTATAATAAAAAAACTCAAAATATTCTTAAATATATTAAAAATGTGAAATCAAGAATTTAAATACATTTTAGTTCATTCATTCATATTTTTTACATTTTATTATAATATTACATTACATAGGATTATTCATTGAAACCCATTTAATGTAATTAAGAAAAAAACAAAAAGTATGCATGAATGATATGTATATCAAATACTCCCATACAGAAACTGTGCATGTCCTCATTCATAAAATATCAATATAGAATTAAAAAGGTTACCAATTCTATCAATTTTCAAATTTCAATGTAATGAAATAAAATAATTTTCCATGAGAACATAAATTTTAATGTTCTATATAAAATATAAATTTCATTTCTCACTTATCAATGAAATAACCAAACCTTGTTTTTGAATATATCATTTTAAAAAAATATGTAACATATATTTCATTAATTAATTTTTTTAAATCATTATTATTTATCATGAAAAGTCACGATTTACCTCACTTTTGATTATTTTCTCTCATCGCTCATGATAGATATCACATATACGTAGGCTCATGTCATGAGAACATGATATTTATCTATATGATTATAAAAGAACCAATTTTTATACATTGTAGTGAAAAAGGACACATAAAGTAAATAGGACATTCACTAAACGTTCATAAGCCTCTGAGGATTATGTTTTGAATAGATTATTGTAAAAAAATTTAGGATCATAGAAGAGGCCTATCTCATTTAGTATAAACCATTATATCAAATTTAAACATTCAATGAAATTCTCACCATCAAATTATGACAACTTATACTTCTGAATTTCAATGTATGTTAAGGACTAATTAAAGCATAATGATTTATGTGCCCCATCATGAATTTTTCATTATATTTATCCTTTTTTAAATATACATTTTGAAAATTTTATTTACTTTTATAAAATATATTCATTGAATAAACCTCAATTTCACCACCTAAAGATTTTTGATAAAAACATCAGTCTAGTAATAGTGATTTTTTATTCTTCCAAGTCACAAACTATTCCTATATTTTTTTAATTTTTTTATTTTCAATTTTTTTTCACGAATGACAAAAATGAATTAAAATGTATTAATAAAAAACCTCACTAATTTACCAATTAAAAATATAACACCCCCATGCATTTACCTTATAATCAAAATAATCCCTTCTATTATAACTCCTGTCACCCCCACACACCAACCTTAAAATATAAAAAAATAGTAATTGGAGGGTAGGAATGGATTATAATGCATGAATCATAGGTAACTCATAAAGGTCATTCATGGTATCTATGTAATAAAAATGGATAAATGTATATTTGGGTATCCAGAAAAAGTGATTATTGAAAACATGAATCAATAACTGGAAATTTGTTTGTTTATAGTCACTATATTTTGTAAGTTTTAGTGAAAATTTTCATTAGTGACACTCTGAAAGATCACTCATAAAATAACATTAAGACAAAATAAGAATAATTTCATATAAAATCCTATTGAGAATCAGAATTATGATTTTGGAAAATCGCTCCTATCATGAATAACAATCAGAAATAAATTTACAACATTAATCGAAATTCAAAGCATAAAAAATTTAAGGTAATTTTCATTTACATGAATAAACGAATTACATTAAATCATAAATCATTGTTTCAATATCCATGATTTAATATAATAATTCATTTTTCCATTTTTCATATTCAATTTATTTATCAATGAAATATTAAATATGGAATTATTGGGTTCTAATGAAAGTCAAGTCTCCATGATATGGTAAGTAAATAAAATATTCATGTTTGGGCATGAAATGATCTTTTAACGAACTAAAAATGATTAAAATAATTAGAGATATACTGAAATAAGGAATTAAAAATAGAAAATCCCCTACAAAAAAGTATTTAGTTTGAATTAATATGGTTCTTCTTTAGTTCTTGATTTGAATCCACTTCTTGATGTAATTTTACAGTTCAGGTCCCATTTTTGCTAAACATTCAGGATGTTTTTTTAATTCATATTTGAATTCAATTCACGATATGCATTATACCTAGATTTTATAGTATCTTCCAGATACCATATTGTACTATATGGGTGGACCTAATTTGTAAAACCACTATTTTATGTACAAGATACATTTCCATTAGGTTAAAAATGATATAGGGATTGAGATTTCATACTAATATATTCATAAAATTGATAACATAAATTAAAATTATATAATTGAATATAAATTACCTAAAGGAAAAAATTATTCATGGATTTTCCCCCAACTATGCACCTAGTTTTTTATTGACTCCAATTTGGTAGTACCAACGATTTTTGGTATTATGATAGTTGATGGAGTTTTGATGGATTGTGAATACGAAATTATCATTTTCTACATTTGTACATCTTCATTTGTTGGAGAAAAATAATTCAAGTATTGAGTATATAAAATCCATTCATTTCACAATTACATGTTGATTTCATGATAGGGGTTGGATGAAGAACGAAATATCCTCTTTCATGATGAGTAATTATGAAAACAATTCATTCATGTGTCAGGATTACTCAATATGGAATAAGAGAAAAATAATTAAAAATGGATTGTAATATTATATCTATATTATAAAAATGATAAATTTAAATCATAATTATACATTTCAATATGACTAGCCTCTATCATTGTTTTATTATTCTCAACTACACTTTTTCCCGATGGTAATCCTGTAATTAATGTTCAATAAAACGAAGGAGTTCTATGTGTTCCTCCAAATTATCATGTATTTTTAATTAATCTTATTCGATAGAAAAATATTTTGTTACTGAATATAAAAATTCTATATATTATTTAGTAGTACACAATTTTGATTTTATAAAATAAGAATAAAATTAATTTAAGAATGGTTCAAATCGATATTTTTGTTTTGCTTCAATCAAATCCTCTACAGTATGTTCCTCTTAATGTTGGATCACATCCTCCAATATTGTATCAGTATGATTAGGAAATTCAAATAGTGTTTCCACATTTATGTATGGTTAAGGTCTATTTTTCACAAGATTCTCATTATTTATTTTATCTATTTGGATTGTCACTAAAATAATCTTTTATTATGACCAATTTAACAAATCATTTTAACTTATGTTAGTAGATTCTTTATCTTTTTTCACCTATGATAAATTATCTCTTAGAGAATTATAACAGTTTGGGAAAATCATGGAAATAGAGTTTTTTACTATTATTTAAAAAATAATACAAAATTATTAAAATTGATTAACTATAAATATAATAAGAAAACATTCATAGATCCTTGAAAATGGTATCATTTTTTATGCATGCCTAACATAGGGTAAAAAATGAAATTTCAATGTTTTTTATAAAGTAACAAAGTGGTTAAGCAGGGAATTTTAAATTGTGGATATTTTTAATTAGAAATATAAAGATTTTATTTATACCATCAGTTTTTGTTTATTATTATGATTAATTTTTACAATAATTGTATTTTTGAGAATTTGATTATTTAATTAAATATTGAAAAGACACGAAATTCAAAATTTCCCTGAAATAAAATTAGAATTTCAATTGAAAAGAGATAATTTTCTCTTTAGAATTTTTTATTGATCACCTTTATTGTCCTATTTCTAATATACTTAGTGAAAACACTACTACATATGTTTTGATGCCTCAATCAACTGATTTTTTGAATGAGAATTGAACTTTACAACCACTATAAACAATCCTCAGCCTCCTCCTCAAACAAGGGTTAATGGTTATATAATATGAATTAATAAAATTAATAATTATAGTGATGATTATAGACACTGCAAATAATCATTACATTAAAAATGGTTTTTAATCTTGGAATCATGTTTATGAACTAGATTACTCTACTGCGATATTACTCGGGTCAGTGGCTCATATTTATTGTTATAATATTTTATTGTAGAATAAGTTAATAAAGAGAATAAAATAAAATTGTTATAATAAAAAACTAAATATGAGAATTAAACAAAAATGAAAAACACATAAGTGAGAGAAATAATATATAGGTATAATAAAATAAAATAAAATGAATTAAAAAATCAAATAAGATATAGAATGTTAAAAAATAAAAATTAAGAAGAATATTTCAATTGGGTTGATGTTATTTGAATAAAAATTCTAGTATTAGTTATATAAAATAAAGTAAATTATGGAATAATATTAATAGAAATAGAAAATAAATAATTAATAAATAAAAAACAAAAGTCTTTCCCTCATTCTCCAATGTGATTCCCTTAACCCTAGATGTCTGGCACCCACATTTGATGGCATCTCCTCATTTTTAAAGTTCCCAATATCCCTCTCTATATATTATATTAGAATTGGTTCATGGATTCCTCCAAATCATTGAATCATTACATAAAATCTTTATTCACTTTTGATTGGGGATATTGAAAAACCACAAAAAAATAGTTTTTGAATCCTAATTTTTTAGTAGGCAAATGACTATCATTGACACATGGTACCACGTGGAATTCTTTTACTTATATGATAATGTTGTAAATGGATCATATATTGTAATTTAATAGATATAGGTAGATGTGGAAGTCGTAATATAATCAATTATCAATGTATATGTCTTTCATAGGGTATTGATGGAGCTCTATTAGAAATCATGAATTAATCCTCTTCATAGGGTGTAACATAGAGGAATTTCTGGATGATGGATGTGATCCATGGTTACAGGCCTCAAAAGTGGTGGTATTGCTCGATTATGGGTTTATATGGTGTTATAAATAGAATATAAGGTGTGTTTCAATGGTGGAGGTATAACATCGAGTGGTGGATTGAACCAAGAAGGTGTTTCAAAGAATGGAAGAGGAATTTGTTATGTGAAAAAATAGTGTTTGAGTTATGATTAATAGAACCTGGAAATATGTTTTCCCCCAATGGAAGCATGGTAGGGAAGTTAATCCTTTAAATTAAAATTTGATAAATCTCTATACTAGTAGCCTTTTTAGAGATGGGGTCCCACTATACTACATACACAATATGACATATTCCACACTTTATTGATTACAGGGAATTTGGAGTACCAATATTCCTTAGATGCTCCTCCCTGTGGACTATACATTGTACAAGTCTGGTACTCCATGTGGATAACATCCCATCTAGCTTGAGTGGCTCTATTTATGCACTTGAATGGATGGATGAATATTTTTGTGTATATTGGTTGATAGACATCCTAAATTGTCTAGTGCTTCTTGGATTGGAAAAATGTTTAACTAAAAAATATGTTATAAAAATTTAAAAAAAAATTAAAAAATATATTTTTGTAAAATAAATCATTGCATTCATTCATTTGAATACATTTTAGATATTTTTTATAAAGTATCCCACATATCCATTAAACCCTACATTTCATAAAATTATTCCTTCTGTCCAATTTAAAAATGTTAATAAAATAGTAAATATTAATCATAATAAATAAGTGTGTCATTATTTTCAAGATACATTATGTGCATGCTTATTGGATATTCATATATTTTTACATAATTCAGGTTATGGAACACTATTTTTATCACCATGTATTAGTTATATATAATGTTCATTTGGCCTTATGAAATTCCTTTTTTTTAATCATGGGTTGACCACGTTTAGTCACTTTTATTATCATTCATGTTGAATTACATAACATTTGATGACCTTAACTGCACACCGGCCCAAAAAATACCGGACTCTTATTTTTTCATTCCCATTTTTTATAAAAAAAATATTTATATATGTTCCCACAAATATTTTTACTCCACTATATTATTTGAATTATATTTACTACAAAGAGCTTCAACGACAACATTCCCCTTTTCCGGGATGTCGATGTTGTCATTGTAAAGAGGTAAAAGGTACTCAAACAATTACCTATAATTAATATTAAAGCCTTTCCAATAAAATATATTATATAAACACTTAATTCCATAATAACATTGATATTTTCCCCAATTTAAAAATTTATCAAAGTCAAAAGATGGTTATAAGTTGTGTCATGTAAAAGGTCATGAGCATGAATCTCACAATAAATAAATACATCCATGTCAACCACTGACTTCAATGTGTTTCCCTAACCTACACTAGATGAATTAATATAATCATAATATCCCTTTAATAATTCCATAAATATAAAAAATGTATTATTTTTTTTCAAACACCATTTCATCTTATCAAATTAATTCTCACACATATAATTTAAAAATAAAGTTACCATATTCAGAGTAAGAGATATAAAAGTTGATGTATGTTTTGA
Organism: Viscum album; assembly: GCA_963277665.1. NCBI lineage: Eukaryota > Viridiplantae > Streptophyta > Magnoliopsida > Santalales > Viscaceae > Viscum > Viscum album. The sequence continues at coordinate 1,159,634,721 of OY728120.1, read as the reverse complement.
GAAATAATTTATCAAAGTACAGTAGTATCATAACATTTCCATGAAAGATTTATTCTCAAATAAATTTTGTGTCTCTTCTGATGGGACCTATGTTTTCTCCATCCAAGGATCAACAATGATTCCCAATTCTGAAACCAGAATTATTAAGAACATAACATCCAAAATATAGAAATTTTATATACACTTTTTTGAAAAAAAGGTATTGATCCATCAACAATCTAAAAAAATATTTCAATTTAAGGTCATTTTCATCTTGATGATTCAAATAATGTTGAATATAATCCATATATATTGTGATAATAGAAATCAAGATACTCATAGAATATCTACTTCATCAAATCTGTGATAAGTACTATAGAATTAGCCATTACAAATGAAATTTCATTATAATAAATGTTTTTATAAATACTTCTAATTGTAGCCTTTATATTTTATAAAACCTTTAATCGATGTCGGTGATATCTAAATAATGATTAATATTAAAAAAAAAATTTCTCCACACAAAATTGAAATCATGCTATTGATATGGGTAAATCGGTAATAATGAAGCATAATTACCCATTTAATCGTATCATAGGGTATTCCCAGATAGATGTACTTGGATGTATGGTACCTTGAGAATTTAGATAGTACAATTGAATATATAACACAATTATTTTATATGGGGACATTTTTTGATGTAATAGACATCTGTTATGTTTTATGCACCAAATTACATGAGAAATGTTTCTCTCTTTATAGAGGAAAACCATAAAAGTCATTAAGAGACTACTTATGGAACTACCTAACAACAATATGAATAAAAAAATGCATGTTAATATATATGATCAATCATAGAACATAAAATTAATATTATTGGTTCTATTAATGAAGGTGCCTCTATACTAGGCCTTGGATCCCTCTGCCCCAGAAATACAAGGGAGTTCTTATCTGTGGAAATTATTTACCCCCATCAATGATAAAAAAATATAGGCATTATGAAATATCAAAAATAACCTTCTTGATAACTGTAATGAATATTTTTACATCAATAACACGTAAATACCAATCTATCTCAACATAGAACATTGAGAAAGTACATGAGGGGCTTGAAAACCCATGTTTCCCCTTATTTCCATGAGGATTATCTTGCTTCATTAAATAAGGAATGAGTTTTATTAAATGTTTTAAGAGATTAAAAAGGAATAGGTATAAAATGGTGGTGGAAAAGTATAAAAAAATACTATTAATATTAAGAAATAAATATTGTATATATCACTACCTCTAGACCCCCATCAACTTCCTTTAAGAAATATTCTTCTTAGTAAAACAAATACATTTCAGAGGAATGTGGTTGGAAACATATTTTCATCAAAGAATCGATATACAGTGAAAATTATTTTGGTATGGAACTTTATTATAATGATGAATAATAAAATCCTAAAAAAATCTATTCAACTGTCTATGGAGTCTGTATGAGTTGAAACATTCATAGATATAAAACAAAATGTTCTGTTTTTATGGTCTTTTCCAACTAAAAGAATCTAAAATGAACACATATTGATTCCACTAAATGTGTAGAGTGAGCCAGTAGCTCGGAGACACTATCACCTCCCTTATGAGATTCATTCCGCTTCTACATCAATATACAGTAGCCAATGAAACTACTACATAGTGTAAGTGAAATTACAACCAACCTGATATTTCTTTTATGTCAATCAATGTCATCCACCGAATAACGTCATTTAATATTCAACATCAAAATAGCATAATAAATATATTTTTATAGGCCCATTTGGATCCAATGAAACTTGAAATTATAGTTTAATACATCATTAGGTGAAGAAAACCAACTCAAAAAAATTAATTTCACACACTAACACGATATTATCACCTTGATGAATGGTGAGGAACATGGATTTTTCTATCACTATTTATTTACAATAGAACTGTTGAAAAAATATTATTTTGATGTATTTATACTCTAATACTTCATGTAGTTTTTTCTAAACCACTACATCCCATCATCTTCATCATGGGCCATCAATCTGTGAGGTTTCAGTCATTAATATTACATTTTATATACAATATATAATGTTGAAATTTTGATTCATCATTTTTATCTACATATCTATACTCAAAGGATAATTCCTCCCATTGATGGGTTGAGGTTTCTAGTGGAAAATTATTATGTTTGATCATTTTCTAATTCATTTCCGAGCTATGATGCTATAGATTTATCTAAGGAAATGAATAAATTTTCGTCTATAGAATATAATTCTCTTGTAACCACATAAATAATACGTAGATCAACATGATCTGTTAATCATGGAAAAACATTAGCGACACCCTCCTTAGTAATTATTAGAGGATTTTTGGGGGAATATTAATACAATATTGATTGAAAATATACAATGATAAGAAATAAAAATATTAGGATCACTCAAGATAAAATCATCAATTAACTAAGATAAAATCCCAAATCAATATATGAAATAAAAATCCAAATATACATTAGTCGGAAATGAATTGTTTTGGATGAGATATATCTAATTTCTCACACAAAAACACAATATTAGTTCCCAACTATCCTGTAATCTCTCTACCAAAACATCTCAAGAAATAATGTTCAAAACATAAAAGATATATTTTTTGTTGATTCTTATTTCTATTAACTTGACACAAGTCATCCCGAAATTGGAAACCCATGGGAGAATATATATGGGAACAAAGGACGATCCCATAAACCATTTTTTGGTTACTAGTTACTATTAATTAATAAATACCTTTGATAAAAAAATTATTCAATATAAAACCTATTAAAACAACACATTCACATATACATGAAATTAAAAGGCAAATATATAGTCGTAAATAAATTAATAAATAATTATACAATGAAACACTATTCCCATCCCAAAAATAGTATACCTCATTTATCAAAATGATATAAAATCTAAATCCATGTAAAACATATCACATATATACTCTCACACCCCCACATACATCGATACCTTCCGTATCCTTGTGATGTATTCCCTTTACATTTATAAGATAAAAAATATATCCTCTTTCCAAAAGGCTTCTGAATGGTCTGAGAAAACAAACCCAGTTTTATCCCATAAACTGTTCTATATAAAAAAATTGATTAATCATTATTTTTCTTTTAATAGAATCATGTTCAAGAAATATATATCAATAATTTTGTTTCAAAACATAAAAATTCACCCCATTAAAAAAGTTTAAACTAAATTTCCAAATAACCCAATGAAAGATTTCATATATTTTAACATATAACATTAAATGATTTATAAAAATTTTAAAAACTTCAATAATTTCACATATCCAATCATGAATAAAATCACTTTTACAAAGAAAATAACCAATTAAATTGATTCCAATAATACAATATGTCTATGATAACATGGATCCTCACAGCAACTAAAAAATGTCTTTTACTTGTGTGGCCCATTAATCCATAATCCAGCAAATAAATGTGAAAGTAATAACACACTCATATGTCTACCCGCATATGTTTTGAAGAAATATTTAGTTTATTTATATTTTTAATTGTATATTCCTGTTATGAAAATCATAACATGCCCAGTTTTCCTATCCCAATTCCAAATACCCTAAATATTACTCCAAGCTCCCATGTGCTCTTCTAATACGTTGGCCAATAAATCCAAAAAAAATATTTTCCACCCACACACTGAGGAAATTCATTTTCACATACCACACTATGAAAACACTCAATAACAAAATACCACATTTTTACAAATATCATTTCTCAAAATCAAAACACGAGTTTAAATATCTTTTCACAAATATATATCATTTTTAAAGCTACATTTCATTCACATAAAATATTCTTTGAAATCATTTTTCATTAAAATACCTTGGAGAGATTGATCTTAACATAAATTTCCATAACATAAATATTTAAAAAATATATAAATCATTATATTCAATTATTTTATAAAATAATAATAATATTAAACCCCATTAATATTTTATATAATAAATTATTTATATAGAAACACTAACCTCGAAACTCTTGAAATTTTCTATAAATTTCACAGAAAAATTGAATAAATGAGACGAAGGGCTTATAGAATAATAGTACACCACTAAAATTAAAATAAAATTTATGATTATCCAATTCTTAACATTCTAGAAAAATGGTGATGATAGGTATCAATTACCACAATGATTACAAATTAATGCTAAATGACTGATGATGATTTAAATAATAATTCCAAATTCCATGATGGGTCTCTAAGAAACCCAATTAGATCTTTTCATATTCCTTATCTATATCCTAAAGATCCCTAACAATTTTTTTAATAGGTAAAATATTTCATATATATTAATATTGATTAACTATAATGAATAGTATAAAACCTTTAATTTCCCAGAACTAATGCTCTTATATCTAATCAATTCACACTCTAAAATGAACGACATGAAAAACTATAGAATTTTAAAAATAGATATCATATTCAATAGTAATTTTGAAAAAAAAACGAAATTTTATAAGGTAATATAACAATACAATACACTGAAAAATATTTATTTTTAAATAAATTCCATCGCTTTGATGGAATGTAATTGAAGAAAATGTTATACTGTATTAAAATAATTTTATCCAATCATTAAAAATATATCATAGCCATTAAATAATAGGTTATGAATATTATTAAATAAGTTATTAAAATTATAATGTTCAAAAGTGTATAAAATAAATTAAAAGGATAAAAATTGATTGTATATATAATTATAACTATTTAAAAGAAATTTTTTTCGGGAAACTGTATTTTTTTATATTATTTAGTCACGATGTGCAGAGATATTTTTAATTTTTTTGTTAAAAATAATGAAAACATAAATATTTAAAAAATATTACATGTTTTAAAATAATAATATCACATTTTTATTTTGGTAAATTGTTGGGATTTTTTGAGAATTTGAACTTATTGATCAATAGTAAAAAGTACTGAATATAAATTGAGAGTGAATTTTCATTTATATTTTAAATAATTATAAATAATATTTTGAAAATATTTTGATTTTAATTGATTTTAATTAAATTTATATTAATACAATTTCGTTCTGGAGAATTATTTTCAAATTAATTTTTTACATTAAATAATAGTAATCGTTTGAACATTTTCTCTTTGAAAACTCGATTTCACATCACCTCTTTAATATTAATTTTTTTTGAATGTTTAAAATTCTATTAATGGATTTGGGGAAAATGTAATTAATATTTTCGATCTTTATAATATATACTACCTAATAATTTCAATATAAATTTTGACTATAATGATCAATGAATGCAGTTAAAATTATTTACCACTGGTAAGGTAAAAATTGATTTATTTGGGGTTTAAGTTAAACGGTAAGTGGTAAAATATTATAAACTATTTTAAGAAATATAATTTATATATTTATATTTACCCAATAATATATAATTATCTATAATTTTTTTTAAGATTATTCCATATGAAAAACGTGGGCACACCTTATTCATTCCAAAAAAATAAAGTGTACCACTCAAATCACATATAAATGGCCACCCAATCGGCTCTATTCTTCACACCATGAAACCAAATTGGTTTGGGAAATAAAATTCCTTATAAATTCCAAAAATTACATTACCTAGTCCTATAAATTTTTTATTGTATAATAATCAATCTAATTATGGCCTATGGAGCCAAACTAAGGAGGTTACCAAAATAAAAGGTATCATTCTTTAACAAGCCTCTTTATTATACTTAATCATACTCCTCCTTAAATTATTATTAAATAAATATTATATAACAAAATATATATCTTAAAATTCAGCATTTTTTTTCTTTTAAGTACCTTAACCCTCCCCCCATACCATCAAATGGGTTATGATATCATTATTTGCTTTTACGATAGACTATCGCCTCTCAAACCTATGTCATTAATTTTCCTATTACCACCTCTCATAGAAGTAATGATTATCTATATAAGATATATATGTTATATTTATAACATATTTATATATTTGGGTCATTATATAACATATATATATATATTACATCCTATTCCATTGGGTATAAAATAACATTGATCGTGTGTACAGAAGACTGTTGCTTTGTAATGTAATGTGATTCATCATTCACTAATGTTATTATTGGAAGGTAATAGGGATATTTTAGATAAATATATGTGGTTTAAGTAAGATAATTATTATATTAATTGTTTATTAATAATACCTAAAATATTATATATCATTTTTTTCATGCACTGAAAATTGAAAATGACATTCGTGTGTGTGTAGACTACCACATTCACAAAGTGGTGTGAATCTCATTTCATCAACACACCACATGAAAGTTATATATAATAATATTTAATGACATAATATGGAATATTTGATATTATGATAATATATAAATATAAAAATATAAAATAACTTTATTTCATAATGATTATTGAATATTTGAAACGTTAGTCATGCGTGCGTGCAACCTACCATTTCCATTATTGTAACATATTTAATTTTTCAAATCAATAAATTATAATATGTTTTAAATGTAGAATTTATGTATAAATACGTTAAAAATATCATCATAATTATTCTACATGAGTTTAAATAATGACCCCTTTAATCATAGTCGAAAAACCAATGTTATTTTTGTCACATAATCCATACATCATCAAAACATCTAACATTAACATAATTGATTAAGTATTCATATATAACATGATAATATGTAAAATAAAATGAATATTAAAATTTAAAAAATATACTAATCATTTAAATAATCAATATTTGTTTATTATATAGGATGTTAAAGACTGCACGTGATGGTTTTTAATGAAGGTAATGGTTTCTCATCTCACATTCACTTCTGCAATACAGATATTGTATTGAGCACTTTTTATTTTGTATGGTTTATATAATAAATTTTTCTATGTTTTTTCATCAATTAGTTTATCATAATTTTATATAATAGTCCATTTATATTTTTTTCTTTCATCATTCTTATGATACAAAAGTTACAATAGTAGTAATAGTTTATTTCATAATATCAACATTATTCTAGATTAACTTTGTTTAAGACTCCCTTATTGAAATTAATTAAATAACTTTTCTAAAATAATTATATTTAGTTATTAAACAATTACTAATGACCTCTTGCATGTAATAGTACTATTTCCCCTTTCCATGTCACTCAATATTATTAAGAAAATGTTATTAATATATTCCAACGTTATTTCTCTATTCGGTCGAAAATTCTTTTTCATCCAAATAAATGTGTTCTAAAAATATTGTCAATATTTTTTAACCCTTTTAAAAATTATTTCTCGAAATATTATATACCCAATTTTCATTTTTTTGGAAAAAATTGAATTTATTTTTTATATTGTTTTCAAAACAAGTCTAATTTTCCTTAAATTAAAATGGTTGAAAGAAAAATAATTTTAACAAACTCAACATGTTTGGAATTATTTGTAATCATCACCAAATAATTTTTTCAAACATTATTTATTTGATTTGAATTTTATTTTTAAAGAAATTTTTTTCCAAATTTTTTTTATAAATTTAAGTATTAATTGGTTATTTTCAAAATTAAAAGGATACTTTCCTCTAGAATTATTTTAAAGATTTTTTTATCATATTTCTATTCATTAGTGAAAAAACCATTAATTTTATATATAATACTATGGGGGTTTATATTATTGATACAATTAACTCTACAATGGTTGGGTAATTACTTTTTTTATTTATTGGGGAAAATATTAACATTTTGTATTCCATTTTAAATATGAATTTTTATGTGAAATACGTTTCACCCCATTCATATGACGAACATATTGGAATTAGTATGTGATGGGTAAGGAAAAATATATCCCATCAATAAAATGGTTGGTCTCACAAGAAAAATTATATTTTATTTGGGTTGAGGCCTTACCAATTTATGTAGATGTATTAGCACAAGGCCTCAATGGAATTAGATGTCTTCATAGAAGGCCTCAATGGTATTATATGTCTTTGTACAAGGCCTATATGGTATGTTTTATATGTATATAATTTTTCATTACAAAATTATCAATTAATATATTCATATTCCATGTGAATTTTGATTAGATATAATATTAATGGTAACATTTCATGATCATGTAATTATTTATAAGACATTATTTTATCATCATTTATTCCTACCGTATTAAGTGTAAGTTATATATTAAAAAGAATTTGATTCTATTTTTTGCCTTTAAATATTTTTATACCATATTTATTCACAGATTCCATTATGTGGTTACCATTATTGAGCATACGATCTCACCACTTTCTGATGTATTATTTTTCCTATGATATGAGGATGTTTTTGGATTGATATATTAGGATAAATCCAGGGGTATAATGGAATTATCTAAAAAATAAGTGGGGTTTTCGGTTTTAATGTTAAATTTGAATAATAAGTATGTATCAAGATTAATAAGAATACTAAACTACTTGGTCCTTTCGGATTCAATTCCATGTGTCTTAAGCTAATGTAATAATGAAACCATCATAAATGGTATAATTTGGTCATGGATTCTCAAGTTGGTATCTTAGAAATATTTTTAAAAACCATGGGATCTGAATTTAGGAAATCATAGATTAGGAAAAATAACATAATGATAGAATTGGGGAAATGTATATAACAACATATTATTACTTTGGTAAGAGAGATATTATGGTATTTCCTTAGAAAATACATCCTTGTATGGATACAACATGTAGATGTTGTTATAAAATAGAGGTACCTGTGGGTAATAACTCTGAAATTAGTTTGTTGGGAGTGACTAGATCACCACCCAGTGTTCGAAAATGGTCACTATTGTGAAACTGGTTTCACACTCCATGGTATATTCTGAGGATAGGTAAAATATCCTTTAACAATAATTATGAATGATTAAAATAACTAGATATCCCAAAATAATCAATATTTATTACTAAGAGACAAGCTATTATTTTTTAATGTTAATTTTTTCTCTGTATTCTAGATAATACATTTTGATTCATAATTTTATGATAAAATATAGTGTATACCATTACATAGAAATGGGGCCGAATTGAAAAATTGGGAACCGTATCAATTCTTGTAACCCATGTCGTGATTTTACTCAGTTAAGATAATGAAGGTGGATCTATAGATAGAGCATAAAATGATCAGATTATAATTATATTAGGGAGGATTACATCGGTTAATAGTAATAAAATTTCTTTCATGAAGCAGCCAACTGATCAACCATGCAGTGTATCTTTTTTGGACTACTTCATGTGTTAGGAACCACCATCATTAAAAAGGGACAACATTTTATTTTTATCTATGTAATGGATTAATTCCATAGATAAGATATCTCTCTCCCTAAGATTTAGTTAAATGGAGAAATATGTCATGTTTGTTTATTACCTTTCATGAGATGTGGATAAATGGTGATAATTGATTCAAAACACTAAGAATGAATAATAAATAGTGAACATAGAATTAAAGGATTTCAAGGTACTAATATTGGAAAAATATTTTCCTAATAATAAATGATAGGATATAGAAAGACAATTATTGAGAGTAATACGGAGTGTCGAGGGAAATTTTTCTTTTTATGAATCCAAATTTTTAAGGTTATAAAGGCCTGATGTGAAGAATGAATGTAATCAAATGGGTAGGATTGACAATTTCATTGACCTATTTTTCCAAATAAACTAATGATATCTTGTATCACATACATTCTAAACATAAAAGTGCATAATATCATATACTATCAAGACATAGATAAAAATCTCCAGGTCTGATGGATTCGAAGGGAATAATGAGAAGAAGAGGATGTTATAACAAAAGATTTGAAAAGAGGTTAATGGAAAAAAATTTCTACCATGTGATACATGTTGAAAAAACACATTGGTACATTCATAAAAACAGATGGATATTCATTGAAAAACATAAATTTGTTGGAATTTATTTATAGTGGGTTATTCAAAACCCCTGATAATCATCGAATTTATAAGGGGTTCAGAACCCCCACTAATTTTGTATAATTTTTTTTTATTTGATAGTATTTTAGAGGATTTTATTCCAAACCCACCAATAATTTAAAAAATAGTGGCACTATATAATAAATTAGTGTCTTTATATATATATATATATAAATATACATATATCAGTTGGGTTTTACAGTTGTTATATATATATTATTTGTTTACTAATATATTTTGGGGTCACCACCCCTCTCATCTCTGAAATGTTTTTCTGTTTTGAACCCCAAATGATTTCTAACATTAGAGGTACTCCAGAACCCACTCTTATTTATTATATCAAAGTTGTTGTGAACCACAACTATTTTCATTGGAAAATATTATAATATATGTATATATATATAATTAAACATAATATATATCTATTTTAATATATTATAGCATATAATATAAATATATTTATGTATACAATTAATATTATTATATTTAATCATATTTATATGTATACATAAATATAATTTTATAATGTCTGTACACAATAATATATATATTTTTTATAAAAAATATCTTATAATATTAAATATAGTTTAAAATCTAATTATAATATATAAATATATATAAAAATATAATTTAATTAACAAAATAATATATTGCCTTTTAGATTTTATAATAATAATAATAATAATAGATTATAAATATATATACATACATAGAAATTCAAACAATTAGTGGGGGTTTTGGACACTCTCTATTTTACGAAATTAAAGGAGTTTTATAATTACTGAATATAGGGAGTTTCAACCCCCTATAAATTTTTTTATTCCTTAAAAATATATGAAAGTAGTGAATCTTTGTGTATGTGTCTTATAAATACAATATATAAATTTCATTAAATACATTATAATAATATTATATAAATACGTTAATTATATAATTATATATATAATATATATATGAATGTAGATACAAGAAATAATAAAAATATATATACTATATTATATTACATATATATTATATATATTCTACTAATAAATATATAAATAAATTATATATATATATATAAATAAATAAATAAATAAATATTAATAAGCATATAAGTGATCAAATTGATATATTAAATATATATGTTTATACGTGACAAAACTATATAAATATATGTATTGATGTACATATATTTATAAAATATTATATATATATATATTATACTATATTATATATATATATAATCAATATTATATATTATATATATACATACATATAAATGTATTTATAAAATATATACTATATTTTATTTATATAAGTATTTAATATATATATATATATGAATATTTAATTAATTGTGTACTAATAAATATAAAATATATTCACATTCATAATATTTTTGTGTAATCTACCAATATATATACATGTAATATATATTAGTATTAAAATAGGTAATAATATTTATATATAAATATATAAATAAACATTTGGGTTTGATATAAATGTATATATAAATTCATAAAAAAATTCATATATATGTAAATATATAATGTATTGATATGTGAAAAAATATATATTTCCATGTATATTACACATATAGCCACTTCGGTGGTGGTGTAGTGGGGAAGGTGTGTCGCACAATCATGTTGTTCTTTGGGTGGTTCAGGGTTTGAATCTTGGGAGTCATCCTTTGGGGCAAGCCTCTCCCCTGGATCAACCTGCTTTCTCAGGTCCCCCGGTCACATCGGGGCGGGAAAAATGAGGTGCAGACCAATTATTGGTGGATCTCTATGATGGACCATTTCTTTTGGGCCATCACCCTGTGGGACGCTCGGCCATCTCGACTGGCAACTGGTCCTTCCCCAGCTAGGGTGCTACATCAGGGGAGTGACTTCTTCATGGTGAAGGTGGGTTTCTAGGTGTGGAGGGTTCGAAATGGCCACACATGGTAATTCCCTTTTCTAAATAATAAATGTATATTACACATATATATACATAAATATTAAAAAAAAATATATTTGTGTTTATATTAATATACACACATTTTTTAATATAAATTTACTCAAATAATTTATATAAACGTATATATAGGTAATATTTTCAATATATTTAAATATATTATGAAAATTAATTTTTATTTTAATAAATATATAAACATGAAAAAATAAAATAATGTGAATAACATAATTAAAATTTTAATTTTGATAGTTTTTTAGGCATTAGAGAACAACAAGAGAACATTATATCAACTCACACACTCTGGTATTTTTCATGTCGTGTGCACACTCTAGATTTGAAGGAGGAGGTTGTGGGACCTCTGTAGACATGGATACTGGATATTGACTACTTCAGAATAATAGTGGGATAAAAATACACAAGGGGACACATCATAAGGTTTTAACTGAGGTGGGGTTTCTGGGTGAGGTACTAGATGATAGGGTGGTTTGGTGGGGGGACCTAATGGAAAATAGGGTGCCACATAAACTGAATAGAACAGAGAATGAGGGTTGGGGCACATGGGAACTAGAAATAAGGGATAAGGATGGGGTAGAGGCTCATGTAAACACAATATAAGGGAGAATTAGGTTTGGTGTTGCAAAAAAATGAGAAATTTATTATCATTAGTGGCGATTAAAATATCACTTAAACACCATTGGAGTTGATTAAAGGAAGATTCCAAACATAACTAACTGAGAAGTTTGATTATTGGTGGTTAAAATCTCTCCAAAACAAAACATTTGTGTGAAATATAGGATGAAATTAGGGTGGTTTCCCCCACCCACCAAATTTTAACTACTGCTAAATACATCAGGACATTACCATCGGTTATTGAAAACAAGCTATAGAAATACTAGGTTGGCACATTTTCATCAGTTCATCCTAACCACCACTAATGTCTATAGAGGGGGTCATAACCTGATATAAACAGAAAAGTATACTCCTATTATTGGGTCATTTTGGTGTAGTTGTTTCATTATTTGTGGAGAAAAAGCCCACCATTCTCATGATTTCAAGGGAAAAAAGGATACCAATGTTCAATTATTTAACCATAATAAAATTTTATACTACACAAATGAATTCCCAAAATATCAAATAATAAACCTCAAAATAAGATAAGGGGTCATGGTAAAAATTATGTAATTACCACCATGGAAGATTAATGATTAATGTTCATGTATATAAACTCAAGAATGATTTGGTTTTTGTATTTTACCATTGATATTCTGGTTATAATAATTATGATATTTAAAATAATTTTACTATAGTACATTTTCATTAAGGACTTGAAAATTTATTCTATATGGACTGATGACCATGAAAAATGATTCAATGGGAAGTTTAACTCCCTAGAAATCACATAATTTAATTAAATATATCCCATAATATGTTCTATATGTAGATATAAATATATTATGAAAAGAAGATGATAGAGAGTTATAATGTAAATTATATAGTACTAACAACCTTGGAACTAATTAATGATTTGTTAAAAAAGTGTTTTATAATTAGTGGACTAAAAAGAATTTTAGATTTAAAGAACATATCCAATAATCTATGTTTTCTATATGGAATAAGTAAGCATTCATGTTTTCAAAATGGTTTTAGGGTAATTCATGTTTTTACCATGATTGAAGAGAACACATTATAAATGTATTTACAAGGTTTGTATTTTATAATTAAAATCTAATTTATATTTTTTGGGTAATTAATGATAAGATAATGTGTTAAATTTAGTTATATTTTATTTAATGTTTGAATCTTGATAGTTTCTAAGAGTTAAATGATATACCATTTATGATATGGTTTATGATGAACATTGGATTTGGTTTTTGAAATTAATGTCTTACTTCAACATATGATGACTTATGAATGTTTCATAACACATGCTTACCATATTGTAATAATAACAATTATAGATTGATGTAATCATATGTAATTCTATTATTGATCTTATTATCTTCTAAATTTGAATTTAATTATTCCAAAATAAAAAAACATCATGTGTATAATTTTACTACAGTATGAAATGAGGGGGAAAATGATCAAACAATATCCAAAAGGAAAAATTGTTCTGATGAAATATAATGCTATCTAGTAAGTATATTTTCGAGTATTCTGATTCAATATTGTAATGGAAGTACTCATCTATTAAAAAAGAATATTTAAATAACATCCTAATAAATTAATTTACATTAAACTAATGGTATTTTAAATCATCTAAAATTTATGGTTTCATTGGAAGTATCATTCCATAGATCATTTTTATTCATGTGAAAAATGACATCACTAATTATCTATAATTATTTTCACTTTTCTTCTACATCCATATTTTAAATTTTCATCAATGTTCTCATTCACTAAGACATATTTTTGTGTTATTCCATATGACCACTGTTTTCCCCAATTCTATCTTAATTATAGGATGTTTATTTATCATTTTTTACTATGTGGGTTCTGGAATAATGAATTATGTCTTGCAAGTCACACACCACAAGGTTTGAATGATATGTGATAAACTATAATAATATTATTATTCAAACAATTCCATTAAAATATAGCTATTAAATTTGATGGTATAAATATTACTAAGTAAATTTTTCATATTATATTGTATACACATTTATAAGATAAATAAAATGTATATCTATTTATTATAAATAAAAATATAACAATTTAAAGGCATATGATTTTTTATGAAAACATTTATTTTTTCTAAAAGACTGTTTTTGCAATGCCTTTCACACATATTTTATAATTAATAATAAAAAATATTGAAAATTTATTTGGAAATAATATTTAACTTATTAATAATAATATCCATATTATTTAATTGAAATGTTTTTATGTATTTTTCTTAATGGTATCATTTTTGGATGAATAATGAAAATTACAGAATTTCAATTGAAATTTCCATTCTCTTTACATTTTTTATAATAATAAATTACACTATACCTTTTTTTAATAGTAATGTTAATTAAATTATATATCTATTATTTCAATTTAAGTTTTTTAATAATTTTAAATTTTAATTTTGATATAAATACCTTGTAATATTTTGAACATTTCTCTTAGATAACCCACTTCAGCATCGCATCTATGAGATTAAATTTCAAATAAATTCCTCTACGTATGTTAATGGAATTTGTAAACATTTATTCTATATTTGGTATCCATACAAATTATATTATTTTATAAGTTAAATTTAATTTTTGACAATTATTTATTCCAGAAATACTATAAAATATTTACCGTGATTAATGTAAAAATGGATTTACATGGTGTTAAACTAAAAATATAAGGAAAAAAATGACAAAATAACTTGGCTAAAATATATTATATGGACAAATATAGACTTTATATTTTCTAATTAATGATTAATAACAACTTTTTACCCTTTTTTAATTTATAAACCTGGTTACACCTTTATCATTCCAAAAATTACAAGTGTTCTACTAACCTCGCTTATAAAATGCTACCTCATACTATCTATTATTCATATGATAAAAAAAGTTCTCAAAATATAACTAACATATTAACTTCCAAAAAGAAATACCCAAATCCTATAATATGTATTTATAATTTATTGCCAACCAGTGAGGGATTTTTTGAAAATCTAACGAGGTTACCCGAAAAAGAGTTAATGTTCTTCAAAGGGAAATTTTACATTATTTATTTCTCTAAATACATAAATTATTACCAAAACAATATGATATAATAAACTAAATATATTAAATATTCTGCTATCTTTTATGTTATGTTCTATACTGAAAACCATCCCCCCTTCCATTAAAATTGTTACGAAATCATCATTTGTGTGTTTGGCAGATTATCACCTCATGAACTGAAGTCATTAATTTTTCATTATAACCTCTCAATGATTGATATTATGATATATATATAATATATAAATTATATTTATAATATAATTAGTACTTTTTATTCAATATATCTTATATAAATTTTTACATTCCATTCCAAAGGGTATATGATAAGATAACTCGTGTGTACCATAGAATAATGCATCATGAAGAAATGTGATACATATTTCAATAACACATTATAAATATTGTATTGGGGTTAATGTAGATGAAAATATTTGTTATAAATTTCAAAATTATCTTTTTAAGGAAAATTTTATAATTTGGAAAAGGTAGTATATCATTTTATTATTTACTCTAGAAAATGATAATGACGTTCTTGTATATGTGAATCTCTTTTCATCATCGCACTACATAGATTATATATATACAAATGTTTAAATAAATTATAGTTTATAAATTATACTATGATCATTAATTATGTGTAGAATAATACTTCAATTCTATTGATAATTATAATTTAAAAGTTGAAATGTTACTCATCTGTGTGTGCTTCCTACCATCTTTATGATTGTAATGCAGATCATTCATCATAAACATATTTCATGACCTGATTTTTAAAGATAAATTCATTATAAATATGAAAATTTTCTGGTGATTATAATTATAGATATGTTTAAATAAAAAACTCTTTGACCATAGTCAACCAACAAATATCATTTTTGACACGTAATCCAAATATCATCATAATTTTGAACATTAAATAAATTTATTATATAATCATATATAACATGGTTATATGTGAAATAAAATTAAAATTATATTGAAAAAAGTTACTATAATATAAATAAATAATTTTTTTATTTTTATATAATATAGAGAATGTACGTAATGAGTCAGCCTAAGGGCAAGGGTTTATTGTCTTGTGTTTTCGTAAAAGAGACATATTCTGTATAAATATATTATTTCATATAATTGGTGTATATATGACAAATTTTTTATTATTTATCAATAATTATATAATATTCATGGTATTTAATGTTTTATTTAATGTAATTAATTTCATGGGTATGATGATAAAATTTTTACCAATGTGTTAAGGATTTATTTCACAATATCATCATTATTTAGGATTATTTTGGTTTAAGTGTCCCTAAAGGGAATTAATAAATAAATATATATATATATATTTAAATAAATAATTGTTCTTATTTTATTGTTATTAATGAACTATTTCAAGCAACAGTATCATTTTCACCTCTTTTAAACATAATATTATTAATAAAATGTTGTTAATAATATCGGACTTCATTTCTCTCATTGGATAGAAAAATTGTTTAATCTGAAATCATGTTTTCTGAAAATGCTATTAAAATTGAATTTAACACATCTGAATATTTTAAAAAAAAAATAATTTTACCTATTTTTAATTTTAGAAATTTATTTTGTTGGTATTTTTTTTCATTTTCATCATAATGAATATTTTTTTAGCTGAACATTAGATAGGAATTTTTTTTAACATAATCATCCTATATAAAATTTCATGTTGTCTTGTATAATCCATGATTAAGTAACTATTTATATGTTTCAATGTTTATTTTCAATGATATTTATTATCAATTTTTTTGTGAACATAATATTTTGAATGGTGATTTTAAACATGAAAATATTATGTTCCTCATTATGGTTTTTAACAATATTTTTATTGAATTTCAATTTTTTTAAAACAAAAATCCATTATATAAAATATTATATACTATGGATATTGTTTATTAATACCATTAGCTTTTCTATAGATGGGTTATGATAATATAATATTAAATATTAATTTTTATGTGCATTATGTTTCTTCCCATTCATATGAGGAATGAATTTTACTTAGTAATGGGCTAGGCTCGATATTTCCCCTTGTGGAATTGGTAGGCCTCATAATACAATGTATATTTGTTTTGGGATGAGTAATTAGCAATTTATAATGATTTATCAGCATAAATCATCAATGGTATTATATATCTTGGCATAAGGCATCAATAATATTAAATCTCTAGGAACAATGCCTCAAAAGTATGTTTTATATACCCATCATTATACCTTAAATAATTATGAAATTATTTATTTTTATGCCATGTGATTATTTTGTTAGTAAGAAAGAAATGTACCATGGTTCATGTTCATTTAATTATTTATATGGCATTATTTTATAATCATTTATACTTATTGTATTATACGGAGGTTATTGATTAAATGTAATGTGTGTTTGGTATTTATCATTCCATAATTATTTGGGTTTATTTTATCATAGCTTCCACTATAAACAAACCCTTAAAAATAATTTAATCTCTTACCTTAATTATGTTTTATTTTACCCCGGATAAGAGTATGTGATTTGATATTGAAATGTCGTGACGCATTAAAATGAAATTGAATTCAAAAATTAAATTATTTGTTTATTTTATGTTTAAAATATAATGTAAACTTCTTGTATGTGACTATTTTACCAATAATAATAAACAATTGAGTCATTAGGTATGTGATGTGATGCATCTTATTCAATTTTAAGACTACCCACTGACATTGGGATACTTGAGTCACAATTAGCATATGAAATCTCCAAAATCTCTAAGAGAAATATCATAGGTGGAGTTCGTAATTCAAAATAGTGGAATAAATCCAAATTGTGGTTTCTTATGTTTTAAAAATAATATTTTTAATAACTAATTAATATCACATGGTTCTTCCACACATTTTAGAACAATACATTCCAAACATACACCCCCCTTATATGATACTAGATGAACTATATTGTTTTACCACATGTATTATTATATCATGTTCCAACCATGTCAAAAACCATTTCCAAATTTAAATAATTTATTGATAATGTGACAAGGTTTTTCCTAACAACACACTAATTTTTATTCCCCATGTACGAATCCAATCAAGATACACAATTTTCTGGAAAGACCCGCATGATTTCTCCATCCATGCACAAGCCTTAAAAGTCCTTGAAAACTATAAATGTTTGGAAATAAAACATTGAATCTTATAGATAATAATAAAAAAAAGATATTTTCAATTCAGATAAAATTAATGGCATGATGGAAACCCTTGGATTTTATACAGTCTATCATATAGAATAGTTTTTTTTGATTAATTAGTAATTCACCGTAAAAGATATCTGATGAGTTGAAAACATTACACAATACATTATAGGGATATATATACACAATACCACTATTCACATAATTTAAAAAAAATCCATCCATACATTTACAACAATATAAAATGAAACTGTACTTAAATAATATGTACAACAAAACCCTTGAGTCATCTGTAGGTTTAATGATATTTTCTCATATTATAATTTTAGGAAATATGAAGTAGATTTCCATGGGAAGAAATAATTCACTAATTTTTTTTATAAATATTTTCATAAATAAATATATTCCTTGAAAATTGAGTCCAAATGTTTAAAAATAATGTTAAGGATCAATGATAAGTTAGAAAAAAAATTTATGACCTATGTGATGGTTTTTTAAATAACTAAAGGATGTTATAATAATGTAAAGTGATTATTATTTTCCATTATAACAAAATTTGACTTGAAGATTTCTTATAATAACTTGATGCTTTTTCTAAGGTATCCATGGTTTAAATCATTCTATGGGGATAATACTTGACATGAAAGTATATGTATGGATAAACCATTAAATATAATCAACATGAAAATGTGAATTAAAAAGTAAAATAAAACATAATTTATACCGAAATAATGAATGGTATAGTAAAATAAATTTATACATCAGGAATATATATAATATGTGTGAAATAAATTTATTAAAAATGATATATATGGATAAAAATAAAGAGATGATGTGACTAAAATTTAATAACGATGGTTAAATATATCGATTTTTTTGTTTAAAAGTACCACTATAGAAATACCACATTATGAAAATGGATAATAAAACCACCTACTAATGACTATATCTGGGAAATATTAATTTAATATGTGGTAATAAATACTTGTTTTAAAAATACCAAGGTGAAAATTTTATATTAAAAAATTTCAGATATTTAATAAAAATTAATGTTAATGATAATGGGAGCTATTGTTTACAATAACACACATAGATGATATTAATTTCATCAAGGGGTGATATTTAATGAGAATTTTAAATTTACATATAGACAAGGAGACTAGTCAATAAAAAATAAAAGGGTGGAAGGGAACAATAATATAAGAATAAATTTTATGATTAGACCTTATAAACAAATGAATGAAGATATGATTTAATAAAAACCATTATAGTATAACAATAATTCAAATTAATGATATAATGATGGTAAGACATGGGAATTATTAATAAATCCCTTTTAATTTAAGAAATTTTATAACAAATGATATTTTTTTCAAATATAAACACCACAAAAGGACCAATTTTAGAATAATAATAATGTCTCAATGAAACAAAATTAAAATAGATAGACCATTATGTCTTGATTCGTACTCCAAAAGCACCAAACATATTGAACAATAAAATTAAATTTATTAAAAAATTATCATAATATTTTTTATATCTATTTCATTTTCTATGATCTATTATTTTCATTTTTAATTCATTTATAAATCAATTTTAGAATTTTTTTATATAAGTTCAGATGATTTAGTCATTTTCTATGTAACATTTTCTGTATATTGACCGTGGTAAAATGGGTTGAAATATTAATTCATATTCCCTATAATTAAATACTTTCATTTTTTTAATTATTAAATTATAAGAAAAATTAAAAATTTAAATAGTGTCTCTCAAAATATACTCAAATTAAGAAACGAGACCAGATGTGATCAAATAATTTATTTTCGATTACAATGACTCTTTATTTTTAATAAAATTATATAATTTAAAATTTATCATAAAATAATAATAATAGAGTTTTATATTTCATATTTATTCAATAGATTCAATTTTCTATACATATATGTTAATTGGACATTGAAAATGAATTTTTCATTTTAGTGTAGGTGGTAGATGGAAAATATATAGACAATGCCTTTGTTTTATCCTAAAATCGGATAGTGGTTTAGAAACTAAATAATTATAAATTATTAACATTAATATTATTATATTTTTTATACTTTTATTAAATCTCCCTTTTTATTGTACGTGTAATTAAACTATGATAAATCTAACATATCATTCATTGAAGAACATGTTTTCAAAAACATAGGGAAATGAATTTATTTTTTAATTGGGTTTTTTATGGAGTTAGAAAATATTTATCTCATTATTTTAATAAAATTTCATCACAATTGTTATAATGATGTTATCATTAATTTACATAGAGAAAAATTATTTACTGTGCAGAAGTATAAAATAAAATTCGATAACAGTGTTGAGAACCTTATGAATCCCATTATATATTATCCACTAGGACAGATTTAATGAATATTTATCATGGATTTTGGAAAGAATACTGATGAAAAAAATTCTAAAATTTCCAAAATAGTAAAAGGATTGTCAGAAGTATATTTTGTATCTAAAAAATACTCTCATAATACAAGGACTAAAAGATTTAGTGTCTCAGATATTTGATACAGAAAACTAAAATTTTAAACCACTTAAAAATATTCCACTATAATCACATTTATATATATTGGAATAGGTTTAGATTACAAGTTAATTAAAACATATAATAATGTCTCAAATTTAAAATATGATGTAAAACATGAGGAAGAGAATAAATATCATACTTAACAATTATATGACCATATATTATTATCAAAATGCATGTCATCTAAACATAATATCCTAAAAATATAATTATGGGATTATAAAAAGTTGTGGAATAATTAAAAATACATATCATTAAACATAAAATGTATTAAAAAGATTGAAAAGTATAAAAAATAAAAATGGAAATACATAATCATAAATACATTGAATATAATGAAAATGAAATGCATCTTATAATAGTTTATTTTGTTTATAAACAACATTGAAATGTTGAATAACCAAAAATATATGACATTCGTTGTGGAATGTCTTATAATTCCCATTCCAATGGGAGAAATTACATTATGTCAACACATGAACATGAGAAAAATCTCATCATACCTAGGCCAACATGAAGAAATTCATAATATCCATGTTTGACTATATCATGAGATATAAGCATAAAACATTAAATTTGAGGTAAATATATTGCCCCACTTATCTTCATCCATACATATCGTTTCCACTTAAAATCAATCATTGTCATGTTATAAAATCACTTTGAAAATTAATTGGTTTCATTAAATAATAACATAAAACTATTATCAAATGATAAAATATTTTATTTTTAATCTTTAGAGCCCCATTTTTTTATATATCAAAATCTCGTATTTTGAAGAAAAAATATATTCATAAAAAGGTATTGTTTTTTTTTAAAAGGGAAAATATAAATATGAAATTCATTAAATTTAATCCATATTAGATTCAACAAAAATATATCAGATCCTTTTTGTTAATAAAAACATTGACGCTATAGAAATGAATAATTCCATTGAATGGGAGTTATTCCAACACACAATACACATTTAATTTAGAATTCATTTTATTAAAAAAGTATTTAATGATGTAGAAAACTAATTTCACGAGGTAATAGATGGAAAAAATATAAAATATTTAAATTTATGACCAAATAATGCTTTAATTCTATTTTCAGATAATAAAGGTTATGACCCTATGAATCATAAATAGTGTAGATAGAAACCATTACTATGAATTCATGATTACTTGATAAAAAAACCACTCTTATAACAAAAATCAATACCCTATTCACATATTTAAGATAATTATTAATATCCATAAAATTTTATACACATAACTTATAATTATTCCCAATATTTATATTATTTAGCTACTATATATTTTCAATATCTTGTGTGATTAATCATTAATATTTTGAACTAATTTCATAATAATAGTGTTTTTCATCATTTATCTCCAAAATATTATTGTTACTAAAAGAAAAATTTACTATAACTGATGTTTTAAAAAAATTTGTTTTCTTATAATTTCATTCTATGAGATTATAGTAAAATTTTTTTTCAAAAAATCAAGAGAAGACTGTTTTTGTGGTTTTAAAAAATGAATAACAGAAAATAGTTTAATGAGTTAACATTTATATTACCAATAAAAAATAAAAAATATTTTTTACCAGTAATATCAAATATAATTTTTCTAAATCATTCCATAAACAAAAAATATATATTTTTCATGTATTTGGTTTTGATGACCCAAAAATTTCATTTTAAATTCTATGAGTGAGTATGCATATAGAAGAAATTATTATTTTTAATTGTGGTTTTAAAAAATAGTGTATACATTATTTATAATTTATTGAGGTGATTATTAATTATTTCTCGGATTTATACTTATATTTTAAATGAAATATAACTTGACTTATATATAAATGGTATTTCCTTTGACAATGACTTTTATAAGTGGATAGTTTTAAAATGGTGGTTTTCCACATA
Organism: Viscum album; assembly: GCA_963277665.1. Taxonomy (NCBI): domain Eukaryota; kingdom Viridiplantae; phylum Streptophyta; class Magnoliopsida; order Santalales; family Viscaceae; genus Viscum; species Viscum album. Next base: position 1,159,611,416 of record OY728120.1, on the reverse strand, counting down.
TTCTTTTTATAAAATTCATAATTTATAATTACAAAATACAAATTAAGAAATAGATAATATTTCTATTCACTAATCCAATATCAATAACCATCCTTCGATAGTGGTGATGAAAAAGAAAAAATTTCACGTAGGAGGGCTATAATACACAAAAATGAATGAGAAACCTTTATTTAATAAAATAGATGAGAATTGATAAGTGTTTTACAATCATTATAGAGAAATTTAAATAAAATATTTATAAATTTTTATAAAATAAACATGGTTATAATATTTTGGAAGCGTGTGTTCAATATTGAAAAATAAACGAAGTAAATTGGTAAGTAGTAATTATATTGGAGATTCATATCTTCTATTGATGTATCCAATTGAAATTAACGACATCATTATCACGACCCATCCTTAAGACCATGTCGTGACTACCCTAAGCCCGCCTCCCATAGTCCCGGAAATGTTGACTAGCACCAAGGCGTAAATCCCGACAAAAAGGGGAAGGCATTGACATTATAAAGTAAACAAACACCATAGAGTAAGCAAGTAGAAGTAAACATGAAATAAAACTGGATACAAAAGTAGTGAGGAAAAGTAATTGGGCCAGTAAACAAACCCAAACTGAAAGTAATGTACAACTGGAATGAAAGTACATCAACTGAAAGTAAAGAAGCAACGTCAACCGTCCACTAGAAGTCCCAACTGAAAGGTGGGTACATATAGCCTCCTCAGCCCCTCAGGTCCAGCCGTCCGCTCCGTGTACGTTCCGCCCAGTGGTCCACCTCAACGTATCGACTTACTCCACAAGCCTCAACCACGATCAGCGTTGTCCGTCGTCTGCATCCAACACAATATAGTGAGGGCATAACCTGTACAGGGGTGAGTATACGCTACTCAGTAGGGAACCCGAGACCCCCGAAGGTCTCCCAGAATCCACAAATGATAATTCTCAATGGAAATATACAATCACGAAGTAACATCCAACACTACTTAGGTATATGTCCATACATATACCTAAGTCATCAATTCCAGTTTGGCTCCAACACTCGATCCCATATATGATCACGTCCACACAGGATAGTACAACCAAAACCACACAAGATAACACAACACAATCCACATAGGAAAGAAAGTCAATTATATCGAAGAAATTTTTTGAACGTCAAGACTCAGCTCACACAGGTATACTTCTTCGTAAGGTGATTGTGATTACCAGATATAGCCACTGATTCATCTATGATTGGACCCACGTAGGATACTAAACCAGCTAAGCTGTCGAACCCACATAGGATACAGACCAGCTACTCTGCCAGACCCACATAGTATAGCAAGAACAGTGTCAAACACTGCCAGACCCACATAGGATACAAGAATAGTATTCATCACCGTCGAACCCACTGAGGATTTCAGTACGGTCATCATCGTTGCTGAACCCACGGAGGATATCAGTGCAGTCTTCCTTGCCATCGAAACCACGGCAGATTTCAGTACAGTCTTCATCGCTGTCGAACCCTCGTAGGATTTCAGTGCAGCCTTCATTGCCGTCGAACCCATAGAGGATTTCAGAACGGTCTTCACCGCTGCTGAACCCACGGAGGATTTCAGTGCAGTCTTCATCGCTGTCGAACCCACGGAGGATTTTAGTGCAGTCGTCATCGATGATGAACCCACGTAGGATTTTAGTGTAGTCATCATCACTACCGAACCCACGAAGGATTTCAGTGCAGTCATCATCGTCGTCGTAGTCGAATCCATCTCTCGTGTTCCCCCACACCGCAAGCTCATTTCCGAGAGGGTCCTCTCCACGAGCCAAGGGGTCGATACGTCAACTAACACATACTCCAGATTTGATATATCCCAATGTTCCGTCTCGACAAATGGAACTCAACGAGACAGATGGTGCGTCAATCGGAAGACCGATCTAAGAGTTATTGGCCTTTTCGTTCCAGGGGTCCGGTTGGTTTTTAAGCCAAAACCAACCTGACCACACTCCAAATGAATCCAAACCTCGTGCGGAGTAAGCCAAAAGGTCCATCTCACTAAGAGGAATCCAAAAAAGTCGATGACACGTCAATCAGATGTACGGAGCTCAAGTTATAAGAATTTGCGCTCTGAGGGCCCTGTTGGTTTTGTGTTTGAACCAACCCGGCCGTACCAACAGTTTTTTGAAACCTTGAGTGTAATATACCGAAACGACCACCTCGTTCCAAGGATGACCACACAACTGACGGTGCGTCGATCAGAGGTCTATAGCCCACGATATGGGAAAAAGAATGAACCTATCCGGTTTTATGGGGTTTTGGGCCCGGACCGACCCTGCACGACACCCCCTAGGTCGGCCTGAACCGGGTCAACCCAGACCGGGTCCGGGTCCATCCCTTCAGGGGAGGCCCAGCCCGGTGGGCGCGGCCAGCTCGGCGCTGGCCGAGCCGAACGTAAAGTGGGGGGGGGGCTACCCTATTGATTGGGACTGCGGCCCCACGTTGGGGCCTATCCATTGCTAGAGAACGCGGAGATGGGAGCCTTGTCTACCCCACGGTACCCGCATGGCCGTGGGATCCCGGTCGCTTACCGTCGTGGCTGAAGCCGTTACGGTCCCTCCTGGCGGCGCGCCGGGACGCCGCCGGTGATGTCCACGGGCCACCGGAGCCGCTCCGGTGGTCCGTTCTTGCTCCCGTCTATGCCTGGGGTCGTCTCGGGACTCGTAGATTACTGTGATGGCCTCCAATTTATCAACGGTCTCGTTTCATCATCGCCCAACGATCCGCTCATCAAGAACAGAGAATCGGTGGGTTCAGACTTGTTTGTTGGTCCGTACCCACCGTGTTAGTGGGTTGAATGATTTTAAAAAAATTAATCATATGTCGAGGATATAATCCACATAAATTAAATTAAACCAAACCCACTACCACGAGGAAGTCGTCGAACAAGGTCTGACATGTAAAAGTATGTCGCGGAAGACAACGTCATAGAAGGAGGATCATCGGCGTCGCTGTACACGGTTTCGTGGAGAAGTTGATCGTCGACATCGCGGTACACGGCATCGTGTCGTCAATCTCCGAGGAATCAGCGTAAATTGTCATCCTTCATCAGAGATCAGTGTTCAATGTCGGTGATGGTGTGTTCTTCGTGTTCTTCAAGGAGGAAGATGATGATTCCAAGGCTTGAGCAATACCTCTCCAATTCTTCTCGCACAACGAAACAACAATAATAAAATAAGGTGTTGCCTTATTTTATTAATCATTCCATCCATTATTTCAAATTCAAAATTAAAAAATGATTCAATTAACGCGCATTGACCAATTAATGAGGCGTTTAATAATCCAATTAAAGGTGAGAGTTGACTTGGAATTTAAGAGGGGGTGCAGGTTAGATACCAAATTAAATGCACATGGGAGGTAAAAAGGAAATATAGGGGGTGGGGCTCGTGTGGGCTCGACCTAACTAGTATCTTACCTAGTGGAGTTAGGATATAAGTGGGTCCCACTCCAACCACAAATCAAAGGTTTAAACTACCTAGAATAAAAATAAAGTTTGTAGCACAATATTTTATTTTATTCTTCAGTTAACCCATTTAAATAATAACTTCACCCGAGCAAATGCAACTCCGGAAAAGGTGATCTTAAGAAATTACCGGCGCTGCGGTTTCATTGGTGCCCACGGATTTCGATTCCGAGCATCAATTCAATAGTTAGGAAAACCCGCTCTATCATTAACTGAATGTACCCGAGCTGAACATCGGAAAATGATTCCAGGCACACCAGGCCTCGGAATCAGGTACCCTCAGAAACTGCGTTCCTGTAAAATCCTAAAGAACATTAAGAAAAAAAAGTTCCCTTGATTTTTACGGGTCTCTACATTACTCCCACATCAGGGCTTTACGTCCATGTAATGATACCTCACAACTAGGGGAACAAATGAGGGTATTGAACATGTATCTGAGCCTCCCACTCACAAGTGCTCTCATGGAGGTTCCCGTGCTGCCATCTAATGCGCACTAAAGGAATCGACCGCCCACGTTGGACCTACTCCTGCCGATCATCTATCTCCACCGGGACCTCTGCAAAAGTCGCCCCATCGTCAATGTCCAACTACCCATGGTCGATGATATGATTCGGGTCATGCACGTATCTCCTCATCTGAGATACGTGGAAGACATCGTGCACCTGGTGCAACTATGGTGGTAGAGCCAGTCGATAAGCTACCTCGTCTATCCTGATGAGAAACTCGATTGGCCTGATGAAGCACGGAGATAACTTGCTTCCCCGTCCAAATCTCTGTAATCCACATCGAGGTGAGACCCCGCAAGAAGACGTGGTCGCCATCCATGAACTGCAGTGGTCTCCGCCTCCTGTCAGCATAAGACTTCTGCTGACTATGTGTTGTCCTCATCCGCTCCTGGATGACCTGGACCTTCTCTATCATGGCCTGGACCATCTCTGGTCCCACAAGTGCAGACTCCTCAGGGTCTGTCCATCACAGAGGTGATCTACAATGTTGGTCGTACAATGCCTCATATGGTGACATCCCGTTGGTGGAGTGGTAACTTTTGTAGTATGCGAACTCCACCAAGGGTAGATGGTCCTTCCAGCTATGACCAAAGTCGAGGACACATGCACGGAGCATGTCCTCGAGAGTCTGGATGGTCCTCTCTGTCTGACCATCCATCTGAGCCTGAAAGGCGGTGCTCAGACGTAGCTGCATCCTGAATGCCTCATGCAACCCCTTCCAAAGCCGGGAAGTAAAGCGATCATCTCAATCAGAGATGATAGATGATGGAACACCATGAAGTCGTACAATATCATGAACGTAGAGATTTTCCAAGCTCTCTACTGAGCCATTCTCTCTAATGGGTAAGAAGTGAGATGACTTGTAGTGTTAGCCGACAATCACCCAAATGCAGTCATGACCTCTGGAAGTACAAGGAAGTCCAGTCACGAATTTCATAGATATCCCATCCCACGTCAACTATGAGAACTCCAAGGGTAGTACCAAGCCTGCTGGTACCTGTTGCTCTGCCTTCACCTGCTGGAAGGTGAGGCATCGAGAAACGAACTCTGCCATAACCTTCTTCATTCCCGGCCACCAGTGCTGTCGTCTGAGATCCTGGTACATCTTCTCCACTCCTGGATGTACCGCTAAAAGAGAAGTGTAAAACTCTCTCATCACCTCATCCTGTAAGGAAACTGGTACTATGGTACATCCTCTGAAAAGGACATAGTGATCTCCTCCTATATAGAATCCATCAGGTGCCTCCCCTGAGGATATATGCGCACGCCACGTCACATAGTCAGTGTCCCCACGCGGTGCCTCTCTGACCCACTGCATTAGTGGAGGTGTGACTGTGAGTGACTGAAGAAAGGTTTCACCCTCTCTATCCATGAAGGATATCTGCAAAGAGGCTAGTTTCTTCATCGCCTCCCCGAGTAGCTGGATGCCCGTCCTCCTGCTGAGAGCATCGGCTACTACGTTCCCCATTATAGGAGTATATACTATCTCAAAGTCATAGTCCTGGTGGAACTCGAGACATCTCCAATGTCTCAGATTCAGGTCCTTCTACGAGAAGATGTACCTTAGACTCTAGTGGTCAGAGTAGACTGTAAAGTGCTCACCCATCAGATAGTGTCGCCACATCTTCAGAGCGAAGTCCACTACTGCTAACTCTAGGTCATGGGTAGCGTAGTTCTCCTCATGCTGCCTCAACTGACCTGATCCATAGGATATCACGACCCACTCCTGCATCAGTACACATTCGAGTCCTTTCCCTGATGCATCGCAGTAGACTACTTACCCCACTCCCTCCTCTGGTAGCCTCAAGATAGGTGCGCTGGTCAATCTCTGTCTTAGCTCCTGGAAGCTCTGCTAACATCTGTCTGACCACATGAAGGGTTTCCCCTTCTTTGTCAAATTTGAGAGTGGTGTCAGAACTCTGGAAAAGTCGGTCACAAATCTCCAATAGTACCCAGCTAGACCCAAGAAACTCCGCACCTCCGTCACGCTACTTGGTGGCTCCTAAGCTAGAACTACGTCGATCTTCACAGGATCCACCGTAACTCCTACCTCAGAGATGACGTGTCCCAAGAAGTGGACCTCTCATAACCAGAACTGACACATCGAGAGCTTTCCATAAAACTGGTGCTCTTGGAGTGTTTCTAGTATTACCCTCAAGTGGTAGGAAAGCTCCTCATCAGTGGTCGAGTATATAAAAATGTCTTCGATGAAGACCACAATAAATCGATCGAGGTATGGCTGAAATATCCTGATCATGAGACCCATGAACACTTCTGGAGCATTGGATATGCCAAAAGGCATAACCAAAAACTCATAGTGGCCATACCGACATCTGATGGTCGTCTTCTGCATGTCCTCATCTCTTAATCTGAGCTGATGATTGCCTGACCTGAGGTCTATATTCGAGAACCATTGTGCTCCCTTAATCTTATCGAATAGGTCATCAATCCTCAGTAGCGGATAGTTGTTCCTCATGGTCACCTGGTTCAGGCGACGAAAATCGACACAAAGTCACAAGCTCATGTCTGCCTTCTTGGAAAACAATATCGGGGAACCCTAGGGTGAATCACTGGGTCAGATGAATCCCTTGTCCTGCAAGTCCTCCAACTATACTCGTAGCTCTTGAAGCTAAGAGGGGGCCATAAGATATTATGGAGTGGATATCGGGGCTATCCCGAGGTACATGTCAATATAAAAGTCTACCTCTCTACGAGGAGGTAGTCATGGAATGTCTTCAGGGAAAACGTCCGCATACATATCCACCACTATAGGAAAACTAGGACTCTGCACATCAACTGATCATAGGATGAGTCTAGCCAACTGCTGAGTGGTGGGATGTCCTCTCCTCTGTGTGAGTCCATCATGTGCTACAAATGCTCCCTTTTCACCGGTGAAGGTGAACTTGCTCCTGTCAGTGCGTACACACCGCACCTTGCACCTAAAACAGTCGATCTGATCATGGAATGTAGATAACCTATCCATGACCTAGATGAAGTTTTAAGGACTCGACGCCACTACCAGAAGATCCCAGCCGAATCTCTCAACTCCTAGAGTATGCTCACACTACCGTCACTAGTGCGTAATCGTCGAGTCTGCTCCCGTAGGAGTCTCTAGCCATAACGATCGAGCCAACAACCCTGTAGGAATCTTCGATCTCCGAAAAAGGGCAGCGGCAATAAAAGAATGACTTCATCATGTGCCTATAAGAAATACAGCAAAGGTTGATTAGACACAGAAAGTTCCTCGAATCATCTCTGGCACGCTGTGGTCGTAGGCCTCTGCTTCCTGAATCTGAGTCTGTCTCTGCCCCTCAGCTCCCTATGGTCGGGTTGGAACTCCTGGTGCTGGTGGTGTTTAAGCCTCAAAGCGTCGCCCACCACCTGCTGCTCGGCCAGCTCCCCTGCCACGTCCTCCTTCCCTCAGCTGACCGCCATGGTCGACCATCTGCCTATGCCTGGGTGGCCCCTCATCTGTCTACTGCTCCTTTGCACGGCGGGTCGGGCAGTCACGATCCATGTGTCCCCTCCCTATGCATGCGTAACACTGCCTCCTCCTCGGAAGGCTGGCTCTGCGTCGTGTGCCCCGCACCTCTGTGCTAGTATCATGAGGTCTTCTGCCTGATGGTCCAGTCCGCCTGGTCCCCTGTGACATCTATCAACTTCCAGCTATAGACGACTCTGCTATGTACCGCCCTGCAGTAGGTCTCGCTACTGGCGTAGGTTCAACAAGAAATCTCTCTATGAGAAGAATGGGACCCATAACATGTCTGTCGAATAGCGCGAGCGATCGGTAAATCTCACAGAGTACTGGGCGACCATCATGTTGCCCTGCCGCCACAGTAGAATCTCCTAGATACGCACTACACAGAGGGTGGTTGGGATGAACTCTGAGCAGAAGAGGATCTCAAAGTCTATCCAGATGAGTGATGCCTCGTCGTGCACCTGGAGAATAATGCTCCACCATCTTCCTGTTTCCGCGTGCATGACGCTCGCTACGATGATCACCATGAGGTCAGCTCGTCTCCCCACTAACCTGAAAACTCGCATAGCCGACTCCAGCCAATCTTCTTATGTCTGAGGGTCCATCTCCACGTGGAACCTTTGCGGTCTCTGATGCTGAATCTCGTGCAGTGCTCTAAGGCTACGTTCACTATCAGCAGCCGGGGCTGGTAGCATCGGTGGCTCGGCGGGTAGAGGTACCGTCGGTGCCTCCGCTGTCAAAGGGCCCTACACCGATTCCTTGTCGCTCAGTGGGCTGTCGTCTCGCTCAATGCTCGGAACCCTAGCTAGCTGCCTTCGTGGGGCCTTTCTGAAAGGAAACAGATGTGCCATGGTCAAAACAGTATACCTGGTGAGCTGACACAATTAAATCACAAAGAAAACTTTGGAAACACACAATCAATCAATGTTTTCGTGCACTGAGTCGGAAATCAGAAGTCAGGGTCCTGGTGTATGGATACGTCGGCCACCGCACCAACACTAGAATCCATGGAATGATAACCACACTCAATACCCTTAACACTATTTCTTCACATAGAATAATGATTAGAGTCCAAAGTTCTGCGGTAGAACCGAACTCCTCTGATACCAATTTGTCATGACCCGTCCTCGAGACCCGTGTCGTGACTACCCCAAGCCCGCCTCCCATAGGCCAGGGGTTGGGGAATAGCACCCAGGTGTAAATACCGACAAAAAGGGGAAGACATTTCCTCTATAAATTAAACAAACAACACAGAGTAAGCAACCAGAAGTAAACACTATGTAAAACTGGAAACAAATGTAGTGCGGTAATGTAAGTGGGCCAGAATACAAGCCAGAACTGAAAGTAAAGTACAACTGGAATGAAAGTACAAAAACTGAAAGTAAAGCAGCAACGTTGAGCCGTCCACTAGAAGTCCCACCTGCAGGGTGTGTACATATTTCCTCCTCAGCCCCTCGGGTCTAGCCTTCCGCTCCGTGTACGTTCCACCCAGTGGTCCACCTCCAGGTACCAACGTTCTCTACAATCCCCAACCACGATCAGCGTTGTCTGTCATTAGCATCCAACACAATGTAGTACAGGCATAACCCGTGAAGGGGTGAGTATACGCTACTCATTAGGGACCCTGAGACCCCCGAATGTCTCCCAGAATCCACAAAGGATAATCCGTAAAGTAATGATACAATCAAGAAGTAACATCCAACACTACTTAGTTATATGCCCATACATATACCTAAGTCATCAATTCTAGTTCAACTCCAACACCCGAGCCCAAGTTCGATCACGTCCACATAGGATAGTACAAACCAAACCACACAGGATAACTCAACCCAATCCACATAGGAAAGAAAGACAACCATATCGAAGATGATGTTTGAATAACAAGACTCAGCTCACATAGGTATACTTCTATGTAAGGTGATAGAGATGATCAGATATAGCAACTGATTCATCTATGCTGGGATCCATGTAGGATACTAAACCAACTTAGCTGTCAGACCCACACAGGATACAGACCAGCTACTCTGCTAGACCCACGTAGGATACCAAGAATAAATTCAAACACTGCCAGACCAACGTAGGATACAAGAATAGTAATCATCGACGTCGAACCCATGGAGGATTTCAGTACAGTCTTCATCGCTGCCGAACCCACGGAGGATTTCTGTGCAGTCATCATTGTCATCGAACCCACGGAGGATTTCACTACGGTCTTCATCACTACCGAACCCACAGAGGATTTCAGTGCAGTCTTCATCACTGACGAACCCAAAGAGTATTTCAGTTTAGTCTTCATCGCTGCCAAACCCATGGAGGATTTTAGTTTAGTCGCCGTCACTGCTAAACCCACAGAGGATTTCAGTGCAGTCCTCATCATCATCGATGTCGCGTCCAGCTCTAGGGTTCCCGCACACAACATGCTCATTTCTGGGAGGGTCCGATCCATGTGCCAAAGGGTCGATACATCCGAATACATGTATTTCAATGTAGATATATCCCAAAGTTCTATCTCGACAAAGGGAACTCAACGAGATAGACAATGCATCAATCGGACGCCCGATCTGAGAGTTATTGGCTTTTTCGTTCCAGGGGCCAAGTTGGTTTTTACGCTAAACCAACCTGACCACACTCCAAATGTGTCCATACCACAGGAGGATTAAGCCAAAAGTTCCTTCTCAATATTGGAATCCAACAAAGTTGATGACACATCAATCAGACGTCAGGAGCTCAAGTTATAAGTGTTTCCGCTTTGAGGGCCCAGTTGGTTTCCTGTTTGAACATACCCGACCATACACAATGTTCATCGAAACCTTGAGTTTAATATATTGAAATGATTGTATCATTCCAAGGATCACCACCCAACTGACGGTGCATCGATAGGAGGTCTGTAGCCCATGATATGGGATAAAGAACGAACCTGTTCGGATTTAGGGGGTTTTGGGCCCGGACCGACCCGGCCCGATACCACCTGTGTCGGCCCGAACCGGGTCGACCCGGACCGGGTCCGGGTCCGGCCCTTTATGGTGTGGCCCAGCCCGATTCGGGCGGTCCGACCTGGGCGGCCAAGTGGCTTGGCGCGGGCGCGGACCGCATGCAGCTAGCTTGGCGCTGGCCGAGCTGAGCAGAAAGGGCGGGGGGGGGGGGGGGGGGTGGGGGTGGGGGGATGCCCCCCTTCATTGGAACCACGTCCCCCAAGTAGGGGCCGATCCTTTTCCAGTGGATGCAGCACTGGGTGTCGCGTCTCTCCCTCGGGTCCCGTGTGGCCACGAGATCCCGGTCGATTTCCTCAGCGCCTTCAGTCGTGGCGGTCCCTCCTGGAGGCGCGCCGGGACGCCGCCACGCCAGCGACCTGTGCCGCTGGTGAAGTCCGCGGGCCACCGGATCCACTTCGGTGGTCCGTTCTTGCCCCCGTCTACGCCTGGGGTCATCTCGGGAACCATAGATTACTGCAACGGCCTCCAATCGCTCAATGGTACCATTTCATCGTCGCCCAATTTTCTGCGCATCAAGAACAGAGAATCGGTGGGTTCGGACTTGTTCGTTGGTCTGCACCAACCGCGTTAGTGGTTCAAATGATTTTTAACAATTTAATCATATGTTGAGGTTATAATCCACATTAATTAAATTAAACCAAACCTCATACCTCGAGGAAGTTGTAGAATGAGGTTTGTCGCCGGAAAGGGACGTCGCGGAAGACAGGGTCATGGAAGGATGATTATCAGCATCGTGGTACACGACATCACAGAGAAGAGGATCATCAGTGTTGCGGAACATGGCGTCGCGTCGTCGATCTCCGATGAATCAGCGTTCATCGTCGTCCTTTGTCGGAGGTCTGCCTTCTTCGTTGTTGATGGTGTCTTCTTCGTATTCTTCAAAGAGGAATATGAGGATTCCACGGCTTGAGAAATTCCTCTCCAATCCTTCTTGTACAAAGAAACAACAAAAATAAAATAAGGTGTTGCCTTATTTTATTACTCATGCCATCCCTTGTTCAAAATTTATAATTAAAAAATGATTTAATTAACATGCGTTGACCAATTAATGAGGCGATTAATAATCCAATTAAATGCGAGAGTTGACTTGGCATTTAAGAGGGGGTGCGGGTGAGTTACCAAATTAAATGCATGTGGGAAGTAAAAAAGGAAATAAAGGGGGTCTGGCTCGTTTGGGCCCAACCTCACTAATATCCTACCTAGTGGAGTTAGGATATTAGTGGGTCCCACTCTAACCACCATGAATAGGTTTAAACTACCTAGAATAGAAATAAAATTTGTAGCACAATATTTTATTTTATTCTTCAGTTAAACCATTTAATTAATAACCTCACCCGAGAAAACGCAACTCCAGAAAAGGTGTTCTTAAGCAATTACCGGCATTGCAGTTTCATTGGTGCCCTCAGATTTTGATTCCGACCACCAGTTCAAAAGTTAGTAAAACCCGCTCGTTCGTTCACTGAACGTACCCGAGATGAACTTCGAAAAATGATTTCGGGCACACCGGGTCTCGGAATCAGGTTCCGTTAGAAACTGCATTCTTGTAAAATCCCCAAAAAAATTAAGAAAAAAAAAATTTCCCTTGAATTTTACGGGTCTATACATTTAGGAACATTGATGAAGAAAGGTGATACTAAAAATATAGAGGGCATTTGGAGGAATAAATTAATGTATATATTAATTATTATTTTGAACAAGATATGGGTCATGAAATGGATGGATGTAATATTCTTTTATAGGTAAAAAAGATGTAGAAATATTATGGGAAATAAAATTAGTTATGGGGTAAGAGTGGAATAGAATGAGGTTTAGGTCTGTTAGGTGGAAAAATCTTGTTGAAATATGTAGGTATAATTTTAATACCTAAAAAAATTATTCTAAAGAGTTAAAGTATCAAATGTATATAGTAAATATTGTGACACATTCAATTTCCCATTTTTACACATATTATTTCTAATTAAAATATAAATATGGTAAAATTTTATCATTTAAAATATTGTATAAACCCTATTACAAAAATTCTAGATTTTGATTCATAATTATGTCAAAATTTTATCTATTTCAATTTATAAATATAATAAAATTATCTTTTATTTTAAAAACTATATCATTTTTAAGGAATGATTTTATTGAAAAATATTTTTTTCATTAACTAATATTAATCATAAAAACATTTATTAACTACTAAATGAGCGTTCATTAATTTGAAGTGTTTTTAATTATAATATTATATATTAAGTATAAAATATATATATTTAAAAAATAGAATATTTTGGATGGTATCCGTCAAAAAATAATTGTTTTCCACATAATGTTTTATTTACCTTGGTGATCTAATTTTTTTCCATGAAATTAAGAAAACTACATTACATAAATTAATTCTGTAGATTAAATATATAAAAATTATTTTTATACAATTAAATTTTTTTATGTGGTAAAAATTATATTTATTGTTAGAACAGATAATGAAAAAAATTATGAATTATATATCTTCTATGAAAAAAATAAACATTATTTTTTATCTCATTTACATAGCTTATATAATGTTGTTATTTATTATGATACTTTGAAATTTAATTTGTATAATATAATTGTTATATATATTAATTTTCGTATTGTAACAATTTTTTTAATGTAGTGTTTCATGAAATAAATAATACTGACCCATTATTTAATTATGGAAAAGCAATTAATAATATAATTGGTTATTATAATTGACATCATATGAATATATTTTCAACAAAAAAATTTAAAACATGGAGGAAAATAACTCAGTGTACTTAACCCTAATCATATATCAAATTCCCATGTAGCCTCCTGAAATTTATGATCCCAGAAAATAAAAATTTACAATATGGGTGGTCTCATAACCATATCTCATTGATACAAGATTCCAAAATATTTTTCTTCATTTAAATTTCCATGGACCAATTTTATAGATTTCAAGACAAATAGATGCAATGGTTTTTCTATGTGGATTATCTAAAGTGTTACATGAATCTAATAAAATACGAGGATGATTAGAGTAAATTCTGAGTAATATGTTATGACATCAAAATGATCAACAATCAAGAATAGTCTAATTCAACAGGAGTGAAACTCACCATTCTTCCCAATTCACATAACCTGCATCTAATGGGTTTTTTGACTGAACAATTTATCTCTAAATTAAAACTCTATAAATCATCAATGATTTTGGTATATCTCTATAATAAAAATTTTCTACTTTTATAAATCCATATGGCGTGATATGATTTATAGTGTAGAGAATTTTTTTAAATATACCAGTGGGGGGTTACAATCCAAACATCCTTGAAAATATAATTATCATGATCTCAGAAGATAGTCTAGATTTAGAATTTTCCTATTAGACTAACCATATGTTCGAGGATGACAAGTAGTAATAAAACAAAACCTCATTTACAATGATATCTGAACACATTTCATTATCTTCATGCTAATACTTTGATACTAATTAGATGAAATGGTTATTTGTACTCCATGTAGTATAACCACTTCATATTTTTATATCAAGGAAATTTCATCAAGAGAGAATTACTCATTTATGAAAATAAAGCATGTTGACATTGTAGGATGATTAGTAACAACCCCAATAGATTAATGACCTCATAGATTATTTTGGGAGCCTAATAAGAAAATACATGATAAATTTACTTATTTCCACAATACTATGGGAAATCGTTTCAATATACCCTTGAACTTTTTCATTAATCCCTAACTTTTTGGCACAATAAGAATTGAGAAATATATTATACAATGTATCTTTTCGGGTTATCCAAATTGATGAATTGTATCATATCTCTATACATATTCACACAGAAATTATTAATAGAAAATTATACACTATAAATATCATCCAAATGTTATTTCATTAGTTTTTTCTATGGAACCCACATATGGGATTCAAACATTATATCTCCACCTTTTTCAATGTTAGACTCTGGAATCTTTCTTAAGTTTTTTTGCCACATTGAATCATCTTACTAGGCTACATAAATTTGCATATGGATGGGATTTTTGCCATTTATTTTTGAAATATAGGATTTCTCCCTTCCTATCCTTCTGTAATGATTCAGCCCCAACAGATCGATAAGTGTTGTGTAAATTTCAATCGCTATCATGAATAGAGTTGAATGGACTTTCCACATAAATTAAAACCATCTATTATAGTATATATTCATATACATGTATATTCATATATATTTCATCCTCCTGATATCAATATATATATATATATATTTCTCAATATTCATTATAGGGAAAATTATACAAAGTATTTAATTCATGGACGACATTAGCTATCTCCAAGTCTATTTTTATGTAATTTTTATCATTTTTCATTAATTAGAATGATGGATAATCAATTACAGTTCATGGATATAGTATTCATATTAGGCGAGTGTTAGATATATTAATTCTTTGATGGATATAATTATATGACCTATATTTTAATTTAAATATCTAAAAATGAATCGTTATGTAGAGAGAACTCACATTTTCTAAATTTATAAGACATTTTATATTTTATAAAGGACTCCAACATACCATAATAACCATCTTTAGGCTCATCCTTTCACATTTAATATTTAATAATATTATCTATAATGGAAACAAAAAATTACCCAATACCGACTCTAAGTAATTTATTCATTAGTTCCATGAAGTTATCTGGGGTATCTATATGTCCAAAGTCCATAAATTTAATTTCCTAGTGTATATTTCTCTTATAAGAAGATATCTTCATAATATAGTACCTTTTTAACCGTAAGTGATCCTTATATATATATATATTCAATGTTAATATTATAGAATTATCAGGATCCTATTAGTTGATTGATTTGATTACTGATGTAGAGTATATAAATCATTTTCATGATTGTAATTTTATTATGTTGTTGGTAATATATGCATGGACACATTGTTCTGTACTTATTTTTCAGAATCCTTAGTAGTTCATCTAAAAAATAAGTATTATATTATAGAATATCATTATCAATATTATCTTGAACATTATTATTTAAATCCATCAATTCAATGGGATCTATTTTATGTGGGAAACATGATAAATTCATGGATACATGTATAGGATCAACCAAAAATTCAACCAAATTATTTGGGGGGAGAGTTGGCAGTTTATCCTAAAATACATCAGTTCACTCCTATACAATAGGCATCAAAATCGATATTGTATTCCTCTATGAAATTTTATGAAAATATTACCTTATTTTATATATCATTACCCATGTAATTGAATATTCTTCCATGAGGATTTCATAATCATTCATTAATTTATTCTTGATAATAGGTTGATTTGGTATTTCAAATGATAAATCATTTTCCAAATTGTTGATATATTATTTGTATATGGGATCCCAATCAATGAACAATTAATTTCAAATTCAACAAAATGTATATGAATTAGATATTCAAGGAGTATATTCCTATAAATCTCTATCATATAGTATTTAAATATCTTTTGTAACATCATAGTAGCCCTAGGGTTTTTCTGATTTTATTAATATTCATTCCATGGTGTGGTGATTTTACATTCATAGAGAACATGTTTAATATAAAATAATATGAAAAAACCTAATCAATGATGGAATTATAATATCTAAAAAAGATACCATGGTTACATCACATCAATTCTACATCATAATCCACATGAGGTCTAGTGATCATGATTTCCCTTCTATTTTTCCTCTATATGGTAGTTTATCTGAGAATATTTGCTTCATTATCTTGATGATTAAGTCATTGATTCACATATTTTAAAAAATAACTACATGAGAAAAATTTTAGTGTAGTATATCATTATTTTGGACCCCCCTTCTTTTTTATTTCTAATCTACCTCTTATCGATACCTTCACAGTTTTTGGATATGTGTCCTACATTTCCACACATGAAATATATTCTTAAACCATTAAAAAAATTACTTTAGTGATTTTGCCCATATTTATATAATATATATAAATATAATTTCTTTCAACCATGTTAATTATCAATGGATCTTCCTTAGTGCTCCATCCTCATTTTATTATCCCAAGAATATTGAGAGGTTTCAGTTTTCCACTATACCTTAGCAACACATCATACAAATTTTAAATAGTATCATTACTGTATTATGTATAAGATCTGTTGAAGAATATAATTTTAGATATTAAATAATTGAACAATTTTGTACTTGGTATTAAAGATAAATCTTTCAGAAAATTTGTCAGTCATTTAGATTTTACATATGTTATCTTATAGATTCTTTATATTTTATTAAATTGATATAATCCCTAATATATATTTCTCTTCCAAAAGGCCTAGTAAAATACAAAGTGAAAATATTTTATTAAATAAATAATATTACATTGAGTGTACATTATCATTCAATATGGTATTATAAATTCGAATCCACAACTACTATACATCACATTCAAGATGATAGACTTCATAAATGATCTTCTCATGTTTTGTGAAGTATATAATAGAATATACCATTTCCATTTAATTAACCCACTTCACAAAGACAATGGAATAAAAGACCCTATAGAGAGTGTGGATATAGAAAAATAAATGACTATATAGCGAGTCAATCATTCCATAGTGAGTTCAAGAGTACAAAATTATATTGTTTTATAATATAATTAGATATTTGGTATGAATTTCCATGATGATTTTCATTCCATCCCCATACTAATTAGGTATACCATTGGAATAATAATGATATTATCCATTATACCACATTTTTAAAAAAATTATGTTGAGTTACCTTTATTAATATGACTAAATTAGAATTTTTAATGAGAATAAATAAATAAAAATACTTCCATATAAGGAAACAATAAACATAGAAGGGCAATTTCATAAATGATGTTAAAATAAAAACTATGAAAATACATGTTTCAATCATGGATATACATTATCATTTTATTATTATGTTCTCTTGACTAATTATTTAACATGATACCCAATGAATTAACTATGTATTATATGGATAATTTGATAAATACTATAATATCCCCTCCCATTTTCCAACCTGGTGTTCTATTATTATAGTTTTTAATGCATTAGGTAATGACTATGCCAATTCTTCATTAACTCTTTTCATTAATATTATACCATCATGAATGTATGTTAGATAACACATCATGAAATATTATTCATACATAGATGTTATTACTATTATAACTACAAAATCTCCATTTACTAATAGATTAGCCTAATATCATATATATTTACTTTTCCTTCAGATCAATCCCTAGGGTTTTCAAAATAATTCTCCAAAATAATCTCCAAAATAACTAAACTAAAATCAAAAACTAAATAAATCCTTCCGAGACTCTATATTAAGAAACTCAAGCTAATTGAAATAAAAATAATACAATAATCTCATGAAGTAGATTAGACATCTCACAAATAGTCCCATAACCCATGGCCAAAAGGACTAGAATATCAATGATTACATACCCAAATAACTAATTTTACAAAACATGAATTTTTTATATAAAATAATGTTATAATAGACCATTTTTTATTTATCTCACTTGATATAGTCATCTACATATCCTCGTGACTGGAAACATCAGATTGGTTTGGGGGTAGACGATCTGTGTGGGAAAAAATATCATAATGTATATATCATAAAAAAGAAGGAGATCATTTATAAGAAGATAAATATTTTTTTAAAATACCATTATACTATATATCATAATCATTAAAAATGATTTATTATTATAATATCATTAAAATGTCATTAATAAAATATAAAATTTGTGAAATTTTTTAGAATACATCTCAATTATAAAACCCAGAGATTTTATGGGAATGATTATTTTTTATTTTCATTAATGTGTTGTTTTTATGCTATAATAAGATTATTTAATGCTATACACAACACCATATTAGTGTGCATTATATACAACACTATTATTGTCTTCTATTACACATAATTTCATGTTCTTTTGAAATAATTCATTTCACTCAACATTGAATCTGGATATTGTTTAATGTATAAAATAACAATGTTTGGATTATGTTATAAGTAACACCAAAAAATCTTTCACAACACGCAACACTGACATGGATTGTGTTACATGCAAGTGTGACCTTCATTGATAGCTTGCGTCACACTCAATGTCGATTTTCCCTAAACAATGACATATTGTAAAAATATTATTATATAATGGGATATAAACCAGCTATTATGAATTTTATTTACCAAATTTGTAATTTTATATAGCATTAAAATTATTCTTATATATTTTCTCGAATATGATTTCAGAACAAAATCAATTTTATCGGATAAAAGAATTACATTTTCTGAACATGTAGTTTTAGAGTATTCTAATTGCACACTCATTATAAATATATTTATTGACATGTTTATAAATTAAATTTTCCAAAATAAACTTCTTCTTTGGATGGTAGACTTAAAAATTTACTTCTAGTGAATTTTTAGTAATTTTTAGATAATGATTATTTTAAATGAATAGCGAAGAATGCCACTTTTTAAGTCAAAAATACCTTTTCATGTAATTTATATATATTGATATATAGTAATTTTAATTTTTTTAAAAGTTTAATTGGATTATATTTTTATCATTTTTTCTAATTTTTGTCATATGAAGTAATTTCTCTTTTAAATTGGGCATAACCATAAGTCAATTTTGGATAGTAATTACACTTTTTAGTATTGACAACAGGATTTAATTTTAAATTAATTTCTAAAAATTATATGTTTTGAATTAAAAAAAAATGGATTACATAACTAGAATCATAATTTTTAAATTATGTTAATAGGATCATTTTTTTCACATTTTGAATACTAACTTAAGTAATTATTTTATTTTCCATGGTTATAGGGTAAATAAGTAAATAATGGTATAAAATTAATAATTAATATTATTAAACTACCGTAAAATGTATCTTAATCCTATTGGATGTGATATTTCCGACCATGGGCATCCTTTGGACTATTTTGGAACCCCATGGATTCACATGGATATGAAATTTACATTTTATATCAATAAATTTAATTTAAAAATAATTATAACATAAAAGTATACCTTTTACAAAATTGATGTTATTATAAGGTTATATAACAGATATTTATGTCTATAACTAGTAATTAGAATGTTAAAAATATCTAATAAATTATGGAATTTTATTTATATATTTTATGCATTAGATAAATATATTTATTTATGACACAATTATGATGTAGGGATTTATTAATTAATGATTGATTTAAATAAATGAATTTATTAATATTAAAATAAAATCAATTTGAACATTTTGATTCCAACCTATAATTTTATGGATTAAATTAAAATATTTGGGGTGATTTAATTCCATTCATTGAAGGAATCAGGTTGTTATTAATTTTATAAAAAGTCATGTACGAATTGTTTCTAAAATTTACATAATTCATTACTTGAAACATAAAATAGTATATTAAATAATTTTAAAATCCTAATAATATAATATCTGAAAATATTGTAATAATAATTCCAAAAATGTATTAAATATCTCTTCTGGGTCGTTTTATATGATATTGTAATTTTTTTGACCCACAATGTATAAATTACAAAATATCACATTAAAATTAAAAAGTGTAAAATAAAGGTTAAAACAACAACATAAAGATTATAAAATTAAAAACTTTTCTAAAAATTATAGAATGATGGGTATTCTAACCCAAGAAATATTATATTATAATTAAATATGTTTTGGACAATTTTTATTCAAAATTTAATTTATAGTAAATTAATATTTTGAGAGTTTCCTAAAGTGCAACTTTCCTCTCTTACAAAAGGGTACCTCTTCCCTCTCCATTTCACTCCATTATGAGACATCATGCTTATCCAAACCCAGACCATTCCTATTTCAAGGTTTTTTAGTTATATTCTAGTGTTTTTTGTCTTCTCAATAGGAATATTGTAGTGCACAAAGATAATATTTAAAGGAGGCATGTCAGGGAAGAGTTAATATCTACTACTGATTCATTCAAGTTTCATTATTCTTATATATCATACTCATTATTTGATCATTATAGAGTATAAAATAAGCTTAAATAATACACTGGTATGTTATTATAAATATTAATCTACCCTATTTCTCCTTATATCCATCCTATGAAATATAAAATCACAGCACCTGTGTACGTACAGATTACCGTCTCCACGTTGTGGATTAATCTATTTTACACCACCACCTTACATGGATGGGTATAATGGTTGAAATAAATAATATAAATAATGATTATTAAATTATATTATTTCTATGATATTATACACCACCACTTCAATAATATTCAACAATTAAAGGAATGATAACGTTACTTGTGCATATGTGCTGCTTACCGTCTCAATGAAGGGATGAGATTCATTATCAACGTTATCCATTCAAAAATGATTATAATTTATATATAATAAAAATTTATGAAATATATGACATTATAATTATATTGTATTTATATATATATCAATAATTTACTTACATCCATTTAATTTAATAAGGAAACAAAAACAACGTTCATGCGTACATACGACCTACCATCTCAATGAACGGGGTATTCCATTTCATTTATCTATATTATATATATATATTGAATTTACATAATATATAAATCATATTTTACATTCTATAATTATGTTATACATGATATATGTAAAAATATCAATAATAACAATTCAATAAACGTACGATAAATAAAACGGCTATTACCCAAAACATTTCATTAACATGGAATTGATAAATTAGTGGGTAATATAAGGTAGTAAGTGAATCATATATGATATCATAAATATTTTTATTCTCTTGTTACAATTTAAAAATATAATTAAACCCACTATAAATGAGTTTTGGACACATACAAAAAAATTAGACCTAAGTTAAGGGATAATATTTCCCTTCTCATTTTTTCTGAGATTGTTTATTTGTAACTATTTTCTGGGGATGCATTTATCATCCTTGTCCATGTTTTCAAAAAAAATCACAAATGGTTTAATATTATTCTATGTTTATTTAAAGTCATTTTTACCCCTTTTTGAATTATACATCATGGATGATATGAATCTTTTCTCCTTTTACCATATATGGTACATTATGAAATTTCCAGCAAAAGAATATGGAGAATGTCTTTTTAAGTATTTGTCATGAATGAGTTTTCACATATTCGAAACTAATTATTTCCATGAACATTACTCTACATGTTTAAAAGTGTTTTTTCTATAAAATTTATTTCTTTTAAAATTTCAGGACATTTTTTAGAAATTAAAACATTTTCGAAAAAAGAAAGGACATTTCCCTAAATCAGTAGTTCATGTCTTTTATAAAAATTATTTTTCATCTAAGATGACATATGGTTATGTTTCTATACCTATTATTAATTTAATTGGTTTGTTTTTTGGATGGATTTATTTTTAATAAACACATTTATTTTATATAGATTTTGATGGTATGATGTTTAAGAAACCCATTTTATTTCATGAGTTATGCAATTATAAATGATTTCGGTTTTCGATGAACATGTAAGAATCATTTCATTATTAGATGTCTGGGAATAATATGCCACTCCAATGCATTGGGAAGAGATTTATATATCATGAGATATGAATTAGTGGAATGGAATGTAAATTTTCTTGAGTAATACATGGCGGGAATGACAAGAAAACATGGTTCAGTAATGGATATTTTCCACATTGATGGTCGTCGAAGCAATGCATTTGATACAAAGAAATAATTTTATGGGGTTTTTTATTTTCCAAAATACCATGTTTTATGAAAAATAAATTATATGTTTAATCTTAATTTATGATTTATTACTTATGAACTACAAATTTTTATTTCAAAACTCGTGATTTTGAAATTTAAACTTTATGTTCATCTTTTAACATATTTTTGTTTATGTTTTTCTTTATTTTCTCAATGTTTTCCCTTACTGAGCATTTGAGCTCACCCTATTTATGTTTTCATTTATCCATGATATAAATAAAGGTTCTTTGTAGGGAAATAAATTGGGAAGATATTAATAGGAGATGATGAAGATCATTCACCATGGGACATGATTATGTGCGGTGTTTCCAATGTTACTAAAAAATATGGTCATTGGGCATATTTTTACGTATTATATTTAGTATTCCAAAAAATTATTGAAATTTCTATGTACATCAAGCATGTGATTATATATTTGTGGTCAGAGAAAATTTTTATTAAAAATTTAGAAACTATGATGCGAGGACATTAAATAGATCCCTTGAGATATTTCTAAGGATATGTCTAGGGATTTCCTATAGAGAAATAATTTATAGGTTACAGACCTAGTGTTTTTTTTCATGAATAACGTAGTGCTAAAATGAATATATCATAGAATGAAATATTATAATTAATATACCATAATTATGTGTTTCCAATCTCTAATATGTATTTCTCGTAAATTATACTATAATCTTAATCAAAATCTAGAATATATAGAACATAAATGACTAGGGAATGTTTCAGAGTTAGAAATTATAGTAATTATGGAGGTCAATTTTTTAAGTGGAAATATCATGAAAGTATAAAAGAAGATAGTAATTTTATTGGTCATTCTATAGAGGATAAAGAGATTATTAACGACATGTGAATGTTATGTGATGTTCTTCTAGTTTTTTCTACATTAAACCTATGAATATTGAGGTTTAGAAACCATAAGACATGATTTATATTGTAGGAAATATGAAGATAATGGATATTGAGTTTTGGTTTAAGAAATACTCTTCTTTATTTTCAATGATGTGTTATGTAGTATATAAAACCATTATTAGCTTGTCTTATACACAACAATGTATTGTCTTTCATTATACGCAACACTATTATTGGCATGTGTTGCACATAAGTTCATGTTATTTTCATATAATTCATTTCACAAACCATTAATGCATGATTTTATTAAATTTATAGAATATATATATTTGTATTATGTTATAAGAAATAGAAAATGATGATTTCATTACATAAAAAATTGACATGTCTTGTGTTACACGCAAGAGCAACCTTCCTCGATAGCATGCATTGTACGCAATATCGAGTTTCACTGAAAAGAGATATATTTATAAAATGTTATTTTTAATGAAATATAAACTAGACATTATAAATAGTATTAAACATATTGTGAATTTTATATTCCAGTAATATTCATATTAATAATTTTATGGAACATTATATAAGAACAAAATAAATTTTTTTGGGTAAAAGAAGTATTTTTTTCAAAATCAAGCAGGTTTACCACCATTTGATGGCACGCTAATATTAAATATAATTTTTTACACTTTAAGTAGATAAATTTTTTAAAATAAAATTTTTCTATGGAATTATTACATAAAAATTTAATTATGGTGAATTTTTTTAATTTTTTGATAATGTTTATTTTTTAATGAATAGTGAAAAATACTATATTTTAAGTCTAAACCGCCTTTCCATCTAATTTATCTATATTGATATATTTTAATTTTATTTTTTAAGTGTAATTGGATTTTATTGTTATAATTTAATCCAATTTTGGCCATTACAATTAATTTCACATTTAAATTGGACATAAACACATGCTAATATTTTCATAGTTTTTACTTCAAGAAAATCCACTTTTTGGTTTTGATAACATGAAGTAATTTTAAATTAATTACTGTAAATTCTATGATTTCAATTTTATAAAAATGGATTCTATATATCTAATTAGAAAGTTCAAATTTTGTAAATATGAACCATTTATTTTTGGACATTATGAATAGTGTCATCAGTAAATATTTTACTTACTATGGTTTAAGGGTAAATCTAATAAATAAGGGTGAAATAATTATAATTTTATTAGTATTAAACAACAATAAAACATGTCTTAATACTATATGATGAGAGATTTTAGACCATGCAAATCCTTGGGTCGATTTTGGGACCCCATGGATTCACTAGGATGTGAAAATGACATTATATAAGAATTAATTTAATGTATAGATAATTATAACATAATATCTTTTACTAAATTTATGTCAATATAGGGTTATATAGGTGATCTATCTATCTGTAAATAGAAATTAGAAAGATAAAATGATTTAACACAATATGGTAGTTTATTTATTATTTTTATATATTAGATAGATTTATTTATTTCTGACACTATTATAATGTAGTTCTTTCTTCAAGAATGAATGATTCAAATAAATGAATTTATAAATATTAAAATCAATTTAATTTCAAACTTTTGATTCCAAGAACGGATTTTTAAAAAAAAAATTGAAATATTAAGGATGATTTAATGACTTTTATGGATGTAATCATGTTGGTAAATTTTTTCTAAAAAGTCATGTATGAATAGTGTCCAAAATAGACATAATTCCAAACTTAAAACGTAAAATTGTTTACGAAATGATAATAAATTCATAAAATTCAATGAATCATACAAATGGGTAATATAATTCCAAATTTGTCAGAAAATAACATTTTGTGGTTCGTTTGACATGATATGGAAATTAAATTAACCCACAACGTGTAAATAGCATGATATCATAGTAAGATTAAAAAGGGTAAAATATGTGTTAAACAATAATGAAAATGATAAAATAATATTAACAACCTGTATAAAAATTATTTTATGAGGGTTATTAGAACCAAAATCATATTATATTTTAATTAAATAAGTTTTGGTCGAATTTTAATCTAAATTTAATTTAATATAAATTAATATTTTGATAGTTTCCAAAAGTGACTACCTTCTCTCTTATAAAAGGGAACATCCTCTCCCTCCTATTTACAACATTTTGAGCATTCACTCTAATCCAAAACATAGAAATTTCTCATAAAAATTTATATATTCACATTATTGAGGTTCAGGTATTCCTAATATAACAACTCTAGGACCCTAGGAGAAAATTTATAGGTGGCACCTTGAGCAAAAGCTAATCTCTTCTACAATTTATTTCAAAAAATTTCTTCTAATAAATCCTCCCCATTATTTCTTCATTATATGTTAACAACATCAGTGTCACTCATCTAAGGATATTTTATTATAAATAACAAACAACCCAATTTAGCTTCTATCCATCCAATGAAAATAGATTTCATTGCGCGTCCGTATGTACTGCTTACCGTCTCTATGTCGTGGGGTAATCTGTTTTTCACCGTCACCAAACATGGATGGGTATAATTTTTTAAATAATAGCTGTATATAATTATTTTAAAATTAAACTAATTATATGAAATTATAAACTATCCACTTCGATAACATCCAACAATTATGGTAATGATATCATCCCTCGCGTGTATATACGGCTTACCGTCTCCAAGACGTGATGAGATTCATTCTTCATGACAAACATTCAGGAATGATTATAATTTATATATAATAAATAATAATGAAAAATACTAAATAATAATTCTACTTGAATTATTTATATATATATTTCTTTGACTTATGTCCATTCATTTAAATAATGAAACAAAAACAGCGTTCATGTGTATGTTTGGCATACCATCTCCATGAATGGTGTCTTTTATTTCAATTATATATCTATTATATATATATATAATATTTAGAATATATAAATCATGTTTTAAAATCTTTAAGTATGTAAATCCTGAAATAAGTAATAATATTAATAATAAAAATTCAATAGACAGATGATAAATAAAACGATTATTACACCAAATGTTTCCTTTACATGAAATTCACAAATGAATTGGTAATATAAAGTCATAAGTGAATCATATATGATATCCTAAATATTGTTAATATTTTTTTACAAGATAATAATATGTTTATACCCATTATACATGAGTTTCTCACACATATTGAAGAAATCATACCTATGGTAAGGGATATCATTTCCAATATCATTTTCATCAGAGATTGTTTACTCTTATGTATTTAATGGGGATTCATTTATCACTCATGTCCATGTCTTATAAAAAATTTAGTTGGATTTTTTAATATTCTTATATGTGTATTTAAATAAATTTTTAGACCTTTTTACTATAACTACATGGAATGAAATAAAAAATTCTTTTTTTAACCATAAGAGTTATTTTTGACTTTTCTAGAAAATAAATGAGGTCAATGTTTTTTTAATTTATATGGAATGAATGTGTTTTTAAATTTTCGTAACATATTATTTCCATGAAGTTTCCTCTAAAAATTTATTAGTGTATTTTTGACAAATTTGTTTTTAATTTCATGATTTTTTTAGAAAATAAAAGGATTTTTAAAAAGAAATGATATATTCCACATAAATTAATTTAAAGTGTTTTATAAAAATATTTTCCATATAAGATGAAAAAGGATCATGTTTATATCCCTATTATAACATTGATTTGATTATGTTTATGATGGATTTATATTCATAAAATCCATTTAATTTATATGTATTTTCATTGGATGAATATTAAGAAACCCATATTATTTCAATGGTTATGCTCTGTTGAATGATTTATGTTTTTGTGGCACTAGGAAGAATGATTTCATTACATGATTGGTGGGACCTATATCTACATCCACTGAATTCGGTAAAGATTCATATATCATGAGATGTCCTTGTCTATAACAACAATTAAATCTGGTTCATTAATTCCTGGATGGTACGACATGTAAAACCAGTATAGTAGTGGACTTTTTCGATCTTGATGGTACTGTTATCAATTTCTGGGGTACTACAGAAATCAAATTATGTGCATATTTTATTTCCACAATCCAATGTTTTATTCCAAAGAAATTTTATGGTTAATGTTTATTTTTGATTTATTCCTTACAGAATTCCATTATTTATTTCATGAGTCAAGATTTTATATTTAATCGTTATGTTCATGATTTTACATTATTATGTTTATTCTTTGTTGTATGTTCTCATAGATTACCATTAATAATAATTTGAGCTCACCGTTTTAATGTTTTCTATTCGAATGATTTAAATAATGGTTCAAAGTAGGAAAAGAAAAGGGGAAGATATTTATGGGAGATACTGGAGATCATTATCTATATTATGTGATTATTTTCCAACATTCCAAATACACTAAACTAATACAGTCATTTGAAGTCTTTTTGTTTCTTGAATTATGTATTTCGCAAAAGTAATTAAATTTCCATTTACATAAACCTTGGGTATCTACATCAATATTCCTAAAACATGTAAACATAACCTAAAATGGTAATATACATTTATTATAAGGATTAATATTTAAAACAAGACAATTCATGGAAGAGAACTTCATATTAAAATTATGGCATAAATTAAAAAAAACACTAAATTTTTTCCCAACTATAAAAATATGAAAACATTTATGATCAAATCCATCATTCCCAGGCATATTTGAAACAAAACACATTATGTTCAATAATAAAAATTTGATCCAAACTATCTTTCCCATGCCAGGGTAAAAAATGTCATTATGTACATGACTGGATATCTCATGATACGTAAACATAAACCAATGAATAGTAAGGAAATATAATTCCATATTCATTATAATACACATATATATGGGTATTACCCTTAAAATAAATTATAATAATAAATTAATGAACCTATGAAAATATATGGAGTTTCATAAACTTATTACATATCAAAAAAAAGAAAATTCATAGGATATCGACAATATGATTTTCTATAAGTATTCATATAATAGTGACATATAATGTGTTTTCAAAACAAGACTCCAATAGAAAACATTTTTCTATAATCTATATTTGACAATAATGTTTTTTTCAAAAATCAATTTAGGAATTCTCATAAATGATAATGTGCAATTTACATTCAAATATATTATTCTAAAATGAAAGATAAGACTCTAATAACCAAATTTATTTTCTATCTAAAAAATAAATACTTTTAATAAATAAATTATATGAATCTAATTTTTTCTGTATTATAATAAAATTTATTTTGAAATAATGGAACCCCAATAAAAAAAATCGAAATATCATGGTGTGAAAACCAACCACAAAAACAAGTTATTAAAATTTTGTTTCTAAAATCATCCTGAAAAGAATTACGTAAATCATAGAAAATAACCAATATTATTATTCTACAAAATATTTTTGATCATTATATTAAATTAAATGTTGATTCAAAAGTTATTATTTATTTTTATGAATATGAATCATTCTTACTAATATTATACTTTAAATTTTGATGAAATTTTATCAAATATGTAGGTATTGATAATGACAAGTAGTTTCCCATTATAATAAACGGTGAAAATTAATAATATAATAACATTATAAGATCATGAAATTCTTGAAATTATATCTTTGTAAGAACATCTATGACCTAATTAATTAAAAATTTAGTTAGTTACCCTTTAACTAGAATTCTCACTTAGTAGATCTAACTCTATCCTCCAATATAAAAAATTTAAAATGCATAATCATCTACTTCAAAATAAAATTAATTTATATAAAATTATATGTATATATATACATATAATCATTATTATATATATTTAAATGTGTTCATTTTTATCTATTTGCAATATTAATTGTCATTATTCTTGATCATTTTAGACTAATTTTGTGACAAAAATTTTTCTATTCTTTATTCCCCAAAATTTCATTATCAATAGATTATACAAGGTAATTTAATTACATTTTTAAGATATATTATAAACATATATTATAATTATATGAGGGTTTAAGTAATGATTGTTGTAGATGAACATAGCGACATGCATGCTTCTATGGTGTTTAAAAAATGTATGGTCGTAAGTGAATTATTGATTTTAAATTTTTAAATAAAATAACTAAAATAAATTAAATAATTTTTTATTTAATCATATTTAATATTAGGTTTCAAAATCCAAACATTTTGAAAAATAATTTTACTATTCATATAGGTGGTTAAACATACCCAAAAAGAACATGCTAATATTTCCGTGTGTGTTTTATTTTAGATGAGATTATTTTGTTATAGAATCATATTAAAAAAATTTAATTGTATTATATATATTTCATTATGGTGATGAATACTAACACTGATGATATTTAAGGAGAATATAAATGGAAAATAATTTTTCACCACTAAATGATCTGATTATTTTCTTGGTGTTATCCTTTTAGGTGGCTAGTTATACAATGACTGTTTACGTTGAATATTTCTAATAGAATTTGAAATTTATATTTTCTATATTCAAATCATGTCATAATTTGTATAACTATTCCTAAAATATATTTATATAATATCCCTTGATTGGAGGTGATGTGAAATTAACTGTGTCTTTTGTGGATGTGGCAGTCTGCACATGGGAATGAGAGACATTTTAATTTTTCAATTGAGTGGGAGGGCATTAGATATTGTTATATCATCAATATAAAAACATTTTATTATATTATTTTTTATAAGGGACAAACATTAGACATAACTTGTTATAGTTTTTTTAACTAGAATTCACAATATAAGATCTTTTCTATTTATATTTTTAGAGAATTATGAAATCATACATATGAAACCATAAAATAAAAAGGGTACCCTTCGGAACATTATCCATTTTTTCCAGAATAAAAAAATATAAATGAAAAATGAGTTATTTTTCATGATATAAATATTAATAACATTCTTCATAACATCCTCTATTTTCTTACCCATCCTAATACATTTTGAAAAACATTTTAAGACATTTTATGTGCAAAAAAATATTATTTTCGGACATAATGAAATAAATTTCAACTCTTGTTAAAACATGAAATCCATTAAAACAATTTTCATAAAAACATAGGTTCATGCATCTAAAAATCATGCACCTTCCATAAGACATAATTACCATTTCAAAATAATATTCACCCCTACAAATTGATTGTCCTTTTGGTCTACATCCATAATTATATTACCCAATACATTAGTGATTAATAATGAGGCTCACTAGTGTTATCTTGAGAGATAATGGGCTCAAACAAACATATATTAAGCAATAATGGGGCTTAACCCATAATATCATCAGTTATAATAGGATTAAAGAAAAAGAAAAAATTTCTACAGAACATATCATGTGTAAAACAACTGAAAAATAATTTCTACAAAGTAGAAATAAACATCAAGATAACAAGATGTCCTTTTATTGTAATAATATATTTTAAAATATAAAAACAATGGACATAATAATTAAATAATTTTTTTCAAAAATAAATATAAGAAAATAAAGCATCATAGTCATACAGCTTCATGGTAGTGGGGTGATGCTTATTATAACCATTATATTATTACAATAATTAATCACCATTTTAATAATAAAAAACATAAAATCATTACTCAATGAAGATAAAAAGGTTTGTTGTCTTAGGAAAACTTGGACACTACATAACTTTTAAACTATAAAACATAAAAATTTATATAATTCCTTCTTCTCTAGCTTCTTATTGGCTCTGAGATTCTAATTAGAACAAGTAGTCACATGATATTATACATAAAATTTTGTGATCTAAAAACATTGTTAGAGGATAGAGAAGAACATGAAAAAATGTAACATGGGGTGATCATAACATAATCATAATAATCATTTGAAGAATCATTATCAAATATTTTGAAATTTGGAAATTCATCAAAATGATGCATAATGTCTTAGTGATCAATTAACACACATAATTGTGAAAAATGATAACATCATGTTAATTCATA
This sequence comes from Viscum album, assembly GCA_963277665.1. NCBI lineage: Eukaryota > Viridiplantae > Streptophyta > Magnoliopsida > Santalales > Viscaceae > Viscum > Viscum album. The sequence continues at coordinate 1,159,580,301 of OY728120.1, read as the reverse complement.
CATCACTATAATCTTGAGGTTTTTTGCATTACCTAATGCATTGTATCAATATATAATTCTAGGTACACCCATCACATCATAACATTTTCATTGCTCTATATAATTCAGTGTGCACCCATTACATAATAACATTTACATCATCATACATGCCACATAGAACCTATATCAATATTGGACATAAATAAAACTTTGGAATAAATGGGTTTACCTTCATAAATAATACATTTATGATCTTTTGGTTCCAAAATTAAAAATGTAGTAACATACTAGATACAACACCCATCAAAATTGAGTGAAAAGTAAATGGTCTGTTTTTTGAAAGAGTTTTTTTGGAAAACATTTTTATTTTAATAAACTCTATTAAAAAACTTTTAAATCCAGGAAAATGTACTTTAATTATGATGGAATTATTTTTATGTAATAACCATACTCAAAAGGAGAGAAAGAGGTTAAACCTAGTGAGATAAATTTGGTTCAAGAATTCCCTTTACCTTGTATCTGCAAACTTTCTTCACATTAATGTCCTATATAAAAACATTAAAGGAATTAGTTAACATATCCAAAACCTTTTATACATTATTACGGTTCATTTAAATTTTATTATACTTTTTTATAGGTTTTCGGATGAGCAATAGAGTTTAAATTCATTTTTCAGGTGTTTTCATTTTCATTATATTCAAGAATGGTTCACTAGTTCACATGAATGAAGTTTCATTTAGAACATTTTTTAAACTTATATATCTAATAATACATTAAATAAATGATCATCCAGGATATAAATGACCTTATAATGATTTTTTATATGATTTAAACATTATTTAAAATTTATTGATGATTATTTTTCTTTCATTTGGGTGGTTTTTTATTACAATGAACGTGTTATGTTATATCATTTAGTCTTTTGTATAAAACATGTTTCCAGAAAATAAAAGGGGTTATAAAATACATATTATATATTTTTTAACAATTTAATGTTATTATTGATCGCATCTAATGATTTGTGAAAAAATGTAAGTGCATCTCCCATGATGTAGGAAATTTCCTCATCACAGGGGACGATTTAATTTTTATAAACGAAGAGAGAGTTGGAGGATTATAAGGAATAATAATCCATTATCATGATATAATACTATTATATAAATCATACTATTATTATTATTATTGCATTTGGATAATATAATGTTAGGATAAGAGAATAAATGAAATGAAATTTGAATGGAAATTGAAAGAAAAGAGAGTGAAATTACCTCTGGAATATATTTTCTATGAGAGCCTCGTTAGAGGATAGTTTTCGTATTTCTATGAGTTGGAAGGATTTTGAACGTGGTGGAGGAAAATGTAATGAAATTTGAGAATCCTTTAGTATAGGTACAAGGCTTGAGAGGTTTGAGGAAATGAGGCTGTGATGGGTGGTATTAATAGTAGAGTGGAGAGGGATTTTATCAATATTATATAATTTAATTTATTATTTTTTCACAAGAGAATAAATAATGATTATTCCATGACTAAATATAGTAATTAGATAATTTTATTTATAACCAATGGAAATTTATATCATCCATGAATCAATCATGATGCCGATATTCATTTATCTATCATTTTTTTTGTAAATTATCAAATTTCACTATTCATAAAAAATTAATGTATTTTAGAAAAATATCAATAATTCAATCCAAACATTTTTATATGTATATAATTTAAAAAATTATTACTTTTTATGAAAATAATTATCTAAATACAAGTAAATTAATTAATTATTAAAATCATAATTTACATGAGAAAATATTAAATTAATATTGATCTTTTAACATGGTGAAAATTTAATTGAGGTTTCATGAAATTACCATATAATCATAAGACATAAAAATAATTGTTTATGAATACATTTTATTAATGTACACTTTCATCCAATTATTAAATTAATCATTAAATATTGATGTCTTATAAAAATTACCCACACTATAATGATATCATATTGTAACTTATATTATGGATTAATATTATTTATACTATCATTCGTAAGGTTGCTATTCGAATTGAATATTTAATAGTAAGATGGGTCATATTACTATTAATTTAGGAAACATTACTATTCATAAGGGTATGTCACTATTCACCAAAAATTTCATTCTTCCTATTAGACTCGAAATAGCTTACTGTTCACCACTGTGTGCGTAAATTTTCAAAATTCAAATCATATATGTGGAAAAATTATGTTTTAATGACACATAAAATGTAGTATCCTATTTTATAATGTCAAGAAATTATGTTTCCTAATGTGATTTTATGTTATTATACTATATGAAATAACTAAAAGGAGGGAGTAATATAATTAATAAATGTTTGGGTCATTACATTCTTCCCCCATTTTAAAATTTATCCCTTGATATCTTGTTCTACAAAATGATTTGAGGGTACTCCTATATCATCACAACCTCTACTACCCAATTTTATTCTTTGTAATTATGTTTACTCCACAACTCTTTTACATGGTGAGTATTCTTATTATAGATAACCTTATCTCCCTGATCCAAATTCATTACTAGATTTTAATCATAAGAGAGATTATCTTATAGATATAAAAACTCAGAGTTCAATAAATGCGAGGGATCTTCTCTATATATCCTTATTATTGGTACATGAAACACATCAAGTACCTGACACATAATCATTGTATGTGCACGTTTATATGCCATTGTTTTAAGGAGGTCAAAGATCTCAAAGCGGGAAATGTACCTTGGGCATAGCATCTGTTTATTTCCAACTACATGACTCTATTCTATGGTGATGTCCAGGTAACAAATTAGGATATAAATCACTATATTCCCTCATGATGGGAATTTATTCTAGGTTTAAACATTCCTTTGACGCAACCAATTTAGTTATCTATGCTCTTTCACATGAAACCAACAACCACATTGTTGAGAATTTTTCAAAGGAGATTCATGTTCTTCCATTCATTTGTAGAGGATAATGGGATGGTTTTGGAATATGAAAATACATATACATTTTCTGAAGTGGTTATGTCTTCAATATAATGAATGATCAATCCATTCCCATTATAGCATCTAATTCCACCAATGGAATAAGAAAGAGATTTACTGGAATAATATTCCCACATACGCAATCAAGAGAGGATTCCATATCTTGGGATACAATTATTTCACCATTTATTATTTCTATTGATATCTCTACTTCATGGTTTCAAGGCTTGGATTCTATAAATCTACAAATGTTTCATTATATAAAGGAATGCGTAGAATGATAATCATATAAGACCTCTTACATTATTGGTTGAATATGATGTTCGCCTCTTAAGTCTTTATTTTATTGCACAACTTATCCAATAGGGAGGGCATAAGTCTTCCCTTGTTCCTTTGTCTTTGGGGGCATCTGATGCTGATTACATTCGAGGACTCGAGTTTTAGTGCACTAGCATGCATAGTGCCCTTACTCTTTGTTATTGTAGCATTTAACCATGGTTGTTTCTCTCCTTTTATCCACCACATTCCCTTACCTTATTATGTATTTTTGTCATTCATGAGAATTGTGGTCTTATTTACCATAGTTGAAGAATATCCCCATATATTTGAGGTAATTTTTGCTTATGCTTCCTTCCACATTTTTGAAATGTGGGTTGTTGATTTTTATTTCAAACATTCTTATTTTCATCTCCGGTATGAAAATACATATTTTTTTCTTATCACCATATCCATAGTACCATTCTACAAGCTCTATCTCCACTTTGAGAGCTCATCAAATGACTTCTTGTTAACTCCAAATGTCTCGACATGCAAGACACTTTTGATGGATTTGTTTAATTCCAATAAATAAATTATCATTTTTTATCATTTTTTATAAAAAATCCTAAATCATACCTTAAAATACTTATGATATTTACATCATTGGATGTGATATATTCTCCATCATTTTTCATTAGCTATATGAATTCTCTCTTAATATTCATCTGAAATGTTTTTGGGAAATACTTGCTCAAAAAAATTATCATAATTCCTTCCCACTGTATCTCTTCACTTCTGTCTTTCATCTTACTATTATTAATCAAATCTGACAATTGGTTGGCCTATCCATTAGGATGATTAATGTATAGAGTCACCTTCTCTTTCTTAGAACAATAAAGCACAGAAATAATATTTTCTATTTAGTTGACCCATTGTTCTGCAAAAAGTGTATAAGAAGATCCATTAGATGTTGATGGTTTTTGGTGCATAATATAATAGAATGTTTGTCTTCCCACTTAGTTGAATGAGGATGTTCCATGTTATTCAGGGTATTATTCATAACATGATACAAGAAAGAAATAATCACCATGTTTTTTTGAACTCCTCCTCTAAAAGAATTGCATATTTCATTCAGGAAATCGCTACATTATCCCTCATATGGGCTATTTTCCCAGTTTCACTTATTTCCCAACATTTTCTAAAATATAAAAGATTAGAAGAAAACAATAGTCAATAATGCATGAATAAATAGGTTATTTATTTTTTTAATTAACACAAAAGCATATATTTTGGGATCCCTATGTTTTGAAAACATTAATGTGTTGTTATATATAATTAGTCTCATAACAGGGTTTCCAATAAGGTTTTTTTATCCAAGTTCCAAAATTAAATAAACAGTTCCTATAATACAAAAAATATTGACCTTGGTTTTTTTCCACTACTTTTAAATAATTTTATTGATAAAAAACATAAAACAATTTACATTGTGATGTTTCAAAGGTTTATTGTCTTTGGAAAACTTTGACCATACATAAAATTTACAACACATAACATAATACATTTATATAATTTATTCTTCTCTAGATTCTTATTGGATCTTGACTTCTACAAAGTACATATAGTCACCAATGTATGTTCAAAAAAGGTGATAGATTAAATCCCATTAATAGTATAGACACAAAAAATAGAGACATGACCTTAAACATTACTTATTCTGGAATTAATTTAATAATTCACATTGAGGATCATTTTAGGTTTAGAGTTTTAAAGATTTATTCAATAATTATTACATTACATCTCAAAAATTACAATGTAGAAAATTCTAATAAGTTTCCATTATTTCATAAAATAAAAAATCATTAAAAAAAGTGTCACAACATGTTCCATGTTTTATGATGCTTAACTTTCCTGTGATTTCATCCTTGAACCTATTCAACTTTACGTCCACTGAATAACATTTCAAAAAAATGTGATGAGAATAAAATTCCCATTAAGGATTATAAAATAAATAAATATAACATTAGTCTATAAATACATACCAAGAATAAGCTCATACCTCATGAAATCATATGATCTATGTATAAAACATAGAAATAAAAAATCATAATGGTTAACTTGTGGCATCCATAATATACTTACATGGTAGAATTCATATCAATGTAGGGAGTAACATTTGGAATACCCATCATGATATATTCACTTAATATCTTAGGAGAAATATTCATGTTTACCTCCATCACCTTAACCAATTCATTAGAGATCTATCTCGGGCTCACCTGCCCTAGGTTTGTCACCGATCCACCTATATATGTAAAAAATTCCCAAGAATCATAACACATTAATAACACATAAAATAAAATTAAAGGAAATATAAAATTTCAAGATATCTATAAAAATATATCATTTAAATATATTGACAAAAAAAATCCATTTTGAAAACCATTTACAATACCAATATATGTAAAAGATTATATGGTATTTATTTTCCTTTTATAAACAATATGACTTATTAAGGAAGCCACATATCATATAATACTCATGGCAGAGGAAATGGTCGTTGTCACTTATTATTTTAAACTCAAAATTATTTATTTTGTCATTTAGTAAAACACCACAATGAAAAAATGATCCATTTTAATGAAAATAAAAGTAAATGGTTTTTATACACTATATAAAAGAATGTCATGTATAAAACAAAATACGCCTCAATGAAAGGAGACTGAGGTGAAGTCTTGTACCTCATGTCCAACTTCACTAGATCGTTCTTTAATGTCCTCAATAATAAACTAATGTTAATTTCCTCTTCATTAAGAAGATATATTCATGTTTATAATTTTTTTATATCAATTATTACATTTCTATAAAAATTAGTTTATTATTTGAGTTCATATCAGACATTTTGTTGAGGTTCAGAACATGTGTTAAAAATGAACATGTTATAATTATAATTTGTCCTTGTAGTTAAATTTACATTATCTCCAGAATTATATTCATTATTTTGATATCATATATATAGTATATATTTTTATTTATTATAGTACATAACATTTGGAGATAATAAATAAAATGCACTGGTCATGGAGACAGTAAGGCATACGTATGCATGAACCCTATAATCATTTCTATTTCATATTTAATGGAATAAAAAAATAATTATTCACTGGTATATTATAATTACATTATAATATCATATATAATTTCATTAAATCCTTCCATTATACGTTTCACGTTTTGCATTAATAAGTCATATCAATTTGAGAGGGCGGTAGTCCACACTTCCTCAAATGAAATTATCGTATTTACCAAGGATGGAAACCATAAATTTATTCTTTAAATTAAAAATACATAAGCATATAAAAAATTTAAATATAATATATATCACATATAATTAATTTTCATTCTTAATGTCCACCATAAGAGGTGGTTGGATAAAATTTAACAATCATCATTTCGTGAGGTTGTCGTTCATCGTCCACAAAAACAGTATGTTCTTTACCCATTAAATAGAGGTGTGTGTAAATTTAGTTCTAATCATTCTCATAAAAAAATCATAATATATTGTGGATACTGTTTGTATTATCATATAAATGAATAAAAATAGTTTAAAGTGTTGGAAAATTAAAGTAAAACAAAAGAGATTAAGGTAAGATGCTACCTTTAAATCGGGAATCACAATTTGGATGAACCAAAATGTTAAATTGAATTGCATTATGCCTAGGGGAATGATTCTTGGAGTAGGAGAGAGATGCATGGAGATTAATTGGGTAGATATTGTATGTACCTAGGGGATTCAGAAGTGTGAGTAATGGGCTAGAAGTGAGGGTTTTTCATAAGGGGGTGGAGGGGAATTTAAGAATGTTTAAGAATATTATTTTATTATATATTTATTTTCAGATTCTAAAAGACCAAACCCCATTAAAGTAAAATATAAGATGACTAATGATCGAAATAAAATCATCTAAAAATAATTGGACGGGTTTTGGATATTATTTTAATCCTTATAATCTTATTTATTTAAATCATTCATTAATGAGTCAATCATTGCACCATTATAGTGTCATAAATAATTTTATTTATTTGAAACATAAAAATAATAAATAAATCATTATTTGAGAAATATTTTTATCTTTCAAATGAATATTTATAGATTAATAGATAACATATATAAACCCTTATAAATATTGATTGTATAAAGGAAATATATTTTTGTCATTTTTGACTTTTCATTAATTTAATTAATATAAAGTGTTATTATCACTCCAAAGTGGCTCCATGGGGTCCCAAAATCAACACCAAGATGACCATGGTCAGAACTCTAACATCCAATAGGTTTAGAAAACATGTTTTTTGTAATTATATATTATTATTATAATATATTTTGACCCTTATTTACTAGATTTACCCTTTAACCCTGGTAAATAAATTTATTACTGAAGTAAATATTCATAATATCAAAAAATATAAGTTTCCTATTTAGATAAATTATACCTCATGATTCCAAATATGGAATAAATTTTTCCAAATTCAAAACAAAGAAGTGGATGAAATTAATTTAAAATTAATTCCTATTGTCAAAACAAAAAACATGTTTTTATGAAATAATAACTATCAAAAGATTGATACTTATTTATTTCCAATTTCAATGTAAAACTAAATCCAATTACCAAAATTAGATTAAATGGTAAATATATAAACTAATTATACTTCAAAAATAATTAAAATTATAATATTAATATATAAATAAATCAGATTAAAAGTTATTTTTGAATTAAAATATAGCATTTTTATCAATTTTTTAGGAAATGATTGTTTTCAGAAAACAAAAATATACCCAAAGTAAACATTGGCATCCCAATTCTTATGAATAATATTATTTTGTCAAATAAAACATAAAAAATATACCAAAACTAGTTTTAATGAGCATTCTCCATCAAAAAGAGGTAAATCAACATTTTATTGAATATTAGAGTATTTATGCTTAAAATCAGATTCTTTCTTATTTTAAGCTTCTAAAATTTATTGGATAAATGTAAAAAATTGAACAAGAATGTATATTCATATTGAATTTAGTTTTAACTATTACTTCGAATATAACGGTTAGGTGTTGACTTCCATTTAACGTAATATTATATTATTATTATTCAGTATGACCCAACGTTGTGTGAAACATAAGATTTCAAAGAAACCTGTTGTTTTGTATTGAGTAGTCCATCGAACATAAAATCTCCATTAATGTAAAATTAATATTTAATTAAAATTTATAAATATATATTAAAATGGTATATACTTTGTTTAACTGGGATGTTAGAAGAACATGAACCAATGTAACATAGGGTGAGTATAACATCATAATAATAATAATGAGAATACTTATTAGAAAATAACTTTTATAATGGAAATGCATAAAAATGAAACAGAATGCCTTAGTGTTCAACTACCTCACAATGTTTTGAAAAAATATTGGACCGTGTTCATGAATAATTCCCATTTTTGATGAGGTCCTTCACATTACCCGGTGCATTGGAGTGCTATATAATCTTGGGTGCACCCGTCACATCATAACATTTTCATCGTGCAATACAATTTCGAGAACATCTATCACATTAAAACATTAACATTATCATGAATGGCATATGGAACATATATGATACATTGAAATAAATAACCCTTGTAATGTAATGGTTTTTACTTCATAAATCATACATTAATGATCTTTTAGTTCTCTAATGAAATAGGTAATAACCTACATTCAACATGAACTATAATCCTTGAGTGAGATGTAAGAGGTGTTTTTTTGATAGAAGAGTTATTTTGGAAGACATTGTGCTTGTCATAAACATTAGATGAAAACATTTATATATCAGAAAAGGTAATATTATTATTAATAAATTATATTTAGGGAATAACCATATTGAAATGGAGTGAATGTGGGTAACCCCAATGAAATAAATTTGTGTTTTGGAATTCCCCTTACCAGGTTTCTACAATCTTTCTTCACATTGAGGTCCTATATTATCACATTATATTCATTAATTAACAAATAATTAACATTTATATAAATTTTTATGGTTCATTATGGGTTTATTATGTTAATTTATATGCCTTTTGATGAGTTATAGAGCTTAAATTCATTGTTCGTTATTGTTATTTTTCATAGTTGTTATGTTTGGTTCACTTTTACACATGAATAGATGTTCATGAAGAACATTGATAAACATCCCTAATAGATAATGCATGATATTAATGATACTAAAAGAGTTTTAATGTACTTATAATGAATTTTGTTATGAGGATTAATCAGTACATAAAATTTTATGAAGATTGTTTTGGGTTAATTTGGGCAGTTATTAGATTACAACAGAGATGTATTAATTTATCATTTAGTATTTCGTATATAACACGTTTATAGAAAAATGAAGGGTTAAACCATAAATATTCAAAAAAAATTAACATTGTAAGTTTTTATATTTAATTCTTTATAAGACTTTAAAGAGAATGGATGTGCATCGCCCAGGATGTTCCTAAATTAACACATCATGGGTGATTATTTAATTTTTAAAACAAAGAGGGAGGGAGGGATGGAGAGAGGATTGTACTAAATAATCATCCATTAAAAATATAGAATACTAGAATATAAATCATATTAGATCTTTCCTGAAATTTTTATATGTAAATTTAAGGATAAGAGAACAAATGAAATGAAATTTGGAAGGAAATTGAAGGAAAAGATTGTCAAATTACCTCTGGAATATATCTTCATTGACTGAATCATTAGGGGAGTGTTTTTTGTAATTTTATGAGAAACGTTTATAGAGACATCAGGAAGGATATTAGGAATATATTTGAGTATAATATGATGTAATAACAATTCATGATATGTGTGATTAAATGAGGATGTGAGGTGTGGTATTTATAAGAGAGGGAAGTCTGGTTTTCTCAATAGTATATTCACTAAATTATTATTTTTCCACAAGACAATAGATTTTGAAAGTTTAATGACTAAATATAGTAATGATAGAAAGTGATTTCGATCCAATTTAAATTTAAATCATCCCTGACTCAATAATAATACACCAATTCAGATATTTATAAATTTTTTTAAATTATCAAATATCATTATTCAAAAAAAAATATACTTTTAAAAAAATCTCAAAAATTTACCCTTACCATTTTTCAAAGTACAGACATCAAAAATGAAGTATCTATTATGAAAATTATATTCTAAATATGATTGAATTATTTCTTAATTAAATTTATGATTTGAATAAAAAATGAAATTTTAATTAAAACTACTCTTCTAACACATTGAAAATTTAATTAATGTCACCTAAAATTAACATTTAATCATAAGATATCAAAATATATTTTTTATGAATAGAATTTACAATAAATAAATTTATTTAATTGTTAAATTAATAAATAAATATTCATGACTTAATAAAATACCAACACTATAATTATTTCATATTTTCCCTTATTGGATGCATAAATGATATTTATACTATCGTTAGTATGGTTATTATTTACTAGGACAATTTTGTATTAAAAAGGCTCATATTACTATTTATAATTTTATCATTACAATTCATAAGGGTATGTTACTATTCAAAAAAATTAAATTTTTCCCTTTAAATTTCCAAACATCTTACTAATCACAATAACTAATGTCATTTTTTCGATATTCAAATCCGAGAAATGTCAAAATAATGTTTAAAGGACACAGAGAATTTAGTATTTCATTTATTAATGTTGTGGAAATTTGTTTCCTAATGTGATTTTATGGGATTATAATATATGATATTTATACATTAATGGAGAAATTCAATTTATAAGACTTTCAATCATTACAAAACAGTCATTCCAAAATATTTAAAAACAATCTCATTGACTGTTATAAAACGAGATGAAAAAAGGAACATTAAATGAGGGTTTTTAAAATAAATTCTATTACCCATGTACAAATCATCTTATAAAGTCATAATAATCTTTTATAATAAACATATATCAATTATTTAAATTCAATATAACCTTTTTAGAGTTTATTATCACTTATTATCAGGTTTTAAAAATTACATAACTATGCATGTTCATGTTGAATGTTTTTATGATATCATTAATTGAGTCCAAAATGAAATTTGTAACATTTCAATAGTTAAATTGGTAATAATTAAGTAATATGAATAATAATTTTCTTGAAATAATAATAAATTTAATAATTAAATTATTCTTTTAGTCAAACTATTTATGTAAGGGTAAGAAAAATGTACAACATTGTGATAATGGAGATGGTAGGCCACATAAATGAGTAACGTTTACATTATATATTGATCATTATGGAAATAATTTATTTATTTTTATATTTTTATTCAAGGATAATAATATCATAAATATTGCATTATTAGTTTATGTATAGTTATATATAACATACATGTGATTTTGTGACGAAAAAACTAATCACATCGCTTTGTGGAGGTGATAGTTCACACGTATGCATTAACGAAAAATTCATTTTTTTGTGCGTGGAACGTAATAAATAAATTTATAAATTATTCTATTATACTGATAAATATTCCACTAATATAATATATATACAATAATTACATTATTATAACCAGTCTTGAGTTGATGTAATGGAAAATGAATTATATCAGTTCGTGGATTTGATAGTTCACATGTAGGAATGAATGATTATTTCAATTTCCATCTGATGGAAGTGTTGATGGATTTATGTGATGATAATAACATTATAAAATCCAATTATCATTGCGATACTGGTTTTAATATTTCATCATGGTGGAATAAGAATTGAAAAAAGGGGAAGAAAAAATAAAATAGAAATACTAAATTAAAAATGATACCTCTATAAAGAAAGACCTCCACTGATATACTATTTAAAACATATAATAAGGGTTATATTCCTAATCTAATGCCTCTAAAATGTGGTGATGAATTATAGTACTGGATTTTGGTAGATATTTTCTAAACCAAATAGGATTTGAGGTGAGAATAATATAGATGATTTGGTGCCCTTTTATATGATAGGTGAGGAGAACTCAAGGAAATGTAAAAATTATTAAATTAATATAAATTAATAATATTTTCCAAATGGGTAAACATATATTGTTAATTATATAAGATGAATTTGGGTCAAATTAGATTCATCTAATGAAAATTATAGATGTAATGAATAATTTTTAATCATTATCATTTAGTTTTAAACCATAAACCTTTTACCATGATATCTTATATTATAAATTTATAAGATAAATATAATTTCTAGAACATTAAAATGTCCAATAAATTAGTATTTTATGAATCTATATGTCCTATAATATCTATTTGGTCAAATAATATATTTTTGGAAAATATATTTCACGTAATAAAATATTTTATATTTTAAAATATAATTAGTGTCCATTTTTACCGTATTCATAAACACATAATATCTTCTAAAAACACCATTAAGGCATTACTAATATATAATTGTCATACTTAAAATTATTGTATGTAATAAATTTCATAAAATAATATTTATTTTAACATTTTTAATATCATTTATTTGATTCGTTCTTTAATGAATCATTTATTGCATCGGTATTCTGTCCCCATTAAATTTAATTACTTACAACCAAAAAATTATAAATCAGTTACAATGATGAAGGATATTATTTTATCTTTATAGATAACATATTTAGTCTAATATTTGCCCAGTATAAAACCATATTAAAAATACATTATTTTGTTGAAAACAATGGTGTTTCAAAAAAATATCTTCCCATTGAATATAATATTATAAATGTCTTTCTCACATCGATGTGGATTAAAAGGGAATAACTTCATCCCAAATATGCTTTTAGTTTAAAAAAACTCAAAAAATTAATGTGGGAAATGTTTTTGTGTGATTTAATATTATTCATAATATTTTTACCCATATTTACTTGATTTACACCAACCTGTGGTATTAATCATGATTACTGATATTAAAATTCATAATTTTAAAAAACAATACGTTGATCCTATAAGTGAAAAAATTTCATAATAATTAAAAAAAAGTATTTCCATATTCCAAAATTCAACATATGCATATGGGTTCAATTATTTTAAATGTTAATCTTTTCGAATGATTGAGAAAATAGGTTTTTAAAGTAAAAACAGTCAAAATATCACAATATTTTTATCCCCAGTTTCAATTTGATATTGATTTATATTCCCTAGATTGTATTAACTAAAAAAATATCTAATTTAAATTATATGCATTAAAATAAATAATTTTACACTATTTATACATTTGAGAAAAAGTAGTTTTTAAGTATAGATCTGAATGGGTTATTATTCATAAAAATATAAATGTTCTCAAAAAAATAAAAATAAAATCAATGAAATTATATTTTTATAATTTTCGTCATGATAATAATTTTAGTTTTTCAAATATAAATTATAAATGTGAAAATATATTAAAAATGGGTTCACCACCAAAAGGTGGTAAAACTTCATTTTTTTAAAAAATAATGATTTTAACTACAAAACTAGAATTATCGTATATACTATTTAACATAGTGTATATTTAAATTACTATATAATTAATAAATATTAAAAAATATTAAAATTATTATTCTATCATTACATGGGTTGTTACATTCTTCCCTAATTTTCAAAATTATCTCCTTGCAATTTTGTTCCATTTATAAACAAGATGGGATACCATTCCTTCATTAAATTTTTTGATTCCCATGAAGCCTTTTCAACCAAATGGTTTTTTTTTGAAAAACCATAACATAATGAATCTATTAATTCTAAAACAGCTTCTCCATATGGTCAAGAACATAAACTATAACATCATGATAAGAAATTTTCTATTCCAACTAAGCTATATCTAGACTCAAAACGTGAGAATGATCTAGTGTGTACTCTCTTAACATTGAATCATGAAAAACATTGTGTTTCTGGGATAAATTTGGGTTCAAATCCACATTGTATTTTACTGATATAACTTATTTTTGATTTTCATAGTGTAAAATAAACCATGTAATCAATTTCCCTTCCATACTAAAATGATTCAAACATTTCCATGGAGAATCATTGTGAAATACATGATCACATACCTCAAAAAAACATACTTCCCCTAGTTATCCACAAATATTTTCATCCTTCTCTGAGTTGTACTCATTTTTCTTTGAATCAATTGATCTTTCATTTCCATTTCCCCTTCCAAATATGGTCCAATTGACTTCCTTTACCTGGAATCATTCTAAAAATATAGAGTTTGATACCACATACCATATAATTCCTCAAATTGTTCCATTTGTATTCTACAATGAAAATTGTTATTATAAGAAAAATCATCCAAATAAATATGTTTATCCCACCATCCTTGGTAATCAAATGAGAAAGCAAATATCATTTCCTATAAGGTCTAAATTTTCTGTTATGACTACCCAACTAATTGAGGATGAAATGATGTACTATAATTTCATTCAGTACCCAATGACATCTCAAGGACTTCAAAAAATTTAAAATTGAACCAAGAATCATGAAATAATATAATCGGGAGTGGAACTACTTGTCACTTGAATAACACTTTAATATATAACAAATAAATTTAATATAGAGATAGGTTGTTTTCAATAGGAAGTAATTGAGATGAATTTTTTAATCAATCAACAGTAACCTAAATTATATTGTTACCTTGAGAAGTATTAAGTAACCTTATTATGAAGTCCATAGATTTATTCTCCCATTACCACTCTTGAACTCGAAAATATTGACGCATTTCCTTGGATAAAAATAAATCATTGTTAAACCATTGAAAAATAAAAAAACATATTAAATTCATCTATATAATTTTTTATTCATTCCCACCATTAATACAGTCAAATGTTTTTGTACATCATAGCACATCAAAGATGAACAAAACATGGAGAACTATAAGATTCCAAAAAACAACCAGGTCTTTAACTATGAATCATAAAGAGCACACAATCTCTCCCAAAATCACAAAACCAAATCTTTATCACTATTATAGTCAAGAATCATACAATTTTGAACAAATTATACTTTTTGCGGCAATACACCGTCATCATTATATACTTCCTTATTTAATTTTTATACAGAAAATTGAACTGAAACATGAAAAAAAATAAAGGAGTTTCCAATAAAAAAACATACAAGTCAATATTAATCAAATCATTATCAAGAGGGTCATGTTCTAAACATAACATGGATAATGTATCATTACATTTTAGACTCAGATAATCAGTCACATTATTTCATTTTTCAGGATGGTAATAAATTGTGCCATCATAATCCTTGATTAGTTCTAGCCAACTCCTTTGTCTCATGTTCCATTCCTTTTAAGGGAAAATATTATTCAAATATTATTTATCTTTATATATTTAACACTTTAATACATAAAAATGATGTCTCAAAAACGTTAATGAAAAAAGAACAGTACTTAAATATAAATCATTTTAAGGATAATTTTACTAATGAGGATTCACCTGAAATAATGAATATTCAATTACATGATCATTTTCCATGATGAAATAATCAAGTCCTTTAAAAGAAGAATAACTACATATGAAAAAATAAAAATTTATGGAATATAGGCCTAGTAAAAGATAATTCCCCAATATTCTATTCAATTCTTGAAAATAATCAGGCCATTATTTTTTCTAGATGAACTTAAATCCTATTCGAGTAATCATAGTCAGTGGGATAGATAATCTGGAAATATTTCAATAAACCATCGGTAATAACCTAATAAATCAGTAAAACTATAAACCTTTATTATAATTGTTTGTCATTTACATTTATCAACAAATATTTTTATGAGGATAAATTATTATTCCATACTTCAGAACAATATACGCATGGAATAAAATTTTTTCAACCAAAATTTACACATTCTAAATTTCCAATACAATTTCATTTATACTAAAGTTTTTAAGAAAACCTTTAGATTTTATTCATGTACCTCTTTTCTATTATAATTTTCCATAATTCCATCAAGAAAAATAAAAACATATCATAGAATATGTGATTTATTCTATTCATAGTGACAATTAATACATCAAGTGCATCAGTTAACACAAAATTTATAACTAAAAATTCATAATTCTGATATATATTCTATAACAAAATCATTAGAATATCTTCTTAAATTATATTCTATTAATGGTACACATACCTCATGCCCACTATAGAAAAATATTTTCCTCCGTAGATCTGATCAAACAAATCATAAATATGTGTCAATAGATATATTTTATTATCAATGATGTCATTAAAGGCTCAATAATCAATTCAATGTCTCATTTAACAATAATTATTTTTAATAAAGAAGACAAGAGCACCCCATGGTGCTGTTTTATATAAGATTAAATATTTATGTAATAATTCCTACAATTTGATTTCAATTATAAATGTTCCATTTGAGGCACATTATAAGGAGGATTAGAAATTGAATTACCATCATGAACTAATTAAATAGTAAATTCATCTCCTCGATCAGGTAAAATAATATTAAAGTTTCTAGGAAAAACATCCAGATACTCATTTTTCATGAGTACATCATTAATCTGAATAGACACTTTACTTTTAACAACAAATATGACATAATATTCCTTTCCTTATGTTCAAATTTTCTTAGTTTCCTTATATTTTATTAACGGTATTAGTTTATTCTTTTACCCAAATTAAAAATACTCATGAATTGAAACATCATTACTTATAAAATCTATATTAACAAGGTAAAAAGAAATCCAACACATACCATGAATATAATGAAACACTTATAGAGTAAAAAATGTTTTTAATAAATTTCCTTCCCTAGACAATGAAATAATTTTTATTCTAATTTCTTATTTTGTGAATGTTTTCCCTATGTGTTTTTACCATATTTTTCGGTTTCATTTCATGAGGTGAATTTTCTAAATTACAAAATATTTTCTCAAAAAATATGGAATGTGTAGAACCTGAATAAAAAAAACACATTGTAAAAATCTAAAAAAATTTAATTTTCCTGATACCAATTTGTTTGATGGATAAACAGCTACGGAAGAAGTTGTAAAGGATTATTCAACACCATTTTTATTTCCAATGTCATTTATTTCCCCATGGGTGATTAATGTTTGACCCACATTAGAAACATTATCCTAATCCTTAAAGTAAAATAATCTCATCATTGTAATCACATAATTTTTTTGATCAGTTTCCATCAAAAAATGATAAAATGTTTAAACAATTAAACATCAGTAACATTTTCCAAAATTTTCCATCCATTCTCTAGGAGTCATTTTAAATCATTTTTTACTAGATGGGAATTTTATTTTCTTACATCCATATTTACTTGATTAACTATTCCAAACTCTATTCTAAATTAACATATTATCATTGTTTTCATCACAATGAATATATGTCTATGAAAAACCCTTCTCAACTTATTAAACATAAAAAAAAGTTCCTCATATATTTTAAACTCTCTTGATGCCCATATTATTTGTGGAAAAGGATTCCAATAATAGAAAAATATAATAATTTTATTATAAATGTCCATAATAAAATATCGTATATTCCTAGATATTATTCTATAATTTCCATTATATAAAACCACAGAATCATTAAAATTCTTCCTCAGTTCAAAGAATATTTTATCCTTTCTGAATCGAATATTTTTAGAGAAAAAATTATTGAGAAATATTATTAAAAGCATCCCATTATAAAGTGTCGAGATCATATTTTTCTTGGTTGTTTTTAACTAGAGACCACCATTGATCATATTAAACATAAAATTTATAAATTTATTGGGTTATTGTTTAGTATTGTTAATATCCCATGACTAAAAATATAATTTGTAGAGTATTGTTTCATCATTTGGCTGCCACTAGATATAAGCCTCGACTAAAAGCTGGAGGATGATGCCTTATAAAATTCACCATTGCTGACATATTCCACTATGGTTGATCGAGTTAATATCATTCTTGGATTCTAACACTATTATTAGCATGTTAAACTGATATATCTTTGCAAAAAAGCTACTCAGTTCCAATTCCAACCATCTCAAGATCATGATTGGGAAGGATGTTTTCTCCTTGATGCCTTCTCATAAGTGTTTCCATGTTTCCTATTAAAAAATTCTTAGAAATACATATCTTATATGATCAGATATGGAAATATTAAAATGATTTTATATATTAACATTTCCATAATGTAATGTATTTTAAGGGAATGTAATTAATATTACCCTATCTTCTAAATTTATCTAATGTGGCCATTGATATCAACAATAAATACTCAACCTTAAGCATAAATTATTATAATTTTTTTAACATTAATTCATATTTTATTATCATTTAATTTTTAAGATTTAGATAATTATTTCATCTTTCAGACACCAAAAAACCATAAAATACATAGTTTAATCTTATGAAAAGTATAAATTTTTTCCAAAATATAGAAAAATTAAATGAAACATGACTTTTTTTCTTAAAAAAATATTCGTAACATTCATCTTGAATTCATAATTTCTATCAAAAATCCTTATCACCTATGAAATAATTTAAAACATTGAATTAGAATAAAAAATAATAAATGATATAAAGAAATAAATCATTAGTCTTTTAAAAACATGAAAATAAATAAAAACCATTTTATTAAAAACTCATTTTAATGCCTAAAAATCATTCAGCTACCTTGAGACAACATTACCATATCACACAAAAATTCAAACATCCATATTTAATAAACATACATTCAAATTTTATATTTGGAGGATCTAATCAATTGGACATTGATAATTGAACTCACTCAACATATCATGATCTATAATCAGATCAACCCGACATATATTGAGTTATAATGGGGATAACGCCATATTTTATTGAAATATAATGGGATTATTCCATATTAAACAATGTTCGAGTATCATATCATGATAAAACCTTTTTAAACACATTTATAAAGATTACAAAAACACCTTTAGATATTAAATATCACTTTACATCAAAAAAACATTTAAAATATAAAAACATCACACATAAAATTGAAATCATTTTATTTGAATATATGTATGAAATCCTATAAATAAATAAAATAGTAAAAGCATCATGAAATTTGGAGAAATAGATTGGGTTGTATATGTTAAAAAACATTCCCATTGAGTTTTGTAAAATGAGTTTAAAAAATAACTACAAATAAGGATTTTAAAAATGAATCCTCTTACCATGGGTTTGACTATTTTGTTACAATATTTATCTCCATGAATATTAGAATAAGGTTAATTAATAACATTAATAAAAACCATTTTAGTTTTTATCAGTTATTATCATGTTTTAACAATTACATTATTATGTATGTTCATGTTGTATTTTTTGACTATATTTGTTACTTCGTTGTAAAATTTACATGGTATAATGTTAATAGTTATAGTGAAAAAATTCCGACCATCTCTAGAATAACATTAATGAAATAATAATAACTTTTACCACTAAATTATGAATTTAAATTAAACCATTATCTATAATTATAAAAGAGGAACAATGTTATAATTATTGAGATGGTAGGTCATTCATACACATGAGTAATGATTCAATTTTTCTTTGAACATTACAAACAAGTTAATTATTATTTTATATTTCACAATTGATAATAATATAATTAATATAATATGAATAACATAAATATACTTTTATATATCATATATGATTTTCGGCGATGTAAAATGGATATGATCGCTTCAGGCAGGTGATTGTTTGACGTACACCTGAACGACATTATCATATTTATATGTAGGGAATGGAAGAAATGAATTTCTATATTATTATCTTATAATATAAATATGTCATCTATAATATAAATATATATATTCATTAATTTTTTACTTATAACTAGTCGTGATAGACAATAATGGAAAATAATATATATCGATTTGCAGAGGTGATAGGTCGCACGTACACCCTCACAATTAATTCCTTTACAATTTACGAGAGGTAGAGATGGATTTAGGTGATGATATATTAATCATAAAATCTTTTTATATTTAGTGAATTATATTATTATTTAGTAATTGTGTAATAATATTTAATGAATGTGGAGGAAGAAAAAATAGATAGAATTAATTAAAAAGGATACGACTCTCATAGAAGACATCCTTTGATTAACAACTTAACACCTATAATGAAGGTGTTATGACTCAAATAAGGAATTCATAATGTTTTAATGGGTTTTTAAAATGTATTTTTTCTAATATTGGCTAATCCAAAAAGGTTTTTAGTGGTGATGAATTTTGAAAACTGGGTTCCCTTTTATAGGGGAAGGGAGGGGCACTAAAAGAAGTATTGAAAATATTAAATTAATATAATTTATTATTATATTCCAAATGGGTAAAAATTAATTTATTTCTAATATAATATTATTTTTCAATGAATAAACCTCATTAAATTAAAATTATATAATTTTTTATTTTTTAAGTTGTTTATTTTTCTTTTAGTCTCATTTAACTATTACCATGACTTCTAGAAATTATCATATTAAGGGTAAATATAATTTTAAAAAATAACAATAAATGATGCATTTTTGAAATTATAAGAAATATACCAAAAAATGTACTAATACCAGCTTTTTATAAAATCCATATCATTTAGTAAAATATTTTTTAATTACAAATATCATTATAATTAATTTTGACACTATTCAAAAGTTTACTTTTTGAAATATCTTAAAAACATTATATCTAAAAAATATCCATTGAAACATCTAAAACCCATCACGTCATCCATAATTTTATTATGGAATAAATTAAATGAATGAAATTAATTTTTGTATTTTAATGTCATTTATTTGATTCATTCATTAATAAACAAATTATTGCATCATCAATGAGTAACATTTTAATTTTATTATGTTTTCCATAAAATTTATAAATAAAATACCATGATTTAGGTAATTATTTTATCTTTATAAATAGTATTTATAGTCTAAGCTATCCTCTATATAACCCTGTAATAAAAATACATTACTTGTTTAAACCAAGGGTGTTCAAAAACTTCTCTTCCATTGGAATATAATATTATAAATGTATTACTCACATAAATTTTGAATAAAAAGAGTATAAATTAATCCCATGTATTATTTTACTCTAAAAAACTCATAAAATGATATTAGGACATGTTTTATGGTGGATTAATATTTTTTATAATATTAATTTTTCACTTGTTTAACAGATTTACCCTTACCCATAGTAATGAAAATAATTATTAATGTTACAATTTATTATTTCCAACAATTAATTTGATCCTCTAAGATCATAAATTTCATATTGATTAAATCTATTTATTTAATTTTTCAAAATTCAAAACACATAAGTGGTTAAAATTAATTTAACATTAATATCATTGATAGATTAATAAAAAAAGTGATTTAATATAAAAACGTCCAAAAGTTCACATTGTTTTTAAATAAAATTTCCTTTTGAAATTGATTCGTATGACCTAAATTGAATTAACTGATATAAAAATGCTCGAATTATACAATAAAACCATTCAAATATAAATTTTTACATTATAAATAAATTTTATGAAAAAACTGCATTGATATAATATTTTTTATTATTCACAATTCATAAATATATGTATGTTCTATGAAAAATATCAAAAATCCAAAAAAAAACAAATATTGATAATCTACTTCAAAATAAGTAGTTTATTTTTTTAAATAAAATTTTTAAAGTCGATGATAATTATATTTAAAATGGGGTTTTCATCAAATTTCAGTGAAACTATATTTTTAGAAAAATAATGGTTTCAATTATATAACTAGATTTATCATATGCATTATTGAAAATAGTGTCTATTTTAATTACTATATAATTATTAAAAATAAAAAATTACTAAAAATTATTATTCTATAAAATCCTAGTTTTTTTCCTGTTATAATGATAAAATTATAAACATATGGATGGAGTGTATTGTGGGTGAATGAATGGGAATTATATTGATTTTATGTGATAGTGCCTGAAATACATACATTTGGGATTTAGATCATTGATGGAAGTATCCATTAGAAATGCATTATTTGATGAAATTTGAATTTTAATGTGGTAAAAACATGTATATATTCTCTAGATTAACTAAATTTGATAAATTCTCATTACAGATTTTGAACGAGAGGTCTGTCAAAAAAATAGTGGAATTGAGGTCTATTTTTAAGTGAACATTTGACAAAATATTTGGAAAGGAAAGTTAGTTGAGTGGTATGAATAGAATTTCATGATATTTATATGATTTCGGTGGATAAAGTTATATTAAATGTGCATTTCTAACTTCTGAACCCTAAAAAATTACAAATTAACATGTACTTGTCAAATTTATATATTAAAATCCAAGCCATATAAGATTACAAATTTAACACCTTTTAATATTTACTAATATTTGACCATCATAATTATTCTATCACTTATATTATAAGATATTCATTCCAACATAAATATTTACCTATTATATCAAATTTTCAACTGCAATTATTCTTATTCAATTTATCAATATGTGAATATTATTTTTTACATTAAAACAAATAATTTTTCTAAACACATTTATTGTAGGGAAATATAATATTTTAACATTATGTGCACTTGATAGTATTCTATATTTGTTAACAATTAAATGACTGTTAATTCATTTTAATATATGTTTTCATGATATATATGAGTCTGAATTTAAAATATATCGATTTGAAAAAAACTATATTTTTATAACTATTTATTAATATTACCATTTTACCATGGTATGTAATATTTAACATCATAGAATTATTTTATAAATAGATATAAGATTTAAATCCCTAATTAATTTTTTTATGTTGATTAAAAATATTCAAATAATTTTATCTGATTCAATATCATAAAGTTGTAGGAACACTTTTTATATAAGAACAAATAAATCAAAATACATAATGTTAGATATATATATCTTTTAAACATAAAATTCCAATAGTTTAATTTTACCCAAATTTATATTTTTTTAAATGTGGTTAATTTTAGTGATACCATCTAATTTAATGGGTATAACATAATAGAAATAATTAATAATTTTGTTAGTGTGATGTATTTATTTCATTTTTATTATGTGTTACATTAAAGAAATATTACTCAAACTGTATTTAATTAAATAAAATTAACAACTAAAATCACAATTCAATACAATCAAATATTCTATTAACATTGGATAATTATGAGGGTATACTAGGTTGGAATTTTGGTGGATTTCAATCTTTAAATGGGGATAAAAATGATGTCTAATAGATCCACTTTTATAAGAAAACAAAATTATCAATTTATAAATATCTATTTCATCACAATGATATGATGAAAATACTCAAGGGTCAATGTTTCAAAAATCAGTCCAAAATTTAGTGGGTAAGGTTTTGGATTTATGAATAATCAACTACGAATTTTAGAAAACGTTTTAACTTGTTTTTAGTCTTCAATCCATATATTTTTCACATTACCAATTTGGTTTTTACTTTGATTCCTTGTTTTTAACTAAGTAATTTATTTTTTACTAAAAATTCAAAGCATCTAATTTTACAAAATATTGTCCTTATAAAATGAAATATTGGTTCTATTTAATAAAATTTAATTTCTACATTTTCTAATAATAACTTCTATTTTAAAATAATGATTATTTAAAAGAAACTTTTTATAATAGAAACATTATTATTTAACTATTAAGTGTTATAAATATTATGTAACTTTAATTACTAATTAAATAGGTGATGGTATTGTTTTATACATGATTAAACATCATATAAATGTTATTAAATAAATTTACCAATATATTTTATTAACTAAAAAGTATACATGGCTAATTATAAAAATCATTGAAAATATCACTTTCATCATTATCATTTTCATTATCATTAATATTAATTATCATAATATTATACCTCAATGCTATAATTGAACATATTAAATAAGATAACATTTTTCAAACTTGTGAAATATATTTTTTAAATTTATTTTCAATAAAGGATAAAAACACATTTTTAATATAAAAGTTAATAAAATTAGTTTTTTGGGAAATATTACTTAATTTTACAAAAATCGAAAATATTGGTTTTATATCATACAAAGATAAATTTTAATAAATTTGATTCACCGTATAAATATATATTTAAAATAAAAATTGTTTAAAAATATTTTAGGTCAGTTTTGTATTATAATATTTTCATAAAAGTGATGTCATTAGAAAAGTTGTATTATTTCATTATTCAACAGAAATTAGTCAATCTAAAAAATAAAAAAATCATCCAAGGATAATATTAATTTTATATTTACAAACCATATGTTAATTTAGTAAAAATAAAATATCAAATTTTGTTACTTAATATTTAAATAAAAATCGATAAATTATAATGAAATAATTTTTCCATGAAAATGAAATTTCAAAGTATTATCAATTTTTATTCATATTTATAATCAACATATATTTAATTTAATGTCATTATATTTATAATATACCTTATGTATAATATATTTAATATCATAAACAATCGCATTAAAACATAATTTTTATTAATTTGGCTTCCTAATCCATTGCTAATATTATTCAATGTCATGAAACACTACCAAAATTTTATTATGTAATTAGTATTTAAAATAATAAATATTTATACATATATTTAATTATCTTTTTAAATTTATTTATTCACAAAATCTTAATGACTAAATTATATTGATTATATAATGTTTTATGGTTCGTTTTCGTTCAGTGTGCTTTGTAGATAAAATTAATAAAAATAGTACTTTTATTAATAGAAATAAATTAATACTAAAATCTTTGAGTGTTAGAAGAATATTTTCATGGTGAGTATAATAAATAATGAAGATATTATAATAGTATGATTGGTAACCAAAGGAATTTTTTATAGGTAAGATAATCAAATATGATTTTATACATGCATATGAAATATGTAATAAATTCATGGAAAATAAGTCTTTATCATCATAACAAAATGATAATAATGAAACTAAATAGTGGGGAATATGTTTAAAATCATTATGTTCTAAAGGATGAAAACCCCTACATGAGAAATATTTCAAAAAATGGATTTTTGGGAATTAATATCCCAAGGTTGTCGATATAATAAGTAATATTCAATTCAATTATGTTCACTCTGATTTATATAGATATATTACTTAGAATTCAACAATTAGATATTTTTATTTCATCACATTCATTTATGATATTACTAGAATAACATTTATTATTTTTAGATCTCTCAAATCCCTATCTCTTTTAATGATTAATTTATACATGAGACTTTTTTAAAATAAATATAATTTTTACTTGATGAAGCTAATATATAAAAATGGAAGTGGGTATGATAATATGTAATTTCTTGAGTATATTGACATTCATATGGTAATAAATTGTTTTAAATCAACTAAACCTATAAAAAACTGTTATATATAAATGAAATTTTTTGAATTCATATTGATATAGATATAATAATAATAACATGGCATGTAACATAAAAGTACTTCAATGTATACAATATTAAAAGTACTATAATTATTAAAATAATGATTTTATTGATGAAAAATTCATATATCAATATATATATTTTTTTACGAATAATATGATTTTTAAATACGTTATAGTGTTATTGATTCCAGACATGATTATAAACAGAGGAATAGGAGTAGTAATTATTCATAGAAAAAATATATAATGACTTTTTCTTAGTCATACAATAAATGGATGTTATCATAGATGTTAAAAAATCATGGGATATATGAATTGTTTGGTGATATTTTAATTTTTTTTTAAAATGAAATTGAACTCATGAAATAAATCCTAAATGATTATCGGAATTACATTGTGATTGTCTATTCTACAAAATAGTTTGAATATTAATTACCTGAATTAAAGATTATGATGTAGATTCTATTAATTTATGTTATGTGGGGGTGCATATAAGAAAAAATTTATGAATTTAAATACATAAAAGGATGTTTGATATATATATAATCATTATGAATTAGAATATGGAGTTATAAAAAAGTGGGATAGTCTAGTGAACTAGATACACTATTCATATTTCCAATATAGAAACCCAAATGTTTAATAAAGCATTCCAATTCAATGAATATACTCAATATATTAATGATGTTCTAGAACAATTTAAAAATAATAAAATATTTTAGCTTATTTAAAAGAAAACATATAAGATAATTGTTGGAAAATTTAATTTCAATAAATGGATAAATAATAAATATGATGTTATTAGAAAAAAATCAAGACCTATATAATGAAATTACCCCTGGTCATCCTAGGCCATATCTTGAGCTAACTTTCTACTTTATCTAAATTTTATTCCGTGTCACCATACAAAATATCAAAGAACTTGAATACCTAAACTAAATAAATGGGAATGAATTTAATATCAAAATTATAAAACTAACCTGATGAACTCCAACCATAATTTATATGTGGTATATCAGAACCTCAGATGTAATGCCCTGACCCTAGTTACATAGATTCGGTGCATTATTACATAACCTTGGCATGATCACAAGGAAAACATGTCCCGAGAGACCGATCTGTTTAGTATTATTGGAAATAAGATTCATACAGAAGTTCAACTTTACAACATAAAAAGATATACAACGCTAATTTATTCCATTAGAAACATATAATCCTCCTAGATTAATCATGAAAATCACTCTTAACTATCTCCTTCATATCCTAGGAAAATGAAACATAAAAAAGAGGTGAGCTCAAATACTCAGTAAGGGGTAAGAAATATAGTGGAAGATAATATAAATATTAGGCAAGGTGAATAATTGAAAACACATGGCTTTACGATTAACAAACATGAACACTTTTATGGGAGAAATATGAGTTGAGTAAATAATTCCATAATAAAACAATGTCATGGATATTCTACTAGTTGAATACCCAGATTATCCATCAATAATATTTTCATAATGAGGGAATGTATAATGCTGGATATTCTGAAACATCTTGTAAAGGCCTCATCCATGATGTCTAAAAATGGTTAAGGCATTAGCCAAAACCATATATCAAATTAAGTATTGATTTGTCCAATTACATGTCTAGTTGTCTCATGAGACCTATAGATTCATTGAAAAGCTATAGCGGGCTCCACCCGTCACATACTAAGTAAAATACATTTCTCATATGAAAAGGTTGAAACATAACATAAACATTCATATTAAAACTAACATATGAAATTTCAAAAGTTTATCCATAAACCATAAATTTTAAAAAAAATAACACATCCATAGTCAAACATATAACAAAACGATCATTAAAATATAGATTATTTTTATGATAATGAATCGACTACAAAAAGTATAAAATCCATCAAAAGGTGTTGACATAGATGAAATCAATACTATTTGATATAAATATCTCACTATTTTTGAAATAATTTAATGTCACATAATTGCTAAAGGAAAAAATTATTTTGAATGTATTCTGATAATCATGTAAGGGAAGATTCAATGACGTTATGACGACAGAGAGTAACGGTTCCCACCGTATATGTTAAAAAACATTCTTACCTTAATTTTGTCGAAAAGGTCTTAATGTACATTGTTTGGGAAATGATGGAATGATTCCATTCAAACTATATAAGATCAAATAAGGGTATAAATGAATTTATCACATAGTCTATTAAATATAAAAAATGTTTTGAAATACATTTTTATGAGAACACGGATGTGGATGACAAAGAGGTCCCAGTAGATACTCACGTATAAAAAAAACTCGGATAATACATATTGTGAAATGAACTCTTACCTTGTTCTATTCCTTGGTCAAGGGTAGGTTAACCTCATTTATAATAGTGAAATCACTTTTTTTAAATTATACAAGAACCATATACATTAATATGATATCATATATTATCTTCTAATATTCGTTGATAATGATATTTTAGTAGTATCGTCGTTTCAGGTGTTAACTAATTCGTTTTCCTTTATATTTTTTGATACAATAGCCATATGTTTTATGGATTGGATGTATGTTATTCATACATACAATTATATTATGATCTTAATCATTATTTTAAATAACCAGTTGGAAATTATTCTTGAATGTTTATGATGGGGAAATACATCTCATCGTGTTTGTGGATATGGTAATCCATGCGTATGCACGAGCGACAATATCATTATTTTGATTTACAAACGTATTTAAATAGATATTATATCATATATACAGAATCATTAAAGTGTTATATTTATTATTTAAATCAATTATACATCATTATTATACCCATCCAAATAATAGTGTATTTGAATAACAACTACACCATGACGTGGAGACAGTGAGTTGTACGTACGCACGTATGGTGACATGTCATTCATAGGATTGATAGAATAATGGATAGGGTTGTATAATATTTTTAACAACATCACAATATATAGAAGAAACTGGAGTTATTATTTTATAATTTAAACAAAAAATAAATAATAATTTCAAGAATAAATGTTCTGAAAAGAGGGTGGTGAAATTATTACCTCTTCTTCGGGTTCTACATTTTGATTTGAAAAAAGGGAACCATAGGATGGATTTATGAATAAATTATGACTGGTAGAAAGAATTTAGGTATGTTAGGAGGATATTTAGGTAGTTTTTCTATGATCCAAAGGCTTGGGAAGTGTAATAAATGGGTTGTAAGTGGGGGATTTTTTTAGGGAGGGGAGGGGATCTTTAGGAGAGATTGAAACAATTATTTTATAAAAACCACATATTTGGTTTCAAAAGCTCAAATATTCATTAATTTCAAATTTAAGATGAATCATGGTCGAAATAAAAAAATCCAATCACAATTGGTTAGGTTTTGGATATTGTTGAAATATTTATAATCTTATTTATTTAAATCTTTCATTAATGTGGTAAATATTGCATCATTACTGTGTCATAAATAATTTAATTTATATGATGTCCAAAAAATATTGAAAAATGTCATTATGTAGGAAATATTAGTATCATTAAAAATAATATTTGAAGTCATAATGATAACATATATAACCGAATGTAAAAATTGATTTATAGGATTATATTTGTTTAAGTCATTTGTATCTTTACATTAAATTAATTAATATAAAATGTCATTATCACGCCAATGTGGCTTTATGGGGTCCCACATTTGACCCAAGGATGACCATGGTCAGATATTTATCATCGAATAGTATTATGACACTTTTTAGGGTAATTTATTATTATTATAATACTATATTTTACCCTAATTTATTATGTTTACCCTTTAGTCACGGTAAATAAAATATTTTCTGAGGTAAATATTAAAAATGTCTAAAAATAAAAGTTACCTTTTTACACAATTTAGACCTTCTAATTCCAAATTTGGAATCCAATTTTCCAAATTCAAAACACTGATGTGGTAGAAATTAATTTAAAATTAATTTTTTCTTTCAAAACTAAAAGCTTGTTTTTACGAAATAATAACTATCAAAATATTGCAACTGGTTTATGTACGGTTTATATATGAAACTACATCTAATGGACAACATTAGAAAAACTGTTAAAAATATAATATAATTATACTTTAAAACCCCTCAAAATTATATTTTCACACTATAAATTAATTTTTTTAAAAAATTGTTTTTATATAATAATTAATTATTTTTGACTATTCTTAAAAATATGAAAGTTATTAGAAAAGAGAAAAAAATTCACCCTAATCTAATTTCAATATTCTGAATCCAAAAATGATTCCTTTTATAATAGATAAAATTTGTAATTTTTCAAAAAGGGGGTATTGCTATTCATAACAGCTACATTGATTGGTCACGGTGTGTTAGAATCTTGAAGTTGCACTAAATGAAATCTATTTCATTATTCAAAGGAAAACATACTTTGTATTCTTGGGGTGTTAAATTCTCCCCTCTTCAAATAAGTTCATACTCGAAATTTTTAGAATACTACCACATAAATATATTCTTATGGTTCTTCATCATATGTTCCTTGGGTTCCCACGTGGCCTATTCCATCTTATGGGTTCTTCATAGAACTTTTACCAGATGAGTTTTCCGTATTCTCAAAACTTGTTCTTTGGTATCATGAATCTTGATAGGCTATTCGCAATAAGACAGATTGTGTTCCAGTTATATTTTCTCATTCGTGAGTACATGCATTGGGTCAGGCATGTATTTTCTCAATAGTGATACATGAAACACATTGTGAACTTTGGAGATACTTGGCAGCATTTCCAAATGGTAAGCTGCATCCCCAATTAGTTCTAGAATATCGAAAGGTCTGACGTACCTGGGACTGAATTTACCATTTTAACTGAACCGTATATCTCCATTCCACTGAGATACCATCAAGAATACATGATCTCCAACCTAAAATTCCAAATCCTTTCTTCAGTTATCGGCATAACTCTTCTCCATACTTTGAGCTGCTTCGATGTGGGTTTGGATAACCTTCACCTTTTCCATCGTTTCCTCAACAAGTTATGGGCCTATGTGTATTCTTTCACCAACATCATCCCCACATGTTGGTGTTTGACATCTATTTCCGCATATAAATTTGTATAGTTCCATATGAATACTTGAATGGAAGCTATTATTATAGTAAATTTCTACCAGAGGTTAATATTGATCCATCATACCTTGAATGTCAAGTGAACAAGATCTCAACCTGTCTTATAAGGTTTGAATAGTCTGTTCTAATTTTCCATCTGTTAGAGGGTGGTAGGTAGTGCTCATGTGAAGTAAAGTATCCAAGTATTTCTACAAAAGTTTCCAGAATCCTGATGTAAAATAGGGATCACTATCAGAAACAATCTATAGGGTTACTCAATGAAGTCTTACAACATCATTAATATACATACTTGCTAAACATTCAATTGGAAAATCTTCTCTTATATCATGAAAACATGTTGACATGGTAAGACGATCATCAATGACCCATATTTCATCATTTCTTACAGGAGTCTTTGGTAGACCCATGACAAAGTAAATCTTGATATTATCCCATTTCCAGTCATGTATGGGAAGAGGTTTCATGACTCTTCCAGGATGATGCCTTCTAACTTCCACTTGTTGAAAAACCATACCTCTTGTCACATAATCAAAAATCTCTCTCTTCTTGTTTTCCCAAAAAAAATTCTTCAAATCACTATATATCTTGGTGTTCACAGGGTGTATATAGAAAATGGAACTATGAGCATCATCCTATAATTCCCTTTTTAGATCAGGTATATTAGGAACACAAACTCTATTCACAAATTTTGAGATTCCATCTTCATATACGAAGACGATCAATATCCTATCTTTCACATATTTAATCTTCTTTATAAATTCCACATCATCATTCTGAAATCATTTTATCCTTTATATTAAATATAGTTTTTTTAACCATTTGAAAAAAAAATTATGTTTCACCTTCCATGGTATTTCACATATCCATCATTAAAAGATCCATGTATGTAGGATCATTTTCATCTATCATGTTGTTCTAAAACCCATGAACCTTTCTGCACAATTCATTTTCATCCTTATTTTACTTTCTAGGAAGGTAGTGTATCGTGAAATCGTAATCCTTAAGTAGTTCAAGCCATCTTATTTGCCTCATGTTGTGTTCTTTCTGTGAGAAAATATTCTTCAAACTCTTGTGATCAGTATATATCTCACATTTTTCACCATAGAGATAATGTCTCCTTATTTTTAGATCAAATATTATAGCTACAAACTCAATATCATGAGTGCGATAGTTTTGCTCATGAATTTTTAGCAGTCATGATGCGTAGGAAATAACATTATCATTCTTCAAAAGGACACAACCAAGTCCACTATTTGATGCATCACTATAATTAAAAAACCCATCATTCCCCGATGGTGGATTCAGGATAAGAGAATTGACTAATATTCTCTTCAGTTCCTCGAAAAAGTCTTCATACGCTTTTTTCCAAACAAATTTAACCCCTGTACGTGTGATCTTGGTTAATGGTTTATCCTATCGGGCAAAAAGTTTCGACGAAACAACGATAATAACCTACTAATCTAATAAATCTACATACATAAGTTATACTAGTTGGGTTGTCCTTTCTTGGATTGATCTTTTCATAGAGGGATCAATATAGATTTCATCCTTAGAGACAATAAAGCCAAGAAAAGAAATCCCTTGAAGCCAGAATTCACAATTGTTAATCTTCTGGTATAATTCATTTATTCTAAGGGGTTTCAGAATGGTGCACAATTAATTTTCATGATCTTCATATATTTTGGAGTATTCCAAGAGATAATAAATAAATACCACTAATATGTAATCAAGATATTCCTTGAAATCACTATTCATTAGATCCATGAAAACAGAGGGTTCATTAGTGAGCACAAAAGGCATTACTGTAAACTCGTAATGCTCGTACCTGGTTTGAAATGCTATATTTGGAATGTCTTACATTTTCGCATCTAACTGATGATATACAGATTGAAGTTTAATCATTGAAAAATATTGAGGTCATGGAAGTTGGTCAAATAAATCATCAACGCGAGGTAAGGGATACTTTTTCACTATTATTATAGCATTGATCTCTCTATAGTCACAACACAACCTCATAGATCCATGTACCTTCTTAAAAAAGGATAGAGGCTCCCCATGAAGAATCACTAGGGAATATAAATCCATCATTACTCAATTCCACTAGTTTTTTATTTAGTTCAACTATTTCCACAGTAGCCATTCTATAAGGGGTCTTCGATATGGGCCATTAATCATGAACCACATAAATGGAAAACTAACCTTCTTTCTCTAGAGGATGTCCACGAAAATGCTCTGGAAACATATCAACATATTTTTTCACAATCGGTACAGCCTCTATTTGAAAATTTCTTTCCACACCCATAGTTATCTCATTCTCTTATTCCTCGATAATTGAATTTTGTAGTGATACTGGGTGTGGATTTAGATAAGATTCTGATGGTGACGTTTCTACTATAAATATAAGGTACTTTTTATCATCATTGAAAATTGTAACCTACTTCTTCATGTAAAACATTTTCCCATAATGGTCTAAAATCCAATACATACTGAGGATTATATCAAATTCAATCATTGGCATGATGATGACATCAGCATATAATGACCATTTATATGCCCTAATGGGAACTGATTCACAAAAAATTGTTTAAATGATACTTCCCTTATGAGTTGTGACTAAAAAATCCATGTTTAAATCAAATTAGAAATATCTAATTTTCTATGAAAACAAGGAAGATAGGAAACAATGCGACGATCCAGAATCAAATAAT
The DNA here is from genome assembly GCA_963277665.1 of Viscum album. Lineage (NCBI taxonomy): Eukaryota > Viridiplantae > Streptophyta > Magnoliopsida > Santalales > Viscaceae > Viscum > Viscum album. Next base: position 1,159,546,758 of record OY728120.1, on the reverse strand, counting down.
GAATTTTTAAACATGGGTAAACAATTAAATTATCTGCCACCATATCTTTTGGAGCATTAACCTCAGCAGTAGTGATCGCATAAGCTTGGCCTTGATCCCTTGGCCTTTTTGAGGTAATATTCCCTGAAACATTGGAAATTAATTTGAATAATGTCCCATCTCCCTGCAATTCTATCAATGATCATTGATTGCTTATTTCTTCGTCATTCAGTCACCAGCAATATAGCCTTTCTGTCCAAATTTGAAGCATACTCATTTTGGTTTTAGAAAAGAAATAGGTTTTTTCCTTCCATAATTATCATAGGGTGGAAATTCAACCCTTCCCTACTTCCCTGTTTCCTTATTTCCTTTCCCATAGTGTTTAGCTAATCTCTTCTTCTCATTTTTTTCATTAATGAAGTAATACATAGAGAATTACTTTTCTATCTTGATAGCACATGAGACATTATCTTCGTTTGTTGAAACGGATTGCGATACTAATTCATGATGGAGAAATGGTTTTATCGCATAAAATAAACAATCAATCTAACTTCTTGGGTTACATATATAATCTCCAGCATGCGTTGATATCCTTGTGAAGTTGGCTTCATACTTTGCGAAATTCTCATCCTACTTTTTCCTCAGACTCAGAAATTGAATTTCCATATCCACTTGATGGTCATGAGGAATGTATTTTTCTATGAAAATATCTCTTAACTCTCTCCATTACATAAATGATACTTCTACATCCTCCTTGTTGTTTTGAATCAATGACCACCATTGATCTGCATCCCCCGTGAGGTGATAAACATCCATGAAAACTTTTTCCATTTTGCTACTCCCCAAAGCATGAAATATTTTCTCAAAATAATTTATTTATATCTCAGCTTCTAATGGATTTGTACTCCCATTGAATGTTGTTGGTTTTTGCCTCCTGAAGTGATCTAACATTGGTCCTCTGCATTGTGGATCAAGGAGTTCCATATGGGTAAAGTAATTATTCATAACCTGAGTGAGTTGTCCCAGTGTAGTGATAATATGATCAGCACCAGTTGCATCACCACCTCAGTTATAATTATCTTAAGAAGGAGGTAAATCACTACATGGATTATGTGCATTGATACGGTTTCCATTCTTCCACCTGGAACCATTTTTGAACAATGACATAATTTATATTAGTTTAGGAATCTAAATACATAATTCCATACTTTTAAAATACATAACATAAATTGAAAAGTTTAGGGATATTATTTGTAATAATAAAATAAATTAAATGAGGAAGTATATACTCATAAACCCTTCATAATAGTTTGTAATGAAAATTAGAAATATCCTATGCATATCCCTCGGGAGTGTCGTAACCATGAGTGATGTAAGGCCCATTGTCGTGCACCAGTTCTTGTTTGAGTTTAGCTCCAAGTGGTGTTTTTGGGTTTCACCCCTAGGTACATATGTGTCAGAGCCGCCTCTACCAGCTCGTATCTAGACAAGGATGTATTGTTTGGAAAACTCACAAAATCTCTAAATTACCTAAACTCTGAAAAGGTCTTCTATACTAATCCCCAAAATCTATCTTAGGTTAATGTGCTATAATAATAGTTTATCTAAATATAGTATCAAAGGTTTTTACTAAACATCTTATGATACCAACTGTAATACCCCAACCCCAGTTACCAAGATTCGGTGCATAATTAATTAACATTGGCATGATCAAAAGGAAATCATGACCCGAACGACCGATTAGTTTAGTATTATTGGAAACAAGATTCAAAGATAATTTCGACTTTACAACTTGAAAAGAAGAACAACACTAATTTATTCCATTAGAAACATCCAAGAATCGTATATTATTCCTGTAACTCACTCATAAAATACTTCTTCATATCGTGTGAAAATGAAACATAAAAAAGGAGAGAGCTCTTTCGCTATGAAAGGGTAAGAAATACAGTGGATGATAACATAAATATTAGGCATGGTGAATAATTTAAAACATCGGGATTCACAAATAAAAAACATGAACACTCTTATGGAAGGAATTTGAGGTCAGTAAATAATTACATAATAAATCATAGTCATGGGGATTCTACTAGTCGAATAACCACATGATCCATCAATATTATTTTCCTAATGAGGGAATCTATAATGCCAAACATTCTAAAACATCTTGTCAAGGACACAACCTAGATGTTTAAAAATGATTAAGTCCTCAGAAAAAACCATAAATCAAATTGGTAAAGGCCTCACCCAAATCCATGACTATATTTTTCATGAGATCTATTGATGCATCGAGGAGCAATAGCTGGCTCCACCCGTCACATAATAAGTCCAAGACATTCCACATATGAAAATGTTGAAACATAACATAACCATTCGTATTAAAACTAGCATATGAAATTTCAATACGTTAACCATAAACCATTAATGGTATAAAAATAATACATCCATAGTCAAACATATCACAAACCATCAAAAAAATATTGTAGTTTTTATCATAATGAATAAACTTCAAATAAGTATAAGATCCATCAAAAGATGTTCACATAGACTAAATCAAAACTATTTTATAGAAATATCCCTTTCATTTTGAAATAAATTAAAGTCCCATAATTATAAAAGAAAACATTTATTTTGAAAATATTCTTAAAGGCTTGTAAAGGAATCTTCGATGATGTTATAACGGTTATGAATAACCGTACCCACCATACAATTTAAAAAAATTCATACCATAATTTGGTCAAAATGTTCGTAAAGTACGTTGTTTGGAAAACAATAGAAAGATTCTTTTCAAACCATATAAGATCAAATAAGGGTATAAATGACATTAACCAATATTATAGTAAATTGACAAAAAATTATCAAATACATTTTTAAGAAAACTCAGATGTGGATGATAAAGTTGTCCCAGAAGATTCTCACCTATAAAATAACCTCGGATAATAAAGAGATTGTGAAATTAACACTTACCTTGTTGTTTTCCTTCATAGTGTTTAGGTTAACATCTAGTATAATGGAGAGATAATTGTTATTAAACTATTCAAGAACCATATACATTCATATGATATCATGTATGACTTTCTAATATTTCATTGGTAATGATATTTCAATAGTATTGGCGTTTCGTGTGTTAACTGATTCATCTTTATTTATATGTTTTGACACATAAGCCGTTTTTTTATTGATCAGATGTATTTTATTAATATCCAAAATTTTATTATGGTCATAATCATTATTTTTACTAACCAAATGAATATTATTCTTGAATTTTTACGATGGGGAAATGAATCTCATCACGTTCGTGGTGATTGTAATCCGTACATACGCACGTGCGACAATATCATTATTTTGATTTAAAAAAGTATGAAATTAAATGGTATATCATATATATATAATCATTAACATGTTATATATATTATTTAAATAAATTATACATCATTGTTATACCCATCCAAAGAATAGCGTATTTGAATAACAACTACACTGCGACATGGAGATGGTAAGTCGTACGTATGCAGGTATGGTGACATGTCATTCAATGGATGTATAGAATAATGAATTTTGTTAAAAAATATATATAATAACATCAAAATATATAGAATATACTAGAGATATAATTTTATAATGGAATCAAAAAAGAAAGAGGAAGTGGAAGAAGAAATGAACATAAAAGTGGGTGGTGATATTATTACCTCTTCTTCAGGTTCTCCCGTTTGATTTGATCAAAATGTCTCCTTAGGATGTACTTTTGAGTAAAGTAAGATCCCTATAATGAATTGAGTGATGTTGGGAGGATATTTGGGCAGGTATTGTATTAGCTGATGGCTTGAGAAAAGTGAGAAATGGGTAGGCTGTGAGGGCTTTTTATAAGGGAGAGGAGGCGCACTTTCGGAAAATTTTAAATAATTCATTTATTATAACATCATCGTCGATTTAAAAATGTCATCTATTCTTTTATATAAAATATAAGATGACTCATGGAGGAAATAAAATAATACAATAATAATTGGACTGGTTTTTGATATTTTTTTTCATATTTATAATCTTATATATTTAAATCGTTCATTAAAGAGGTAAATATTACATCATTATTGTGTCATGAATAATTTAATTTATTTGATGTAAAATAAATGTAAAAATAATTACATGATGTGGGAAATATTATTTATATTTCCAAATAATATTTATATTTTAAACAATAACTTATATAACCACATGTAAAAATTGATTTAAAAAAAATAATTGTTTATAAGATTTTTGTCGTTACTTTAAATTATTTAATATAAAATGTCATCATCACACCCATGTGGCTCCATGGGGTCCCAAATTCATCCCAAGGATTCCCAGGGTCTGATATTTAACATAAAATAGGATTATGACACATTTTAGGGCAATTAAATATTATTAAAATACTATATTTTACCATTATTTATTATATTTACCCTTTACTCATGGTAAATAAAATATTTACTGAAGTGAATATTTAAAATGTCTACAAATAAAAGTAAAATATTTACAGAATTTTGACCTATTAATTCCAAATATGGAATCCATTTTTCTTAAATCAAAACAAAGAAGTGTCAGAAATTAATTTAAAAATAATTCACGCTGTCAAAACATAAAGCGTGTTTTTAGGAAACATTAATTATCAACAGATTGACACTTGATTAGGTAAAGTTTAAATATGAAATTACATAAAATGAACAAAATTATATTTAATTGTGGAAATATATTCTAATTATACATTAAAACTACAAAAAATTATAATTAATCATTTTAAATTATTTTGATTAAAAATGTTGTTTTTAATTAAAATTTAGTATTTTTCACTATTCCTAAAAGTGTGAAAGTTATAAGAAAAGATCAAAAAATTCACAATAAGATAATTTCAATATTCCCAATCCAAAAATGAAGTCTGTTTTGAAAGATAAAATTTAAAAAATTTAAAAAATTGTGTATTACTTTTCATAACGACTACTTTGAATGGTATGAGTGTGTTAGAATCTCGAAGTTGTGTACAATGCAACCAATTGCATTATTCAAAGAAAAATGTACCCTGGAATGTTGGGGTGATACATCAGATATCCATGATAATAAATAATCAAATTAAAATAATAGAAAACATAAAATAAGAATATATTGTGGTAGAAAAAATAAGTAAAATCACATTATAAACTAAAAAAATGAGTCTGTATCATCACTTGTAGATAATAACCCAAGGGATTTATCACTATCATGAAATATATATAAAAATCACAAAATAAAGAAAAATTGGAGGATGCATATAAATTCACTATATGATTCACATTCCATTGTATCATAATCACAACTAATCATATTCTATGTATAATTATAAAGGAATAAATAATAAATGCTATATGATGTTACTCTATTCACATTCCCTAAATAAATAACAACCGATACAACATAAACCCACCATCATTCATAAGTTATCAGTGAAAATACAAATAAAATAAAATTTTGAAACAATAAAATATCATATTCCTTGGATAAAAATTGAAATTATTTAAAATTATTTTTAAATACACCCTTTTTATTTTAGAAAATTAAAATTGGAAATCATTTCTCAAAATCCGTTATTTGTATTGATGTACTTCGAGATCCAAAAATAGTCATAAAATAGAAAGATAAACTATATAACCATGATCAATAAAATTTAATTATAAATATAATACCCAATTAATGAATTTGAATATAATGAAATGATATGTATCTACAACACAAAACACAGAAGGAAGAGGCTCCAAACTCTGGGAAAAATTAATGATGATACCAAGTAATAAAATTATATAATGTTGTCCTTCATGAAAATGAAATATATTGCGGTATATATCTATCACTAATGAAAGGACCACATCTTATATAATAACTATTGTAGGGTAGAAACCTTCTATTACACCCAATACATAATCATGGTTTCCCATGTGAAGCCAAATCAACCACCTAATCAATAAGACATTATTTATTACTAAGTCTCGTAAATCAAGAATAAATTATATTCAAATTAATACCCATTATAAAATTATTCAAAAGGCCCATAAAATCATAACCTTATTTTGAAAATTTTCTCAATTAAATAATGTATAGTAATCTATGTTGGAATGCGAAATATCATGAAGTATATTTAAAACCATTCTTTTAGGAACACAAAGTCAACAATGTAAACATTGCACGTAAGTAGTATCCATGTTAAATTTGAACAAAATTTAATAAAAATGGATATTCAATACCATTTTATCCAAATTAAATATCATGTATATATTGAGACATACCTTAAATTTTAAATAACCGCAAAAAAATCAACTATAAACATGGAAGTAAGGAACCCTATGATCCCATAAAAATAGTAAATATTAATTATATAACCAAATATATCTATATATTTGACAAATATATCATTATAATTTAAAATAATATAATGGATATAGGAGAAAAATGGACTAAATAGTGGGTTGAGATGAAATCCAAGAGAAATCAAGGATTACATTGAAGTCTCCACTATGAAAATGGTGATTATAAAATTGAACAAGGTGTGTAAAGGATTCCATGGCATGGGGACTATTATAAATTGATTAGGATGATAAAATATGGGAGATAGTTTAATACCATATATTTTATTATGAGTAAATTGTTAATATTTGTGTATGGATATATCAATTCATTGTTTGAAATGGATTGTTCTCAATGTGATTTACCTCCCATGTATATTGAATATACATATTGGGTCCCATTAAAAAATATAATCACATATAAATGGATTTATGATCCTCCCATTAAACACCAAAACATATATCATCATGTTAGGATAAAACTTCCCATGAATATTGTGTGATACCCCTGCTTGAAAAATTCCTTAACTACCTTGGATAGGATATAAACTGTCCACCCTAGGTACTAGAGTGACACACAGTATCCCAAAACCAAAGATAAAGAAATTCCCAATATTCTAAAAAAATAAATAAATATAAAATTATGAACAAAAAATTTTATATGAAAATTTCAGTGTCTCGATATGACATCAAAAGATTCAAATTTATCCCCATCACACCACATTCGATCCCTATAATGTTCATAGTGCTCCTCCTAAAATAAAATGTTAATAAAAATCATGTACAAAAAGGAATCATGATTCCATGTATTGTGGTATTAACAATGGTTTTTTCAAAGAACATGGACATGGGTAATAGATATTTCCCTCAAGAAAAAATCATGGTGATCCATAATATGAATTGGCTTCTCAACAACCATGTTTTTAGTATCCCGATGAAAATCCTCCCACTATACTATATGATTTAATTATGAAATATTTTTCCATATTTGAGGATTTTTAGACATTATGTGAATAAATTTAATATATAATGGAATGGATAGTCAATATACCACTTTCCAAATATGTTTATAAATATAAAATGTAATAACATACCACAACACCAACATACCTTACATTTCGAGATGATAATAAATTAGTCTATATGAAACTCAAAGGAACAACTGATATCAAAATTTATACACCAGAAATTTATATAAAGTGTTATCATATGATTTATAGAGACTCTAATACACCTCCAATATTTCATTAATCCCCTAAATATTTCTTTTTATTCTCTTAGATTATGCTCAGACCCAACAAGAATGGCTCCCATGACTCTCGCTAGTTAATTCGGGACCATCTTTTTCATCTATAAAAGACCCCAATGGGATCTTGATTTATGGAGGATTAATATGTTTTGTTGAATGGAAAATAAATCAATGATTCATGTTTTTACTGTGATCCACAAAATTCAATAAATCACCCGAAAATCATACCTCCCAAATATGAATGGGTATTTCTATCTGACATCATATCTATGGATCAAATGAAATTCTTAATTTTGTTATAGTTAACATTGATAAATGATGATAATTATTAAATATAGAGGTAAATAATGGGTTTTTATTATAAACCATCACTAAAGGCACACAATTATTCTTCAAAATATCTTAGACTGGATGGAATCCAAATTACAGTAGTATTGAAAACATTGTGAGTGAAATAATGTCAGTATATTTTTTTTAAATTTTTTATAATCAAAAATAAAATATTTTTCCCACTATGAGATAAATTAAATGAAATAATAAATTCACAATATATCTTATACTAATAATATTCAACCATGGAAATATGATCTTTTAATATTGATTACATCTATTAATCTTTCACAATTCTATGGTAGTTGAGTAACCAAGATACAAATTAAAAAATTTCCAACCTTTTTTTGGAGAAATAAATAAATGATTTTAAAATCATAGAACATTATGGAATCCATTGATTACCTACCCCATAATAATGGCTCCAATTATCCATAACTTTTTTTTTCATGGATAAAAAAGACCATAAGAATCATTCATATAAATTTAAAACCATCTAAAAACTAAGGCAAATAACTCTTGTCCCCTAAAATATTTATGAATTATTTTATTATATTGATAATAAATATTTTATTCCTTCTTAATCTGAATTACTTCATCAAGGGAGGGAGTGAATTTCATTTTAGAAAACATACATGATCATTCTATCAATTCCCAACCACAGGGAAATCAGTGGAAAACCCTTAAGATGCCCTTGATTTTTATAGTCGTTCATATCCTGAGTTTGAAATATTTGAATTAAGGAATCGGCCAAACATTTAATTTAACTGGGTATTTATATATGTAAACATTAAAGTCCGAAATCTATTTCAAATATCTCTTAAATTTGATATTTATATCCCTTTTTGGGAATATGTACTCATCTATTTATAATCAGTGTATGTGGTGATCCTTTACCAGAAATGGTAGTAGTGCAATGTTTTCAATGATTACATAAGTTAAACATCTTGTTTGAGATAATAATTCTAATGAGGTAATAAATTTAAAAAGACACATGCCACACCATGATAACACTATATCATGAACACTATAACACCATAATTAATTCATCACAATATAACATACAATCCTAGATTTTCTATAGATGATAGACATTGGAATATATTTTTCAATCGCCCATAGCTGATGTTATCTTGACAATAGATCAGTATTTAAATATAATATCTCCCTGTATAGTTAATCAATTGAATCATCAATATGATGAAGTGGGTAATAAATCTTAATTTTTGATTATTTCTTATTTTCAAAATAAAGGCAAAGTTATAATTTTTCTCCTCTTTATTTGTAATGATAACCGGAGATTCGTATGGTGGAATTCTAAGGTGAATTAAAAAATAATAATCATTAGATATTCTAGGTAAATAATTAATTAATTCAATCCTGTGGGATCAATATGATTAGATGGTAGAGAGATGTGACTCATGTATGTGAGTTTGTAGATATACAATTATACATACCAAAAAGGAATATATAATATTATCAATCACTAAAGTCCTTAATATTCATTCTAACATCCAAATATTATAAACCATATTAAATATATTTTATTTAATAAAATAAAAAACCATATATAAATCTGGAAATTTACATAATTTTATGATAATTGGTCCTATGATTTGTAATTCAGATCCACATTCCCCTATAAATTTGTATGTAAACCCATCATGATAATGTAACACAAAATTATTATTGTAATTTTCATTATGAACTATATTACTCACCACTCAGTCAATTAATAAATTATGTTCTATGATATCATGGTTATGAACATTGAAATAAAAAACAACATCAATATCAATAATAACCACATGACACTCAATTAATATAAATCTTTTCCCTTTAATAATTCCCAATGGATTTGGTAGATTCCCCGTATATATACTTAACACATGTTAAAACCCTAAATCATCAATCAACATTGATAAAATAATTGATAGCATAAAAAGGTTTTAAATAATTTCAAGGCCATAGAAGATTAAATAAACACTATACCTCTCAATGTAGCTTTCCAAGCATCAAATTATTCCTGAACGTACTCTTCGACATGAAATGTCCCATTTTCATTCAAAAATTGTTATTTTTTTTATAGTTGAGTATCCTGTTACCAGTGTATGGTATCCTACAACCATATATTTATATGACATCAAATTATATCATCTAGTGAAATAATTCCCGAGATTTTTACCAAGATAAGGATAAGTACAAAATAATTGAAAATTCAATTAAGTCCCATATTGGGGGAATACTAAGAGAGTGACCTAGTAAACCTAGTTAATGTACCTACATTTTGAAACTAATAATAAAACACTGACCTACACAAATAATGTGTTATGATCATAGAATCAAGTTAAAAAAAATCTGTTTTTCCTAATTAATAATTCTAAAAATACCTTTTATAGCATAAATAGGAACTCAAACATCCCCCCATTGACGATTTGGAACAAACCATAACTTTAAAAACTATTTAGAAAAACCTAACCATCACTTCATTGAAATCCACCTCATTATATGTTATAAATTATAAAATAACTATCACTAATTATACTTATTTTTTGAATACCATATTAAATCATCTGGATTTCTGGTAGTCATTATTTGTAGATTGGAAGAATATTTGAGAAACATGGAAAACCAAGAGGCATACTTTATCATAAAATAATATCATTGATAAAAAATTATTTTTTGTTAATTTTCCTACAATTAATCTGATAGATTAAATTATAGATTTAAAATCATGATGGAGATAGAAAAAGTGAGATCCTCAATTTTTATTAGAATGGGTGATAAATTCGTAATACATCCAATTTTTTCCTTCATAATTGTACTCTTAAGATCCCAGACTCAAAAAAATTGTACTATTTGAAATTTGTTAAATATATTTTTATTAAACTTAATTGATGCATTGTTTGTGGTATGTGGTGTTTTATAATCATCTTGGGGGGGATTGGGATGCAAATTTTGGGTTACATCTTGATAGTGCATCAACAATAGCAAGATAGAAAGATTACATATGCTAGAAAGTTTCTTACAACCAAACAGTGGTTCTTCCTAGATCAATTGTCTAAATAGTGGCCTCATGATTAGAATCCTTTCATGGGTGGCCTTATAATTTAACCTAATGAACCCCTAATTCCTCTCTCATTATTTTTGATCCCCAATCATCACGTAGGAATCTCTCATGGTTTATCCCTTCATTCCCTTCCTCATGGATAAATCCCTTTCATTATGTATCTGAATCAACTTTTTTCACATGATTTAGAAATCCAAAGATGATTCTACCCATAAAATTTCATCTATTTTAGTTTCCTTCCAATAAATTGGTGTTTCTACTAATTTTTCAAATATTATTTATTTTGGAGTATTTTTTCTAGTTTCATTGTTTTTTATAATTTAGTAGATATTAGAAACTCATAATCAATGTTTGGGATAATCAATGGTTATGTTTTGTGGTCCTTATAATTTTACCCATATTATTTCATTTTTTTATTGTATGCATCATCCAGTCCTGTTATCCAAGTCAGTCATTGAACAATGGAATAATTAATTATTATGAATTGAGTTATCATTAGTCAATCACCCTATTTAACATTATATAAATAATTGAAAAAGGATAGCTAAATATGGATGAACAATGATAATCTTTTTCTGTGAATGATATTGTTGTGAATAACGGTTTACATTGAATATGGATAAAATTTGAAATCATGTTTCAATCGATGTTTTTGTAATGGAATTTCAAAAACATATATGATTATGAATTCGATAGATTATGAAATCTATAATATTTAAATTTTAATATTGATTTTTAAAACAAAATATTGACATTTAACATGATATTAATGGGTGTAAATAGTTATTATCATTGTATAACATGATTTCGAAATTTCATAAATGAAAAATTATGAATCTATGGATTAATTAATTCCATGGGAAAATAATAGTGATTATTTTATGGGATGATGTGAATTATTAATTGAGTAAATAAATGATAATTGTGGATGGAAAACAATTTTTTAAATATAAAATTTCAATGAATTGAATATATAATATTACCTTGTGAATATTGATGTCTGATACATGAATGATTAAGAATTCCAGGATGAGTTACCAGATTCAATATGAAATATGCTACATGGGAATGCTCAAATGAGTACCCAAATTCCATATTTTAATCAATGGGTTTGAATGTCAGAATGAGTGCAATGATTAAATTAATTGAATATTACATAGGAATTCCATTTATATTTTCTAGACCCCATATGGTACTAAATACATTAGAATTTTTTGAGGATAAATGAAATTCCATTGAAATTCTAGAGTTCCTGGATTGTTTGAGATGACTGATTATAGTGGAATACTGAGATGAGAGATCCAATACCATTTTAATCATAGAAGAAACCCCTGAATACATAATGATGATAATTTAGTAGTGAATACCTAGATGAGATATTAGATTACATGGGAATATTTTATTAAGGTCTCATATTTCATCTACAGTATTAGGATAACGGGAATTCTATTATAAGACATGGATTCCATGTGTTTATATTGGAGGAATCATCATCATGGAATGATCAAAAATCCCTTTCAATGATCGAATATGGTAAGATAAATCATGATTATAGGCCTATGGATTGACAAGGTATACCGTACACCATGTGTCATCATGAATCTAGTGAATTATTGTTTCTAATTGCATTGATATAGATGTTTTTAGAAACCATTATTCATTTCATTAAAACGTTTTCATGAACTTTAACTAGAGAATGGTTATATTAGATATGATTTTGGTAGTGGACAAATATTTTTTACAAACTCCGAAAACATTCCACAATAGATCATTGGTAGAACAACTAAAGAAATTATTTATCATTGGGATTTATATAGGGAAAGAATTGATATTGATTATAGTTGGCTTGGAATTAAAATATGGGTTTGGATGATCGGATGGACCTGACATGGGACAAGTTGGGTATGAAACATATTTCATTAGTAATATTTTCTTCAAATTTTATTATATATGGTCCTCCCATGGGGTATTAAATATAACATGTTTGGTATACACATGTTTTATGTATTTAAAATTATTTATTCAATTATTATTACAAGGAGTCTTTTAACTTTGAAGTTTACCGTTCATTATTTTTATGATTTATATTTTTATGAAATTAATAATTCTCTAATAATGAGTAGATAGCCTACCCAGGGTAACTTCATATGTAGTATTCACATTTCATCGGCCTCTAGTGTATGGGGAGATCCACATGAGGCCTTGTAGCATACCAAAATAGTGAACTATTTCAATGGTATCTATTTTGGGTATTTAAAATGTTTTTTTAGAATGTTTTTGTTTATTTTTAGAATTTGGAATGGTATATAGAAGAATATAAATGTGTAAAAAATTTTAAAGAAACATTTCTTGGGAGTGAACATCACTGATTGTGTATGTACATGTATTTAATTTAATTGAATCAAATTTGATTATTTAACACCTCCAAACTACAACTAGTATAATAGTGAGTCGGTGTCAATTCCTTATGAATGGCCGGTGAAAAAAATTCTATGTCAAGAAAAAATAAATATAAAAACATCCAAAAAATAATTAAATAACGAAATGTTGAATTTATTGTTTGAAAATTAAGTTGATTTAATGTGGTGGTGCATATAGAAACATAATAGAGACAATGAGTCAACTATTTCCTAAATATAAAGAGAATTCACTAATTTTATTAATTTAAATTGACTTAATCTCTTATTTAGGTTATCAAAAATATTATTACTAATAAGAATAATGATTATTGAGTCACTATATAGTATCATAAAGATTAACACATAAAATCAAATATTCATTTGAATTAATCTATCGATGAGTATTAATGTAATTAAATGGAGATGGGAATGTCATCAATTTCCATTTATAATATGTTTATTATAGTTTAAAGGAATAGTGTCCACTATTATCATATTTAATGTATTGGATAGTGTAATATTAAAACTTTGTATGATTGAAAATGAGGTCTCTATGCTTATGTTTCACTCATATAGTTTTTTATGAAATAAATGAACATATTTAAGCTTCAAATCATAACAATAAAATTATAGAAATTATTATAGTTGTATAGGTTTTAATAATCAAAAATACATCTAAAAAAAGTATAAAATAAGAATTATAGATGAAATTGTTGATTAGGTCATTTCCATAAAATATCTAAAATCATATCTCATGACTCATGGAATGACTCATCCTCTTATTGAATGAAATTGGTGATTTTATTTCATAACAATCTAGTCAATCAGTATTGGAATTTTTTTTGTCAAAATATTTATCAATTTGGTCCTAAATATAAAAAAATAATAATCTAATTGATTAAATAAGGACATAGCACTTATCATCAATGAGAATATAAGTATTTTTATTTTAATCTCATTCTGAATCATTTATTGAAGAGTAAACTATTAAACTACATTAAAAAATCAATATCAAAATATAATATGTGTTCATTAGGAGATAAAAAAGAATATTGAAGTACTGACAATATGATTTTCAAAAGATCATAATTTCTAGATTTTTTTATAAAACATTATAAAATATGGATTTTAGGAAATTATTGGGAGTAAAAATTAACTAATTTTGGACATCTCAACAACTTCATTCCTATGATTTTGTTAATCTTTTCAACAATGTTTTCTTCCATGTGATCATCTATATCAATTTATTGATTTTTTCTTTTAAATTATTAGTGGAATAGTGTCTATTGGTTTTAGGTATTAAATATTCATGTTCAGCAGTAGATAATCACCAATTTTGAATTCAATTACTAGAAAAATAAATAAAAAATTTCAAAGCAACGAGATATTATAATAATTCAAAATAAAAGAAATAATTTATTTATCCCAATTAAATCAGCATGTTAATAGAGGTTAATCTCAAAAAATTGGCATCATAACCCTTATATTTAATATAAAATTCAACCCACAAAATATGGACAAATGATTCATAAATAAATAGAATTTTCAAATTATTAAAGGGTTGTATTATGGGTTACATTTATGGAAATCATGTATTAATTATGTACCCTTCCTAAACATAAAACCAACAATTTACCCAAATACTATATTTCAATTTGGGAAAAACAATTCTGTATTGGTATTAGGAATGATTTAAAATTACATCAAATATAAATTCTATTTTATGGGGTTCCATGAATGTTTAAAGAAGTTATCTATGTCACTCAAACATTAAACAAATTTTAAAGAAGGTTAGGGTGTCCAATACATAAAATAAGTAATCATATAATGTGAATTCCTATATGGTTTCATTATATAAGCTAGTTAATAAATTAATTTCAAAGAAAAAAATAAATTTTTCAAGGAATTGAAAAATTACTATTTTTATATATAATTCTACAAGTAAAATTGAAAAATAGATATTAATCAAGTTGTTTATTATAAAAACTGATCATTAATAAATAGTAAATAAAATTTTTGAACCCCAAACCAGTATAATCATAAAATAATGATCAGTAGTAATGAATATTTAGAGAGTGAAAAAAATTATTCCAAATTTTGAATATGGTTTATCTATTTAAAGATAAAATTTGTTACATTACTTTAAGAAATAATTAATATAGTAATCTAGGTAAAAATAATGTTCCTAAAAATTGAAAATTTTATTTTAAGATACAATAATTTAATAGAAAGATGAACATAACTTGAGATAATTAATAATGGACATATAATCTAATTTGAAACTCTAATTGAAGCTCCATAGACCTTGAAAAATGGTTGATATTGATGGGAGTTTCAAAGATAAATCCATCCACTCACATAAACACTTGATATACTATTAAAATCTTCCACATCTGAAAGTAATTAAACTTATTTTCAAAAAATATATGTCACTCTATGAACAAACAAAAAAAAATTCCACCACCCCAAAAGTGAAAAAAGAAAATCACCGATTGAATATTGATTCTAGTCATTATAACCCCATCAATAAATCCATCAATAATTATAATATTCTTATAAATAAAATTTTATAAAAAAAACAAGTACATGAGTAGGAAACAATTGTAAGGATTCCTTCATTAAAATTTAAATCTTGAAGCAACGTCATTAAAACCATAGGTTTCCTCCCACTAATTTCTAAATTCATAGTGTTCATCCCAGAATTCTTTCTTAATAATATATCAATTATCATTAAATGGTTATAAAATATTCATGATTTTGAACACATTATTATCTAAGGATGCATTAAAACCACACCCTAATAATTCTTTAATTGTGGTAGCTAATAAAAGCTACCAACTATTTTCAAAAATAGTCATATGTTCTTTACTATTAAACTCTTATTTACATCTATAAAACTCTATTTGCTATCAAAAATGTTATATAATACCCATAATCATCACTTAATTAACAAGAAACTCTCTTCAATATTCTCCATTTAATTGAGTATTGTAATGAAATAGAAAAAATAGTCATACAAGAAACAACCTACCCTATATATCTAGAAACTATATACAAAGAACTTCAGAAACTGAAAATATAGAACACTCTATCTTAATTGTTTTAATCTATTTATAGAAAATATATTTTCCAGATTACATATAGGTCTAAAATTAAGTGAATTTCTCAAAAAACATAGTCGAAATTATATTTTATAGTTTCAATAACAATATTTTATGTATTATCAATGAAGAAGACCATATCAAGTTGAAAATAATCACACTTCTATTCCCAAATCATACATGATATTTTACTAATTATAAAGGCTTCAAAATAGTCAATCATTAGATTTACAAACCGATAAAATGGATCACCGCATTCTGAAACCTAGATTTTCTATTATAAAATTTTATTAGTTTCAATATAATGGGGTTTCTTATAAAAAATTATTATGAGGATGGAGTAACAACCTAATTAATACAATCAATAATTTGGGTAATCTTAATTTATGAAACCTAAATATGTAATGAACTATACAAAGATCTAACTTAATATTAAATTACTCATTCTCAGTAACATATACCATGTCATAGAGGTTTTTTTCAGGTTCCTCATAATTTTTTAAATAGTGAGAAATGTGAATGGATAACACTAGAATATATGTCACATAATAAATTCATTTTCCCACAATCTACAGTACTAAATTTATTAATAAAACATATTGGGTATATAAATTTAAGTGGTAATTTCTAATAAAGAACAACACTACATTTTTTTTGAAAGACCTATTGTATCTGAGACATTACAATCGCATTTATAAACTAATTATTCATTAAGGGATTGAAATTATGATTTAATTTTATATAAATCATCCAAAAAATAATTTTGATAGTAATTTAATTTAAAATATAAAGAAATTTCAAATAGACATATGTATTAATCATATTAACCAATTTTGGAAAAGGTGTCGAAGAAGTATAATGTTGAAAAAATAAGTTAGTTTAGCACATTGTCCTCAATAAAAAATATTTCTTACCACTGCTCATTATTTCCTACATAATATTAATTTATTATTTTCATTCAAGTTTTAGATATATCATTTATTTTATTTATTATATTTTTTCTAGATTTACAGATTTAGATTTTTCAAATTTTGGGTTTTTCATTCATTTAAATCATTAATTTTGGATTCACTAGGCTATACCAAAATATTTTCTTTCATTTTAGGTCTAACCTAATGGTTAATCCCTTTATACTCTCACTAGAGATCATATCACTTGTTCATAAATACCAATTATCGCATATTAATATTAAGTGACAATGTAGTTCCCAGAATTTATTTCTCATTTTAATAAATTTAGAATATGTTTCATCTCTCTATGAAATAATTTTACTCATTATATTTTGTATCTTTCTTTCTAAATTCCCATGGTAATTTGAAAGAGCATCATAACATTGTATGTTTTTTGGAATATTAGAGTATCCATATGAGTTTTTTATACCATTATCCACTAGGCTCTCCAGGATATTTCATTAGTGATATTTTTATCAAGAATATGTATTATTTGATAGTAATTCATGTTTTCATTAATGTGTACAAAAAAAATAAACAGAAATATCATTCTCAATATACTATAATGTACATAAATTTTAGGTTTACAGGTATTTATAATCCCACGAATTCCAAATATATCACATTTCACAATAATGTGCCTCAGATTCCTTTTAGAAGTATATTATTTGATACATTTTTCCTTCACATATATTAATTGATTCTATATTTCAGAATGATAAATGTTCATTTAATGGAATGAAAATATGATTATATTTATATTTACCTACCTCCTCCCATACTATTTCATTGTTGTGTTTTTGGAATGTGTAGTTGAATATTATTTCAATACATCACGGTTTTGATCAATGTAATTTACATGAGATAAATTGTCCACTAATTATAATGTAGAATGCAGAAGACCCCCAAAGAATGATTCCAGCATAACATGGTAATCCAATTGATGATGGGAAAAAATTTATAAAACAAAAATCACTATATAATTACTCATGGAATAAATCAGTCTATTCTTGAATAAATTAAGAGATTTTATTTCTTAACACCCATGTAAAAAAATTGTTACAAGAATTCAACAAAATAGTTTTAATGCTTATCCCACGTATTAAATATTTTATCAAATAATTGATTAATGTAGAAAATAGATTTTATTTCCGTGAATAATTCAAATATTTTCAATCTAATATCACTATTACTTATTACTTTAATAAGAAAAAAAATACAACAAAATATAATTTTCAATAATAAAATATCATTTTCTTTATTAGTTAGTCCATGAAAACAATACAAAATTTAGAACATGGTTTCGTTGAGATCATAGTTTCAATCCTCTTGAGAAAGCAGGAACAATAATAAATTTCTATAAATTATTTTCAGTAGATATTTATCCCCAGAAAATCATAATTACTAGGTAGTGGTTTAATTTTTTCAACGATATTTTCATCCATGTTTTCAACCAATTTAATTTTCCAATTTATCATTTTTAGTGTTTTTATGTTTAGGAGTACATATGTGACTATTAATTTTAGAAATTAAATGTTAAATTCTAAAATAAAATGACACCATATATTTTAAAAAATGATTTTTTAATATTAAATAATAAAGTAGGTAACAATTGTGATCTAAAATTAGATTTCATATTTATTAAATTATTTATTTATTATGTGTTTTTATCATTTTATATAATATTTTTATGTAAATTTTTTTGAAATTTGTTTCTTTTTATAGAAATTTGTTACCATAAATTTACTCGATGATTTTAATGGTTTTATTGTTATAAATAAAATATAACAATAATATATATACCTTAAATCTCACTATTAGAGTGGTGAGATGGTTTGATTGATAGGGAATGTAGTTGAGGTTATTTGCGGGCCTTATATTTCCTATCATACTGAAAAAGCATGATAAATCTGTAAAAAATGGATATGAAAGTATTGATCTGTGTGTGATGATTATATATTATTGTGTGAAATGTTACTGGTGTTAGGTCTAACCTAGGTTAATATGTAGGACCATGAAGAAAGGGAAAATAAGGTAAATTATATTGATGGACCTTGACAAAATAATGACGTTAATGAAAATATATTAAATTAAACCGATAAATAGATGATTCTTTTTCAATAAAATATCATTCAATTGTAAATTATCGAAAATATTTTCCAAATCGATATCATCTCTATTTATTAAAATAGTGAAAAAATCCAAATAGTTCTGAAATTACACTTCACCACATGGTGTTTTGTGTATAATAAAGTACTTGTTTGAAAATAAGAAATTAATAAACCATGAGTTGCAATTCATCGGAATAATTAAAATTGGAACATGAAAATAAAAAACAAGAAAAAACAAATTCCTTGGTGAAAATCACATACTGATCAGGTTTGATAATGTTTATTGTAAATCAAATAATGAAAATAAAATAGATTAAAAAGGAAATAATAATAAAATTTGTAAAATACTCTCTCTTGAGTTAATTTTCATCTCCTCACACTCTATCTTCAATCTCATCAGGAAATATTGCTTTATATTATTCATCAAGAATGACCTCATACTCTCGACTACGAAACTATGTTTCAAGCGTTGTCAATCGATATCCCTTTCTAAGATGGTTTCAGGTAAAGTTTTAGTGACCTCTCTTATTTCCCTTTGTTAGATTATTTATCTATATTTTTAAACTCATGTAGACAATCATTGGAATTACTCTAGAACTTAAAAAATAACAATCAATGCGAACATATTTCAATAAAAAATCAGGTGAATTGAAGAGAAACATATCCCTTCAATCAAGGTCTAAATACCCATATTAAAAAATAATAACAACAACTATATTGAATATAAATGCACACACCACATAGAGACAACACACTAAAAATAATTTATCATCAATAATATTCATCAGGAAAAAATAATATTACTAACATTGAGAAAAACATTTTGTTTCTTTCTCTTCAACTCCTAAAAAAATATTACAACATCCCATCATTTAATTATTCGATGTGAAGTGGCTAGTAAAATGGATCCTGAATTAATTATATTAATAAACTGATATTTTATTACCTAAAAACATTCCCCATGAATTCTTATCAAATATTTGATTCATCATCATAAACATAATTATAAATAATAACACACGTTACATAATTTTTTTTTTCAGTTTCCTATATCTGACTCAACATTTACTTCTCAAAATATCCAATATAATGAGAATAAATCTAAAAAACCTTCCTGGTGGGTACATCAAAAATTAATAATAAACTATTCCAATTGTGATTTTTTTTAATAACTATCTATCCATTTGAATTTATCTTTTACTATAGAACATTAATTTGATTAAACAACCAATAATTTGTCTTCATATTCTCATCCATATAAGGATCAATGTCCTCATCATCGTCATAATTCAGACATGCAAATAATTACATAACCAATAATAAAATTAGATGAATCAAAATCTATAATGATTAGATTCTCATCCATAATCATATAATATGATTCACATCATCCACCCATAGTGATATATATATTTTTAGAAAGAACGTATTCAAAAAAAGTGTTTGACACTGGTTTATCAATGAGGTTACTAAAATCTCAGTCATTATCGACATTATTTTCAGATTTGGCCTACTCCAATTCGATGTATTTGTTCTCCCCTCAATCTAGCTTGATTCAACGTAGCTAAGTCTAATTTATAGTACCATTTTGTATTTTCTAATCGATCTTTATCTGCATTAATGGATTTTTTTTAATCCTCTAACTCAACCTTCATAGGTGTCATGGTGGTGATTTTGACATCACAATGGATCTCATCAGTGCAGTATCATCCATAATCAACCATGAACCACTGCACACACTTTTATAAAGATCTTGTTCACTACATAAAATACAAAAATATCAAGAATCATTCATATTATTCAAACTATATGATAATGAGGTTTGACTTTTTAGGGATTATACATCTATTTACTCATAAATTTATAAGAAATTCACAAACCTATTGATTGGTTAAGCTGAGTTACCCCATAATGTATTAAATGTTTTGTTTTGATTCATTGGAGTATTATTTTTACAGTATGGCCTTCTTTTTATTCAATGCTTTGACATCAATGGTAAAATTAAATTGAAGAAAAAATTTATATTAGAGATTATCATAGAAAAAGTAGATAAACCATCCATAGGAGTATCAAAATATATAATCGGTAGAAGAAAAAAAGGGATTTCCTATAGAAAAAGCATATTTGAGTGGAATGAAAATGAAGCACCTTAAAATTATAGCAGACATAGATAACACCATTTTAGTGGTAGAATAATAATAAAAATAGTAAAAACAATAATTGATAATAACAATATAAATAATTTAAAAACAACATTTAAAATTATAAAAAAAATTAAAAAAAATAAAATTTTATATGAGAAATTATAGAATGATAAAATAAATAAACAAAAATTAATAATTTAAATGAAGATTCATTTTTTAATAAATTATTTATTTCAGAAAGTTTTTATTTAATAAAATCTTCAATAATTTAATATCAAAATATTTAAAATTAAAATTTGAACTCATATAATCATTAAAAAAATGACATTACAAAATAAAATTCACTATTCATAAATAAATCAGATAAGTAATTAATTAAAAAACAAATAAATAAAATATTAAATTCATAAATTTAAAATATTATTATTTAACAAAAAATAAAAATTTAACAAATTAAATTAAAACTAAAATTAAATAATAATTAATATAATAAAATGAATATAATTAAAATATGAAAAAAATTATTATAATAAATATTAGTTATTTTTTAAATCCATAATAAATTAACAAAAATTAAATAAATAACTATTAATTGAAAATACAAGTAATTAAAATACATATTCAATACATTTAACTATGTGGAATATGATAAAAATAAATGCTACATCATTCCCCCATAATTAAGATGTTGATTTTCATTAATAAACCACTTAATTCGAATTTTGTTGTTGAAAAAAAATATTGGGTGAAATTAAATTCCATAGTGAATTTATTTATATAATGACTTTCCATCATGTATTATCTCTATTAAAACATACGATTACAGTCTCTAAAATAATTTTGTCAGTGAAAAATTAGTATCAATTATTTGAGAATGATTAAATTTTAAAATTATAAAAATAATTGAACAAAGATCAATTTTTAGGAAAATGAAAGTCCAAACTATTATTTACCTCCAAATGAATAGACTCAAATAATTAAATAACCTAATAAATAGGAAGCTTTTTTTGGTATGGAATATTAATAATTGTAAGGGAGTATAATTACCTATCCAAATGCTTAAAAATTAAAAGAATAGTGGAATAAAGGAATAGTGGTTCATCCAAGATTTTGATTAACATTTCATTATACATTTAGTTGTATAAAATATAATATTAATTAAAATTAAATAGTTCAAACTCAATAAGATTTATATAATAATATCTTAAAAGTTTTCTAAAATTAGTTCTATATCAAAATGGAATGAAAAATTATTAAACAAATTAAACCCATAAGATAATATTGATTAATCACATCAATGATGAATCACAACCCTAATATTTTTGGAAACATATCACCCACTGAAAATGGATAAATGATTACTAAAAAATAAAACACTTAAATAAAAAATTATGGGTTTTTATGGGTTTTCAATAAATTTAAATTATCTCATTTAAGACACATCCCACAAACCTCAAACCCCACATTATCATTAATGGTGAATATTAATGTTCTAGAGAAACTATGAAATTTTTCAAATAGATTTTCCAATAAAATACAAAGAAATATTATTTAATAGGTTACATTAATTATTATAATTTTTTTACACATAATAGAAAACATTCCCAAAAGTCATTAATTAGACATTAATAACAAGGATTATATTTCCAAAAACAACTTCTTTAAATGAAATGCACCATGTGAGATAATGAATGAATTTCAAATGAATATGAAATCTTGAATTTAATTTAAACATTAAAAAATTAAATAAAAATTACATTATAAAAATAATAAACCAAGAATTCATGAAATATAACATGCATACCATTGTAAAATATTTCTTAAGAATTTGAATTTCATCATCAGTTACATTTAAAAAAAGTGTAGCAATGAAATAGATAGACGTTACAGATAATACTCCCCAATTATAAGGAATAAATATCCATTTAACCATTTCATGTTTATCCTTGAATGTGTAAATTTTATGAAAACATTGGTTAACAATTTGAATCACCAATAAGAAAACAAATCATCATTATGTAAACAATTTTATTCTAAATGTGAAAATAACAGAATATGTTGAATAAAAAAGCATTATAAATTTTCTTCATAATGATGCTTCTTGATGCATTGTAACACTAATGAAACTCATTTTATAGTTAGTGAGTCCTTTTCATCTTTTCACTCAAACTATAATGCCTAGTCCCTATGCACAATAACTCAATCAGAACTACTCCCCCTTGAAACTCCAAGCTAAACATGGCCAGTCAAGTATAAATCCTTCATGTAAAGAATCATCATTATGGAAAAATAATAATGATTAAAAAGTAACTACCAAGAAATTGTGGGAATTTATATTATGTTGAACTAGTCCATGCGAGTAGGGATATGTATTGGTGTGCAAAAAATGATATGATGGATTCTTATTCAATATAAAATAAACACAGAAAATGAAAAAAGTGTTAATGAAACTAGGGTTCCATCTAAAAAAAATTCTTATATTCCATATCCACAATATCAAATAATATAACATTTTTCACTAGGAGGATGTGGTTTCCAATGTAATAACCTCAAAATCTATGATGAATGTTCCTGTTTTGATTAAAATTTATTAATTAGGCTATTTTCATTTAAAATAGAAGAACTGTATTCCCTAACAATATTTTTACATCCCTATAAGACCCCCTAAAAGTGTTAAATAATTTGATATTGACTTTGTCAATAAAATTTTACGCAATTTATTCTATTTTTTTTAAGAAAATTTTAACTAAATTGAATCTTTTTTTAAGACAAAAGAAGGTATATATTACTTCTAAGGTTCTTCCAAAACTCTCAAGGATTTATTTTTAAATAAATTCCTAAATATCTAGGTAAATTGAGGTAAAAACTGATTAATTATTATATCTATTTATCTGATAAGGTGCATTAATTTATTTTTTGAAATGCATATGATCATTTCAAACCCATTCTACCACACCTTCCTCGTTTTTTCCAGAACCAATATCAAATTCATTGAACCATGTTTCTGATTCATCAGTCAATGGAGTGTTATTGTTTGAGAAGGAATAAATTACCAACTTCACTTCTAAATTCCTGAATTTAAGTTTCGTTAACATGAATTATATCACCATTTTTCCTCTAAAATGTTTTTTTCAATATATAACTTTTTCCATAAAAAATTGTTAAGTATAATATTATGTTTTATAATTCAATAATTTCAATTAAAAAAACAAAAACCTTTTTTCACATCATTAATCCCACGTTCCATTGAGTTTATCTACAAAAACTCTATGAATTTAAATTAATCCCTAACTAATTAGAAATTTCATCATGGACAAACCATAACACTTAATCTATGTGCTACACGTGAACTCAAACAATTAGTTTTTCCATTTCAAATTACTCTTACTCGTTTAATCGATTCCTGAAACACTATAACATCATACTTATGTGATGACCCTGAGTGGGTCACTAAACTTTTAAATGATTTACCATATCCCATTCCCAAGTAAACATATACTTCTCACTCCTAATAAATAATATGATCAAAATAATATGATGCCTATTTTTGACCTAAATTATATAAATTTATTAAAATCCAATATAAATGATTGATCTATAAAATGATTCAAATAGTAACTTCACATAAATGAGAACATTTCTGGAATAATAGATTTCAGTATAAATTAGTGAAAATAATAAAATTTAGTGGTGTAATTAAATAATTTCATCACTCAAAGACATTTATTTAATGTTGTTTTTTTATTTATAATTTTTTTTGAATCCGTATGATTCTCGATCCATGATCCCTCAGAAATGATTCAAAAATTTGAACATTATAGATGTGAGAAAAACCATCAAATCATTATTTATATTCTCTTAATTTCATTGGTATATTTTTGATCAATTTTGAATAATAAAAAAGGATAGTGAGATGTTTCAATGTCCTTATATTTTCTAATGCACTTAAAATATGGTCTAAAGTTATCCCGACCCGTCCCCTAAGGCCCGTGTCGTGACTAACCCAAGCCCGCCATACATAGGCAATGGGCAGGTGACTAGCACCAAATGGCGTAATCCCTAAAACTGGGAAGGCATTTCCTTTATAACCTGTAAACACACACAACCAAGAACACACCAAGATACAAACACAAGTAAATTGAATAGTAAATAGACTGAGTATAGAAAGTAAAAGGGGCCAGAATAAAAGCCCAACTGGAAAGTACAATAAACATAAAGTCCTAGTAAACTGGAGAAAAAAAGACTACATCTGGGTTATCCTCTAAGGTTCTTACATTATGGTTAGGTACAGATCGCCTCCTCAGCACTCCATGTCCATCTTTCTCCTCTGTGTACCGAATTGACATAAGGTCCTCCTCCGGGCACCGTTCAGTCCTATTACCATATGTCTTGATCGACACTGTATGTTGTTTACACCAAACACAACAAGATGCAAGCATATCCCATGCAGGGGTGAGTATAATGATACTCAGTAGGGACCCCAAGACCCTAAAGGTCTCACAAAATACACAAAGGATAAACCACAAAGCATGAAGTCAACTGTCAACCCTACTTAGGTATATGCCCATACATATACCTAAGTTATCAAGTATACCCATCTCAATTATGAGGAAACATAGGGTCTAACCCAAAATCCTAAAGAACAACTCTTCCACAAGGAAGGTAAACCACAAAGGCAAGTACCACAAAGGTACACAACACAGAATAATTACCACCTAGGTGTTACCAAAAATAAGAGTACCACATAAGTATGCACTCAACTAACACCAAGTATAACTTAGATATGGTAGTACAGATGATTATATATATCTATTTAATCGTATTAATCCGTTAATGGGATTTTCTGCTGACCTACATAGAATCGCTAGGATCTGACACACATAGTATCAGTAGGAGATGACCCACATAAGATCGCTAGAGCTGACCCGCACTGGATCATTAGGAGTTGACCCACACAAGATCACTAGGATTTTACCCTAACATGAGCACTGGATCTGACCTATACAAAATCAATAGGAGCCGACCCATAGAGGATCATTATGAGCTGACCCACACAGGTTTTCTAGGATCTGCCCCACACAGGATCGCTAGAGCTGACCCAAACAAGATCACTAGAAGATGACCCACACAGGATCACTGGGAGCTATCCCACACAGTATCTCTAGGTGATGACCCACAAAAGATCTCTAGGAGAGAACTCTTCTTGTCACCGCCATATTCTAGGATTCTGCACTAGTCTTTCTCATCTATGGGCGATTCTGATCCCCAAACCACTGGTCGATTATCCAAATACCACATTTTCCCCTGAAGAAGTATCTCAATGGACCTCCATGTCTCAGGGGTATCAATGCAACAGACGATGCGTTAATCGAACACCCAGTCTTTGAGACATTAGCCTTTTAGTCCTGAGGGCACCACTGGATTCGTGTTTGATGCAACCCAACCGTACCCCATCTTATCACATATCACTAGTGGGGTATACTCAACGAGATTTTCTCGCTCCAAGATTTATAGCATTGCTAATGGTTCATCACACGGACATCCGGTGCCAATGTTATGGTCAAAAGAATGTAAATGGGTCATAGTGGGCCCGGGTCCAGTCTGACCCTGTTGAACCGACCCGGCCCGACCAGATTCGGGTTGACCTAGCCTGGCTCGCTTAGCGGCCCAGCATGTTGGTTTCAGCCCAGCCCACTGGGTGGCCCCACCTACTGGGTCCACCCGGGCAGGTCACAAGGGGCTGGGGAGGGCCTTGAGTGGCCGCAAAGCTGTAGAGGGTGCCGCGAGGGAGCGAGGCCACGGTGTGGCTCGGTCAAAGCGGTTCATCTGGAAGAGTGGCAGTGGATCGGATGGCATCTCAGCCTTGTCATTGGTGGCGGCTCGTATGGCAGCTCAGCCCTGTATTGGCGGCTTGGAGGTGCCTTGTATTGGAAGGCGGCGACAGCTCGTCCCGGATGGCTACTGCGGCTCGGACAGTGATAGCGACTCAACCTGGACAGTGATAGTGGCTTGGCCCGATGAAAGTGGATCAAATGGCAGCGAAAACTCAGGTCAGCTCAGTTGTGGATGGCACAGATTGATGGTGTCCGCAGATGGCAGAGCACCACGGGGCATAGAGGCCGTAGGGTGGCGTGGCGTCGTGCCTTCGTTGGTGGTCCTCAAGTTCAAACAGTTCTAACTGCCGGTACCGGTTGCCATCACCAAAGTCTCCTTCTTCAATAATTAAGGATACACCATTCATGAAGAAAGGAAGAGGGGTCGAGCAATGTTTTTTTCCTGTACCCACTACGTTAGGGCAGTAGCAAGTAGCTCCACAAGAACAAGAATGTGTATGGATGATATTTAAGAACTTCAATCCCCAAAACCTTCGACAATGACTAATCCCATTCCCACAAAAGAATCATATAAGGGAAGAACATGGTAACAAAACCCCTTCCTCATTTGATTCATCGACGAAGATCAAGAAGGAGTAGATGACATCATAGTGGAGGGGAAGACGATCGTCGATTGAATACGTCCCACGTTGGAGGAAGTCCCGAGGAAGAAAGTCTAAGTCGTGTGTTGCCGTTCTTTATTGGAAGAAGTGTAAGACTATAAGAGCTCTCTTTGTTTCCAATAATTTCCCCCAAAATGAAAAATAGCCAACTGTTTTGTTTCCCCAATTTTAATTGTTGTAACAATTTCCAATTGGGTTAATTAATTACATAGGTTTGCATAATTAATTAAAGGGGGTGGCACCATTTATGTGGGGGATGTTCAAGGGGTTCAAGGGGTTTTAAGACTCGGGTGGTCCCCACCACCATAAACTGTCATTGGAGGTTAGGCTCAGTGGTCCCCACCTCTATAACCTCTCATGGAAGGATTTAGTTCTGGTGGTCCCCACCATTGAAATATCAACAATGGTGGTTTCAAAATAAAATATATATAAAATGCTACACCATTTTATTTTATTTTATTCCTTCCCGAAAAACCCAAATTCTATCTTTCACTCATGACCCACTGTGGTCATGTGGAGGAACTCCTTAAGTGAATATTGGCATTACGAGTTTAACGGTGCCCTCAGATTTCAATTTCGGGCACCAGTTCAAAAGTTAGAAAAAGATTCTTGAACGTTTACTGAACATACCTGAAAATAATGTTAAGAAATTATTTCTGGGCACTCTGGGTCTCCAAATCACGTGTCGTAAATTTTTACAGACTCTTGAAATTCCCATTTAAATAAAAATAAGTTAAACATAATTTCTGGGACTTTACATTCTCCACTCCAAAGGTATTTTCATCCACGTAATCCACAACTCAAACAAGGAAAAAAAGTGGGGGTACTGAGAACGAATATGAGCCTCCCAATCCTATTAGAATGGTATGTCTGCGTATGATATACTCTATAATACCAAATTTAGGATCCAATATGTAAAATGAGATTCAAATACAACTGTGGGGTGAATTTTATGCTTTAATAATCCAAATGTAAATTTGGTGTAACCAAAATTCACAACACCTCTATGTTCTAATAACTTTATTGATTCTAGAAAAGTGATTCTGGAAATGAAACATAACAAATGTCTACACCAACTAGTATTATACCTTAAAGTGTATAGAATCATATAAAATTAGAGTATAAATTTAAGGAAGTATAAGAATGTTAGACGTATCTCAAAAACTAAAATACACCATGGAAAACAAAATATAACAAGTAACATGTAATAACTCTTTTAACCCAAAGAGGAGGGTATCCAACAACCCTAGATAAAAGGCCCCTTGATTTATAATTTAATGAAAGTTTATCTTACCCAATCCCAGGTAAGCCCTCAATCCGAAGATTGGTATCTATCTTGCTATCCCTACATTCCCTCGATTTTTAAGGAAATCGTCACCTCTGACTTCACAACCTTAAGTCTCTGATTTCAAGGAAATCGAACCTCTGCACTAAGCAAATCTTCACAAAGTAATATTTGAACAAGTAGGTCAAAACATTCTACATGAAGCCTGAGAGATTATAAGAGTGTCTCTCTCTAGAAATCACTTCAATAGAATGTGGGCACAATTTTCAAAGTTCAGTGTTGAGCTCTTTTCAGATGAGATCCTATTTATAGGCATAGTTCAAACGGTCAGCTCCCTCCTCCAACAGTCATATTCATCCTTGAATTTCGGATGGACTTATACACGTTTCACTCCAACATCGGTTAGTGAGTAACTAAAAACATGACATCATTTTATAACTAAACAGGTGTAAGTATAACCAAAAACTGATATTCGTAATGTAAGTAAAATTAATGTTTCGATTCTATGTAAGAACTGAATTCAGAGCCTACAACACATGGATATTCAGTTTCTGTTTTGTATTAATTTGGAACCTGAAATCTATAGAATTATGGAGTCTAAATTTCAAGGAAATTTGGAGTCTGGATTCAATGTGAATTCGGAACCTAAACATAAAATGTTCGTTGCCAGAGTTCATGAGAATTCAGAGTAATAACTCATCAGAGTTTGGAGTCTAAATTTAGAGAACTCGGAGTCATAACATAGAGAAGTTCATAAATAGAATTCGTAATCAAAATTCGTAGCCAAAAATTATATAAGTTCGTAATAAGAATTCATATTCGAACTTCATGAATGTATTTATCCAGAATTCTGAGTCTAACTTCATAACATTCATATCCAGAATTCACAGTTGAACTTCATCAGAATTCGTAACCATTATTCAGAGTCGAACTTCATTAGAGTTCGTAACCCGAATTTGGAGTTGAAATTCATGAGAATTCATAACCAGAATTCGGAGTTGAACTTCATAAGAGTTCGTAACTAAAATTAAGATTCTTAAACAGAATAATTCTTATCTAAATATTATATGATTCTGACGTTTTTGGTTTTAGTCCAATTTTTACACTTATTAAAATTATGATTTGAGAAATGAAAATATGGTAAGGGTAAATTTCCATTGGGAAAGAAATTTTTCTTTTTAGTGGAAAAATATAGGGTAAAATAAAATTTTCCTTAAGATAAGGTGTTTGTGATTTTCTAAACAAGAGGAATGGTAATGTCATAAGGAAACCTTATGACTCCACAATCACCTCCATACATGAAAAAAATGGAAAAGCCATATGGAAAAACATATTGACTCAACAATCTCCCACTTTTTGAAAGCACAAACATCCTTAGGAAAAATAATATAAGGGCCTAGAATAAATTTCTAGATAATGAAATTAAATCATATCTCCCTTTGTTTAAGGACAATGGTGAAAACGACTAACTACCCCTCATGATTTGGAACTCTAAGGATCGTATTCTAGATTTCCGGAATGAGAGTTTTTATTTGAATGTGGAAATCTTCGTGATGAGAATTCCCTCTTAAATAAACTCCCCTTACTTAGGGATATTTCTTATTTACATATATATCATTTTCCTTCTCCCCCTTATAATTCATTTTCTTTATCCCCCATTGTGATTTTTATAAAGGCTTTAAGGGAATGGAAAAATAATATAGTTCGTGAAATATTAGTATAGACATGCAAAAAAGAGAAATAAACCTTTATATTATTATAATTGATAGAATTAGTAAAAGGAAAAAACCAAAAAAAATGATTGGAGTGGGATTTATTTTGTATCTTTTTCTTTGGGAATTAGCATCATCACAATGGTCTTCATCTTTTTCAGCTCTTTGCGATCCTCCTCTTCTTTCATTTTCAATGACATGATCATTTCTTACTGAGCCTTCATGGCCTCTTCCTGATCATTCAGCAATTCCTCTAGATTTACTAGCATTTCTTTGTTCCCAATCCAAAGATCCTTTTCTATTTTCAAGCATTGAACAATATAACTCAGCTTCCCATTCAGATCATTCATCTCTTGAATCCGAGAATTATGTTCACGATTTTTATTTTCTTGAAAACTGTTGGTAATATTTTTAGTTTTGGAATCATCAGTACCAAAGGCTTCCTTGAAATCTTCTTGAAACTTATCAAGCTCTTATATATCTTCAAAAAATTTCATAGTCCATATGGTCATATTATTGTAGGATTTTCTGTGGGCTTCATAGTTGATCAAGAAATTTTTGTGATCAGCCTCAATCTTAACACACCTATCCATCACCATGGATATAATGTCTAACTAATGATTCATACTATGCAGCAGCATCTGAAATCCTGATTCAAATACTGTAAAAATCAGAATGGTATCCACTATCTTCTTTAGGGACTGAACCACAAAATCTTGTCCCAAGGTAGATGACTCCGAATCAGGCATTTTACTTGAAGATGGTTCTTCCTCTAACTCTACCAGATTCCTTTTAGAGGTTCTTTCAACTTCTTTCTTCCTCAAAATATCTTTGTTTGGGGTGTCATCAACCACTTGTTTACCCATACTAATTTTTGGAACAACTTCTTGATCAAGTGATTCCTTCTCCCTTCCGGATAACTATACAATTTATCATCATCAACTTTTTCCTTATAAACTCCATCTTTAATATCCTTAGGATGAATAATGTCATGATTATAGATATATTCCTCCTAATATTTATTAACTTCATCTTCTTTACCCTTCTCATCAGATCGAGGAGTAACAAGTTTTGAAGACCCGTCTTCAGATGTATGGATTGATAACTTTTCAGAAGCACATTATTTTTCATCATATTATTCAACATTCTTGATCACATCATTAGAGCCACTACTATTCTCTGCTTCTTGTAATTTGGAAGCTTTCGTCTCTTCCACAATCTTCTCTTCTATATTTTTCAGAGTCATAAACCTCTTACCCAGAGTCTCGGGAAATGGTTCCACCAGGATGGACTTCGGAACAAGGATATTCTCGGATGAAATTTCAGTATCCCTCAGAAGGGATTGGAAAATTTCAGCCTCTTATATCGTCTTCTTTAGCTTCATTTCATTGGCTTGATTTTCAAGTTCATCAAATGCCTTTTATTTTAAGGCCTTAGACTTAGCAGGATCAAAATCGTACTCTGGATCCCCTTCTTTTCTATTCTTCTTATCCTACCTCCATTTTGCTACCACCTCATCTGGGTAGGCATTTTTCTTCATTGGATTAGGAGGTTCAGATTAGAATTCCTTAGATATATGGGTTTTTTATACTTCAACTTCCTTCAACTTATTTTTCATTCCACCCTTCTTTGATGGTTCAGATTCAAAAACATTTTCTGGAAAATATTTTGCCTCTTCTTCTAGTAGATCATAAAATTCACCATACTCATTGTAGAAACCATCCTTCATCATTTTGAGGGTGTCATCACTAATCAACATAAATATGAAATTCCTTGCCTTGGAACTACATAGAATCTTGAAGGATTTGAGACATCGAACTATCGGCTTGGAATTTAAGGCATGATACATAATAATCTGAGCCCTCAAATTCCCATTTTTAATATTCTCTATCATTATGAGAATGTGTCTGACGAGAATGACCATCCATAGATTTACTAAAAAGTCCACGATATACATGTCACTTTTCATAAGGGTGTCCTTATCACCCTTCCTGGGTATGATAAATCCTTGAACCCACAGTTGTAGAATCCTATTGTTGGAAGATAGATGGGAAATCATTTTTGTCGTTACATCCTTGATACCTAGACATTCCATATCCTTCACCTTGATGAAACATCCTTGAATCTCTGACATCTTGTGAGAGAAGAATTCGGGTTCTCCTTCATATGATAGCCCCACCAAGCTCGCAGCCTCATTGTAAGAGATTTTATAAGTCATTCCATAACTCTTAAAGGAAAATTTTTCTCTACCTTCTTCCATGAATAAGAAAACTGATTCATAGAATTCTATATGAAAATCTAGATAGACCACATACTGAGCTCCTCTCATTGAAATAGATATACTTTCCAATCAATTGAGATTAATGTTCATGGAAATTATAGAGTCATACTTGTTAAAGATGTTCGGATGAACTAACCTCTCCATGTATATTTTCCATTCTAGAATCGGCTTAACCGTGGACATTTCTTGTTAAGGGACTTCAGCTGACATTCAGAATTTAGCACATTAGAAAAGATTGGAACATGATTTTTTAGAGGGGAAGATCTTCAACATGCACAATCTTGAGAACCGATGTGGGACAACCATCATGGGTCCCCTTTATATAGGCGATGAAGTGAACATTCAACATCAAAATCCAATCTAAGGGTTGGGAAACCTTATGATCTGATCTAATGGTTGATATAATAGCC
Source organism: Viscum album (assembly GCA_963277665.1). NCBI lineage: Eukaryota > Viridiplantae > Streptophyta > Magnoliopsida > Santalales > Viscaceae > Viscum > Viscum album. The sequence continues at coordinate 1,159,512,897 of OY728120.1, read as the reverse complement.
GCAAGGTAAAATTTTGTTCAATGAGATCTTTTGGGGTTTGAAAAATAAAACATTCGGATATATGGAATGTAAAATCCGATAAATTTAAAAAAAACAGCAAGTAAAAGGTAATTACGAAAAAACTCAAGAAAGAATCAAACCTCTCTAATTTCTAGGAAGATTATTCGTATTGAGGAATAATCTTCTTGCAGAACATTGGATTCCAAAAAAACTATAATATTAAAAAAATCTTCACTACGATAATATTGAACTCTGATAGTTTCTATTTTGAAAATTTCAAATCTGAAAATTTCCATTATGAAAATTTCCAGTCCAATGATTTTCATTATGAAAACTTATGGTCCGAAGATATTCATGATGAAAAATTTGAAAAACAGATAACAAAATTTTTCATTACGAAATTTTTTGAAAACCCAACTATGAAAATTTTCACTATGAAAATTTTGGAAAACTTTATTTCGAATGTTTTTGAAAATTTCATTACGAATTTTTTTAAAAACATCAATAAAAATGAACTCCCCCTATGAAAAGGAGTTTATTACTGTAAGGAAAATGATTCAACATGATGTTAATTAAGGGGTATTACCTTACAATTATCATTCTTAACATTTCTTTAATGTATTAAAATCTATCTGAAGGTAATGATTTTGTGAAATTATCAGCAAGTTGATATTGCGTCCCAATAAATTTAAGGATGAAATCTCATTTTATAGTGTAATCCCTAAAAATGTGATGCCTAATATCTATGTGTTTTTCATGATAGTGGTGTTCAGGGTTTTTAATAAGGGCAATGGTAGTTGTATTATCACACAAAATTTGTGTTTTGGTAAAACTCATGCCATAGTCTGTGAGTCTATGTTGCATCCACAACAGTTGAGCATAGGAACATCCAGCTGCTATATATTCAACATCAGCAATGGAAAGTGCTACTGAGTGTTGTTTCTTGCATGACCAGGAAACTAATTAATCTCCTAAGAAAGGAATAGATACATATGTACTCTTTATATCTATTATACATCCACCAATGTTAGCATCTGATAAACTTTTTAGTATAACCTTATTTCTAGATGTATAAAATACTCTTAAATACATGGTTCCCATTATGTAGCGAAAAATTATTTTCTCCCTCTTTAAATGAGATTCCATAGGATGGAATGATATCTTGCACATAAACATACTGAAAACATTATGTCTGGACAACTAGCTGTCAAGTGAAGTAGACTTCCTATCATACCTCTAAAAGTTGATTGATCTTCTGGTTTCCAAGCTTAATCATGATCATGTGTGTTTGAGGTACCGATGGGAGTACTTATATTTTTAGTGTTGTCATATTCATACTTTTTAAGAAGATATTTAATATACTTATGTTGGGATATATTGATTCCTTCTAGCTTTTGGGAAAGTTGGAAACCAAGGAAAAATGATAACTCACCCATTATACACATTTCAATGTCATATTTAATTATATTCGCAAAGGAATCTATTAATGATTGATGAGTTGAACCAAATATAATGTCATCAACATAAATTTGAACAATCCAAACATTTTTATTATCTTTCATTATAAAAAGGGTTGGATCTGCATTTCCCTTAACATTGTTATTTTGATGTAAAAATCTTGTAAGTCTATCATACCAGGCTCGAGGGGATTGTTTAAGGCCATTAAAATATTTGGTAAGTCTAAAAACATGTTAAGGATGTTTTTCATTATCAAATCCAGGAGGTTGTTCAACAAAAACATCCTCTTGAACATAACCATTAAGAAAACCACATTTCACATCCATTTGAAAATTTTTGAAATTGAAGAATACTGTAAAGGAAAGTAAGAAACGATCATATTCAAGTCTATAGACTGGAGTATAGGTTTCTTCATTGTCTATTCCTTCTTGTTGATTATAGCCTTAAGAAACTAATATAGATTTATTTCTAACAATGATTCAATTTTCATCTCACTTATTTCTGAAGACCCATTTTACTCCTATAACAGATGTTTCCTTAGGTCTTTCAACCAAGGCCCAGACTTTATTCCATTCAAATTCATTTAGTTAATCTTTCATGTATTTTATCTAATCATCATCACCTAAAGCTTAATCGGTGCTTTTCGGTTCTAATTGGGAAAGGAATACTAGATGTTCTACTTCATTTCTTATGGAACTTCTAGTCCTTACATGTTGATTCACATCACCAATGATACTATCACTGAGATGATTCTGTAGAAATAACTGATTTTGGTTTTGTAAAACCTGTTCATTAACATAGTGTAGGAAATATTCTCAAGTAAATGTTTCAGTAGTATTTTCTTGAACATTTTTATTATCATAAGAATCGTCTATCATACGTTGATAATCAGTTTTTTAAAACTCATCTGAAGATGTGGGTTGTTTATAAACAAAAGGATTAGTTTCATCAAATTTAACATGCATTAACTCTTCAATAGTATAAGTTTTTTTATTGAAAACATTATATTCCATAGAAGTTGTGGAGTAGCCTAACAATATTACTTCATCATATTTTAGTTAAAATTTTTGTATATTATCTTTAGTATTCAGATTGGAAACCTTGCAACCAAAAATCTTAAAGTAGGAAAGTCTAGGTTTTCTACCGTTCTATAACTCATATAGAGTTTTATTAAGAAAAGTTCCAATCAAAACATGATTTATATTATAACATGCAGTACATACAGCCTCAACCCAAAAATGTTTTTCTATTGAATACGCACTCAACATGGTTCTAGTTATCTCTTGAATATTACTATTTCTTCTTTCTACAACACCATTCTATTGAGGAGTTCGAGGTACTGAGGTGTTTTGAGTGATGCCTTTTCTACTACAGAATGATTCAAAATCAGAATTTTGAAATTATCCACCATGATCACTATGAATAGTTTTCAATGGAATATATTTCTCATTTTTAACTTGGGCTCTAAAAATTTTGAAATAAGAATAAGATTCATACTTCTTTGCTAGAAAATTGACCCATGTAAATCTAGTGTAATCATCAACAAAGAAAAATACATAATATTTTCCCCCAATGCTTCCATTTTTGTGTAGGACCAAATAGATCCATATGGACTAAATGTAATGCATCAGTGGTTGAAACATCTTTGACTGATTTAAATCATGATTTGTGTTGCTTTCCATATTGACAAGGGTCACAGACTTTTGAAGAATCAAATATAAGCACTAGTCATTTCTTAAAAAGTTTACTTATGATCGTAAGGTTACAATGTCATAACTTTCTATGAAATAACAATGAATGATCTTCCATTTCACTATGTCAAGCTAGATCTTGGATCCTAAGGAAATATATGTTTATTGTGTAAACATTCTCTTGCCTACTAGAAGAAAGAATAATTTTTTCTTTGGAATTTTGTACTAAACACTTATCAATTCGAAAATTTACATGGTAACCTTCATCAAATAACTGAATTATTCTAATGAGGTTGTTATTAAGAACATTAACAAATAAATCATTTGAAGTCAATGTTTTTCCAAGAAGAACAATGTTACCTATACCAATAATTTGTCCTTGAGCAATATCTCCGAAAGTAATTTTCCCTCCGTTCATCTTGATAATCATTTCAAAATAGTTTTTGTGACCACTAATATGTATGGATCATCCACTATTCATATACCATGTATTGCTATTGGTACTATCTTTATCTTCCTGAAAACAAAAGAGTTAGACTTTTGAAATCCAAACATTCATGGATCCAGAATTTTTAGATAACAATATTTTGGGTATCCACATTTGATTAGAAAAATAATCTATATTAAACCAAAGAGATTGAACTTTATTGAAGGATAATATTTCTTCCAATTCCCACCACCTTGACATTTAGAGAAAATAGGGGCTCTAAAATAAAAAAATAGTTGTTTTTGAAAACCAGTTTTTTGTGAGTTTAACCAACTCCAATAGTGTTTCATTGAGGTTTAATTTGAGAATACATCTTTTCAAAATTTTCATTCCCAAATATAATGTTTTCAAGAATATTCTTAAGATAAAATATTTCAGATTTTAGTGTGATGACTAAATTCTTATCCCCGGGAATCATTTCCTTCGAGTAAGATCTTTCCTCAAAAACTTTAATATCTAAAATAGAATTCGTAAGATCTTTAGAAAGTTCTTAATTAATTAAATTTTCTTTCTCAAGGACATTATAATGTTATTCTAAAATCTCATCTTTATCTCCATGATCTTTAGAAAGATCTGAAATCTCTTCTTTAAGAATTTCTTATCTATAATTATCCTTATCAAATATCTTAGAAATTTTTCAATTTTTTGCATCAAGTTACGAAAAGAATATTGATACTTATTCAAATGAAGTTATTTCTTCTTTTTTGAATATTAGGTATCTTCATTAGAAGTACTATTTTGGGAATAGTAATTCTTATAATGAAATAAATTTATTAAAGCCACGGCAGATCATACCTTGTCTATAAGAGATGTATTAGGGAAATAAGTAGTAGAAATAAATACCATATTCTTCTATGTTGATGAATCATATTTAGATGATTCAATTTTTGAAGAGTATCCACACCAAGCACTCCATGTATCATTTTCTTTTATACTTTTCTGGTTCTTTGATCGATAGAATTTATTCAAATTCCTCTCTGAATTCCTTTCCTTATTTTACTTCATTTTCATCAAAGGAAAATCAGGTCTGATATGACCTATTCTTCCACATTCATAACAAGTTATATCTCCATATTCATTGTCTCATTAGTCTTTCTTCTTATGCATATTCTGATGATTCTTTTTAGCTACAATCTTGTTTATGATCCAATCAAAATTAGCTATTTCATTCTCAGACTTTTCTGTGTCACTAGATTCTGACTGAATAATGATTTTATTTTTCTTTTTGATCTAGTTACACATTCTGGGGTCTTGGATTTCATTTTTTTAGAATTGGTTGTAATAGAAACTCCTAATTTCCCATTCTTCTTCTTAACATTTTCAGAATCTCTGTTCATTCTAGTTTCATGTTGAAGAAGAGTTCCAAACAACTCATCTAAGGAAATCTGAGTGACTTTCATGTTTTCATCAATAACTGTCCTCTTGGAATCCCATTCATTTGGCAAGATATCTATGATCTTGAAAACATGAGACTCATCATAAAAACCTTTTTCTCTCACATATTATAATGTATTCACAATATCCATAAAACTTTGTTGTAAATTTCTTATAGGTTCTCCCTATGGAAGGTTAAAGCCATGGTATTAAGCTACAAGCATATATTTTCTTTACTCTATGACTTTAGATGTACAAAATGTGTAACTTAAAGTTTCAACCAGATACTGTTTGCAGATTAAAATTACAATATTTGACTATAGATGTTCCTAGTCATGGAACATAACAATGTATTCCTGACTCTGAAGTTCATTTGATATTCTGATTCCTCGTAATTCATAAAGGTTCGTAATTCCTTATCTAGAATTTTATAATATCCAGTCAGCATTATATAGTTATCAACTCCAGTATTGATAACAAAAGTCTTCATCTTATCTCTCCAGTACTCATAATAATTTCAATATAAAAGGAGGTCTAGTAGGATTTATATTATGAATAAAACCAATATTTAAACCTTCCATCCTTAAGAAAAACATTGGCACACAATCATGTTAGTAGTAGAAGTTATTAAACAAGGGAAAATATCATAAGCATGAAACTAGATATTGAATCTCAAAAAAAAACTGAATCTGAACTAAATGAGTTTGAAAGACAGATATCGAAAAAATATGAATCCTAAAAATGCAATTCTGAGAATTCTCTTCTGAATCTAATCGTATGATTAATTCAGATCATACATATCCACTGATACCAATTGTTAGAATGGTATGTCTGAGTGTGATATACTATATAATACCATATTAAGATCGAATATGTAAAATGAGATACAAATACAATAGGTGGGGGTGGATTTCATACTTTAAAAATCCTTAAGGAAATATGTGTAACCAAAATTCACAACACCTCTATGTTATAATAACTTTCTTGATTTCGAAAAAGTGATTCTGAAAATGAAACTTAACAAAAGTCTAAACCAATTGAGATTCTACCAAAAATCATATAGAATCCTATAAAATCATAGTACAATATTAATGAATTATAAGAATGTTATACTTTTCTCATCAACTAAAATACACAGTGGAATAAAAAATATTACAAGTAACCTGTAATAACTCTTTTAACCCAAAGTGGGGGGTATCCAACAACCTTGGATAAAAGGTCCCTTGATTTATAGTATCAAGAAAGTCTGCTTTACCCAAACCCTGGTAAGCCCTCAATCCGAAGATCGTTATATGTCTTTCTAACCTAGCAAGCCCACGATTTGTATGGAAATTGGAACCTCTGACTTTACAACCCAAAGTCACTGATCTCAAGGAAATCGAACCTCTACACACAAAAAAATATGCACGAAGCAATGTTTGAACATGTAGTCAAAACTTTCTACATGAATCCTGGGAGTTTATAAGAGCCTCTCTCACGAGAAATCACATAAACAGTATGTGGCCGCAGTTTTCAATGTTTAGTGTTGAGATATTTTCAAATAAGATCGTATTTATAGGCACAGTTCCAACATTCAGCACCCTCCTCCAACGATCATATTCTTCCTTTAATTTTGGAGGGACCTGTTCATGTGTCACTCAATCAACGATTACTAATTCACTGAAAGGACAACATCTTTCTATAAATAAATCGGTGTAAGTAAAACCAAAAACTGATATTCGGAATGTATGTAAAATAAAAGTTCGGAGTCTAAGTACAAACTGAATTCGGAGTCTAAAAAACAAGGATATTCGGATTATATTTTATAGGAATTCAGAACCTACATTCTATAGAATTCTATAGTCTGAATTTCAAGGAAATTCAAAGTCTAGATTCAAAAAGAATTCGGAACCTAAACATAAAAAGTTCGAAGTTGGGGTATATGAGAATTCGGAGTGAGAACTCATTGGAGTTTGGAGTATGAATTAATGGAACTCGGAGTCAGAACATCGTCAGGTTTGTAACCAGAATTCATAATCTAAATTCGTAGTCGACCATTATATAACTTCATAATAAGAATTCATAGTTGAACATCATGAATGTTCGTATTCAAAATTTGATGTCGAACATCATAACGTTTGTATCCAGAATTCAGAGTTTAACATCATGATAGTTCGTAACTAGAATTCAAAGTTGAACACCATTAGAGTTTGTAACCAGAATTTGGAGTTGATCATCATGAGATTTCGTAAACAGAATTAGCAGTTGAACTTCATGAGAGTTCGTAACTAGAATTTAGAGTCTTAAAAATAATACTTCATATCTAAGTATTATATGATTCTGAGGTTTTTGGTTTCAATTCAATTTTTACGCATATAAATATTATGATTTGAGCAATGAAAACATGGTAAGGATACATTTCCATGGGGAAGGAAATTTTTCCTTATAGGGGTAAAATATAGCGTAAAATGAAATTTGCCTTAATATAAGGTGTTTGTGATTTTCAAAACAATAGGAATGGTAAAGTCATAAGGAAACCTTGATTACTCCACAATCACCACCTTACATGATCGAATGGAAAATTCATAAGGAAACCCTTATTGACTCAACTGCTCCCCGGTGCTCTCCTGGAGGTTCTCATGCTGCCAGTGAACTTGCACCAGATGTATCGACTACCCACAAAGGACTCACACTTTTCGATCCTCAATCTCAACTGGAACCTCTGCAAATTCCACCCAATCATCGATGTGGTCGACGACGTGGGAAGGGTCATGAACATATCTCCTCATCTGAGATACGTGGAAGATTTCATGATCCCAGTGCAACTAAGGCAGATGAGATATGCGGTAAGCCAGCTTGACATCTCTAATGATGACCTGGAAGGGTCCAATGATTCTCGTAGATAACGTTCCACCTCATCCAAATATCCATAAAACTCACCGGGGTGAGGCATTTAGAATGACATGGTCAACATCCTCAAACTCTAGAGGTCTCTGTCTCCTATCGGCATAAGACTTCTGCCTGCTCTAGGAAATTTTTTTCAGCTCCTAGATGATCATCACATTATCTAGGGTTTCACATACCATCTGTGGCCCCACTAGTGCTTACTACACGTGGTCATTCCAGCATAATGGTGATCGACATGGTCACCGGTACAACACCTCAAAAGGTGTCAAACCAATTGTGGAGTGGTAATTATTGTTGTATGAAAACTCTACCAAAGGTAAGTGATTATCCCAACTGCGACCAAAGTCGAGGACGCATGCACGTATCATGTCCCCGAGGGTCTGAATGGCCCACTCAGTCTGGCCATCCATCTGAGGATGGAAGGCAGTGCTCAAAAAAATCTGTAACCTGAAAGCCTCATGTAACCCCTTCCTTATCCAGGATGTAAAATGTTCATCCTGATCAGAGTCAATCATCAGAGGTACTCCATGTACCTGCACGATCTTCTACACATAGAGGCGTCTCCTTATCTCTATTGAACCCTTATCTCTAATCAGTAAAAGGTGGACCGACTTAGTGAGTCAGTCGACGATCACCCAAATTGAGTCATGACCCATGGATGTACGTTGATGTCCTATCACGAAGTGCATGGATATCCAATCTCACTTCTACTGAAGGACATCTAAATGCTGAACCATACCTGCTGGTACCCGATGATCTGCTTTCACTTGCTGACAAGTGAGGCACCGAGAGGAAAACTCTGCTACTGATTTCTTTATACATAGCCACCAGTGTTGTCTTCTACGATCCTATTACATTATCACCACTCTTGGATGTACTTCTAGAGGGGATGTGTGGAACTCCCTGAAAACATCCTCTTGAAGTGACATGTGTACCATGGTACATCCTCTGAAGAGGATGACATGCTCCAAACCTTCATAAAATCAATCATGTTCCTGCCATGTAGATATGTGAGAATGTCTAGAGACATAGTCAGCATCACCATGGTGCACCTTACTGACTCACTGAAGAATATGGGGAGTGATTGTAAGAGACTGAAAAAAAAATCTGCTCAATCCCGATCCAAAATAGATATCTACAAAGTAGCCAGATGCTCCGTCGCCTCACCTAGAATGTGTATAACAGTACTCCAACTGAGTCCAATTGCTAAAATGTTCCCCTTACCAAGAGTATATACTATCTCAAATTCATATTCGTGGAGTAACTGATGCCAATGTCACTATCTCAGGTTCAGGTCATTCTAAGAGAAGATATACCTAGGACTCTTATGAGCCACGTTGACTGTAAAACGTTCATCCATCAGATAGGGCCACCATATCTTCAATGAGAAGAACACTACTGCTAACTCCAGGTCCTGGGTAGCATAGTTCTGCTCATGTTGTCTTAGCTTCTGAGAACCATATGTGATCACTGCTCCATTCTGCATCAGGACACATCCATGCCAGGTCCCTGATGCGTCATAGTAGACTACGTGCCCTACTCCCTCCTCTGGTAGGCTCAAGATAGGTGCACTAGTTATCCTATTCCTCAGCACTTGAAAACTCTGCTGGTATATATGCAACCACATGACGGGTTTCCACTTCACTATCAATGCTGATAAAGGTGTTGTAACTCTGTAGAAATATTTCTCAAATCGATTTTAGTATTCGGCAAAACCCAAGAAACATCGTACATCTGTCACACTCTTGGGTGGCTCCAATTAATGTATCCCCTCAATCAACACTAGATCTACTGAAACTCTAGCTTCCGATATGACATATCCCAAAAAGTGAACCTCTGGGATCCAGAACTGTCACTTAGAGAGCTTACTATAAAGATGGTTCTCTCAAAGTGTGTCTAGTACTACATGCAAATGATAGGAATGCTCATCCTCAAAAGCTGAGTAGATAATAATGTTGTCGATGAATACTACTACAAGGAGATCAAGGTATGGCAGAAATATTATATTAATGAGTGACATGAACACTGCTGGAGCCTTTGTTACACCGAATGAAATTACCAAGAAGTAATAATGGTGGTACCGACATCTGAAATTCATCTTCTCCACATCCTCATCTGGTACTCTGAGTTGTTGATAGCCTGATCTGGGGACTATCTTCGAGAACCCCCATTCTCTCTTTACCTGATCAAAGAGGATTTGAATCATCAGAACTGGGTTTTTCTTCTTCCAGGTCATCGGATTCAGGCACCTATAGTCAACACAAAGCCTCAACCTCCCATCCACCATCTTGGAGAACAAAATCAGGGCTGCCCAAGGTGAAACACTAGGTTGAATGAATCCCTTCCCTTGTATGTTCCCTAGCTTTAACCAGAGCTCACGAAGTCCACCTCTCTACGAGGAGGTAGACCCGAAACATCATTAGTGAAGACATCTGCATACTGGTCCACCATAACCGGTTATCTCTTACTATCCACATCAACTACACCGAGGGTAATGCTGGCCCACTGATGTGGGATCAGCTACACTCTTCTCTGGGTATGTCCATCCTATGTTACAGAGGCTCCCTACTTACCAGTGAAGGTAAAACCTGGTCCCATCTGTGCGGACATACCACACATTATGCCTAATAAAATCTATCTGAGCATTGACTGTTGATAACCAGTTCATACCCATGATGATGTCATAAGGCCTCGATACTGCTACTAGGAGATCCCAGCTGAAGCTCTCTTCTCCGAGAGTAAGCTCACACTACCAACACCAGTGCGTAATAATTGAATTCACTGCAGTATAAGTCTCTAGTCGTAATGATCGAGCCAACTGCTTTGTCAAAATATACATGATTCGAAAGTGGGAAGTGGTATTAAAATATTGACTAGAAAATATACCTATATGTACTGTAGATAAGGTAGAGTAGACACATATCGTACCTCGTATAATCTCCAGAGTACCGTGATCCTAGGCCTCACCTGTCTGGAGATGAGCTCACCCATGTCCACATGCTCCTTGTCATCTGGGGTGGACCTTCTAGTGGTGGTGGAGGTAACATCTCATATTTTCTCCCACAACCAACTATACGGCCATCTCATCTGCCACGTCTTCCTACACCCTATAAAACTCCTCTGTCGAGTCTATGTCTCAGACTAGGTGGTCCTTCGATCGTCTTCTTATCATAAGTACGACAGGTCGGACAATCATGAGACATGTGACACTTCCTACCGCATGTGTAACATTGTCTTCTCTTGGCATGACCGACTCTCTCTCGTGTGCCCCACACAACTGATCCTGAATCATGTGATTGTCCACCTGTAAGTCTTATCCTCTTGGACCTCTATGTCATATGTCTGCTGCCTGCTACAGAAGAATCCACTACATGATGAATGGTGTTTGGTCTTGCTACTGGTGACAGCTCTGCAAGAAAACTCTCCTCTAACAGGGCTCCCTATAACACCCCCACTAGCGTCGGGATGCTGAGTGAGAACATCGAAGCCCTGATCTCTCGGCTAAGCCCTTGATCAAGATCTGGGTCCTCAAGAATGGGTTCCACACCATATCATTGAAGTATCATGACAGGTCTGTGAACCTCATTGAGTAATGAGCTACAGTCATGCTGCCCTGTTGTAGATGAAGATGCTCCTGTATGCGCAGTGCGCGTAGAGTCACTGGGTTAAACACTGCCTGAAAAAGGCTCTTGAATTCTGCCCAAAAAAGTGTCACCTCATCACGAACCTAGTGCATCAACCTCCACCATCTACCTGTTTCTGCCTATAGAAGGATGGCAGTAAGGATCACCATGAGATCGGATGGTGTCCCTTCTAGTAGGAAGACTCTCACTACATCCACCAACCAATCCTAAACTTCATGAGGGTCCGTCACACCCCTGAACTTGGGTGGACTCTGGCACAATAAATCGTGAAACACACTAATGTGGTGTGAACCATCTTCTGTTGGGGTAGGTGGAATCGGTGGCCCAACTGGTAAGGGTACCTGTTGTTCCTCCACTGGTGCCTCTACTAAAAGAGGGCACTACACCGAGGCATCGTCGCTCTGTGCGCTATCAGTGTCTACTACCCTTGAAACCCTATATGGATGTCTTTGTGGAGTCATTATAAATGTAAACAGGTGTTCCATGTTCTATATTTTATACCTAGTGATCTCATACAAAGAGATCACACAAAAAAACTCTTCAAAACTCACACGCATTTAATGTGATCATGCACTGAGTCGGAAATTAGATGTATGGGTCCTAGTGTATCGATACCTCGACCATCGTACCTACACTGGATTCTCTAAACTTTTAACCACACTTACAACACATAACACTATTGCATTTAAAAATAAATATGAGAGTTCTATTTTCAACGGTAGAACCGACTCCTCTGATACCAATTTGTCATGAACCGTACCCTAGGGCCCGTGTCACGATTACCCCAAGCCCATATTCCATAGGCCATGGGCTGAAGACTATCACCGAAAGGCGTAATCCCTAAAACTGGGAAGGCATTACCATTATAACCTATAAGAACATGTAACCATGTACACATCAATATAAGAAGACATGTAAAGTGAATAGTAAACACACTGAGTATAGTAAGTAAAAGGGGCCAGAATACAAGCCCAACTGGAAATTACATGAAACTGAAAGTACAAGTAAACTATAGAAAAAATGAAGACGTCTACTAGGTCATCTTCTGAGGATCCTACCATAAGGTTAGTTATATATTGCCTCCTCTGCACTCCACCTTTGTCCGTCTCCTGCGTGTACAGACTCATCGTAAGGTCCTCCTCCGGGCACCGTCCAGTGCTAGTACCCTCATTCTCGATCAATGTTGTCTATCGTCTACACCAAAATCAACAGTATTCACACATATCTCTTGCATGGATGACTATAACGATACTCAGTAGGGACCCCGAGACCCTCAAGGGCTCACAAAATCCACAATGGATAAACAATAAATCATGAATTCAACTATCAACCCTACATAGGTATATTCCCATACATATACCTAAGTTATCAAGTATACCCATCTCAATAATGAGGAAAAACATGGTCCAACCCAAAATCCTAAAGATCAACTATTCCACAAGGAAGGAAAACCACAAAGTTAAGCAACACAAAGGTACGCCACCCAGAAGAAAAATGCCACCAAGGTATTACCACAAAGGAGAGTACCACACATGTATGAACTCCTCTCACAATAGGTATAAAAAAAGTTATGGTAATAGAGATGGTTAGTTATATTTACTGAATCATCTTACTTTGATAAGTGGCTCAGATGCTGAACTGCAAAAAATTTCTAGGAGGTGTCCCACACAGGATCACTAGGAGCTGACCCACACAAGATCAATGGAGCTGACCCACATAGGATATATTGGATCTGACCCACACATGATCTCTAGGAGTTGACCCACACAAAACCATAGTAGCTTACCCACACAGGATCGCTCAGTGCTGACCCACATAGGATAGCTAGAAGCTGACTGACACAGGATCACTAGGAGCTGACCCACACTGGATCGATAGAGCTGACCCACAAGGATCTCTTGGAGCAGACCCACACAAGAGTTCTTAGAGCTGATCCACACAGGATCTCTAGGAGATGACGCCCACAAGATCTCTAGGAGAGAAATCTCCTCGTCACGGCCAGTTACTCGGTTTCCGCAGTAGGGTTTCTCATCCCCAAGACAGTCTGCTCCCCAAACCACTAGTCAATTATCCAACTTCCACGATCCCCCCTAAAGGAGTATCTAAAAGGACTCCCACATCATTGGGGTCAGAACACAATGGACGACGCGTCAATCGGACACCCAGACTTTGGGTTTCTAGCATTTTACTCCCGGGGGCCCAGATGGATTCGTGTTTGATCAATCCTGATTGTACCCAATCATAACCCAAATCTCTTGTGGGGTATACTCACAGTTACTGTCTGACTCACTAATTTCGAGCACCATTGACGGTTCATCAAACATATGTTTGGTGACAATGTTATGGTCAAAATAATTTAAATTGATCATAATGGGCCCGGGTCTGGTCCAAACCTGGACGAACCGACCTGGCCCGTCCCGACCTCAGCAAACCCGATTCGGGTCGACCTGGCCAGACCCACTGGGTCCGTTCCAGCCAACTGAGTGGCCCAGCCTGTTGGGTTTGGCCTGGCCCACTGGGCAGCCTGGCCTGTTGGTTCCATCCATGAAAGCCACATGGGGTCGCGAAGGGTCGTGAGTGGTCGTGAGGCCGCAGAAGGTGCTGTGAGGGCCTGAGGCCACGAGGCGGCTTGACCGGTGCAATTCAGATGGAAGAGCGGTGGTGGAATGGGCGGCGGCTTGGCCCAGATGGCAGTGGAAGCTCAGCCCAACGTTAGAGGCTCAGATGGCGGTGGCAGCTCGGTGGAGGATCAGACTGCGGTGGTGACTCAGGTCAGCTTGGCTGCGAATGGCATGGAGCGGTGGAGGCAACTTGGCGATGGGGCATCAGGCATTTGTCGATGGATCTCGATTTCCATCGGTGCCAACCACCGGCCACAGTCTCCATCGCCAAATTCGCCATCTTCCATCACGAATGATACAACATTCATGAAAAACGACAGAGGGGTTGTAACATGTTTCTTGGTCTTGCACCCTCTGTGTTAGAGCGGTGGAAAGCAGCTCAACAAGAACAAGAACGTGAGTGGAAGATATTTAAAAACATCAATCCCCACAACTTTTATTAAGCACTAATCACATTACAGTAAAAAAATTAGAAGCGAAGTACATGGTAACATAACCCCGACCTCGTTTGATTAGTCGACGGAGATCGTGAGAAAGAATATGACATTGTTGGGGAGGGGAACAAGATCATCTATTGAAGAATCCCCACATTGGAGTATTTCCCATGGATTAATGTCGAATTTCTGCGTCGACATTCTTCGATTGAAGAAGTGTAATCCTTCATGAGATGTCCCCTTTGCCTATACATTCCCCGGAAATGAAAAATTTCCAACTGTTGTGTTTCCCCAATTTTAATTTTTGGCACAAGTTGAAATTGGGTTAATTAATTACATAGGATGGAATAATAAATTAAAGGTGGCGGCACCATTTATGTGCTATAACATTAAGTGGATTCCACATAATTATGAGGGAGTTTAAGAGGTTCAAGTGGTTTTAAGCCTCGGGTGGTCCCCACCACCATAACCTCTCATGGGAGGGTTTTTTTTATTGTGGTCCCCACCGGTGAAATATCTACATGGGTGGTTTCCAAATAAAATAAAAATAAAATGTTACAACATTTTATTTTATTATATTTCTTCATGAAGAACGCAAATTCTATCTATCACTCTCAACCTAGTGCAGTCGAGGTGAAGGAAATCTTATGTAAATACCAGAGCTGTGAGTTCAACGGTGCCCTTAGATTTCAATTTCAAGCTACGGTACAAACGTTAAAAAATCCCACTCGAACAATTACTGAAAATACCCGAAAAAAAGTTCAAAAATTCATTCTGGGCAATCCAGAGCTCAAAATCATGCGTCATCAATTTATGCAGACTCGTGAAATTCCCATTTAATTAAAAAAATTACTGGGAATTTTAGGGTCTTTACAAAAATGGAGGAAATTGATGTGAAATTTTATAAATGTGTGTGACGAATAATGAAAATAAAATAATATATAATTCATGTTTAGACAATGTTATGTTAATGAGAAGGTGAAGTTAAAAAATAGATAATGATGAAAATTTAATTGATCGCATGTGAGAAATTATGATTTTTATGATTACAAAGTCAAATGAACTTTAATATTTAGGAGAAATTTTACAATTAAATTTCATTCAATTTCAAACCTCACATTTCTAGTTCTAATGAATAACCACATGGTTTATTATAATTGGATAATAGATTAAATTTTTTAAAAACTACTCTTTACCTCTAATTTATTTTTGTAAGATATATAATGAGTTCTAACAAATAGAATCCATAAATAGTGAGTTACAATTATGTTGTGTAATCGAAATATGAACATGAAAAGAAAATTCAATGAAGAATATCGGATTCCCCCTATATAATTACATTTATTTCACGTTGGATGAGGATTAGTATAATGAAATGTCAAAACATAATAGGGATTCTACGATAAATACAGAGTAAGGATAGAATACCCACTCTCCCAAGTTGAATTTCATCTCATCTTAGTCTATCATTGATTTCCTCCCTTTTATGCTCTAGTCAGTTCTTCTATAATAAACTTCTACTCTATATAACAATGTTATTGTATTTTCACTGTTTGTTGAACTCTCTCTCCATAATTGTTTTACAAATAAAGTGTTGGAGTTCCACCATGTTCTCCTCAATACGATTTTAGTATATATATTTTAAAAATCAAATAAATGAGCACTGAATTAACTTTTGTATTAGATATGGAATCATCTACATGGCCTCTTTCATTGTACACTATCATCATCACATGATGAAAACATATCCCTATTATCTAACATGAAATACCCACATTAAATATTCAAAACTCCCAGAACAATGAATGTTGGTAAGTAACCAGCTCCAAAGAAGTCCACCCAATCTATTTTAACCTCTAGAAGCATTATATAATTTCATTACTCTCATTGATGCTAAATCAAATTAAATATTATATATCTCCCCTTATTCTAATAAAAAAAATTATTTAAATTTATAATTATTTAATTTTTCAAATCTACATTGAAGGATAAATATTTCTTAACTTCATTACATTTATGAAAAAATCATCCATGAATAAGAAAATTTTACCTATATATATTCTTTAATATTTTATTCAACTTCCTCACCCATGATCCACACTAAAATCCTTATCATAAAAATTTTATGTTAGATTATTAGATCTAACACTACATGTTCTTTTCAAAACGTCCACAATAATTTAGATTACTCTTCATACACATTCATGCGAGTATATCCAAAACTATGGAAAAAAATTTACAATAGTTATTTTCATTGAACAGCCAATGTGAATTTTACTATAGAATATAATCCATTGTAATAGAGTGATTCAATGCCACATTATTTTTATTCATGATCTAAACCGTAAGATACATGGGTTCCCCATTATAAACATTGTTTAAAAATAAAGACAATGGCAAAAAAGTAAATAAATTTACATATTTATTATGTTGTATCAATCTCACCATCCCATCAATATTCTAAAAATGTGAAAACCATATTCTATCCATAGCATCAGAGCAATTTTAAAAAAATAATGTCATTAAAAAAAATTACGACTCTTCTTCATTAATGATTGTATTCCACTCTTATCAAGATAAACTCTACCTATGAGTTCATCCATTTTGGGTTCATTTTCCTTACACTCACATATTTCGGCCTTGATTCATCATAGATAATTTTAATTTATCAAACAATTGGTTGTTTTTCTAAGCTCCATTCACCTCCATTAAGAGATTATATTTCATACTTTACTCAAACATCATTGGGAAACAAATCTAGTGTATGGCACCATTGGGGTTCTCATAATAATGGTTTCTGGTATATTCCCCCACAAATCATTAAACCCCAATTTATGAGCACCACATTTTTTCCCTATACACAATAACATTGAGTATCTTCCTTATTTTTTAATCTATATTAGATTTAGCATTGGCTATTATCCGGTTTATTTGTTCGGTTCTTCTGGTTCATTTGGTTTGTGTTTCTATAATATATGAGCCGATATAATATCTTCATATCATAGAACCTCAAAACCCTAGTACTTTTATTTTATTTTACATACAATATGTTTTACATTATATTCCTAATTTTTCATCCATGATCAGAAAAAAATAGTAAAACGAAACAAAATAAAATAGGGATGATAATATATTTCTTATTAAATGATAACATAGGCATCCCTAGAAATATCATAATACTATATAGTTTACATAAAAATATGCATGGTAATAGAGTAAGAAATGAAATGTTGAATGATAATGGTTTCACATTCATATGGTTGTAGATGGCGACAGTAGCCTAGCTGTGTCATAATTAAGATAAATTTAGACAAAAATTTAAAAAATAACCTTAATGGAATCATTTAATACAAAATAATTAAAATTAAAATTGGATTAAACAAATTACCAAAATTATGTTACAAGTAATTAAATGATAATTTAAATAAATTACAGAATAAAAATTTAAAACATGTTCAATTTTTTTGTAATATTATTAATTAAATTTACATTTAATCAATTTATAACAAAATATTTTATATAAAATTTGATGTCACAAAATTTTTAAAAAAGTATATTAAAAATTAAATAAAAATATTTAAAAAAATTGATAAGTAAATTGTTTTTCAATAATAAAAAATATAATGATAATTTAAAAGTTTTTATATTTTAATCACTTACATGGAGAGTTAATATTAAAAATAATGTTAAAAAACTAAATAATTAAATAAACAAAATAATGTATAATTGATAAATAAAGTAATAAAAAAATATAATTATTGTGGATTTATTTAATTACCAAAACCACTATAGATTTACCAGTAAGCTATAAATAACCAAAAATACATTTATAACATAGACAATAAAATATAGATAATAAAACAATTGATGTGAAAAATGTATCAAATAAAGGACACATCACTGGGGAAAACCATACTGTCTTGGATAAGACTTGTCGTTCATGTATATCCCTCTTAATGTTCCATTTAATTTTCAATTTGAGTAAAAAATATGGGGTGCGATGTTACTATTTGATTAGATTTATACTCATATACTAGTATGTAATGTGGTAATGGTTGTGTTCATGTATCATTTCAAGAATGTAGGGGTCTGGTTGACTTGCAACATGATAGTGAAATGGGTTTATGATGTTGAATGAAGGATTAATGGGATTTGTATCATCCTGTTATTATATCATTAGGGTTTATATCTACAAGAGGTTATGATTGTGTGTTATTAAAAAGATATTTTTCCAATTAGAATGTCCCCCAAATTATATTTGGTGTTTCCCCATATTATTTTTTGGTTGAATCTTAATTTTCCTATTCATTTGATGATCACTTGATATAAGGTTATATATAATTAAACTATAAAATGAGAGTTTTTTGTCAAATTCATCCCCAGAGTGAATCCAAAATGTTATTTTTTCTTATATGTCTTCAATGACACCATATTTGATGATAAAGATAATAAATGAAAAGTCCGTTAAGAAATATTTTTTTTATAAAACATGTTTGTAGAAAAATGAAAATGTAAAATATATCTGAAAATATAACATTAATGATTTTATAGTAATAATAAATATATTGAATAGAAAAAATAATATTTGAAAACATGATTATGGTGATTAGAACTCTTATACACATGGATTAAAAATGTTTATGGGCTGATGGTAGTGTTGGGAGTGCCCAAGATATGTGTTCTTATTATGTGTGTTGAGATAGACCATTTGGGAATTATCATCCATGGGCCAATATAGTGTTTACCTTGGTAATTGTTGTTTGGTCCATGGGAGGGATCCTGATATGTAAAAACATTCTACATATGTGTTGTATTACACAATATATGGTATTCCTAATGTGTTTCCAAATTGAGCTACGATCAACTAGGATTATGTTAATCTATTATGGGTACTAGAATCCTATTATTATTTCACTAATTCAAATTTGGGTTTATCCAGTTCTACGATTTACCACTATTAGCTTAAATAACTGGGAATTGGTGGTATTTACTAGTGCTAAAAAGTTTCTCATAAAGGTATCCATTTATCATCAACGATAAAATCACCAATAAAAGGGAAACATTATGAATGCTATAAAAAAAATTTGTTGATAAAGGGGGGCTTTATTTGATGCTTGCAAAAATGTTGTTAAGGGTAGGGACCCCCTTTATAAGTGATTGAAAAAATTAATTAAGGGGTGTTGTTATCAGTGCTATAAAATTTTTGGTGGGTCGGGGCTATGTCATATAATTTTTCCTATCAGTAATCATAGCTCCCTTTTCAGACATTTCTTAATAGCATTGAAAAACATCATATTTTATTAAAAATTTATATTTCATTAAAAATAATTTAGTAATATATATATATGGTTATAAATATAATATATTTTTCAAAATATAATTTAGATAATGGTAAAAACGTATTAATAGTTAATATATATGTTATTTAGTTAAAGTCACATAAAAATAAAAAATTAATAATTTTAATGAATAATTTTATAATTATTATCAATTAATTATTTTATCACAAAAAATTAATAAATAAAATAAAATAAAATAATGAATTTTCAAGGATATGTTTAAAATATGATATAAACAAAATTTTATAAATATTGATTCTAGTGTCCCTATGGTCACAACTACATATCAAATTAGAGAATTCAATGATATCTATTCCATGAATATTACGGTGGATATTGATCAATGTATTTTCAAGCTATAAAAAGATCAAAAGTCCCCTAGAATGAGTTTTTTGTTTGGATACCCAAGGTTTTTAAAATTTTATAGTATTTCATCTTCGTTTAAGAGATTCATATTTTTATTTTCTGGTGGATACTGAATTTATTATCATGGATTAAATTCATATATAAATTATGATTTGGTAATTTTTTCAATTTTCTGAATTTATATTTATTTATAATTAAATATTTTCTATTTTCTTATATTCAGTTATAATAAATCAGTTTCATTAATAAATATTTAAAAAAATATTAAATAAAACATGTATTTATATATTTCTATCAAATTTAAATAAACTTTTGTTATTCATTTAATTTAAGGTAAAAACATATCCATTTTACATAGCACATTTAAATACATTAATATATATATATACAGCTATACATGTAATATTTATATACTAACATGTGTGTGCCAAAAAATAAATATACATTCATATTCATATTCTAATATATATTAATAAATACATATACTTTTAAATATTTTTACTACTATGTGAGAAATATAATTGTATCACCCCAAGCTTCTTGTACGTTTCCCTTTGAATAATATAGTAGAGTGTGTTGTATACAACTTTGAGTTCTAACACACACCACAACCAATCAAACTAGCGGTTAAGAATACTAATACCCACTTTTTGAAATTTTATAAATTTTATCATTCAAAATGGGATTCATTATTTCGATTCGGAATATCGATATTAGCTGGGGGTCAATTTTTGGTATTTTTATGAAAACATTCAATTTTTGATGAATAGTGAAAAACACTGATCTATAGTTTAAAACCAAATTTTTTTAAATAATTATTTAATTATTTTTATTTATTATAGGTCAAAATAGATAAATAATACCTATATAAGTTTAATGTAATTCATTGGAGTCAGTTTATAATAATTTTAGATATATAAAAATTTTATTTAACTATTCACCATCTTTTAACCATCTCCTAGGAGAATTTGAAAATTCCTATAGAACATAATTTTACTACTTATGTGAGAGAAATTTAAAAATCTGAGGGACACGTTTAATATCAAGGAGTAACATGTCGTTGAAGAAGATAAATTTTCGGTGAATAGTAACTTTTTACTTTTATTTACCACGATTAAATGTAAAAAGAATAATTAAGGGTAAAATGATATTATTAGTACCCCAAAACATGTCCTAATTCTATTGAATAAGAATAATTTGACCGAAAACAACCTTAGGACTAAAATATGAACCTCTTTGGTCCACATGGATTAGATTAGGACATTTATTATTATTCTATTCGAAGAAGAGTTAAAAGAGTTAAAATCAATGTTTAATAACTAATAAATTTTTAATATAGGGTTATATATAATCTAAATTCTATTATAAATATTAATTAGAAAGATAATAAGATTTCATACATAATTATATTTTATTTTTTAATTTTTAGACATTATATAATTTAATTTATTTATGACACAATGGAGATGCAATAATTACCTAATTAATGAAATATTAAAATAACTGATATTATAAATATCCAAAAAAAATTAATTTGAGACTTTTAATGATTTCCACTAATTTTATAGGTTAATAGGTCATATTAGGGTTTGATAGATTAATTTTTTCGAAGCAATAATGCTGTTATTATTTTAGAAAAAAAATTATATCAAATAGTCTCAAAATTGACATAAAATAGTTTTTAAAACAAATATTATATTATTAATTAATATTATATTATTAAAAATATAAGGATTGACCAAAAGGCTTATATAATGATATTGTTATAATTAATGAATCATTTGGGGTTCCCTTGGATGTATATTGTATGTTTATTAACTATATAATATTTAAATACAAAGAGACATTGGAAATGACAAACTATTTAACTAAGAGTTAAATCTAAATGATAAAGTTAATATAGTGACCCAAACCTATATAAAACCTTTTGTTTGAGTGTTTTTCAACCCATCCCCACCTTATCCTTTAAATAATCCACTTTTGAGCCCTTAGAATCCAAAAGGTATTTATTTATAAAACAATATTTCTAGATTTTGCTAAGGTGCCTGTCACCCCTCTTATGAAAGGGAACTCACCCTTCTCTCTAATTCTCACCATAAATGAAATTTGGTTCAGCCAACCTCTACTGAAATACCATGTCAACTGTCATACCATCATCCTAGTGGCCTTAATTTATTCATAAAGACTACCAATGTAGTCCATTTGATCAAATCAAAAGGAAGAACCCAAGGAATAGGTAAATATATCACATCTTTCAAGTTCCTATCTTCTTACACTTCCTTTCTCTTTGTTGGTTCCAATATAAAATAATAACTACAGTATCTTATATATACTGTGATGTTATTATATATATGGTACATCCAAATTCATTATTTTATCCATCCTTTGAATGACATGTCACCATACGTGCGTACGTACGGTTAACCGTCTCCACGTGGTGGTGTAATTGTTATTCAAAACATTATTATTTGGATGGGTATAATAATGATGTGTAATTCATGTAAATTATAAATATAAAATTATAATTATTCTTCATATATGATGTACGATCCAATTATATATTATTTTAATATCAAATGAATGATATTTTTGCTCATTCGTACGTGCGGATTACCGTATCCACATTGCGATGAGATTTATTTCCCATCGTATCCATTCATGTCAAATTTTAATTTGAGGATTTAAAATAATGTTTAAAGACTTTATATCATTCTGGATTTGAATATTATACATCCCATCCATAACAAATATGACTCACATAAAAAATAATATAATGGAAAATGAATCCCTTGACACCTTAAACGACGATAATACTAATATATTATGAACAAATCAATGATAAAAGATCATATATGATATCATATTAATGTATATGATTCTTTTATAATTTAATAACAATTATTTCACCACTATTCAGGAATTTATACTACCCTCGATCGAGGAAATGTTCATGGTGAGGGGTTTTCATCTCAATCCTTATTCCCATGAGATTTATACCATATTGCCACTATTACCTTTTGTGTGGTGTAAGTACTTCCCATAATTGTATTCTTTGTGTAATACACTTTAATTTAAGTGAATTTACATATTCATTGTATGATACTTGTTTCATGGGATGAAAGTTTTGTATGTTACCAAATTGGTAAGGGTTGATTTCACAATCTCATTATTATTCGAGGATGTTTTTATGTAATTATCAACTGGGACATATTTATTATATGTGTCCTTGTTTCATAAAATAGCTTTAAAAGGGATTATTTTTATGGTAATTTTTACTAAAACATAATTTTAAATGTTTTAATTATTTATTCTTCTAAACCATTCTAATTAATGTCCATTTTTTCAAAATGGTTTTAAAGATTTATTTAAATGGACATGAATTTTTTTAAAAAGTTAATTACTTTCAAAAGTTTCATAGTTTTATGGGACACTTTGATTAAAAAATGTCATTAAATGTCTTCCTTTCTAAATTTTGTGGCTTTTAAATGTTTTCATGAAAAAGGGATATTTATCTCAAAGAGTTTCACAAACCATTTTCATCTATGTAAAAATACTTTCATGGTTTTTAAACATGTTTTGATGTTTATTTTTTATGATACAAATATTCCATATTGTATTGAAGGATTCGTGAAATGTTTGACTGTGGATGTGTTATTTTTATACCATTCATGGTTTATGGAGAAAGTATTGACATTTCGTATGCTAGTTTTAATACAAATGTTTATGTTATGTTTAAACATGTTCATATGAGAAATGCATTGGAATTAGTAAGTGATGGGTGGAGCCCATTATAGCTCCTCGATGCATCGGTAGGTCTCATGAGACGAACTAGTGTCTTGGCAAAAGGCCTTAACAAAATCTTATTTGTAGTTCGAGAATAATTCCTTGACTATGTGGTTATGATAGTCTAGAATTATGTATTCCATCATTATGAAAGTGGTTATTGATATTGCATGTGATTATTCAACTAGTAGATTATACATGTGAATAAGTAAATGGCATTATTTCATTTTATTTTTTCCAAATTATGCTGATGTTCAAGTTTAAAGGGATTTTGTTTTGTTTTTACATTTCCTTAAATGTATATTCTTATTTATGATAGTTTCTGCTATATTTTTATCCTTACTGAGTATCTGAGCTCACCCCTTTCTATGTTTTATTTTTCCCAGGATGTGGAGAATTATTTTATGACTGACCTACAGCGATAGTCTAAGGGGATATGAGTGTGGACTATGGAGACTATGTTGTTGTAGTTTTTCACTTTATAATGTAATTTAAGACTTATGAATGTACCTAGTGTTTCCATTGCTACTAAAAAATCAGTCATTCAAGACTTGATCTTTTGTGATCTTGCCAATGTTATATAATAATGCACTGACTCTGGGTAACTGGGGTCGGGGCATTACAATAATTTCATGTGTGTGTCTATAAATATGGGTATCTATTTATGTGGATCAATATTATGTATATACGTCATATATAAAGGTAATTCTATAGATATATCATTGTAATTAAATCATTAATATAAATGTATTTATTGTAAATATTTATTAATATATTATAAAAATTATATAAAAAAATAAAAAAAATATAGATAATAATATATATTTAAATATATAGAAATATAATTATATATTTTTTGTATAAAATTTATTTCTCAATATATAGAATTATTTTAAAAATACATTTAAAAATAACAATATTAGTTATATGAAATTAATTATCATCCTTTTTATATAAAACAGTTTCTAAAAGTTTTTAATAAATTATATAATCATACAAATATATATACATAAAAAAATGTATATATATTCTTTGTATATAAATATGTATGTGTATTCATGAACATATATTTTTTTAAATTATAACATATATAAAAGAATATTAATATAAAATGTATTTAAATATATATTATTGTCATTATATATATATCACATATATATATAGAAATATTGTAATAAATAAAACAACACTTGATTGGTAAAGTGGTAAACGGAATTTAAATGATGATGGGATTTCATATGATCATGTAACAATCTAAGAAAGTATTTGGGGAGCCATAATAGTGCTGATAAAGAGTGGGTGGGGGTGATCATGACCACTGAGTAGGGGTTCAGTGTACATGATTGCTGGTTTGGGACTATAAATTGATAAGAAATGGGGTCAGGAGTGCTGAGAAACATGGGAGCTGTGTTGTGTGAAAAAATACATTCTTTTCAAATTTCATTATTGGCAATAAAAATCACAGTTAATGACACCCTTTGTTATTTGTTTTTTCTTGCACCAATTTTTTTTTTCATTCAGCATCACATGAATTATCAAATATTTTTATGCACTATTAATATATGGATCTATCGTTGTTCTTTTTGTTTTTTTCTGATCGAGAAGTGGGTATGATCAATTCGATTTGGGATTATGTGTGGGAATACTGAGTTGGTTGTTTAGTGTGTTATATTTCTTGTTTTATTCAGAGAGAAGAGAGTGAATGCATGTAACTTATTGTATAGTGATAACTACATTATGATATGACGAAAACGTAAATAGTTACATTTTAGGAATAAATCTTGATGTCAATTGAGTCCTTTTAAATATGTACATGAGGGTAACCTGTGAGTGGGTTAGCATATGATTTTAGTTTCCTTTTTGTGATGTGTGGAAAGGTGGATGCATCAAATGATGTGATCAATGTGTGTTTGGTGATGCATAGTTTTGATGATGTTATTCTTATGAACATAGATTTCGGAAGAATTTTCTCCAACATCACATTGAATGAAATAATAATTTAGGGGTCCGAACATGTTGGTTGTTCATGTGCTATTGAGATACAATAGTATCCTATGTAAATTCATGGGATCTTTGATATGATAATCGAGATGGCGGATGGTCATTCACATATCCTTGATACATGTGTGTTGTATGGTTATCTACAATTATTCATCTAGGAATCCTTTTGTTATTTATTGAAATATTCTTGGAATAATGGGTTTTTATTTATTACGTGGTGATGTGAAGAATGGGGATGCATGAATCGTGATATAAGGTGTTCTATTTTGTGAGTTGGTCTCAGTATATCTTGTGACCCTAGGGTTTTTATTAGATCTTTTAGTGTGAGAGTGAGACTTGTTCCATTGAAATTTAATCGAGGTGGTGCATATTAAGCCTCTTGGGATTGGGCCGGTTGAATGGGTCATTTTTAGTTACATGGAGAATCTTTTATTGGTTAGTGATTCTCAAGAGTTGTATTATAGGTGGTGTCATAATGATCTTTTTTTTCATGATTTCATGATAGAGTGCCATGGATCATAATTGGGTTTCTTATTCAACCCTCTTACATTTGGATGATTGGATGTTGGATTGTGCTTACAAGCTATATTACCCTGTATATTTATAAAATTTGGAAGGTTCTAATAGTAATAGTTATTGTTCATGGATAGATTTAGATGTTATGTTTTGATCGTTCTAAGAATTACACTAATGTGGTTGTTTCTAATTTAATGAATGGGTGATTCTCAGAATGAGTGGTGAACATTCCACGGTGGTGGAAGCTATTCAATATTCCACCTCATAAATTGATCTTTATGTGTTTTTAGAATAATATTTGAACATTTGAAATTTATATTGTCATGTATGGTTATCATGTGTGATCAGGAAAACCATTTCAATCCTTTATATTAAATGAAGAACGAGACATTTTCCATGGAGAATGGAACATGGAAATGTGAAGTCGTGAAAATAAAACTCTTGTAGTGGGGAGTGAAAATTTATTTGTGAGAATGAACCCAAAATAATAAAAAGGACATTATTTCATGGAACTTATCCTTAAATGGTTTTGACATCAACAGATCTTGGAAAAAATTTATCCCCATGTGATAAATTTTTGATTCTGAGTGGTAATTTATGACTTGGGATGAAATGGCATGATCCATTCTTGGTTTTTTGTGGTGGAACATTACTTATCGGGTGGTAGTATAGTAAATTATGTGATTTTATGGTGATCAAATAGGTCAGTCACATCAGAGGTAATATTTATGCCCAACTGTGTATATTAATGATCATGGGATGCATTTTTAATCAATTAATCATGATCTTGTAGATTAATGGACACCAGTAGTAGAAGTCGAGTGATCTTATGGTGGGTTTTCAAGAGTTCTGATGGTTTTCTATTGAAATATGATGTGGTGGGTCTTAAAACACATAAAGAAGATATATAATAGTGAGATGGATGTGGGATGAGTTTGGTAAATGTTTTTCCATTGATAGTTGTCTTTTCAGGCCTATTTTTAGGGTAATTAATACTCAATAGGTAACGTTTTGTATTGAGAATAAGGGTGAGTGGTTGATTTTTTATTTTTACCATTAGACATCAAAGGTGATTGAAAAAGGGAAACTTTTTTTGGGAGAGAACCAATTAAGATTCAATAATGTGAAACTCATTTTAGTAGATTGGATAATGAAATAAATAATATAGCATTGACCCACCAATGAATAGTATTTATGTGGTCTGTACATTTGAAAAACTATTTCTTGGGATGATGGTCAGGTGACCCAACATGGTGTTTTGTTCTTGAATTCTTTATTTGAGTACATTTTATTATATAAAATAGGAATTCTATAATAAAATTCACTAATGAGGGTTAACACAATGACCCAGTTTATTAATGGTTTCATAAGGGGGATAGGTGTTTGATAAGTATGCTCAAGTGAGGACCTAACTGTTAGGATGCTCAAATAAGAATGGTGGGTTGTGGAATTAGGACATGACCGGTGGTATGTATCATTACAATTTTTTATAATTTGAACACATCCATGAGAGGAGCTTCATTTTTTTGAATAAAATAGTTCAGTTTCTTGTATTATGGGATAATAAGGGTTTATTGAGAAAAGTGGTTTCAGTTTTTCACGGTAACATGGCCATGGCCAGTGGGAATGTAATTTTTTGTACACTAATCAATGCTCTATGATACATTGATTAAAATATAAGTCATTAGCTATAATATTCTAGGTATATTTTTAGGACCCACCCTCCAATAAATAATTGGGAAAATTGAATATTTTGAAATCATGTAATTATCCTTGATTGATGCATTACTAAGGGTATGAGGCTTGTCAGGTCAATATCAAGGATTCAATACAAGGAGACAAAACTATAATATGATATGAAAAACCCAATGACTATCTAATATAAATTCATTAGCCAGACTGTGGGATAAAATAGAACATTGGTTTTCCAAAGTGCCAATGACTAGCCGATGTACCAAATCTAACTAACAAGTACTTCATTATATACCTATTTGATGATACCATTTAGATCGTGGACTATTTGGTATCATTTTATTATAGAGCCTTATAATTTTACTATAGAAACCACTCTTATCTCTCGCTTCATATTTTTTATCCCAAATCGACCTATAGGTCATTATCATAGTGAATCCCTCCATTCCCATACTCCTAGATGAAGCCCATTCATCCAATATCCAATTCATCATTTGTCACATACACAATAGATACTATATTATGTCTACACCATGTCCTTAATCAAGTTAATTTAACCTATATACAATGGGTTTCTTTGTGATTTATCTTATATACCATATTTTTATAGTGTTTCCCATGTATATCTTTTTCTTTTGATTATTCCAAATAGGATGTCAATAATCAAAGATTGGATCTTATATTGTTATGGTATAATTTATATTTAAATTAATCCATAGTATTATTTTTTATGATTGAATTAATGATCAATTTATGATATCCATGTCATTCATGGACCTTGGTTTATTTAATTTCATTAAATTGAGTTTGGAAAAGTTAAAGTACCCAATAATATTTCATTGAACCATATGGAAAAAAGCTTAGTACCATATGGAATGATCTTATATGTGCCTTGACATTTAATATTATTGGTGTTGAGAGTGGTTATCTATGTATAAGAGTAAAATAAAAAATATTCTCTGAATTTATGGTTGTAAAATGTTATTTCACAACAATAAATATTCATAAATAGGTTGGATCTTGAAAATTGAAAAATTTAAATGTGAATATTGAATTGAAATTCTGTATATTGTGTATAAAAATGGTATTAATAGAATTAAATAGAGAGTTCTAATGTATTACCTAATATTGAAATAGTTAATTGATGAATGTTGTTTTGGGTGTATAATGGATTCCCCAGAAAACAATAATAAATATTTTATTGAATGAGATGAATTAATAAGTGAGTAAATAAATGTAAATTTTGATTAAAACCAGTATTGTAAATGTAAAATGATGATGAATTTGTATGGGAACGTGAAATGGTGAAAAAAAATTATGTTACATGAATTCTTAGTAATTTTATGACGGGTGAACATATTCCATATATCATATACAATATCGGAATGCTAGGATTTGATAATGGATTCCATATGATATTTAATTAGTGGAAATATCAATATGATCTCATTGATTCTATTTAATTGATAATGAATTTGGAAAGCCAGGTGGGGTTCCAAGACCATATATGATACATGATAATTGGGAATGTCTGGACGAGTGCTTAGATAATATGGGAATTATAAGATAAGTTCATCAATTATGTGTGATGATTGAATATTGTTAATGTCAAGATGGAATGAAGGATTATATGGGAGTCCTAGGACTGTTTCATGTATACTATTATATGATTGAAAAATTTGGAATGGTTGGAATAATTCTTAAATTCCATGGGAATGTTAGGATAAGTGATGATTTTCCACGTGATACTTTAGGATAATTGGAGGGACAATATGAGAGTAGTATTCCATTTTTACTAGTGGGGTGTTGTCATTACACCTTCATAATGGGACTCGGGATCTTGATTAAGTAGGTATGATCGATTGAGGTAAAAGAACTAAGAATTAATATGGTATAACAATCCTTGTGTATCATTATTAATTTTGCGAATTGTTGGTTTATATTTATATTATAAAGGTTTTTTTTAATTTTTAAATTGTTATTCATGCGTACTTATATATTAACTCTTATTTTAGAATGGTAATTATTGGGATTTTGTAGGTAGTGGACTACTCAGTTTTATTCACACTCTTATAATGCATCCATGAAACATTGGTACCTAAGAAGACATCATTTTTGATAATGGAAACATGTTTAGGGAAGGCCTAATGTAGATGATAGTTAGATTTATGAGTTAGTATGTTAATGAATTATTGGACAAGGCCAGACACATGAAAAATTAGAGATGATATTTATTGTAGGTTTTTTTTCATTTGGATTTTGATTTGTATAGTCCATCCTCAAGGGAAATATTCTTAGATGTATGGAATGTTCATTTTCTGGGAATTAAAAGTATTTTTGTATTTTAATTAACTTAATATGTTACATTGGTTATGTTAATTTGGAATTAATTATTTATTTTCTATTATATGTACTTCTATAGCAACACTTATAATGTGGAAATACCCTCCCCATGGTAATTTCATATGACACCAACAATGGTCGGATATCGTTGGAATACACGGATAGATGATTGTGGCCTAGTGGAACATTTATTTGGTGCATTGATTTAGTGGAATCGTGGTCTGACCATTATAGTATTTCAAATAACAAAACCTAGACATCATAGGGGTCTGAAAGTAAAACATTTTTTTTCAATCATTTTAATGCAGTATTTGGGAAATTGATATCCGTGGTCACTATATAAGATTGGTGGATTCTTCTTGGTAAATTCTTATATGGGACACACCACTCTTGTTAGTCCATTTGTGCCTCTGTATCTAAGATAGTTGATGTTCATGTTGATTGACTTGATATAAATATGATGCATGATAGTAGTAAATAACATAAATACATAATTTTTCATTTATAAAACATAAAATTAAATAAAATATACATTAATAAAATTGAACACCATCAAACTATATCATAAAAAACCCAAGAAAAATAATATGGTAAAAAATTGATGGCAACCCATAGTAAAATGATACTTATCTGAAGGAAAAGTTCCCCATGTAGTCCCTCAAACCCACTATTTGTGTTATTGTGGACCTATTCTAAAAAACCACACTCCACAAATAATAATAGGTCACACTGAAAATATTTTTTAATGAACCCACCATGGATTAAATGTCCCATAAATTAAGTTAGAATGAAATAAGGCCAATGTGTGTTCTTGATTTCAAGGTTGTAGAGATAAGAAATGGGGCATCAAAACTAATAAAATTTAAAATATTTCACCCTAATAATATAAAAAAGGACTCCACAATGAAATATGTTGTTGTATATCAATACCATGAAAATCTATACAAATAAATAATTGTATAAAAATAATTTAAATATCCAAATATTATCTAATTCAAAAACAATAACCAATGCACTTTATAATGCACAATAAAGTGAGTAAAATAATTCAAATAAGTAATAATATAAGTGGGTTATGACTATAATAATATATATATATATATAAACCAAAAAAATACTGGAGATTCTCAAAAAAGGATTGATATGATCTGTCATCATGTTTTTTGGGGAACCACCAATCCCATACAATGAATAATAATGAAGGAATTAATAATTTCTCCCAAAATATGAATATCATTTACATTTACTAGAATTATTCTTAAAAAATTCTATATATGCCCAATGACATATGTATTGTGTATGTAAAAACCCTAGTAGGATACCACATATAATCTAAAAAATATAATTTTATTGTAAAACAGTTAGTTTTATTAGGAATAAAATTTAAATAATACCAATTTTCATTCACAAAAATAGTATTTAAATCATTTTAAAAAATCCATTTCATTTGTATATCCATAACAATCATAATAAATCAACATATAAAACTAATGGAATGCTTGTAACCATGAGCATCAAGTCACAATCATACTCAAAATATACTAACGAATGATTTTTTATATAAATAAATTATATGTCTATAAAATACACATTTCATGAAACTTGTTATCTAACCATCATTAATATAAATGTTACGTGATTTATGGAAAAATATTAGGATTTCTTAGATAAAAAAACTAACCAAATATTAGTGGATCTCATATTATATCTAAAAATGAACACTAAGAAGTATGATATCAGATATACAGAACCATATCTCTATGTTAACCAACTCATACCCATGGTTTCCCATGTGAAACATGATAAAACACATAATTAATAATAATTTGAATGAAACTAATTATAAATAAATATGATAAAATCACTTAAAATCAATCATCTTTTAAAACATATTTTTCCAACTTATTGGAAACAAAATCTTCATTACATTTTTTTATTAAAAAACTAATGTTCAATAGATTTATTTTCATATAATTGAAAAATATTATAAATTTAAAACCTTTAATTTAGTAATAAATAATTTAATAACCCAAATAGTACACATAATCATTCTTATATAGGTCACATTACAAATATTTTATAAATAAATTGGAGGTAAATTAATTTAATAATTGTAATACAATGAAAATAATCAATATATAGATAAATCTATATTAGATTCAATGTAATAATACATCCTTTGTAAAATACCACTATAATTAAATGGTTGACATCCTCGTACAAATAGAAGTAAAAAAATTCATTTTGAATACAAAATCAGGCTATAGATTCGAATCATGTTAGGATAATACAATAGAAGTTGATGGAAATGGGATAATAAGTGAATTAGATGGGTTAGGTGAATAATTCCTAAATTAATAGAGGATGAACTAATATATTTCTTAAAAAACAAATTTTGAAATCCCCAAGGTACTATAGGGGATGGATAATGTAAAACCATGGAACCTTTATCCCTTAATTAATGCTCTATTCTCTTCTTCTCTCATTGTATTTGTGTTGCGAAATGTTTGATTTAAGTATTTTAGGACTTGGAAAGATTATATAATTTTTTGTATGTTTTATTTTGTTTTCTAAAAAAATAGTGGTGTTTTACAATTATTACTGGTGGCTGTGACGCATTGGTGGTGGCTATGATGTGGAAGAAGTGTTGTAACACAGCCCCACTACAGGTTATGGACACTCCACGGACTAATAGTAGATAGAAAATAGTGGTGTTGTCCAAAAACCATTATTCAATAACCCTCTCTATGGATTTTTGGTCAAGGAGGTTTCACATTGTAAGATTATACTATTTTACTTTGTCCTTCAAGAAATAGTTTTGTATGGTTGGTCTAGTACTCAGTACTTAAGAGATAAATCCTATAATAGAGTGTAATGACATGATGTCAAGTTTTTTGTTTTGAATTTAATTGATGGTATCAATTCAGAATTAATTATGGTAATTTAAAAGAAATTAAATAGAGTTATTCCATGTGAATCAATCCTAAAAAATGCATGTCATCTTTTTTCATTTAATGTAATTACAAGAACATCGAAGGGATGTATAATCAACTCCACAATGTAGTCCCTCCTCACAGCATAGTATTTCACAACACATAATCGTTGTATGATATAGTCTTCTCCAATTCACCATGGTGATACGTTCCAACTATAAATCCTTTCTTCTTTCACTATTGTGAATTATTTTGGCACATGTCGACACTGTATCATTCTTCCCTATGATGTGGTAGTGGTTTCCAATTCACCTCCATATCGAAAAACCTTGTGTTTGTTATGAAGCCTCCTAGTTTTCCTAAACATTATAATTTAGGTATGATCACCTTCATGTTATATTTCATTATAAACCTTTTAATTTTATCATGTAACATTACTATAGAATATTTGTCACATTCGATAGGATTATATTTATAGTTTCCTTTGGGTGGGGTAATATTCCCATTGGTGGTTGAAGGTGGTTTGGGTGATGATTCATTCAATAAACCTTTATGTTGACATTGAAACCATGAGGTATGATGATTCTTACTCTCCATATATCTTATTTAAACATGTTACATTTATATGATAAATTTAATAGATTAACTAACATCTTTTCTTGATTATGATAATATGTGAGTGTCCATTGGTGTGTTTAGCCCCTGAGACCTACTATGATATTTTATTCTATGAGGTTTTATAGAGTTTCTTGTTTCCCTTTTTCATTATAATAAAATTCTTTCATTTGTTTTTAATATAATTATGCATATAATATACAATTAATCAACTTAATTATTACCCGATAATGGGTATTACCATTTCATTGGAGGTTATGATTGGTACATGAGGAAGGTGGGCCATCTTATAATGTGAATCCCGTATATGGGGTGTGAATGGATTATGAAAACGATGATGAAGGATGTGAGAAAATGGTTGGGGCATTAAGTAATGGTGGTGTAATCCAAGGTAGAGTATTTAGGGAATAAATATTGGGGGCCCAATCCCATGGGGTATGATGGTCAAGAAGCATGTCCTAAGAATCAATGGGGTATGATGGTTTGGTTGCCTTACATGTGATGAAGTCTAGATATAATGGTTTATTGACCTAATCTAACCTGAATCCTTTCAATTATATAGATATATATTTAAATAATAGTTATATTTCTTGATCCCTACAACATTCCATGTTTTTCCTTCTATCGCATAGGTAAAGAAGTTATGTTCAGTGGTTATTAGCATATTGGTTAGTTCATGACTTCTTGGTTTTTTATTATATGTTTGTTTCTATAATGAGTTTATTATTATTATGTAATACACATTTTATACATGATAACTCAATGTTAGGGATTAATTTTTGTTTTCCCACTACGTCTTGTACTCATAGACTACTTTATAATTTTTTGTAAATGTAGATTACTTGACTAGAGACCGAGTGAACGGTAAGGGACATGATGAAGACTGCTGAGGAGAGGATCATAGATGTTGTGGCAGACTAGGATGGACTGTAGGGATACTTATTTCTTATTATTTGGTTTTCTTCAACTTTATAGATTTTATAAACAAACCATTTTGAGAGATTCATGTTATCATATGACAAGATTTCCATATTTTATTTTTGATGGGGTTATTTTGACTGTATATTACATTGTTTATTTGTTATTTTGTTTCTCTAATAATATACTATGTTTATAATCACCCCATTGATAGACTCAAACCCCACTAAATATTGTAAACATCATTTATACATGGGTTTGAAAATAAGGTCATGTGGAACTCTAGATTAGACCTTGTTGTTTAAGATAACTTTTATAAAATAGTATTATAGGAGGATTTACTAACTTTTATTTTATCATTGATTTTATTTGGAATAGGGTATACATAAGATATGATAGTTGGGGAATGAGTAGGGTAACAATAATAGTGCCTTTTCAGTACTATAGAGTGGACCTCTAATGTTGGAAAATTATGTTTTTATATTATTTATAAATAAATTTACCATTTCCGATGTACATGATGTTGTAATTTCATTTATGAAATTTTGTGTGGGTTCATTCCTCGAGACTTGGAATGTAGTTTCACATGTAATATATATATAAATATATATATTTGTTTTGTTTTATTTAAGTGATTAAATTAAATTCCTTGATTTATACTACTTATTCCGGATAACTTCTCTTTTTTGTGATATATTTATATTGAAATGTTGTGGTGATATAATTATTGGAACTATGTTGTTGACCTGATAATGTTTTTGGATCAGGATAGTTATTATATATATAAAAAATCTCTAGATATGGAGAATATCATTATTGTTAATTGGGTGTACCTTTTTTTTGGGTTGACTATTCTGATAACCTTTTGAGATACCATTTAATAATTATTATATATTAATGTTCTTAATGAGTCTTCTGATACAAAATATACCACCATTTAGTTGTTTAGTGGAACCTCTAACTGAGCTAGTTTCCCAAAAGTATGTTCTTGTACTTGCTCTAGTGGGGTATGCAGTATTCTATTTCTAGCCACCACTATGATACATGCATAACATTTCAATGTGTCTACGATAATAGAATTATCTATCATTTCATGGAAATATTATACCATAGGATTCGAAGGTCTTGTTGAGAATCACTGAGCGCAGATATGCCCCCAAAGAGATACTGATAGATTATAAGGATATTATTAAAACATTCAGGTTACATGGACCTACTAGGGTTTTTTGGGGAGTTATTATCCAAAATTTGATGATGCTAATGAATCTATTATGAGGAATTGACGGGATTTTTTAGATATCCATTCCATGATATAATGAGTATCAACTGAGAATTAGAGCCCATGATGTTGTTATAGTGATCCATTACTGTATCTACATACACCACTGTTTATGAAGATATCCACTATATTTCTATTCTTTTGGGAGATATGAGGCTTATATGGCCATGAATTTTAAATTAGGACTTCCGACTGAACATGGAATGTAGGTCTATATTTTTCACATAGATTTTTACTCAAATGTTTTAAGGAATCCCTTATCTATTCATAGGATTCTATTGGATGGATGAATTTTTTGTTGTATCCATCCAATCATTACTCCTAATACTGTATTGAGGTCCTCGTACAATGATTAGAAGAGGATTTATAGTGAAATGTGAAACATTAGTAGAATGTAAGTGTATTTTAGTTTAGTCTCTTTAAATCCATCTAGAGGTGACCCACAATCATCAAATACGGGATGTTCACACACTATAGTTGATTATTCCCAGCATCTATAGGCATGTTATAAAAGTTAATAAGGATGGTTCATTTATAACAATTTTTTAATAAATCCATGAGTCTAGGATTCAATAGTGAAATTGCAATGCACAGTCCTATCCCATGGCTTCCATCTAGGGTTCGTAGTAGAAGTTTCAGACTAGTCACATACCTTAGGGATATGGTCATGGTAGTATGGAAGGCCACATCTACACTGCTGATTAGACTCTAGTAGAAAGTGGAGAGGGTCCATCTACATTTCATGTTATGGTTTTGATCAAAAAAAAATTTTATACTTATTTTTTTATACTAGTTCTTCTCATTCATATATTCCCATGTAGTTACTGGATTAGACCTTCTAGTTATGTTATCCTCTGAATTAGACTTTATTGATACACTATTTATAACTAGAGTTGATTATATCTAGTGATTTCCATATAATCCTATAGTACTTGTTGGATATGGACCTTTATTCTTGTTAATGATTTTGGATTTGACTGATTTTGGTGTGATTCTAAACAAGGGTTGGTGGAAGTGCTTCCATGCCCACATTGATTCTAGTCAGAGGCATGTCACATTTACCTCTATTAAGTTAGAGATGTTCTTTATAATAGAAGAATGGGTAGTAGGGTGAGGTAAATTTGTTCCACACTTGAGTCAGCTTGGGATTATTACATCATCAATGGTGGGTTTAGATATTTTTGTATGATTAGTAACTATCCATTAGACTCTTTCTCCACCTGTTGATCTCTATAAAGACAATTTCATTAATTAATTAATGTTAAAAACACTTGATAGAGTTGGGTACATTTATATGGATTTAATTCTTGCAGCCCAGCCCAGTTTTATTCCCCTATATTGTACGGTTCCAACTAAGGTGTTGGAACTCAATGTGTACCTTTATGAATTGGAGAATAAGGGTATTATCAAGTATAGTACAACAATATTGGGATCACATCAGATGTTTTCTAAGAATTAGGATGGTGGTCATCAACTCTATTTTAGTTATCAAAATTTAAACCTGGTAGGGATGAAGAACATATATCCCATTATAAATTTATTTTCCATTTTCAATCAATTATGTGGAGCCCAATGTTTCTCTACGATTGATCATAAATTAGGATATCACATGTTGTGACTTAGAGAGGATGCAATTCCAAAGACGGTGTCTCAGAGAGGGTAAATGATGTATGAGTACATAGTGATTCCATTCAAACTGAGAAATATTATATTATTGTTCATGGTGCTCATGAACAATATTTTCCCCTATACATATACTTGATCAAAACCGATTTCATGGAGGACATGATCATCTACTCTTTGATGAAAAAAAATTCTAGAAACATTGATATAGTCCCAAGTACAATTAGAAAAAAATTAATTTGCAAAATGTGGTCTATCTGTCACTTATATATTCAAGCGTTGAATTTCATATTGAATTTGTTGTTTGGGAAGGGAATATATATGGACCCAATGAATATTGTGGTCATCATATCCTGGACAAGTCCCCATAACATGTATGATATTAGGATATTTATAGTCTTCTCATCATTTATCCAAATCATTATCCAGGATAAATCCTGAATATCATCACCAATGATAGCATTTTGAAATAAGAGAGTCAAATTCTAGTAGACAAATCAGGGTGAAGAGATATTCCTTGATCTAAAAATAAGGTTGATTACTCATCGAGTACTGTCATTGCCTAACCTTGGAATTGATTTTATAGTATACGATTATGTATCATGCATTGTTCTATGAGTATTTATATTTCAGAGAGAGTATGTATTAGCCTATGGGTCATGTCATCTAAGACACCAAAAGTGGAACAACCCTATGTATTTTCAAATGTAGGCATAAATAGTTCATTATCTCATGTGTGAGCGATGCTATCTCTTTGGTGATATGTTTTTTTTCAACAAAGAACATACTATCCATTGTTATATATTAACAGCAAGGGAAATGATCATCATAAATATGTGTTGGATAAGTATTAATAAATTTTCAACATTGATATTTATATTGAACCAAGAAATTGGTAATATTGTTGAGGATTAACATTTCCATAGGATGTAGGAGAAGTAAGAT
Organism: Viscum album; assembly: GCA_963277665.1. Taxonomy (NCBI): domain Eukaryota; kingdom Viridiplantae; phylum Streptophyta; class Magnoliopsida; order Santalales; family Viscaceae; genus Viscum; species Viscum album. Next base: position 1,159,473,949 of record OY728120.1, on the reverse strand, counting down.
CTTCACATGGGTACATTATATGATAAGTGGAACTTGATGAGTCTATTTGATTTTATATATGGTGGATTTGTTCTATAATCTTTTTTTGAGGACCTATATTGATTTTTTTATTAGATCATATATTTTGGGCTTGTTGAATATTTTTATTGAGTCATATATAGTGTGTGATGTGTTGAGGTAACATCTAAATGGATGGGATCAGATACCTAGATGGATGAATGATGAAAATGATGTGATCATTGAATATAAGAGATTAGTATATCACTTACCACAGAGGAAATACCTAAAATTTAATACAATAAAGGAAATACCACAGAGGAAATACCACCAAGGATATAACTTAGAAGAAATTCCACATTAGAAATACCACACAAGAACTATGATGAAGTAATAGTATAGTCATCTCATTTAAAATATAGACCAATGACCCATATATCATGAATATAAATATATACTCTCTCTACGATGGGATACATAGTCTCCATGTGACACGTGGTCTTAGTAATACACGAAATCTTTGAATGTCACACAATCTCCATGAGACACACTGTATCAATAATACACACAATCTTTTGGAGTCACACATTATCCATGAGACACATATTCTATATAATAAATACCATCATTGGGAGTAACACAACCTCCTTGAGTCACCCAGTCTCTATGTTGCAGCTATCCACAAGATTATGCTCAAAGTACATTCATTCTAGAATAACTTACACCTCACACCATTAGTTAATATAAAAAAATCCACAAAACTCCACTTATGATAAGTCAAAATTACTTCAACATTTATATGGTCCCATTTTTGTTGAATTCTTGTCTAACCCACACATGGTTTGAACGTTATAAATGATTAATGAAAGCAAGTCTGCAAACCCTGATCTGATCCAGGTCTAACCCAAACCATCGGCTGACCCGACCCACCAGTTGTCCTAACATAGACTGGACGACTCAACCATACAATTCCCAAACTAGTTTTTCCAGGCCCATCCTTGTTTGTTGGGTTTTTTGGTTTGATGCCTACTAGATCGTCCCTTTGGGGAGGAACCTGGTTGGCCCCCCTAGCCTTCTTGCAAGCGCACCACTTGTGCACCCTACTGACGATCACACGTTGTGAACACTTATTCCAGTCACCACTACATGCAGCCAATTGCCTTTTCTTAAGGGTAGCTGATGCAGCTCCCATACGTCCGAGCCATCATGTCCACACGGCTCCACCGACGTCAGTCACAATCATACGGGTGACCCCTTCAGTGGGACACCAGGCCTCCTCCAGTACTCCAAATTCTATAATGATCCTATATAAGGGGTTCATGGGTCTTGATGTATACTGATGTGGATTCTGTTAATGCATTTTATCCAATCTAGGGGTCTGATTACATTTGGTGCCTCCTGGAAATTTGATCCCTAACCAATATGTTCTAGTGGAATAGCCTCCAAGAAAAGAGGAAAAGAAAATCACCACGAACACCTGAGGAACAAACCTCAGCCTTTCATCAAATCAACCTTTATTATTTCACATTCAAATAATAAATGAAGATTTATAATAGTAGCAAAGATCTATCTCCGATTAAAACTCTTCAACAAAGATCCATCCTGCAAACGATCGAACCACGGATCAATATGTAAATGGGTTTCTCCACATTAAATGTAGAATTTTTGGTGAGGAAAACATGATAAAAAATAAACACCCAACCTCATCATTTATAGGTCATTAATTAGGAGTGTTTTCCTTCCAATCATTGATGATATCTTACAACTTTTCTGTTTCGACGATGCATAATTTGATTTCTGAACTATTGTCATTCATGGGAAAGGGTTCTTTCCACAGGCTTGATAAGAATTCTAGGTTTATGGTGATAATACTGAATTATCTAAGAAATTATTTCTAAAAATGAAATGTCAGGATATCATTATTTAATATTAAATAAAATAAAACATCATTTAATCTATTATTTATAACTTCCTAAAATTTAATTTCACAACTAACCTATGTCAGTTGATGATAGGAATTTCCAAAGGAAAACACCTATTTACGATGTCAATAGTGGTCTTGAATTTCTCTCATAAGTCACCATTAATGAGTTATTAGTATTTAATAAATAATAATTTTATTGAATTAATTTATATACAGTTATTTCCTTGGTAAATGTTTCTCATATGACTCATGCCAGAAAAATGTTAGGTTGTTCCTAGAGTAATGCTGCCATTATGAGGTCAATAGTACCCTCCAATTATTGATATGGGAACCAGTTTAAAAGATATTACACTATTTAAGGAATGTATCATGATTGTTATATTAAAAAAAACATTTTTCAATGAATTATTCTGGGAACCCCAGGCTTCGGAATTAAACGACGTCTCATTTCCTAATCTCATAATTTTATAATTAATTTCTAAAAATAAAAATGGGAAAATAAAAGTCATTACACTTTATGTGTTATGTTTTATTGTGAACCAAAGGCATAAAATATTGTTTCAGTTATTATAATTCAAATATATTTAATAAAAACAGAAATTTATTGTTTTAACTTCAATTTCAAGGTGGATCTAAACATTCATTGACACACTGAGGTGAATTGTGATAGTGATTGTATAGGCCATACAACACATCATGTGGAGTAACCTTTATGGGTCATGGTTATGTTAGATTATATACTAAGAAATAAAAGTCTTGTGAAAATGTGTACAGATAAATTATAGTATGTTGAATGTACTCATACAGTTACATATTCTATATGAATGCAGGTTTAAACAGAATATTTTTTGTTAATGATAATATAAGATTAATTATGTCTAGTGATAATGATAGATCTATTTATATCTCAAAAAAATCACTTCAATTATCTCATTTTATAAATTTGAAAATAGATATCATCTTATTAAATATAAGGTTTCATCATGTGATATTAATATTATATTTATTAGAACAAGATATAATCTTGGAAGAATCAATAAGCAATTTATTCCTCATGAGAGGTTATTAGAGATAAGGATTAAATTAAATGTTCTTCCTTCCCACACACACTTCAACATTTTCAGCATTTAGACCCACCATATTCCTTGATATTATGATTCCAAACTAGCTAAAAATTATATGATAAAGGAAGATTATATCTGATAGATAGTTATGGAGAAGGTTCATTGGAATAAGAGTCATTTGAATCACTCAACCTAAACATGATATCCATTGAGGGATGTATACAAAAAAATTGCAATATTGTATAGTTTTGTGTCAATATATATATAATGGATATTGGTTGTGGTTTTTTAATTTTTTATTTAACGAATGTATCATTAGGGTGATTCATATTGTTTTCAAGAAATTCAGAGATGGATATTGAAGAAAAAATTGGATTTATGTCATTATTTGATAATGGTAGATGAACCACTATATCTTGGTGGGATTATGTTATTGTATTTGTTGAATAACCACTTTTGAGGATATCATTAATTTTGATGACTATTTTTTAGTTAGTGAAATTTATATATCATCTTAGAGATATTAGTGATGATATAAATTGATTTTTTGAAGGGAAGGAATTCAGTTGAGGATGTTTTGAATTAATTAGAGTTATGTGTAGAATTTTTCAGATCCACATAGTCAACTCCTATATAGCTAATAGATTTCCCATATCCATTTTGATAACATAGATGAACCACCAAACCAAGTTATTTTATATAGGAAAATATAATATTCCATATAATCAAATCATTCAAAAATCCAATTTAAAAAAATTGTAAATCCAATATTGGATCAAATTACATAGGATAATCGAAAGTCCAATTCAGTGACATAGCTGAAATAAGTGTTATTTATGTAGATTATTTCTATATATATATATATTGTGAGACACATAAAAAAACAAACCATATAATAAAATATTGTACATATAAAATTATAGTGATGTAGATGCAGAAAATAATGAAATTGATGTAATAAAAAATTATGGATGGGATTTAAATTAGATTTTTAGAAACCAGTATGTTATTTAATCATTATGTAATTGTTTAGATGTTAAAAATATAAACAAATAGATATTTCATTTGGTAAATATGGTTGAGGAAATTCCATTTAAAAAACAGGGATGTTTTTTGAAGATGTGAGCTTTCAATAATTATAATGATTTTTAAATTAATTACCATGATCACGATATTTTTACAATCTCATAGAAGAATGGCTCTCATGTAATCAAATGATTTTGAAAAAATATTTCAATAAGATTAAAAATATTTCAATTGAGTGATAAATTATTAATCCATTAATATATTTTATTATGAAAATGTTCACTTTCACAGTATGGTGTAATAGTTTTTTAGTTTTTTTAATGTAGGTGTAGTGGTAGAAAAAGATAATTATATACAAAATGATATATATTTAATGGTAACCATGAATTCTAATCTTGTTTTTAATGGATTTTATTTGAGTAAGATATTGTGTGTTAATAACTAACTTATTCTTCACCATGGGTTATTCTTTCTCATCTATTGTAGAGTCTTACGGTAATAGATATTTTTCTTTAATTAATAATGAAACCGGATTAATTTGGTGATATTATTAATCTTGTATTCATCCTATTATTATTTCACTATGAAATAATTTTATTGGGTGTAACTCCAACCATGTGTTGTGGGATATAACATGAATTCGTGTAATTGGATCTCCCTTATGCTTATAGTGATGACAATCAGTGGAAGTTGAGGGTAACAAACCTCACAAAGGATTTTGATATAAAATTAAATCTTAACAATGTTAAAATAATGTGGTAATTTTATTTTACATTAACTATGTCATCATGTTAGGCTTAGAAATATATGTTTTGAGTGGATTAGACACTAACAAGTCACGATTGTTTAATTCCATTTAAAATAATTTTATAAAATACATGATTCAACCAATTATAAATAGAGGAAAATGGTCCTTCCAAGAATATTAATATTCACTATATTAAAACATATAGTTGTATACATATTTAATATATATGAAGAAAAAATATTAAGTATTACTGCTAAAAAATGTAGTAAAAATTCATCATAAAATTTTGATAAGGAATCATCTCAGGTGAAATTTTATATACATATATGTAGAATCAGATCATGATCTAATATTCAATTGGTTTATCATTCTTACAACACTTATTATTGTTCAATAAGTTATAAATTTTTTATTTAAGATACATGTTCATTCCTATATCATGTATATTAGTTCTAGTGATTGTAGTAGGTTCAAAGATATATTATTGCATGTAAATTTATCTTCGCCCTAAAATATGACCATTGTGACTGGTTTATAAAAACCACCACATTACATGAATAAATTAATCCATGATGGTGGTAAACTATGTAAACAAATATATCATATGACTTCCTATTTACTAAACATTGTATTGATCTGTATATTATTTCATAATAATTTTAATATAATTGGTAGTTTTGAAAATTAAATATATTGGCACAAATTCACTCCCTACACAACATGGACCAAAACACCGTATGATCCTAACAACTCCTTATATATAATTTTCGTACTCTAAGTTCTTCAAATAATTAAATTAATTAAATTAGTGTTTATTTATTAAATAAAAATAATATTCTGCTTATAACACACCACTATCTCCTAAAAATGGGATGATTATACTTCTAAAACATTGAATATCGACTCACTACAACTAGTTAATACTGATTGATACCTACTATAATAAATTGAACCACTTGTAATAACTAATTTATGAATTCTTTAATGTATTCCACATTCTGATACCCTAGTTCATGAATAGACGCTCTATTTAGAGGCATGTAAATTATGAGAAAACAAAAATAATATAATTGATTTACTATGAATAAATCCCCGTTATACACATAACATGAGGTTAAATAAAAAATTATTGCATTATATTTCATAAAAAATATTTGGATTCATTATCCTATCAAAAATATAGTATTATATTTTCTAAAAAATAAAATACCATTACTATTTAGAGTAATTTGTTCTTTAATATAAAACTTTTCCAAACAATTTAATGATATTTTCAAAAATGATTCTCTATAAAAAAATAAAAAATAAAATTCTATTAATATATGTCTATAATTTTCAATAATTATCATGAAATATCATCATTTCACTTATCTTGTAATTTCATTTTGTCAGACTCTTGTATTGGAAAACATCAAACGATATATCCACTGTTCAAATAATACATCCAAAATCAATGTAAAATAATTTATTTTCAATAAATCTGTTAATTATTCCTTTCTTATGGTTACATTGTGATTTCATTCCATCCTAATAGTTTCATAAACAAAACATTCCAAGGAAAAAAAATTAATGATAATTATGATTCAAATTTTAGTGACTCTCCCTAAATATCCAAAACCTAATACCTTTATTAAAATGTTATATAGAAAAACTAGAATTCTCTAATCTCTATAGAGTGTTAACTAGTTTTTGGGTATAATATTTATATACAATCAAATGATATTCCCAAAAAATTATATCTACATAAATGAGTATATTTTTTTCAAAAAAAACTATATTCATTAAAATATCATTTTAATGCAAAAAAAGACACATAATATAGGGAAACAAACACAAATATGACATAAATTGTCAGAAACATGGACATTTCTAAAACCAATCAATAAAAGATATCAAAAATCCTCTATATATACATGCCCAGACACTCTCATATCCCTCGATGATCAAAACATCTGTGACCCAATGCTATTGAACAATGAAACCATTTCCTTTCCTAAATAATTGAAAAAACAAACATAGAAGCACTAAGATCTGTAGGTAGGGGGAGTAACACTTTCCTATGTAGAATTTACATGACTAAAATTTATTCATTATTATGTAGAATATATTACAGACTAGGTAATAAATCATATTTCCAACAACAATTAAATAGTATTTTGATTAACAACACACGAAAAAACAATTGATGAATACTACTATACTACTTCATTATTATCTAACAGTCCATATTCTCTATTATTCCAAATTGTAATTTTCAATATTTTTAACCAATATTATATATTCAAAAACATAAAAAATATATATTTGCAATTCAAAAAAATGTACTAATTTAATTAATCAAGAAAAATATAAAATATAAGATAACATAGAGTGAAATAAAAAATAATTGATAATATTAATCTATTTGTTACATAATTCCTAGAAAATAGTTCTTCCAAACCATCCCATTTTGTAAACCCGACTACAGATCCTTACTCATGTTATATCAAATTATTTTCGAATCAATTAATAATAATCGAAATATAAAAAAGGTTACATGTCTCTATTCCTTGGTATATGTCTTCCATAAAAGAGAGCATGAAAATTTCTATATTGAATGATTCGATCATTTATTTCATATATTACCTACTCTATCTTATGTTTCCACTTGAACCTATTTCATTTTCCATTACACTTGAAAAAATAAGTAATTTTTTCACTAATTAAATTGACTAATTTTTCAATAATTATCACGTGAATATCATCAAATGAAGTGTGGTTATCTAAATCAGTGGATTTTCATTGACATGTATGAAATTAAAATTTTTGGTACATTCATAATCATGAAATATTAATGATATAACCCATTGTACAATACATTGGTGGAAAATAAAAAATTAATCCATTTTCAATTATCATTATAATTTAAAACGAACCAATTATAACACCTTTGGATTTTGTGAAATATTTTTTTAATTCATCTAATATTTTCGATATTTTTCATTTCACAAAACACTAAATATAGCTTCTCTTATATGAAACTACCATGTTACTGTTACATTATATGCACCTCCAATTTAATCATATGGTACATAAAACACTTAACTTATATTTCATCACCCACTGGACTGTGTGTTACTAAACTATAATATACTACTAATATTGTTTTTAAGAAATTATTATAGTTACCACCTTGCAATTGTATTAATAAATTAAAAATAATTTTAACTAAATTAATAAAATGTTATTTGAAAATGTATATAAAATCGATACATTGGTTATAAATTATCTACAAATTACATTAATAACTATTTGAAAATAAAGAAATTTATTTTCTAAAAAACTATTTTTCTATGTACAAATATTATTCTGTCACAATAAATTATACAACCTACCATTGATTAATATTCTCAATAATATTTATATATTAAATATTAAATAAATTTATTTTAACGTAATTAAATAGATTTTGTAAGAATAAGATATGAATAAATCCAATTTTATAAATAAAAAATGTATTTTTCAAAAGTGTAATTTTATCTCCTTTTAATGGGAAATCAATTTTAATTATTATTAAGGAAAAATTTTATATTTTAAAATGAAAAAAATAATTTAATTTTTTTAAATCTTAATATCAAATGTTACATTTGGTGAAATTTTGTTAATTTTCTGAGAAGTTTATAGTTTTGATAAATAGTGAATAATACTGAATTTTAATTAAATATTATTTTTCATCTAAATTATTTATATAGATAAATTATGTTATGTATTTTTTTTAATTTATAATTAGTATTATTTTAAATCAATTAATAAAATTTATTTCATTAAAACCAATTTCTTATTAAATTTCGATATAAATCATGTCATGTTTTCATATTTTTTTCTCTTTAAAATCTTGTCAAACTATATCATCGGATGGATTAATTTTAAATTAATTTATGTCACATGTGTTTTCATAATTTTTAAAAATGGATTAAATGTTTGGAATTATTAGATTAATATTTATTAAATAGTTCCATTTTATTTTTGGACAATATGAAGAGAAACTATAAAATTTTTTGTTAAGACGGTTATGGTTAAATTAGGTAAAAAATGTTAAATATATTATTATATATATTTGAAAACAACCCATAGATTTAACCAAATTATATTTGACGAAGTTGATTTAATAAATAACAAATAATATTTTAAATTTATTTCTTTAATGATCAATTTTTCTTGAATATGAATTAAATATTTTTAAAATCAAAGAGAGTGAAAAAATGTCACATTATTAATTATAATAAATATAATATTTTTAATAAACATTTAAATTGATGATATTTTCAACTATATATATTATTATGAATTATTTAAGGGCTTTATACATTGTGGATAATTATTTTTATGTTTTAGTGAACAATCAATTATCATAAATAATTATACAATGATGATGCAATAATTATGTAATTTATAAAACAATTTTCCAAATTATATTAGAAATATTAAAATAAAATATATTTTAAATAAATAAGGAAATAAAGTTATTTTCAAGATTATTATTATATATTTGGCTGGGATTAAATTATTTGGTTATATATATATTATTCATTAATGTTTCTTATCTCAAATTAATTAATAATTTTAAAATTCACATATAAGATATATTATGAAAAAAATATTTTATAAACTAATGTAGAAAATAGAAAAATACTTAATAAAGGTAAAGTGGGTGATATATTGATTAAAATATCATAAATGGGTCATTTATGATCTAATTGACACTTTATAAGTAAAAAAACCACATCCGTTTTATATTGAAAATGATATTATCATAGTAAAAATTAAAATGGGTTAAATATGTTTTAATCAAACTGATATGGTTTTAAACAAAAAAACAAAGATAAAATATATTGTATGATTATATTACTAAAATAAAAATTCATAAATTATAATAAATTTCCATTTGGAGTTATTTGAGTATAAATTGAATTTATTATAAATTAATCTTTTGAGAAATTCCCTCAGTTCCCCTACCCAGTCTTTTAAAAGGGTACTTGGTCTTTTATTTTATTCACACTTAAAAATGTTTTTGATTCATGTATAAAATATCCAAATATAATAGATTTTTTTTCATTTATCCGAGAATCATTTCTTTTGGAACAAATCCAACCAACGAAGTTCATCGACACAATCCAAAAGAAGATAGTGATAGAAGAGGTAACATTCATCGACAAACATTTTTTTATTTATTTCATCAAACCCATAAATTGTTATAATTTTACATTTATATAATAAAATAAATATCTAATATATAATTATATGATTTCATATTATTTTCATGACCAGAAAAATCACATGCACCCATCAAATGGGTTATGAAATCATCGTTCATGTTTACGGCTATCTAACACTTCGTGAACTGATATAATTAGTTCTTCCATTATGAACATTAATGGTGGGAAATAATGTTGTACTTGTAGTTTATATATTATATATATTATTTTTATAATTTTATTATTTATCTGTAATTTATTTATGACACGAACATTCATTCATTCCATTTTGGGGATTACGATAACGTCGTTCGTGTTTATGAAAAACTACCATATTGTGAAGAAATTTGATACATTTAAGCACTAAATAGAATGTATTAAGGATTATTTTTATAAAAATATGAAAGATAAATGTCTTAAAAAGGATTATTTAATGATAATGTATCATATAAATTTAATTCATCTAATATGACATGAAAATTAAAAAAGTTTTCTTGCATACAGATGACCTACCATCTCCTTAAAAGTGGTATAATATTTTCTACCTATATCTTTTATAGATGAATATAAATAAATATATATTCATTACATAAGATACTTATTTAATTATTTACAATCTTTATTGGATGGTATTTTTAACTACGTATGATGATCAATAATAACCAGTCAAAACATGTTCTAAAAAACAGTGGTTATTACCTGAAAAATTACATGAAAATGGAATTGTCAACCAGAGAGTAATGTAAATTCATATGTAAATAATATATGGTGGAAAATTTATGGATATGGTTCTTTGGTATATTTATATTAAAATTATATTTATTTTACAGAATTTTTCAATGGGTAAAAATGATTTCAAGACATAAGGTAAGGTGATAGCTAGTATCACTTTTATTTATGTGAGACATATATTGTATTCAGTGCTAAATTAAGTTTTCAGGGGTATATAATTCTCACGAATGTATTATATGATAATTATCATTTTATTTATGGGTATTTAATATCAATTTTATATTATATCATTCATGGTTTTAATGCTTCAGAAATTACCAAATTTGTAAGGTAACTTTGTCTCAGTATTCATTCATTGAGACACATGTTAGATTATGCACCTATATTCTTTTATGTGGTGTATATAATATATATTTAAAATTATTATATTGAATCTCATTATTTTCGTTTTATTATTTTTAATTAATTTTATTTTATTCTTTATTTCATCATAAATGTGTGTTCCTTCAAGACTATGCATTCTAAAAATAATTTCAAAGAGTCATAACTGTTTTTTTAATTTTTTTTTTACAGAAATGATTTTCAATGAAGAATAAAAAGGTTTAAAATATTAAATTAAATGTTTTCAATGTTATATTCCATAAACCTATTTTAATAAATGTTTTATGATTTAAAAATACTTCTTCAAATAGGAATAGATATTTTCCTCAAGAAATGTTCAAACAATATATTTAAGTATTATTTTTTATATAAGATGACACTTGTTGGAATCACTCATGATTTACAATGGATATAATCAATACTTACCATTATGTGTCGTTATATTAATGTTTGATGTCTTTATTACATGATGTTTAATAATTTTATAACTTTTAAATGTCTTATGCTCTGTTAAAATTCTTACGAAAACCATTTCTTTACGTGGGTTCTTCTATAATGAAGGATTTATGGTCTTGTGCCACACATATGTATAGATTTCATTAAGTGAATGTATGTACCTATATATCCTTTCAATTAGTTAGGAATGTTTAATTATTATATGAGATAAAATGGTACATAGGAGGTCATTAAAATCCCACAATATGAGGCTACATGGGGGGTCATCCTAATCCCACAAATAGTGGGTACATTGGAGGTCATCTGAGGCCCATATTAAGAGGGTACACGGGAGGTCATCAAATCAATCAACAATAGGGTACACATGAGGTCATCCTACAATCGAAAATTAATGTCTCATTGGAGATCATTCTAAGACCTAAAAAAGAAAGTACATGGGAATTCATCCCATGCATAAAAGTTGAAGGACCATGGGAGGTCATCCCAAGACCAAAGAAGGTATTCAAGTGATTATACCAAGCCTAAAATGTCGTAAAATTACATGGAAGGTATAATTGAAATTAGATTTTATAAACATATTTATATGAAAGAAATTCAATTTCATATTCCGTTATTATACTCTCATGTATCATGTTCTTATATTATCTTATCAGTAATGTCTTATGAACTACCAGTTTTTATTCCATGACTCGTGTATATAATATTTAATTTGTGGGGTATGGTATTATAATGTAATGATTATGTTCTCAGACATATATTTTCATTGTCATTCTTACATATCTTCCATGTTTACCCTTATAATCTGATCTCACCCTTTTCTTATGTTTTCTTTTCCCCGTGTTATAGAGAACGATTATAGATAGGTGTGCTAAAGGGAATGATCTTTATAGGAATAATTGAAGTTAATTAATCACACTTGAAGTTTATTTACATGATTCCAAATGCACTAAAAAATACTGAATTTGAAAATTATATTTTGTAATTTATGAAAAATTCCATAAAAATGATGCATTTTTTATGTAAGTTATGCTTGGGAAACTATAGTTGGTATTTCAGAAAAGGTATAGTCATCCATCCAAAAAAAGGATGACAGAACATTACTGAGCTCCATTTGAATATTTAATAGGAAATTTATATGTACATATCTAAGGATAATCCATAACATTTATATAATTAAAAGTATGTGTCATGATTTAGGGATCCTATATGTAATTTTTCATGATTGTGTGTTTTTCTACTATGAAAAAAGTTTATCGCACTATGGTTTGTAGTCTTAGTCAATAGTGCGAAGTAGAAGGAATAAGGATAACATTTAATATTTCATATTTGGAATGTATTGTCATTATGAATGTAAATTTCTTTATTGGAAATATGATGTGTAGAATTAGGAAGTTGGTATGAGTATTTGTTATACTATTGAGGATAAAGAGACTACAACTCAAATTTGAATGTGATGTGATGTTATAAAATTATTTTTTATATTAAAAATAAAAATCCTGATCAGATTGTTGTTGAAGAATCATAAGAAATTATTAATATTTTATATTATAGGAATGAATATGATGATGAATAATACATAATTTTTTAAGAATAATATTGGATAATTTAAGTGTATAAGTTTTGTAATTCAATGATTATGTTATAATAATCATGAAATATATAAGGGTTTTCAATATATGTATTTTATTTAATATTGAATAGTATATGTTCAATGGTGTTGAATAATTAGAAATATGAATTAAAGGTAAGGTGATATAATTGGGAAAACATGATTAATGGAAAGGTAACCCTTAATATATTCTTAATGGTGAGAAAATGATGTTTTGAAAATGATATATTGGATATTAAAATTTTAATTGGATGATATATATTACCCTGTAACTGATTACAGATTTGTTGAATTTTTTTTTTCAGTCAAAATTGATATTTAGGAAACTTTTGGTCTTAAATAATATATACAATAATATTTGGATTAATAAAGAATGCATGACATCAAGAAATATTTAGTGGAATTAACATGTTTTAAGAAAATAGAAGATGAAATTATTCAAATTTCTGGTATTTAACAAATAAGAGATAAACTATGGTATAATGGGATTAATGATAATATTTTTTCTGAGAAATGTAGTGTCCTTATTTATAAAATCTTGGACTTCTACCTTTTAGAAGAGTTATAGGGTTGACTATTTCTAATGGTTTATGTTAAACATTAGATGACATAAAAAGGATTTATGTATTATTACAATTTGTGTGGATTAATTCATTTTAGATAACATATTCGAACATTTTTGTGATGATAATGATATATATAATTACATATCATTATATTTATTGGTCTCATGATCTAATAACGATTCAGAAATGAATAATTTACCGTAATTTCATATAATAATAGGTCATTGGGAAATATAAAAAATTCACTAAAAATGGAGAATATTTCTTGAAGTCACTTAAGTATTTCATATCATGAAAATTATATTGCTCTAGAAAAAAGTGAGATGAAATAAATTTTTTTTCAATTTTTCAGGTTATCACCATTTTTTCAGGATATCAAGTACCTTTTCCAATCCTTTTTGGGTTTTGTATTTTTTAGACTTAAATTTTTATTAATCATGCCTTCTCTCACTCTCCATATGAAATTGATATTTATTTTTCACTTCTATTTATATGTTTCCAATTTCAACCAATGTTATCTTATGTTGAAACCAGATTATGAGTTACATTGGTTTATCGTTAAGTTTCCAATAACATTAATGGGAAATCTTAATATATCTTATTCAGATATAGGTTTTTATAAAAGAAACATTCATGTATTAAAACATTGATATCCTAGATGAATATTTACTGGGAAATTCATTTAATGGGGGGCACAATATAACACATCTATATTTGATGTATAGTTTTTTACAATATAATTTTATCATTTTGTAATTTTTCATTTCTATAAATGTAGAATATAGGTTTGGTAATATGAAACCACCATGTTATTCTTGAATTATATACACCCCCAGGATAATCTTTTGTTTCATAAAAATCCTGTATTATCTCCCATTACATGCCAGACTATTTTTTTCTAAATTATGAAATACTATTAATATTGTCATCAAACAAATTACTATAATTACTACATAACTATTTTATAGGAAATTAAAAATAAGATTATCTAAATTTAAAATATATGATTTAAACATGTATATAAAATGAATCCATTGGTTATCAACTATCTAGAAATAAAATTGAATACCATTCATTAGAAAACAGAATCTTTTTTGAGTAAAACATTTTTTATGTACAAACAACAATTTATCTCAAGAAATAAAATACATTAATATTTATGATTTTTTTAAAAATATATATTACATATTTAGTAAGAAATATTTACACTCATTTAATAGATTAAATACAAATAAGATAAGAATGTATATAATTTTATTTATAATAATATATAGTTTTACAAATGGTATTTTTAAAACCTTTAATGGAAAAACCATTTTAAATAAAATTTTTGAATCTTTAATAATATTTACATGAAAAAATAAACTTCATTTTTTATGTCTTCCTAGGTAAATAATCAATATTTAATTTTTATATTTATTAATATTTTTGATGTAAATATTAATTTTTAACTTTAAAGGGGATTCTATGTTCGATGGGATACCCGATACACAACACACGATTTTCTTTGAAATCTTGCATTGCACACAATGTTCGGTCATACTGAAAACTAATAATATAATATTATTTTAAGTGGTACTCATCACCAAATATTTTTATTAGAGGGAATGGACCGCACAAACTAAAATATGAATATACATGTTTGTTAAATGTTTTTCCATTTATCCAATAATTTTTAGAGGCTTTATATAAGAAAAAACCTCATTTTTAGCATATACACTCTAATATTCATTAAAAGGACAATTTACATCCTTTGATGGTGAATCAAATTTACTTCTTGTTTTGGTCAGTTTTTTATGTTCTATTTGAAAAAATAATATTCTTTTTTAGAATTGAGAAATCAAAATTTACTTTGGGAGTAATTTTGGTATTTTCCCTATAAAATTAATTTTTAATGAATAGTAACCAATACCTTATTTTAATTCAAAACTACATTATAATATAATTTATTTATAAGGATAGATTATCATTTTAATTGATTTTAATGTATTATTATATTATTATTTTTTAACATTTAATCCAATGTTTGTAATTATTTGCAATGTCACATTCAAAATAGACATAAATAAGTGTCAATCTTTTGACAGATATCATTTCATAAAAACACACTTTTTGTTTTGACGACAGAAATTAATTTTAAATTAATTTCTGCCAATTCTTTCCTTTGAATTGGGATTAATGGATTACATAATTGGAATTTTTTATCCCAATTGTGTAAATATTTAACTTTTAGTTTTATACATTTTGAATATTTACTTTAGAAAAAATATTATTTATCATGGTTAAAGGTAAATCTAGTAAAAAAGGGTAACAAAATATTATTATTATAATATTAAATTACCCTAACATGTGTCCTAATTCTATTTTATGATACATATCCGACCATGGGAATCCTTGGGTCGAATTAGGGACCACATGGAGCTATTTGGATTGATAATGACACATTATATTAATTAATTAATGTAAATTCCAAAATGGCATAAACATATATCTTTTAGTAAATCAATTTTTAAAATGGTTATATAAGTTATCACATTGAATATAAATATTAATTTTAAATCTTACAATATTTTATACATCATTATATTTTTTTATAATTTTTATACATCACATAAATAAAAATATGTATGAAAAAATAATGATGTTGTTCTTACCTAATTAATGAATGATTTAAATAAATAAGATAATAATTATTAAAACAATATCCAAAACCAATCTAATTTTTATTTGATGATTTTATTTCAAACCTAAGTATTATTATCTTTGACATTAATAATATTTGGACCTTTTACAACTGAAAATCTTTATATAATTAATTAATATTTTTAAACATTCCTAAAGAGCCCCTCCTCCAACTTATAAAAAGCCCTCACTTATAACCCATTCCTCAAACTTATCAAAACCCTTGGATTTTCCAAAATCTGTACAATTAATCTCCCTACACCCTTCTCCTACTCTTATATTATTTCCCATAGTAATAAGGAAATCCAATTAAACCATTTGGTTCAAACCAAAGAGAGATAGCCGATATAATGGAAACATCTTTTCTTAATATCTTTTCTTTTATTTTACGTCTCCAACCACCTTAATAAATTTTATTACTTTATCTTATAACAACAATAGTATAATAAATATACTAGGTTTTATTTATTATTTGTATTCTAACTACACATACACACACCTCCATCTAATGGGTAAAAAACAAACTATTACAGTAGACGACAAACTAACGCCTCACGAAACGATGATTGTTAAATATTCCTCCACAACCTCTTATAGTGGACATTAAGATGGAAATATATATATATGTGATGTATGATATATATATATATATATATATATTTTATATGATTATGTATTTTTCATTTACATAATACCATTGTGGTTTCCATAATGGGTAAATACTATAATTTCATTTGAAGAAGTGCAGACAACCGCCCCCTCAAAGTAATATGACTCAATCATGCCATACATGGAATGTATAAAGTATGGAGTTGTTGAAATTATATATTATATTATACTGGAATTATTATTTATCTATTTTTCATTATTTTTTCATTCCACTAAATATATAATATAAATTAATGTAGCTTTCATGCTTACGTACGACTTAACATCTCCACGAATAGTATGTTTCATTTCTTATATCCAAATGTTATGTAGTATTATAAATACATATATATATACATTATATACATGATATATATTATATCTAAATCATGAATATCATTGTGGATATAATGGAATTTCAACCACATGGACAATTTATAATTATAACAAGTTCATTTTTGACTCATGTTCTGAATATTGAAAAAATATCTGATATGAAATAAAATAATTAACTAATAGTTATAGCAAGGTAATAAAGGATATAAAAAGAATAATAAACATGAAAAGGGTTGTTAAGAATGTATAAATTATATTAATCATCATTCATTGAGGAATATTTTGATTTATAAATGACTTTATTTTGAATTGTGTATAATCCTATTTGACTTTTCATTTCATTAAAATTTAATATTTTTCTACGAATAATTTTACTAAACATCAAAATAGAATTTTTCTTTTTAACATACATAGTGACAACGACCTTTCCAACACTACGTGCATTATTTGATCCTTGGATACCATTACAAGCCATGTTTTTTTTAAAAAATTAAATATCATATACACTATTTTGTATTTTGTTATTGAAAATGGATTTGATAATGGATTTGTTATGTAAATATCTTTAAATTATATACTGTGAATGAAATTTATAAATGTTATGTTTTTTTTGTTTTATATGTTATGAATATGTTTTGATTATTGGGAATTATTACATATACGGGTGGTTCTATGATAATCCTATGGTGGGTGATCCCATGATAGATCTCCAATGCATTGGTTATCATGATAGAGGTAAACATGAATGTATCTCCTAAGTGATTTTTGGAATATACTGTGATGTTTCTTTCAAATGTAGCTCCCTAAGTAGTTGTGAAATATACAGTGTAAGTTTGTTATGGATGCCACAAGTTACATTTATGATTTATATTTTCTATATATTATTCATAAGTCTAATAATTTCACGAGTTATGATCTTATGATTGGTATGTGTTTATAGGCTAATATTATCTTTCTTTATCCTGTAACCCTTAGTGATATTTTATACTCATCCCTTTTTTGAAATGTTTCTAATAGGACTTAAGGATGAATATGGTCAGTGATGGGATAATGAAAAAGTCATGCTATCTAAAACATGGAACTAGACATGACTCTTTTCTCAAGTGTTTTTATTTTATTAAAAAAATGAATTCTGGGATGAAGTTTCTACATTTTATTTTTTATATTTAATATTTATGGATTAATTCTCTAAAACTCTAAACCTAAAATGATCCTCAATGTAAATTATTCATTTAATTAAATATTATTTAATGTCATTCGTTGGGTCCAAATAGTTAGTATCATCGGTCCGTTTAAGAATCATTTAGAGTTCATATATTGTTAAATTAATATCAATAAATTATTTTTAGTTTTTTTATTGTTGAAAAGATATAGAATTTACATATTACCATGTTTCTTCAACTAAGATATTTTTTTCTTCAGAATGGTTTTCCATAGGGGAAATAATTATTCTTTGATGGGAAAACATCAAGAGGAAGACAACCTTCCAAATCAGCAACCTATGTTGGTGGGAATCAGAATTCAACATTCTGGAGCAGTTATGACACAATAGATTTAGGTGATAAATGGTGGTAGTATCCATGAATGAAAAAATCCAGATCACCCACAGAGGAACATGTTTGTAGTGGATCATTTCATAAAGAAGCATCCCCCATCATTCAGAGGATCATCTGACCATGTGCCAGCTAATGGGTGGGTTAAAGCACTAGAGAAGATTTTAGATGTAATGGGGTGTTTATAGAATCAAGAGGTTAGTATCTTTGTTTACCATTTTAAAATTGAAGCCGATTAGTGGTGGTTGATAGGGAAAAATATTAGGGATAGTGAGAAAATTGATTCTCTTGATTGGGATGAATTCAAATGTATCTTTCATCGGAATTTTTTTCCGATGGTGGTTGGTCATAGGATATAAAAACAATTCATTTAATTGAGGTAGGAGGGTGACTCAATGGCTGCTTATGGAGAAAAATTCACTCAAATAGCAAGTTATTCTCCATATTTCATTCAAGATATTGATTCTAAAATCAACCATTTTTACTCGTGATTAAATACAAGGAAGTGAAAGAATTTAGATTCTCGTGAGTTAAAATTTTATGAAAAACATGTTCAATTTGAGGAGAAGGTTGAAAAGGAGTTTGCCAAAGATCAGGTGTTCTTTGAAAAAAAAATGTGGGGTCGAGGTGGTAGATGAAATGGATGAACTCCTCAAAAAAGTATAATGGTATGAAACATAAGTTATAAGTTAGTAAAAATTTTGCTAAAAAGCATGATGGGAATGTATTTTGTGTTCTGGTAAAAGCTACCAATGTGGTAAAATGGGACATAAGGATATTATTACACAGAAAAATAGTGGGGCAATTATAAGGAACATTATGATTTATAGTCAGTAAAAAGTTTTATGTGCAATGCCATGGGTCATTATGCAAGTGACTGTCCAATGAAGAAATCAATTTTGTGAAAGCAACCATACAACAAGCAGAAATTGGTGGCGAAATCTTTTCTGGCTACATAAGAAGATGTTGGGAAATGAAATGAATTAGTATTAGGTATAATGTTTGTTTTTTCAGATTATTCCAATGTGTTTTTTGATTCATGTTCTATACACCCATTTATTTTTGAGATGTTTTCTAGTAAATTGGGAATTCCATCTCATGATATGAATCCAGATCTTATGGTAAAAAACCTAGATAAAATCTTCAGACAAAAAGAAATTATAAGAACTTTCATGTCCTTGTGTGTGGAAACAATCTACCTAAGAACCTTATTGTTTTCCCTCTAATTGATTTTGATGTTATTTTTGGTATGGATTGGCTTTCACATTATCATGCTAATATTGACTAGAGTGATACAATACTGGAAAATGGACCTATCCCCACGGTTTTCCCCAAAACCTTGGGGATAGCCCCCCCTATACCCACGGTTTTGGAAAATCGTTGGTATAGGTGACTTTTCAAGACCTATACCCACGGTTTTCCAAACCGTGGGTATAGGGGGGGTCTATCCACACAGTTTTCCAAAACCGTGGGTATAGGTCCTGAAATATGAACTATACCCACATTTTCCCAAAACTGTGGGTATAGCGGTACCTATCCCCATGGTTTTGTGGAAAACCGTGGGTATAGGTATGGGATAAAATACATATTCCCACAGTTATGAAAAACCGTGGGTATATGTCACTTTTTTGTGCGCGGGAATTTTTTTCCCATGGGAAGGAAATGTTTTTTGGCGGGAACCCTATACCCACGTTTCTTCCCTCTATACATATGGTTTTTATAACCATATTTAATTAAATATATATATATATACATATAGGTGATGTTAGGGTAGTGGTTAGATGCGGTGTTTTCAGCGAAGAGGTTGCGAGATCGAAACTCAGCGGGTGCATTATATTAGGAACTATACCCACGGTTATGAAAATGTGGGTAAAATCCATTGACACCATGGTAAATGGATATGTTTCGGTGACACAGTGGCAGGACACCTATACCCACAGTTTTGGAAAACTGGGGGTATAGGCTGGGGACCTATACCGATGCCGTTCCAGCCCACGGTTTTGGGGGCTATACCCTCGGTTTTGAACTGTGGGTGTAGGTCGTTAATCCAGTAGTGATATAGAGGTTCCTTTTCAAAAATATTTTCAGTTTATGTTAAAAAATGAACCATTACTTTTGAAAGCATATCAAGATGATGAGAAACTATAAAAATATGGTATTGAATTTTACCTTTGCGTATTGATTAAAATAACAGAACTGTTCCAATTAATGATGTGGTAGTGGTAAATGAGTTCCTTGATTTTTTTTATGATGGGTTTCCTTGTAATATACTAGATAGGGATGTTAAACTTATTATTAGTTTAGTTCATGATTGTAAGACAATTTTGATACCCCCTTATTTAATGACTCAAATTGAATTTTTAGAGTTAAAGAAAGAATTGCAGAAGTTATTATATATAGGTTTCATTAAACATCGCACATCACTATGGTGAACTCATGTGTTGTTTGTTAAAAAAATTATGGTTCAATGAGACATTTCATTGATTATGAAGCATTGAATAACATAACTGTTAAGAACAACTATTCTTTTCCTCATATCGATGATTTGTTTGTTCAGCTCCAGGGTGCATAGTATATTTAGTAGATTGATTTGAGGTCGGGGTACCATTAGTTGAATGTATTGGAAGATTAAATTCCAAAGACCACGTTTCATACTAGATATGGCCATTAAGAATTATTAGTTATGCCTTTTGGGTTATCCAATGTACCCGTTGTATTCATAGATCTTATGGATAGATTTTTTTGTGTGTTTTTGGATTAGTTTGTGGTTGTGTTCATTGATGATATTTTTTTATTCTAAATATAAATAGGAGCATTAAAGTCATTTAAGTTTTTTTTTGGAAAAACATCAAATAAAATAAACTATATGGGAAATTCATAAAATGTGAGTTTTTTTACAAAAAAATTATTTCCTGGGTCACATAGACTCATAAATTGGTATAGCTGTTAATCATCCTAAAACAAAAGTTGTAGAAGAATTTCCATGCCCCCCCCCCCAAATATTATCTAAATTTGTAGTTTTATTTTATTATCCGGATATTACTATAGGATTGTTGAATAATCTTCATGGTTATCTATCCAACTTACTAAGTTAACTCGAAAAGGTGTTATGTTCATCTGGATAATAGAATTTTATGATTGTTTTTAGGAATTGAAATGAGGATTGGCCAATGATCCGAAATTGGAACTACTTTTCAGAAATGATTAGTTTGTTATCTATAATGATTCTTTGTTGAATGGAATTTGTCATGTCTTTTTACAGAATGATTAGGTAATTGTTTATGCTTCATGTCATTTGAGGCCTCATGAGTTAAATTAACCTACATAGGATTTGGAATTAACTATTTTTACTTTTTCTTTAATAATTTTCCGGATTCATGTGTATGGAGTAATATGTGAAATATATACTAACAACAAAATATTGAAGTATATATTGACTCAGAAAAAATTGAAGATGAGATAAAGAAGATAGTTGTAATTAATCATGGATTATGATTGCCCAATTCAATACCATCTAGGAAAGTATAATAATGTGGTTGATGCTTTTATTTGAAAAAATAAAGAAACATTATCCTTTTTACGTTTGGAATGAGATCCATTGGATTTTTATATGTTGAACTTTGGAATAGAACGTGTTGGTTCAAGGAATTCCTCTCTTTAGTTTTAGGTGTCACCAAAATCATCACTATCAGGCCAAATTAGAAAAGTGCCAAAGGAAGACAGTGAGTTGCATAAAAAGTAGAGTTTATTAAGATGGGAATGTTTCCTAATTTTATCATTGATATTGATTGTGTTTTGAGGTTTGGGAAGAGATTATGTGGTCTTTGTAATTCGTAGTTGAAGAATGATGTGTTATGTGAAAATCATAGTTCTCTGTTTTCAGTTCATCCTAGAAGTACTAATATTTACAAATATCTTCAGGAGTATTACTGGTGGGATTGAATGAAATGTGATATTGTTGATTTTACTATGAAGTATTTAACTTGTAAATTAGTTAAAGAAGAGTGGCAGTTACCGAAAGAGATTATTCAATCTTTACTAATGCCTGAGTGGAAATGGGAAAATATTTCCATGGATGTCATTGTGGGATTATTGAAAACATATCTAGGTAATAATGCAATCTGGTTTATTGTTGACTGATTGAATAAATATACTCATTTACTTCTTATTAAAGATAATTTCTCTCTATATCAACATTCTCGTTTGTATGTTAAAGAGATAGTAAGGTTGCATTGTGTTTCCCTCTCCACTGTATCTGATCATGATCCTAGGATTATATCTATCTTTTAGAAATGCCTTCCTAATTCGTTGTGAACTGGATTAAATTTTAGTACCGATATTCATCCTCAATCAAATGGGATTTCAACACAAACAATTCAGACCATAGAAGATATGTTATGTTCTTGCTCTATGGATTACAAGGGATGTTAGGACTAACATCATTATTTGGTTGAATTTTCATATAGTAATAGTTTTTATTCTAGTATAAAGATGGATAAATTAGTTGAATTATATAGGAAGGGGTGTCAAAATGCTTATTTTTGGAATGTAGTAAGTTAAATGAAAATCATGGGATAAGAATTTGTAGAAGAGATGGTACAAAAAGTTAATTTGATTCAAAATCACATGAGAACTGCTTAGAGTAGGAAGAAACGTTTGGCACATAACCAGATGATGGATATTTTTTTGTGGTGGGTTATCATTTATTTATAAATGTTTCTCTATGGAAAAGTGTGATTCTTTTTGGTAATAATTGAACAATGAGTCTGAGGTTCATTATACATTATTAAATCCTAGAGAAAGTTGGATCAGTTGCATATAGAAGGGATTTACCTCAAAATTAATCCCATATACACAATGTGTTTAATGATTCAATGTTGAGAATTTATATGCCAGATCCATCTCATTTTTTGTTCCTATATGTAGTTCTGTCGGAAGGGAATCTAACTTTTGAGGAAGTACCAATCCAGATTCATTAGTGAAGTGGGAAAGTGTTACGAAATAAGGAAATTCAACTGGTAAAGGGTTTGTGAAAAAACCCTATGGATGAAGAGGCTACATGGTAATATAAAAATGTTATGAGGGATAAATACACCAACTTATTTGATTAGTGAATAGAATTGTGTGGACACAATTCTAAAGGGGGTAAGGATGTAACATCCTGGGTAAATAAAGAATATATCATTTTCACATTTATTAATTTCTGTGAATTAAATATATTTTTTACTTTATAGGGGATTCTATGTTCAATGTCATACATGATATGCAACAAATGGTTTCTTTGAAATCTTATGTTTCCCACAATGTTGGATCATACTGAAATGTAATTATATAATATAATTCTAAATTGTAGTTTACGTATAGCCTTTATATTTGAGGGAATTGATAGAACTAACTATAATATTAATATACATGTTCTTTAAAAAAATTTAAATTTTTCCAATAAATTTTAGAGGCTTAAATTATGAAAGAATGTGATTTTATGAATAAACACTCAAATTATAATTAAAAGGACGATTTTCCGCCTTTGGATGGAGAACTCTCATTAAATATAGTTTTGGTAACATTTATATGTTTTATTTGATAAAATAAATTTATTCTTCAAAATAGGGATATTAAAATTTACTTTGGATATTATTTTTGTATTTTTCTAAAAAAAATCAGTTTATTAATGAACAGTTAAAATTATTGTATTTTAATTCAAAACTGTCATTTAATCTCAATTTTTATGAGGATTGATTAAAATTTTAATTGGTTTTAAAGTATGAATATTTTTTTTTCATTTAGTCCATTTTTTTCATTGATGTAATTTTACATTAAAATTAGAAATAAATAATTGCCAATATTTTGATAGTTATCAATTCATAAAAACACGCCTTTTTTTGACAACAGATATTAATATTAAATTAATATCTGCAAGTTATGTGTTTTGAATTTGAAAAAATGTATTTAATATTAGGAATCAGGAGGTCAAATCGTGTAAATAGGTAACTTTTATTTTTAGACATTATTAATATTTACTTTTGTAAAAATTTTATTTACCATGGTTGATTGGTAAATCTAGTAAATAAAGGTAAAATATATTATTATAATATTATTAAATTACCCTAACATGTGTACTATTTCTATTGGGTGATACAGTTCCAACAATGGGCAACCTGGGGTCGATTTTGGGACCCCCTTGAGCTGCATGGGAGTGATCATTACACTTTATAATAATTAATTTAAAGTAAAGGAAAATATTAAATAAACATATTTTATTTAGTAAATCAATTTTTACATGGGATTACCTAAGTTATCTCTTCGACTTTAAATATTAATTTTAATCCTAAAAATATTTCCTACATCATGATATATTTTTATATTATTTTTATACTTCAAATAAATATAAATAATTTGGACATAATAAGGATGCAGTGTTTACATTATTAATGAATGATTTAAATAAATAAGATTATAAAGGTTATAAAATATCAAAAACCATTCCAATTATTATAAGATGATATTATTTATAACATGATTCATCTTACCTTATTCTTTAATAATTTTCGGACCTTTAGAAACCGAAAATCATTATAGAATAAAATATAATTTTTTAACATTCCTAAAGAGCACATCCCCCCTTATAAAAAGTCCTCACTTATAATCCATTCCTCACACTTTTGAAGCCCCTTGGATCATCCTACCTATGTTTAATTAATCTCCCTACATCCCTTTACTCGTCCTAGAAGCCTTCCTGTTTGGATGAAGGAAACTTAGTTAAACATTTTTATTCAAACCAAAGGGAGATACCTGATTTAAAGGTAATATCTTCTCTTATGTTTTTTTGTTTATTTTACTTGTCTAACCCCATAAACAATTATTATTACATTATTTTATACAAACACCATTATCCTAAATATACTAGTGTTTTTTAATTAGAATGATTTGAACTACACTTACACACACCTCCGTCTAACGGGTAAAGGACATACTGTTTCTGTGGACGACAAACTAACGCCTCACGAAATGATGATTTTTAAATATTCTCATACCACCCCTTATGGAGACCATAAACATGGAAATATATTTATATGTGACATATATAATATTTAAATTGTTTTATTATTATTTATTTTTCATATATAGAATACGTTTATGGTATCCATAGTGGTTATAAATATAATTTCATTTGAAGAAGTGCGGACTACCGCCCACTCAATGTGATATGACTCATTCATTCCATACGTGGAATGTATAATGAATGGAGTTTGATAAATTGTATATTATCATTTACTGAAATTATAATATACCTATTTATCATTATTTTTTCATTCCATTAAATATGAAATTGAAATGATTGTTGCATCCATGAGTATGTACAACTTACCAACTCCATGAACAGTGTATTTCATTTCTTATCACCAAATGTTATGTACTATTATAAATACATATATATACTAGATATATATGATATATATGATATCTAAATCCTGAATATCATTCTATAGATAATTTTATTTTGGAAAAATGTGGACAATTTATAATTATAAGAAATTTATTTTTAACTCATGTTCTGAACATCATCAAAATTTCCGATATGAACTCAAATAATTAACTAATTTTAATAGCAAGGTAATAAATTATATAAAATGAATAATGAACTCGAAAAATGATCTAATGCGAGAATAAATTTACATTAGTTATTTATTTAGGAGATTAAATGACGATCAAGTCAAGTTAGACACGAGCTATAGGACATTTGTCTCAATCTCCTCTCATCGAGGCATATTTGGATTTGTTCATGACATTATTTTGTATGATGTATAAACAAATTTGACTTTTCATTTCATTTATAATGATTATTTTTTCTACAAATCATTTTACTTAATGTAAAAAAGGAATGTTTCTTTTTAATGTACGTGGTGACAACGACCATTCTACGGGTGCGAGTATTATTTTATCATTGGCTACCTTAATAAGATCAAATGTCTTGTAAAAGGAAAATAAATATCATATACTCTCTTACGTGTTTTGTTATTGAAAATGGTTTTGATAATGTGATTTTTATGTGAATATATATCTAAACAAAATATTTTGATTGAAATTTGGAAATGCTATCTTTCCTTTATTTTTGCTTTAAGTGTTATGAATATGCTGTTATTCTTGGTCATTATTACATATATGGGTGGTTTTGTGATAAACATAGGGCATGTGAGCCCGAGATACCTATACAATTCATTGGGTAATGTGACAGAGGTAAACATGAATGTATCTCCTATGAGATTTAGGGAATATATTGTGATGAGTATTTCAAATGTAACTCTCAACATAGCTGGGAAAGCTATATCATATGTATGTTATGGATGCCACAAGTTACCTGTATGATTTCTATTTTCTATGTTTTATTAATAAATATTATGATTTCATGATGTTTGATCATATGCTTGGTATGTATTTATGGACTAATGTTATATGTATTTATCTTACAACCCTTGTTGATCTTTTTATGCTCCTCCCATGTTTTTTTGAAATGCTTATTCACATGACTTAAATATGAATCGGGTCAAGGATGGGATCCTGTAAAATTTATGTTGTCTAAAACATTGAACTATACATGACTCTTTTTTGGAAGAGTTATTATTTTATAAAAATCATTGAAACTGAGTAGAAGTGTGTACTTTGTAATTTTTTGAGATGTAACAGTTATGGTCTAATCCTCTAAAATTATAAACCTGAAAAGATACTCAATGTGAATTTTTCATTTAATTGAAGATTATATAATGTTTAAGGTTTGTTACATATATTGTTTTAATGTGTAATATCAAAATTTACTTCGGGTGAACTATTGGTATTTTTTGAAATGTTTTATGTTTTGATGAATTGTGAAAAATGATAAATATTTAGTGAAAATAGCTTTTTACCCAATTTTTATTATATAGATAAATTAGTTATTGAAATTATATTAATGTAAAATTATTAAAATTGAATATATATTAATCCATTTTAGGTTATTAGTAACAACTTAATACTGAAATTGGATATAAACACATTTCAAATATTTTTTCGTTTTCACATTAAAAACCCATTGTCTCATACTGTCTGCGGGATTAATTTGAAATTAATTATTTCCAATTTAGTTTTAAATATTTAGGAAATAGGATTCTATATTTGGAATTATAAGTTAAAAATTAATTAGACATGTCCATTTTATTTTTAGAAAATATGAATAGTAAATTTAATAAATATTATTATCATGATTAAATTTTAAATGGGTAATTAAGGGTAATAATAGTTTGATAACTGTTAATAACTCCCATAAAACGTTCCCAAATTATATTTCATGGAGTTAATAAGAAAATGATCACCTATTTGTTAATATTTAATTATTTAATGGACACATTTGTGTGAATGTTACATAGATATTTTTAAATGAAAAGAGAGTGACAAAATGTCACACTCTTACTGGTATTAAGTATAATATATAAAATTTTATGCTAAATATATGATATTATAAACTATATAAATTGTTATGAAATAAAAATGGTTTATATAAATCAGGTAATTTTTTTTAATGTTTTTGGGAATAAATTGTTATCATAAATAATTATACAAGGTCGATGCCTTAATTATTCAATTAATGAAACAATTAATTGAATGATATTAGAAATTATAATAATAATATAATTTTATATAATCCAGGTAATACTAGTGTTTCTCGAAATATTTTTTTATATTAGGGGTGTATAAATGAATCTTATTTTAATCATAAACACTATAATATTCATTAAAAGGAAGATTTACCGCGTTATGATGGAGAACTTTATTTAAGTCCAGTTTTAGTCACTTTTATATGTTAAATTTGAAAAAATAAAATTATTGTTTATAATCATGACATCAAAATTTACATTGGGTATAATTTTGGTATTTTTGTGAAAAAATTCATTTTTTAATCAATAGTGAAAATAATGAATTTTAATTCGAAACTGACTTTTATTCTAATTTATTTATAAAGATATATTATCAATTTAATTTGTTTTATAGTCTAATTATACTGTGTTTATAAAATTTAATACAATTTTGTTCATTATAATTAATTTCACTTTGAAATTAGACACAAGTAATTGATAATCTTTTGATATTTATTATTTCTTAAAAATACACTTTTTGTTTTGAAAACAGAAATTAATTTTAAATAAATTTTTGCCACTTATGTGTTTTGAATTATGAAAAATGGATTCCATATTAGGAATCACGTATTCCAAATTGTGTAAATAGGTATCATTTAATTTTATACATTATGAATATTTACATGATTAAAAATTTTATTTACCACGGTTAATGGTTAATCTGTTAAATAAGGGTAACAAAATATTATTAAAATAATATTAAATTACCATAACATGTGTCCTTATGCTATTTATTGATACATTTATGACAGTGGGCATCTTTGGGTCGATTTTGGGACCCCATCGAGCCACATGGGATTGATAATGACACTTTATATTAATTAATTTAATGTAAAGACAAAAATGACACAAACATATATCTTTTTGTTAAACAATTTGTATAAGGGGATATGAAAGTTATCACATAGACTATAAATATTCATTTAAAATATAATAATATTTCCTACATCATGATATTTCTAATAATTTTTAGACATCAAATAAAAAAATATTTATTACAGAAGAATGATGTATTGTTTACCTCATTAATGAATAATTTAAATAAATAAGATTATAAAGATAACAATAGTAACCAAAACATGTAAAATTATTTAATTTATTATTACATTTAGAACATGAGTAATCATATCTTTTAAATTAATAATTTTTTTACCATTAAAAACATAAAATCATTAGATAATAAAATATTATTTTTAAACATTCATAAAGAGCACCTCATCCACCTTATTCAAAGCCCTCACTTCTAACTCAATCCTCACACTTATAAATCCCCATGGCTCCTCCAACTTCTATTAAATTAATATTCCTACATACCTATCCTCCTCCTATAATCCTTCCCCTAGGAATAATGAAATTAAATTAAAACTATTGGTTCAAATGAATGAGAGATAACTGATTTAATGATAACATTGTCTCTTAAGTTCATTTATATTATTTAACATATTCAACCCCCAAAACACTATTTATTCATATATTTTATAACAAAAATAGTATCCTAAATATACTGG
This sequence comes from Viscum album, assembly GCA_963277665.1. Lineage (NCBI taxonomy): Eukaryota > Viridiplantae > Streptophyta > Magnoliopsida > Santalales > Viscaceae > Viscum > Viscum album. The sequence continues at coordinate 1,159,443,817 of OY728120.1, read as the reverse complement.
GATTTTTTTATGATATGGATTCGAACTTTTCATACACACACCTCTATCTAATGTGTAATGAACAAATACTTTCAGTAGACGACAGTCTAACTGCTCATGAAATGATGATTGTTCAATATTCTCCTACCACCTCTTATAGTGGTCATTAAGATGAAAATGTATTTATATATGATATATATAATATTAAAAATGTTTCCATTAATATTTATTTTTCAATAATAGAATACCGTTCTGGTTTCCATACTGCGTAAATACGATAATTTCATTTGAGGATGTGAGGAAAACCATCCCCTCAAAGTTATATGACTCATTCATGCCATAAATGGAATGTATAAGGGATTTAGAATATGAAATTATATATTATATTATACAATAAGAATTATATATCTATGTTTCATTATTTTTTTCATACAATTAAATATGAAATAGAAATGAAAGTAGTGTTCATTTGGACGTATGGCTTACCATCCCAATGAATGTGGCATTTCATTTATTATCTCTAAATGTTATGTAATATTATAAATACTTATATATACTGGATATATATCATATATAAGATATCTAAATCATGAATATAATTATGGAAATTATGAAATTTTGACCACATGGACAAATTTTAATTATAACAAGTTCATTTTCAACTCATGTTCTGAACATCGACAAAATGCCCGATATGAAATCAAATAATTTACTAATAGTTATAGCATTGTAATAATTTATTTAAAATGAATAATAAACTACAAAAAGGATCTTAACATATTATAAATTAACATTATTACATTAATCAGGAGACTAAATAATGATCATGTCATGTCATACACAAGGTAAGGGACATCATCTTAATCATCTTTTATTGAGGCATATTTTGATTTATACATGACATTATTTTATAAAATCTATTAAAACCATTAAATTTTAATTTCATTCAAAGGGAATTTTTTTCAATGAATATTTTACTAAACGATAAAAAGGAATGTTTCTTTTTAACATATGTGGTGACAATGGCCTTTCTACCACAACAGGTATTATTTGATCATTGGATTCCTTTACAAGTCCAAATTTTTTTTAAAGGAAAATGGATACCATATACTCTTTTATGTATTTTGGTATTGAAAATGTTTTTGATAATGGATTTATTATATTAATATATTTAAATTATATATTGTGATTTAAATGGAGAAATTTTATCTTTATTTTATGTTTGATTTATGTGTTATGAATATGTTGTGGTTTTTGGGAATTCTTATGTATACAGGTGGTTCTGTGATAAACCTATGGTGGTTGAGCCCGAGATATATATCCAATGCATTGGGTATCATGATAGAGGTAAACATAAATGTTTCAATTAATTGATTTAGGTAATATAATTTAATGGGTATTTCAAATGTAACTCACTATGTAGCTATGAAAGCTACAACATAAGTTTGTTATGGACGCCACATGTTACCTTTATGATTTATGTTTTCTATGTGTTATTCATAAGCATTATAATTTCATGATGTATGAGCATATTCTTGGTATGTATTTATTGAAAAATGTTATCTTTCATCATCTTATAACCCTTAGTGAGCTATTTAAGCTCATTCCATGTTTTTTTATATGTTTTTCATAAGGACTTAAAGATGAATATTGTCCAGCATGGGATCATGGAACTGTCATGCTTTCTAAAAAATGTAACTAGAAATGAATCATTTTTTCATGAGTTTTTATTTTATAAAAAATTGGAATCAATGTAGAAGTGTATACATTGTAATTTTTTCATATGTAATAGTTCTGGACTTATTCTTTAAAAATCTAAACCTAAAAAAACATCAATGTGAATTATTTAATTAATTAATGATTATGTAATGTTTATGGTTGGGTCCTAATAGTTTGTATCAGAGGTCCATTTATGAAACATTATGAGTTAATATATTGTTAAATTAATATCCATAAATTAATTTTATTTTATGTTAATATTGAAAAAATAGAGCATTTACAGATTACCATGTTGCCTTGCCTAAGATATTTATTCCTTCAGAATGGTTTTCTTCTGAGGAAACAGTCCAACTATAATGGGACAACATCAGGAGGAAGAAAACATTCTAAATAAGCAACCTAATATGGTCAGAATTATAACTGAACAGATTGTGGAAGTAATGGCATTGTTTAATCCTCATATAAATTGTGGTGGTATCCATGCATGATATCATCCAGATCAAACACAGAGGAACATGTCAGTAGTGGAGAATTTCTTGATGTAGATTCCCCCATCATTCAAAGAATCATCTAACCCTAGGTTATCAGAAGGGTGGATTAAAGAACTGGAGAAATATTTTGATGTCATAGGGTGTTCAGAACATCAAATTTTTAGTTTCATTGTTTACTGTTTTAAAGGTGAAGTTGATTAGTGGTGGTTGATAATAAAAAATAGAAGGGATTGTGAGAAAATTGATGTTATTGATTGGGATGAATTAAATTTTATGTTTCTTGGGAAATACTTTCCTATGGTGGTTTGTCTAAGGATGGAAAAAAATTCCTCAAATTGAGGTAGGAGGATTTCTTAGTGGCCTCTTATGAAGAAATATCCACTAAATTGGAAATGTATTCTAAAAATTTCACTCTACAATTTGATTTTAAAATCAACCATTATACATAATATTTAGGCCAATATATTGAAGGGATTTAACTTCTTGTGTTTTAAAAAGTTATGAAAAACTTGTTCAATGAGTGGAGAAGGTATAAATTTTGATTGATGATGATCAAGTGTTCATTGAAAAACAAAAAAATATGAGATGTTTTGGGGGCATACAAATGGGGAGAAATCCTCCAAAAAGGATGATGGTAAGAAACATAAGTTTACATATTGTGAAAATTGTGGTAAAAATCTTGCTAGGAATGACTTTTGGATTCTAGTATGTGCTACCGATGTGGTGAAATGGGACATAAGGCTAACAATTTCACTGAAAAATATGAGGGTAATTGTAACGCAAAATCAGATTTACAGTTAGTAAAATGTTTTAAGTGCAATGAAATGGGTCATTATGAAAATTAATGTCTAACGAAGAACTCAATTGCGGGAAAGCAGCCATACTACAAGCTGAATGTGAGGGTGAAATCCTGTATAACTATTTCAGAATATTTTTGGAAATCAAATGAAGTAGTATCCGGGACAATGTTTGTTTGTTAATATTATTCCAACTTATTGTTTGATTCAGGGTCTACAAACTCTTAAATATCATAGATGTTTTCTACCAAATTGAGAATTCCATCTCAAGATACGAATCCAAAACATATGGTAAAAAACACCTAGAGACAATATTGAGGGAAAAATAATATTTATGAACCATCATGTCCTTGTGTGTGGAAAGAACCTACCTGAAAACATTAATGTTTGGCATCTAATAGAGTTTCATTTTATTTTGGTTATGGATTTCCTTTTCTTATTTCATGCTCACATTAACTGATAAGCTAAAGTGGTTTCTTTTCAAAAATATTTTCAGTTACTATACTAAAATGGTCTCTTAATTTTGATAACATATCAGGAAGATGCGAAACTAGGAAAATATGGGAATGAATGTTACGTTGCACATTCTATTGAAAACAAAAAGACTTTTCAGATTAATGATGTGCCAGTGGTAAATGTGTTTCATGATTTTTTTCTGATGAATTTCTTGGTATTATACCAGATTGTGATGTTGAATTTATTGTTAACATAGTTACTGATGCTATTCCATTTTCAAAACCCCCTTATCAAATGGCTCAAATTGAAATTTTAGAGTTAAATAAGGAATTATAGGAGTTAATTGATAAAGGATTCAATCATCCTCACACATCACTATGGGGAACTCTTGTCTTTCATGTTAAAAATAATTATGGTTCATTGAGACATTTCATTTATTACAATACATTGAATAACATAATTATTAATAACAACTATCCTTTGCCTCATATTGATGATTTTTTTGATCAGCTCTTGGGAGCGCAGTATATTTCGATGACTGATTTAAGGTTGGGGTACCATCAGTTGAATTTATATGAATCTAATATTATGAAGACTACATTTCATAGTAGATATATCCATTATGAATTACTAGTTATGTATTTTGGGTTCTCCAATGCACCAGTTGTATTCTTGGATCTTATGAATATAATTTTCTGTCAGTTTTTGGAAACGTTTGTGGTGGTGTTAATTGATGATATTTTGGTTTATTATAAAATTAAAGAGGATCATTGAATTCATATAAGGGTTGTATGGAAACCAATCAATGAAAATAAATTGTATGGGACATTTAGCAAGTGTGAGTTATTGTTACAACAAATTTCATTACTTGGTTACATTGATTTAAAAATTAGTATAACTATTGATCCTGCTAAAGTTTTTTTGAAGATTGGCCAAGACCCACAAATATAATATAAATTCGTTATTTAAATGGATTTCCAGTTTAACACTAAAGGAATGTAGAAAACTTTTCATGGTTATCTAGACAATTTACTCATTTAACTCGAAAAGGTTTTTAGTTCAACTGGACAAAATAATGTGATGATTGTTTTCCGGAATTAAAATCATGATTGGTGAATCCTCCAATTTTGGAACAAATTTTCAGAAATGGTGAGTTTGTTGTCAATAATGATGTTTCATTTAATGGACATGGTTTTTTCCAATGTAGAATGATCAGGTAATTTTTTATTCTTCACATTAGTTGAAACCTCATGAGTTAAATTACCCTGCACAGGATTGGGAATTAGTTGTTGTTGTTTTTTCATTAATAATTTGGATGCATCATCTATATGTAGTAAAATGTGATATATAAACTGACCACAAATTATTGATATATATATTCACATATAAAAAAATTAAGATGAAACAGAGGATATGTCTGGAAATTAATCAAGGATTAATATTTCACAATTCATTAACATCTAGGAATAGAAAATAACGTGGAATATGCTTTGAGTTAAAAAACATTAATGCTACATTATCATTGTTATAATTTGAATGATATCCTTTGGTTTTTTATTTGATGAACTATGGAATAAATTTTTTTGGCTCAAGAAATTCCTTTATTTTGTTTCAGGTGTCACTAAAATGATCTCTATCAGAAAGAATTTATAAAGCACTGAAGGAAGACAGTGAGTTTCCGAAAAAGGCAGAGTATGTTATAATGGGTATGTAGAATGATATTAACATTGATAATGATATTGTTTTGAGGTTTTGGAATAGATTATTTGCACCTAGTGATTCAGAGTTGAAGAATGAGTTGTTATGTTAATCTAATAGTTCTCCATTTTCTGTTCATCCTAGCAGGGTTAAGATGTACAGAGATCTCCGAAAATATTATCAGTGGCATGGAATAAAAATAGATATTGTTGATTTTACTATGTAGTGTTGGACTTGTAAATAGCTAAAATCATATTGACAATTACCAAAAGGGATGATTTAGTATTCACTGGTAAGAGAGTGGAAATTGGAAAATATATCCATGGACATCGTTGTGGGATAACTAAAAACATCTCGAGGTAATAATGCAATCTGGATTATTGTTGACAGATTGACTAAATATACTCATTACCTTCCTATTTGAGATACTTTTTTTCTATATCATCTTTATCAGATGTATGTTAAAGAGATTGTTAGGTTTCATGGTGTATTACTCTCCATTGTGTCTAATTGTGATACCAGGTTTACATATAACATTTGGAAAGGCCTTTAGAAGTCATTGTGTACTGAATATAATTTTAGTACGGCTTTTAATCCTCAATCAGATGGGATGTCAGAACAAAAAATTCAGACCTTGGAAGATATGTTACGTACATTATTTATGGATTTCTGGGGAATTTCATACCAACATAGTTCTTTGGTTGAATATTCATATACAAAAAGTTTTAATTTACTATAAAGATTGATCTATTTGAAGAATTATATAAGAAGCTTTGTCGAACTGCACCCTTTTAGGATGAAGTAGGTGAAAGGAAGCCGATTGGACTAGAATTTGTAGAAGAAAGGTTAGAAAAAGTTTAGTTGATTCAGAAGCATATGAGAACATCTCAGAGTAGACAGAAATGTTATGTAGATTACTGGATAAAGGGACTTTCTTTTGAGGTAGGGGTCATTCATTCTAAATGTTTCTCCCTGGAAAGGTGTGATGCATTTTGGTAATAAGGAAAAGTTGAGTCCAAGGATTAGTGAACCATATAAAATCCTAGTGGAAGTTGGATCAGTTGTGTAGATATTGTATTTACCTTCATATGTATCCCATATACAAAATGTTTTCATTGTTTCAATGTTGATAATGTATATGCCAAATACATCAAATGTTTTGAGCACTGAGGTAGTTCAGTTGGAAGTGAATCATCCTTATGAGGAACAAACAGTAATGATTCTAGACTGGAGAGAGAATGTGTTACAGAATATGGTAATTCATTAGTTAAAGAGTTTGTAAAAAATGATATGGTTAAAGAGGCAACACGGGAATCTAAAAATGCTATGACGGATAAATACACCCAATTATTTTATAAGTAAATAGAATTGATGGGACAGAGTTTCCAAAAGGGGGGAAGCACATAACATCGTGCATAAATAAAGAATATAACATTTTCATATTTATTAATATTTTTGAATTAAATATTAGTTTTTACATAAAAGGGGATTCTATGTTCGATGGAAAACCCGATATGCAACAAAAGGATTCATTGAAATATTACATTGCACACAACTTTTGGTCGTACTGAAAAATAATAATATAATATTATTTTAAATGATAGTAAATTCCTAACCATTTTATTAGAGGGAATGGACCGAACTATGTATAATATGAATATATATGTCTTTCTATCTATTTTTACATTTATCCAATAAATTTTAGAGGCTTAAAATTTGAAAGAATCTGATTTTAAGTTTAAACACTCTAATATTCATTAAAAGGACGATTTACCACCTTTTGATGGTGAGCCCTCATTAAATATCGTTTTGGTCACATTTATATGTTACATATGAGAAAATAAAATTCTTGTTTAGAATCGGGAAATAAAAATTTACTTGTGGTATAATTTTTAGTATTTTCCTTATAAAATTCAATTTTCGAATGAATAATGAAAAATATTGTATTTAAATTAAAAAATAAATTTTAATCTAATTTATTTATAAAGCTAGATTTCCATTTTCATTTGATTTAAATTATACTAATATAATTTTTTCACCATTTAATCCAAATGTTTTCACTGAAGTAATTTTACTTTGAAATTAGACATAAATAAGTGTCAATCTTTTGGTAGTTATCATTTCATGAAAAGACGCATTTTTTTTGACAGCGGAAATTAATATTAAATTTATATCTGCCACTTCTGTGTTTTGAATTTCGAAAAATGGATTCAATATTTGGAATCAGGATAAAAAAATTGTGTAAATATTTCACTTTTATTTTTAGAAATTATTAATATTTACTTCAGTAAAAATATTATTTACCATGATTAATTGGTAAATATAGTAAATAAAGGTAACAAAATATTAATATAATAATATTAAATTACCCTAACCTGTGTCCTAATCATATTGGGTGATACATTTCTGAACATGGACATCCTTCAGTCAATTTTGAGACCCCATAGAGCCACACGGGAGTGATAATGACACATTATATTAATTAATTTAAAGTACAGAAAAAAATGATATAAACATATATCATTAAGATAATAAATTTTTACATGGAATTATATAAGATATCTCTTTGACTATAAATATTAATTTTATATCTAAAAATATTTCTTGTATCATGATATTTTATTATAATTTTTAGACATTAAATTAATAAAAATGTTTTTGACACAATAATGATGTTGTGTTTACCTTTTTAAACAATTATTAAAATAAATAATATTTAAAACATTAAATTTTTTTCCAAAACCTATCCGATTTATATTAAATGATTTTATGTCGAACATGAGTCATCTTATATTCGTCTTTAAATTTATATGGATCTTTAGAAATTGAAAATAATTATATAATAATGTATTACTTTTTGACATTCCAAATGAGCCCCTCCACACCCTTATAAAAATCTATCACTTCTAACCCATTCCTCACACATCTCAAGCCCCTTAGCTCAACTAAAATCTATCAAATTAGTCTCCCTACATCTCAATCCTCCTTTTAGAAGCCTTACATAGGCATAAGGGAACTCAATTAATTCATTTGGTTCAAACCAAAGAGAGAAACTCGATTTAAAGGTAAAATATTCTCTTAAGTTTTTTTGTTTTATTTTACTTCTCCAACCCCCAAAAATAATTTTCATACTTTATATTATAACAAAAATAGTTTCTTCATTATATTAGGTTTTTTTAATTAGAACGATTCAAACTGCAATTACACACACCTCTATCTAACGGGTAATGAACATAGTATTTCTGTGGACGACAAACTAACTCCTCACGAAACGATTATTGTTCAATATTCTCCGACCACCTCTAATGGTGTCTATTAAGATGGAACTATATTTATATGTGATATATAATATATTTATTTTTTTCATGCAGCATTATTTTTCATTAATCAAATACATTTATGGTATCAATAGTGGTTAAAAAAGATAATTTCATTTGAGGAAGTGAGGACTACCTCCCATCAATGTGATTTGACTCATTCATTCCATAAGAGGAATGTAAAATTAATATAGTTGATTAAATATTTCCATTCCATTAAATATGAAATAGAAATGAATTTATCATTCATGTCTATGTATGACATACTATCTCCATTAATGGTGTATATCATTTCTTATCACCAAATGTTATGTACTATTATAAATACATATATATACATGATATATATGGTATATATGACATCTAAATCATGAATATCACTCTGGAGATAATACAATTTTGACAACATGGACAATTTATAATTATAAAAAATTCATTTTTAACTCACATTCCGATCATTGACAAAATGTCTGATATGAACTCAAATAGTTAATTAATTGTTATAGTAAGGTAATATTTTATTTAAATGGAATAATAAACATGAAAAATGTTCTTAAGTGAGTATAAATTAACTTTAGTTTAATATATATTATATTAATGATCGATCAAGTCAATTTGGAAATGAGGTAAGGGACTTCATCTCAATCTCCTCTCATCGAGCCATATTTTGATTTATACATGACTTTCATTTATACGATGTATAATCCCCATTGGCTTTTATTTTTTTCAAATTGTTTTTTTTCTACAATTTTTTTTACTAAATAAAAAAATAATGTTTCTTTTTAATATATGTATAGACAATGACCTTTCCGTTTCCGCAATTATTATTTTATCTTTGGCATCCTTAATAAGGAGAATTGTTTTTTAAAGGAAAAATATACCATATACTCTTTTATAAATTTCGATTTTGAAAATGGTTTTGATAATGGATTGTTTATGTAAATATATTTAAATGATATATTATGATTAAAATTTGGAAATGATATATTTCATTTATTTTTGTTTTATGTGTTATGAAATGTTATGGTTCTTGGGCGTTGTTATGTATATGGGTGGTTCTGTGATAGGCCAAGTGCGAGTGAGCCCGAGATAGCTTTCCAATGCCTTGGGTAATGTGAAAAAGGTAAACAGGATTGTTTCACCTAAGTGATTTATAGAATATAATGTGATGGGTATTCCAAATGTAATTGTCACGACCAGTCCCGGTGGGGCTCGAGCCGCAACTCCCCAAGCCCACCTCCAATAGGCCAGGGGCTGGTGGCTAGCACCGAGTAGGCATGCTACTAACATGGGAGGCATTGCCTATAAACCTGTACACATGCACACACATCTCCATGCCCAAAAAGCTGAAAAGTAAAAACTACTAAAAGGAAAAGATTCATGCATACACTAAAACCCAACCACAAAGTATAACAGGGAAGTAAATTATAGTAAAGTAAAACCCTCAGCCAAAAGTACAAGCCCACCAAAAGAAATTCTGCAACAATGTCCGACCTGTAGAGAAAGGTACTGGGACAGAAACCCGTCGCCAAAGGAACACACCTCAGCCTGTCTGATCTCACTGATCATCGTCTGGTCCGGGTCCGCCTATAATCTTGTCAAAGGCTTGCTCATCTGCACAAGACACGACACGTGCAAGCAAAGACTGTGCATGGGTGAGTATAACAATACACTGTAGGACACCCCAAAACCAAAAAGGAAAAACAACAAAGGAAAATACCACAATGAAAGGTACAGTCATCTCTACACAGTATATGTCAACGGAACATATAACAAAAATATCCAGATATACTCATACAGAGGTGACCATCGTGAAACCACCACTAAGATCCATCTCGAATATTCCACTAAGCATACAGCTGGGAGAACACAATCCTAGGTCTGAAGAGATATACTAAGCACTCTTTCCTGGAGAAAAAAAATCCAAAAGTACGTTGAGGAAATGATGCTCAGATAAGGATCACAGCCATGTCATGGGGTGATTCCGACAACTCAGTCTGAGCTAATCCTCTAGGCAGTGGATCAGTGCCTGGGTAAGGTTGGTCACATCGATACCAAAAACTCTACCTAGGGTATCATGAATTAGTATAGGATCCGGCTCTAAGTCTCACAGAGGGGATACCAATAACTCTATTCGGGGATTTATGCTGAAGGGATCATACTCCTGTGTAATGGAAATAATACCAGAACCTTTAGGGAAAAGACTAAGGGAACAAACCCTATGAGAACTAGTCCATGTCACAGAAGGAAACAGGCTCAAGCCTTGGAGAATTTATTAAACGGTGTGTAATATGGTTACACGTCGTGTTCCTTGACCCCTGGTACTACCCGTGTAAATGGCCCGTGTCATCCATTCAAGCCATGAAAACCCAAACTACACGGTGTGTTGAAAAGTACACGTTGTGTTCCTTGACCTCGGGTACTACCCGTGTGAATGGCCCATGTAATTCGGCTTTTCGGATAGAAAAAAACTACATATCATGTAGAATAGGTACATGCCATGTCCGGGCACCTGGGCTTGCTCCGTGTACGCTGGCCATGTGCCCGTACATGGTCTCTGCCTGTGTCTGTGTCACCTGCATGTGTACCAGTACACAGGGTATCCCGTGTATCTGTCCTGGTCTGGAAGGGGAGGGGTATACACGGTATGTCCATGGCCGTGTACATTGCTCATGCCCATGTACTCTCGGAGTACACGCTGGGTAACCCTACCGACGAACACATGTCGTGTAGCCCATACTACACGGCGTGTAGTCAGGAAATTTCTAGAATCGTTTCATCCTTTGCGCACCTCAGTAGATCCTCCGGACATTGATTTAGCTGTCAGTTTGTCGCGAAAATCAAGGTGCTGGGTCGCCTCATCCTCGTGAAGCTGAATCCGTGGGTTTCGGGCCTCTGAACAGCCCCGAAATCAGATTCCGGTCACCCGAGTGGAAATCGTTCGAAGAACATTATCTTCCGATCTGCTTCGATCCGTCCGCTGAAACCATCGTGGCACCTCGGCAATATCATTGCGGTGCCGATTCTTCAATTTTGGATCGTTGCGTCACAGAACTAATGTGCAACGATCTGTTGTTCATCGCCCTGCAAAGAACGCGAAGAACACTCACGAAGAATGAGAGAATTGGGGAAGAAGAACACAAAAAATCGAGAGGGACGAACCTCAATCAATGTTTGTGTCGATCTTGGTCTGTCACCAACGGAAGGTTTAAGGAAACCAAAATAATAACAAGAATCACATCCCCAAGATCCCCACAAAATCCCATCCTGCAAATACAATCACTCCGTAGGCTAATCTGTTCATGGATTAGTCCACGTTCATCGTATGAAATCATGAATGGGGAATGGAAAATCAACATCAACATCATACCTGGATCTTCGGCATTCATTAGCGATGATCTGGTTGCCGCATCGTCGTCGCCGACGAAATCCGTCAAGAACGTTGCCACTGTGTTGGGGGTTTCCTCTAGAGCTTTCCCAGAGCCTCCAAAGAAATTCAGGGTTATGGGTATTGTAACCCTGATTCCCCTGCAAAATTTCTATATAAAAGCTAAGAGATATTTGGAGTAAAAAGATTTAAATAAAATATTTTAATTCAATATTTTATTACGGTTACGTCCAAAAACCATATTTCACCACCGACCTGCGCCGGCCAATGTTTGGCCTCGCATATGGTAAAATCGCTGTTCTAAATGCAACGGTGCCCTCAGATTTCTGATCTGAGAACCTGTTTGGGATTAATTCCACTTTTTTGTAAAACCGCATGAACGCATAATTTAATTATTAAATTAAATTCAAACATTCATTCCGGGCTCACTGAGCCTCGGAAGTTCACACCATCTCAGCGTCTGGTCTCGAATTAATTCTCATATAATATTAAAATAATACATTGAAAAATCTGGGACATTACATCACACACACCATAGGGCTTCTACGTCCCTGAAAATCCAAAACAAGGGCTACTCAAAATGATGTGGGTATGAACGCGAATCTGAGCCTCCCACTCCCACGTGCTCTCCTAGAGATTCCCGTGCTGCCACCTGACACACACCAAGGGAATAGCTCATCCACGAAGGATCTTCTCCCGCTGATCCTCTATCTCCACTGGTTACTCAGCAATGGTCGCTTCATCGTTGATGTCCAGCTCTCCCCAGTCGATGACGTGCGATGGATCATGCACGTACCTCCGTAGCTGCGACACATGGGAGACGTTGTGTACCCGGTCCATCTGAGGAGGTAAAGCCAAGTGATTTTCCGCCTCGCCAACTCTACTTAGAATATGAAAATGTCCAACGAACCTCGGAGATAGCTTTCCCCCTAGGCCAAATCTCTACAATCCTCGTCGAGGTGAGACCAGAAGGAACACATGGTCTCCCTCCTCGAACCCCAATGGCCTCTGCCTCGAAATGACATAAGTCTTTTACCGACTCTGTGTAGTCTTCATCCACTCCTAGATTACCTGAAACATCTTTGTAGTGGCTCTCACCATCTCTGGGCCCATGAGTGCTGACTCTCCCGGGTCAGTCCAGCAATGTGGTGACCTGCAAGGTCGCTCATACAGAGCCTCGAATGGTGCCATACCAATAGTGGAATGATAACTGTTGTTATAAGAAAATTCCACCAGTGGTAGGTGATCCTCCCAGCTACGACCTTAGTCATGTATGCAAGATCATAGAATATCCTCAAGGACCTGGATGGTATGCTCTGTCTGACCGTCAGTCTGGGGATGAAACGCTGTGCTCAAGCGTAACTGAGTCCCAAAATCTTCCTACAATCCCTTCTACAGTTGGGATGTGAAACGAGCATCAAGATCCGAGACTATCGTGGATGGTACACTAGGAAGCCGAACAATCTACTGAACGTTGTCACGACCTGTCCCAATGGGTCCGGAGCCGCAACTCCCCAAGCATGCCTCCAATAGGTGAGGGGCTGGTGACTAGCACCGAGTAGGAATGCTACTAACATGGGAGGCATTTCCTGTAAACCTGTACACACACACACACATCTCCAAGCCCACAAATCTGAAAAGTAAAAACTACTAAACGGAAAAGATGCATGCATACACTAAACCCCAACCATAGAGTATGACAGGGATGTAAAGTACAGTAAAGTAAAACCATAGGCCAAAAGTAAAATCCCACCAAAAGAAAGTCTGCAACAATGTCCAACCTATATAGAAAGGTATTGGGACTACAACCCATCACCGAAGGAACACACCTCGGCCTGTCTGATCTCCTTGAACACCGTCCGGTCCTGGTCTTCCAATAATCTTGTCAGAGGCTCGCTCGTCTGCACAAGAAAGGACACATGCAGGCAAAGCCAATGCAGTGGTGAGTATATCAATACCCAGGTGGACACCCCGAAAACCACAATGAAAAAAAGGAAAATACCACAAAAATGGTACAGTCAGATCTACACAGTATATCTCTACAGAACATATAACAAGAATATTTAGATATACTCACACACATGCAACCATTACAAAACCACTGCTAAGATCTATATCGAAGATTCCACTAAGCATATAGCTGGGAGAACACACTCCAAGGTTTGATGAGAGATACCGGGTACTCATTCCGGGAGAACACACTCCACAAGTACCTTGAGGACATGATGCTCAGATGAGGATCACAACGAAGTGATGGGGTGATTCCGACAACTCAGTATGACCTAATCCGCTAGGCAGAGGATCAGCGCCAGGGTAAGGTAGGTAACGTCGATTCCAAGAACTCTACCTAGGGTATGAATAATGAATAGAGGATCCAACTCTATGTCTCATGGAGGGGATAACAAAAACTCTATTCAGGGAGTTCTTCTGAAGGGTTCATACTCATGTGTAAAGGAAATGATACCAGAACCTTCAGGGAAAAGACTAAGGGTACAGACCCTAGGAGAACCATTCCAAGTCACAGAAGGCAATTGGATCAAGCCTTGAAGAATTTATTAAACGGCGTGTAGTATGGTTACACACCGTGTTCCTTGACCCCAGGTACTTCCCGTTTAAACGGCCCATGTCATCCGTTCAAGCCGTGCAAAACCAAACTACATGGTGTGTAGAAAATCACACGTTGTGTTCCTTGACCCCGGGAACTGCCCACATGAATGGCCTGTGTCATTAGGATTGTCAGATAGAAAGAAACTACAAGATGTGTAGAATAGGTACACATAGTGTCCGGGAACTTGGGCTCACTCCGTGTACACTGGCCATGTGCCCATACGTGGTCTATGCTCGTTTCTGTGTCACATGCCCATGTACTGGTACATGGGGTATCCCATGTATCTTTCCGGGTCTAGCCAGGGAGGGGTATACATGGCGTGTACAAGGTCGTGTACCCTTCCCATGCTCGTGTACTCTCAGAGTACATGCCGATTAACCCTACCAACGAACACACGCCGTATATCCCATAATACACGGTGTGTAGTAGGGAAATTTTCAAAATTGTTGTCTTCCTCCACGTGCCTCGGCTGATCCTCTGAAATTTTATTCAGCCGTCTTTTTACATCAAAACTCAAGTTGATGGGTAACCTCATCCTTGTGAAGCCGAATCCGTGGGTTTCGGGCCTCCGATCGGCTCCGAAATCCGATTCCGTTCACCCGAGCGGAAATATTTCGAAGAACGTTATCTTCCGATCCGCTTCGATCTATCATCCAAAAACCTCATCGCACCTCCGCAAGATCACTGCGGTGCCGATTCTTCAATTTGGGATCGTTTAGTCACCGAAAATATGTGCAACGATCCATTGTTCATTGCCCTATGAGGAACGTGAAGAACTCACAAGAAAAACACTAGATTTGGGGAAGAAGAACACAAAAAATCGAGAGGGAAGAACCTCGGTCGATGTTTGTGTCGATCTGGTTCCATCACCGTTATAAGGATGAATGAAACCAAAAAATATTTGGAATCACATCCCCAATATGCCCGTAAAAACCCATCCCACAAATTCGATTGATCCGCAGGCTAATCTATTCGTGGATTAGTCTTCATTCGTCATAGGAAATCAAGAATGAGGAATAGAAAATCAAAATCAACATCCTAACTGGATCCGCGGCGTTTTTGGCGAAGATCCAGTCACCGCATCATCATCACCGACGAAATCCATCAAGAACGTCGCCACCACGTTGGGGGATTCATCCAAAGCTTTCCCAGAGACTCTAGATAAATTCAGGGTTATGGGGATTGTAACCCTGATTCCCCTACGAAATATCTATTTAAATGATAAGATATATTTGATGTAACAAGATTTAAATAAAATATTTTAATTAAATATTTTATTACGGTTACGTCCAAAAAACAGATTTCACCACCGACCTACGCCGGCCAAAGTTATGCCTCGCCTATGGTAAAATTGTTGTTCTGAACTCAACAATGTCCTTAGATTTCTGATCTGAGCACTCATTCGAGTGTTATTCCACTTTTTCAGAAAAACTGCAAGTGCACATATTTTAATTATTAAATTAAATTAAAACATTCATTCCGGGCTCACTGAGCCTTGAAGTACATGTCGTCTTAGAGCCTGGTCTCGAATTAATTCCCATTTAATATTAAAATAATACATGGAATAATCTGGGACATTATATTAACCCTCTATGTAGTTGTGAAAGCTACAACGTAAGTATGTTATGGATTACAGAAGATACCTTTATGACTTATGTTTTCTAAGTTTTATTCATAAATATTATGATTTCATGATGTATGAGCCTATTCATGGTATGTATTTATAGACTAGTGGAATCATTCTTTATCTTACAACCCTTTCTGAGCATTTTATGCTCCCCCCATGTTTTTTGAAATGTTTATCACTTGACTAAAAGATGAATAGGGTCAATGATTGGATCATGGAAAATACATGTTGTTTAAAACATGTTACTAGACATGATAATTTTTTCAGGAGTTTTTATTTTATGAATGAAATGGAAACCAAGCAGAAGGATATACTTTGATATTTTTTGAGATGTAATAGTTATGGCCTAATTCCCTTAAATTATAAACTTGAATAGTTTCTCAATGTGAATTACTAATTTAATTCAAGATTAATTTTTATGGTAAGTTACTTATATTTTTTTAATTTTTAATATAAAAATTTACTTTTGGTGAACTCTTGGTAATTTTTGAATAGTTCTATGTTTTGATGAATTGTGAAAAATGATAAATATTAATTGAAAATATTTTTTTCCACTAATTTTTTCAATAGATAAATTAGGTTTTGAAATTTTATTAAGGTAAAATTAGTAAAATTAAATATAAATTAATCAAATATAGGTCCTTATAATCAACTTAATATTGTAATTGGATATAAAAACATTTCAAACATTTTCAATTTTTCACTTTAAAAACCTATTGTCTCATCCCGTCTGCGGGATTAATTTAAAATTAATTACTGCCTCATTTCTATTAATTATTTGAAGAATGTTTTGAATATTTGGAATTATAAGTTAATAATTAATTATATAGGGCTATTTTATTTTTAGAAAATATGAATAATAAATTTAATAATTTTTATTAGCATGATTAAGGTTTAAATGGGTAATTAAGGGTACAAATATTATGATAAATATTAAAAAAACACCCCAAAGCGTCCCTAAATTATATTGGATGGAGTTAATTAGAAAATTAAGACCTATTTTTTTAATATTTATTTATTTAATGGATGTATTTCGGTGAATGTGACATAGATATTTTTAAATGAAAATAGTGTTCCAAAATTCCACACACTTACTTTTATTAAGTATAATATTTTAAATTTGATGATAAATATATGATATATTTATCTATATATATTATTAATAAATATAAATGGTTTATATTCATCATGTAAATTTTTTAAAATTTTAGGGAATAAAATATTATCATAATTAATTATACAATGATGATGCTTTAATTATTCAATTAACGAAATAATAAATTGAATGATAATAGAAATTATAACAGAAATATAATTTAACTTAATTAATTTAATAATAGAATTTCCAGGAATATTATGTTATATTAGTGGTTTATCATATATATTTTCCTAAATATATTTTTTATTCAGTTTCTTAAATTAAATGTGATGAATAATGTTCAAATTAACACTTATGATATTTTATAAAAAAAATTATTTAATTATTTATAAATCATAAATATAATAAATAATTAAATATGGGGTGAAAAATGGCCTTTAATATCATATATATTCCATATATTGTCCAATTTAAACAATATATGTTAAACTTTTTCCTTTTTTATTGAACATTTTTTTACCGTAGATAAAATTAAAATTGTTTACATATGGGTTTTTAAAAATGATAACGATTAAAATAATTCCAGAACATGGGTAAAATATTGTTTTTTGTTATTATAAAAATATCGTACATTATATTTGAATAAAATTCCATTTGGACGTAGTTTGATTTATATTGTATTTATTATGAGTTAATTATTTGAGAATTTATAAAAGTGAACATCCTTTCACTTATTAAAGGGAACATATTCTTCTATTTTATCGACACATTGAAACATATTTTGTTCATAAAAAAATTATCAAAATATTCTACCAAATTTCCTACCTTAATCATAGAATCATTAGGTTGGTTATAATTCTAATCAAGTTTTCCCATTGTTACAAACTATAAAGAGATACTCAAAGAAGAGGTCACATTAATCAACTATTGTTTTTGTTTTAATTGTCACTTGATCCCTATTAATAATTTTTATTTTATTTTTATATAATATCCCAATTATATTTAATATACTAAGATTATATTGCAATATTTTTATGACTTTTGACTTTACACACTTCTATAAAATGGGATACACAATCATAATTCATCTGTACAGTACATTGCCTCCTCATTGACCAATGTCATCCATTTATAAATTTCCACCATTAATGGTTTCAAATAGTAATGGATTTATAATTTATATATGATATATAATATGTGTATAATGTCACTATTATTCTTTAATTTTCATATCAATCATAACTTCATGCTTTCCATTTTTTGGGAATATGATAACATCGTTCGTGTGTACGACAGACTACCTCCTCGTGAAGTGATGTGATTCATACATGCTTGACATGGAATTTATTAAGTATTTTTAACAACATTATGTGATATATATGACATAAAATCGATTCTATCATTTTTATAAATCATATAGTTTTATTTATTTTTATACTATAAGGAAATGAAAACAGCGTTCATGCATACGTACGACAAATCATCTCTATGAACTATGTATTTTATTTCCTACCTCTATATTTTATGGATAACCATATTTATATATATTGAATATATATTATATTTATATCATTATTTTTTTTATAAGATGAAACAATTATCTATATATGAGAACCAAAAATAACAAGCCAAAACATGTATGAGAAACCAAGCTATTATTACCCAAAACATAACATAAACATTCAATTGTTATGAAGAAAGTAATATAAATAAATATGTATATAATATATGTTAATAAATAGGTTAATATTGTTAATTTTTATATGTATAATAAAATAATATGTATTATAAATAATTTTTTTATTTAGTGTGATTGGATTTAAGACATACTTTTAGTGTATTTCTTATCGAACTTTTATTTTTAAGAGTCTTATTCAATATTCACCTGTCATTTATTTGTTTTGGTGTATAGAAATCACGTGAATTTATTTTATGATACTTATTCATAAATTTATGGGTATTTATGTATCAATTTTATGATATATATTGCATATGATTTACTATTCTATAATTACAAAATCTGTAATGTAATTTTGTCCCAATTTTCATTCATTTAGAAATTAATTATTTTATGCACCAATTTTCTTTTACAAGGCTTATATATTGAAAATTTATATAAGCTATCAGGATTATAATTGCTTTAATTATATTTTACCCTTAATTTAATTTTATTATCTAATATTTTGGAAATTGGGGTCCCTTTATAAATGGCATCTAAGTATTTTTTAATATTTTTTAAAATATCTTCTAAGAATTTTTATGAACATGGATTTAATATATGTTTAAAATGGTTTCAAAGGAAACTTTATAAGTTTTATTGGATATATTTAGATAAAAATATAATTTAAATGACATATGATTTAAAAAAATCAAATAGGAATGACATATTCCCCAACAAATATTCAAACAAGTTTTTTTTGAAAATTATTTTCAATTAAAGATGGAATGCATTGGGGACACTAATGATTTAACAGGGATATTATGGAAGGTTACCATTAAAAGTAATTATATTAATATTTTAAATATTTATTACATTATATTTAAGAATTACCTTACTTTTCAATGAGTTGTGCTATGATTAAAATGCTTACCAAAACCATTTCTTTTTATGGGTACTTATGTGATGAATTATTTATAGTCCTATGGAACACATATATATAGTCATACTAATGATAATGGTGAGAAATATATCTCCCTTAAATTAATTGGGTAATGATAGGTGTTTTATGAGTATAAATGGTACATATGTTTTTATCTTAATCCTGTAATAAGGGAGTACATGGTTGGTCATCATAATCTCATTAGAAGGGTGTAACTAAGATTTTATCGTATGACAACAATAATAGGGTACTCATGAGTTCATCCTAGTTATAAAATAATAGGTTGCATGGTAGGTCATCCTAATCCCCCAAAATGACGGTTAATGGGTGATCATCCTAACACCGTAACAAGTGGGTACACTGGAGGTCATCCTAATCCCAAATGTAGAAGGTACAAGGGAAGTCATCCTAAGCCTGTACAAAGTATACATGTCATTATCCAATGTATAACTTTTTGTGAATCACTTCATTGGTATAATTGACATAATGTTTTCTAAACATATATTCACTCTACAAATTCCATGTCTCATTTCATTTCTATACTCTAATGGCTCATGATCTTCGATTAGATTTTTATTCATGTATTATGAACTAGAATTATTTATGCCATGGCTAATTTATATGATCTTTTATATCTATGGTATGATCTTATAATGTTATTCTCATGTTCTTATTCCTTTATTTTATTGATTAAGCTTAAATATCTCCAATGTTTTCCCTCAATGATCATTTGAGCTCGACCTTTTCTAAAGTCTTATTATCCCTAGAATAGGAAGAATGGTTTTATGTAGAGGGGGGATATATTTTGGGGAAATAATGATAATCTTTAACCAGAGAATAATGTTTCATTCCATGTTTCCAAAGTCACTAAACTGATATGGTATAAGTGCATGTGTTAGTGAAATATATGAAATAATCCACAAAAATGATGTAATGTTTTTGTAACTTATGAAGGGGTCTATATACCAACATTCACCTATGAAATATTCCCATGGTTTTAAATTATTCAATTCCTTAATCATAGAGGTACTTGTAAAAAAATACACTAATTAACCTCAAACACAATTGAACCATATGGTAATACAACATTTATACTCTACTAATATTAAGATATAAATTATCAAGTCCATATAAATGAATCCATTTTTCCTAAAAAAATCCAAGGAGATACAATTCTACCACCATATCCCAATATTCAACAAATTTACTCAAATATCAATGAAAAAAATTTAAATAATCCCCTATATATTATGACTTATAGTTGGGGTTATATAAAAAATATATAAATGAATATTATCCCCTTATAGAGTCCCAAAATTCCTCAAACAAGATTGATGAATTTCATTATAATTATATGTATCCCGTTATGATTTTTGTTCCCTATAAGGATAAAAAAAATTATAATTTTCAACTATGTTCCCATTTCATTTAAAAATAATTTCTAAAAAATGAAACTAAACTAAGGATCCATATTTTACATAATTAATTACTAAACTCCAAAAAATATCAATTTCTAATTCCAATACAATAAAAAACTATTCCTCATACAAACATCTCATGAATCGGTATGAACAAATCCAATTTGTTAATATATAAACAATAATATGGACAACATCATTATTCTATGGTGACCTCTATAAAAGATGAAATAATACAACATAATACTATGCCATTAGTATATGATTATAGGAAATAGTTAATAATGTTGTAATGGTTACTAAGGAAAAACATTCTCCTTTACAAAATCTAACTTCTATATATAAATCAGACAATTTGTTTCATCAACCATATACACAAAAATTGACAAATTATTCCATGATACATCTATTTTATCCAAAAATAGTCTTCACAATATGATATGTTAATCATGTTCCTATCATTTTATCACAAAAAATAAGGGAACTAGTGTTTATTTATAGAAATAGAGTGTTAAATCCAATTCTATAAACCATAATCCTTGGCCTCTAATCCATTTACGGTGACACCAATTATCTAAAATTTTGAATTTTACTTTTATCCCACTATTAATTATTATAATAGTATAATAGTGAAATCAAAAATAAATATTACCATATAAACCACTTATTTGTGATCATTTAGATACATAACCTCCATCAAAATCTTATTTTCTTATAGACACATAATTTTTTTACATGTTGAGTTTTCTACCACATGGAATACACAACAACAATACACTTTATTATTGTATAAAAAAATTATATTATGAAATTCCATACATAATCAACCTAATATACATTCCTCATTTTTAAATCATTAATTTAAAAAATTAACATTCGATATATGTGATTTGATTAAACCAAGAAATTCTTAGGGAAACTATAATGCCTCTAGCATATAAAAATATAAAAAATATCCACTAAACACATTTTTAATGTTGGATAATTATTTTCATGTGGTTTTAATTTTCTCGAACTATATGCCACTAAAATTATTGTATTTATGGGAACAAATCTAAAGCTATATTTTTATCCATTATAATAAATTTAATAAAATTTATTGATTACAGTATAATCATTATCAAAGTTGAAGGTAACCTCTTTATTGTCTTGTAAAAATTTCGTTATCACTTCACACACCGCTAAAGCATCACAACCATAGGAGTTAATGAAATCATATGTGATTAT
The DNA here is from genome assembly GCA_963277665.1 of Viscum album. Lineage (NCBI taxonomy): Eukaryota > Viridiplantae > Streptophyta > Magnoliopsida > Santalales > Viscaceae > Viscum > Viscum album. Next base: position 1,159,421,393 of record OY728120.1, on the reverse strand, counting down.
AACACTTCTAACTTATAAATAAGGAACATATATTATTTATGAAACATATGAATAAATTTAAATTCATATATATTCTTGTGTTGATCTAGAGGCCTCAACCATTAAACGTTATCAAGGTTAATGAAAACACCCTTCTCAATGATAAAATATCCCATTATCATTCCATCTTAAATGAAAATTGATAAATTGATAGAAATTTATATATCCATTATTCTGTAAAATCTATATGATAATTAGAAATATAATTATTTATAGACATTTAAATAATAATAATTGAGTTATTAAATAAATTTTTAATTCACCAGGTATATAAAAACAATAAAAAACTATTAACCCCAAACAACATTTCATTAAAAAAATTAATTTATATACAATATTTATAAAGCCTTCTATAGAATTTCCTTGCTCTTCACCCTCAGTAGGTGGAACCCTGTGATTATTTAAATATTTAATCTTCACTTATTTCCGATCAATTTACCAAATATGTCATCATTGTATACAAATGTATAATATCTCTTCATATAATTTTTTTTAATTATATTATTTTATTCACCATAACAAGTTGCATTCATATTCCATAAAAAAGAAAACTACTACTACCAAATATGTAACGACTCAAAATTTAATTAATAGAAATCCCTCTTGAGATAATTAAATGTATCATTATGTCAAATGTTTTGTGAACTTCGTTTGTTTTATTTTTTTTATTAGTAAAATATAGTTACGAAATGTGACTATTGCCAGTATAATTGATGAACAGTAATCATTTGATTATTGAAAATACAGGGCTTTTACATATCCATTTTACTCAGAAAAAGGAAGTTATGGCCTCATCTAATATACTCTCTCCATACGAAGACCATTTTTCAGATCTCTAAAAGGTGTTGGCGTCATTGGGCTTTACTATTGACCAAGCCCATACCGAGCTTGAACACGTTAAGCTTGAGCAGAACCGACAATGGGAGAAGTGGATGTAAATAGAGATCACCACCCATGCAATGATATCTGAGCCACCCCAAGAGTCTGTCACCATCACAAACCAAAAAAATCAGTCTTATGTGGGCGTTAGAAGGGGTTATATAACAATACCCTAGAACTATGACTATGTACATTATTTTTGTATAATGAATGTGCAATCATTTTATTATTGTTACTTTGTAAATAGTTTTAAAATAACAAATAGTATTTTACATTAATATTCAACTAAGAAATATATTTTGATGTATTAATGGATTTTTGAATTAAATAATAGTTTTAAAAAATATTATTATTATAAAATTAATTTTTATTAAATATAAATGATCATTTAATTTTATTAATGTAGTTGTAATTTTTATTATGGTTTGAAAGACGTTTATGTCAAAACAAATGAATATTTGATAAATGTCTGTTTTTATTTTTAAAGTAAAAAATTCACATATTTATAAAATTATTTAGATAAGATGGATATAATTTTTGGAATCAGGATGTCAAAATTATCCAATGTTGAATTTTTCATAATTTTCTAAGAGAGTCAAATTTTTGGGTAAAAATTAAATACCCTTTAAATATATAATGTGTTTTATGACATCATAATGACCCAATAGTGATTGAATTAAAATAATATAGGCATTATTCTCACCCAATATATGTTTTATAAGTAAAAGAATGTGATTTTAGATTTATTTTATTTTTTTTACAAAGCATTAGTGGACCCTCCAAGACTTATAATACATTTTCCCTTTTCAAATTATTTTCCTTAAAAGTGTGACTCACCTCCACATAATCACCCTAAATATTATAAGAATGTTGGCCATTGGACTTATAAATTTTTATTCCAATCCCCTTTAGAAAAACCAATTGGAAAAAACCATGGGTTGGTTTGTGGTATTGACTAGTTTAATGTGTGGTTACCCAAACCTAAATAATAATGAATTCCCTCTTCTTTTTTATATAAACCCACAAAAGATCCCAAGTCCACATGACTCAGCACATTTGTAGTTAGTACATCCTAATCCCTTATTAATATATAATCCTTCCAAGGTTCCCCAATCTTTTAATATGCTTCTCTAAATCCTCTCCCATGCCTTTGGGATCACACTTCCATATAAGGGATTTCCTATTTTCTCATTTTTTTCCAAATTTCATTATGTTGTTATGCCATTTTATTTTGAATTAAAAATGATGGGGTATGATTTATGACCTCTCCCATACATCCCAATATATGTTTAATTGATTAGATACCCCTTTATCTCTCATTAAATTCCCCTCATATACACATGATTTCATGCCAAATTTCCATAAGAAATCTCTCTCTCCTCATTTACATTCAAGTAATTATTTTGTCTTACGAATATAAAATCCATTACAATTATTGACGCAAGTATATATATGACCCATTTTCTTTACATTTCTTGTACATATTATTAGAAACCCATTTTTCTCTCGTCAACCATTTTTATGAATTCCTATGTCATGTCGTTAAGTAGCCGAAATTGCACTCCGATTTTCCAAGCCAATGTCACTGTGTAGAGAATACCATACCCATTTCCATATCATGGGTGTTTACCTTTATACAAATATTCTTATTGATTATAGTTTTTCATGTATTAATTATATATTTCCTTTATCATGGAATAAATTATGAGGTTTAATGAATCCATGTTATATGATCCATGAGGCTCATTTATGCATGAAATGAAATGATTACGAAGGGTGCTCCCTGATAGCATACAAATGCGTTGGGTAAAGAATAGTATCGTGATAAATAAAGTTTAATAGGGGTTTAATCATGATAATTCAAGTGCAATGAGTGTTTACTCATGATCCATGTGCAGTGAGCCATGGAACATTCTAAAATCACGTTAATTATTGTTTCCACATTTCTATATTACGATTATCATGATTTATCTTGCCTTTATGTTAATGTTTCTCTTGTGCTCCATTGATATGGAATTTATATAACATGTACATTATTCCTCTTGTTATTATATTTCTATTTTATTACTAGGAATTATAGTTCACTCTTTTCTCATTCATTTCCATAGGTTAACCTATTCAATGCTAAGAATGAGGGAATGTAGTGTCCGTGTAAAAGATGTTATCAATAATGATATTGTATTTCATGTTTTAATTTTTTACTTAATTATCCTAATCCCCAAAGACCCTAGACCTCTAGATCTTCTAGGTTGTATCAAGTTAATTTTTAGTAATAAATCATGATTATGTGTGAAAAAAGGGCAGTGTTGTCATATTTGGTATTAGAGGATGTGTTTAGTTATTTTAGGGATTTGGATTAGAAAACCCTAGTGAAGACATAGAGCCAAGAATATGTATAACAAAACATCCCTATGTATTGGTGAGTATTTATTAAGAGGCATTTCAAGAAAATATATCCCATTTTGGATACAAGATGGTAGAGTCATCTCTAGGAAATATGTATCCTAGGGTTAAAACCCGAAAACACTGCGTTGAGATAGACTCGAACGGGAACTGGTGCATGAAAATGGGCCTTGATTCACTCTGAGTTACGAAACACTCGAGGAATATTCTTTATTAAATTAATAATCTTAGTATTAACAATTATTATAGGAATAAAAATATTCCTCTATGAATACATGTTAGAATGTATATCATGGATAAAATAGATTGAAGCATATAGATTCATAAGTTAATGAATAATAGTAATTTATAAGTAATATGTTTTTTTCATTGGATTACCAATTATGTGTTACCCATCAATTTCATTTTATTCTAGACAATGGCCGGTAATAGGGGGACTCCGGATAACAATCTTTGTAAAGATCAATGTGAGACTGTAGTAATAGTAGAACATACACATCACCACCACAAATCATGGATGTAAAGATGTCGGTGAGTTTGGAAAATTGGGAAATCACGGAATCCCATAACTATAAGTCCTCTTTCATAATTTTTGGATTTAACTTCCCAAAAAACAACATCATACTCCCTATATTGGAATTTGATGCAATTCTCATCATGGACTGGCCTTCTATATATAGATTCAACATAAATTTCCAATAGAGGGAAATCAATCTCCATATCGATAATTGACCTCTAATTCAGTACAAGTGCAAGGAGGAGGATCAATCTTCTATAGCTCCATAACCTCAAGCATGGATATTACTGCCCTATGAGCATGCACATATAGATCAGTTGATTGATTCCATTGAAGAATCCATCCATGAATACATGCCAATTGTGAGGGAATTCACAGATGTGTTTCCTGATGAATTGTCTAGTTTTCCTCCTAGAAGGGATGATGAATTCTCAAATGATATTTTACCTAGAGAGTTGCCAATATCTAAGAATCCATATAGAATAGATTTTGTGGAGTGTTAGGAGTTAAAGAAACAACTACAGGAGAATCTGGATAAAGGGTTTATATGCCCAAGTGCTTCACCATGGGGTGCACCAGTCCAATTCTTCAATAAATGTATGGCTCAATGCAGCATTTCATTGATTATTGTGTGCATAAAAAATCATGATAAATACCAAGTATCCTCTCCCATCAATTGATGACTTGTTGGATCAGCTTCATAGATCACAACACTTCTCCATGGAGGATTTGTGGTCGGGATATTATCATGTAAGGGTGTAGAAAGAATATATCCCCCAGACTACTTTTCGTACAAGATACGGGCACTATGAATTCATATTAATGCTTTTTAGAGTCACTAATTCTATAGAAATATTCAATGACTGGATTAATATAGTCTTTATGTATTTCCTCGACAAATTTTTGGTAATATTTATAGTTGATATTCTAATATACTCAAAAACCAAGGAGGATCACGAGGAGCCTCTACGAACCATAATAGAGACATTGCGAAAGGAAAAGATATATGAAAATTACAACAAGTGTGAGTTATAGTTGAAGGTGGTCTCATTCTTAGGATATATCATCACAAGTAATGTGATATATTTAGATCCCTCCAAGATAACATCAATAGTGGGATGGATGAGGACAACATCAATAAAGGATATTTGTAGATTATTAGGGTTAGCTAGATTTTATTAATGATTTTTGTGAAATTTATCACTATTTTCCAACCCCCTTACAAAGATAACATAGAACGGTGTAAATTTCACTTGGAGTGGTGAATGTGAAAAAATCTTTAAGGAGTTGAACAAAAGGCTTATCAGTACGCCCAAGCTCACATTACCCAAAAGTGGATAATTTTTTGTGGAATTAAGTGATTCCTTGGGGAATGGCCTGGGATGTGTGTTGATCCAAATGACAAAGTAATTTCTTATTCTTCAAGGAAATTAAAATTTCATTAGGAGAATTATCCAACACATATTCAGGAGTTTTCTTCAGTGATCTTCGCTTTAAAAATTTTGTAGTGTTATCTATTTGGGGAGAAGTGTGATTTATATACAGACCACAAAAGCCTCAAGTATATATTCACACAGAAGGAGTTGAAAATTCACTAATTAAGATGGTTAGAGCCGATCAAAGACAATGAATACTCAATCCATTACCTCCATGGGAAAGAGAACAAGGTAGAAGATGATCTAAGTAGAAAGGATCAAGCAAAACTATCATTGATGAGAATTGAGAAGGATCCAATATTCATATATTTGATGAAGATTTATATGGGAATCATAAAGAAGGGAACATCATCAATCCTTTAACAAATTATTACTCAACCATCTCTCTTGGAATGGTTAAAGGATTCTCAAAGAAAGGATGAGGAAATTCGTAAAATGGTGGAAGATATCAGAAAAGGTAAATCCTCACAGTTCATGTTTGAAAATGATGGAATCATGAGATTTGGGTCACGATTATGTGTACTATCGGATCCAGAGAAAAAGAATGCGCTTCTCGATGACTCACATAGCTCAACCTTATCTATTCACACGGGGAGCAAAAAGATGTATCGAGATCTCCGAGAAAACTTTTTGTGGGACAATATTAATAGGGAGATTTCAGACTATACCTTAATGTGCCTTGTATGCCATCAAGTGAAGGGTGAGAGGAAAAATTATTAGCCGATTATGCAACCACTACCCATATCAACATGGATGTGGGACAACATTACCATGGACATTGTCACTGGACATCCAAGGAAATACAGAGAAGGAAATGCTATATGGGTCATTATGGATCATCTTATTAAAACATCTCACTTTATCACAATTCGAGATGACTTCTCATTAGATAAACTTGCAAAATTTTACAACAAAGATGTGGTAAGGGTGCATGGAGTACCACTATCTATTGTATCTGATCATGATCCAAGATTCATCTTGATGTTATGGAAATGTCTCAAACATGCTCTAAGAATTGAACTAAACTTTAGTACAGCCTATCATACTCTAACTGATGGCCAATCAGAGCGAAATATTCAGACATTAGAAGATATGATACAATCATGTTTTATGGACACTGAAGGAGGATGGGACCAACATATTCAACTGGTTGAATTCTCCAAAAATAACATTGTCCACTTGAGCATCCAAATGGAAGCATATTAAGCCCTATATCATAAGAGGTTCATAACTCAGGCGTGTTGTGATGAATTTGGTGAGCTTAAGCTTCTAGGACTAGAAATTGTGAAAGAAATGGTGGAGAAGGTGAAAACCATTTAGAAGAATATCCAGGTAGCTCATAGTCGACAGAAGAGTTACGTAGATAAATGTCAACGAGGCCTTGAGTACAATGTTAGAGACATTTTATTTCTACGCATATCTCCATGGAATAAGGTCATGAGGTTTGGAATGAAATGAATATTAATTTCTAGGTACATCGGCCCCCTCAAGATTCTTGATTGTGTCAGGGATGTGGCATATCGACTAGCACATCCACCTACCATTTCCAAATTACATGATGTCTTTCATTTATCCCTCTCAAGAAAGTACACAGTAGACCCTTCACACATACTCTATTCAGTGGTAGTAAAACTATTAGATGAACTATCTTACAAATAGAAACCAGTTAATATTAAAGATCGTAGAGAGAAAGCTCTACGAAATAAGACAATGCCCCTCGTCAAGGTGTTGTGGAGAAACGAATAGCTTAAATAAGTGACATGGGAATTAGGGGAGGTGTTGAAGAAGAGCATCCCACATTTGTTTCAGTGTGGGAAAAGGAAATTTCGAGGGTGAAATTTTATAATGGGGGAAGATTGTGATGACCCATACATTCAATAATAGAAATCCCTCTTTATCTAATTAAATGCCTCTTATGTAAAATGTTTTGTGAACTTCATTGTTTTTATGTTTGGGATTTTTAAAATACCATTATGAAATGTGACCATTTCTAATATTGTCATTGAACAATGATCACATAATTAGTATAAATATAGGGCTTTAAAAAATATGATTTACTCGGAAAAAGGATGTGATGGCCTCATCTAGTATACATTCACCATATGAAGCCCATTTGTCAGAGCTAGAAAAGGAGCTGGTGTCCTTGGGCTTTGCTCTTAACCGATCCCATGTCGGGCTTGAACACGTTAATCTTGAGCATAACCGACTACTGTAGATGTGTATGTTAGTAAGGATTACCAAACGAGTGATGTTATCCAAGCCTCACCAAAATACTATCAACATCTCACACCTTACCCTTTGGTCTTATGCGGGTATCATAAGGGGTTATGTAACAAGAACCTATCACTATGACAATGTACATTATTTTTGTATAATGAATGTTCATTCATTTTACTATTGTTAGTTTGTAAATAGTTTTTAAAGAAAAAATAATTTTTTAGTTTATATTCAACAAAGAAATATATTTTGATGAATTAATGGACTTTTGAGTTAAAGAATAAATTAATAAAATATTATTATAATTAAATTAATTTTTATTAAATGTAAATGGTTATATAATTTTATGATTGCAATTTTAATTTGTATTATGGTTTAAAATATTCCTTTTTCAAAAAAAATGAATTTTCTAAAAATGTCAGTTTTTATTTTAAAAGTTAAAATTCGCATATTTAGAAAATTATTTAGATAAAATGAATTTTCTTTTTTTGAATCAGGGCGTTGAAATTATCCAACGCTGAATTTTTCAAAATTTTCTGAGAGAGTCAAATGTTTCTGTAAAAATTAAATGTTGTTTAAATATATAATTTGTTTTATAACATAATAATGACCCAATAGTGATGTAAAAAAAATAATATAAACATTATGTTCGACCAATATATGTTTTTTCATTTAAATAATGTGATTTTATATTTTTTTTGATTTATTTGACAAATAATTAGTTGATCCTCAAATACTTATAAAACATTTTGTATTTTTATATTGTTTTACATGAGAGTGTGAGTCACCTCCTCATAACCACCGACAATATTTTAATAATTTCAGCCATTTGAATTATAAAATATTTTTTTTTCAGTCCCCTTTGGAAAAAACCATGGGCAAAACCCATGGGATGGTTTGTGGTATTGACTAGGTTAATGTGTGGTGACCTAAACCTAAATAATAATGAATTATCTCTTTCTTCCTATATAAACCCACCAAATATCCCACTTCATCATTCCTAAATGTCTTTACAGTTCACACAAACTCTTCCCTCATCTCTCTAGAATCCTCTCATGGCGCCCCAAGCTCCCATGAAGCTTCTCTCAATCCTCTCCCAAGCATTGAAAACATACTTCCAAGTAAGGTATTTCATCTTTTCTTTTTTTTTGCTTCAATTTAATTACATTGTTATGCCCTATTATTTTAAATTATTAATGTTGGGGTATGATATAACACTACCATATACTTCCCTATCTATGTTTTAATGATTAGATACCCCTTTCTCCCTCATTAAATGCACCTCATGTACACCCATTACCATTGTGAATTTCCATTAAGAATCTATCTCTTCTCATTTACATTCAAGCACTTCATTTGTATTTTGAATATAACTTCCATTAATTATGTTGGTAAGTTTATCTATATAAACCCATTAATTTCCATATCATGTACATCTGATGAGACGCCCATTTCTCACTCATCAACCATTTTTTTTGAATTCTTATTTCACGATGTTACGCTGCCGAAATTGCACCACGATTTTCTAACCCAATGTCATTGTGTAGTGAATACAATTCCCATTTCCCTATCAAGGTTTTTCACCATTAGGATCATTTACTTACATATAATATTTTATCATGTATTAATTCCACATTTCCATTATAATGGAATAAATGATAGATAATGAATCCATGTTATTCGATTTATGTGGCACTTTTATGCATGAAACAAAATGTTTAAGAAAGATGCGCCATGATAGCGCTCCAATGCATTGGGTAAAGATTAGTATCATGATAATTCCAGTCCAGTGAGGGTTTACTCATGGTAATTGATGTGAAATTAGAGATTACTCATGATCCATGTTCAATTATCCATTTCTCATACTAAAATCATGTTAATTGTTATTTCAACATTTCATATAAAGATTATCATGATCTATCATGATATTATGTTAACGATTCTCTTATGCGACATTGATATGTCTATTGTCTAACATGTACAATATTCCTCATGTTATTCCATTTTTATTCCCTTTCTAGGAGTTATAGCTCACCCTTTTCTCATTCATGTCCTCAGGTTATCCGATGCAGTGCTAGGTATGAGTAAATGTAGTTGTCATATAAAGGAGGTTTTCATGAAATATGTTCTATTTCAAGTTTTAAGTTGTTATGAAATGATCCTAATCCCCAAAGACACTATACCTCTAGATATTCTATGTTTTATCATGTGAATTTAATGTAACGAATCATGTTTATGGATGAAATAAAAGAGCATGGTTGTCATAAAATGCAAGATAATTTATTGGATAAATTCATTCCCATAAAAATATTGTATCTATGATTTTATATATAATATCTCTAGTGGAGAAATATATTAAATAAGAATATATATTATACTGGTTATGATTAAAAATCAATATTGTACTCCATGTCACACTCTTGAGGTAGTATGTGAGATTTTATTCCAAACATGTCCCTTGAATTTTCTATAACAAATAGTAACAATTTTTTTATCATTTCATTACATTAATAGAATAATTAACCAAAATAGTTCCATGATAATATTTTATGGTATAAAAAAAGTGTACATATATTATAAGAATATATCACTCTCCCTATAAAATATTCTCACATCAGGTACTATAAAGAACCTCTATACATGTATTAGTTAATATGATCATTAAACCATACAACGTAGTTGATTCCAATTATTATATCATGTATAATAATCTATATGACAAATAATTGGCATGATATTTCCAATTCACTAATAATAAAGGAAAAAAGGATATAAATATTTTTCATTTACATGTGATCCCTCCCTATGGTGTCTCAATCTTTGTAAAAGAGGTCATTTTTTCCATATGATAAGTTATATAGCCTACTACTCATGAAAATATGAGAGAGTTATATTAACCAACATATCATGTATTATATATCTCAATTTAATGAAAAATACAATGGATATTTTATGGTCAGTTTTCATAATTTCGATTCCCATCACGCATTGTCAATGAAACAATTATCCCAATATCTTTTTCATTTTTCATTGTTGTTAGTTAAAACTAAAAAACACATATTGAACTGCAATATCTTTATTCAGTTTCTTATAATAAATCCACTTTCTAAACATAAAATTATATTTTCAATAATTATATTCAATATAAATCATTATATATATATATATATATATTATGATTCTAATGGGGATGATATATCATTAACATGTTTGGATAATACTACTTAATTTTCTCCAATCCATAACACTATATACCCCTTGTTACTTTATCCCATGAAAATAGTTTAAGAAAAAAAATAAATTGAATTTCACCATTCCAAATGTTCTTCTAATTCCTATTGTAAGCCAGACATAATTTTTTTCCTCTTCTATATAAATGAATAAATGAACTCTTAATTTGGTTTCCCATCATTTACAATTCCATTAACAATAATTTTTCATCATTTTTATATAGGCGTGTAAGTCTAATAAAACAATATTTAGCCAAATAATAGATTAACCAATAATCGTGATTTATTTAAACATAATTTTGTTATTCATATTAAACTATGGGGATAAATGATCTAGCTTTATAAAATGGGTTGTGTATTCCATCACATTTATGTTCCTTAGATAAAACTAATGGAACACTCAAGATTCTATCAACATAATACCCATCCTGCATCAAATCATCACAAAACATTACTTCTAGAACTATTTTCATACACATAGAGGATAGTCCATTATGATTTATTATAGAAAACTACACATTTAATGTATTTTAAGTATCGAGGAACTCATCTAATTCTTTCTGACCAATCACAATCTTCTTGGACACCACCATCTCCACTATATATAAGATTACTGAATTTTTAATAATTCAATGATTTACACCCTTATATCTACTATAACTGATTAATTCCTCCACCATGTTAATTAATTTTTTAGACTATGGAAGTCAATAGTTTATGAAACCATTCATTATTCTAAAATATGTTCTCAACAATATACTCATCATATAGTGGAATATAAATCATTCTACAATAATCAAATATTATTTGATATGTGGTATAGTAATCTCATCGGTTGTAACATCCCATGTAAATAATGAATAATAAATTTTCATATTAATTAAAAAATTTATATTAAATTTTTTTTTTAAATTTAAATGGGACACTATGTTCGATGGATTTTCGGATACGCAACAACATGATTCTTTGAAATCTTACGTTGCACACTAATAATATGATATTATTATTTTAAATGGTAGTTAATTCCAAGCAATTGTACTGGTAGGAAAGTATAGATCTAGCTGAAATATGATTATACATGTGTTTTAAATGTTTTTAAATTTATCAAATAAATGCTACAGGCTTAAAATGTGAATTAATCTAATTTTAAGCATAAATACACTAATATTCATTAAAATGACGATTTACTGCCTTTTGATGGAGATCCCTATTCAAATCATGTTCTAGTCACTTTTATACATTCTATTTTACAAAATCAAATTATTCATTAGAATAGAGACATCCAAATTTACTTTGTGTAAATCTGTTGTATTTTTCTGATATAATTCATCTTTTTAATGAATAGTTAAAAATACTGAATTTTACTTCAAAACTGCATTTTAATCTACATTATTTATATGGATAGATTATCTTTTTCATTGGGTTTAAAGTTTAATTATATTATTTTTTCCCATTTAATCCAATGTTGGTAATTGAAATTAATTTCACTTTGAAATTGGACATAAGCATGTATCAATCTTTTCAATGTTATTGTTTCTTAAAAACAAAATATTTGTTTTGATAACGATAATTAATTTTAAATTAATTAATTAAAATTATATGTTTTGAATTTGGTAAATTAGATAACATTTTTGTATTATGAATATCAAATATAGATTAGGCAGAATTTTTAGTATTTTTCTAAAAATCATCAATTTTTTTATGAATAGTGAATCCACATAGTAGTAGTTACTAAACTGAAATTTCATTTAAATGACATATTACCGCTTCTGTGAATTGCATTTAAAATATCTGACAAACATGGTTGTTATTAGTATGTAAAATATGGTTTAATAAGATAAAAATAGTTTTGGGTGAATAGTAACTGTTGACTTTTATTTTCCACGGTTAAAGGTAAATTGGGTAATTGAGGGTGAAAAAAAATTTATAATATACAAAATTGTCATAACACATGTCCTAACCTAATTGGTTGAGTCATTTACGACCCTGGGATTCATTGGGTAGATTTTGGGACCCCAAGGTTCCATGTATGATTGATAATGACACATTATTTTAATTAACCGAATGTAAATGCAAAAATGGCATAAACAAATATCATTTACTAATTTAATTGTTACAAGGGGTTATTTAAGATATCATTTCGACTATAAGTATTTATTGGAAATATAAAATGGTTTCCTACATTATGGTATTTATTTTATAATTTTTAGACATCGTATAAATAAAATTATTTATGACACAATAAGGATGCAGTGTTTAACTCACTAATAATTGATTTAAATAAATAATATTATAAATATTTAAATAACATAAAAAACAAATATAATTATTATTGGATGATTTTATTTTGACAATGAGTTATCTTATATTTGACTTTAATTAGTTTGGGACCTTTAGAAACCGAATATAATTATATAATAAAATAATATTTTCAAACGTTCCTAATCAGACCCTCGTCACCCTTATAAAAATCCCCCAACTCTTACTCATTCTTAACACCTATAAAGTCACTTGTCTTGTCCAACCCCTAACAAAATAATCTCTCACGATATATATCCTCTTTCTATTTGTGTTACCTTATGCATAAATCACTTCATTAACCCTTTTTGATTCAAACCAAAGGGAGTTACCCAAATTAAAGGTAGCAGTTCCTCTTGAAATCATTTATTTTATTTTACTTATCCATCCCCTAAACTCTTTTTAATCCTTTATTTTATAACCACTATAGTATCCTCAAATTACTTGTATGCTTTTATGATATGGATTCAAACTACACATACACACACCTTCATCTAAAGGGTGATGAACATTGTGTTTTGGTGGATGGAAAACTAACGCCTCATGAAACAATGATTGTTCAATTATCTCTTACTGCCTCTAATAGTGTCCATTAATTTAGAACTGTATCAATATATGATAGATTTTTTTTGTATTCATTATTCTTCTTTATTTTACATTTATATCCTACATTTATGGTTTCCATAATGGGTAAATGTGTTAATTTCATTTGAGGAAGTATAGACCACCGCCCCCTCAAAGTGATATGACTCATTAATACCATATGTGGAATGTATAAAGGATATAGTTAATTATGTTATAAATTATATTATAATTCAATCCTAATTTACCTATGGATCATTATGTTTCAATTCCATTAATTTACGAAATAGAAATGAAAGTAGCGTTCATGCGTACATACGGCTTACTATCTCTATGAACGGTGCATTTCATTTCATATCTCCAAAATGTTATATATTGAAATAAATACATATTTATACTAGATATATATGATTTATATTCTATGTAAATCATGAATATCATTTTGTAGATAATAGACTATTGACCACACAGACAACTTCTTATTATAAGGTGTTCTTTTTTAACTCATGTACCTAATATCGACAAAACATCCATTGTTAACTTAAATGATTAAATAATGTTTATAACATGGTTATAAGAGATATAAAAGGAATAATAAACATGAAAAAGTTTCTTAAGAATGTATAAAATAACTTTTGATTATTATTCAGCAGATTAAAGAGAAAACAAGTCAAGTTGGACACGAGGTAAGGGAACTTCTTAACCCAATTTCCATTAATTGGGTTGATCTTTTCTTTCTTGTTTGTGTCACTCATTGATTATGCGAGAAATGAATTTTTATATCCAATATTTTATTTTTACATCTCTTAGGTGTAAATATTGTGAATACACATAATCAATATATTTTATTTACAAATATGATCTTTGTAAGGGGCTTCATCTCAATCTCCATTCATTGTGGAATATTTTGTGTTATACATGACTTCCTTTTATATGGAGTATAATCCCCTTTAACTTTTCATTTCCTTCAAAGGTAATATTTTTATATGAATAATTTAACTAGATGATAGAATGGAATGTTTTTTATTGTGACAATGTCCTTTTTCCACCATCGTGAGTATTATTTTATCATTGGGATCTTTAAAAAGCCGTAATCTTTTTAAAAGAAGAATAAATACCATATAATATTTTACATATTATAGTATTGAAAATGATTTTGTTAATGGTTTTTCATCAATATATTTAAATGATATATTGTGATTGTAATGTGTAAATGTTATCTTTATTTGATGATTTTTTTGTGCTATTAATATGTTATGGTTCATTGGCATTGTTTAAGTATTCAGGTGGTTCCGTGATAAACATAGGACCGGTCAACCCATAATATCTCTCCAAAGCATTGTCTTACGTAATAGAGGTAAAGGGAATGTTTCTCTTAAGATATTTAGGGAATATACTGTGATGGGTATTGAAAATCTTACTCCCTACATATATGTGATTGCTACAATGTAAGTATGATATGGATGCGACAAGATACCTTTATGTTTTTTTGTTTTTAATATGTAATTAGTAAATCTTATGATTTCATGAGTCATGTTAATGATCTTTTTTTATGTATGAATTGATGAACTAATGTTTACATTCTTTCTTTTTAAACCTTACTGAGAATTTTATGCTCATCCCATGTTTTTTAATGTTTTTCATAGGACCTAAAGATGAATAGGGTCGATGATGGGATCAAGGGAAAGTCATGCTGTCTAAAACATAGAACTAGACATGACCCTTCTTTTAAGCTTTTTTATCTTATGAAAAAATGGAAACTGAGTAGAATTGTCTACTCTGAAATTTTTGAGATTTAATGTAATAGTTAGGACCTAACTCTCTAAAACTATAAACCTAAAAAGAAACTCAATGATAATTATTAATTTAATTCATGATTATGTAATGTTTAAAGGTTGGGTACTTATAGTTTATATTAGAAGTCAGTTTACGTAACATTAGATGTTAGGTTATTGTTAAATTAATATCCATAAATTACATTATGTCAATATTTAAATGATATTGCATTTACATATTACCATGTTCCTTCACCTAAGATATTTCTATGTTAAAAATGTTTTTATGTAGAGGAATCAAGGAAGCTAAGTCGGGATGACATCATGAGGAAGACAACCACCCAAATCAGCAACCTGAGATGGTTAAAATCGGAACTGAATAGTTTGTTGAAGTGATGGTATATTTGAATCAGGCTATAAATGGTGGTGGTATTTATGCACAAGATCATCTATAGCAACAAGAGATGAACATGTCAGTAGTGGAGCATTTCATGAGGAAACATCCACCATCATTTATAGGATCATCAGACCCAATGCTAGAAGAAGGGTGGATTATAGGACTAGAGACAATTATTGATGTCATCGGTTGTTCAGAACATAAAAAGGGTAGTCTTTTTGTTTAATGTTTTGAAGGTGAAGCTGATAAGTGGTGGTAGATGGTGAAAATATCTGGGACATTGAGGAGATTGATGCTCTTTATTGTGATGAATTTAAAGATATGTTTCTTGAGAAATATTTTCCAAAGATGGTACATCATAGAATGTTAAAACAATTCTGGGAATTGAGATATGTGGATGACTTAGTGGCTGGTTATGAAGCGAAACTTGCTCGACTAGAAAGGTATTCTCCAAAATTATATGAGATCTTGATAGTAAAATCATCCATTTTTACATAGTATTAATTCCAATGTATAGAAGGTCTATTGTATCTCGTGAGTTAAAATGTTATGAAAAAATTCTTTATTGTTTGGAGAAGGTGGAAATGGAGTATTCGGATGATCAGGTCTTCTTTGACAAAATACGAAATAAAAGGATGAGGTGGCATGTGAAAGGGAAGAACACTTGAACATGTGCCTCAGCCTAGTTGGTGAGGACTCATTAAGTGCATTCAAGAGACTAGGGTTCAAATCCATGAAGAGGCTAATTTCCAGTACTGTAGTAGTACTGTAGCAGGAACTGTGCATTACTTTAGTAGGTACTCTAACAGGACTGTGCAGAACTGTGTGGAACTGTAGAAGGAACTGTAGTAGGAACTGTTTGGCATTGTAATAGCTGGGAATATTCCCTCATTTGGGTATTTTGGCCACCGATTTGGTCCCGGAGACCTAAGGCCTTTAGGCCACCCAATCCTTCAAGTAAGTAAGGCCTTCGGGCCACCTCAAGGCCTTAGGGCCACCTTAAGTGCAGATGCAAAACTAGACAACCTACAAAGAACACGCTTTAGAAGGAGGAGGAGCAAGGATCATTCACCATAGCAGAAGCTAAATGGATTAAAATAATTAGAGGGTATGGCACCTGAAATTAGGACATTCCTGCTTGTGAATGGGAAATCATAGCTGAACAACCATGAAAAGGAGGAGAACTGATTTCACGATGAAGATATTGGGGAGGAGTAGTTCCAAGTAGTTAGTCAAGGTCGTATGTAATGTTTGAAGCCTACGGGAATTGAATTCTTCTAAGGCCTATAGGAAATGTAATACTTATTCCTATGGGTCTAGTAAGGGTTCCACCTCAACCCTTGAAAGGTGGATTATCAAAATCAATAAAAAATGAAGGCCTTAGGGACATTAGAGAAAGGGAAGAACTCTACAAAATTTTATGATTGTAAGAATAATAGGTTTACAATTTGTGAAAAATGATGTAAAAAGAAGGCTGGGAAGTGTCTTTTGAATTCTTGTAAGTGCTATCGATGAGGTAAAGTGGGACATATGGATAGAATGTACACTGAAAAAAATCAGGATAATGGTAAGACAAAATATGATTTACAGTGAGTAAAATGTTTTATGTGCAATGAAATGGGTCATTATTCAAATGAGTGTCCAACAAAGAACTCAAATGATGGAAAGTATCCATAAGACATGAAAAATTGGGTGGTGAAAGCCATTGCAACAACTTCAGTAGATGTTGGGCCATCAAATGAAGTAGAATCATGTACACTGTATATTTATTCAGATTATGCCAATGTATTTTTTGATTTAGGGTCTACACATTAATTCATTTCGGAGAAGTTTTCTTGTAAATTGGGAATTCCATCTCATGGTATAAATATTGAACTTATGGAAAATACAAAGGGAGAAACGTTGAGACAAAAAGAAATTATATGAACCTTATTGTTATTATGTGAGGGAATAATCTACCAGAAAACCTTGTTGTATGGAATCTAGTAGAGAATGATGTTTTTTCTGTATAGATTGGCTTTCTTTTTATCATGCTAAGATTGACTGCAAGGCTAAAGAGGATTCTTTTCCCAAAGATTTTCAATTTTTGTACAAGAATTAACCCTTGATTTTGATAACATATCAGGAAGCTGAGAAACTAGTAAAAGATGGAAATGAATTTTACCTGGGATATATTGTAGAAAATAGAGGAAGTGTTAAGATTAATGATGTGCCAGTGGTAAATGAGTACCTTGATGTTATTAAAGAATATTTTTCTGGTTTTATACCTAATCAGGAAGCTAATTTTACTGTTGACATAGTTCATGATCCTAAGAAAATTTCGAAACCCCCTTATCAAATTTCTCAAATTGAACATTTAGAGTTAAGGAAGAAATTGAAGGATTTATTAGATAAATGTTTCATTCGACCAAGCACATCACCATGGGGTGCTCCTGTCATTTTTGTTAAAAAGAAATATGGTTCAATGAGACCTTGCATTTATTATAGAGAATTTAATAACATCAATGTTCAGAGAAATTATCCATTGCTTCATATCAATGATTTATTTTATCAGCTTTAGGGAGATCAGTATTTTTCGAAGATTTATTTTAGTTCGGGGTACCATCAGTTTAATGTAAAGGAAGCATACATTTCGAAGACCGCATTTGGTACTAGATATAGCCATTATGAATTTTTAGTTATTCCCTTTGGGTTAACCAAGGAACCTACTATATTCATGGATATTATGAACAGACTTTTCCAAGAGTTCTTGGATATGTTTTTGGTTGTGTTCATTGATGAAATTATGGATTTTTATAAAATTAAAGAGGAGAGTGAAAGTCATTTAAGGGTATTCATACAAACCTTAAAATAAAATAATATTTTAAGTAAATTCAGCAAGTGTGATTTTTGTTTACAACAAATTTTTTCCTTGGTCACATAGTTACAAAAAATGGCATAACAGTTTATTCCTCTAAAGCCAATGTTGTTGATTAATTGTAAAGACCCACAAATACAACCGATATACGTAGTTTTCATGGTTTAGAAGGTTATTACTGGAGGTTTATTGAGAATATTGCACTGTTATCTAGTCCAATGAATAAGTTAACTCGAAAAGGTGTTATGTTCATTTGGACAAAAAAATGTGATGATTGTTTTTAGGAATTGAAAAGAAGATTGGTTAATTCTCCATTTTAGGCACATCCTTCCCGAAATGGTGAGTTTGTTATTTATAATGATTCTTTGTTGAAAGGAATTGAATGTGTCCTTATGTAGAATAATCTAGTAATTTCTTATGCTTCATAAAAGTTGAATCTTAATGAGTTAAATTACCCTACACATGATTTGGTATTAGCTACTGTAGTTTATGCTTTAAAAATATGGAGGAATAATTTTTATGGAGTAAAATGTGAAATATATAATGACCAAAAAATATTGAGTTATATATTCAATCAAAAATAATTTAACATGAGATAGAGGAGATTGTTGGAATTAATTAAGGATTATGATTCCATGATTCATTACCATCCAGGAAATGTAAATAATGTTGTTGATTCTTTGAGTCAAAAAAGTAATGATTCATTTACCATGATACATTTTATAATGCCCCGACCCCAGTTACGCAGAGTCTTTTCATTATTACATAACATTGGCATGATCATAAGAAAGATCAAATCTCAAAAGACCGATTAGTTTAATCTCCTTAGAAACACTAGATATATTAATAAGTTTTTACATTACATCATAAAAATGAAAACTACAACAACATTGTCTCCATAGTCCACACTCTTATCCCCTCATACTATCCCTGCAGGTCATTCATAATTTACTTCTTCACATCTTGGGAAAAATAAAACATAGAAAAGGGTTGAGCTCAAATGCCCAGTAAGGATAACAATATAGTGGAATCATTCATAAATAAGAATAATCAATTTAGCCAATGTTTAACTAAAACAAAATCCTTTTAACCATGAACATCAACATAGTATGGTAAATGTAAAATTAAATAATTCCATTTACATATTCACATGATTATTCTACTAATCGAATAATCAGATGCAATATCAATAACCACTTTCATAATGATGGAATGCATAACACCAGACTATCATAACCACATAGCCATGGCCTCATGCCAAAACAACAAATAGGATTTTGTCAAGGCCTTATGCCAAGACACTAGTTTGTCTCACGAGACCTACCGATGCAATTGTTTTAGAAGATACTTATGTTTAAAATTTCTAAAATATACTCCAGTCTTTTCCTGAAAACATTATGCAAACTTCTGAAAATAAAATAACTAATTTTGAGACTGCTTGACTAATTACAGGCCATGATGGGTCTATGCCCAATACCTTCCTATCTACCAAACTCGAGAGTCGGGTTTTCTAAAAATATATTTAAGCTTGTGTTAAATACGTATACATTTGCCCAGGATTTTCATATATTTGAGAGAAATATCTCTTTTTTTGAAATCATTTAAAAATCACATGATTATAAAAGAAATCCATTATTTTTAAAATATCCTTTTGAATGTGTATGGGAAGATTCAAAGGTGTAATAATGGATGACAATAACCACACCTTCCATATAAATTAAAAAAAACATTCTTAACTTAATTTTGTAGAAATGTTTAAAAAGTAACTTATTTGGAAAACGATGGAAAGATTCTTATATAAACTTCTTATAAAAATTCAAAAAAGGGTATACATGACTGTAATCCATTTTCTAGTAAATAGTAAGAATTTTTTGAAGTACGTTTTTAGGAAACATGGATGTGGATGATAATGAAATCCCAGTAGATTATTATGTATAAACAACCTCGGATAATGAAGAGATTGCGAAATAAACCCTTACCAATTTGGTAACTTACGAAACAAACAACCCATGAAAGAGGTATCATACAAAGAATATGAAAATACACATAAATTAATGTCTGTTACACAAATAATAAATGTATGTGTTGTACATACACCACACAAATGGTAATAGTGGCAATATGTCATGAATCTCACGGGAATAAGGAGTGAGATGAAAACCCCTTACCTTGTACTTTTCCATGGTTGGGGGTAGGTTAACCTCTTTTATAATGGTGAAATAAATGTTATTAAATTATACAAGAATAATATACATTATTATGTTATCATATATGATCTTTTAACATTGCTTTGTTAACAATATCTTAGTATTATCGTCGTTTCTGGTGTTAACTTACTCATTTTATTTTATATGTTTTGTTACGTAAGCCATGTTTTTCATGGATAGGTTGTATCTTATTCATATCCAGAATGATATAATGTCCTTAAAAATTATTTTTAAATCATCAAATGATAATGATACTTGAATGGATACAATGGAGAATGAATCTCATCGCGTTCGTGGAGACGGTAGTCCGTACGTATGCACGAGCGACAATATCATTTTTTGATATTAAAATAATATTTAATTGGATGGTATATCATATATATAGAATCATTATCATGTTATATTTATTATTTACAGGAAATTAATTTCATTATTATACCCATACAAATAATAATATATTGAATTACAATTACACTACGACGTGGAGACGGAAAGTCGTACGTACGCACGTATTGTGACATGTCATTCAAAGGATGGATAGAATACTGAATATGGTTGTACCATATTTATAATAATATAATAGTATATAGGAGGAACTGGATTCATTATTTTAGAAATATAATAACAAATAATTAAGAGGTTGAAGAAGAAATGAATTTGAAAAAGGGTGGTGAAAACATTACCCCTTTTTCAGGTTCTTCCTTTGGATTTGATCAAAAAGGCTCCTTATGATGGATTTCTGATCAATCTAAGGCCTCTAGGTTTTATTGAGAGAAGTTTAAAGAGTATTGGGGAAGGTTTTGGGGGAACCAAAAGGCCTTGAAGTTGTGAATTAATGATAAAAGGGAGTTCCCTTTTATAAGAGGGGTGAGAGGCACCTTTGGAAAAGCTAGAAATACTATTTTATAAAAAATTCATATTCGGTTTCAAATGGCTCAAAAGTAAATTATTTAAAGGTTAAGATGGGGATGGGTCTAAAACCACTCAACCAATATAAGTTAGATAGGTTTGGGATATTATATTAACCTTATCATTAAGTATTAACTCTTAGTTAATTAGTTTCACTTTTACAATGTCTCTTTGTATTTTTATATTATATGGCTAATATACATACTATATACAAAAAAGCAACCCCCAAGTGGTACAGTAATGATACACATATCCTTATATATGTCTCTTGGCCGATCCTTATATTTTTAGTAATTTAATATCAATTAATAATATAATAGTTTTTAGAAAAACTCTTTTATGTTAATTTTGATACTATTCAATAATTGATTTTATTAAAAATCATAACAGAATTATTACTTCTAAAAATGTTAATTAAATAAATCCTAACATGCCATATTAACCTAAAAATTTATTTTTATTTTTAAAAAGTCTAAAATTAAATTTATTTGGATATTTATAATATCAATTATTCTAATTTTTCATTAATTAGGGAATTATTGTATCACCATTGTGTCATAAATAACTTTCATTATCTAATGTCAAAAAATTATAAATAAAATATCATTATTTTGGAAATATCTTTATCATTCTAATGAATATTTACAATAGAATTTATCTTATGTATGACCTGATATTAAAATGTTTTAGTAAATAAACGTTGATTTTAACTCTTTGAACTCTTCTTTGAATTAAATAATAATAAATGTCCTAATCTAATACAAGTGGACCTAAATGATAATATTTTGCTTCTAAGGTTGTTTTTGGTCGAGATACACATGTCCAATATAATTAGGACATGTGTTATGTAATATTAATATCATTTTTACCCTTAATTACCCAATTCACTTTTAACCGTGGTAAATAAAAATAAAAATATACTATTCACCAAAAATTATTTTCATCTCATTGAACCACATTTTACTCCTTAATATTAACCATGTATCTCGGATTTTCGAAATTCCACTCACAAAAGTGGTAAAATTATGTTTTATGAAAAATTCAGTTTTTTAACTACCACTTAGTGGTTTCACTATTCATAAAAATGAAAGTTTCCAGAAAAATACCAAAAAACAGGCCTAAGCTATATTTGATATTTTGAATTAAAAATGATGTCTATTTTACCAAATTCAAATCATATTAGTGGCATTAATTAATGTAAAAATTTATTCTCATCGTCAAAACAAATAGCGTGTTTTTAAGAGATAATAACTATCAAAAGATTGACACTTGTTTGTGTCCAGTTTAATTGAGAAATTATATACAATGACCAACATTGTATTAAATGGTAAAAATATATTCTAAATATACTTTAAAACCACTAAAATTCATAATTTATCAATATAAATTATTTCTATTAAAAAAGTTGTTTTTAATTAATATTTAGAAATTTTCACTATTCATCAAAATATAAATGTTATCAGAAAAGTTACAAAATTTCACCTTAGGATAAATTTGATACTCTTAATACAAAAAATGAAGTCCATTTTGAGAGATAAAATTTATAAAATTTCAAATAGTAGGTATTTTTATTCATAGCATCTAGTTTGATTGGTTGTGGTGTGTGTTAGAACTCGAAGTTGCATACAACACACACTATTGTATTATTCAAAGGAAAGTGTACCTTGGATGCTTGGGATGTTTCATTGTAAATTTTTGATGTCCCCAATCTAAAAAGTAAATTTATTTAGTCAAATTGAATATATAAAAGTTTAAAATATAGGATTTAAAAAGGGTTCACTATTATAATTTGGTAAAAGTGAAATATTCAAAATGAATTTGTTCTTACATTATATCTAAGAAACTCATAATATGGATTATAAAATTATAAAGATTATATAAAGTTTAAATTTTAGTTAATACTATAGATAACCTATTTTGAACAGCTTCATTGGTAAGTCATGGTGTGCTTGATCTTGGAGTTGCGTGTAGTGCAAGTTATCGAATTATTTTGGAGAAATAACACACTATGAAAATTTGGGGTGTTACATTCTCTCCTCCTTCAATAAATTGCGTCCTCGCAATTTGAAATTGTTTTTCGAAAAAAAAGGTTGAATATAGAGAATATCTTTGTGGGAAAACCCGCATCGGAAATTGGGATAATAAAATTTAGTCTTAATAAGAGGAAAAAAGAAATGAAAGGGTCACCACCAAATTATGATCTCTATTCAGAGAACATTTGTGGCAATTAGAGACATATAATTGGAGGAAAACGTAAATATTTATAGGTAGTGATTGAGGTCATCAATCACAAACAAGTGTAAAACTGAGGTCCTTAAATTTATCAATCTATGAAGATTTAAATTACCATCGGTTCAAAAAATCGTATGGTATTAGGATAACACATTTCTTTGTTTTAAGATCCCTTCACTAAAGTATGAGAATTAATTCCTTCATTGAATAATAGAAGAATAAAAATATATACTTGACAAGTAGAGTCTCATCCACTAACAAAGTTCTACCACAAACTCATCATTCACTCTAAAAGATAATAGAACTTAAAAATAATATTCTATTTATCCTATTCATATAGGGTTAAAAATTGAATTTATAAATCATCTAGCATAACCATTAAAAAAGACATTATTCAATCCAGGACATCACATGGGTCAGTGGTGGGTGATACACTCTTGTCGCCGTTTGGTTGTGGGTTCATGTCTCTTGGCCTTGCCGGATACGACGAGTTGCCACCCGACCTCCAGTTTGTCATTTTTATTGAAATGCAAAATAATCCAAACTAGAACTATCCAAAATACTTCAGTCCAAAATTTATAAGGAAGGTAAACACAATAAAGATCCTTTTTCCACGTAATAACATGTGAACACGTTCATCATGTATTCTTTTAAAACACTGCATCATCATGAATTACCATAATGAAATAGTACTGCAGTACAATCCTTATACACTCCATAATTATTATGACAAGTACATTGTTGATACAACACTCAAATGACATAATCAACTTAGGAACTCTAATCATTCCTCTTCATCTGTGGTAGTATCATAACTTTATTATTATCCAATAGCATCATTTGCGGCATAGTCTGATGACTGGGACATAGGTTCGCGTAGTGTTCAAACTCCTTGCAAATGAATCATTGTACATTTGAAACTATTTTCTTACCCTTGGAGTCACGTACATTGTGCCCTTTTCCTCCACACATATAACAAACTCCCATTCCTTTCAGGAAAGTTCCAGGGTGTTTCTTCCCATAGTTATCACATATGGGAAAATTCTTCTTTTCCCTCTTCCCTTTATCCATCTTTCTCTCTTCCATCCTTTTCTTCTCTTGCTTCCCTTCAAAGCCATAGGACTCATTAAACTCTTTACTTATCTTATCAACACATGATATTATTTCTTCATAAGATGATATTACATGGGAGACTATTTATCTTATAAATTATGGCTTATGACCATGAATGATATGATCCTTCTTTCTATTTGGATCATGTGCATTGGTTGAGTTATCATTCCTTCTACTGGGCGCCATTTCTAAACAATGGCATACACTAGATTAGTTTATGAATAACAATACCTAATCCCAAAATTGTAAAACACATAACATAAATTAAATAGTTTATGGATATAATCCATAATCATAAAAATGTCTCCATTGAGGATGTATATACTCATAAACCATTAATAATGGTTTGTAAAGAAAATGAGAATTATCCTAAGCATATCCCCCCTGGAGTGTCGTAACCAAGAGTGCAGCAAGGCCCATTGTCATGCACAAGTTCCCGTTCGAGTCTAGATCAAATCAGTGTTTTCGGGTTTTACGCCTAGGTACATCTATGCCAGAGCTGCCTCTACCTGCTCGTATCCAGAAAGGGATGTATTGCTCGGAAAACACACAAAATTTCTACAATACCAAAATTCTAGTAAGTTCTTCTATACTAATCCTCAAAGTCCATCTTAGATCTACGTCCTCTAATCAGAGTTTATCTACATCTAACTTCCACGTTTTGTACTAAACTTCCTCTTATACCAATTGTAACGCCCGACCCCAGTTACCCAGAGTCGGTGCATTATTTCATAACATTGGCATGATCACAATAATGATCAAATTTAGAAAGACCGATTAGTTTAATAGCCTTGGAAACACTAGATATATTCATAAAGTTTTACATTACGTCATAAAAATGGAAACTACAATAACATAGTCTCCATAATCCACACTCTTATCCCCTCATACTTTCCTTTCAGTTCGGGTCGGATCCGGGTCAGGTCGACCCGGTTCGGGCCGACCTAGGGGGGTCGGGCCGGGTCGGCCCGGACCCGGACCCCCCGTTTTCGAATCATTTTCGGTCTTTTGGCCATAACATGAGCCACGGACCTACGAATGACAAACAACCTACGGGAACACGATCCTTGGATCGAGACGGTCGTTTCGGTAGATTACACTCAGGGTTTCGGAATACTTTGAGTTCGGCCGGGTTGGTTCGTACACGAAACCAACTGGGCCTTCGGAGCAGAAATTCTCATATCTTGAGCTACGGACGTCCGTTTGACATGCCGTCAGCTTTGTTGAGTTCCTCTTAGTGAGAGGGATCTTCTGGGATACTCCATCCGAGGTTTGGACGCAGGTGGAGTACGGTCGGGTTGGTTTTTCCTTAAAAACCAACCGGGCCCCAGGGACGAAAATGCCAATAACTCTCAGACCGGATGTCCGATCGACGCGTCGTCTATTGCGTTGAGTTCCTCTTGACGATACATAACTTTTGGATACATCAACTCTGGACTTTGTGACAGTTGATGTATCAGCCTCTCGGCTCGTGGAGCGGACCCTCCGAACGAGCTTGCTGTGTGCGGGAAGCCTAGTGCTGGCTGCGACTGTGACTACTACTGCTACTGCTACTGCTACTGTGACTGCGACGACGACAGTACAGAGATCCTGTGTGGATTCGACGACGACGACTACATCACTCATCGATCCTACGTGGATCAGTGCTACTGGTCCTGTGTGGGCCCGATCCTGTGTGGGTCCGATCCTGTGTGGGTCTTTGCGCTCAGCGGTCCTGTGTGAACCAGCGCCTACAGGCCCTGTGTGGGCCCGATCCTGTGTGGATCTTTTGCGGGGGTTAGTTACCTATCGATCCTTCGTAGGTCTGACGACTTGGATCAGAGATCATCTTTATCGTCCTTTGAAAAGTATACCTGTGTGAGCTGAATCCTGTTGCTTTCCTATGTGGATCGTGTTGTGCTATCCTGTTTGGATTACGTTTTGCTTTCCTGTGTGGAATACGTTTACTTTCCTGTGTGGACTGAGTTGTACTTCGGCTCGGAGGTTGGAGCGTATTTGAAATTGATGACTTAGGTATATGTATGGGCATATACCTAAGCAGTGTCGGTTTTTACTTCGTGATTGTACCCTTCTTTGTGGTTTATCCTATGTGGATTTCGGGAGACCTTCAGGGGTCTCAGGGTCCCTACTGAGTAGCTTATACTCACCCCTGCACGGGCTATGCCCGTACTATGTTTTGTTGGTTGCAGACGACGGACAACGTTGATCTTGGCTGAGGCTTGCAGAGCAGGACGGTACCTGGAGGTGGACCACTAGGCGGGACGTGTTCGGAGCGGACGACGGGACCCGTGGAGCAGTGGAGCTATCTGTACCCACCCTTTAGGTGGGATTTCCAGTGGACAGCTCCGTGTAGCGGCTTTTACTTTACAGTTGTTGTTTTCCCTTTCGACTTGTACTTTACTTTCAGTTTGGGTTTGTATACTGGCCCATTTACTTTTCCTCACTTCATTTGTACTCTGTTTTTACTTAGTGTTTACTTTTCCGCTTGCTTACTCTGTGGTTCTTGTTTACTTTTCAAAGGCAATGCCTTCCCTTTTTGTTGGTATTTACGCCTTGGTGCTAGTCGCCAGCCCCTGGCCTATGGAAGGCGGGCTTGGGGTAGTCACGGCATGGGCCCCGAGGATGGGTCGTGACAAATTAAAAATAAAACATAGAAAAGGGGTGCACTCAAATGCCCAGTAAGGATAATAATATAGCAGAAACATTCATAAATAAGAATAAACATTTAAGGCAATGTATAACTAAAACAAAAGCCTTTTAAACTTGAATTTCAAAATATTATGGAAAAATTAAAATGAAATAATGCCATTTAATTATTCACATGGATATTCTACTAATCAAATAATCACATACAATATCAATAACCACTTTCATAATGATGGAATGCATAATTCTAGACTATCATAACCACATAGCCAAGACCTCGTGCTAATACTACAATTAAGATTTTGTCATGTCCTTGTGCCAAGAAACTAGTTTGTCTCATGAGACCTATTGATGCGATTTTTTTAGTAGATACTTATGTTTAAAATTTATAAAATATACCCCAGTGTTTTTATGAAAACATTATGTAAGCTTCTGAAAACAAAATAACTAATTTTGAGACTGCTCGACTATTTACAGGCCATGATGGGTCCACGCCCAATCCCTTCCTATCTACCAAACTCAAGAGTGTGGTTTTCTAAAAATATTTTTCCTCTTGAATTAAATATGTATACATTTGCACTTGATTTTCATATATTTGAGAGAAATAACTATTTTTTTGAAATCATTTAAAAATCACATGATTATAAAAGAATAACTTCATTTTGAAAATATCATTATAAACTTGTAAGGGAATATTTAAAGGTGTAATAATGGAGGATAATAACCGCACCTGCCATATAAATTAAAAAAATACATTCTTAACTTAATTTTTTCGAAAATCGTAAAAAGTAACTTGTTTGTAAAACGACGGAAAGAATCCTTTATAAACTTCTTATAAAAATTCAAACAAGGGTATACATGACATTAAACCATTTTCTAGTAAATAGTAACAATGTTTTGAAATACATTTTTAAGAAATATGGATGTGGATGACAAAGAAATCCCAATATATTATTACATATAAACAACCTCGTATAATGAAGAGATTGCAAAATAAACCCTTACCAATTTTGTAACTTACGAAACATACAACCCATGAAAAAGGTATCATACAATGAATATGTGAATACACATAAATTAAAGTGTATTACACAAAGAATACTATTATGGGTAGTACATACACTATACAAAAATTAATAGTGGCAATATGGCATGAATCTCATGGGAATAAGGAGTGAGATGAAAACCCCATACCTTGTACTTTTCCTTGGTTGGGGGTTGGATAACATCTTGTATAATGGTAAAATAATTTTTATTAAATTATACAAGAATCATATACATTATTATTTTATCATATATGATCTTTTATCATTGCTTTGTTAATAATATCTTAATATTATCGTCGTTTCGGGAGTTAACTTACTCATTTTCATTTATATGTATTGTTACGTAAGCCATGTTTATCATGGATAGGTTGTATATTATTCATATCCAGAATGATATCAAGTCCTTAAAAATTATTTTAAAATAATCCAATGATAATTATACTTGAATGGATACGATGGAGAATGAATCTCATCGTGTTCGTGGAGACGGTAGTCCATACGTACGCACGAGCGACAATATCATTATTTTGAAATAAAAATATTATTTAATTGGATGGTATATCTTATATACAGAATAATTATCATGTTATATTTATTATTTACATTAATTAGACATCATTATTATACCCATCCAAATAATAATATATTGAATAACAATTACACCACGACGTGGAGACAGTAAGCCGTACGTACGCACATATGGTGACATGTCATTCAAAAGATGGATAGAATACTAAATATGGTTGAACCAAGTTTATAATAATATTACAGAATATAGGAGGTACTGGATTCATTATTTTAGAATGATAATAACAAATAATGAAGATGTTGAAGAAGAAATGAATTTGAAAAAGGGTGGTGAAAACATTACCTCTTCTTCGGGTTCTTCATTTTGATTTGATCAAAAGAGCTCCGTAAGTTGGATTTCTGATCAAACTAATTCCTCTAAGTTGTAGTGAGGGAACATGGGAGAGTATTTGGGTAGGGTTTGGCCGAACTAAAAGGCTTTGAAGGTGTGAATTAATGATAAGATGGAGTTCCCTTTTATAAGAGGGGAGATGCGCACCTTTGGAAAATCTAGAAATATTATTTTATAATAAATTCATATTCGGTTTCTAATGTCTCCAAAGTGGATTATTTAAAGGTCAATGTGGGGATGGGTCGAAAACCACTCAACCAATAAAATATAGATATGTTTTGGTTATTATATTAACTTTATCTTTAAGTATTAACTCTTAGTTAATTAGATTCACTTTTACAATGTCTCTTTGTATTTTTATATTATATGGTTAATATACATACAATATACATCCAAGAGACCACCAAGTGGTCCATTAATGATAAACCTATCATGATATAAGTCTCTTGGCAGAACCTTATATTTTTAGGAATTTAATAACAATTAATAATATAATATTGTTTTTAAAAACTATTTTATGTTAATTTTGATAATATTCAATAATTGATATTTTTAAAAATCATAAAAGATTTATTACATAGAAAAAAGTAAATTAAATCAATCCTAACCTATCATGTTAACCTATAAATTTATTATTACTTATAAAAAGTCTCAAAATACATTTATTTGGGTATTTATAATATCAATTATTCTAATTTTTCATTAATTAGGTAATTACTGCATCACCATTGTGCCATAAATAAATTAAATTATATAATGTATGAAAATTATAAATAAAATACCATTTTGTATGAAATATTTTTATATTTATTATGAATATTTACAATCAAATATATCTTATGTATTACCCAATATTAAAAATGTTTTAGTAAATAAACATTGATTTTTACTCTTTTAACTCTTCATTGAATTAAATAATAATAAATGTACTATTCTAATACAAGTGGACATAAATGACAATATTTTACTCCTATGGTTGTTTTTGGTCGATATACACTTGTCCAATAGAATTAGGACATGTTTTAGGATAATATTAATATCATTTTTACCCTTAATTACTCTATTCACTTTTAACCGTGGTAAATCAAAGTAAAAAAGTTACTATTCCTAAAAAATTATTTTCATCTCATTGAACCACATTTTACTCCTTCATATTAACCGTGTCTCTCAGATTTTCAAAATTCCAATCACAGAAGTGTTACAATTATGTTTTATGAAAAATTCAGTTTTTTAACTACCACTTAGTGGTTTCACTATTCATCAAAAAATGAAAGTTTCCAGGAAAATACCAAAAATTAGGCCTAAGCTATATTCGATATTATAAATTCAAAAATGATGTCTATTTAACCAAATTCAAAACATATCAGTTGAATTAATTAATTTAAAAATTAATTCCTGTCGTCCAAACAAATAGCATGTTTTTAAGAGATAATATCTATCAAATGATTTACCCTTGTTTATGCCCGGTTTAATTGTGAAATTATGTACAATGACCAACTTTGTATTAAATGGTGAAAATATATTCAAAATATACTTTAAACCCACTAAAATTCATAATTTATCAATATAAATTATTTATATTAAAAAAGTTGATTTTAATTAAAATTTAGTAATTTTCACTAATCATCAAAATATAAATGTTATCCGAAAAGTTCAAAAAATTCACCTTAGGCTATATTCGATACTACGAATATAAAAATGAAGGTCATTTTGAGAGATAAATTTTTTAAAATTTCAAAAAGTAGGTATTACTATTCATAACGGCTAGTTTGATTGGTTGTGGTGTGTGTTAAAACTCGAAGTTGCGTATAACACACACTACTGTATTATTCAAAGGAAAGCGTACCGTGGAAGCTTGGGATGTTTAATTGTCAATTTTTTATGTCCATTATAAAAAGTAAATTTATTTAGTCAATTTGAATATATATAAGTTTAAAATATTGGATTTAATAAGGGTTCACTATTAAATGTTGGTAGAAGTGCAATACTGAAAATGAATTTGTTCTTACATTACGTCTAAGAAACTCATAATATGGATTCTAAAATTATAAGGATTATATAAAGTTTAAAATTTAGTTAATACTATTCACAACCTCTTTTGAACGGCTTTTTTGGTAAGTCATGGTGTGCTTGAACTCGGTGTTGCGTGTAGTTCAAGTTATTGAATTATTTTGAAGAAATAACACACTATGAAATCTTGGGGTGTTACAAATTTGGAACGATATCGTATGGTTTTTTATTTAATGAACAGTGGAATGGAAGTTTTTGGTTCTAGAGATTCTTATGTTTTGTTTCAGGTGTCCACGAAATAATCTCTATCAGACAGAATAATGAATTTTCAAAAAGAAGACAGTGAGTTGTAGAAAAATGTATAGTTTATACCGAATGGTATGTTTCTTGATTTTTAGGATGAAAATGATTTTGTTTTGAGGTTCCAGAAAATATTATGTGTACCATGTGATTCGGAGTTGTTGAATGAGTTGTTATGTGAATCTCATAGTTCCCTATTTTCAGTTCATCTTAGAAGTACTAAGATGTACATAGATCTTCGGAAATATTTCTTTTGAGATGGAATGAAAAGAGATATTTCTGATTTTACTATGAAGTGTTTGACTTGTTAGTTGGTTAAATAATAGAGGCAGTTACCGAAAGGGACGCTTCAGTAATTACGTGTGCCAGAGTGGAAATGGGAAAATATGTCTATGAACTTCATTGTGGGATTACCAAAGACTTCTCGAGGTAATAATGTAATCTGGGTTATTGTTGATCAGTTGACTGATTCATTTCATTTACCTCAAATTTGAGATAATATGACTATATTTCAACTTTCTCAATTTAATGATAATGAGATAGTCAGGTTTTATGGTTTTCCCTAGTTTATTGTATCTGATCATTATCCATGGTTTACTTCTATATTTTCGAAAGTCCTTCAAAAGTTATTGGGTACATAATTAAATTTTACTACAGCTTTTCATCCTCAATTAGATGGGCAGTCAAAATGAAAAATACAGACCTCGCAGGTTATGAGACTTCTTACTGACTGGATTACCATGGAATTTGGGATGAACATCTTTCTTTGGATGAATTTTCTAATAATAATAGTTTTTATTCCAGTATATAGATAGCATCATATGGGAAATTATTTGGAAATCATTGTCGAATTCCATATTTTTGGGATGAAGTAGGTGAAAAGAATTTGATGGGACTAGAATTGGTAGAAGAGATGGAAGAAAATATTCAG
Source organism: Viscum album (assembly GCA_963277665.1). Lineage (NCBI taxonomy): Eukaryota > Viridiplantae > Streptophyta > Magnoliopsida > Santalales > Viscaceae > Viscum > Viscum album. The sequence goes on along the minus strand of OY728120.1, from coordinate 1,159,388,450 downwards.
TTGATTCAAATGAACATGAGAACGACCTTTTTATACACAACTTTCTTTTATACGGTGTATAAACTCCTTTGAATTATCATTTAATTAAAATGGAATCTTTTTATATGATGAATTTTACTAAACGAAAAAAGGATTTTTTAACATAAGCGGTGACAACGGCCTTTTTCCACTCCCATGAGTATTATTTTTACATTGGATTCCTTGACAAGATGTAAACATTTTAAAAAGAAAATAAATACCATATACTCTTCTACATATTTTGTTATCGAAAATTGTTTTGAAAGTCATGCTATCTAAAACATGGAATTGAACATGACTATTTTTTTTTGAGTTTTTATCTTACGAAAAAATTTAAACAGAGTCGAAGTATATACTTTGAAATTTCTGAGATATAATGTAATAGTTATGGCCTAACTCTTTAAAACCTCTAAACCTGAAAATATCCTCATTGGGAATTATTAATTTTATTCAAGATTATGTAATGTTTTAAGGCCATGTCCTTATATCTGTACATATCAAAAGTGTTCAAAAATCTCAGAATAAATATTTTTATAGTTATATATGTAGATTTATTCTCCATTCAATTTCTAATCCACCTCAGGATCATATATGGAAATCATAAATATTTTCTACCAAATTGCATTTCAAATTAAAAAATTCAAAACTCATATCAAATATTGTTTAAACACATTTTTTGGTAGAAAAATAATATTGAAAAATAATAATATTTATTATGACATCATAATAAAAGACAATAAATAAGAAAGAATATATTTCCAATCCCAACCCATAATTATTGAGTACTCTTAATTTTAACTACATCCTATTGGAGATCATAAAATTTCTTACCAAACCTGAACTCCTAGGATACTCGTGATTCACCATATAGAGGGTGGGTATGTATTCTTATGTGTTCTTCATCAGTTGCTACCATGAAAATATCCACCCTAGATATATTTCTAGGACTCAATCATAAACCATTATCCAATACCATTTTGTAATGAATCAGCTGCAAGGCCAAAATCCATTGAAAATTATCAGACATCTATATAGTCCCATTCAAGTTCGTGATAATTAAATATTGAAATTTTTTGATAAAGGAAGAAAAATCATCATATGGGAATGATTTAACTTTAATGATAATAATAATATATATGATAAAATATTATAATTTTTCATTAAAAATGTAGTATAAACCAAAAACATATAAGACACATTATAACCCTACTAGATGACCCCTCGGTAACCTTAAAGGATATCAAATCACATATAATGATGAACTATTGATCATCATTATGTCTGATCATTAATGTAACAACTAGTATCCATATAAAATATATAAAATTTCTCTTACATTTCATATATCATATGAAATAACTTCATAAAACAGACACTAACATCCATGGTTAGAATTCAGTAACTTATTACGTAGTTGGATTTTTCAAAATCACCCCCTTATATCAATATTTATAATCTATTTGAAACAATGTTACCACGTGTAATTAGATTTTAAATTAGTATTTTTTTAGTTAAATAGTGAATAAAATTATATTTAAAAATATATATTAAATTCAATCATGTTATTCAAAGAATTCATATTCACAAAAAAATCAATTTCTAAATTTTATACATGAAACCGGGTTTGAACCAAAGAAACTGAGATTCTATTTAAGTCATCCCAATTAGACAAGGACACCATTGAATCATTCCTAATGGTACATTCGACCATTCCATTATACTCATGGGGTGTCCAACCTAGCCTCCATGGTCAGGTTTAATCTAACCATAATTGTATTATTCTTAATAAACTATATATTAATATTTCCCATTCTATATAACAATTTTCATTCAGAAATTATTTCCATGAAAATTTAACCTAAACCAAAAAATTAAAACTAAAAGTTAAATTTAATATAAAAGATAAATTGTTTATAAATCAAATTTTACTATTTTAATATCTTAATATTCATGTCTTTCTTTAGGAATACAAATTTTCATTTATCATAATAAAGAAAAACTACTATATTATCAGATAAATTCTTTGAGATTGTGTTAAAAAAAATTCAAAAAAGAAAATATAAAATAATATCAATCATAATTAATAAAATTCAATCCAATTAAAATAATAATAATATATACATACCTCCATTTTTTTGAATAATCTTTAATTTTTTCAGATAGTGGACTTAAATAAATTATTCCCCAACATATTATAACATAATTTCCAATAAAATATAGATCTTACATCAATATGATTCTAATTATTAATCAAAAGTGATAGTAATCACACATGATTAATCGAAAAAAATACTTTATTAAATTTTTATTTCCCATGCCAAAATCAAAAACACTTCTGTAACTCTCAAGTCTTGAGCACATGGATTCCTATAAATATCACAATAGAACATTCACTTGGAAAACCCCATTATAACTCAATAATTTTAATGTATATAAAAATATGGTCCAATGGGTAGATCCTAGAGAGTGGGAAATCCCCAAATAATGTTGAAATTATCATGTGCCAACTGTTAAAAATCCACACCATGCCCAATTCCATTTAGATAATGAGAAGATAAAAATCTATTTTAGAGAAATTGATAGATTATTTTAAATTTATTAATATTCTCAATAGTTTTACATAATTTTCATTCATTCCATATATTTATATCAATAATACATTCAATCTATTTATCTCTATTTTACACATTCCAATACTTCCACAACCACTAATGGAAACTCTGGAATGAAATGAAAGGGAAAATTAAAAAATCATATTTTTATAAATAATATTTCAATATTCTATGATAAATAGTCCCTATGAGTAACTTCCACCAAAACTTTTATTGATTCTCTTTATTTATCCTTATTCATAATTTTTATTTCTCCCATACAATGAAATTTTTTCATCATTACAATTTCAAATCATTCTTTATTTTTCTATCTTATCCACAATACTTTTCTGATTCATTTCAATCAAAATCCTCTAATTTACAAGTTTATAAAATTTAATCCAATTTTAAATAATTAAAATTCATAAATTAATTCCCTAGGTTACTTTATATCACAAATCATTATAAATCAAATATCATCGAAATTAAACCTCATAATTATTAAATAAAATATATTGATGTTCCACATTTCAAAATTAATACTAATCCTTTAAATACCCAACAAAAATATTCAAAAATTAAATTAAAGTACAATTTAAAAGATAAAATTATTATTCCATGAAACTATTTCATTAATAAAATTACCTAATATTATCTCCAAGAATATTAATTTACTTATAATAATAATATATGTTAAATATAAATGATATAGAAATTTAAAAGGATTTTGAATGGATTAAGTAATTTAAATGAGGAAAAATTATTGTCAAAAAGATTAAATAGAATTATTGTAGAAAAAGTTTCCCTCAAATAGAATAAATAGTAATATATAATGTTAAATTCCATTATCATTAAAAATATAAACATAAATTTTTAAATATCTAGTTTCAAAATTTAACTTAAAACATTGAAATACAAAAATAATAATAACAAAACAAATGTCATAAACATTGTAGTTGACCGAGTTCTAATTATACAATAGGGAAAATATCCATGATCAATGAATGAACAAAAAATATCATATCCCATAAAAAATATATCTCCTAGGATCCATCCCTAATAAACATGTTATAATTAATTTTTTTACATTAGAAAAAACAACATATACACTCACATCCATATATATGGGAAATAGTGAGTAACATTATACTTCATAAATTTCCCAAATTTATTACTATATAATCCCATTTATGATTTATTCCAACCTAATAACTAGTTCTGTTTTAAATAAAAGTTAATAGCTTTCATACTTTTAGTTCAAATATATTTTAAATGATGTACATTAAAATATATAATACATATGAAATAATATATATTAAAAAATATAAACACTTTCTAAAGAACCAATACTTCCATAAAATAAGAAATCATGATAAGTATTAAATTAATAAAACATCAAACGAAACAAAAAACAAAACAATCTTTGAATCTTTTTGGGTCATATAACTCATACAAATTCACAATCAATTTATGAATCATTCTATATTCAATAATGCCTCTATAATAATGGTGTGACTGACTTGTCCAATATTATAATGTAGAATAGAAACATGCCTCCACAGTTCCTACCATGATATGGAACCCTGGGGATAAATTATGTGTCCTATTTTATTTTTAAAATATTTGCCAAAAAAATTTAATAAAAAAATTTAAAATTTTGTATATCATTTTATTTAAAATAATAGTATTTAACAAATCATATCCCATTATTTTTAAAACAAGAAATTTTATCATTTCATCATATTTCCCCAATACCCATTTATCATAGTATTGATAAAAATCTATTTTATTAAATTTATTTCACATACTGATTTAATAAATAAATTAAATTAAAAAAATGAAAATAGAATTAATCTTAAAGCATGAAATCATAAAAAATTAAGGATAGAAGAGGATAAAAATAACTTATATACATTACATTAATTTCTCTTAATTTTTCTAAAAAAAATGATCATACATGAGTAATATATTTAGAAATATTATCCAAATTCCAAATAAATAATGGGACATAATCGAAAAAGAACTAATCACACTTTTATAATAGACAATTATATAATATGTATAATCTTTGATAACAACAACGTAAATTGTCACCAGTGGTTCCAATGTGACATGGAGCCAATTTGAAAGTTGGTTTTGGAGAATTCAATCTCTTGTGATTGTAGTGATAAATATTTCGGTGGGAGTGCCTCTTCTGTAATTCGCATCCGCTTGTGTTATAGAAAAAGTGGATTTTAAGGATAGATTCCACGTAGTAGAATTAACTATATGCTAGTTGAAACAACCATATTCTAAATTTATTAAGTTTATATTATATCAATATTTTGATAGATAAAATATTAATTAAAATTAGGGACTATTGATGGGAAATCATAAAACAAAATCTTTTTTAAACAATATAATATCACAAGAGAACTTATTAATAAATGCCATTGATAATTCATAAATGTTACAATCCTTTAATTATCTCTTTCCATGACATTAAAAACCATATGTAAAGTATATAAATATTGGAAATATAGTATAAATGCATGTGAATATATTCAATTTATATTCTAGGTTCAACATTTGTTTTAAATTAAATTCCCCATGTGTGACAAATTCCACAATTGTGTCCACTCCCATTAATGCCCCTATTTCACAATTCATTTCCCTATCGCACAGACACTCTGTCATCAATAATTTCCAATTTTAAATCATAAATATTCATTCTATTATATTATCAACAATTTGACTATTTCAATACCTTTAAAATCCTATATATCAAATAACTTAACACCATTTAAAACCCAATACTTGATTATAAAATAAAAATCACCCAATAATTTCAGTATCTAATACTATTACACAAATTGATATAAAAACCATGTGAAAAAAACAAAAACATTCAATTAGATAATAAAAAAACATTAAACATTTTAAAAAGTATATAAATCCATTAAATATATTTAACACCCCATGAATTAAAATTATATATTTTTATTTAAAACCTAACGTGGTTAATAACATGATTCACACACCACACCAAACCAAAATGAATCAAGGATCATTATATAACCATTAAAATGTATCCACATAATTGGTGGTAAAACTAAAAACCCAATTTAGGAAATATAATTATAAATAAAAATAATTTTCATTAATAATACTAAGTAATTGATAAAAATTAAATTATTGTATTTAACTAAATAATAACACTTATTTTTGATCTAATATGTAACCACCCTACTGTTTTCTTTTTTTCCACTATTTTTAATGATATTAAATATATTATTTATATAATTTATTATTATTGATAAAATTATTTTTACCCCAAATTTCGTTATTAATTGATACAGATGATAATAAGATCAGTTAGTATATTAATAATGTTATTATCCTTTGAATATTTTTTATAATATATTTATCTTTTTATTTAATTGATAAGTACAAAAAATATATAATTTTAATTTGAATAAAATGTAATAGTTACTGATTAAATATAACAAAATTATATAAGTATAATTTTTTCTAATTTTTCAAAAATAGTGTTTTTGGGAATAATGAAACATACACATTTTATTAAAATTGTATATTTAAAGACATTTTCATTACCTAAATAAGAAAAATAAGTGTATTAACCAACATGATTTATTAAATATATTTTATATATTATAAAAAATAAAATTTTAAAATAATATATTATTAAAAATACTATTATTACATTTTTATGGACTTAAGAAAATTATTCCAAAAACAATTTCCGTTTATTTTAGTTAAATATTATTTTGAAAAAAATTTATTTTGGATTAATTTTAAAGAAATGAAAATTATATTTCATTATAAACAAATTTTTATCATAAAAATCATTTACATTTAAAATTTTACAACAGACCTAAATTTAAATCATAAAAATAATTGTTTTCTAAAATCTTGATATTATGTATTAGATATGAAAATATTAATATTTATATTTCATACACATATATATTTTGTCTTATAAAATTGATTTTATATTTACAATATATCTTTCAAAATTGATTAATAATATCCATTAAATTTTGTGGAATAAAATTTTATTTACACAGGTAAATGCTTGTTACCCCGGTAAAACTATAAATATTTATATAATAAATTTATGAGTAATGGACTTAAAAATGATCAAAACATGAGATAAAATGAAAATTGGAGGTAAAATCAATCTTATCTCCTCCTACCCTCGATTATTCTCCATTTTATATTCTTCTTGAAATATTTAATAGTTCATTAATAAATATTGTGTTGACATATTTATAAAAATTTCATTCTCACCACTTATAAATTTGGGCTCTCACCACCCCTCGGGAGAAATCCCAAAACATGGTTTCCTTTTAAAATTATTCTTTTTTTCCTCCCATAAGAATCCAATTCCCATTTATCCATAGTTAATATGAAATTATCTAATGACCTAAAATTCCAAGGATTATTTTATGGGGAATATAATTATTTTTAGTGAGTAGTAATTTTATTTCCAACTATATATACTTTATATCTTAGTTTTTGAATTATTATTTTCTAATTCATATATAATTACATCTAGGTTGCCTGCATAATAAATTTTTTACTTTAATTTGATAGCTGATAACCCCATTTCCCCTTCTATAATAAATAAAACTAAACTCTTATAGCAGTAAGTGGGATATCACCTCACTGATGCGAAAACATCAATTTTGTCACCACTGCATATCATAATAAGAAATAGAGGTGAAACTATAAAATGAATTTAAAAAAAATTATTATTATTATTATCCACCATTTTTAATTCTCATTCTTCTAGAAGTGAAAATTTAAACCATGCATTGGGTGAATTACCTAGCCATCATGTAATGTTTCTGTTTTTTCATAATTAGAGTTAACCATTAATTATATTATGTTAAAGTTTTGATTGGTCTAACCACCTATGTAAAAATTGTTGAAAAATAATATCATGGATGAATGTTATAACATTACTGGGGATAATATATTATTTTAATCTCAAAATATTTTTTTTATTAAGGTTAATTATTTTAAAGTCGTGAATTAATAAATCATCATTCTTTCATGCTAAATAATTGAAACATGCTTATCATAGATTTCATATTTGTGGATAATAACACAAAAATCATAGAATGAAATTATAATAGTATGAATAATTATAAAATATAAAAAATATATACAATTAGGATCTATTAATGATGAATTTTGGGAGAAAAATAGTGAACAACATCACTATTGTGATACTAGTTCAACATGATCAAGATTATACATATCCAATATTGATAAATAATAATAAATAACTAATATTAATTCCCTGAATAATTATAAATTAGGTTTTATAATGTTTTTATATATTAATAAGTTATATTAATAGTTGATTATCATAGTTATTTTTATTATACATGAGATTCGACCACTTTAGGGGATGTCCTGAATTAAGGCAGGGGTTTCTAATAAGAAATATACACACCTTGATATTTACTCCTTTTTATTCAACCTATTTTAATATGAATTTTTTCAAAACCTAATTAATATTTTTTATCATGATCCAGTAATAATTCAATGTATTTATTTTTTAAGACATATACACCAGCGTGTTTTGACTCAAAACGTTTTAATGTTTTAAGGGATTCATTATCTCATTTTTTATTTCAACAGAAAAAATTGAAATTGTGAAACAAATATCATTTATATTGTGTATTCACTACCCTATTTCATTCATATATGAAAAAACCTTCCATTTCATGTTTTTTTAGTGTTCATTCTTGATCTCCCACTAAATATATTTTGATTATTATATTTCTAATACCCTAAAGATTTCGATACAAATTTCATTTTAATATGATGGTTTATTTTTAATGAAAATCCATTTTGGGAATTTTTATAAATTTATATAATAACTCTATAGAAAATTATTCTAAATTATTAATTCATTGGGTTTTTCATTTCCATTAAAAATATCATTTCCCCCTTTCGATAAATATTAACCCGTTTTAAGGAGAATGATCTGATCATTTATTTTATGTTAAGAACCTCCATTTATCCATCTCATTATTGACTAGATAATTTATTGAATGACCATATCTATTATTATATAGATGTTTATTTATTTATAATGAAATTTTATTATTTTTTTGTTTAACTATATATCGTAATTTATTTGTATGGGTTATGGTCATGTTATCTACTTTATTATCATGGGAAAAAGATTTCTTAGTTCATATGTATTTATCTAAATTAATATTTTTTTATCATAAGTAAATATAATTAATAATTTTATTGATATTCACATAAATCAAATGGTCATTTTATTACAAATAATGAATTTTTGGGAATGTACTATTACAATATGGAGCCATGATGCATTAGTTGGTCTCCTGAGAAAAAAAGAGTGGTTATTAGGTGTATCCAAACCCTATGAAGCATGATGCATGTTTATAACATTAATGGTAATAATAATTTTAGGGTTTCATGAATGATGGTAAATTTTATTAGACATTATTCATTTCCTTACAATGAATTTAGGTATTATTATCGAGGTGATTTTTAATAATTCTATTTCATCCATGGATTTATTTCAAACACATTTGTTCAATAATTTGGAATTTTTTGAATCAGATATTTTCATTCAAATTCATTCATGCCTTTATATCATAAGATATATTTTTTTCTTGTACTATGAATTTTAGCTTACCCTTGTTATTTTTTCCATTTTTCAATGTTATTAAGAAATGTTTTTCACATGATATATCTAAAATAGTACCATGTGTTCAGAAATTTGGAGGATATTTTTATGAATTATTAGGTATTAATATATTTTTCATATTGTGAGAAAATTTCCATTTAGTGATATGTATTTTTTCTATGTTACTTATTTTTTTAGTAATCACTAAAACATTAAAAATAAATGTTCATTTGACAAAAAATTACTTAATATTTAATTAGAAATATTTTAATTATGGATGGTTAAAATTAGGTTGATTAAGTTTTTTTCAAGTACATCATTTAAAAAAGGTATTTATTCATATTGGATCAAATATTGTGGGTTCAGGCCAAAATAATTGGTATCAATTATTGGTTTAGATAACTTTTCTTGCCTTTATGTTATTAATGAAAAATTTATAGGTTGATTTCTTTAGTTTGATCATAGTTTCAAATGTATATATGACTCATTAGGTAATTGATGTAATATTTCATATACTACGAATTTGGATAAGACATATTTTTGAAAAAAAAACTACAGAAAATCTACGGGATCTGTTTATATAGAGGATATCATCATTATGTTATTATAATGTAGATATTGGGTGGTCCTCAAAGTAATTTTATACGTGTATGGATAATTGAATGAGGATACAGTTATGTGATAGATTCACTAAGGTATAATCACCTGTAGAAAGGCTATTTCAGTATCCACCAAATATGCACTTAGGTGCATAGTGAGACGAACTATGACATCATGTGAATATAGATAATCTCATGGATAAATAATTGGTTAATCTAATTAATTTGAAATAAAATATGAAGGAATTCTTACGAAATGGAATTCCGTAAGGGAATATTGGATAAATCAATATATTGATATCGAGATTGAACATGGAGTGGATTAGGATTAACAAAAAGATATTTAAACAATTTGAAATAATAGAAGTTTAGAAGATGAAATTCATTGTCACTACTCATGTTAAATATTTCTGTTTTAAGGAATGGTCGAAGCCTAAAACTGTCTATTTAATAATTTATTTCAAAAGATATTTAGTGTTTTTCCCAATGAGAAACATAACTAAAAAAGATAAGGGGTGATAAATCATGTTATTATGATAAAAAACATACAATGAATTATAATTTACGTAATGGAATGATTTGAGTTTCCAAAAACAAAAAAGAAGTAAATGGTAATGTATTGTAGAAGTCTTGGTGATGAATATGATGAATGATATATGATTAAATTTCCTTAATTTCAAAATTTCATAAGTATCACTAAGGGGATTTACTCGTAGTAACTGGAAGATTATTCACATGAATAAAAGGGGACAATATATCAAAGAGATAAAGAGTAATTATGGGGAAATCAGTGATTATATTTTGGTGAATATATCTAACTCATATTATAATATAATTTATTATGTTTCACTCATCACTTTAAATTATATCTTTTCTCATTTCAATATTTTATATACCAGTAAAAGAATAATTTGTGAGTGGTAATTAAAATTGAAAAGAAGAAATTTATTTAATTGGGGATGAATATAGTAACTCAAAAATATAAATGATATATTTCCATTTCAAACATAACATGTTTATTAATTTTATTCACAAGAAATGTGACATCCCAGAACCGGATTCCACCTAGTATGTTCTTGAGGCATGGTGAGCCACATGGCCTCAAACGTATCTCCCCAAATGCTAGATATTACCAATTAGCAGCAAGGGTCTATCGGTTTTCTGTGGTTAGACTATGCCCTAATTACAAGATTGTACCATAGTGGATAAATATAAACTGATGTAAATTACGGCATAAATATATGTAAATATAAGGAAGATCTAAAAAAAAATTTGTGTAACAATATCTGATACAAATATAATCATATGCCATAATAGATGTATTATGTCTGGTATCCAGTGTGCTAAAAAACATGAATAAAAATTGGAAATCATACATGAAAAATACAATGTAGTAAAAGGAAATATAAAAACTATCCTAAGCATCATGCGCTAAAGCACTATTATCAACTACAAGCTCTATCCTAGCATAGTATGGAATAATGTGTCTAAAGAATTACACGTCCCCTTATCAACACCAACATACAAGCAATATACATAGGTACGAATTGATGTTTTATATGGTGAGAGATAAATCATAGTGGGCCACCACCAAGGGTGTGTATAAAATATGTCCAATGTAATGGAAATGCAATAATGTGGAAAAATGTATATATTAATTGAAGAATTTAAATCTAACTAAATACCCAAGTACTTATTTCATCAATTTTCTAGAGTCTGAACATTCAACCAGTTCATTATTTTATTAATTCAAATTTATAAAAAAGTCATAATTTAACAATAAATAAGGTTACTAAATCTAACAAGGAAACCTCTAATGATATTTAATAATGAAGGTACAATGTAATAACTAAAATAATATAGACCTAAAGGGTCATTAAATATTTTATAAATATAGAATGGATATGGGTAAGAGAGTAATAAAAGGATCATAGTCCTCTGTATTTCACAATAATATGCATACCAAGTCCAATGAGTCTGTCTAAGGTAAAACGATACTATGAATTGACTAGGCCTAACGGTATTTGACAATTGAACCGTCTAGTTAATGATTTATCCAAGTAGTGTATCCATGGAATCCTGGTTTAATACATATGTGATCCTATGGTATTATATGGAGAATCTTGATTTAGACAACGATCGGGTTCTAGGTATGTCTCAACCTAAGCAAGTTGTATCCTTGGCTTCAAAATGGGGTCCTCGATCGCTCCAAAAATTACCTTAGAAATCAAAAGTGATATTGAGTTATCCTACTCCTTTTTTGATAATTAACTCATATATAATTCATAGGGTTCAATATAAAACCATTATTAGTGTGGCAATGCTAAATGATCATGAAACTGTTGAATCAAACCTGTCAAAACACCAAAAAGAAAAATATGGAAAATCCTACCTTTGTTGGATGGAGTTGTGGGTGTAACTACTAACAACAAATCACATATATTTAATGAGAATAACAATATGTATCTAATTGTTATATGCATGAAATATAAATTCATTAAATGACACCTAATGAAATTTGAGTTCCCTAGACAACAATTAAAAAATCAACGAACATGAGGGATGAGTTATAAATCACCCAACATAGGCTTGTATGACTCTCTTAATTCGGTATAATCATCTAATTCATATTTTAGTGGAGAATCTATTATAAAAAGTTAAAAATAATTACATCTAAGTAACATGATTTAAAGGAATAGATTCGAAGAATGGAAAAAAATGACTTGATTAGATGTTATTGTGCATCAAACGGGATGAACTGAAGATCAAAAGAATCATGGATGAAATTGATCTCTTAATACGATTGTTATCCCATCAAAAATCACCAAAATGAGATGAATAAAGGTTAATCCTACTAGGTATTAGATTAGGTAAGGAGGTAATACATTATATCATTACAGGTAAAAAAGTTAAATTGCCCAAAATATATCCTATGCACAGTTTGTATGCATGTTTTTCCAAAAAATGGGCATACCCTGCATGGGTACGTGGTGAAATTAAGGAACATTCATGGTTATGCCACATGGTTAGTGGAACCATGTTCCAACGAATTTATATGGATCTGCTCAAGAAATCTAGATACCCATAAGGTTTTTCATACCATGTGACCTCCCCACACTGTTGATTGAAAACCACGATTCAGGCAATGTTCTCCCAAAACTAATCCCTTCGAGATCTAAACAGAACTTGAATACCCAAGATACCTTTTACAACTCATTATAAATACTCATTAGGTCCAAAATAAATAATTAGACCGATATTTAAATGATAAAAACATGAGTCAAATCCATAGTTCTTATAGTCATCATCCCATAAATGAACATTTCCCCCAGTTCACCTTCAAATGGTGGGGAAACACCTTCTGAGAATAATTATATCAAATAGCCATGAATGTCATCCACCTACTCCCAAGACTCATTCTACATGTGGTCGTGCTTCCATATAACTCATACCAGAGGGATAGATCGGCCATGGGTAGCCTCCATGCTCTGTTCAATGATGCATACATGATTCTACCAAAATATAGAACCTACATATATCTTAAGAACTACTTGATCAATGGTATGAGATGGGTCAAAATGATGTTGGGCAAGCTGTGAAACATGGAATAAATCATGCATATCATGATACCTCAAAGTTAGTAGAAAATTATTGGCTATGAGCCCAAATCCCTCTATAATCTCAAATATCCCTACATAATGAGGTGATAATTACCCTTGTTTATGTAACTATGTATTCCATAACATGGGTGATACCTTTTGGAAAACGTGATCCCTGACCTCAAACTCTTGTGTTCATCGATGAGGATCAACATATGATTTCCATCTAGACCGAGAAGTAGGAATACACATCATGTGCAGATGAACCTGATCTGAAGTGACTTTTGGGAGATTAGAAGCTAGTAGGGATGCCTCACCTACCTCTATCCAGCATTGGGGTAATAGAATGTCCTAGAAAATAATTCCTAAAAAATATCCATCTCAATTATTTCCTAAAAGATGTTATTATAGAAAAACTCAATGAGAGGGAAAAACCTCCCCAAATAACAACTGAAATAAATCACACATTCTCGGAGAGTTTACTCAAAACCCTATAATATATTTTCTTTTTTTATATTAGTCTGAGGGTGAAAATATGTGTGAATAATGACCTTTGTATCAATATATTTATTCAAACCCTTAAAGAATTGTGATGTGAAACAAGCATCTCTATCTGAAAAGATCATATTAGGGACCCTATTTTGTCATATGATCTCACAGACATACAGTCTTCCCATCTCATCTACTGATCAATACTACTAAATACAAATGAAGTGTGATACTTTTGTTAGTTGGTCAAAAAGTACCCATAAAACGTCGCTACCCCTTGGTGACCTAGGTATGCCAACTACAAAATCTATAGTTGTATCCTCCCATTTTCATTCCTAAACAATATGTTGTTGTAACAATATTACATGGAAATGGTTATTTTCCTTCACCATCCAATAGTTGGAACACCAATTGATGATTCTTTCTATGTGACATTCCATCCGAATGCGCTAATATCATTGTCGCATATCTCTTTAAATTTTGGAGATTCCATAACGAATTGTCCATAGAGAAGCCTGATAATATTGTATCAAATCCTCTCTCAAATATATTGGATCCTAAAACCACAAATTAATACATAAAAATTCATATCATTCCATAGACTAATCCATAAGTTGGTTAACATTTCAAATACTCATATAGAGAACCAATATCTCAGAATATTAAAATGTTATGCAATTCACCTTTCTGAGGGATGTGGTAAATGTCATTGATGAGATGTAACATTTCTTGTTCCTGTAATGAAACTCTAGATTCACCTCATAGAATATGTCTATTAATTTTCATTAATCAATGTCTTATAATACGGCTTGTGGTGTATTTTTCTGAATAGTGCTTCGGTAAGTACATTACCCTTCCCAGGTGTATAGAGAAGCTAATGATCAAAGGACTGTAGATATTCAAAACATCTTCACTATATGAGGTTCAATTCATGCTATGTAATGGTATATTTGAGGTTCGTGTGGTCGATGTACACTAAAAAATTTCTCACCAACCAAATTATTTCTCCAGCAACATAAGGCTTGGACAATTTCTTCAAGATCAAGAATATGCATTAGAAAATTTCTTTCATGAGGCCTTAGAGGTCGAGATCTGTATGAAACAACTATATCCTCTTGCATCATCACTAGTTCTAGGCTAATTCCTGATGCATTTTAGAAGATGATATAACCTCTTCCTGGCTCTAGAATGTTTAGTATATGTGCCAATTCAGGCCTTTGTTTCATCTCCTAAAAGGATTTCTCATTTCCTTCTGACGATAGGATATTAACACCCATCTTTGTATGGACATTATGATTCTAATCAAGTTGTGATAATTATTGTATGAAATTCTATTATTATCCAGCCCAGAATAAGAAACACTATACATCCATCATTTTCTTGGGATTCACCTAGGAAACCACTACATTCACTATCTCTTTGCAAATAGATACTCCTAATTCTGATATGATATGACCCAAGATGAGATCCTTTTCAATCCATAAGTTGAACATAGTATGATTGACATTCCACAAATGCTCTCTCAGTGTACTCAGAATGATATAAATTTTTTTAACATGTTATCTATGCGTATAAGAATACATTAAGATGAAATCCTCCAAGAATATAAAAAATGATATTATAAATAGTGATATAAAACCTATACCTTAGTTCTAGGAAACTGGTTGGTGTATTTTTGATACCAAAATGAATAACATGGTAATCGTATAGACCATACCAAATACATAATGTTGTATATTATATGTATGATAGTCTTACTCACACCTGGTGATATCCTGACCTCATTTAGATCATAGAGAATACCATATCTCATCAGATTAGGTGAAAGAGATCATCAATTCAATGCAATTGAAATTTGTTCATCATTATAAGTTGATTCAACGCTTTTTAATCAATGGATAGTAATTTATTTCCATCTACCATTTGGAATATCATGGTCCGTCCCTCAGGGCTCATTCCATGACAAAACCAATCCCACCATCCATAGGCCAGGGAGTGGCAACTGGAACTAGAATGGTTTTTCCTTAAAACATGAAGGAATTCCATTTTTTACTTGTACAAACACATAGACAAATAACACAACAAGAAGTAACCATGAAGTAAACTACTGTAGTAAAACTGTTATAAATGTAAAAGGGAGAGAATACTAGCCAAACTAAAACATGCATGTACCATTGAATAGTAAAAACATATCTGAAATGTAAAAAATAGCTCATGGATCTTCCACTGAGGATTCCACCTGATGGGTAGGTATAGCTCATGATCAGTAGTCCCTTCATCATGTCACACCAAATAGACCACCTCTAATTACTATCTAGTCTCGGCTCCCTCAGCCTTGATCAATGTGGTCTTCCTTTTATAGAAGACATGACATGTTTCAGCTGTAGCCTGTGCAGGGGTGAGTATAATGAAACTCTGTAGGGACCCCGAGACCCCAATAGGTCACCCAGAGTTCTGCAAAAGAAAATACCACAAACAAAGACCTCAATTTCAAAGCACGCAACAATAAACATCAACTCTACTTATTAATATGCCCATACATATACAAAAGTTATCAGGACATACTCCTCTCAAACATGAGGGGAGAATACCAAAAAGTTAACGCCACAAAGGTATAAGTACCACACATGTTACACCATGGAGATAGAAGTACCACAATTGTAACACTACGATGAAAAAAACACGAAGGTAGAACTACTACACAGGTAACACCACAAAGAAAACACCTCAAACGTTGAATTACCACATAAGTATCACCATGAAGATTGATGTACAACATAGGTAACACCACAAAGAGAACACCAGGAAAAAAGAAGTACCAAACAGGTAACACAACGAAGACAACACTAAGATGTTATAATTACCACAATGGTATCACCATGAAGATGGATTAATTTTATAAATAATATTAGTAGTATTATGTAATAATAAGATTATTTTAAAAAAACCCACATTTATAATCATATTCATTTAATAATTATGTTGTGTTAATGTTTGGGTCGGCCTAAGAAAATACTTAAACAATGATAGTAAATAATATAATTGATGAAAATAAGAACAAAATTACATTTAAAATTTTATAAAAATTAGAAAATAAATATATTTTTTAATGTTACAATTATGTATAATCTTGTGAATTATTTTTCGAACATACATTATGAAAAAATCAATAAAATAAGCTCATTATAGATTTAATCATCACATATCCATAACAAAAACCCTATATAATTGAAATATTACATTATAAAAATTTTATAATGAAAAATTATGTTATATTTTAGGATCTGGTAGTGATATAAATTGGTAAAATAATTAATAACAACATTATTGTTACATAATTGGTTCCATACAGTCTTTACTAATCCATCATGATATTGATAATAGCTCATAAATAAATAATATAATTATAGAGAATAATTATTAAATACTTTTTTTAAAAAAATTATATATGACTAAGATTATAAAATAAGTTATTATGATTGTAATTGTTTTATATAGGAGATCAGGTTCTTTAGAAGAAGTCAGGAATTATGGTAAGGGTTTCACGTCTCAAAATTTCACCCCTTAATACATATTATTTATTGTACACCATGTTTTCTAGGGAATGGTTTATCTACGTACCCTTTAAAATTATTTATCATTATCCTAAAATTATTTTTGGAATTTTATTTTTCATTTTAATTTATATCATTATATCAGTTGTGAAAAAAATGTTTCAAAGTTTGAATGGGTTTTTTTGCCTCATTCTCAACTCCATGATACATGTGCGATATTGTACCCCATAATTTATGGTATTGGGTATTTTCAGTAACCTATTTAATTCAGGTGTTAAAATATATTTCATTATTTTATATTTTAATGCCTATTTCATGATATCTTTATCTATCTCACTTGTGCATTTTTGATAATTAGGTTACCAATTTTGTGGGGATTTTTTTGCTAATATCATTTTTAAATAGAGAATGATTTCGAAATACCTTAAATATTTTAAATTTTTATAATTTTTATTTGGACCCCCATAACATTGTTTTATTATATGGTCATTATGGTTGTTTTAATTTTCAAATCCATATTTCATTTTCTCCATTGGGCCATTATATACCTGTTGTAATGAAACTGATCCAACATTTAATTTTTGGCCGAAAACCTCAAATTTTTCATATCAAAATTCTTCAGATGATTTTGGGAATTTTTCTATCTTTTCCTACTTAGTTAATTTTTTTTATCTCATACTACCAATCCTTTTCTAAAAAATTAATTCAAATTTATTAGTGTTTTATTCATGGAATCCATAAATAAAATTGTGAATAGAACCACATACTAACATTTTACATGTGTACATATATTTCAACCATAATATTCTTTTTATAGTAAGAATTATCTCAATTTTTAAATTTTTTCAAAATGAAATTATTTTCCTCTCTGAGATTTATATTTAATTTATTTAAAAATAATTTTAAATGATTAAAGTAATTTCAAATTATGAGTTTGGTTTTTATAAAACATATAAAATCTTTTTTTTATCATATTCAATATCCTTTTATATATATATATTATTGATTGGGGGTATTTTATAAATGATACCATACACATTCCCTCTATGGATGGACTATGTAATGTTCTATTCTATCAAATGAAATGATCCATCACCTAATTTTTTATTCCAAATCATCTTATTGTATATGAATCATTTTTCATGTAGTAATTTTCCTTTGGGAACACTTTATATTTAGTTCATTTGATAAGAGGTTTTTTACTAAGATTCCTCTCATCAATTGATTGGGGAAATTTATGACTTATGGTAACATCCATTTCCCATTATATTATAATTTTTAGAGATGATTTCATAGAATTATTTTTAATTTATTTATAGAGTTACTAACATAAAATTTAATGTTTCTAATTCAGGTATGGGTGTTATTGATTACTCAGGAATTTTGATTATTTACTATTTAACTATCCACCTTCTTTCTATTTATTTTATTTAATCTTATGATGCATTTTATAAACATGGGAAAATGTATGGGAAATCCTTGTATTGTTATCTCAATATATATCTTTATTTATTTATAAGGAATATTAATTGGTAATTTTATCGATATTCATATCATTTATATGGTAAATTAATTGGACTTAATGAAGTGATTGGTGGGGTCCTATAATATATAGCCCCTTGTTTCATCAGTTGGTCTAGTGAGATAAACTTTTTGGGAATTATATTTATCCCTACCCTATAAAATCACCCGTTCTTGGGGGTGACCATTATGAAAAGAATAATGCATTTGGTGAGACTTTATCAGAAATACTTCTCTATTTGTATTCCTTCCACGAAAATGAAATTAATAATCGTTACGGATGAATGTATTCAAATTTTCATATAATCCATGATTTTATTTAAATATAATGTGTACATTTTTATGAATTTATTTGACTCTTGTATTTTTTTTCTATCAAATTATTTGTTTCGTGATATATTCTAATAGAGATTTAACTTTAATATGTGTCTGTTCCCTCTATTTTTATGTTTATATTTTTTAATGTTATATATAATAGTAGTACACATGATTTTTATATAAGTGTTTTATTTTTTGATAATTTTTAAGAATATATTGAAGAATAATTTTTTGTTAATTTGATTATTAAATAGTGGAAAAATATCTTTTGGATGTAAAATCCTAGGGCTTTGTTAGTTCAAAATTTCTCCTATATCTCTAAACACCTAAACCAAAATGTTAATTCAAATGTATATGACTCACCAATTTTTATTGATATTTTCATTATTAATGGTTAATGTGGGGTCGCTTCAGTTCATTTTAATGATGGTATGTAAATATTGTGTTTATTCATAGTAGATCTGATACTATGTCTAAATCCCATAATAGAATAATTAAATCAATTATTTTAAGTCATATAATTTTTAATGAACACATTATTATTTCATCATAAATCGATTATACAGAAAATATAATATTTTTAGAATGTTTTCCCTTAATTGAATATTCAATCCATGAATTTTATTTTAAAAACTTTTCACTCAAATAGATTTATTTATTCTCATTACATGTGGAATTCAATATCAATTTTTCCCATTTGAACTGATCCCTGCTTTGATAATACTTAAATAAATTATTAACTTTTCATCACAAGCTCTTCACTTTTTAGTAATATTTAAATCTATCCTTTTTAGTAATTCTCTAATGTGGTTCATTATATTTTGATCTCAATTGAAGTTTATTACATGGATGTTTTGGAGCTTCATTAATTGACAAACATGAATAATGACATGTATTATAGTAAAATTTGATAGAAACACTAATAGATAAGAAAAATATAATATTCATTCAATAATTTAATATATTCCTATATAAAAATATGTCAAATTATAATTATTTCTATGCCATAAATTTTGTATCATTGAATATATATATATATATATATAAATAATTTAACTTCTAATTTAAACTCCATTATTTATCATTTATTATCAATATAAGGATTATTCTAGGTATGTTTTGACATAACTCACTTGTTGATAAGTAGATTTTTTTATCAAATATTTGACCATATTTAGTCGCGATAAAAAAATATATTCCAAATAAACCCAACATAATGGTGACCGAAATTAAATTTATATAGCTATATTAATGGATTTATTATCATAAATGTTTTATGGATAATTTTTTCCCATAAGCCATCATTAATGAGAGAGGATAATGAAGTTGAAAAATGATTCATTCTCTTCTCTAGGATCATGTCCTCGCATTATAAGGAATAGGATAAACCAGTTGTATTCAATATTACATCCCTAACAATAACATATACATGAATTATAATTTAGATCATCGTAACTTTCAAATGGTTCACTAAAATGTGATATCATAAGAGGTATAAGTCAATGATGTGTCATTCATAACTAAATACATTATACCACAAAATTTTTTATTGATTAAATATATTGGGTGAAGGTAACTCTATATAAAGAATGCATCATTTATAATGAATTTAGGGATAGTACACTACCTCCCTTTGATAGCTTACACCACCCCCCCCCCTTGCTCAATACTCTAGAAAATTCCTTCCTTAGTATAAAGACTTAATCGTCACATCCATGTTATAAAAAATATATTGAATGTGTTTCATAAGGAATTACATAGGATGACTCTATAATAATATCCTCAAAATTCATACTAATCCTAGGATATTTATATATAAAATTATACTTCAAAAAAATTCATTGAAATAAGTTATACTCGGTATACAATTGATTTCACCTATTTCTTTCCAAGAAACATTATACGCTACATGAATATCCTTTCACTACAATGTACTACCATTAATGACCTTTCAATATAGAACAAAATATTTTATATGGGTACTACTTAGTTTTGTGGGGTCTAATGATTCTAGAAAAAATTCTATGATTCATTTTTATGATATATTCTCACAGAAACTCATTTTTTTCTTGAATGAATGTGATTCAAGAGTTTTACATGTATTGTATTCTATCTTCTCTATACATTATACATGACTAATATGATATAAAAACAAAATTATGGATCGTATTATTCTTCTATAAAACATTAAAGGGTGAGATTAGTGAGGTATATATAGGTATACATATCATGAAAACTCAATTATAACCAAAATTTCACGTAATACCCATTCGAGGACTGGGGTAAATGAATCCAGATCAATCCAAAAATGATCTTTAAATACACCACCTCTTACAAAAAAATGACACCATTGCAATGTTTTTATCATCCCAAACACCCTTTAGAGTTTGAAAACTTTTACAACATCTTCTTCAAAACAATCATTCAGTCATGAAAATTTAATGTGAACATATTACCATTACAATAATTCAACTTTTCCAACATTATTAGTGATTTGAATAGAATTTTATATAACCGTATTCCATTTAACATCATTATACCAAATGAAATTAGACTACCCACAAATATATCACTCAGTTTTGGTGTGTGTTGTGTGGTGAACCATCAGTTTCTTAAACAATTTTTCGGCTTCGAATAAGTATTTTATATATCAAATTGGGAATATGTGGTTTAAATATCTTTTATGTGATTTACGTCATACTACCAAAAATCCATTATTCAACTTCACATTATAAATTAAACAAGATTATTCCCAAAATAGTTTCAAATAGTTGAATGAAATTCCAATAAAGTATATCTATTTTGATACCATTTTACGAAAGACATCCACTATTATAGTTCATAATCATTGATCAACCTAGAATATATTGAAGGAAATCACAACCCACCTAAAATATATGGAATAGATTGATTTATTTACAACTATAGTGTAATAATATAATTACACTAAAGGAATGAGGTCCTCAAATAATTTACATGAATCCTTTAAGTGAGAAAAATATATACACTAAAAACTCAGTATAGATTATTTTTTTATTCACCCATTTGAGTATAAAACTACTTACATATTTTAAACTAGGTACCAATACCATTATTTAATCCTCTTAAAATCCTTGAAACAAATTAATGATAGATATCCAATTTGATAAGTAATTGAACTCTATGAATCCTCATTGATTCCTTTCTATACATCAGACTCAATCCTTTTATTTTGAAACAAATTTATACCGAAGGAGACATAGATCAATATTGGGTTTCTAAGTCCCAGTACACCCTAGGTGAAAAAACATATATTTTACCTTATAGTATTTCTTTTAATATTTTATTGATACATATATCGATACCTAGTTTTTGTGTTTTCCCAAAGGTTTTTCCATCAAAAAATTCAAGGAACAATAAGTCCTTCATGATTATATTTTAACTATAATAAGTTATTTTTAACCCACACAATCATGAAATCTAGATATATTATCATCCTTTAAAATTGACTATCAAATAGAAATTTTAACATTATGATTTGTCCTTGAATAATATTTTTCTTTTTCTGTGGTATAAATTTTTCACTTTAGTGACCTCAGGGTAATGGCCATCATTGATAGATTAATTTTATAAAAATGTAGGTTTATTCCAGTAAAATAATTTATAGGGTCACTAAATAACAAAACTGATAAATCATATCTATTTAAACATTTTTATCTCTAAATAAATTTTTTATCCATATGAAAAAAAGATTTATATAATGTCAATGAATGATGGATTTATTTAGGGTTAGAATTTAATTCTATAAAGAATTATTTATTCAAAATAAGGAAATGTAACATTTTTCAATATGTGATGTCTTTCCTAGGAGGGACATATGGTTTTTCATATCTAAATTCATTGATTTTTTTGATTCAATTTATAGAATAGTTACCCATTAATCATGATTGTAGTATGTTGCATATTTGATTAGTTTTGTTTCTCCCAAATCCCCATCCTTAGATAACTCAACCACATTTAATAGATTTTTAATTTTGGATATATGGTATTACAACCATACACATTATTTACAGTTGTGAATTTATTATATTTGATAAATTAATAAATAGGTTCCAGATTTTCCGCATCCACTTTCTCTCTCCCTCCATACCCCACCCTCATCTAACTCTCCCTCTCCAAATATATCATACAATATCACACTATATAAATACACACACACACACAAACACATATATATAAATATATATATATATATACTACATTCTCGCCCTCTATATATCACATGAAAAAATATATGATGTTGGTCCCAAGGATTAATGAAAAAGATATTGTTGGAAGGCCACACATTTCCCAATGGTTGTGGAGCATTATGGAATGAAAAATAAGGGAGAATTAGTTTGACACCTAAATTATCGGATTATCACAATTATATGTGGTCCATGAATGTTGGGGTGATATATATTTTCGATGACCATCTAGGAGAGTAGGTTTGAAATTGTATGTGGACAGTGATGAATTCCAGACCTGATGTATAGTCTTCCTAGTAAGAGGCAATCACTAGTCTCATTGGTGATCCATGTAGAATGAAACATGGTGTAATTCTCAGTTTTATGCAAGATCATAGGGATATATTTATTACCTCCCCAAACCATTTGATCAACTATAGGGACATACGGTGGCTCTCCTTTTATATGGTATACTAGAGGGGCAATGTGGTATAGTCATGTTGGGTTGACCTAGTAGGACATGGTCTAGTTTTTCCAAAAAGAACCATGGTGGGGTGGCACACATGTGATTCCCATGTGATTAGAATAACGCACAAGCCATAAACATTACTTAATCATGAATTAAATGAATAATTCACATAGAGGTTCTTTTCAGGTTTAGATTTTTAGAGAATTAGGTCGTTACTATTACATCTCAAAAGATTACATAGTAGAAATTTCTACTAATTTTTCATAAATTAAAAAAAAGCTTAAAAGGAAACATGTACAGTTCCATGTTTTAGATAGAATGACTTTCTTTGATCCCATCCTTGACCCTATTCATCGTTAAGTCCTGTGTAAAACATTTCAAAAACATGGGATGGGCATCAAAAGCCCAGTAAAGGATACACAGAGAAGGAAAACTGTTAGTTTTTCAAAAAAACAAGTAAACCATGAGTACATTACCAATGTAATACTTTTCACCTTTATGAAGTAGTAAAAACTCTTCACTGAATAAAAGACCATTACTTACCCTTTTGTAACCAAAATATTACCATAAAACCCATATAAATGACACATAACATATAAAGGTAACTTGGGACATAAACATACTTAAATGGAATAACCATACGGTCGACTTCCACACATACTTAATAGAATATCTATACGGCCGACTTCCATACCCAATGAATTGGTGGTTATAACGTAACCACCCGTACTAGTATTCACGACACCACCCGTCATATGGTTTATAATGTAACCACCTGTAAAATGTCCAGGTACTATCATTACACATAAAATATTTAAAATATAAACATTTCAATAACAACATTTCATTTTAAATCACAATATGTAATTCTAAGATATTTAATTAATCAATCCATTTTCAAAAACCATTTGAAATAGATTTGTGAATCAAAGTGTCCCATACCACTTTGAAGATATTAATGGAATTATAATTTTAAAACATTAATTTCAATATAAATAAATACTGAAAACCATTTTAAAACATGGACATTAATGATAAATATTTAGAATAATTAATCATTATAACATTTAAAACGATATTTTTGTTAAAGAGTTTTTAACTAAATGAGAGACTCTTGAATAAAAATAATTGCGGAATAACATTTAATCAGAACTTTATAATATCATTATAATAAAGGGATTCATGATATAATATGTCAAATGACAGTATACACACCATATAAGGGTGAATTGGTGCATAACAATTATTAAGTCTCAATGGAAATGTAAATTGAGATGAAATCCTTTATAAAGATGGTATCCTTAAATTATGGACAAATATATCACATAATTATGTGTTAGAAATATAAATACACCCAATATAATTGGATATTAAGTGTGAAACAATCAGAGTTCATTCACAGATAATCTTGGAAAAACAAAACCAATGACATAGATATTTATCTCAATGAAATGAGATTGAGTTATGATTCCCCATACAAGTTCGTAAGATTTTATCAATGAGATGATTATGTGTATAAATAGTATATCTACACAAAGGTTTGTGTAAATTACAACATAGATATTCCACGCATAATCTTGGCATAATACAATCAATAAGTAGAGGTTTAACCCAAAGAATTGAAAGTGGGTTAAGAAGTTCCCTTACAAAAATTTGACAGCCTAACGACGTCACTTTAAAATTCAGAAACTGAGTTGATGGGAGAGAAAATGGTATCTCATCACTTGGACATAAAATTTACATAAATAAGTATATATAAGATCATATCCCAACATAATAGTATGTGAATTAAAAGACACAACAAAAATAAGTCTATTAAAACGATGAGGGTGAAAGGTTCCCTTACCGACTTGGGTAACTTTAGAAACGTACACCCCATGGAAGAAGGGTCATAAAATGAAGATGTAAATACCCATAATTCAAATTATACTACACAAAGAGTATAATAAATGGTAGTATATACACCACTAAAAGTAAATGGTGGAAAACATAGCAGAAATGTCATGGGAATAAAAGTGAGCTGAAAAATCCCTTACGAAAACACGATAGCCTAACGACGCCACTTAAAACATCCAAAAATGGATTGATGAGATCAAATAGGGTCTCTAATAATATGAAAATAAAAAGTAAAGTAATAGGAATATAAAATAACATCCCCAATCATAATAAATATGATCTTAAAAGGAATGACATAAAATAGTGTATATAAAAAGAAAGAGAGGGGTAGGATCCCTTACCTCAAGTCTGACTTGTCTTGTTCGTTTCTTTATTTTCCTAAATAATAAACCTTGGTCAATTTATAATTTCTTAAGGACCTCTTTTAATGATTATTATTCAGTTCATATCACATATTATAATGTTATAATAATTGGTTAATAATGTGAGTTCATATCGGACGTTTTTGTCGATGTTTGGTGCATGAGTAAACAATAAACATGTTTGAAAATGATTTTCCATGTAGTCATAAGTAAATAATATAAAGAATAGTATTAATGATTTAAATATCATATATATCCAGTAAATATTCATTTTATACTACTCCATAACATTTGGAGATAAAAACAAATGAAATTCACTGTTCATGGAGACGATAGGTCGTACGTACGCATGAACGCTACTTTCATTTCTTTGTCGTGTTAATGAAATTAAAAATTATTGAGAAATATATATATTATAATTCCAGTATAATATATATGTTATATAGGTCACATATGTTCATTAATTTCATTCTTTATACATTCCATGTATTGCATGAACAAGTCACATCACTTGAGGGGCGGTAGGTCACACTTCCTCGTATGAAATTATCACATTTGCACAAAATGAAAAGCATAAAGGAATGTTATATATATATATTTAAGAAGAATATATAAAAAATAAATACCATATATATCATATATAAAATATAGTGACATCATAATGGCCACCATGAAAGGTGTTAAAAGAATATTGAACAATCATCGTTTCGTGAGGCAGAAATTCGCCATCCACAGAAATGATATGTTCTTTAACCATTAGACGAAGGTGTGTGTAAGTGTATCTCGTATCATTCACATAAGTACATCCTATAATAATTAATATACTGGTGTGGTTACAAAATAAAGGAATAAAAAGAGTTTAGAGGGTTGGAGAAGAAAAATAAAACATAAGAACACAATGCAAGACATTGCCTTTAAATCGGGTAACTCATTTTGATTTGAGCTCAAAGGCTTCCTTGGAAAAGATTCTTCCCAAGGGTGAGTCTTAAATGATTAATATAGGGATTTGGAGAGATGAAATGGGATGGTGTTTGCTGATGCAAAGGCTTGAGTGGTGTGGGTAAGGTGGTAGAGGTGGGGGCCTTTTATAAGAGGAGAGGAGGGGCACTCATGGAATGTTAGAGAATATTACATTATTATAAAATGAGTTTCGGATTTTAAAGGTCCCAGGAGGAAATATTTCGAATATAAGGTGATAAGGTTTCGAAATACTCCCATAAAATGGGTTTTTGACATGTGTATGACTTAGATTTCACCCTATCGTCTCATTTTATTTAAATCCTTCATTTATGAGGTAATCATTGCATCATCACAGTGTCATAAATAAATTAATTTATTTAATGTATAAAAATTATAAAAAAATGTCATGATTTAAGAAATCATTTTATATTTATAATGAATATTTATAGTAAAAAATATGACTTGTATAACCCCATGTAAAAATTGATTTAGTAAAATAATACATGTTTGTGACATTTTAATTTTAACTCTAAAAAAGGTATTAATGTCATTTTCCAACCAAAGTGGCTCTTGGGGGACCCAATGTTGACCCATGTATTTCCTTGGCCGGCCATGACTCATCCAATAAGGGTAGGACATGTGTCAAGGTCATTTCATATTATTAAAACAATATTTTTTTCCTTAAATTAGACTAATTACCTTTAATCGCGATTAATAAAACTTAAAAGTTACAATTCACAAAAAATTATTTGAATCTCATTGAACAAAATTTTACTTATTAATGACAACCATGTATGTAGGAATTTTTCAAATAAAATCATAGAAGTGGTAAAGTTTCATTTAAATGAAAAATCAGTTTCTTTAACTACCACTTAGTGGTTTCACTATTCATCAAAAATTGAAGTTTTTCAGAAAAATACAAAACATTCACCATAAGATATATTTGATATTCCCAATTAAAAATGATTTATATTTTAAAAAATTAAAAAAATATAAGTTTCATTAATTAATTTAATAATTAATTCTCGTCGTCAAAACAAATAGCGCGTTTTTAAGAAACAATATCTATTAAAACATTTACACTAGTTTAAGTCTAATTTCAAAGTGAAATTAATTCCATTGACCAAAATTGGAATAAATGAAAAAAATATATTCTAAATACAATTTAATATCCACTAAAAATATAATCTATCCATATTAATAAATCAGATTAAATGTAGGTTTTGAATTAAAATGCAACATTTTCACTAAAAATGATCTTTATCGAAAAAATAACAAAAATTTACACAAAGTAAATTTTGATGTCCAGAGTCTAAAGAAGGATTTTATTTTGTCAAATACAACATATAATATTTCAAAAATTATATTTAAAAGAGTTTCACCATCAAAATGCGGTTAATCGACCTTTTAAAGAATATTAAAATATTTACGCTTAAAATTGGATTCATTCACATTTTAAGCCTCTAATATTTATTAGATAAAAGTAAAAATAGTTGACAAACATATATAATAATTTTGTAGTTATTTCTGTTCATTCCCGCCATTACAACGACTAGGTGTTTACTACCATTTAAAATAATATTATTTTATTATTAAAGTGCAATGTAAGATTTCAAAGAAACTCATTGTTGCGTATTGGGTACGCCATCGAGCATAGAGTCCCCTTTAAAGTAATATTAATATTCTACTCACAAATATGGATAAATATAAAAATTTCAAATTTTTATTTACTTGGGGTGTTACATCCTTCCCCCCTTTTGGGAATTGCTTCCTCTCAATTTTAAAATTTGGCTTGGAAACATCATTGAAAACCCCACATCGGAAAAGGAGTAAATTAAACTATCACTTTAAAAGAAAGAAAGGGAAGTAAAAAAGGTCACCCGAGTTAACCCATACTAGGATTCCATGTATGAAAAAATGTATATGGAAGAAAAAACAAAGGGTCGTGTTCTGGGGGAGTGTGATAGAAAACATGTTTAGGAGAAAGCTAACCACAAGAAAATCACAAACTTGTGATGGGTTAAATGGTATTGGATTCCCCAGTAGGAAAAGATAACAGAAAAGAATTTTTTTAAGTTACTTTTCATTGAGGAATTTATTTTTGAGCCTAACTAGAACATAAGGAAACATATTTACTTGTCATGTTGACTTTTAGCTTTTACTAGATTTCTTACATGAACTCTTATTTTCTCCAAAAGATGAGTATTTAGGATGACATGTTTACATTAAGAGAGCAATAATCAACTTATAGGGAATCACCTAATTCACAAAAGAGAACATTATACAGCCCATGAAATTAGAGCTTCACCAAAACTAAATCCAAAACGGTTAGTTTGAGATCATATAATACCCAAAAAGGATAATCCTTTATGAAAATTAAATCTATTCTTAATATATAAAATTTGTCCAACAAGACCGAAAGTTCAACGAAGACCAAAAGAAAACCAAACTAAAATTGAAACCCAAATATTTGAAGGATTTAATCACATACTCTTCCATGTTAAATCGTAACATTTATCTCCAAACAACATCAGTTGCTCTTAAAGTCTTTTATTGAAAAGTAATTAACCTAATCACATATCCTCCATGATAGGATACTAATTTCCATAGATAACCCAAAATAAACTTAATCTTAATTCATAAAATCATCTAACTAAAAAGAATTAGTCAAACTAACCGGGTACTTCACGTAGTCCAGTGGTAGGCGATAAATAACAATCACACTTTGGTTGTGTGTTCGATTCCCGTAGTTTTGTTTGACGCGACGGGTTGCAACACGGTCTGTGTGTTGTACTTTTTCCAAACTATATAATTCTCAAATCATTCCACAAAAAGAGATAAAATCATGAAAAATAACCATAACAGAATTTAACATCAATTTTATCTCATTCCTTTCACTTTCCATCATAACATATAGTAACCCATAATTACCTCAAGAGTAAGGATCATATAAACCCAAATGGTTGTTTATAACTAGGTCCACAAAAGAATAGAAAAGTATTCCTTGAATAAAATTTTCATATATCAAACATCAGGGTTACACATACGATAAAAAGTCTTCTAATGTAACCCCTTCATCAAAAGAGACTTAATACTCTTAAGAATTTCACCATAACTCCTGAAGCCATTATATGCTGACTTCTTACTCATTAAACATTCTTCATGATCCATTAACCATTCCTTTCCAAATCATTTTGAAATAATTCTTTCCTATAAAAAAATCATGAATCATATCCTAAGATTCCAAAATAGGGAAAAAAATGTTATGAAATAATCCATACCTTTGATTGGTCATTGTCTGTTTCTTCATCCTCAATCGGAATAGAATTAGGTATTGGTAAACAAATATTTGTACGATCATGGTGATCCCATTCCCAAAACTGCTTCATAGGACATGTGTTTTCATAATTAACATCTACACCACATTTAAAACATTCAATTGATCCCTCAGAAAGAACATCTTTCCCTTTCCTCGAGTCAACTGGATGCTTCCTTTTTCCATGGCAGGTTCATACATTATGACCTTCATTTACACATCTATAGAATATTTCAATCCCTTTGAAACATTTTCCTAGGTGTTTCTTTCCAAATCTTTTACACATAGGTTTTTGAACACACTTACCTTTATGATTATTACCTTTAGTGTTGTAGGTATTTGTTTCTTGCATATATGACGCCTTATAGAAATCAACAAGGTTTAGGTGGTCAATCATGAATCCAGATAGTTGGTTGAGGATAAACACAAGAGTTCTCATTGCAGCTCTCATATCATTCAGTTTCTCGCTTAGAAAACTGTCCCCATTTCCTTCACATCCACTATTACTTTGGTGCTTGCTAGATCCAGCCATTTACTAAAACCAAAAAGAGCAGTGTGAGTATATCAATAAAACCATCACGTACTAATGAAGAAGATAAACACTAAGATATACTTACTCAATCACTTTATATAAAACTAGTACTCTTTCTAAAATCCTAACCATTATGGTAATGTCACTTATGCTTAGAGAGTACCCTAACCTCTAATGTTATCTAAACCTCCCTTTGATACCAACTATAAGGCCTAGGCCTTAAACATTACTTAATCATTAATTAAATGAATAATTCACATAGAGGATCTTTTTAGGTTTAGAGTTTTAGAAAATTAGATCATAACTATTACATCTCAAATGATTACATAGTAGACACTTCTACTATGTTTTCATAAAATAAGAAAACGCTTAAAAAGAAACATGTCTAGTTCCATTTTTTAGATAGAATGCCTTTCCTTGATCCCATCCTTGACCCTATTCTTCTTTTTGTCATGTGGAAAACATTTCAAAAACTTGGGATGAGCATAAATGTCCCAGTAAAGGATACATAGAGAAGGAAAACTTTTAGTTTTTCAAAACAACATGTAAACCATGAGTACTTTAAAAACTTAATACTTTTCACCTTTATGAAGTAGTAAAAACTCTTCACTGAATAAAAGACCATTACATACCCTTTTGTCACCAAAAGATTACCATAAAACCCATATAATGAACACATAACATATAAAAGTAAATTGGGACATAAACATACTTAAATGGAAGAACCATACAACCGACTTCCACAAATACTTAATGTAATAGCCATACGGTCGTCTTCCATACTCAATGCATTGGAGGTTATAACGTAACCACCCATCCTGGTATTCACAGCACCACCGGTCATATGGTTTATTATGTAACCACCCTTAAAATTTACAAGTACTATCATTACACATAAAATTTTTAAAATATAAACATTTCAAAAACAACATTTCATTTTCAATCACAATAATTAATTCCAAGATATTGAATTAATCAATCCATTTTCAAAAACCAATTAAAAGAGATTTTTGAATCAAAGTGTCCCATACCACATTGAAGATTTTAATGTAATTATAATTTTAAAAAATTAATGTCCATATAAATAAATTCTCAAAACCATTTTGAGAACATTTTCATTAAAGATAAATATTTAGAATAATGAATCTTTAAAACATTTGAAACGATATATTTGTTAAAAAGTTTTTAACAAAATGAGAGACTCCTAAATAAAAATAATTTACGGAATAACATTTAATATGAGATTTATAATATCATGAGAATAAATGGATTTATTATATAATATGTCAAAGGACAGTATACACACCATATAAGAGTTAATTGGTGCATAACAACAATGAAGTCTCAATGGAACTGTAAATAGAGGTGAAATCCATTATAAAGATGGTAACCATAAATTAAGTAAAAATATATCAAATAATTATGTGTGAGAAATATTAATAAACCCAATATAAGTGGATATTAAGCATGAAACAATCAGAGGTCATTCACACAAAATCATGGAAAAACAAAACCATTGACATAGATATTTAACTCAATGAAATGAGATTGAGTTATGATTTCCCATACAAATTTGTAAGAATTTATCAACGAGATGATTATGTGTAGAAATAGTATATCTACACAAAGGATTGTGGAAATTACAACATAGATATTAAACAAATAATATTGGAATAATACAATCATTAAGTATAGGTTTATCCCAAAGAATTGAAAGTGGGTTAAGAAGTTCCCTTAAAGAAATCTGACAGCCTAACGGCGTCACGTTAAAATTCAGAAAATGAGTTGATGAGAGAGAAAATTGTATCTCATCACTTAAACATAAAATTTACATAAATCATGATATAGAAGAACATATCCCAACATATTTTTATGTGAATTAAAAGACACAACAAAAATAAGTCTTTTAAAATGAGGAGTGTGAAAGGTTCCCTTGCCGACTTGGGTAACTTTAGAAACGTACACCCCATGGATGAAGGGTCATACAATGAACATGTAAATACCCATAATTGAAATTATAATACAAAAAGAGTATAATAATTTTCCGTACATACACCACTCAAAGGAAATGTTGGAAAACATAGCATAAATGTCACAATAATAAAAGTGAGAGGAAAAATCCCTTACGAAAAATTGGCAGCCTAACGGTGCCACTTTAAACTTCAAAAAATGGTTTGATGAGATCAAATAGGGTCTCTCATCATATGAACATAAACATTACAGTAAGAGTAATATAAAAGAACAACCCCACTGATAATAAAGATGATCTTAAAAGGAATGAACTAAAAGAGTGTACTTAAAAATAAAGAGAGGGGTAGGATCCCTTACCTCAAGTCTGACTTGTCTTGTTCGCTTCCTTATTTTCCTGAATAATAATATTTGGTAAATTTATAATTTCTTGAGGAACTATTTTAAAGATTATTATTCAGTTCATATCACATATTATAATGTTATTATGACTTTTTAATAATGTGAGTTCATATCAGACGTTTTTGTCGATGTTTGGTACATGAGTCAAAAATGAAGTTGTTTGAAAATGATTGTCCATGTAGTTATTAGTAAATCATCTCTAGAATAGTATTAATGATTTAAATATCCTATATATATCCAGTACATATTCATTTTATACTACTCCATAACATTTGGAGATAAAAAGAAATGAAATGCACCGTTCATGGAGACGACAGGCCGTACGTACGCTTGAACGCTGCTTTCATTTTGTTGTCAAGTTAATGAAATTAAAAATAATTGAGAGATATATATATTATAATTAAAGTATAATATATATGTTATATAGGTCAAATATTTTCATTAATTACATTCTTTATACATTCCATGTATTTCATTAACGAGTCACATCACTTGAGGCAGCGGTTGTCCACACTTCCTCGTATGAAATTATCACATTTACACAACATGAAAAGAATAAAGGAATGTTTTAAATATAAAATTCAGAAGCATATAGAAAAAATAAATACAATATATATCATATATAAAATATAGTGACATCATAATGGCAACCATGAAATGTTTAATATTGAAAAATCTTCATTTTGTGAGGCAGAAATTCGCCATCCACAGAAACAGTATGTTCTTTAACCATTAGACGAAGGTGTGTGTAACTGTAGCTCGAATAAATCACATTAAAACATCCTAGTATATTGAAAATACTAGTTTTATTACAAAAGAAAGGAATAATATGTGTTTATATGGTTGAAGAAGAAAAATAAAACCAAATAACGCATGGAAAGACATTACCTTTAAATCGAGTAACTCTTTTTTATATGAGCTCAAAGGAATCCTTGGAAAGGATTATGCCCAAAGGTGAGGCTTGAATGATGAAGAGAGGGATGTTTAGAGATGAAATGGGCAGGGGTTGGACGAGTCAAAGGTTTGAGAGGTGTGGGTAAGATGGTAGTGATGGGGGCCTTTTATAAGAGGAGAGGAGGGGAACTCTTGGAAAGTTATACAATATTACTTTATTATAAAATGATTTTCGGATTTTAAAGGTCCAAAGAGGATATATTTCGAGTATAAGGTGATATGGTTTCAAAATCCACTCATACAATAGGTTTTTGAGAATTTTACGACTTATATTGCACCCAATCGTCTCATTTTATTTAAATCGTTCATTTATGAGGTAATCACTGCATAATCACGGTGTCATAAATAAATTAATTTATTTAATGTCTAAAAATTATTAAAAAAATATCATGATGTAGGAAATATTTTTATATTTATAATTAATATTTATAGTAAAAAATATGACTTGTATAACCCCATGTAAAAATTCTTTTAGTAAAACAACACATGTTTGTGACATTTTAATTTTAACATTAAATAAAAAGGTATTAATGTCATTTTCTAACCAAAGTGGCTCCATAGGGTCCCCAAGTTCACCCATGGATTGTCTTGGTCGGCCATGACTCATAAAATAAGTGTAGGACATGTGTCCCGGTCATTTGAAATTATTAAAAAAATTATTTTTACCTTAAATTACACTAATTACCTTTAATCGGGATTAATAAAACTTAAAAGTTACTATTCACCAAAATTTATTTTAATCTCATTGAACCAAATTTTACTTTCTAATGACAACCATGTATGTAGGATTTTTGAAAATCAAATCACAGAAGGGGTAATGTTTCATTTAAATGAATAATCAGTTTCTTTAACTACCACTTAGTGGTTTCACTATTCATCAAAAATACAAAAAATTCACCCTAAGCTATATTTGATATTCTGAATTCCAAAATGATGTCTATTTTATGAAATTCAAAACATATATGTTGCATTAATTAATTTAATAATTAATTCCCTCTTTCAAAACAAATAGTGTGTTTTGAAGAAACAATATCTATTAAAAGAGTAACACAAGTTGAAGTCAAATTTCAAAGTGAAATTAATTCAAATGATCACCATTGGATTAAATGGTAAAAATATATTCTGAATACACTTTAATCTCAATTAAAAATATAATCTATACATATAAATAAACCAGATTAGAATGAGGTTTTGAATTAAAATGCAACATTTTCACTAAAAATGATCTTTATCGGAAAAATAATAATAATTTACAAAAAGTAAATTTTGATGTCCAGATTCTAATGATTGATTTTATTTTGTAAAATACAACATATAAAATTTTCAAAACTATATTTAAAATAGGTTCGCCATCAAAAGGCGTTTAATCGAACTTTTAAAGAATATTAGAATATTTACGCCTAAAATTGGATTCATTCATATTTTAAGCATCTAACATTTATTGGATAAAAGTAAAACTATTTGAAAAACATATATAATAATTTTGTAGTTAGTTTAGTTCATTCCCACAATTACAATGTCTAGGCGTTTACTACCATTTAAAATAATATTATTTTATTATTAGAGTGCAACGTAAGATTTCAAAGAAACCAGTTGTTGCATATTGGGCACGCCATCGAGCATAGCGTCCCCTTTAATGTAATATTAATAATCTATTCACAAATATTGATAAATATGAAAATTTCATAGTTTTATTTACCTTGGGTTTTACAATTATATTCTCAATATCTTTCTCTTCAAGTAGTATTACATGTTCCTAGTGAGGTATGATCACTTGTACCCAACAATCCACATGGATTACCTGAGGGAAACCACTTAATCCTCTCATGTGATAAAGGGGTATTTTTTAACATTATCACCATGCTACTATTTTAGGTAAATAGAAAAACAATCATCTATGTTTCCACATTTAGAAAATTAATGAATTTTATTTTTTTAATAAAATATAACTTTTATGGTGATAGAGTTTATTTTCAAATATAAATATGAATGCCTGAAGATTGGGTATGTACGTGATAATTTAACAGTATTTATTGTCTGAAAATTATCAAGTGTAACTGTTATGAAATCGAACGAGACCCCCCACTATCCTCAAATAAGGTCGGTATACCTCCTACTGTATTCTAATGGAATGTGATCATCTACATATATATCATATTGGATCAATATCCCACAATATACTCAAGGTGTATGATCCTCACTCAAATAATACAGTATCCCCCATAAATAATGACCACTAATGGGGAATGATATCCTCTAATATAGTCTAAATCCATGAACCTACCAAAGTCAGGGGATCCTCATATATATGTCTAAGGTTATGAAATGTGTATATTTTATTTGATAGATTATATTCATATGACTGCTTTGTAATATATCATATATGTTGGTTGTATATAGTAGGATTATCTTATGTAACATGTACTATCATTAATCATAATCCTATATGGTTATGATAAGTGGGGTCATAATCCCCTTGACATAACATAATTTATTGATAAGTTGAGGGACCACCATTAGGTTTCTAAAATAGTTAATCAGTAATAGTAAATGGTTATGTTTGATAATATTTCATCTAATGCTTATAATTAAATAATTAGTATTTCCCCAATATAGATTGTAGTGTATGTGGAAATATTAAAAAAATGAATTTATGATACATTTATTTTGTTTACTCTTAAATTTTCTCATAGATATACTTTGATAAAGAGCATACTGTTAGGCTATAATCACCAAACATATTGAAATGTTTTGTCATATGAGTGTCCAATATTCCTAATTTGATACAGTACGTTATACGATAATACTAGGATGAATGGGTCCTTGCATTCATCCTCCATGATTATAGTTGTAGAATATATTTTGATCTTTTTCATTCCCATAATCACTTACCTTTGGTGGAGTTTTATTTATCTTCATACATTTATTTCCATTGTGTTTCTATGTTGTCCTATTAGGTATGTTTATAGTCACCTTAAAACATCCTTTATTCCCACACATGTTTTATCAATGTAAATGATTCATATGTTCAATGGTGGCATTGTTTGATTCTTAACTCAATTATTATATTCAGATATTATTCCATGTGATGGTTGGTGGTGTATATTAGAGCAGTTTGGTTTGTGATGATGGTTCTGACCATCATGATAGGATATTGATCATTGAGTATACACAACAAGGAGCTACTCGGTGTCTTGGTTCTAGAGTATTTGGAGACTTTTAGTTCGGTTAGTTCATTTTGTTTTTTACTATGTAAAAGTTTCCTTATATTTATTATCTAATACAATTGGTGTATACTATAATGTTATTTATATACATATATATAATTTCAATGTTTATAGATGTCGTTTTCACTGGAGATATAGTTTTTTGAAGGTTGGTAAAGTATAAGGGTCATAATATTGTGTGAAATTCTTAATTGATGATGGTCCCTTGACCATGGTATGTTGGATTATGGATTCATATAAATACATAGCTTACCACTATCTTGGGTGGGAGTCTTGTTTATTAGGTTATTTAAATAATGTATCCAATCATTTTTTTACAAATGATATAGTTTCGAGTTAGCAGGCATGTGATGACTAGTGTGGGGAATTAGTGAAATAGTAAAATGGCTCTTATGTTTGGTTATCATCTCATGGATACCATCATAGGTGTGGAAATGATGTATCCTCACAAAGGGCCTCTGATATCTTATTATTACACATATAAATCTGAGATTACTATTCTGGTGTAAAATTAATTAGATATGTTTTTCATATTGTAGAATGTTATGGTATTTCATATTTTTACTATTTGAAGACATCCAAATATGATCTAAACCTTTTGGGATAAAAATATTAAATATGGTTTGATTCTAAATAATATTTAGTTTTTGTTGGAAGGTATTCTCAGGATGAACTCAATCGTGTATTTGAGTCTCACACCAACATTTGGTAAGATATGATATGTTCTTTTCAATGACTAGAGTAGAATAAATTTATTCCTAGTGATATGGGAAATTTTATATCACTTTTGTACTTATTGTAGATCATTTGTGTAGACAAGATGATAGTAAACACTGTATTCTATGAGACTGCATTTAGGATGGATATATTGTGTGCATTTTGACTTCATATCCCTCATGATTTTTTTATGAGAGTTATGTCCTCAAGAGATTTATTTTTGGATTTTATTTTGTTGAGGAATCTATAGACCATATGAATATTGTTTTATTTTTTTCATTATTTGGTATAGTTAGAGGATATGGGATGATATTTATCTCAAAATCAAGTTGGAAAAGCTTTACTGTGGTTGGATTTTAGACCCTTGTTTATGTGGTAGTTTTATCAAATGACATTCCTCCCCCTATGTGATGTACGAAAATTTATTTTTATGAAAATATATCCATCACATTGTTGTGTTATTTTATAAATTTTTATTAGTGGAATTTTTCTAGATAAGTTAATTAGGTAGAGTCTCTACAAGGAAAATTATCAATATGTTGATGAGTTTAACTATAATATCACACATTCCAAATACACCTATGTGATCATTGAACATTTAGTATTCATGGAATGGAGGAACCATCAATTTTTTATTGGGAATAATTAGACATGAAAATATCTAGAGTGGTGTTGTGGATTGTTCTACACATTATGGATAATGATAAATTAAACAATTCATCATTTCTATTTAGCATTATAGTAAAGGTAATTTTCTATTTAGAAAAGTTTTATATAGTAAAAGAAGAGGATAGAAAATAATAATGTCCCCACGAATCATCATTACCATTAGTAAGATTCCATCAAGCATAGAGTGACGATAGTTGGAGTAAATGGAAAATGCATATGGTGGATGGAAATGGTTGGGAATTAGTGGGTATAGATTATTGTATAATTCATATCCATTCATTATGGTCCAGCATGTCAGATGGCTTAGACATGATTAATTATTTATGCATTAGATGATAAATGTTGTAAATTTTTTAGTACCCCGAGTGAGACAATTTCCATGTAGAGAGTTAATATTTTTGGAAAATAACATTCACTCACCCCTTCTGAAAATATCAGTTTATCCTTAGTGGAGAAAGACTTCATATAATAAATTCCTTCAGGGATAAGATTCCATACAATGGTGCCTATATTAGTATGGATTGGATACTTAATCTAGTATTATCCAATTACGTGAGATTAAGCTTGTGAAATCCAACATTGTGTGATCAACTATGTGATGTGAGGTGAACCTAATGTACTGAGTGGAATCCCCCCACCCCAGGTGTAGTGAGTTTATCCCACCCACAAGAAGTTATTTTTGGCTACCCAATTGAATCTAACTTTGAATTTATACACTATGTTATTTCATTATGAATTCACATGAAGTGAATTTTAAGGATTTACTGAATTCTTATAAAGGATAACCATTAGCTTACTCAAGTTAATATATTGAAGTATACATATCCTTACATTCTATATATGTAATATCATGTCATGGATAAGTGTAATTTCGAAGACCCCTATTGTGTTGATGGAAAATTGTAATGGAATATATCCTTTTATTTTTTCATGGGGGTTATTTAAAATAATTTATGGATTTTCGAACTTCTTCTTATCATTTTTATTATAGTGCAGTACACTCTCATAGTATGATTTATTGATATAAGCCCATTAGTAAGTCAAATAAATGGCTTTTGATGTGATCAGATAGTATTCATGGTTGAAAGGTTGTTGTAAAATCTAGTTGAGGACTCTATGTCTAGATTATGTAAGAGGTGTATGAGAAGATATATTTAATGTATTTTATTGTTTCATGGAATGGTAAATGATGATCACCTTTAGTCAATAATGGTTTCACCGTACACTTCCCCAATATGAGAGTTGTCCATATTGATTTTCAAGACGTAGTGGTATTATGTAAGTAGATATATTCAAGTGATAGACTTGAATGGTTTTCTTAAAGGTAAGGATCATGTTTATGGCTTCCCCCAATGGGTAATTATTTCCCCTTATTCTTTTAGTGAATATCTGAAGAGACATCTTGGGTGATGTCCACCCAATCGGAGAATGAAACTCAAAATAGTATATCTAGTTACCATTGGGGACATACCCATCCCATGGGAGGTATTTGAAGGTTATCGATGATGCAGAATTATTCGGTGTATATAGAATATTTTTGCTCTCTTATGTGATATATTTTTTAGTATAATGATAAAATAATTGTTTCATTTGAATTTCCAGTAACATCCACTTTTTATTGTGTAAAATTAGGCTACCTGATATTTTCGGCTATGTTTTTATTACATTCAAATTGTTTATAATGTTCGTATTGTAAAAATTTGTGGTTATTGTTAAAGGGTGATGAGATAATAACATGGTTATCGTTATTAATTAGTGTAATAAATTGATATTTATATGTAGATTAAGACATCCAGTGATTGTAGTTATAGTGATAAAGTAGGGATGACAAAATTTACCACTACCCAAGATATATAAAAATTGGTGTTGGTTGCCTTATGATAAGTAAGTGTAGATAAAGTGTTGTGGATACAAAATAATGCATTTTCGGGAGGATCTTCTTATATTAGTTCATAATATGTTAGTGTTTTTAGATTTTTAGTTTGGTGTGGATGAGTTGTTTCTTGTAAAACCCATTTAAAATTATCTTTAATGGTGGGGAGTGAGGTTCTCCATAATTGGGATGTCCATGGTGATGAAAATTTATGAGAATGATTTCAGTAAAACGAGGATTTATTTTGAACCATGTGGAATAATGTACATTCATTTGAGAAATATATTTTGGGGGATAAGCATAGAATTCCTCATATAGATTTTAGTTACACACCCAGTGATGATTTTCTTCAAGATGATTTTTATTCGTTATTTATGGAATTAAAATACGCTGTTGCAATCAGGGGAGATATTTTAATGAGTTTTTTATATTTTAGACCACTAGAGATGTAGTGAAGGAAATGGTGTTCTGTTTTTTTCTATAGATTTTTTCACAGTGTTCCCTGTCAGAATGAATTGATATTTCAGATTCAAGGATAAATATTATTTAATATGGATAGGTTTTAGTGACCTAAGGTTTTTCAAAAATTATATTTAGTTTTATTTTTATTTTTACAGTCTTGAGACCTCCCCATGTTTAAAATGACAAATATTTCATAAAATATGTCCACAGATAAAATATTTAATCATTTTCTTGATTATATGTAATTGTGTTTACCCTTGGGATTAGTTAATGTGAAATTGAAGCTGTATCAAGGACATGATAAAAATATAATGACTGTAATATATTATTTTCAAAAGTTTTAGGACCAATATTGATAATTAATGTTTTCTATAAAAATTAAATTTAAAACACATATTATAACACTTCGTTTCCTTATAAAAAATGGTTTTTCTTTAGGGGTGGTATAACATCAATACACATTAAGGAACATGAGGGTATGTCCATAATATACATATTAATTTTAAAAAATGATATATTTTAGGTAAATTATTTAATTCATATATGGTGATAAAATATATTAACTTATATGTTAAGTATATTAATGATTATGTTTTAAAAATCACATATTTTTTCTTATAAACCCTATGATTTATAGGTTCCAAAAAAGGAGATATTTTTTGGAGAAATTAAATAACATCCCATCAGTGCCAGGAAAGAAAACACACATGAACACCACCTTTTACAATTAATGATCCATTTTTAGGTAGAAAATTGTGATATTTTTTATCCACTATTCATGAATTCTATGTTTGAATTTATAGATATGGGTTTCTCCATTATTTTTGATCTTATAGGATATAATATCAACATAATTAATTTTATTTCAATAACCCACATCTATAAATCTTTAAACATCATTCCATGGTTTTTTATTCTGTGGCATATATATTTACAATATAACTAGTTCATTGTGGTTATTTTATTTTTTGGATACAAATGAAGAATGAGGCCCTATATTATCCTCTATCTTATTGTATTTATGTTTTCTACCATTAATATATCTATATATTTATATCCATTTCTATATTATTTTCATTCACCAATGATAGGGGTCATTGGACCAGATTTTTTCCAATAGTGGTATCACGGGTATGTTTCACCCACCATGGTGGAGAATTCATGATGTGACGTAGGGAAGTATATCTCAGATTGGTGTAATTAATAAGCATGTAGACAATGGATGTTGATTGAGAAGTGAGAGTGGGGTTTTTTGTTATGATGATAATGACCCATGGGGGGTGACACAATAATGATGATGTGTGGTGGTTCAACCGGACAATTATGTGTGGCCAATATGGCATGAGTTAGTGACTGATCACACAATCCGAATATATGAAATGATGTGGAAAAATAGACTTTTATTTTTCACTGAACATGTCTGTATAATCACATAAGGGATGATATAGAGGGATCATGAAGAGATCCCAACAATAATGGGATAGGTTGTACATGTTATCTTTCCAGACTGACCTAGTTGAACTATTTTTGTTCCTCCCAACCTAACATGGGGATGAGTGGAACAACATCTATCAATGTAGAAATAATGTTGGAACCATGCACCTATTGGAGAATACCGAACCACTCCACGCATTCCATGATGTGTGAAAGTGTGATGGAACAGTGTCTAGTCCTATACTAGAGGGGTTTTTCATCATTTTAAAATGGGTTCTATTCATGAATAATGAAAACCATAATCAATTTTTTTTACATTGATCATAATTGATTTGTCTATTTTTTCATTCCAAGCCACTAATGAGGTGTGATATACTAACTTTTTTCTGACTGTTGGGATGAT
Organism: Viscum album; assembly: GCA_963277665.1. Classification (NCBI taxonomy): domain Eukaryota; kingdom Viridiplantae; phylum Streptophyta; class Magnoliopsida; order Santalales; family Viscaceae; genus Viscum; species Viscum album. The sequence continues at coordinate 1,159,345,233 of OY728120.1, read as the reverse complement.
AAATGGGTTCATACACGATGATCAGAGAGTTATATGGTTCCAAAACTCTCCCTACAAGAAACATTGTTCCACAACATGAGTTTACCACCATCCTCAGAAAGGTTTTCTACCTACTCTACATTCCCATGATTCATGATCCTCTACATGAAGATAAAAAAGGCATGGTATCCCCCTCCAACCAACATATACATCCGGCATGCGATCCTCTATATTTTGATTAATTCCCCCTATTTAATGGGCTTAATAAGGTGTGGGATCCACCATTAGAGTAGTAATCCTAATACCAATAATAATAAAAAATAACACTAAACATATTTTTGAAGCGGGTGATGTTAGTTGACTTGATTAGGAATATATGAATCAAGGAACATTGTGATGATTTCTCCTATAACAGGGACAAATATTTCTGTACTCCCATGTTTCATGGGTGAAATACTTTAAAATTTTATTGGGTGGTTGAAAAATCAGGTTTTATTATCCACTAGAAGGAATACTATATTCCAGAAATATAGAGTACCCACTATAGGATTATAAAATAGTGATTTTTGAATGGAAAATGATAAGGTGAAATAATCACTTAGCTTTCATGAATACTTATATAAGGTGTGGGATATTTTTTTATTTTTTAGTGGTGGTGTGTAATTTGTAAATTTACTAAATATTAGACACTTCAATACCATTGAATCCTCAGAATCACTAAGGATTCCTTTGATGTTTTTCATGTAGGAACGAAAACAAAATCAGACATTTAGGGTTTATAATAAATTGAGAATCCATAATTTCTTTTGTGATGATAAGAATAACTAAAAAGATCTAAACTGCATAGGACAGTACCTACATTCATTATACATCTAGGTATATATAATATCTAGAAAATTCATTTTACTCCCCATAGACACTTCATCATTCCATAATTTGAGTGAAACTGTTTTTTTTCATTGTCATATGGATCCATATTGTCATACAACAAACATTTATACTCATAAGTGAATGGGATGTATAACCAAAAATGTTTTTTGAACCCAATGATTCACAGGTTTGGGGATCTTATATGTGAGAACATAGATGTAATGTTTTGTTTAGAGATGATTCTTGGGGATACTTATAGATGAATTTATGGATCTTAGTGGTTTGTGATGTTGTTGGTTTCCATTCAAGATGGATATTGATCTAGGATTATACATATGAAGGATATGTTTCTATATTCCTTATGTATTGAAAATTTGGGGGATTTTCAGTTGCTAAATTCCATTCGTATTCACATATGTGGTATTATACATGAATTTATTATCTCATACATGTGTTTTATATAGTTTTATTTTTCAAATAAATTTACTAGCAGTGTTAATATTTAATTTTTGAATTATACATCATAGTAATTTGAATGTCGATATAGGTTAAGGGCTACCATAGTTTATGATATGCCAATTCATTTTACCACCTTATGGGCTGGGACCTGGTAGGGTTCGATCATCTCACATTCTATAAAAAAATATCATCTAAATCATTAGGAATTTAGTTTATGTAATTTTATGAAATTATGTGTAATTGTTTTAATTATATAGAATTATTCTGAGACCACACGCTTTGACAACATGTGATTCTGAGGCCTTATGAACTCATAATATAATTTTTTTATCTTTTATTAAGCTATGTTTTGTAAACATGTGAGCAGGATTCTCTAAATATTGAACTTGTCCTTGGATCAAAAATATGGGGGAATCATTGAACTCAGAACACTGAGATTCACCAACAAATGATTTAACATCTGCAAGAAAGGGCAGAGTGGAATAATTATTTTTTTTTGTCATTGTCGATAAAAATAATAAAATAATTTAAAAGAATTATTTTATTCTTTTCTCACCATTGAGTGGCAGACGGAGATGCTGCAATGCAGCGACGAGGTGGTGAAGTGGAACATTAATGAGGCTCAATATTTCACCATATCACACAGAGTAATGATGAAATAAATTAATCATAATAGCTTAATGAAGTGACATCTCAAGGAAACTAAAATAATACAACATGTTTTCTGATTAATTGTTTGATGCATTGGTGGGATGGGGATTTATCAGCGATCATCCTATGTTGAACCTCAACCCCATCAAAGAATGAAGAACGCTAGAGAAACTTCATCTCCATCTATGATCCATGATATACAAAGATGAAATCAACGTCAACATCTTGAAACCTTGAGGATAAACACTATGGAATTGAACGTCAATGATGTTGTGATTTATAAGTTCTAATTATTTGAGGATTCCTTCTTCAGTATTGAAAATTAATGACAATCGTGGATCAACTAACTAATGAAATGACCAATGAGTAGCTTGTTCTTGAGGGTGGAAATTGTTAGGGGTTTAATTTGGGGGTTTTCAAAGAGTGTGGTTATCATCATGTTTATCCCCGTGGACAATATCTGACATGAATGGTGTGGGCCATCCCGGACAGGGCCTTGTCCCTCTTCAATATTTCTTCGTGGTGTGTTAGTCTAAGTGGACCAGTCAACTTGTCATTAAGGAGAATTTGAAGGATTGATGGTGATGGTGGAACCCTATAGAGACCCTAGGCACAAACAGATCAATAATCTATCAACTAGAACGACTTTGGTGACTCGTAGAAGGCACCACTGACGTGTCAACGCAGGCGGTGGCCATGGGTAGATTGTGGTGGCATGCCCATAAACGCACCACGAATGTGAGGAGATGTTTTGTTAGGCACCACGCAGAGGTATGGCCCATATCTAGATAGTCTAGTTGCTGGAGAACCGTGGTCCATCGACAACTGCTAGAAAAGGCCATGCGTTTGCAAGGCTAGCGGGGGCTAGAAGTGGTGCAGCTACCACGCCCTAGCTTGGAAGAACAACCCCGACTACCCATGTGGCTGGGAATCAAGCTAGCAGGTGGCGCCCCATCCACCATGCCATTTCCCCATTGGGGGGTCGGACCCTTGACCCAGTAGGGCAGCCACACGACCCTGCGGCCCAACAGGTCGGTCCTACACCAGCGAGCCAGACCCTTAACCCCGCTAGCATGTCCCTCGGCCAATGGTCCAGATCCACATCAACGAGTTGGACCCACACCCAGTAGGCCATACCCATGCTAGAAGGATAGACCCATTCCCTTTGGGTCTGGCTGAACAAGATCGTGTCGTCGAGCGACTTGGTGGGATGGACCCTCATCCAGAACAGGCTGGGTCCAGTGAGACCCATTAGGCCCACTGGAAATGTTGGACAAGACCAACCCTAACTCGAACTAGGTTCGAAAGAGTTCATCTAATTGTTCCACGGTATATGGGACCCCTAGACAAGGTTGACCGGTTCGCTTCGACCGGTTCTGATTGGGACAAGACACAACTGACCCCCAATTTACAAAAACGCTGGTATGTTGCCAAATGTGTGTCTAATTGACACAACGTAAGTGGCATTGCGACCCCTGTGACTGCATTGTCCTTATGATATACTCCACATGATTTTTTTTGATGTAGAAGTATGCCCGGGTTGGATAATACTTGAATCCAACCAAACCCTTTTTATAGAAAATCCTATAACTTACAGACTGAGCATCCATTCGACAGACCATCTATTGTGTTAGGACCCATACAACAAGACAATCCATTTAGGTTAATCTATGTTGGACTTCATCGACGTCGAGTTATAACCAATAGTTATAGGATTGAATCTATGTAAATCAAGTGTGGTAAGTGCGAGAATCAAGTGGCTGGCTGTGACATGATAAACAGACAATGATCCTGAGTGGGTCAACATCTAGCGATCATGTGCGGGACAGAACCAAGAAATTTGAAGTGGGTTAGTACCTAACAATCTTTTGTGGGTCATCACCTAGTGATACTCTATGGTTCATCACCTAGTGATCCTCTGTGGGTCATCACCTAACGATCTGTTGTGGTTCAACACCATGCAATCCTCTATTAGTCAGCACCTAGGGACACTGTGCAGGTCATATGGAGAGCCTCTTGATAGAATAAAATGATCTATCTTAACGAATAATTTTCTTTACTTCTTTACTTATGATATACCTATTGTGAGCTACGTCTTTTAATTGTTTCTATGTGTTTGATATCATATGTGCTGGTATTAACTCAATGGTATTTTCATTTGTGGTGTTTTCCTTTGTGGATTACTGAGAGTCCTTCAAGGGACTCAGGGTCCCTACTGAGTTTTGTTATACACAAACATGTCTGGGCTTTTCTCGCACTAGTTGTGTATTGTGTAGATGATGAATAACTTTGACTGGGGCCTTAGGGAGCAAAGAATAGACATTAGTTAGAGGTAGATCAATAGACATGGTGTGCTACACTGACATCTGATAGAGAATTATACCTACCCTTCTGGTAGTATCCTTGTCTGAATTCCCCTGAATATCGTACTACATTTTTTGTACTTTCCTTTCTGTTGGGCTAGTATTCTAGACCCTTTATTTCAGTTTACACACATTACAATCAGTAGTGTTACTTTGTGGTGGTTGTACTATTTTATTTCCATTTTGGTTTTCATTGTGTGGTATAACCTATCTGTGTCATTACCGGTTTAGAGGAAATGGCTTTCCTTTTGGAATATGCCTTTCTGATGCTAGTCTCCATCCCCAGACCTATGGAAGGCAGGCTTAGGGTAGTCCTGGCATGAGACATGGGGGACAAGTCATGACATAGTGGTATCAAAGAGTAGTCGGTACTACCTGAAGAACTAGGAGTCTAAATTTTCATTGAGGGAAATAATGTTAAGTGTCTTGAGTTTGTAATTCAGTACGGGGAGTCCAGTGAGGGTCCATTGGATGATGTATCCACACACCATGACCATGGATTCTATTTTCTAACTTGATACACAAATACTATGGTTTTATGCGTTTTAATAATGTTTTTCTCTTGATCACTTTTGATTCAGCTCACCAAGTATAAATTTTTTAACATGGAGCATATTTTTCTCTAAAATATGCTTCCACGAAGACAGTCATCCAAGATTCCAGTGAGAGAGAATGATGATGGCCCACCAAGGGATGATGAATCAATGTGGGGACCACATACAGTGTAGAACCATTGGGTGGGGTACTAGCTTCACTACCACCCAAATAGTAGTATTTTCATCTATCCCCATAAGAAGACAGTGCACACTGACTGAGTGCACTAAATGTGTTCTAGAGATAGAGGCCTCTGTGGTTTCGAGGTGATAAAAATCCTTTGACAGCTGATGGTTTGATTAAGGAAGTTACTCAGGTTTTTCTCCTATTAGAGAAAACTATAGGCCAGATCGTAGTTATAATAGCTATAATTTTTCAGGGCACAAGAATGAGGTGGTGGAGCATGATGTTCTAGAGACATGAGAAGGTGACCCTTGTCTGGTAGGTCTTCAAGAACCACTTTAGGGTGAAATTTGTACCAGCGATGGTATGCTCATGGAATATTCAAGAGTTTTTTCCCCTGTAGCAGGGTAGCCTAACTGTGGCCCATTTCTCAGTGAGGTTTACTGACCTCACACGTTACTACACTAACATATTAAGTGATCCTTTATTCATTTCCTGTACCTTTGAGCAAGGACTATAATGGGATATCAGGGAATAGTTGATTTCACCCTATATCCCGACGAAGGATGGAGTGCTAGAGAAAGCCCTACTGGTGGAGAAATTTCTAGTCGACCAGGCACTGATGATGAGAACCACCACCGGATGATAGGTGGTTGCGTCATTTGCATAAAGAAGTAGGAATACGACATAGAGGCCTAAACAACCATGTCCTTCTAGAGAATGACCCCAGGACGCATGGTCAGAGGTGTGGAGCTCGTGAGGTAGATGAAGTCATCTTAAGACTAGATTTTGTTACTCTTACAGTGGACAGGGTAACATGGATCGTGAATGTCCTAATCCCTCCACTGATGACCAGTAGGCGGTTAAAGGACCACCGAGACAATGACAGATGTTTGACTGAGGAGGTCCATAAGGCCGAATACATGGAAGGGGAGTAGTTTGAGCGGAAGGTGGTGGACAATACTTTGAGTTGCTACCATGAGATCAAGCATAACCATTGAGAGTAGGTGGAGAGTGGCGGGGCTAGCTTTAGTCGATGGAAGACAACGACCACGGTGCTCCAGATAGTATTAGAGGTACAATTTGTGTTGACTCCAACATATAAATAGTTCTCAAATGCATAGGTGGCAGTCACTCTTTTCTTTGCACGGACATCCCTCGAGGCTCAGAGATTCTGGTTGAGTTGTTGTCTCGATCCTACCAATAAGATACTGATGGGATTCAATTATTACACACTAGTTCTAGCAGTGTGACCTTACTATAGGAGGTGAGAGCAGTGGATGGGATCCCCTAGTAGTAGCGTCGATGCCTTATGATGTCATAATGTATATGGACTAGTTATCTATAATCCATGCTTAGATCGACTGTTCTAGGTGAAAAGTGTGGTGTGTCCACTAGGATGGGACCCGTTTTTCCCTAAATTTCAATATGGGAACCATTGCATAACAGTATTGACATTCAAAAAGGAGGGCGCTATTGAACGCTCATATATAGTCTAGCATAACCCTCAGTATCGTGGATTATTAGAGTCTGAAATTTCCTATAGTGGTGGATGAGTATGAGAATGTATTTCTAAAATATGTCCCATGACTATATACACAAATTGAAGTATGATTCTACAGTGACTTATACCCAAGGACGACACGGATACCTTCTCCTACATATAATATGTCTCCTGCAGAGTTTAGTGAGGTGATGTTATAGTTGGAAGACTTGTAGGAGAAGGGTTTCGTAAGGCCCAACGTTTTACAACGGGATTCCAGGGTGATTTTTTCCAATTAGGAAGACATGATTTTGACATTATGCGTGGTATTTTGATGCTCGAACCATGAGACAATAATGAAAATGTGTCCACAACCATGGATTGATGACCTCTTCTATTAGATGAAGGGAGTGAAGTTGTTCTCAATGATAGGCCTCATAGCAGGCTATCATATTTGTCAGGTATGTGATGAGGTTGTACCAAAGAAAACCATCAGATGTCGTTATAGACATGTTGAGTTCCTAGTGATTCCTTTCTACATGAAAAATTCCCTATAATGGTTTGTGGGACTCATGAAAAAAAAATCATACAACCTCACCGTGATTGTTTCTTGGTTGTATTAATTGATTTCATATTGGTGTACTCAGCATCAGAGGAGGAGCATGCTACACACCTACAAATAGTCCTAGATACACATCGAGTGCACCAGAATTATATTAAGCTCTCAACATGCCAGTTCTGTTTTTGGGAGGTCCACTTTCTAGTACACGTCATCTCAGAGGCTGAAGTTGCAGTGGATTTGGAGATGATAGAAGCAATTCTTGGTTGGGAACCACACTAGAGTGTGAAAGCAGTGCGAATATTCATAGGTTTGGATGGGTACTACCTGAGATTCATACATGACTTTTCTAGGGTAGCATCACATTTAAAATCGTTAATGGAGAAGGTACAACCCTTTGTATGGATGGAGTGATTCCATTAGTGTTTCCAGGAGCTAAGGTGGAGACTTATTAGTTCCCCCATCCTGAGATTACTAGAAGGTAGTGTTGGGTATGTAGTCTATTGTGATGCATCAAAAAATAGATAGGGTGTTTTCCTAATGTAGGAATGAGAAGTGACTACCTATGGATCACGATAGTTGAGGTAGCATTAGCAGAACTATATGAATCAAGACAATGAGTTTGTATTATTGGTCATTGTACTGAAGATGTGTTGACACTACATGATGGGTTAATGTTTTACCGTTTACTCCAACTCCAAGAGTCTCAAATATATCTTTTCTATGAAGGAGTGGAACTTTATATATCAGTGGGGTCTAGATTTCCACCTGGACGATGACATTGAGATAGTCTATACTCTTGTAAAGGGGAACGTGATGGAAGAGTCACTCAGTAGGAAGTCTAGTTTGCAACTGTTGAGTGAGGAAATGAAGAATATATACATGATGAATATATCATCCATGGATAGTGATGGTGTAGCATACATCTAGCCTATGACTGTCAATCCCCCACTCTCATAGTGAACTAGGGAGGCATTGTTGGTGGATGATGACTGCGAGGTCCGACATTCCCAGTTATCCTCAAGATGGTCTCTAGATGGATTTTTGATAGGTGGGGAGCATTTAATCCTTTTTAGAGGGTGCAACAAAGTACCTGGGACATTGCAGTAGGAGTTATTAGGGGAGTTCCATACATACCTTTTAGTGGTACATCCTGTAGTAGCGCAGATGTACCAGGACATCCGACGTCAGTACTGGTGGCCAATGATAGAGAATGATGTGGAATAGTATTTTTTGTGATCCCTCACATTTCATTAAGTGAATTTTGAGCATTAGGTTCCATTAGGCTTGGACCAGCCACTCGAGGTACTGGAGTGGAAATGGTATGGTATCTTGATGGACTTTCTGACAGGTTTATCGGGTACCTCTAGGGGCCATAATTTCATTTGGGAGATCATTGACCAACTAACCTTGTTTTCTCACATCCTACCAATCATGGATAAGGTAATTTTGTAGTGATTGAGATTCCTCAATGTCTTTGATATAATGCATCTTAATGGGGTTTCTTTGGTGATCGTCTCAAACCATGCTGCATGCTTTACATCTCAGTTGTGGAAGGGGTTATAGGAGGCATTCAAGACTCACCTGTGTTTGAACACATCATTTCACCCCCAGACCGATGGTCAGATGGAGAGGACCATATAGACCTTGTAGGACATTCTACGTGCTTGTGTCCTAGACATTGATCATATTTGAGAGGACCAACTACGATTGGTGGAGTTTTCATTAAACAACAACAATAACTTCACCATTGCCATGGAATCAAATGAGGCCTTGTACGAGAGGCCATTAAGTTCACCCCTATGCTGGAAAGACCAAGGGTAGTAAGCACTCATGGGTCTGGAGATGTAACGGTCCACCATTAAGAAGGTGCATATCATTTAGGAGTGCATGAGGAATGTATAGAGGAGGCAGAGGTCTTATGCCTATAGGAGACAAACACCCTTCAACTTTGAGGAGTGTGATCATGTATTCCTTTGAGTCCCACTCCAATTAGGGTTAATAAGATTTAGCTGGGGATGCGAGCTATCCTTGAGGTTAATCGTACTTTTTCATATCCTGAGAAGATTTTATCTGGTGTTGTACCAAATAGACCATCCCCCACATATGCACCGAGAGAGATATGTGTAAGATCCATCACACATCATTGATTGGGGCGTGATGATCATGGAATATGGGTTGATATTTGTAGAGTTCTTGGTGGAGAAAATGGATCAATAATAGAAGGTCTTATATGGGTGGTCAATTCCACTGGTGTGTGTTTGGTGGTAGCAAAAGAATCTTTTGGAGTGTAAATGGGAGATGGGGATCATGTTCATTCTATATACCACCTTATGTTTGATTATTTTTTTATTGATTTTGGGTACATAAATCCCTAAGGTGGAGAGAATGTAATGTGTCAAAAATTCATTGTAATTGTTTGTTTAATTATATAGAATTCTTCAGATACCACACGTTCTGACAAAAAATTATTTTGAAACCCGGTGATCCCATACTAGAATATTTGATCTTTTTTAATATACAATCAGAAAACATGCGAGCTAGATTTTCTAAATATTGAACTATTACCCAGAAAGAAAATACAAGTTCACCATTGAACACAGAACACCAGGATTCTCCTATAAATGGCTTAACTTCGGCCAGCAAGGGCCAAGAAAAAAAATTATTTTCAGACACTTTGAGAAAAATAATAAAATAATTTAAAATAATTATTTAATTTATTTTCTCACCGTTGAGGGGTTGACTACGACTCTGCATTGTAGAAATGAGGTCATGAAAAGGAGCCTTAATGGGTGTCATTAATGGACTGTATCACTGAGCATAATGATGAAATAAAATAATCATAATAGAGACTATATTTCCTATATGAAACAATATAACAATTTCATGTTACAGTGTAACTGAAATGTTGATACGTGTTTTACTTTTTATATTTTTAGGGATTATATGGATAATGAATAATCGGAAGGGATCCTCTGATGAACCTCCATCCTAGTGAAAAATGAAAAATGCCTTCAAGACTTTATCATATTGGAAGTGCCTCAAATAATAGAGCTAGAAGTGACCTAAACATATTGATTCCTCGTCGATGAATTATTTGGAATCACATATCAGTGAGGTAGGTGTTTATACATTTTATGTGATTGATTATATTTTCCACTTTATTAAAAATTACAGATGACCACGAATAAACTGACTAATAGTTTGACATGCATATCACTTATTCATCCATGTGGATATTTTTCAGGGTTTTAATTAGGTGTTATTCATGCTATGGGTTAATCATCATATTTATCCCCATGATTAAACTCAAATGCGAAGGGTGTGGGATGACCCAAATAAGGCTTCATACCTCCATAATAGTTTTTCGTGGTGTGTTATTTGATGTCGATAGGTCAAAATGTTAGAAAGTTTAATTATAAGGTGTTGTAGTAATGGTGGCACCCTACAGAGACCTTCAGTGCAGATGTATCCAAAAAACGAACCACCGGAGCGACTCAGGTGGCCCGTCGAAGGCACTGTGGGCGGTGGGTGGTGGCAAGCATGTCAATTTGCCGCGATGGAAGGTTTCCATGTTTGGATGGCTGAGTCATCAATGAGAGGAGGTGTTGGGAACCGCGTGGAGGGATAGCTTGAATTTGGGCCATTTGGTGGTTGGTGATCCCTTGTTCGTCGAATATGAATGGGGGAGGCCCCACGTCCGTAGGGCCTGCCGTGGAAGAACGTGACGCGACTACACTGTCGTGTTTAGAAGTCGTACCACCGGCCACCTTTGCGGGTGGTTGTTGGCATGACAGGCCTTGCCCAAGCTAGTGGACCGGTCCCAAACTAGATGGCTAGACATGTGACCCAGCAGTCCAGTCCCGCCCGGGCGGTCCGAACAAATGGCCAAGCGGGCCAGTCCCACACTAGTGGGCCGAACCCACAGCCAAGTTTGCCAGTCCCTCACCGGCGGGCCAGACCCGCACTAATGGGCCGGACCCACACCCAAATGTCCTGAAAAGTGCTTACCGGGACAAAATATAGTTGTTCAACAGGTGAACCAGTGGGCTCGACCGTGGGTCAAACTAGGTCGGGTCCAACGAATCCGACAGGGCCGAACCCACAGGTCACGGTAGACCAGACCGACCCCAACCCCAACTGGGCCAGGTCGAGTCCATCTAATATAACTGGGGAATATGGGACCCCTCATATGGGTTTCTAAAGTTAGTTCGACTGGGCATGACTGGGCCCAGACACAATTTACCCCATATTCACTAAAAACACATGTATCTTTCAAATTACGAATCTGATTGACGTGCCATCAGTGGCCTTGGGACCCCTATGATGGGAGGTCCTTCTGATATACATGATATGAGTTTTCGTGAATTTTTGAGTATGGTCCGGTTGGATGGGAATTGAATAAAACCAGACCATTTTTAATAAAATGCATAAAACTTACATACTGGACATCCAATATATGCGATGACTATTACGTTGGAACCCTTAAGATGATAAAATATTTTGTGGTTACACTATGTATTACGTTTTGGCGTTGAGGTAAAGGTGATATCTTGAGAAGAATCATCTGTAAATCAATAATGATAAGTGAAATAATCCAATGGGTGGTTCTGAGATGAAGAATGTATTGTGTTCTTACGTGGGAAAGCACCTAGAAATACAGAGTGGGTCAACACCTCGAGATCCTATGTGGGTCAGCAGCTTGCTATCCTATATGAGTCAGCACCATGGGATAATCTGTTGGTCAGCACCTTGCAATCCTCTGTGGGTGAGCTCCTAGTGACCATGTGTAGGTCAACAACATATCCTCTCTATTGAATAAGAAGATCTAGTTTTATGAATAATCATATTTACTTCTTTACTTATGTTATGCCATGGGTGAGGAGCATTTTTTAATTTTTTTTCCATGTGTTTGATATCTTTCTTGGTGGTATTACATCTGTGGTACTTTCGATTGGGGTGTTTTCTTCATGGATTACTAAGAGATAATTAAGGGTCTCAGGGTCTCTTCTGATTATAAATATACACACCCCTACTTGAGCTTTTCTCGCACTTATTGTGTCTTGTGAAAATGAAATCCAACGTTGACTAGGTCCTTGGGTAACCATGACTATATAGTGCTCAAAGGTGGATTGATAGACATGGTGTGCTGTAGAGACATCCGATAGAGAGTTGTACCTTCCATTCAGGTATAATCCTTGGCATACAACCTCCTATAGCGTGTACATATTGTTGTGTACTTTACTTTCAGTTGTCTTGTATTCTAGCCCATTAAATTTCACTTCACACACTTTACTCTCAGTAGTATTACATTGTGGTGGTTTTAATACTTTCATTCCCATATTTTTTTGTGTGGTATTCTCTCTCTGTGTTTCTACAGTTTTATAGGAAATGACTTCCCTTTTTGAGAAATTCTTTTCCATTTCTAGTTATTATTCCCTGGCCAATGGAAGGATGGCTTGGTGTAGTAACAGCACAAGCCCCGGGGGACGGTTTTTGGAATTTCAGTATTTATGTTATCCTATCATCACCTATATTGTTTCTTGATTCCATGGAATCTATGGTTCTCTAAATATACAAAACATTATAATATTCTCTCATTTTTAATTCGGATTATGAAAATGTTGATAAATTCTATAAGGTCACTATAGAGACATGGAAAATTGAGGGGTGAGTTTTTGTGATGTTCAAAATATTTGTTTGGCCCTTTTGACTTTGATGTAAACAATAGAAATTTATTTTTATTTTATGGGTATTTTTTGTTCATTATATCCTTTGATGTATGACTCTTACATTTTGGTTATGATTTGTTTATTTTGTAAGGAAATTTTATTTATTAATAATTATTAGGTGCTAGTAAATATTCATAAATTAAAATTATTTTTTCACTAATTATTAATAATATTTATTTATTAATTAACAATTTATATAAGTTATTTTTCATAATTAATATCGATATATTAGATAAATATAAGGCCAAATATTTTATTTTGATAATTTTAAAACCCATAGTCGAGTCAAGAAATTAATTGGGGATTTAAAATAGAAATTCAGTGGTTGAAATTTCATAAACATTATGATATAGTTTGATAAGGGAATATGAGTATTTAGTCACTTTTGATCTATATTTTGGAATATTTATTTAAATTATAACCATATTATTCCACTAGGAATGAAAAATAACAATATATATTTGAAGAGTTATTAATGAAAGAGGTAGATAAATAATGGAGTGTAGTAAAATGATCATTGAAATATTATATATTTTGTATCGTCATGGGATTGATTCGGATTACTCTAAATAAAAGACATTTATATTAATCCTTGTCCAAAATTAAAGAATTGTATAATCTGTTATGGATGAATATTTTATGCTAATTGTAGATAGTGCTAATATCAAAGAAAAAAATTAAATTATGATAAATATGTGATGAATAGAAAAAATATTCTATTTTAATAATTAAAATGAATATAAATTTTCATATCATAGAATATCTGAGAAAATTGAAAAATTATTGGAATTCAATATAAGAAATTTTCAGTTAATATTTTTTATGATTTTAAAATGTATGATCTATTATTTTGTGGGAGTATGAACTATAATTTAGAATGAATGATTTGAACATTCCCCATGCGAATAATTTTATTTCTAAATATTCAATTGAAGGGGGTGCTCTTCTTCAATCAGCTTCATGTGTAGTTGTATAGATCACTTAAGGTAACTATTATAGTTTATCTCATCTCATTATGTTCCTCAAGTAGATTCAATGATTCCAATTCATTCCTAGTCCCTTATATTGCTTATTACTCATGTGCTAGTGTGTCTAGATTTGTTAATGAGGGAAATGGTTTTAGTTGGTTATGGTTTTGGTCCAACTCATTTCATATTCACGTATCTACTTCCCTAAGATATGGAACTTATTCTACTGTGCCTCATTTTTATGATGATTTTTTAAGGTGCACTGTCACACAGTAGATCTTCATCCATGGACTATTAAACTTCCACCATCTCTATTTTACCAATATCAAAAGTTATACCACCTTCACCATTTTGGTTTATGATATTAGATCCTTGATCAAAAAGGTATTGTGGTATATCATATTATGCGTCTATTTATTCCTCTTTAGATCTCATAAACTAGTTTGTGTCTCCCTTATAGTTAAAATCCATCTCCATGAATCTCATTCACGATGCCATCATCTATTGTAATTTGATAAATTATGTCACTTTTGGTTTTGATATTGAAGAAACATATTGATAGATAGTGTGATTAAATTGTAAATTTTGGGAACCTATAAAAGTCATCATTATATGTGGTTTTTATGGAATCTTATGCTCGTTTCATAACGTATCTCTAGTATAATGTTTGATCCATCATTTTTTCCAAAAGAATACATATGTTCAAGGTTTAGGAATCTATGGCCCATCATTTCAAGCATATGAAGCTAGTCACACATTGATTCACACATTATAAATGTGAGTAATTAGATGCTCATCATGCTAGAAATGTTATGCTCATCACATAAGTATTTCAAGTATTTTCACATAAGGAATATTGTACTTGTCACACAGGGTATGAACATTGTCTTGTTAACTAATGAATATATGTAGATATTCTATATTAATAAACTAGGTGGTTCATATTAAGGTCATATGAGGAATCCAATTCTCATTACATAATGTATCAACATAGGATCATCACCTAATTTTGGGAGAAGTGGTCATCTAATCATTTAATACAATTCATTGGATCACTACATAAGGACCCCTATTCTCATCACTGGAGGAAGAAACATATGCTTATGAAATAATTATGGGAGAATAGATCATGTAATAATCGCATATGATTATTAGGATCACTACATAAGGCTTGTAATTTTTTCATTATAAGTAGAAACCCAGGATTCTAACATCAGTGGGGAAGAAGAGGTAATATTCTCATCATATATGATTCTTATTAATATCACTTATGGAAACCATGTATTTCCACCTACTCCTCAGATTAAAATGCATTAGTATGGGTTATAGATTTAAAATTGAGTGAATATAGTCATATATTTAATATATTATGGAGTTACCCTCCCAATACACTCACCATGTTCTAAGATAACCATATGCCTTCAATAGAGTGAGGGAATTCATGGTTTAATGTTTAGTTGGGATTATTCCCATATACTCTCATCACATAAAAGTCAAGGCATAGTTTAGAGTCTTATGGAAACAATAATGTTAGGGGGGGTTGGATTTATGGGAGGTTCATTATAATACATAATTATTATTAGGCTTTGGAGTTTCTTTCTCCCGAGAAGAAGAAGATATGGGTTGCCAATTCTTATATCATAGATGGTGATTCCACCTACTATGGAATTTATTTGATAATTTTAGGTACATCGTTATTTTTTATAATAGTTTATTTTATTAGTAAAATTTTTATTTGATTGGGTAATTATAGTTTTATGGTTATATTACTGTTGAATTAGTTTTTTTTAAATCATTTCAATTATTCTTTTTTTCAGTTTGACTCTCTAAATTAGTTATTTAAATTTACCTTTATCTCATTTTGTATTTTCATTTTAAATTTTAATTTTA
The DNA here is from genome assembly GCA_963277665.1 of Viscum album. NCBI lineage: Eukaryota > Viridiplantae > Streptophyta > Magnoliopsida > Santalales > Viscaceae > Viscum > Viscum album. The sequence goes on along the minus strand of OY728120.1, from coordinate 1,159,329,562 downwards.
TGTGTTTTGATTTAATATTAATTTTTATTTAACTTAATTTTTTTTAATTTTTTCATTTTTAATTTATAAATATTAATCAAATTTATAAAATATTTGAATTTATTAATTTTATGATTTGTAAAGTAATTTACTATTATTTTAATTTTGTTATATTCTGTAACTATAATGTTGAGGAGAAAAAATCTAGAAAAAGGTGGTTTGGTCATACATGGTGATCATGTCCACAGAAATAAAAAAAATGAACCAGAAAATTATGCCCATATAAATTGGAAAACAAATGAAGTGACCATGAAACTGGGTAACTAAATATTAGAAGACAATCATGGTCATTATAGTGACGTTAGGGATTAAGGTTATCCTACCACATGTTCACCTTATCTAGACTCATTCATTTTATCCAATTAGATAATTTAATTATTGAGTGATCACATGGGAAAAAATAATACAACCACACTGAAATACCTGTTGGACATAAATTGCAGAGGATAATCAAATTTGATTATTATGGATGAGATAACTATGAATATTACATATATTATTCACTTTGAGCTCATATTTTATTGTGTTCATTGACTAAAGTTAGACCAAATAAATATTTTGTAATGTTGAAATGTAGAGGATTGATGATGGTTCAATAATTACATCAATGGGTGTTTTATGGTGTGTATCTCTGTATATAAGAATTCTAATAACAAAATATGAATGTAATTCGACTAAACCATTGATGACAAATCCCGTTATCTTCTGAATGATGATGATTGAAGACAAAAAACTATCATTATTAGATCATGTGTTAATGAATGATTATATTAGATTAATAGTAAGAAGATGATTGACCTAAAATAATAAATTGAAGATGATTGTCCAATTTATATTTTCTAAATCCCCTCGATTGAAGTTGGAATGCACTATAGAAATTGACGGTTCATTGAGTATTAAACTAATAAGTCTCAATAGAAGTTGTTTAATTATTTAAACAATCAATGTGATTTGAAGAGGTTAGTGATTAGGACTCACCAAGACTTGCATGGAAATAGTATTGAGTAATACAGAACAATGATTCACCAATTGATTAAATAATTTAGTATTTTCCAAAATATTTGAATTTGAATCATATTTTAAGGAACTAAGATAATTTGTTTCTTAAGTTGTGTTTAAAAATTTGAAGGAGGGTCACTATTTTGGTTAATGAAATTTGAAATGGCAGATCATTGACGTTGGAGAATAAGAAATTGTTTAGGTAGAATAATGATTCTTGGGTTACTATAAGATGACCGAGAAATGTGTATATTTTATTTGATGGTAGTAATGTATTTTTTTTGATTCTATGTTGAGTTTGGGAAATTTTGCAAATTTTTTCATTATTTTTTCCCTATACAAGAAATCAGAATTTAGGGCCTCAAACCAATATCCATATCTTACTGTACGTTTGAAGAACTATTTTAATATAGCACTTTATGAAATAATCATGTAAATTTATGTTATTATTCAAATTCATGGAAGTTGAATGGTGTAATTTTTCTATCTAATAGCCGTTATAGTATCTCTTAGGGGATCCAATGGATGTAGGTAAAGCATGAGAGAGTCAACACAAGGGCCATGCTTCACTTGTACTTGGAATTAAAATCTCCATAGGAAAATTGTAAGTTACTCATAAATATAAAAAAACACTACATAACTAATATTGAAAACAAATCAAATGTTAAAGAAAATTTCAAAAGAATGAATTAATTATGTTTTTATCAATGAATGGAATCATGATAGGTGTCCATAACGTTTGACTAACTTCCAAAAATAATTATAACAATATAAATTCATCCGTGTTTGATTCATAAATCAGAAGATTGTTTCCCATGGATCTATCATCTTGTACAATGATATAGATTATTTTACATAAAAGGGATAATGAGAATTCGGTTATACCATGTGTATGAAAACTGAAGATATCATTAGTTTATATTGCGAATGATGATGCTTGATCTTGAATGAAATGAAAAAATTCATTCAATTGGTATTTACAACACTCAACTGTCATCAAGAGCATAAAAAAGAGGGTAGGATATCAGAATCATAGATGTATCCCTAGAAAAATATGCACTAGAGATGGATCATGAGGAAATTATGATTGTCCATAGAGAATCATCCTACTCTCTTCCTCTCAATTTTCTCATACTATGTTCATGATATAAATTCATCGTATATATTATTTTTTCTGTGAAAATATATGGATAAATCATTTGGAGAGAATATGGACTAGAATTATTTGAGTCTATTTTATATGTTCTTGATTTAGTAAGTCATAGATGTTCGTGATTATCATATATTTCCTTGCTTGATTTTTCATTTCAACTTCTCTAAATTTTTTGACTTGTAACATGATTTCCGATTAATGATAGTTTAATTTTATAAAAAGATCATACTATAAATTTTTTACTTATTGATTTAATTTTTTTTCATTATCAATGAGTATCATTACTTTTTATTCTATATACAGATAGATTAATAGTGACAGAACATTTTAAATTTCATCCTAAGATGAAGAAATTATTTGGAGAAGTTTTAGTTTTCGGTTTCTCTTGGTTGTATTATCTATATTCATTGATTCAATAAAATTGTAATTCCTCAAGATAAATCACAGAAAAAATTTAATATAATTAATGATTTTAAGTTTTTTGAACTTTATGTTGACATATATTTTATATACATAAATGGTTGAATATAATTAAAGTTAATAAAATATATTAATTCAGTTATCACATATCAATATTGATCAGTCTTGTTTAAAAAATTTCATCCTTATTCTACTTAATATTTTATTCACACGCATTAATCATCACATGACACTTTACACATTCATATATTCACCATCACCCTAATATTACCTCTACTCCTATTTAATTGCTTAATTTTTTTTTATTTTTTTCTATACATACTCACTTTATTATTCTATTAGGGTTAAACCTAATCCACAATACTAGTTTAATTAGTGAAAAATCAATGATTAATTTGAATGGTTCTAATGACTAATGTACAATTTTCACTCAATTTTATTGGAGGAAATGTGAAACCAATTTAAGAATAATGAAACAAAATAATAAATAAATAGACCGAAAACATATAAAATTGATAAAAAAAACTTCTCATTATTTATCACTACATTGTGTGCCACATTGAATTATTTAATATAATCATCCTAGAACACGTGGGAATCGTATGGTTGTGTGTTTTAAACCATAATACAGCAAATAAAAATATCACTATCATACCATTAATAAAGAAATTTTATTATAAAATGGATAATTATGAACATCATAAAGATGAAAATTTTATGGTTAATAATGTACCAATGCAAAATATTATTGAAACTGAAGAGTGCCCTAGTGTTAAGTATTTTCTACATTAAACTGTTTCATGTAACACTGAATTTATTATAAATTCCCAAGAGTTAATTAACTATGAAATCAAGGATTCACTCCTCTCTATTTTATCACCCTTAAATAGTTATCCTATATTGGATTATTTAAATTTAATTACATACATTTATATCTATTCCAACAGTTTCCTCGGAATGGGTTGAGTGATTATTTGATTAGGATAATGGATTTCTAATTTTGATTGAATAATAGGGATAAAAGTTGATTCCAAATAATTTTTAAGTATATTTTTGATACTTGAGAAAAGATTTTGAATTCTTTTTTTACAAAATTTTACAATAATCATACTAATACTAATATAATGCACAAAATCTTTAGGATTCTATTGGATATGGGATAATAATTTTATAAACATGGCTCTGATTCATAGTAATACATATAAAATATCAAAAAAATGAATACCTCACAACCAATTGATGGATTAATTTTATATTATTCAAAAACCATACCATAATATTCATATCAATCAAAAATATGCTGTCGAAATCTTTGGAATTACATCAAAATAGCTTAAATAAAACATAAAAAAATGTTTTCAAATGTCACAAGACAAGAGGGTAGGGAAGAGGTCCATCAATAGAGATTAATAAATCCCCAATATTATAAATTTTATAATAATTACCTTGGGAAATACTTCAATAATTGTGGTATATATGGTCGCACTAATAATAGTTGTCAACGTTTTTAGCTTCCTTTCCAACCTGATAATTTTGGTCAATTTTTTGATTACATATCTATAAATCAGGTAGTAAATGATCTATTTTCTAGTCATTTAAATACGGGCTATAAAAACTACACTTATATTTCATTGAAATACCAAGGGGTTATCAATCCACTTATTGCAAACCCTAGTTAGATATAAAATCATCCGAATAAATTTCAAAATGGTGGAGGGAATTCAAATTATAATTCTAATTCAGATGGTATGGTAAGGAAGTTGATCATAAAAGTGGATACAAAAAATTAAAAAATCATAAAAATACAATAAATTTTTTGAAATATATCAAGTGATATAGGCCATAGAGATAATATAAGACTATCTAGAACAAAATAACCAGATCCTAAAAATAATGTGATGGTTTTAAAAATCAGTTCAATCATAAAAACTCATTAATTTTTTCATATTAATTATAGATGATTTAGCTAAAAATCAGGATGAAACAAAAAATAAAAAATTAGAAATAACTAAAACATTAACTTTTAATAAAATAAAAAATTCTATTAAAAATCACGAGTCTGAACATTAAATATCCCTACTGAGGGTGAACATACAAATCAAACTGGTGAGGATCTAGAATAATCACATGTTTTTGAAAAATCAATATTTGTTTTTATTTGTAAACTAATAGATGTTGGTGATGTAGTTTTTATTATTGAGGCTCAGAATGAAAATTGTTACCCTGATTTTTTTATAATCAAAGAATCAGTTGATTATCATATTAGATCAAATTTATATTAGACCGTAATCCACTCAAGTGCTGAAATAAATATAAAATACTAAGTGTTATATTAGAAAATTATTTACTTCAGATCATTAAGTGGTTCATCCAAATTTGAGATATATAGTATAGAGTATCACTCTGTTAAAAATCCAAACATTCTTTCAACTATTTATGATGAAATTCAAATTCATTTTTAAAATATATAGTCAGTCTCACAAAATTATATTCTTAAGTGTTCTGATCCAATTTTTTAGTGTTTCTGTTATGGATCAATGTTTGTGTGCTCATGAAGCTAGGGATTTATTTTTTTCAAATACTAATGGATAATAAGATTAATCTCAATGTGAAAAATATTAATTAGGTGAAATAATTGTACTTATTGAGATTGATTGTGAGTGTGATGACTTGAAGCCTAAATTTTGAAGGTTCACTAATTTTCTTATTTTTATGACATTAAAATGGTTCTTTCGATGGTGTAATTCCATTTTATAACATGGTTACAATAATTATATTTCATTTAAAAACAATTCTTTAATGTTTTTAATAAATATCAATATGTTTTTTCAATATTATTCACATTTATCGATGTTTTTTAAAGGTCAAAAGTGTGGGGAAATCTATGAAATAGTTTTTAATAAATTGTATGAATTTTTTCTAGTTTTTTAATTTTTTTTCATGATTTTATAGATATTATTTCACAGGTAAATTAAATCTAAACTACAGGGTAACTATTGTTTTCATAGAAAATTCATGTAAATTGTTTCTAACTAGTGATGTGGGGGATTTTATAAATCTAATATTGGCTCTTTCCTATAAAACATACATATTAAAATTATCAATAATAAAAAACCATTTAATAATTGTGGATATACTTTCAAGAGGATATGTATAGATGAAGACACTAAACATAGATATTCATGAGAGGCATCGAATAATTTTCCAGTTTTTTATTATTAATATTTTTGAAAAATAAATGCTTCTCACACAGTTTTTTGTTACCTAAATTATGTAAAACAATGATTCATGAAGTTTGAATTTCAAATCATTATTTATATTTGGTTTTTTATTTGTGTGTGACTGGGTGTACTGATTTTGATCTAGTGGATGTGTGGTAGGTGAAGTGAACATAATAATAATTCATTGTTGACCCTGCGAACTACCTTTAAGTGGTCGAATATTTTTCAGTTCCTGGAAAAGTGGATATAAAACTATGATCATGTTGATTTCAAATTCTAAACATAATCCACAATATCATATTTTTTTTTTTCATAAAATATCATAATTATGATTTATTGTTTCTATTATAGTGATTTGAAAGGAATGACCATATAGTAGTATTTATTGATAAATGTTAAAAATAAGTTTTAATTACATTTAATGGGATACAACTTCATCATTTGGGAAGTGATTATTTTGTTCCTAAATTTAATTTTTTGTAATTTCTAACTGTAATACATATAGGAATATTTGTTAAATACTTTATTGTTACTATCATTATTCATATTTACTATATATAATATCCAATTACATGATAAATGTTTTTCACTCTTTTTAAAATAATTTTCAAACATTACTTATAGCCTGATAAATTATGAAATTTTATTTTTTATGCTTATCTATTTTGTAGTGATGAGTAGGAACATTATTTATTTCCTGAATGATATCATTATTCTAAAACTAAACTATGATAAATTTATTTTTGAAAATATATATTACCCTTTAAAATTTTATTTTTTTCAATGAATTATTTCTAAATCTATTTAATCAAAATAAGATTAATTATATCTCTTATTTAGTGATAAAACAATTTGGGCATTATTTATGGGGTTGGGGTCTTTCACAAAATTATATTTTCGTCAATGATTCCACACAAAAAACCCTAAAAGTTTGCAGAATTGTGGGTTTCATGAATCTCATTTTAATTTAATCTAGGTGATCATTTTTAATTTTGATTGATTTTTTGACACTTTTAAGAGATTATTATTTATTACATCTTGGAATAAATTATTTTAAAATTTATATTTCCTTATTGAAAAACAATATCTGCAAAATTTTGTGAGAATTTATATTATCATTATTTATAATAAACATTTTAATTTTAGTTAAAATCGTAGTATATTTATCCAAATAGACTATGAAATAAAAATCATAATCATGATTTATTCATTATGGCTTTTTTAATATTGAATGAGTTATTTTTTATCCGTAAACTAATTAATTAATTATTCATATCTAATGGTGTGTCTAATTATTATTAATCATAAATTTTTCAAGTATATTATCATAGAGGTAAGGATAAATGTGGCCTTTTGGATTGATTCAAATTGAAGTGTGTTGAATTAATTTCAATAATTATTATGGTAGATAATTTTTATAAAATAGTAATCAAAATTCAACAAATAAAATTTCCTTAAATTGGGTAATCAAACTTTAAAAATTATTTAATTCATGTGGAAAAAAAATCAAAATCAATTGTGTTACACTATAGTTTTTCAATTTTATTATTAATTTTCTAATAAAAAATTTTGAATATAATTTCAGGAGCAGGAGAAATGTTTTTTGGGGTGTAATTTGATAAAACCATTATTTATTGAATTTTCTCAAATTTTTTATTAAGATTGAATTTGTATTTTTATTTTTTAATTTTTATTAAAATGGATAAATAATTATTTCTATTTTAATTATAACTGAATTAGTAAATTAATATAAATCATTATAATTATTAATGTTTTCATACATTAAGTATATATTATTCAATATTTTAAATGTTATTTATTTCATTATCAATTTTCCTTTCAAATGTTTATTTTATGTGTATTTTTTTAATCTTGGGGTATAGATAATTTATTTCTATTTTTTATGTTTATTTAAATGTTTTTTATATTATTTCAAAACATATTTTTTTAACTCTTTTTTTCTATCTACATTTTTTGAAATTTTAATTTACAGTTCATTTTTTTATTCTTCAAATGTGATTTTTGTACTTGTAATAACAAAATGAGTGTGTGGGTAAGGTAAGATCATACCAAATTACATTGAAAAAAATAGTAAAAGAACAAATTAAATGTGCCTGCAATTATCAGCAATGGAATGGATAGACATTGCCCTTATGAAACCAACCGTAAGAAGAATATCGTATCTCTATAGTGACTATGTGGTGTCAAATAAAACTACTACATGATCACCCCATGTGACCTCATGAATAATTTAGAATTACCATGTTTGTTATTGAGTTAACATAAGTGAAAAAAAATATTCATAACAAAAAAATCATACCTACCAAAAATGGGGGAGGATGACCCACAATGATTTTTTGATATAAGAGATTATGGAAACAAACATAAATCACTAATGAGGATATCATATTTTCTCAATATATCATGACCAAATACTACAAATGAAGGATTTAAGACTCATTCAGACTTATAGGATTAAAGAAGTTCCAAAAAAAACTTCTATGGGGGGGGGGTCAATTTTTTATTCCCTCTAAACATCAAACTACTACTGTCCAAAATAATACCATGAAATCTATATGAACCATTACATAAAGAAACTTATATCCCCCAAATGAGTTAATTGAAGCTAATGACCATTAAAGCGTTGATCAAATAATGACGGGAAATTTTTTTTAATTAATAATAAGAAGACGATCCATCCAATCCAATATATTTAAGATTATGATCTAAGATATGTTTGTAACATCCAATAAATTAAAGATGAAATACTATATTAATGAATTTGGTTAATTATGTATGAAAATAAAGGTCTCAATCAATTTTTTATGGGATGTCCATATTTAGGGAAATTAAAGGGGTTGATTAGTGGATTTATATTAGATAAATGTGGTTGGATTTTTTTTGGAAACCCAATAAATACTTCAAAATCTACCTGATTAATTATTTTGAACCAAGGTTGTCGATCTAAATTTATTCTTGAGGAAATTATATCATATTTAAGTTATTTCATGTTCAGTGAATTATAGGTGACTCACCATTTTTTTATTAAATTTTTATATTGTTTGGGGTTCATAAAGACCATGGGGAATTTTTGAGATAGAAAAAATGTTTCAGGATTTGAAGAAGATGACTGAAATATGACTATATGGTTGTGGTAGTTTATAATTGAGTTTGGTATGGTAAGAAATATCAAGAATGTTGTGAAATTTTGTTTGAATTGTTTTATTCCTCCATATGTAATCAATTGGTGGGTTCATTTCACTCCCTAATGAAATATATAGAGGTTTGCATAATTAATGGCCTTTGGCACTTAAGAAAACATCCATTTGAAGCCTATATACAATGGTGATTCTGAAAAAACCCAATTCTAGATGTGATAAAATTGATACACATATAATTATATTCAAATTGAATCAGTCTAATTAGGCTAATATTGGAAGACCCCATGGATGGGACATGGTCCACTAGGCAACTTAAATGAAATAGGCATCCACACAATTTTATGTCTTTTTCATAAGTAAAAAAATCATGCAACCACATTTTTTAATTTAAATTGAACGATCAGAGCCAATGAAGAATAAGAACACAAATATGTGGTTGATGATCAAATATGAGAAGCATGTGAAGTTTCTAGAATATTCAATTCCCTATGAAAAATATGTTTGATCCTCATAACACATCTAGGTATAATGTATAATGTTGAATAATGTTACACTTGGGGATTTAGCATTTTTTATGAGGGTTTATCTCATCCACGTGAATGGGACTGTGAATTGTTAATTCATATATATGGAGGCTAAATAGAATATCTCAGTACTATTCAATTAATGAATTGATGTTTTACATTGAATAAAATGAATAAGTTCAAACAAAGGGGATATCCATAATTTTAACATCATTAATAGAAAATAGAATAGGGGTGAGAATATAACCAGAGGAGAACCAGGAGACTAATCTAAAGAGATTAAGTTGGTGGAAGGATTTTTCCTGAAAAGAGAAGTTTCATTCTATCTTCCTATAACATTCTGGAACATAATTTGGATATAAACTCATAAAAAATAATTTTTATTTCATTGAACATTTTTGGATATATCATTTATGATTAATATTAATAGAATGAGAGGATTAAATTTTAAATTTTCCTGATTTAGTTAAAATCCTATAATTTTGTGCTCTTTAGCGCTTCTGTTGCGATATAATCCGTTCTCCTTATAATACATTTTTAAAGATGAACAATTTTCACATATTAAACTAAGATTAATTTTAATGGAAGATAAAAATGATTTTTCAATGTTTTGATATTTATTTATTTTTAATCATTATGGGTATCATTTCTTCATTAATATAAGTACATATATGTGAATAGTATTGGAAACATATTTAGATACGGAAACACTTGTATCAATTCAATCAATCCAAATATCCCTTGAAAAATCATTTTAAACCATGTCTTTTCATATTATACTTCATATTTTATGATTCTTATTAATTCCTCATTTCAAAATTCTCACTTATATTTTTTACCCTAACAATGACATTTCCAATACTCTTATTTTTTTCATTTTTTTCTTGGTTACACACACTAATGTTATCCTTCCCTTGTGTTAGAACATACTACCACATTACTAGTTTATGTGAGGTGTATAATTAAATAATTGAACTAAATCCAGTGACACTTATCACCACCCATGGAATGACACCCTTAAATTTATGACATGGTTTTGGGGATATCAAGATATCGTTATCTTCCCCTTATGAGTTTTCCCACATACCCCAACAGAAGTTATGGATGAAATACCAAATAGATAAATTTAATAGTTTAGGATTTCTTGATATGATCATAATATTGTAGAAATTATCTCATTCACCTCATATTAGGTATTCCATGATTTTTTTCATGAGGAATCATGTGATCATCACATAGGGAATCCCATGCTAGTCATATAGGGTAAGGGTAAATTTTCACATCTTCTGTAGAGAAAATTTTCATGTAGTTTAATATTGTGTGACTAGGATATTAGGCATATGTAGTTTAATGTCCCTTATCTCATACATTGGTTGTGGATTAATCAGAATGTTTCCCATGTGATACTAGATAGTAATGATATTGTATTTGGGGATTTCATGAGTGCGTTGTTCGGGTGATTATAAGGATCAGTGATAGTATGAGTGGACCTTACATGATATTTCTACACATGTACTACTTGGTATAAATATTGTAAATAATGCGGATAATATTAATAATCATCTTGGTTTATTCTAAGGATAAGTGATTTTATTATTGAGTATCATAAAATTGTGATTCTGAGGTCCTCCTACTGATAAATTGGCATATCAGAAGGGATTATGAGGGTTATTCCAATGTATAGTGGGAAAATATAATTCTCACCAAATGATCCATCATATAAATTGAATCCATTTTTAAGAACATAGGGAATATTTGGATTGACATTCATGTAAAACTATGTCCATTATGTAGTGTAAACCAAAGAATAACATTTAATATCGACGATGTTATTTTATATAGTTTAAGGTTCTAATGATATGACATGATGTGTATGGAATAAGAAATAATCTTCCCATTATATATTCCTCATTTCATACCATAAAGGAACTCAACTCACCATTATGAGGATGTTTCTTATAAATGGAAACCCCGGTACATACACTAATGTATACCTTAAAATTTAACATAAAATATACAGAATATTTGGATTTTTTAGTATTACCATAAGGTGTATTTAGACTCATGATATACCAAGATATCAATAGTATTATCTCATCTAAAGGGTTAGTAATGGGATGAAGAGGAATATATCAACTAAAGGTGTTACATTTAATAATGGGGTGTATATAAACTCAAGGTATCATAAACTATGGAGTGTTGGTTTATATAAGCTGCAACAAAAAAATTTATATATAGACATGAACATCTCACAGTGCCACATTTCCCTTTGATACACAACATTTCATTATATCATGAAACATTTGTGTTAATGTAAAACTAGATTGTTTCCATCTTCAAATCTATGACATATCTTTAAAATGTTGTGTCTTGAAATATAGTATTATAATTAATATAAATTTTTTTGATGATATAATCTCTTTTATGAAATTGTTTTACCCATAGGGAAAGTTGTATGATATCAACTTTCATAGAAGCTCGTGAGTTGAAATACATAATTAGGTTGTTTCAGAAGTGTTTGGAATTTTTGGGTTTAATGAAGATAAAACCACTATGTTACATCATCCAATTTTCATGACACCTGAATCCCATATGTCCCTAGAGACAAAATGGATTGATGTCATATTGATATTTATTTTAAATGTGTTATAAATATTTGCCCTAGTTAAAAAACAAAGGAGTATCACAATAATAACATTGTTGTTTAGGGTCTATCTCTCATATGAAGGTATCTCCATCATTTTACATCACCTTTCTTTTAAAACTGAGTTTCTCAAATTTTACACAATTGTGTTCATTTTTGGAATGTATCATCCAATGTTAGAAATTCCTTCAGAATCACCCATACTGACCACATTCAAAAATATTATATCGAATGACCAAAATGGTTAAATGTAAATTAGTATTTGGATCTATGACTAGTCAAATCAAGCATTCAAAATATAATTTCCCCCTATCTATGATTTTTTATCAGTCAATATTTTATTCGATTCATTTTTTCATGTCAAATATTCCTTCCCTTGATCCCTATCATTTTCATAGATTTTAAGGATCTAGATGAGGTGGATGGATGAATCACATTATCCATGTGAGTGGATGCATTGTGTTTCTATTATATACACTAATTTATGTACATTAATTTATAATATTTTCGATTATCGACTCTTCAGGTAATCCGAGGCCTTTTCATCACTAGGTTGTTTTGTTCCCTAACACCAATTTTTGACATTTCTAATGAGAAATATATATTTATATGTTCCCTAATGACAATTTAATGTTTTATTATGTAATGGACTCCCACTCTTGTTTAATTTTGTGATTCATCCTATATTAGTGGTCGAGAAAGATCCACTTGGGTTGGGACCCTATGAAAAAAGAGATATAGTTTTTCCTTTTGGGTTTACCCCTTCCCATTCATGATCATGTAATATATAAGGGTTTATAAATTTATATTAGGTATATATTTTTTAGATATTACGGTTTTTGACAAATTCACCAGGAACCGGTATCACTCATTTCTCTAAAGATGTTCATTTCTTCATCACTCCCCTTTTGAATCATTATTTGAGTTGGTTACACCATTTATAATTGTTATAAGATAACATTTATCTATATTACTAGTTAGTTTACTGACATCCATCTACATAGTTGCAATGACTCATCTGGTAGTTTAATAATCCATAGAAATATACTAATGCAGCCTTAGGAGTAGTCTGATACTCCGCAATGTCGACCATAATTAAGTGTCATAAAATATCTTAATAAAATTTTTATTTCTTTTTCCATACATGGATTTTTATTTAATTAGATCCCCTAGATCTCTAAATATTTTTGGATGGTATATAATTTTCGTCCATCTCCCATGATGACGGTAGGGATGTTTTTCCTCTGCAATTTCTATTTTTTTTTATTCCATGGATTCTTTGTCCACTATGTGACCCCCAAAAGACAATCGCTTGAATAATGTGTGGGCCCCATTGTGGTAAAGGTCATTCAGAAAGGTTCATTGGTTCCAAATAAAATGTTTTTTATAATGTTTTCTTGAAATCCATATATTATACTTGGTGGAATGATAGAGTTATATTTTATGTGAAAGGATCCCCTATAAGGTTAATTCTATCTCAAATGGATATTTTTAACTAAACACTATATAAAATGAAAAACAACATTCCAATATTATCATATATTTATATCAAGTAATAAACAGACTACTCTCTTAGTGTCTCCATTGTGTATATATATATATATATACTTGAAATTTCATGTAGATTCAATAGTGGGATTCACTGGTTTATATCATAGTATTTATTTGAGTTTCATATGTTATTTTTCACAATAAGTTGTCCCCTTTTGAGGTTTATTCAATTTGACTCAAATATTTGGTACCTACAACAATCAGTAGACCATCTATACAGATATTAGTGAGTAAAAGGATAACTATTAAATACTATCATTTAACAATTTTGAGTCATTGTTAGAAGTTGATAAAGTCAATCTGGTGGAATCCTCAATTAGTTTTTTCCATAGAAAGGAATCTCATATGTTTTATCATATTTTGGTCGGATAGCTAGGTCGTGGTGATCACTTATTTTTGAGAGAGATACATATTTTCCCCTAGGTCTAAGGGTAACAGGTTTCATAGTTATTTATCTCCTTTTTTAATGATCCATATTATCATGTATAATTTGTCGTGTCTGGAATACCAAACCAAATATGACTTTCAATATGAAGAATAAATTATAAACCATATTACCCTGATTGATATACGTGATCCTAGGTATAAAACTGAGTTCATTCATAATTACTCCTCCAAACAATTTTTAAAAATTGATGTTCTGAGAGTCCCATTAACAATATAGATGTTTCATCTAGAATTCCCAAATGTTAATAGTGTAGTATGATTCAACCTCTCAACATACAAAGATAATCGTAAGTCACTATTCAGTATTAGGGTTAATTTCTATCATTTATTCTAAATGGGATGTGGTAGTTAGGTATGTTCTTTGTGAAACAGTATCTTTTTTAAACCACTCCCATTAGCATAGATTGTTGGAGTTGAAATCGACTCTATAGTGGATCATTTTTAAAAGTGGGTAGGAGTATCTTGCTCAATGAAATATATGAATGATCTAATCATATTTCTGGGGAATAATATCATCATGGACCTTGGATACATAGTGATAATTTCATGGGGTGAAATAATAAGAGTCAAAAACACCATATTAGTGGCTGTCTAGATAGATATCTATACAAATTTAAATGGATCTAATCTATGAAAAAATGAAATCAACCCACATGGATTAGGCGCTCTCCAAAAATGAGGGGAATTGGATCTATCTTAGAACCATGAGGGAAGTGAATCCCCACTTATTATTACTAGTGACATGGACCTGAGGATGTAATTTGATGTCAAAAAAATTTTGTTTTGGAGTTCTTGAATTCAATTTAATATATGTTTTTCATTCCAAAACACGTTTAAGAATCATAATGTGTATATCTTGTAGTGAAAATATAGTTTTATATTGTTTATAATTTCTTAGAGAATCTAAAACCTAAGATTAATCATCTTGAATCTAGTTTATAAGAAATATGTTATGATAATATCTATGTAGTATTATTTATTAATAATTTAATCATAGAATCAAAATTTCCATAGGTTGTTAATATTTATATGGGGGAATCTAGTTCATTTCAGCTGAGTGATTGATGTCAGAAAATTGAATTCTTTTATTCATGTATTGAAGTTAATATGTTTTTAGGGAAACTGAATATTATTCTTAGTTACTATTTATATACAAATAATGTTGAGGTAATTGATCACCTTGATGTTGAACATTTTAAATATTTTCTCTCAAAATCACGATAGGATAAATTTGGGGATTTCCTTAGGGAATATCATGAGTAGTTACTCTTCATTAAAAAATGACATAAGTGGAGGATCATAATAATGAATATTTGACAATGGTATTATAGAGATATACAATACATTTTGGTTGAAAATGGGATTTGAACTAATAGAATAGTATTTCACATAAAATTACAATTGATCCATTTGTCATAATATAGGATCCCTTGTCACTACATTAATTGTTTAGTTACCAATAACACTATACACATCAATAACATGAATAAAATGATTCTATAATTCAATAAAATGATCACTATTTTCAACAACATTAATTACTATATCATAATGGATAAGATGTTTTTATAATGTTTCTAGTGAATGTAATCATGAAGATCGAACTAATATTCAAAGGATTCATATGGGACTCAAACCTAGAAAAACAAACTAAAATGTGATACAACTTCATCTAGCTGATCCCATTGATGATGATGGTATCAGCATGAGAAATATCATGGTACCCATGGAATGAATATTTGAAAATATATCATAGGGAGTTCTTTTGGGTTATTCCCTTTTAGATTGGAATATCAATCATAAATATGTTAATAAAAAATATTCAATTATAAACGAGAAACCCTGAACTTCTAATCTTTGGTGTATCCATAATGGGTGGAATTATACACTCTATTCTCATTCCATGTGGATCGTGGGGTGGGGTTTTATTTAATTATGTCTTGAAAATTAGTTAAAAAAATAATTTTTTCATTATCGTTTTTTAAATACTATACATGAACATTATAATATCAACAAAACATCAATATTTCATCAATTTTGTTCTTGAAAAAAATTAGAAGAATCAAATATTGATCATATAACTATCATAGGCCCCTAATTACATTGTTTTCACCCCAATAGGATAGGGATCCGAATGTTTATCTATGTCTTACATCACATAAATTTTTAACTATAATATGATGATTTTAATATAGTTTATTGGTTCAAAAAAATAAATACCAATTATAGTTTATTATGATTTAGTACTGGAAATTATAGAGTTCCAACATATAATGATGTGTGATTCAAATTAATCTATCTAGTCTCATATTTGTTTGGTTATATAAACCAATAAATGAAATTAGTGGATTCTATTTTCATTAAATGGTAGTGGGACCAAATTATTTGTTATATATTTAAATTTTTCATCCGGAAAATATTTTTTTTGGTTAAATTGATAATTTTCAGGTTGTATGGTTTTAGAACCCTTGTAATTATCCTATTGAAACTCAGTCTTGTAGAGTAGACCTCTCAGTAAAATGCATGATACTTTTGAAAGCATGGAAAGACTCTATAAATCATTTGAATTGATGAAATTAACACTCTTTGAAATTTAAATCTATGTCAATTGTTTTGGTTCATTGGTCATTATGAAAATAGAAGTATTTTTAACCGTACATCAATAAACTATTCCCTAAAACATACCAGGATAGTAGTATAAGTGATGCATCAAAATATAGGGTGTTTTTAAATGCACAAATGTTTTACCTCATTCATAATATAGATATTATATGTGATAAAGGAGTTATGTAGGGTATAGGAGTATTAGTTTCGATTAATGGGGATTTATTCTAAAGACCATTAATGTTGCATATGGAAATGGTATACCACTCGTTGTATAATCTCATTTCATAACCAATGATGTCTCTTTATAAAAACTATACAATATTTACTTATATATATGAGAATATGACTCTTCTATGATGGTGAAATTCCTACCATTGTAACATCATATCTATTTATCCATAACCTACTAGATCTATACATGTAAATTATTTCTCAAAAAAAAAATTCGCCACATGTGGCCCAAGGGGAACAAATTGGTTAAGATCCTTCCTTTAAAAGGTGTGCATGATGTTACTCTTGTATTTTAATCTTACACTTGATATCTCCCCATACAGTGTAAAACCATTTTATATGGGTTTTAATTTGGCCTCAATCATTTAAGAACTCATGGAATAGTATAGTTATTGATTTTTCCACATTAATATAATCATTATTATGAGTGATTAGAAAATTAATTATGAACACCATTAAAATGTAATTTTTAATTGATAACATTATTTTTGAATGATTTCATTATAATTAATTATGTATGATATTTATAAATTATTAGATCAGTCCCATAATTAAATATTTATAATGAAATGATGAATATCTTTGAATGTTATCTAATTTCATATAGTGTATAATTTATTAACATTTTAGGATAATATTTACAATTAGAATGGGGGTCCAACAAAATTCTAGAGAAGCTTCCACATATACTAGAAATAATTTGGGATGAGTTGGAATTGTGATAAAAGGGGCTTAAAATAATAGATATAATTTCACACAATGATCAAGTGAATATGAAAATTTTTAAGCAGCCAACATGTGATCGGTATTGTTTTTACATAGGTCATTACTCTTACGAATGTGGATGTTCTATACTAGTAAAGCGGTTATACAACTACTCTCAATTATGTTATGGTATATTTTTCTATATAGAAGGATATTGTAAATATTGAGGCTATTTGTAGTAAATTGTTGATTATGTAATAGCTATTGAAGAGATTGTGTAATGTGTTTATACAATGTATATAATTAATGTTTTTAATATGGTAGTTAGTCCCCATGATCATGTTGTAGGTAGACCTAAGTGGAACCACAATAAATTTAATTAGTATTATTATACATCCTAGTACAATATAATGATTCAATAAATAGAGTGGGAGATAAAATGGATGGGTGGTTTGAGTGTATTTAGGAATTTAGATAGTGATACCATTAATGATATAGATAATTTTATGGTAGTTCCTTTTCATATGTGTCAATAATTTGATATAAATGGTGAACATGATTCTTGTTTAGTTAGAATGATTCCTTTTAGGTGGAAACCTGATCATAGTGGCAGACCATGTCGATGAATAGACACCCAAAAAAATTAGTAATAGTTAAGTAGTTGTTTAGAGATTATTATAATTCATTTTATTGTAGAGTGTTACAATATAGTTTGATACTATGAAATTTTGGGAGTCTATTTAGATGTAAAAGTACATATCCATTCTATTATAGTGGATAAGGGTAAACATATACTATAATAACCCAAACATTCAGGAATAAAATTCCCTTTATTTAATTTAATCAAATGTATTTTACATATAGAAAAAACATGTAATTTTTTATAAATTTGGATTTAAATTAACGTTAACTATCATTACTGTTGATAATAGTCTCTAGATAGAAATCACATGACTTGTAAAAATATAGGGACTTAACAAATTCTTTCGACACGGACAAAGGAGGTGATGGCCTCATCTAGTAGACTTAGTCTATATGAAGCTCATTTGTTAGAGCTCTGGAAGGATGTAACGTCAATGGGCTTTTCTCATGACAAATACTAGGAAACGATTCAACATGTTAATCTTGAATAGAATAAACTACGGGATACGTACAAGTTAAAAGAGATTACCACCCAAGAGATGTTATTTGAGATTCCCCATTTGTAGGTCACCATTGCACCCCATACCATTAGATCTTATGCTAGTGATATTAGGGGTTACATACAAAGGTATTAGTTACCTGGTGTGTAATCCCTTTTATAAATAATATACTTTTCCATCAATTCCTCAATGAGAATTGTTTTATTAAAAAATTAAATGAATTAGATAAAATTATTTTTTAGTTAAAATTGTACATTTCATAAATATATTAAACTATGTTTTTATAAATAATTTTATTATAATAGTGTTATAAGAAAACTCCTTTTAAATATAAATGATAATTATATTTACTCCTTATACTTTTTACTCTATAAAATTATTAAGTATTTTGTTTGATAAAAATTACATTTTTGTTCGATAAAATATGTGGTTTATTATGAATTAAATAATTTATTTTGATGAATAAATTAATTTCTTGAAATAAATAATATTTTAATAAAATGTTATTTTAAACTACGTTTATAAAAACTAAATGACTATATACGTTTTATGATTTCAAATTAAATTTTTATTAAGGATTGAAAATTGATTTCTTTTTTCAAAACCCGTCAATATTCAATAAATGTCAACTATTATTTTAGAAGTCAAAATTACCATATTTATAAAATTATTTAGATAAAATAATTATACTTTTTCATTTCATGATGAAAAAATTATCCAACCATGAATTTTTATAATTTTCTATGACTCTCAGATTTTTTGATAAAAATTAAATTCCGAATAAATATATAATTTGTTTTATGGCATCATAATCACCCAATAGTGATGTAATAAAATAATATAGAAGTGATATTCCGCATATATATGATTTACCATTTAAATATTGTGATTTTATATTTTTTTTCATTTATTTTATAATTTCTTAGATGACCCTCCTTGACATAAATAATATTTTAACATTTTAAAATGACTTCCTTGAGATTGTGACACACCTCCTCATAATCAATCATAGTATTTTAAATTTTTCGTTCCATGGACTTCTAAAACATTGTATAAGACTACCCTTTGATAGAAAATATGATAAAAATTCATTTTATGGTTTCTGTTTATGGTTAGTCCAATGTATAGTGACCAAAACCTAAATAACAAATAATTCTCTCTCGTTTCTTATATAAACCCACACAATATCTCATTCCTCTTCTCTCAAACCATTTGTAACTCAATCAATATCGGTAACATACTCCCTAGAGGCCTCCAAAGGATCCCAAATCCCCATAGAAGCCTCTCCAAAGCCATTGTGATCACACTCCTGAGAAAGTGATCCTCATATTCCTCTCCTCCTTTGAAATTCAAGCATCTTATTTGAATATAGTTCCTTTAATTTTGAATGGTTATAATTTCATTCTTTTATAATTATTCTATTATTGTCCATTTTATTTTATTTTAATTTTCTATTATTCATCCCCCCTCATTTTGACCCTTACCTAAGCTGTTACTATGGAAAAATTTCGTAAGTCATCTTCACCCTCTTCTCTTACCAATAATTCTTTTCATGTTATATATTCTATTTTCTTTTATTACTATAGTATGATATGTTACTAAATATCATCCATACTTCCCATTTTATTTATAAATCATGATATCCCCATTATTTATTATTTTTTCCTCCTATGAACACTTGTGTACTCTCGTTACCATACCAAATGTTTGTAAGGGATTCCTTCCTTTCTCGTTTTTATCCATGTTTTTTCATGTTATTATACCCATTTATTTTCAATTATAAATTTTGGGGTATGATTAATCACCTTACATATTTTTACCATATTAATTTCTAATAATGGGATACCACATTCTCTCTCATTAATTCCTTCCTCGTAGCCCCATTGTCATGCCAAAATTTTCTAAGGGACTTCTCACTTCTTATTTCCAGTCAAGTATATATCTATTATTATGCATCCAAATTCCATTTCATACATTGGGATGTTATATTCCATGAACCCCTTACAATATATTACATGTTTATATGATTAGAGATCCCTCTCTCTCTCATCAACCCTATATATGAATTTCTATATGACGACGTTGTGTTTTAGAAATTGCACCACAATTTTCCACACCAAAATCATCATGTATAAAATAGTATACCCATTTCTCTATCAAGGGTATTCACATTTATGCACACACACACACAAAGATATATATATATATATATATAATGGTACATATATTTATTTATTCAACATTCCTTAATCATGTAATAAATTTTGATGTTGAATGATTCCGTGTTATATAATCAGTGTGGCACACTTATGCATGAAATGAAATATTTATGAATGGGGCACCCTGATAGAACTCCAATTCATTGGTTAGTGTTTTATATCATGACACATCATAGGATATGAGTGTTTACTCATTATGATAGATGTGCAATGAGGGATTACTCATGCTAATACATTTGCAATGAGGGTTTACTCGTGCTAATACATGTGTAGAGAGGGTTTAAACATGTTAATCTGTGTGAAATGATCCCTGGTTCATGATAATATCATTTTAATATCTTTTTCACATTTCCATGTTATAATAATCACGATTTATCATGCCTTTTTTCAGGTTTCTATTATTCTCCATTAATTTTCCCATTTCCTAACATATATTTTATTTTTCATATTAATCCATTTTTACTCCCTTACTGGTCTTTATAACTCACCCCTTTCTTATATATGTCCTTAGGTTATCCCATGAAGTGTAAAGTGAGAATGAATGAGTTGGTATTGAAAATTAATTTTTCAATAAAGATATTTTATTTTATTTTTTATGTTGTTATTTAATGTTCTTAATTTTCCATGATAGTAGACCTCATGATACACAGAGTTTTCATAACTACATGTTAATGTAATAAACCATGTTTAATTGTGTAATAAAGAGAAGGGTTGTTATAAATGGTATCAAAGGATGGGTTTAGTTATTTTTTGGGATTACAGTTATAAAACACTTATGAAATCCTTAGGGATAGGATTATGAATAAGGAAAACATCCCTAAATTTTTTCGTCATAGAGAATGTGGTTTTTCAAGAATGTACATCCATGTCTAGATACAAACAAGTAGTGGTGGATCTGGCATAGATATATCATGATTTAAAACCTAAAGGCACCACTTGTAGATAGACTTGAATTGTAACTAGTTCACGAAAATAGGCCTTGATGCACACTTGGTTCATTACTCCCATAGGATATGTGGAATGTGGAAAACAATCGATGTGAAGGGATACATGATGAATTTCCCAATGTGATTCCCAATAAAACGGGAGATCAAGTTGGACATATCATGATTATTCCCCGCTAGCTATCAAACAACATGATTAAAAATTTAAACTTAGATGAATGACCATGTAAATCAAGGATTTGGAGGATGCCATCTCACGGAAGTCCATCTGGTAAAGTTGATAAGGGGATGAAGAACCAATTTCCTTCACGCAACATGTGTGGAAGGAGGGACCAAAGGGATATGTCCCAAAGGGACTAGGATATTTTTTTAGAGAAAAAAAGGAAGGGAAAAAAGTATCCTATTACCTGAAAGGAATGGATAGTGTAATGAATTTAAAAAAGTTCTATCTAATTAATCATACACAGTTATATGCTATAAATGTGGAGATGTAAGGAATTACACAAGACAATGCTATATTACAAGGGATGAGAAGCGTGATGAGTATCAATAATCTTCATGATCAAGGGATCATGTGAAGTACTTTGTAAAGATAGATAATTATGAATGAATTACATTTAACCACTACATAGAATTAGTGTATATCGTAATGTTTTTAATTCCATGTTCTATTATTAAATCTTTAATGTTTTCTATAAACATTGAGTAACCAATAAAAATGGTATTTAATCATTTGGGAAAAAATTTATATATGTGTTGTATCAATTGAACATGTTTGTGGGAATTTTATTCTAAAAATTTTAATAAGTTTCCCTTTGATTGAATTTGAGGCCTAAAGAAAAAGTCATTTTATATACTGAAAGTTAGTTGAAAATTCAATGGAAAATATATCCCATGCATGATCTGGTGTTTTCAGTAGTGTTGTTTGAATTAAAAATCAGGAGGCATTCTCTCTTTGGGAGAAGTGTGAAATAAATACAAATCAAAAAATAATCAAATATAAATTAGAACAAAAATAGTTGAATATGCACCAATAGGTATGGTTAGAACTAATCAATGTTTATGATAGCTTAATCCATTACCACCCGATTAATGAAAATAAGGTGGAAGATGCTCTATGTAGAAAGGACCAATAAATTTTATCAATAATGTGAATTTAATAGGATCCAATATTATTATATTTTATGAATATCGGAACGAGAATCATAAAGGATAGAACATCATCAATCCTTTCCCAAATTATTTCTCAACAGTTTCAATTTAAAAGTTTAAAGGATGGTCAAAATGATGATGTGAGAATTCATAAGAAAGTGGAATCTACCTGAAAAGGTAAATACTCAAATTTTAATGTTAATGAAGAAGGAACTATGTGATTTGGGTCAAGACTATTTCTTTCATAAAATTAATATTTAAATAAAGAACATTAGGGTGATGCACATAGTTCAAATTTCACCCTTCACCTTGGAAAAAAAAGATGTATCAAGATCTATGAGAGCGTTATTGGTGGGTAACATGAAGAATGAGATCTCTGAGTATACATTAAATTTCCTATAATGTCAAAAATTGATGGATGAGAGGTATAATTCTAAGGGGACGGTGAAAATATTACCTATAACAACATGTAAATGGGAAACAATCACCATGGACTTTGTCACTGGACATCAGAATACATCCAAAAGAAGGAATTCTATCTGGTTTGATGTCTAACTTCTTAAAAAGACTACACACTTCATTTCAATTTGGGAGTATTTATCATTGGATCAAATGGAATGGATATACAATAGGTAAGTGTTAATACAACATGGGGTAGCGTTATCGATTGAATTTAATCAAGATCCATGATTCACCTCTATATTCTAGATGATTCTCCAACACGGTCTGAATACATATCTGAGCATTATAATGGCTTATCACCCTCAAAAAGATAGTCAATCTATGAAGACTATCCAAAAAATTGAGGTCTTGTTGAGAGCATGATTAATTTAATTCAAAGTAGGATGGGATAAATATCTTCTTCTAGTTGATTTCTCTTACAACAATAGTTTCCACACAAGCATCCAAATGGCTATTTATGTAGCCCTTTATGGGAAGAGGTGAATACCACTAAAATGTGGGGATGATGTTGGGGAGAGAAAACATCAAGCTCCAAAATTGGTCAAACAAATGGGGGAGAAGTTTAAGAACGCCAAGTAGCACATTAAAGATACTGAAAGTTGAGAATAGGGATATGTTGATAATCATCGACAAGACCTAGAGTTTAATGATGGATAAATGGTATTCCTCTGCATATCACCAAGTAAAAGATTTATTAGATTTGGGAATAATGGAACACTTAGTCCAAGATACATCGTCCCTTTTGAGAACTTTGATCGTGTTGGAATAGTGGCGTACTGACTAGAACTTCCACCGAACATGTCTCTAGTACAAGATGTACACTGTGTATCACTTTTGAGGAAGTACATAACTGAACTATCACATGTAATAAAACAAGAGGTGGTACCATTGTATATTTACCTCTCTTATTATGATTAGTCGGTGAAGATCATAGATCATATGGAAAACTTACTACAAAAAAATAACGATGATCCTCGTCAATGTGTTGTGGAGAAACCATAAGTTTGAAGGAGAAACATGGAAACAATAGGATGTGATGAGGCAATTTTAACCTCATCTCTTTTAGAGTGGGAATATAAAATTATGAGGGAGAAATTTCATGATGGTGGAAGGTTGTAACAACCCAAACATTCATGAATGAAATTCCCTTTAAATTATTTAATCAAATGTCTTGTGGATATAAAAAAACATGCACTTTTTTTTAATGAAAATGGATTTAAACGACAATTAATTATCATTACCATTGATTTTATAGTTGTTTAACAGAGATCGCATGACTAGTAAAAATATACAATTCTAAAAAATCCTTTCGACACAGGCGAAGGAGGGGATGGCCTCATCCAGTAGACATAGGCCATACAAAGAAAATTTGTCCGAGCTCAGGAAGTAGGTAGCATTACTCAGATTTTCAATTATGTAAACCCAATATGTGATTCAACATGTTAATCTTGAAATGAATCTCCTACAGAAGATGTACATGTTCTTATAAATTACAAACCAAGCGATTTGATCTATGCCACCCAAAGTGTCTATCATCATCGCACACCTTACCCTTAGGTCTTATTTGTGTGATATAGGGGGTTAAATAACAAGGTATTATTTATTTATTATGTAATACCTTTTATATATAAAATTATTATTTCATCAATTCCTTTATGATAATAGTTTTTCCTAAAAATAAAATAAATTATAAAAATTGTTTTTTTGGTAAAATACTACATTTTAGAAATATATTAAACTATTTTTTTATTAATAATGTCGTTATTATAATGTTATATGAAATATCCTTTTAATTAAAAATTAATATTTTATTTATTCATTATTTTTCTTTACTCTATAAAATGATCATGTATTTAGTTTGATTAGAATTACATGTTTATATAAAAAATTGTATTTACAATTAAATAATTTATTTTTTTGAATAAGTATATTTTTTCAGATAAATAATTTTTTAATAAAATATTATTATCAAATTATTTTTTTATGAAGTATAAATTAGTAATAATTTATATGATGTCAAATTTAATTCTTATTATGGTTTAAAAATTATTTTTCAAAACATATTAATTTTCAATAAATCTCATTTTAAATTCTCAAAGTGAAGATTAACATATTTATAAAATTATTTAGATAAAATAAATATTATTTTTGGAATTTGGACGCCTAAATTATCCAATGTTAAATTTTTCATAATTTTCCAAGAAAGTAGATTTTTTGGGGTAAAAATAAAATACTGTATAAATAAATAATCTTTTTTTACACCAAAATTACGCAATAGTGATGTAATAAAATAATATAAAAGATTTATTATACCAATATATGTTTTAACAATAAAATACCATGATTTTATATTTTTTTTATTAATTTTATAATTCCATAGTGGACCTTCCAAAACTTTTAATATATTTTAACATTTTAAATTGAATTAATTGAGAGTTTTACTCTCCTCAACATAGCCAATTGTAATATTTAAATTTTTTTCAACTCTTGTTGTTATAGAATATTTTATACCACTCCCATTTTCCATAAAATTATGGGATAAAACCATGTGATGGTTTCTGGTTATGGTTTATTTAATGTTTAGTGTCCAAAACTAAATAATAAAGAATTTTCCTTCCTTTTCTATATAAACTGACTGAATCTCCTATTTTTATTAACTAAAACTATTTGGAGCTCAACAAACCTCTTACCTATACTCCCTATAGTCATCGAAGGGCACCCCTAGGCACCTAATAAGCCTCTACCAAGCCTTTGAGATAACACTTCCATGTAAATTATCATAACTTTTTTCTCCTCATTTCAAATTAAATAATCTTATGACAAAGTAGTTCTTGAAATTTTGAATTTTTATAATGTCATTTTTTTATAATCATTTTAATAATATCCATTAGGTGTTATGTTAAGGAGTTTATATTTATCCACCCTAATGTTTACCCTAACCTAAGCCGTTACTATGATAAAATTTTGTAAGGCATCTTCCACCCTCCTCTTTTACCAAGCAGTCATTTCATGTTATTTATTTTAATTTATTTTATTTCAATATTTATGAATGTTACTAATTATAATCCATTCTACCCATTTGATTCATAAATCATTGAAGCTCATTTTAGTCACATTTATCCATCTTATGAACCCTTATGTACTCTCGTTACCACACCAAATATTTGTAATAGATTCCTTCCTTTCTCATTTTTATCCACAATTCTTCATGTTGTTATACATATTAATTTTAAATTAAAAATTTTGGAGTATGATTTATCACCTTACTATACTTCTATTCTTATTTTTAAATTATTAGATACCAATTTCTATTTCATTAATTTTGTCCGTTCACAGCTGTTCCCATGCCAGAATTCCATAAGGGATTTCTCTCTTCTTATTTCCATTTAAGTATTTCTCCCATATTATACATAAAAATACTATATCAAATTTTCTAATATTATTTTAGATTATACACTTACTATTTATTACATTAATAATTGATTAGATACCCCTTTATCCCTGATCAACCCACCTTATGAATTTCCATATGACGACATTATCCTGGCTAAATTGCCTCAGGATTTTCCAAGCCAAAATCATCATGTAGTGAATACCATACCCATTTATCTATCAAGTGTATTCAACTTTATGAACATATATATATATATATATATATATATTAAATATTATATATATGTATGTATTCCACATTCCTTATTTTTGGAATGAATTATGATGTTTAATTATTCCATGTGTATATGATCCATGGGGAACACTTATGCATGAAATGAAATGTTTATGAAGGGCGTGCCCTCATAGTACTCCAATGATTTGGGTAATGATTAGTATCATGATAATCCATTTCCAATGAGGGTTTACTCATGCCAATTCTAGTGAAATTATGGTTTAATCATGTTATTCCATGTGTGATGAGGGTTTACATATGCTAATCCATGTGTGATGAGGGTTTTCCCTTGTTAATTCATGTGAAATTAGGGTTTACTTATTCTAGTTCATGTGAAATGAGCCTTAGATCATGCTAATATAATTTTTTTTTCATTTCCAAATTTATTTGTCTTGATAATCATTCTATATCATGCCTATATGTTCATCTTTTGATTATTCTACATTGATATTCAATGTTTCTTAAAATGTATTATATTCTTTAAGTTATGCCTTTATTACACACATACTGGGCTTTAAAGCTCACCCCTTTCTTCTATATGTTCTCAAGTTATCCCATTCAATGTTAAGTATGAAGGAGTGAGTTGTTCTTGTAAAATATGTTTTCAATAATGATGTTGTATTTTTTGTTTTTGATTTTTATGTAGTGTTCCTAATTTCCCAAGGCAGTAGACCACTCGATCCTCAAAGTTGTATTAATTACATGATTATATAATAAACCATGTTTAATGGTGTAATAATGTGCGGAGTTTTTATATGTATATATACCATAAATTTTGGAATTACAATGAAATTATAGTCATTATGATTATAATTCGTTCAAAAATTAGTAAAGATTGGTTATTGAATGGTGTTATAAGTTTTAATGTGTATATTTCATGTTAATAACCACCTGAATATTGTGTTAATTTCTATGAGTGGATATCCACCAAACCATTTTGGATTATAGCGAGGATCATTTAATATTTAAGTTTTTTGTTTAATTTCATTGATATGGATTTGAGTTATCACTAAAGTGGAGGATATAAATTAGTTGGTTATTAGTGATAGGTTGTGATTCTTAATATAAGATGGATATGTGGAATGATATGATTATGTTTAGTGACTAAAATCAAAAAATGAATTATTTTTTAATTAACATTTTTTATTTACAACATTTTTGGGATGAATTTTATAGATTTATTCACATTTACACATGATATTCCATAAGTGTAATATTCTAAGTTAATGAATATTGCTACCTCTACATTATTTAAAACTATTCTACTAACCTAGATTGTGTTGGTGTTTTTGTCAAGTGATATTATATACTATAATTATATGACTATTAATGGTTAGGTGGAAAATTATATATTTATATATGTGTAGAATATATTTTGGGTTTTATTTCTTTTTTAAAAAAAATCCCATTATGTATAACATAACCTAGAAATATAAATTGTATTCCTAAATATTATTGTAGTATTTTCTAGACTATGAATGTTGATATCAAATTTTTTAAGAAATCGCTACCATTTATGTGTGATGATATTAACATGGTGTATGTTTCCATCACAATTCATATTGATTTCAAAATTTATTATTTATCCCTATTTCATTTTTAACACTAGGGGAGTCACAATTTGGTTAGGTCATAAAAAAATGGTATCAAATTGAGTATATCAGGATTGAATATCTTGTATGCATAGACAAATATTTCATGGCTGGTAAAGAAAAAAAAATTAATTAATGTTTTTTTAATTAGATCAATGAATCATATTTCACTCACTTATGAAATTCATGGACATTATATATATTTATTACATATGCATCGATACTTATGGAAAAAATTATTACTTATATGTTATCATTATAAGTTAGGATTATAAAATCACATAGTTCTAGGGATTTTTAATTTTATATTATATGTTCTAGTTCATTCTTTAGGTGGTGAGGAATGAAATGATAGTATTAGTAGATATTAGTTTCATATATTTATGAATGGTATGAGATGGGTTTTCAAAATTTTTGATTTTTATTGTTATTTTTATTGATTGTGTGGTCCAGTAAGATATGGTCTAGAATAAACGTGATTTTATTCAATATAAGATGTTATCGATGTTTAGATAAGCATGGAATATAGCCCATAGTAAATTATAGAAGTATATATCTTCGATATGTGAGGGATATATAACTAGTAATGACACCTATAATTGGGTGGTAAAGGTTGATATTTATTTCAAATTATCCTAAATGGAAAATGAGAGATGTGTACCTTTAAAAGTGATTTTATTGCATTGTTCAGTATATTTTATGAGGATTTATAAATTAGATTTCATGATATCTTTATGATCCGATTTGATTAATTTTAGAATTTCGAAATGAATGAATTTTTATATGATTATATTCGTGTTCCTCTACATAATGATCTATTTTTCATTCTCCATGATGACTCTTCATCAAATATAAAATATTATTAATATTAAATTCATGGGTACATGAGGATCTAGGCTGTTTAATTTAATTTATTATAAGGGAAAATGTTCTAGAGATCTTGATGCACTCTTTGGTTTGGAAAATGATGCTAATAAAAGAATTAAATGGTGTCAAAAGGGGCACAAAGATTCTATAAATATGTAGAATTATTAAATTACATCCATGTCTAGATAAGAATAATCATATTTTCAATATGTATTTCGAAAATCTAGAGGATATATACTTAGGAACATGGTATGGAAGAGTGACATTGAAGTGAGTCATATATAATACAATAATTAGTTTCTAGTGATGTCTGCACCATACCATTGGAGTAGAATATTTATAAACCAGTATGCATTCCATTTTATTTTGAAATGATGGAATCCACATATCAATATTTTGTTTTTATTTAAAAAATGACTAATTCCCTATTGTCACAAATTACCCCCCCCCAAACATGAGAACATGGGTGCATGATCCATCGACGTTGAGTTTAAGCCCACTGGTGGGGGTCAAGCATACAAGAAACCAAGAGGGATGTGGTTCTGAATAGAATAGAAGGAACTTAGATAATACATTATCATTCTAAATCTTGGGGTTATATCCCAATTATTTATAATGGAAGATCGTTCCACCACCAATTTTATAGAATTTACCACCATAATGATCCTCGAGCTATAGGATCCTTCGAGCCTTGCATTTTTACATACTGTTCACATGCACCAATAGTCTGAATCCAAGAGAATTTATCTCTACTTAATCTAATAATTGTTGGATCCCATGAAATTAAGCATAAGAGAATGAATTTTCTACATAAAGGAAGTGAAATTGGATAACCAGTGGACTCACCAAGGGAGTTCCAAATAGTTAAAACCCATTTTCTTTCAAATAACATGGGCGACATTTCTCCACAATTGTTATAAATGTAGAAAAACTTATAATAATGAATAATACCATTATAAGAAATCACATTATCAAAGGGGATGCATTTTTATGCAAGAACCAAACCAGAAATTTTTATTTTGGGGGTTTTTCTTTACCCAAGAGACCACCCCTATTTATCATGAACCACACAACTTTCCTACATCACATGACCGTATTTTTGGGAAAAAATGTACTCGAATAAGAACCAATTAAGATTCACATTTCCTTGTTTGCAGAAATTCATATTTGATGAAATATATTCTTAAAATGAATTTAATATTTTTGGTATTTTTTTACATGTATCACTGAGTTTATTTCTCATTAAATGGAATAACGAGTTAAAAATAATCATGTAATATTATTACAATATTATTATATTATAGTTATCACATAGACATTGGAATAGTGGGTATGAATATGATTAACTAAATAATGAAAATATTTTTTTTATAAATTTGTATGAAATAAATTATTCTATGTCCAATTAATTGAAAATTATAATAAAAATCAATTTGATAAAAAAGTAAATAACTTTCTGAAATGCTATTATTATGTAAACAAACACATTTTAACATATTAAATTAAAAAACACTTTTATTGAATTATTTTCATGAAATATATATATTATATATGATATAAAAATTTTGAAATTCAACTTTTATTTTTTAATGATAATAGAAAATAATAAATCCAATTTTACAATTAGTAAAATGATTTTCCTAAAAAACAATATTTTCACCTTTTTTACCCATAATATAATTTTTTAACACTTTATGAAATTTTATATGAAAAAAATAATTCTCATATATTTAAATAATAATGTTAAAATTATCATAGGATTGTGTTTTTATAATTTTTGGAAATGATTAATTATTACATTAATAGTGTAAAAATTAATTTTTAATTGATAAAATCCTTTTTCATATAAATTATTTGTAAAGTAATGTTATATTTTAAATAGTATCTAGACTAAAATTAATTAAATTATATATATATAACTATAATTTATTTCATAAGAATGATTTTAATATAATTTTTTAAAATTAAAATTTTTTACACTTTTGAATAATTTCACTTTTGAAAACACTACATTATTATCGGGCCAACGAGATTAAATTTAAATTAATATTTTCCACATATAATAATGGGATATAGAATGTTGGTTTATATATTTTTAATAACCATAATTTTTAATATATAATAGTTCTACTATAATTTTTGACTATATTTAATGTCAAAAATAGTAAAATTAATTTTCCATTATTGGGGTAAAAATTTGATTAGATTAGTGTTTAAAACAATTGGGGTTAAAATGATATAATAATTTTACTACCATATATTTAATGGAAAACATTAGACCCTATAATGTATAATATCTATAATGATCCATTTTTATCTTTGTTTCATGAGATAAAATGTAATGTCTAAGAATTTCCATATAATTTTCTGTAGTTATATTGATTTATTTCAGGACCCCAAAATCTGAAAGAGCATGATTCCAAGTCCCAGAGTGTTCAAAATGTTTGGAAGATGTTTCTTATGATTTTATTAGTGTTCATAAGTAGTTTTCCTCAAAAAGTATAATAAATCTTAATCCATTTCCCAGGTCAGAAGTCTATGGTCGCTGTTGTGTTTAGGATGGCGGGTTTTCCCCAGTTAAGACTTGTGTTTAGTTTATACTTGCTTCCTTTGAGAAAACTCAAAAATAGAAAAACCGTAAAATAAAATAATTAAATAAAGTTATTTTATTTTTCAAATTCCTATAACTCATGAACGGAATCTCAAATTGAAAATTTGAGACCACCACTAAACTAATGAGTGTATTATATCTTTATGTAGATACTATCATAGGCTAGCGGGGGCCACCAATGACTGTTAGTTTTTTTCCATAAATAAAATAATTATGTGACAATTATAATTTTTTTGTAAAATCCATAACTTCTATATGGTAACTCAGATTGAAAATCCAAGACAACTGTTGAGTTCATGGGGGTGTGTTCCCCCTAGGCGGAGCCTAACCTTGACTGGCGCGGGCCGTGGGTGAACATTTTTAATTTATTAAACCTTTTTAAGGTGCATTTAGAAAATGCGTGAGGGGCATTTCATATTTATTAATCAGTGATCTGATTTAAAATCTCATGGGACCATTGAATCTGCATCAGCATAATTCTCTTAAGGGAGAATTTACATTGAATATAGTAGGTCTGGATAAAAAGATATGTTTTTTTAATTTTATAAATGAAATGGTCTAATATAATTTAATTATATCAATTTCATTCATATCCTGCAACATACAATACAAATTGTGGGTCCAGCGATGTGTCAAGCCAATAAATGTCTTGACCAACCAACCATAATTAATGAAGTGATTGGGGACTAGGAAGTTTCCTACTTTATGATCCCCCATTAATTCCCCACGTAGTTACTTGCTATCCCATAGTCCAATATATATGGAACTTGGGGAGGGCCATTGACAAAGATTCGGTAAGAAAAAATGTTCAGAATAAGTAACAAGATTCCAAACCCTTTGAGGATAGATCTAGATCTAGTAGCAGGTGACGGGAGACACTGATCCTCAAACCGAAGGAAGATGTATGAGCGGCGTTGTTAGAAGCCTGTTGCGGGAATGAAGAACACCGACCCACCTTCAATCATGAGCATTTCTCTGACGATTTGTGATATAGGGATTATTTATTTATGCATTTTAAATGATTTCATCATCCTTCTTCATGAGTAATATGAAGAACGTGGACCAACCAACTTATGGGTTGATTTGTGATTTATTCATTTTTGCTGATGGTTTTTTCAGGGTATCATTGTAAGGTTTTCATTATTGTTAAATTCAATTGGTTATTAATTCCTTAATACCACCTTTTTTTTACGATCTATCTTAGAGGGCGTATTCCTAACAAACCCAGACTGGACCTTCTGCTCCTTTACAAACCATGAGCCCTTTGTGGAAGACCGTCGGCATGGCGGGACACCGACCAACTAAAAAGGAGGCGGTTTGCCGACACACGCCACAAGAGGAGGTTGCAGCA
Source organism: Viscum album (assembly GCA_963277665.1). Classification (NCBI taxonomy): domain Eukaryota; kingdom Viridiplantae; phylum Streptophyta; class Magnoliopsida; order Santalales; family Viscaceae; genus Viscum; species Viscum album. The sequence goes on along the minus strand of OY728120.1, from coordinate 1,159,295,853 downwards.
CAAAGCCACAACAGTCATCAGAGCAGTCGGTAATGGCCGGCCACACCAGAGGTGCGACATGCCATCACGCACCGCTAGTGAGAAAGGGTTCACGTCTTGTCACCCGCAATGATTGGAGAAGGCGGTTGGCTCACGATCTTCTACAGAAGGTTGGAAAAATAAGAAAATGAGGAGGCCAAAACCGAGGCTTCGTTCTGTTTTGGGGCAACTTGGTGGTGCCCACCCGGCACCACTGCTTCACAAACTAAACAACCTCGGCACCGTTCAGGAGTTCGAGAGACCCAGGGGTCACACCCCCCCTCCCAACACCTACTGGGGTGTGCCACTTGCAGTCCACTGTCCCCCTTGGACTAGACCACACCCCCCTCGGGTCGGGCTGTGCTCCCCCTCGGATCAGACAACGCCCCACCTCGGGTCGGACCGCGCTCCACCACAGTCAGGCCGCCTCCGTGTGAGCCGCCATATTTCAGGCAGGGACACCTTTCTATCAGCCACCCATACGGGCCAATCCTGCTGTGGCACAGCCCAGACTGGGTCAGGCCAGGTCGGTTCGACTAGGTCAGATAGGACCCGAGCCTAACATGCCCCAATACACTTAAAAGGCCATATCATGAGAACTGGTCATCTATTCAAAGAACTGTCTCTGGTGTTGGGATCCTTGGATCGATATGACCCTTTTGGTATACTCTTGTTTAGTTTTGGAGTCAGTTGGAGTACGACCTGGTTGGATGGAACCCGAATCTAACTGGGAACATAAAACTAAAATGCTTATAACTCAAAGACCAAGCGTCTGATTGAGGCACCGTATGTCATGTTGGAACCATTATGACATGGAAGTTCTTTGGGTTTCAATTTTTTAGAGCTTAGGGATTGTCTAGGTATGAAAAATATCTCAAGGGTAGTATCTACGGAACTCGAGTGCACCAGGTTTGGGGAATGCAGTGGATGGCAGTGAGGCGGAGGATGGAGAATGATTATAAAGAGTTCAACGCTCTGCGATCCTGTGTGGGTCATAAAATACTGATCCTATATGGTTCAGATACATTGTGGGTAAGTGCTCATCAATATGGAGTGGGTCACCATACACTGATCTTGTATGGGTCAGATCCAATGTGTTTAAGTGGGGTTTAGTTATATATCAACTATGGGCGGGTTGGATCCTGTGTGGATCATTGTGGGGGTTATTACCGATCGATACAATGTGGGTCAGACTTCATATGGCCAAAATAGTGTTTTTTATATAATAAGATGATCTACCTTCTCGACTAATCATTTGTGATACTATACATCACAGAATACATGGTTTGATCTAAATATCTGTTTGAACTGATACTTTTACCTTCATGGGGATATCTTTGTTGAAATACATGTGTCTTAATTTTTCCTTCGTGTTGATATATTCATGTTGTTACCTATGTGGTACTTTTACTGTCTTGGTGTTCCCTTTGTGATATTTTTCCCTCATGTTTGAGATAACTATATCTTCGTAACATAGTTATATGTATGGGCTAATACCTAATTATAGTTGATGTCGTTCATTGTGGTTTTTCCATTGTGGATCATTAGAAGGCCTATGAGGTATCAGGGTCCCTATTGAGTATCATTATACTCACCCCTGCACAAATTCCTCTCACACATTGTTGTGTCTTGTGCAGACAACGTACACCATTGATCGAGGATAAGGGAGCCAGGACTGGATGGTGCTAGGAGGTGGATCATTTGGCGTGGCATGATGCAACGACTACTGATCATGAGTTTTACCTAACCTTAATGTAGGATCTATGGTTGGAGATCCAGGAGAATCTTTTCACCTTTCAACTGTTTCTTAATTTTCATATGTACGTGTAATTTTATAGTTGATCTGGTATTCCTAGCCCTTTTACTTTCATCACTCTTTAAATACAATAGTTCACTTCATAGATGAATCTTATTGCATTCCAGTCTCTGTGTTTGAATAGTTTGAAAGGTAATGTCTTCCTATCATAGGGATATGCCTTTCCAGTTCTCATCACCAAACCTTGGCCTATGGAAGGTGGTCTTGGGGAAGTCAGAGCACGGGCCCCAGGGGACTTGTCATGACAATGTGGTATCCGAGGAGTCAGTTATACTAATGAAATATGACTCTGATCTATTCCATGTAACCATAGTGTTAAGAGTTATGAGTGTGGGTTTTAGTTCGAGGAGTCCATTGTTGGTGCAGCGGCCAACGTATCCACAAACCAGGATCCTGAATTCTTATTCCCATCTCAGTACATGGAAGGACTCATTTCATGTGTCTTTGAAACGTTTTTATTGTGATTTCATTGAGTCCGCTCGCCAGGTATAACATAATGAACAAGGAACACTTGTTCCTTATCACGATTTCTCCACTTAGATATCCATCCAGGATACGCAAGAGAGTACACGATGACGGACAACCGAGCGACAAGGCTACGGTGCAAGGCCATCTTACTATGTTGGCACGTTCAGGTGGTCCACCATCAGAACCACCACCTGTTGGGAAGAAATTACCACCATCCACACTAGTAGACAATGCATTCCAGATGAGTACATTTCATGAGTTCTAGAGGTAATGGACTCTGAGGATTCAAGGTGAGACAGATTCCCACGTAGCTGGGGATTGGCTAGAGCCTAGGGCTAGAGTTTTCCACCTAGTCGAGACACCAGTATAGCATATGTTAATCTTAGATGCTATTAATTACTAGTGTGTGACCATGAGGATGGTATGAAGAGTGAAGAAGCTTCTATACCCGGATTGTTACCTGAGAAGGTACCTTAGGGTAGTGTGGCAGCTATATTATTACACATTGGTCAGCAGTTACAGCCGGTGGTACCTGTAGAGGTCGCAGGTAGGATTAGTTCCATACATGTGTTTCATCCTCAGATACCCCTCATGTTCCTAGGTGATGTAGACTCATAGGAAACTAAGGAACGAGTTGAGGAGGTGGCCGAGTTTCCATCATGCTAGGGAACCATTCAATTAGATGGTGGTCTTCATAGATTTCCATCTATGTGGCTCATCAGGATGATGATAGGGTTTAAAATACCCTCATTTTACAAAGAGGTTACATTTCTTTGGATAAGCGTGAGAACCATCCTCAAAGATGGGGGACTCATTCCATAAAATGATATGGGATGAGCATTCCCTAGAGCTTCTATAGCTTTGGTAGGATGACATGACGGTAGCTGAGTATTCATCGAGGCATACCGATCATCCCAGGTACTCAATGAATGTAGTTGTATTAGTGCTTAATGGATCATACCTCAAAGCAAGGTGTGTTTAGTTACAATCAAGCCATCACTATACCTCTATGCATTCCTACTTATGTAAGGGTTTTAGAGAGAACCTTTGTGGATGAATGTTCTTTGGGTGAGAAAATATAGCCAGTTAATGTTAGCAGTATGAATGCAAAAAACTAATTCCAGTCTCAGAGACATAGGCATGTAAAATATCTTATAGAGGGGAATTGTTAGAGTCATATGAATCTATGTGGAAGAAGATGTGTAAGTGGTTTTAGGAGTCCAGAATGAGGTGTTATACTTTTCGATATGTTATAACTACCACCCTAATGTGGTCCCCATCGGCCAGAGGGAGATGGAGGATAGGGAAAGGGAGTAGTTGAATGTGGTCAAGGATTGTGACCCGGGTATCCAAAAAGGAAAAATGGTGTGGTTTGTATCTACAGCATGCTATTGTATTAATATACATAAGAACTACTCATTTCCTCATTCGAGAAATCTCGCTCAAGACCTAGAGTTTCCAGTTAAACGGTTGAACTGGCCCTTACGTCTTGAGATTCTTTTGGGAGGAGACTCAAAAATTGCACTTTCTGATTGTGTGATCTGACCCTTGAGGAGAGAGTTTCTATTATAACCTCTTGGTGGTATCTTCGATGCCTTATGGAATTAGTTTGGGTATATACTAGGCATCCAATGTTCATACATAGATTGAATATATTAGGAAAAAAGGCTGTGGTTTATCTACAGTGTTGGAGTGGGGTTTTCCTTGGTTAGTGAAAAAGTAAACCTAGGAAGCATACGATCAACTAATATATAGGAGGGTGTAGACAATGACTATTGAGTCAGCCTGGCATACCCTGATAGCAGTAGAAGTTTTGAGTTTTTTGTTTCCAACATATGTGGAAGAGTGTGGGGACATACTTTCAAAAGATGTTTCGAGGTTTACCTCCCCAAAGGGAGAGGGACTTCTCCATTGGCGGGGTACTACCAAAGTTCTGAACATGTCTTATCTAGGGTATCAGAAACATTTTCATCTTTGAAGAAGAAGTGGGATTCTTTCCAGTGGAGGGAGATGTGTCAGGAGAGCATTCTAGAGTGGAGACCGAGATAGACAAGCAGAACTACAATACCCACAACTTGGAGTTAGCAATAGTGATCTTTGCACTGAATATTTGGCGACACAACGTGATGGGTGAATTGATTACTATTTAATATGGTCACAAGAGTCTCATGTATATATTTTCTCAGAAGGACCTGAACTTGACACAACAATAATGGCTAGAGTTCATCCAATACTATGACCTTGAGATAGTCTATATTCTTAGGAAGGGGAATGTGGTAGTAGACAAACTCAGTAAGAGGTTTGGTCTATAGCTACTGAGTGAGGCCTCTGAGCATCTAGTCACATTACAAATATCCTTCATGGATAATGATTTAGAATATTACCTCTAGTTTATGACTGTTACTCCCACAATTCATCGGCATGTTCGGGAGGCACAGCATACAACATTGACAGTGTGGCCTGACATGTTCAGATATCCTTAGGCTGGTCTCCTGTTAGATTTTATGAAGGTAGAAATCACGTTGTTCTCTTCAGAGGATGTACCATGGTACCGGTGATGCTTTGGGAGGTGGATTTTAGGGAGTTCCATACTTCCACTTTAACGGTACATCATGTAGTGCCGAAGATGTACCAGTACCTCTAGTGTCATTATAGGTGGCCAGAGATGGAGGAAGTAGTGGAAAATTTTGTATCATGATGCCTCACTTGTCACCATGTGAAGACTATACAGAACCGATAGAAGTATTATACTGACAGAGGATAGAGATCATTGTAATTTTAGGAGGGCTACCATGTCATCCGATGGGTCTCACCCCGACGGGGACTACAACGATTTTTGCCGAGGTGGATAGCTATCTCTGAGGTTAATCCGAGCATTCCAGTTTCTCATTAGAGTGGTATTGGTGCCGTACCATATATCTCTTCCTGCACAGATGCACTGGGTGCATAATGTTTTCAATGTGTCAGAGGAGAGAAGATACGGCAAGATCCATCACCGGTTAACGACTGGGGCAAATTGAACATTGACGACAGGGTGAATTTTACAGAGTTCCTGGTGAAGATAGAAGATCGACAGGAGATATTCCTTTGAGGATGGTCGATCCCTCTAGTGCACATTCCCTGGCAGCACGAGATCCTCTAGGGGAGCACATGGGAAAGGGTGGAATAGATTTGTTCTTAGTACTCTAATTTGTTTGATTTGCCATTGATTTGGCTTTCAGGGCTGTAAATCTATAAGGTGGGGATAATGTAATGATCTCAAATTTCAATATTAACTTCTTAATTATATGTATTTCTTTCGAGAAGGAGAAATCTGACTGCACGTGATTCCGAGGCCCGGAGGGGCCAGAATGATCTATCGAAGTTCTGTTAGGCTTTAATTAGCATGCGTAAGAATTTTTCCTAAAAAGTGGATGAAATCTAAAATGGTTTCCTGGATTATAAATCTAGTTTCACCGTTGCATTCAGGAAGGTATGTTTACTATAGGTGCAACTTATGTTTAGTCGGTGAATGCCTCCAGTGAAAAAACCTAATGATGGTATAACCGTACACAAAATAATTAAATAATTTTAATTTATTTTTCAAATTCTAATAAATAATAAACAGAAACTCAGATTGAAAATCTGAGACCACTGCTGAACTCGTTAGGGTATGCTCACTATTTTCAGATATTAAAATTTTCTAGCGCGGGCCACCAGTGATTGTTAGTTTTTGGCCGTAAATAAAATAATTAAGGGAAAATTATTTTTTGGTAAAATCTATTACTCATAAATGGTTACTCGGATTGAAAATCTGAGAGTACCATTAAGATCAGAAGGGAATGTTCCTCTTAGTTTGATCCTAGCATCGACTAGAGGGAGTCAAGGGTCAACGTTATTAATTTATTGAAAATTTTTTAAGGTACATTTAGTAAAAGCATGAGCGGCGTTTTATATCTTTTGATTCAGTGCACAAATTAAAAATCTGATGGCACGGTTGAATCCACAACGTCGCGATTAGCTTAAAGGAAACTATACAATGACCAGAGAAGGTCTGGAGAAAAAGTAATTTTTTCTGAAATTCTAAATGAAATGGAATAAAATAATTTTATTATTTTATTTTCTTTCATATCCCACAACGAATATGTAGACTGTGGGTCCAACGATGTGTGAATCCAATAAATGGATTGGCATGCCAATCAGATGTAACAATGTCGTTGGGTAATTAAGAGGTTCCTAATTTATGAGCCCCAATTAATTCACCACATCATTACATACCCTCCCCCTCTCCTATATATATAGATCATGGGGATGGGTATCGACATATCATTGCCAAGAAATGAAGTGATGAAGGAGTACCAAGATGACAAACCCTTAGAAGACGAAGCTGGCTCCTGCAGGAGGTGATGAAAGATGCCAAACCTCGATCCAAAGTTTGGTGTACGAGCGACATTATTGGAATCATATTGTAGGAACGAAGAACACTGACCCAACATTAGGAGTAGGCGTTTCATTGATGATTTGATGTTGGGTGTTTATTCATTTACTTATTTTAAATGATATCCTCTTCCCCATTCATGAATAATACAAAGAACACGGAACAACTAACTAACAGGTTGATCCATGAATCATTTGTTTTTTTGTGGGAGGTTGTTGTGGTGTATCTTGGTAGGGTTTTTATTGTTGTTAAGTTAAATTGATTATTAATCCATTAATCCCCCTCATTTTTATGTGCTAATGTGGAGGGCGTAGGCCTAATGAACCTAGAACAAACCCTCTACTCCTTTGCTAACCTTGAGCCCACCATGGAAGACCACAAGCACAGCTGGACACTGACCAACTACGAAAGAGGTTGTGAGCTGAAACACACCGCAAGAGGAGGCTACTGTTAAATGTTTTGGTGGTCATCAGAGTGTCCAGCTCTGGCCGACCATGGAGGATGTGGGGCTCACCATTGTGCGCCGCTGGTGACCACGGGGATGCAACTCATCAGCTGGGGTGATCATAAAATGTGACTAGCTCATCGGTCGACCAAGAAAGGGAAGGGCGTTGTGCCGTCATGTGCCACTGGTGAGTAGGAGGTTGCAGCTAAAGCCATACCAGAGGAGGCTGAACTCGCAACTCATGGTGGTTTCAAGATGACTGTGTGGCGCCCAAAGAATTTCGCCTCTTCACAAACTTAACGGCCACCTAGCGGTACGTTATTTCCAGAGACAAGGGGGTCAGCCCCCCCCCCCCCACCAGCTAGGGTGGACCCCTTATGGGGATATGCTACCCCTTAGACCAGACTACCCAACCCCCTCGGGCCGATCCGCACTCCACATCGGGCCGGACCGCGCTCCACCACAGCCGGGTTGCCCCCTTCTGGGATGCCCTTCACGGTCCTCCCCATTTCAGGTCGGGCCCCCCTTTTTCATGCTAGCCCTAACCTCAGCCTAGCAGGCTGAGACCGCCGCAACCCATCCCAGGCCGGGTTGGGCCGGGTTGGACCGGACTCGAGCTAACCGGGCCCAGAAACACTTAAAGGGCCATATCTTGAGGACCAGACGTCTGTTCGATGAAGAGTTTGCAGCATTGGGATCGTTTGATCCAAAGGGTCCTTTTGGTGTACTCATCTTGTATTTTGGAGATAGTTTTATTATGGTCGTGCTGTAATGAACCCAACCCATCCGAGCCACCGAAACTAAAATGCTTATAACTCAAAGACCGGGTGTCTGATTGATGCAACGTCTATTGCATTGGAACAGTTATGACATGGTGGTTGATTAGGTAACTCCTTTTTAGAGTTTATTGATGGTCGAGGTAGAACTGATATGTAGAGGGAATATTCTACATTGGTTGGCATTGAGGTGGAGTTTAGAGACATATCATATGGAGTTTAGAACTCGTCGATCATATGGGGGTCAGTGCATACCGATACTGTGTGGGTCAGATCATGTGTGGATCAGTGCTCAACAAACCTATGTGGGTCAACACATGCCGATCCTGTGTGGGTAATATCCTGTGTGGGTTAGCCCTCAACGATCCTGTTTGGGTCAGTGCATACCGATCTTGTGTGGGTCGGATCCTGTGTGGGTTATTGGGGTTAGATACCTATCAACTCTAGGTGGGTCAGATCCTACGTGGATCAATACGGGTGTTAGTGCCTATCAACAATGTGTGGGTCAGACTTCGTATGGTCAAAAGCAGTGCCTCCTGACAGAATAAGATGATCTATCTTCGTGACTAATCTTCTGTACTTATTTACATAATTGAAAACCTATTTTGATATGAGACTCTATTTGAAATAACTATTTTACCTATGTGGTGATATCTTCATGGTGATACATGTGTCATACTTTTTCCATCATGGTGATATCTTCATGGTGTTACGTGTGTAGTACATTTACCATTGTGGTGTTACGTTAGTGATATTTGTCCCTCATGTATGATATATTTATATCTTCAGTACATAGTTATATGTTTTAGAATATACCTAAGTATTGTAGATGTATTTCTTTGATGGGTTTCCTTTGTGTAACATTAGGAGACCTACGGGTTCTCGGGGTCCCTACTGAGTATCTTTATAATCACCCATGCCCGGGCATCAATCGCACCTTGTTTTGTCTGGTGCAGATGACATACATAATTGATCACATATGAGCAAGATAGGACATGATAGTTTTTAGTGGTGGCCCATTTTTCATTCCATTACACAAGTATTACAGATTGTTTCATGTACCTACACTTTAGGTAGGATCCGTGGTGGAAGATCTAAGATCTTCTTTTCACCATTCAAATGTTTTTTACTTTTTAGATGTACTTGTACATTTTTAGTTGGCCTTGATTACTGGATCCTTTTAAAATCAACACACTTCTACTATAGTAGTTCAATTTGTGGTTGCATCTTGTTGCATTCATTTTTGTGTGTTTCTAGATGTTTAAAGGAAACACCTTCCCATTATAAGGATTATCCTTTTATGTTCTAGTTTTCATCAACTGTCTTATGGAAGGTGGGCTTGGTGTAGTCACGACATGTGCCCCGGGGGACAGGTCGTGATTGAAACCTAGGTACAATTTTTTCTCTTCAAAAATAAGATGTGATCTATTCTCCTATCTTACAAAAGTCCACCCCCTCTCACATCTTTTTCACAAATTAAATCCCATTAGTATCGGCAAATACCTAACCAAATGAAATCCAAAATAAAAAAAAAATTCTCCTAGAAGCATTATATTAATAAAAAAATATAACCTTGAAAGGAGTTTGGTTAAAACAGAAATAAGTTATCTGAGTAAGAGGTAACATTATTCATCGAACATTTTCATTTGGTTCATCGTCCACCTCATTAAGATATTTTTTATCAATTATGATATAACAAAATCGGAATATTACATATAATTATTTTTTTCTATTTAGTGAATTACCTAGAACCATCATGACTTCCATAAAATGGGTTATGAAATAATCATGCATGTGATTCGAAGATTATCACCTCGTGAAATGATGTCATTAATTTTTCCATTACTATCTCTCACGGTTGGGTAGGATGATGAATATAAAATATATATATAATATTTATAACATAATAATACCACATTATTAATTATATCATATAGATAATGTTTTAATTTATATTATATAGGGGATACAATAATATTTCCCTTGTGTATGGTATACTACAACATCACAAAGTGATTTGATTTGTATTTCACTAATGAGTTACATAGAATTTGATTAGGATATATTTACTAAATATATGTGATATTATTTACATAATTATTATTTTCATGGAAAATTTATAATTATTTAAAATAATATATCAATTTATTTATTGTATATTCACTCAATTACAGATGATAACGTTGTTCTTGTATGTGAGGAAAATCACTTTCAAGTAGATACATGGCTCTCTTTTCAACACCACACAACTAGGTTGATACATATAACAATATTTAAATAAAAATATTTTATTTAGGATATTAGTATCATTATATAAATAAATAAAATTACACTCCTACATTTCATAATTATAATTGAATAAACGAAACATTACTCATGTGTACGTATGACTTACATTCTCCATGATCGTAACAGAATTCATTTTTCAAAACCATATTTCATGAATGGTAATAAAAATATAATTTATGAATATATATTATAATTATTTTACTATTATTATTTTTTAAATGATATATCCATGAGAAATTTGAGATGATCGAATATAAAAAATAAAAACATATACAAATAACAAAGAAATTATTATTAGAAAGGTAATTTTTACAAATAATTATTATAAATATGGAAATAAATAGTCATAATTAAATCATATATCATAATATATATATAATTTTTGGTGTGTAATATATTTATAATAAATTTATATATATTTTACACCATATTTTATTGTTTTTTTAGGAATCTTATAATTATGGTATTGTGATTTTAGTATTTCTTTTATTTTTTGGTGACATATTAAAATTCACCACTCATATAATTTGTTTTTGTATATACTTACACTATGACATGTTATATCATAGATAAAATAATTTTAATGATATTTAAAGGATATTTAGATTTTATTCCTCAGTAGGGATCATGATTCAAAATATTACTAATGGAATAAGGGATTTGTATCTCACTTTTTTCTTTCATGGCACACAATCCATATTCACAGATTAGTTCTTTTATATGGTTTGTATACTGAATATGAATAAATTTTATAAAAATTATCCTGAACATTATGTGGATTAAATATCCATTTTTTGTTCTGTCTTTTATAAGGATCATTATTCAAATGATTACCAAAGTGGTAGAGGATTTATGTTACAGTCTCATCATTTGTCATGATTGTTTATGATTAATTCTATTTTGTTGATTTATTATGATCTTTCACTCATTAAGTTTCATCCAATATATTTTCATCTATTTATTAATAATATTTTCAAGTAATATTACCATTTTCCCTCTCATTGGTACTTAAAATAATTGATAAAATGTTTTTACTAATAATCAGATTTTATATATCTTCTGTTGAAAACCATATATCTTCCAAAACCATGTTAAATAAATATGATTTAACAAATTTATTTAACCTTCCAAAAATAATTCAATAAATCCAATTTTACTAATTTGTTACTATTTTTTAAAAAAAATCATGTAATCATCATTTAATTTTCCAAACAATGCATGTTCTTCTTTTATTAATGATGTTAAATTAATTATTATTTTAATGTATAAAACATGAAAATAATATTTGATCCCCACGACCATTTTTTTATTTGAATATTACATTATAGGTATTCATGTTATATTTAGATGAAGATATTACACAAAATTAATAATTTTTAGTTTTCAAAAGTGATTTTCCCAGAAAATTTCATTTCCATGTGAAATATTCCTAGTGATACATAAAAATTATTATCTATATATTATTATATCCTTTTATGTAACATAAACCTTTATGTTACCCAATCCAACTCTCTCTCATGTGACCACAAAACGATGGCTATAAGACCACAAGAATGCTTCCCTATAAGTCATTGGATAATGATTAGTTGTGGAGGGTGATAAGTATTGTGGGGATACATTACAACCGGTATTTAGAGTTTAAAGTATAGAAGAAGATGAAAAATATAAATATAATTATCAAAGTATTGTAAATAATGGATACAATACAATATAGAAAAAACAAATATAAAAGTAAATTTAATAATCAAATAAATAATTATGGAATAATGTACTGACATGTTGGAATTTACCTAAATGTTATTCTTGCAGTTATAAAAATAAAAGACAAACAGACTCAAATGAATCCAGTACTGAACCCCATGTTAACCTCATAATGAAACTCCAACCCATCGAGCATAAAACCAATCAACAGAAATGTCACCTTCCGTTTTCTAGTCTTCTATCCACATAATCTACTCATTTCAAAAATGGTGGCCAAAAAATGTCGGAATATAACATAGAGGGTTAACACCACAGTGTATAAACCCAACCAATTTGATATCATTTTTATGCAATAATGTAATCAAATATGTGTTAATTTATTTATTAATTAATTTAATACCACATAATCCTACATTATCACCATTCTAGAATATCTATGAGAATCCGTCACTGCCATTCCTACCACAATGATATAAACATGGTAGAATATAACATACCTTAGTGCCATGACGTAATCTCGCTGAGCCTATCTCATAACCATTCCAACCATAACCACATAACCAAGTAAAAAAATAACCTAATAACCACGGTATAAATAACAAAAATCTAGGTCAGACCTAAATTATATGCATTTTAGCAATAAATCATGGTCGTGCTTAGTATATAATCAATTCTTTCTTTATCAGGGAAACGACAAATATTTTATCATTTTAGAAGGTGTCACTAGGAATTTTCTATTATATAATAATTTTATCAAATCTCATGGATAGTTTGATATATAATAATTCCTACAGGTGTCCCTGGGAAGAGCCCACTATATAATAATTTCATGATTTATCAACAATGCTAATTCCCCATATAAGAGTTACATTATTTATCACAACACATGAAATATTAACAAGGTTATCAGAATATCCTGATCAAATCTAAATTATGAAAATTAACACTTATTATGAAATTAAACATTTAATTTATCAATTTCAATAACCAATAAAATTCAAGTTATCTTAATTATCAAGAAAATACATGTTTAATCTATATCAAGATAACACCGATACTCTCTTTCATGATAAGCATTATTTAATATATTTATTAATTGAATTATAATCATGGTTTCTCCCACCCTGATAGTTCCCACAATCGTGTTCAATAAGCAATGGGATCCAAATGGACTCCAAATAATATTCTAATTTATTTTTTAATTTATGTGGAAAATTATATGTGGTTAGAATTGAAATATTACACAAACTTCAAGATCATCAAAAAATAGTGTTAAGGATTAGAACTCTTATCTTTTAGTAATGATAAAAACATGATTCCAAAAGAAAACACACATGAGAAGAAGGCGTATAATATCATAAGAAGTATCCTACATCAAAGAAAACAATGAAAATTATCAAAATAAAAAACCGAAATGGCTAGTGAATGAATGGAGAGAATGGAAAATGAACCGAAACACCTTAAATGGATTTGATGCACGATTGAGACATGATGATTCAAGAGATTCCCTCTAAAATCCCAGAGAGGATAACCTAGGGTAAAGAGGAAGACGCTGTTTGTGATTAAAAAATAGAATCAATAACATTAAACTATTTTAAAAAATTTCTTTTGAAATTACATTTTATGTAATATAATTACATATAGTATATTTATATTTAATGGGATACACAAAAAAACCCTTCACCTGGGATTATTATTTATTCTAATCGAATATTACATTACATGTAATATAATTACACTATATATAAAATTATAATATTTTTAATCATTTCATGTACTATAATCATTCAATACATGTTTCTGGAAAAAATTACACATTGTGTACTACAGTTTCTCAGCATGTAGCTTTTGTGCAGATAGTTTTTTAGTATAATTTTGATTTAATGCCTGAACTCCCATAATGATTCTAAAATTACCAATAACCCATGGTAACACTAGAATCATTTATACATGTACTCCATTAATTAAAATAGAAAACGAAACCACTCAATAGTTGAATCCTATTCAATTTTTTAGTTTTCCTCGCAACCCAACTCATAGATTATTCAAAAAATGATAAATCAACAAATATTAATTAATTTTCCACAATTAAGGCCCTCCATCACCGAACAAGACTTTTCTACAAAGGTTCAAACAAAAAACCCATGGAGATATGTTCTCGTAAATAGATGGGATCTTACAGCCCCCACCCCCCATAATAACTCATCCCTAAGATGCTCCAAGAATCACTATGGTGTCTCAAGAAACTTGTCTATATAATGAACTTTCATATGAAACTCTATCTATTTGGTATCCTAAACTCATCCATGCTTCCAATTCTCTTGATCTAATTTAATCTCCCTACCTTGGAGATACTTCTCACAAAATTCCACAAATCATATGGGAAGCATCAAAAAGGATTCATCATCCCTATGCTCAATCTCTGCTATGTCTATCATGTGACATGGGATTAAATAATATCTCAGAATATTCAATACCTGAAACACATTGTTCATGGAACAATTTCACTAATGATTTTCTAAACGGCACACCACTAGATTGGCCTTATCCTCTATCTCAAATGGATTAAAAACCTAGATGTTAGCCTTCCCTATTTGTTGATGTGGCATTCCCCCAGACTATGACACAACAGAATGAAAACATGCTGACCATCCTTAAACATAAAAGGTCTCCATTGTTGATCATAATATGATTTATGTATATATTCCATGGTCACCGACCGATGTATGATCAATTGAACATGCACAGATGTCTCCTACACATGACAATTCAAAAAAAGTGCTATCTCACATACCTCCAACTAGAAATGAGGAAAACAAAAAATCATTCCATATCGATCCTCAAAAGGATCAATTTGGATAAATTCATAGAATATATTATTACATTAAAACTCCATGAGTTCATTATTCTGCTCTTATGGGCCACCAAAATTCAGAACTCTTTCTTGAAACATATCCTTTAGAACATGAATATTCCTCCTATATGGACTGTCAATATAACGATTATTGTCTCTACTCAAAAGAACCTATGATCCCATAGCCTTCTGAAAAACCTTCTTGAAACATGATTTGAAACCAGGATCCCAATAAAAAAATATACTCCATGGAAATCTGTTTAGTAGAACTACCTCGTTGACATTAATATCCCTCAGATCATTAATTGTGAAGGTATAAATGATAGATAATAAGTGATATTTAGGGTCATCCAATCCATATTCACCCATACAACATCATCCTTTTTGGTTTTTGGGGTAATACAATAACAAAATCCAGAGTTACATCATCCCATTTCTATTGATGAAGGGGAAAATACTACCAAAACCCAACTGTCTTATGATGTTTGGTAGTCACCAGCTAACAAGTGAAAGACCAGGTCACAAATTCTTCCACCACATTCTTCATTCATGACCACTAGTTTTTCCTAAATATATCATGATATATCTATATCAAATTAGGATGTATCACCCATCATGAATCATGAATCTCTTTCATCATTTCCCCATTCAATTCATAGGAAACCTTACCAATCTATTGAAAAGAATATAATTTACACTTCTAATATAACATTCTGATGTTTCCTCCCCAGCATATAACATATCACTTAGAACTAAACCCACCATTTCAAATAAATTCACTATCGTGATCTGGTCCCAAATAATGGTAATAACATATTTTGAAGTTAGTGCTACTCATCCCATAGACTATGGAACATCTATGTGCATCTCTACAAAGAGAGACACTACCCACCACTCGTCCAAATCCATCATACGTACTATGATAGAATCCTATTTATCAATCCATCAATAATGAAATTACACTTGTCTGGTGTATAAGAAAACTCTAGGTTGAAATTCTCCAAATACATGACCCACCTCCCATATTGAAGGTTCAGGTCATGCTGAGAAAAGATGTATTTTAGGATCTTGTGGCGGTTTATACCAGAAACGTCTCACCCAGCAGATAATTCATATACAATATCATGGAATGTACCACTAATTCTAACTAAATATCATGATTTGTGGAATTACTCAAATTTGGTCTCAGTTTTCTGGAGCAATAAGCAACCACTCGATCCACCGAAATCAAAACTACTATGAGTACAACTCTGGATGAATCATTGTACACAATATATTTTTGACGCATTAATAGTAAATTTAGGATAGGTATTGTGGCCATCCTTCCATTTGGATCATTAGAATATCTCTTTAAATCATTATAAAAAATAATCTTTACCCCGTTCTTGGTCATACCAGTTGTAGGTTCAGTCAAATGTGACAAGTCATGAATAAATCGTGATAATAACCTACAAACCCCATAATTCTCAGAATATTGAATACATTTTTATGTTTCTAAAATGATACCCTGGATGTAACAATATGTAGGTCCCATATCACTCCTTCCGATGAGATGGATTATACCATGATGTGAATTTTATCCAACCAGAAACTGTATTTGGTTAGCTTCATATATAATTAATGCTCACTCAATGTACTCAGTATGATGTGAAGATGTTTGGATTGATTCTTTGCTAAATGTGAGTATGATTTATTTTCGTCAACAAAACCCCCATAAAATGGTCCAAAAAGTAAGAAATGTCTTATTCATAAAATTCCATGAAAACCATCAAGTAATTTCCTAAACCTAACAGAATAACTACAAACACATACAAAAAATACCTTCTCCTAAAAGAAGTCCAAGGAATATCTGATGGACTCACCATCAACCGATGGTATCCTGATCTAAAATATATCTTGTATAATACCTTATCAACATCTAAATTATCAAATGGAACATGGATTTGTTGAATAGGATACCATTTCCTAACCATCATCTAGTTCAATAAGCAATAATCTATAGATAAGCGCGAAGACAAATCAGCCTTCATGGCGAAGAGAACCGGAGATCCCCAATGAGATGTATGAGGCCATATGAAACAATTATATTTAATTTTTTCCAATTGAACATTCAACTCCTGAATATCTAATTGTTCAATTCTTTAATGTGGGATAAAATCATATTCTACTCCCAACACTATCCTGATCACAAACTTGAGCTCTCACATGGGTGGTAATCCATAGAACTCGTTAGGAAGGACATCCTATAAATTCCCCACCACTAGATGAAAGTACTTTTTCTACATTCCACTAGTATATAGATCAATACCGAATATCTGAGCCATTATACAATCTAATATGCATAGAATTCATCCTATACAACCACCCTAAAGAACCTACTCACCCTAGTGAGAATATTTTCCTCAATCTGGAGATAGGATCACAACATTCCCATGGTAATATTTTATATGATTATGTTATGGAACCAACCAATACATACTATGAATCAAAATCAAACTCTCTATTTCCATAATGAATAGTTCCTAAACGAAATGGTATCCATAACTATCTATAGAACATGCCTTGTATTTTTTGATGTTATCTGATTGCACTACCAGTGGTGTGTCGATGGTCAAAAGTGAAACCAGACATTCCACATACAATCCAAATACATTTATGATAAAGGTGGATAAAACCTAATAAGACTCTCCTCTAGAAAAATACAACATAAAGGGTTAATGATACATGAATTGTACCTAGGACTTTAGACAATCTTATATTTACGATAGCTAGAGTAGTCTATATATCATGCGATGACCTAGCTTTCGTTCCCCGCTAATGACAATTGTAAAATTCAAAAAGTACAAAATACGTGGATATGGGTAATATTTTACATGCAAAAAAAATGAAAGATAAGGTTTCCAAGACTCAAAGATCAGGGTAACTCCCAAGTGTTGAGATTTTTTTACTATTAGAGAATCATATATATGGGAATGGTCAACATATAACCTATAGAAGATCCCACAGATCCCCTATGATAAAAACCCTATTCTCTCTTGAAGTCACCACTAACGACCTATTATAATTTATTGGTCGCCAAATAATCTCGCATATTTCATAGAACGTGTCAACTGGTGATCACTTGGAAACCCATCATAAAATCTTTCAAAAATAGGTGATAATTTCTACAAGGATGAGGCCCTTCAAGGTCATAATTCTCACATGATCGAAAAATAATAGGGAGAATGTTTTTCCATGAAACCATTCAAGAAAACTCACAACATACCTAGAGCCATTGTAATATAAAACAAAAGAAATAAAATGGGAGTATTTGGGGGCCACTTACGTTCATAAAATTTAACGATATGCACCCTAGAAACCAACAAGACAACAAAATTTCCAAAAAATAAGTCCACCTAATCTCGTGAATGCCAATAGTAGGTCAATATTATCACATGAATATCCTTAGTTATGTCCAAATAATCTCTCACTCCCCATTTGGATACCTAATAGAAAATAGATGGAATTTTACATGAAATGATTTCACACCTCCATTGAACCTTTTTTGATCACATAATGAATCAATAAGATGTAATGTATTTGTCTTTAAAATTACTCATAAATTCTCACTTTACTCTCTACCATTGTAAAAGAAAATAATGAAAATAAAAGAAGAGGATGTGGGAGCCCCTTGTGGTCGTATATCCCTTACAACATTCTTTGGCCATATGTAGAACTTTTTAATGAGACTCCTCGGAAAGATGCTAAGATCTCATGAAGGAACCCTGACGAGTCATCATTGTCCTATGTAATGTCCCAAACAAGTAACCTAAACTCACATGAATTCATTTCCATAGTTTTCCTAATCTCATGATTTAATAAATAAATTTCAATATGATAATATTTGAGTACATTGTCATGTCTGTATGACTCAAAAAGATCCAATTAATTGAATGAAATCCTGTAAAAAGATATTTTAAAAGGATGTACTCATGGTCCCTGATAATAATGAGATGAACTAAGAGAGATCTATGATGGAGATATATTAATATGTGGGATGTCTATGCCCTTCCCTGATCCCATCTGCGATTCATTCGATATGTGTCATTAAAATAAGTTAACAATTTCTGTGAAGGGCCTATAAATACACCCACCCCCCCCCCCCACCCCCGCATGAAATACCACTACATATGGATACCAATATCATGAACATGAATCTCTATGGATAGAAAAACCCCATATAATATATTTAATAATGATTGATCTTACAACCAGAATGTCTTATGTCAGGTAGGGTCCAGAAACTATCCAGAGAAATCAAGTTCCATGCATAAAACACTTCTAAAGTTCACTGATAGGTCATGCTAAGGAATTGTGGTAGGAATTTTATGGAACATCCCACACATATTGTATATCTTGTGATACATAAAATAAACTAACACTCAAAAAATATAAGGAGTTATCAATATAAAGGGTAGAATAATGACAAAAGGTGAGATCCTTATGAAAACTAAATATACACTAACCCTCGTGATCTTTTTGAGAACCATCCATGATTCATGGGAGCACCATGAAATTTCCCCATCATATCATGATTGTCCTTTTCTATAGTATTTTTGTAATTCCATGTCAAATTGACATGATAGAGAAAATCATATGGCTCCACTTTGGCATTCCACCCATGTATTTTGAAACCCTCTACGATCACCATACAAGTATAATAATTTCCCTTATATGTTTCTCATTAATATAATAGTGTCTCCATCACATGTTACCTGAGTCTCTTGGTAGCACCCTCGCATGTCAACTGTCTCCTGCGATCCCCACCAGACACGTCATCCTAGCCTCATGGTTCCCTTTAAATAAGTCATCCCAGACACATAAAACCCTCTAAGACATGCCACATTGACTCTCTTGATTCACTATGCATGCATCACCCATAACTTATGATGAAACCATGGAAAATCAATTAAACCATGATTCACCTATTGGAAATGATAGTGAGGTTATCCAATTGATTCCAGTTCCCATTGTCTAGGTCTTAAGATTTCCTCTAGAAATTGCATCATTGATTATACAATATCCCTTGAGTATGACATTCAATTTTCTTGAATTACTCCATAAAAGTATATTGGATCATACAATTTTCTATGGAAAAGTTTGGATGACACCATATGACATGTCGAGCAGAAATTCATGGCCTCACGAGCAATCATTTTACCTATGTTAGGTAGTAAATTAGGCCACATCATAGGGAAACCCAAGATTTGATGATATTTCCCAGCCTTGGTGTGTAATCCCCAATCATAAGGCTATCCTAGGATTTGATGACCTTACTAATTCGATGTGTGTAATACCTAAAAAATTATGGAAGGGATCATAGTGTAATCCCCAAAAAAAAGGCATAATATAATGTGTAACACAGATAAGGGAAAACTCAGTGTGTAGGCACTGACCAATGGCATAATATGATATGTCCCACATTTATGTGTGATGACCGTGTATACGCCCCAATCAGGAGAAAATCAATGACTTCAATTCTGGTCACAACTAGGATACATAGGCCACCCTTACAAGGGTGGATCTCTATATTAATCTTTTAATGGAGGTCCCAACATATAAGCCCCACATATACATAAAATTAAATTGGTTATTTTCTATCCATATTTTATCCCAATGAGGATGGCCCACATGATCCTAGGGAGTTAAAATAAGCATATCATCTTCACCACAAACCTCTACAAAGACAAAGAAAACACTAGTGCGTAAGCCCCAATCATTTGAAAAATTGGGCCTTTATATCCTAAAATAACATGGATACCTAGAATAACTTCATCGAGCTCGAGCCCAAACACAAAGGGATAATCCCCTTAGATTCCATCCTACCACATCTATGTCATTTAAACCGTCAAGACCCAATTATTCCCATGGTATTTTCACTATAACTCATCCCTCATCAGACTGTGAAAGTAAATGAACTATGATTACTCTGACTCCATCCAAAACCAGGTTACATAGGATGCTTGACTGAGGCCAAAGCTCTATATTATACATATCAAGGGTTGTCCCGGTGTGTATGTTCCACATCCATATTCATTGAGGTTGATGACTTGTTATACCTTGTATCCCACAACAATAAAATCTCTTGTGGTCATTAGGATTCACAATGAAGACATCATTGACATCTGGAATATCCACTAGCTTGGGAAATATCAATATATAAGACCTGATAAGTGGATTGTTATAAACATTCCCAATATAAGGGAATCTAACTTGGGGACAACCTAAAGTGAGTAATAGCACTATAAGGACTTTAAATCCTTCCATAACTAGGATACATAAGATCCCTTCCTATGGTATGAGCCTAAACAGATATAGGAATCCATCTCATGGTGGGTTCCACCAAGTGTCAAACATTCCAACCATTCAGTCCCAATCATTCCAATATGATGATCATCCTACATCATCTTCCTTTGGACTGAGATGTCAAATGAACTATGAAAACTCTGATGTCACTATAATCGAGATATGTAGGATTCCCCCAAGAACCCGAAATTTTATATTTGGTACCTCTGAGAACTCATATAAGACTTTTCTATAATATTTCAAACTCCATGGGTTTAATGATCTATGTGAATTTTGATTCCACCATTATCCAATATAGGTAGGATGCCTCATAATTTCTCAATACCCTCCCCAAAATATAACACAATGTTAAAATGAAGAAAAGTAGAAATATTTATTTTATAAAACTTCAAAACATAAGTAGTTGTCCATTATTGGGAAATAGAAAAAGAACCTCAGATACATATTGATGGATTCACTGTTAAAATCCATATTATCTACAAAAAGTAGACATAACCAATAAATATTTTTGTTAGGGAAACCGGTCATTTGTCGATATTAATATGATATTTTTGATCTTGTCTTATATCTATAAGAGAGTCATATAGTAGAAAACAATCTCCACAAAATAGTGTTTTAGGAGCCCGACCTCCTATCCTCTTACCCATTGTGAGCCCCCAAAGTAGCATTAGGTCAGAAACCCATATTTACCACATGAATTTGGAATGTAGGTAGGTACCCAATTATGGATAAGGAAACTATTGAGAGTTTCTATAAAGAATGATGATGTTAACCATATTTCATTAGTTCTGCAATAATTTAACCCCTCACAACAAACCATCAGGTCGAAAAGAAAAGTCCTTGATTTGGGTTCAGGTCGTCTCTTCTTTATTGAAACAACAACGGTGAACCCAATGTGAATCTCTATAATATAAAATTTATTTTATTATTATCTATCAATATATTGTGTTTTTACACTATATTTTAAAAAATTGAAAATACATTGTGAAACTATCAAGTAATAGAATTATTTGTTATCATACATCAAGAACCTTTGTTTATCATCCCCACAAAAACAGTGAAATACGTTGGATATGATATCACAATTGTTCTTCTGTAACTAAGGTTTTCATGAAATAAGTCTTTCCTCATGTTGAAAAGTCCACAGGATCAGAATAACCAAATTGGGAATAAAAGTACAATTGTGTTAACCATGCATATATGATTGAGCATATCGTGCCTATAATATTTCCCATAATATAACCTAGTTCTCCATTTTCTATTTTATTATAGATACTACTCTTCTCAATGACATCCTTTTATGAGACAATATCTTCTTCATTCAATAATCAATCCGGTCAATCCCCAATGGCTGCAACCCCCACTATTCACAAAATAATCTCTCCCGATGGAAAAGTATAATGTATAATGGGGAACACAATGGTCTTGAAGAACTATTAGTGTGGTACAAACCGAGCCCTAAAAGTGTCCTACGAGGTTCTCCAAGCATGTAAATTAGTGATTCCTCATTTCCTATAGAATGATGAAGCTATGATAATGGACCCCATCGCCACAACCAACCAATATGAGAGAATATCCCCATAGTGATAAAACATCCACCTTTAATATCTAATGGATGTGCACCTAGAAGCCAAATTCCCAACTCTTCTTGTTTTGGGGCCACCCAGGAGGGCTCCTATCAACCACTGTCACCAACATCATCAAATCATTTCCCAATAGTCACATACTGATGGTACGACCCAACACCCGACCACATATGATGCCCATTCATGGGAGAAAAGGAATACTCATTGGGACAAGAAGCCATTTTATATCCCAAAGAGGGCTTATATCACCCTTCAAACATATGATGAATATAGAATTTTTTTGACAAAAACCCATGAGAACACTCGTATCCATTCGTACTCAAAAGATGTATATTGTAATATTTTGACATAATGAATAGGAGAGGCATATATACAAAACCTTATTCATGAATTCCATTAATATATTCCTATGAAACAGTGAGGAAAAATGTGGGCACAAATCCCCTCTCAAATTAAAGGCTTCTTCATGTATATAGTGGAGGAAAATTGTTAATGTGTATATTCCTTTACACACTTTTATAAAATGGAAATATATTATATAAATATCTGAATAACTCCATCAACATATTCCAACACTATTTAAAATAAATTAAAAGATGTATAGCCCTATCCCTACATCTTTGATAGTGAAGGACCCCGAAACACCATGGGAGGGAAGCACTGAATCAGTATGGCGACGTTTTCATAAAAATGTGATATATCTTGTTATGATGATGCTATGAACCAATTATTCTTTACTGATGTAAATTTAAAGAAAACAAAAAACCATATTCAAAGAGAACACACATCTATTTTACTTGGTTCATCACTAAGGGAAAGTCCAAAGATTATAAACTAATAGTGTGTCAGTCCTACCTAAATACACTAATCATCACTATTGGTGGAATACAATAGTTCAGACACAATCATTTTGTTCCAGGAACAGTGCCTTTACTAGATTTTGGGAATAAAACACTACATCCCTAGGAACACTAATATTGAATCCCCCGTCCTCACTTATATATGATAAGTATAAATCAATCAATTAACTTGAAGGTCACTTCAATAGATTTCTATTTAAGTCATTGTGACAATAAATAATGAGACTATACTTGTATATATGTCCTGAATTTATGCACTTTAATTCACTTTTCATTCATACTATATATTCAAAACTTGATAGAATCTCAAAACTGAATGTGCACAGAATACCTCCTCTTATGAGATTGTATTGGGATTTTGGGAATGATATATTTCACACACCCATTATCAATCACAAAACGTCCAAACAAGATTCACTTGGTATTGATAGACTCAATGATCATCCTATTAATAATATTTACTTTTTTTATGTATTATACTCAAAACACATTCATGTTTCAAAGATACAAGATCATCATTGGAAAAAGTTATCTATCTTAATTAGGGGTTTCTGTCTATTTATTGTCCCGACTAACCCTGCACTCATAATCCTGAAACTTCTTCCTTTACACATGTCTAATTTCCCAAAATCATATGAAACCATAATTATTGTTTCATTGGGCATTAAAGCCTCATTTGTGTCATTCACTTCAACATTATTTCTTGGGCACATGCAACCCACCTTACATGAAAAAGAATATATCTCTAAATATTCATTAATTTTCAATATTTTCAGGGTATATAATATATATTTTCATTATACACGATATTATGAAACCCCATAAATCATTCACACATCATCAGTTGTAAAAAACAATGTTAACAATTCTCTAATTTTTAGACCAAAATATTTCCAAAACACTGGGAGAAAATTTCACCTTCAAAATAAGAGAAATATTGTACTGTAAGATATATTTACATGAAAACTCTTTGAATTTCCGTGTGAGGATTGAAACCAAATAAAAACAATACTCCACTTCCAACAAATAAAATCCTTGGGTCCAACAATCTCCCCTATTTGGGTTTTTTGACACTCTGCATATAAATTCAATAAATCATCATCCACCATCAAGACCTGATTAGTGAGAAACAAATCATCCAACACTCTAATTCTATGAGAGAATATAATATTGTTGAAAACAATTGGAAAGGCCTGAATTTTGTTCTCGTGTTTTGCAATGTGCAAATATATATAACCGATTCTCTTACTATTTCCTCATAACATTTTTTAATTCATTCTCATTCTCCCCAATTTTTATTCATTATAATTACCCCCATTTTTAATCATATAATTTATCTATTTCTCTACTATACCTCATTGGAAATTATCCTAAAGAACCTAACTTTTACTTTTATTTCTCAAAAAACGCACATCCCTTGATCATATCACCCCCATAAACCATCACTGCCTCCACAAATAGATTAAAACAGTTATCTCAACAGGAGATCAGGGAATATTCCTAACTTCCACATGCACTAGGCGTTTGATAAAAACTAATGTTCAACTGATGTTTCTCTAACACATTTCATTCTAATGGATTTTTCAGAATGGCAACCACTTGGACATTACTTAAAACATAATCGATTTTAATCATTCATTGATCAACTCTTTCCATGATTATGTGCTATCAGATTTCAATATTTTTTTGTAGAGGAATGTGGTACATGATTATTCATAATTATGATCACACTCATGTTATCACATTGAATCTATATTAGCTATTTCACCTCACCACCAATATTAGTCAGTTGTGTATTCATCCAAAATTGAAGAGTACAAGCATTTTAAAGAGATATATACTATTCATTCATTATACTAACCATAGTACCTTCTTGATTCATACTAAACTGTCCCACACATTTCCAACCAATATTTATTTCTACATCCCTTTTGGAATTTATAAAAAACTACACCTCAATCCAAATAAGTAGCAGATTAAATCTAACCACTCTTTGTCTCTTCTTGCAGAAAACTATAATACAAAATATTATGTACCATGAATATACCTCAGGGTTTGTTTGGTTGTTTCCATATGTCCTTATATCATATTGATTTTAATGTGGGACATTAATAATATTTTGAATATGATGTCTAGACATGTTGCAGTCTTGTATTATAAGATTCCAATGATTAATATGTACATAGTGGGATATACAGAAGCCATATCCTAATGATTTCAACCTTTTTTCAAACCATAATCATAATTGAAATAGGTTTGGAGTCATGAATATTGAATTTCTTCAAAAATAATGTCACATGTTTTTCATGAGAAATGAAATTTTAATCCTCATTTTGAATAACCTAGATCCCAAGAAAAATTTAGTTCACTAATCAGAGACATTTATAAAATCTAATTTCATTTGATTTTAAAATTCATCCATTGATCTCTTCCCGATTTCAGTGAATATAATATCATCCATATACACCACATCCATAATTGATCTTCCTTCAAATTCTCCACATAAAAATTATGTTCTAAACCTCATCAATCAAATTCTATCATCTTCAGATAAGTATGTAGAAGACAATACCACTCTAATTTTTCCTTATCTAGACTATAGAGAGCCTTCATTAATCTAAAATCTTTATCTACATCATTTCCAAAAGAAAATCTAGGACGTTAATCTATAAAAAAAATTCCCCCAATAAATAACACTTCTACATAAGTTCTTATTGTTGTCAACCAATATTTTCATTCTCCAATAATAGTTGTTGGATCCTTGTGACCCTTGACATCACTGTTGAAGAACTAAACAAATCAGTGTGATCTGAACTACTCTTGGTATGATTATTATATATAATTAATCTGGAATTTATATCCTTGATCCATTATTTACAATATTTTCATCTCTCGTACAATATGATTTTCGGGTACTGTTGACCCTGGGTATCCTAATTGGCCTCTTGGGCATCATCCCCCATTTTAGGTCCATGTGCCTCATTTCCTTAAACATCCTACATGTTAGACAAAGCGATAAGACCTTATAATATAACATATAAGGGTCTAAATGACAAGTCCTTAAACTCCTAGATAAATTTAGACAATGTGTATCTCGAAAACACTCATAGGAAATGCTAAGTAATAGTAAACACATAGATCAATAAAATATTTATCTCCACTGTTTGGGAAAAAATTAGGGTGATAATGAATAGATTATAGTGCTCATAAGGCCTACTCTATTGCCCTAGTAAAATCAATGATATGCTCAAAGATCCCCCTAGATCATGAAAAAATTAAACAATGATTTGTCTTGTCTCCTAGAAACTAAAAGATCTTCACTTGGCAGGGAAATTTATTGATGGTGATAAATCCCACCTTGGAAATTAGACATTCAAAAAATATCACTTCATGAATTGGGGTACCTTTTATCCTTTTAAACCTTCCACAACCCTTGTAAATTATATGTAGCATTAAGGGAACCTTTTATTGATTATTTATCAATGCATATGAACCTTGGGTATTCAACCATATGAATTACTATGTAAAAAGTGATTTCTGATCATTCTGATCCTTGAAATCACTATGGTATAAATAAATACCTCAGTGTAATCTATAATACTCCTACTATGACTATCCCATGTCATCCTCCTAACCCAAGGACATTGGAACATGACTTTTAATCTCTATAACAATGTATCTAGGAAAATTAAACATCCTCGATGTTATGTCACTATGTTTCATACCCTTTCTCAAGATTAGATTGAAAATTTACATTCTCGAACCTTTAATATCCCACACATCATGATTCAAATCAATAGGGAATAGGGATCGTGCTTTACAATATAAAATCCAAATTTATGTAGTGTTCTAAAATAATTACTAGATATCATTCCTCACATACTCAATAAAATCGGCTGGATGGTTGATTCCTCACAAAAATTTCATGGACCTCTAATATAAGTAGAGATCACCCTTTTAATTACCTTGCTACTGATTCGTGAGGCCCTTGAACAACCAAAAAATGCATCCCCACCATGTTATAATGGATATTGAATCTCTGTTAGCCCTATGAACAACGAGGCAGAACCCAGGACCTCAGAGTGTTATGGGTGATCCCCAAATAATCTACCTCATATTATATTCATGGACACAAAAAAAATTTGTGATTTACATCACTGGTACTCAAATTATCTAGGTCGGCCAATCTTCCCTAGTCTTTCTCCCTAAACCGATATCAACTACATAATTCATCCATATCCCCTATAAAATATACTCAACATAAAGTAACCTTTTCTTAACTATACATGTGTACATGTGGATTCTGTATATGAACCTATGTTCATCAACCAAATGTGGCACTATGAAAAAAATTTATCAGGCCCCTCTGAGCCCGTGAAACACCAGAAACGAACCCAAAACCTCAGTGTGGTTTGGGTCATTCCAAGCATGATTGTCCCATATTCTAGCATCAATTATCATGTCCAAGATAAAATTATATAATATAAAACTATAGAAGATACAATATAAGGTACCCTAAAATATAGTAAAATAAGTTCTATGCTAAAAGGCACATAACTATAGCGATAGGTTGTATGTGCCAAATGACCCTAAACTACCTCAATAGACGGTCTGACCTAAAAGTCCCTAATATTCAATGATAGAATGTCCAAGTTAATATATCTCAAATTATAGTAATAATATGTATAAGTTAAAATAAATAAATCCATAGGGATTTAATATCTGAGATATAATACACTACACTATAGCATGATAGAACTCAGGACTGAAAAAACAGTAGATCTTGTAAAGAACCCAATATAACCTTGTAAAATTTAATCTATACTTGACAGGACTATTGGATTGGGAAAAAGAAATATATATCCAC
Organism: Viscum album; assembly: GCA_963277665.1. Taxonomy (NCBI): domain Eukaryota; kingdom Viridiplantae; phylum Streptophyta; class Magnoliopsida; order Santalales; family Viscaceae; genus Viscum; species Viscum album. Next base: position 1,159,267,411 of record OY728120.1, on the reverse strand, counting down.
ATCCATGAAATATATTATACTTATTATTATTTTTCTAAATCATGTGTCCTCTAAAAAACTATATAGGGTTTATCATTAAGGAGTGTCATGTTGGTTGGAATTCATGAGTTCTTGTAACACCCTGAGATTTTATGAGAATTATTCTTTTTAATTTCATTGATGACATTTTTTGTATGCTACACCAAAATTATCTTGCACTATATGCAACACCATATTATCTTGTAGCATACACAATAGTAATATTGGATTTCATTATGCAAGAGAAACCTTCCTCGATAGCTTGCATTGTACGCGATACCGAGTTTCACCAAACAATGATAAGTTATAAAAATATTATATAAACTAGACGTTATGAATATTTATACACACTTTTTGAAATTTTATAAATTTTATCATTCAATATAGACTTTATTTTTGGATTAAGAATATCAAATTAGCTTAGTGTGATTTTTTGGTAATTTTCTGCAAACTTTCAATTTTTGATGAATAGTTAAAACATAGAGTTCTTGGTTAAAACCGAATTTTTACTTAAATAATCATTTATTTTTTTAAAATTTATTTTAGGTCAAAATAGATACATAATACCTATATATGTTCAATTTAATTCATTGGAGTCATTTTATAATAATTTTTAATTTATAATATTTTTATTGAACTTTTCACCGTCGTTTACCCACCTCCTAAGAGAATTTGAAAATTTACATAAAACATAATTTTACCTCTTCTGTGAGAGGAATTTTAATAATCCATGAAACACGGATAATATCAAGGAGTAAAATGTGGTTCAATAAGATAAAAATAATTTTCGGTGAATAGTAATTTTTTTATTTTTATTTACTACGGTTAAAATTTAATAGGGCAATTGAGGGTAAAAATGGCATAATTGTTACCTAACACATTTCCGAATTCAATTGGATAAGTCTAATTCGACCAAAACCAACCATAGGAATAAAATATGAACCTCTTTGTTCCACTAGGATTAGATTAGGACAATTATTATTATTTTACTTATAGAAGAGTTAAAAGAGTTAAAATAAAAGTTTAATAAGTTAAAAAATTTAATATAGGGTTATACATAAGATAAATAAGACTATAAATATTAATTTTAAATATAAAAATATTTCCTAAATAATGGTATTATATTTATATTATTTATACCTTAAATAATTAAATTTATTTATGACATAATAATGATGTAGTAATTACCTTATTAATGAAATATTAACGTAATTGATATTATAAATAACCAAATAAATGTAATTTGAGACTTTTTAATAATTACAAAAAATTTTATAGGTCAATATATAATATTAGGGTTGGATCTATGAATTTTGATCGATGTAATAATGTTGTTATGAATTTAGAGAAAACAAAATACCAAATAGTGTCAAAATTGTCAAAAAAGAGTTTTTAAAAAAATATTATAATATAAATTAATTTAATGGTATTAAAAATCTAAGGTTCGGGAAAATACTTATATAATAATATATAAGACATTAATGAACCAATTGGAATTTCATTGGCAGTTTATAGTTTGTATATTAACCATATAGTGTAAGAATACAAGAACACATGGTAAAAGTTAAATTATTTAACATAGAGTTAAATCTAAAGGATATGGTTAAAATGGTAACCTGAAGTTGTATAAAACATATTGGTTGAAAGGATTTAGACCCATCCCCACCATATCCTCTAAATAATACAATTTGGAGCAATTATAAACCTAATATGAATTTATTATAAAATATTTTTTATGCTTTTTCTATGGTGCCCCTCTCCCCCTTATAAAAAGGCACCTCCTCCGACTCATCATTACATAATTTTGAGCCTTAAAGTTCTGAAAACCCCTGAAAATTTCTATTCTAAACCAATATTGTTATATCATATAGGTTCTGGTCTTCTCCAAATACCAACCCTAGTTCCCTAAGTGGAAGTTTAAAGGAGGCACGTCGAAGAAGTGGTAATCTCTTCTACCGATTCATTCAAGTTTCTTTCTTCTTCCACTTCCTCCTTCGTTGTTTTTTCCATTCTAAAATAATAAATCCAATATCTTCTATATAATTTTATGTAATTATAAATACTTTTCAACCATATTATTTATATAATCCATCCTAGGAATGAAAAAGTCACCACACGTGCATATGTATGGCTTACCGTCTCCACATCGTGGTGTAATTTGTTATTCCAACATTTCATCATTTGGATTGGTATTATAATGATTATAAATGATTAAATAATAAATATAACATAATTATGATTCTTTATATATGATATACCATTCAATTATATACTATTTTAATATCAAAAGAATGATATCATCGCTCGTGCGTACGTATGGACTATTGTCTCCACGAACGCGATGAGATACAATTTCCATGATTAACCATTCAAGTATGATTATAAATTATATGTAACAAATAATCATGAAATATATTACATAATAATGATACTTGTTTTATTTAAATATATAATTAATTTACTTAATTCCATTCAATTCAATAAGGAAATGAAAACATCGTTCATGCATACGTACGGCCTACCGTCTCCATGAACAATGTATTTCATTCCTTTTATCGTTATATTATATACATTTATATACTGAATATATATTTTATATAAATCATTTTATACATTATGGAATTATGTAAATAAGGATATAAGTTATAATATCAATAAAAACAAGTTGAAACACGTATGATAAATGAAACGATTTTACCCAAAACACTTCTTTAACATGGAATTTACCAAAGAACATGTAATATAAAGTCATAAGGGTATCATATATGATATCAAAACAATGAATATGATTAGGTAATGAGTCAATTACATTATTTAAATAATTATACAGGAGGTTAGGATACGTACGAAGCATATCAAACCTATGGTAAGGGATAATTTTTCAATCTCATTTTTATCCGAGATTGCTTATATGTAAGTATTTACTGGGGTTATATTTTTCATCTATGTCCATAAAAATGTTTTTTATAAAGTTTTTAATATTCTTAAATGTATTTTTAAATTCATTATTACCTTTATTTTACTCTTACATTGTGTTATGGAAGGAATCATTCTTTTGTTTACCATACAAGGAACTTTTTGACTTTTCTGGAAAAAGAACAAGGAGAATGTTTTTTAACTTATACAGCATGAGACGATTTTTCTGGTTTTATAATGCCTTATTTTAATGAAGCTTAATATACTAGGTTTCATGACTGTTTTCAAAAAAAATCCATTTATTTTAAAATTACATGTCATTTTGAGAAAATAAAATTATTTTGAAGAAGAAGGGATATTTTCCTCAAGAATTCGTTTCAAGTGTTTATCAAAAAAAATTCTACCTAAGTTGAAAATATTTCACAAGTGTACATTTCATATATAATGTCTATATGATTTAAATGGATTCAATTTTATAATTATGAAATGATATCAATTTGTTTTATATGGATTATGTTATAATGGGATGATGTTTATGAAACCCATTTTATTCTTTGGGTTATGATGAATGATTTTTGTTTATGTTGTGGCACGCGTAAGAATGATTTCATTATGAGATGGGTGGGACCAATATCTACCTTCAATGACATGGGTAATGATTTATATCTAATGACATAGACATGGATGGGACGAAAATTTAATCTGGTTCAGTGATACATGTCTGGAACGAGGAATGAACTCGATTCAGTAATGGATATTTTCCACTATAATGGTCTTGGAAGCAATAACTTGGATACTATGGAAATCATATCATGTGCTTAATGGTTTTCCAAAATTACATGTTTTATTCCCATTCTATTTTATCATGATTAATTTTCCTTTATGATCTATGCCTTATGTAATTCCAATATTTATGTCATTGCTCAAGATTTTGATGTTTTATGTTCATGTTTTTATGTTCAAATGTTTATGGAATGTTTTTATGTTCTACATGTTTACCCTTACTGAGCATTTGATCTCACCTTTTTTTATGGTTTCCTTTCCCTAGGATATAAATAATGGTTTTAGGTAAGAAACCCAAAGGCGAAAATCATTGTAGGAGATGATTATGATCTTACACCATGATTAGATGATTATGATCCATGTTTCCAAAGGCACTTAACTAATACGATCTTTGGGCGTCTTTTTTTGTATTGTATTAAGTATTCCGAAAAAGTAATGTAATTTATATGTATTTCATGTTTGGGTATCTACAGTTGGTATGAGAGAGAAGGTTTAGTCAACCTTTGGAAAACTAGGATGCTAAAGCATTAGTGATATCCCTAGAGATATTTCGTAGGTATGTCTTGGGATGTCCTAAAGGTTAAATATAAGTATAGGTTATAGTCCTAGAATTACGGTAAAGATCATGGAATTAAATCTAAGATGTTATATATTGAAGGAACTCCCCCTTTATTATGTTTTTTTCTTAGTATGATTTTTCCCACTCGTCCTATTATTTTTGTGTTTTAGAAAATGGCTGGAAATAGGGAGATTCAAGATAATAGTTTATATAATGGACAATGGAATGATATTCTTCCTGACCAACCAAATGAAACGGGATTTGGAATTACAAACATCATTATTAATCCTAATCATAAATCTCATAATATGATCATTAATATTATCTTTGGTAAGTTTCTCGACTCTGCTAATAAGAGAACGATGGAGTTTCATGATGATCATAGAGGAAAGAAAGTTCAATATCCCCCATGTAAATCATGTGGGAAGAGATATCAGGGAGAATGTTTCAATGGAACTTGAAGATTCATTGGTTGTGGAAAAGAAGGACATAAGGCCAGTAATTTCAAAGTAAAAGGTTCAGTTAACACCATGGAAAAGGATAATGGTATTGCTAATAAATCAACTACAAATAACGGTTTTAAATGTGGAATGTATGGGAGTTATGCAAACCAATGCGCATAGGTAAAGACTCATTAAAAGAATCATCATGGTCGTATGGGTAGTATTTAAATTGATGATGATGAATAAAGTAAAAATGATATGTTGGATAAAAGATTTGTAGAAGCTCGGTCAATGGTTTAAGAAGGTAGTGGAATGATTTATCTTTATCAAGAGTTATGTTGTATAGGTAATGGTACTATGGAATAAAGACACATCTAAGGATTCCTACACTATTGTATATCCTAAAGTATTTGAAAGTATATGTTGAATGGTTCAGGTAACCATGAAAGGTTATTCAATTATTTTTGGAAAATAGATGATATGCGCATAATGAAGTGATAAGGAGAAAATTAACTGTTTGATAGTTTAATGATCTCATGACCGATATAAGGACAATGTGATTTCATGGATTGAGTATATAGAATTTTTGGGATTTTTGTATGTGGAAAGAGTTATCTTTTGGTAGCATTAATGTTTTTACTATGGTTCTATGGTAATTTATTTTTCAAAAGAATACATGATTAAGGTATTCACATGTTTGGAATGTGACCAACAAGATATATCTTATGATATATGGGGCATAAATGATGGTATTCAAGTGCTATTTATGTGACCTTTCAAGTAATCATTTTCATTCTAGTATGAGCTTGAACCGAAGTATTTTGGATAAGCCTAAAGATTGGAATGAATTAATTTAGACATAAGATTGTATTGATTATGGAAAGATCTTATTTCGAAATTATTGATGGAATGTTATAATAATGTTGTTTTAGAAAAAGGGACAACATACAGGGCGGGCGAAAACCTATCGTGTCGGACAAGGTTGAGGGAATCAAACCCCCAACCAAAGTGTGTTAGGCCTTTATCACCTACTATTGTCCCACATGAAGACCCTGGTTAGTAGAAACTAGTTTTATTATATTAATAGGTATGGAAGATGATGTATAAGTCCATTTTAGGAACCATATACTATTACTCTCACAAAATATAGACTTATGTGTATAACTTTTGCTAACCTTATGTTTGAGTCAGATACAATGACCTATCTTTCTATCACATGATCTGCTAACACTTCACGAAAGAAAAATTCAACTTCATTTCTTTAAAAGATGAAGTGGAAATTATTCAAGGCACAAACAACAGTGACCTTGTAACAAAATCAAATAAGTATTTTTTTAATTCCAAAATTCATCCACATTAGGGAAATGATCTTGAAAACCAAAAATGTTTTCCTAGTACTCTCATATCCGATAAATCAGAGGGTACCTTAGGTCATCAAAAAATTATGGCTTTGTGATAGTTGGAATTTTCATATCCATGTTCTCTACCACTCTCCATCAGATCTTGATGGGTAGATTTCACTTACATATCTATATTTTCAACTATATTCTCCTTTGTGGGAACCCAGTGATGAGTTACTTTGGGTATCTATTATGTTGCTAACATTCCTTTTTAAAATGATGATTTAGTCTTCCTTTTTACGATGTGGGTTTCTATGAATGAAAATTTCAAGTAGAAAACCATCTGTAACCCCAACGAATTTCATGGGTGAAATTAAATTTAAGGGTGGTAGAATGTAACACCCAGAGATTTTATGAGATTTATTCTTTTTAATTTAATTTATGGCGTTTGTTTTAAGCTACACCAATATTAACTTGCGCTATACGCAACACTATATAAGCTTGTTGTATAAGAAACACTATTCTTGGATTGCATTACACGCAAGAGAAAACTTCATCGATAGCTTGTGTTGTACTCAATACCATGTTTCACTAAACAACGATATGTTATTCCAATATTATATAAACTAGACATTATGAATAGTAATACTGAATTTTTGGAATTTAATATATTTTATCCTTCAAAAAAGAATTCATTTATGGATTCATAATATCGATATTTTCATAGTGTGAATTTTTTGTATTTTTCTGAAAACTTTCTATTTTTGATGAATAGTGAAAACAATGAGTTATTGGTAAAAACCGAATTTTTTATTTAAATAATCATTTATTTTATTTAAATTTATTTTAGGTCGAAATATATACATAATACTTATATAAGTTCAATGTAATTAATTGATGTAATTTTTTTATAATTTTTGATATATAAAATTTTTATAGAACTTTTCACCGTCTTTTACACACCTCCTAGGAGAATTTGCAAATTTATATATAACTTAATTTTACTACTTCTGTAAGTGGAATATAAAAAATCCGAGAGACACATTTAATATCAAGGAGTCAAATGTGGTCCAATAAGATAAGGATAATTTTTGGAAAATAGTAACTTTTTTTCTTTTATTTACCACGGTTAAAAGTAAATAGGTTAATTAAGGGTAAAAATGATATTATTATTACCTAAAAAATGTCCTAATTCAATTGGATAAGTGTAATTATACCAAAAGAACCTTAGGAATAAAATATGAACCTCTTTGGTCCACTTGTATTTGATTAGGACACTTATTATTAATTTACTTAATGAAGATTTAAAAGAGTTAAAATGAATGTTTAATAACTACAAAATTTTTAATATAGGGTTATACATAAGATAAATTAGACTATAAAAATTAATTAGAAATATAAAATGATTTCCTTCATAATGTTATTTTATTTATATTATTTAGAATTCATATAATTTAATTTATTTATGACACAATGATGATGGAGTAATTACCTTATAAATGAAATATTAACGTAATTGATATTATAAATACCCAAATAAATGTAATTTGAGACTTTTTATTAATTAGAGAGATTTTATAGGTTAATATAACATATTAGGGTTGGATATATGAATTTTTTTCGAAGTAATAATGCTATTATAAATTTATAGAAAAAAAAATTCCAAATAGTGTCAAAATTGGCATAAACGAGTTTTTGAAACAAATATTATAATATTAATTGATAATATGGTCCTAAAAACTACGGTTCAGGAAAAAGAATTATATAATAATATATATGACATTAATGAACCAATTGTGGTATTATTGGCAGTTTATAGTTTGTTTATTAACCATATTGTGTAATAATACAAGAAGACACATTAAAAGATAAATTATTTAACATAGAGTTAAATCTAAAGGATAAGGGTAAAATTGTAACCTAAACATGCCTAAAGCCTATTCTGTGAGATTATTTATACCCATTCCCACCCTAGCCTCGAAATAAGACACTTTTGAGTCATTATAAAGTGAATATGAATTTATTTTAAAATAATATTTTATATTTTTCCTAAGGTGCCCCTCTCCCCCGTATAAAAGGGAACCTCCTCCCTCTCATCTTTACACAATTTTGAGCCTTCAAGTTCGGACAAACCCTAAATATTTCACTTTTCAACCTCTCTAGTCATATCATAGAGGGTTTTGTATTCTCCAAAGACCAACCCTAGTTTCCTAAGAGGATGTTTAAAAGAGGCACGTCGATGAAGATGTAATCTCTTATACCGATTCTTTCAAGTTTTATTCTTCTTCCACATCCTCCTTATTTGTTGTTTCCATTATAAAAAAATAAATCCAACATCGAAAAATATAATTTGATGTTATTATAAAAATTTTACAACCATATTAGTTATTTTATCTATCCTATTAATGAAAAAGTCACCAAACGTCCGTACGTACGGCTTTCCGTCTCCACGTCGTGGTGTAATTTGTTATTCCAACATTTCATCATTTGGATGGGTATAATAATGAGTATAATTTTTAAATAATAAATATAACATAATTATTATTCTATATATATGATATTCCATCTAATTATATATGATCTTAATATCCAATTAATGATATCATCGCTCGTGCGTACGTACGGACTACCGTCTCCACGAACGCGATGAGATTCATTTTCCATGATTGACCATTCATGTATGACTATAAATTATATATAATAAATAATCATGAAAGATATTACATAATAATGATACTGGTTTTATTTACATATATATTTCATTTACTTAAATTCAATTCAATTCATTAAGGAAATGAAAACAACGTTCATGCATACGTACGACCTACCGTCTCCATGAACGGTGTATTTCATTCTGTTTATCGATCTATCATATATATTTATATTCTGAATATATAATATATATAAATCATGTTTTAAATTATGGAATTATTTAAATCATGATATAATTAATTATATCAATAAAAAGAAGTCGAAACAAGTTTGATAAATGAAACAGTTTTACCCAAAACTCAGATTTAACATGGAATTTAAAAACGAACGGGTAATATAAAGTCATAAGTGAACCATATATTATGTCATAATAATTAATATGATTCTTTAATAAGTCAATGACATTATTTAAATCATTTTACAAGAGGTTCGGATATGTACGAAGAATATCGGACTTAAGGTAAGGGATAATTTTTCAATCTCATTTTTATCCGAGATTGTTTATTTGTAAGTATTTACTGGGGTTATATTTTTCATCAATGTCCATAAAAATGTTTTTTATAATGTGTTTAATATTCTTCCATATATTTTCAAAGCCATGTATACCCCTATTTTACTCTTACATTGTGTTATGGAAGAAATCTTTCTTTTGTTTACCATACGAGGAACTTTTTTACTGTTCTGGTGAAAGTATAAGGAGAATGTTTTTTAACTAATACGACATGAACGGATTTTTACAGTTTTATAGAACAATATTTCCATTAATCTTAATCTATAATATTTCATTACTATTTTAAAAAAAATCCATTTCTTTTAAAATTAATTTTAAATTTAAGAAAAGAAAATGATTTTGAAGAAGAAAGGATATATTACTCATGAATTCATTTCAAGTGTATTATGAAAAAAAATTCCATGTAAGACGAAAATATTTCATATGTGTATGTTTCAAGTATAAAGAATCTATTATTTACATGGTTTCACTTTTCTTATGATGAAATTATATACATTTGTTTTATATGGATTATGTTATGATGGGATGATGTTTATGAAACCTGTTTTATTTTTTTGGGTTATGATGAATGATTTATATTTATGTTGTGGCACAAGTAAGAATGATTTCATTCTTATATGGGTGGGACCTATATATCCCTATAGTTCATTGGGTAAAGATTTATATATAATGAGATAGACATGGATGGAATGGAAATTTAATTTGGTTTAGTGATACCGGACAGGAACGAGGAGTGAACTCGATTCAGTAAGGGACATTGTCCACTATGATGGTCTTGGCAGCAATGCCTTGGAAACTATGGAAATAATATCATGTACATAATGGTTTTCCACTATTACATGGTTTATTCCCATGCTAATATATCATGATTAATGTTCCTTTATGATCTATTCCTTATGTACTGCCAACATTTATGTCGTTGCTCACGATTTTGATGTTTTATGTTCATATTTTTATGTTCAAATGTTTACGTATTGTTTTTATGTACTCCAAGTTTTCCCTTACTGAGCATTTGGGCTCACCGTTTTTTATGTTTTCCTTTCCCCATGATATAAATAATGGTTTTAGGTAAGAAACCCAAAGGGGAAGATCATTGTGGGAGATGTTGATGATCTTTCACCATGATTAGAATATTATGTTCTGAGTTTCAAAAGACACTAAACTATTATGGTCTTTGGGAGTCTATTTTTGTATTGTATTGAGTATTCCCCAAAAGTAATTTAATTTATATGTATGTCAATTTTGCGTATCTATAGTTCTTCTTGACATGAATCTGTTATGGCTTAAATAGTGATATATATAAATTCAGGTTTATGTGATATTATGCAATGTAAGGGTATCATGGGTGTTTCATATAATATAACATCAAAGAAAAAATTACAAAAATCATGAATAAAATATTATTGGACAACAATATATATAGTTCAATAGATATTCTCATTTAGAGCACTTAGTAATGTATTTACTTTCCTCAGAACTAGTCCCTTTTCCTCTCGTACATCACTCTTGATTGTGGGGAATTGGTTGAAACCCACCAAATGAGAATAATAATATAAAATAAAAGGAATAAATACATTGATATATGTATTATTTTCACCAAAAAAATAATGGATGGAGAATCTGGTACAGACTCATTGACCGCATTAACTTCCAGGAGTAATTTGGTTATGTGACTGGCATAGTATCATGCAGATAGGAATGCGCAGCTCATAACCTACAGAGGATCCCAAAGGACCCCTCTTGAAAAGTCCTTATTTTCTCTATAATTCAAAATACATAACTGGAGATCAAGTGGAGGGAACCAAATAATCTCTCTTATGTTTCTCGACCTGTCATCTAGTAAGAACATGGATTCCCTGTTGTATCAAAATAATGATGTAGATGCTCAATATACAAGAGGGAGGTGAATTGTACAATTTAAAAATTCCTTTGTAACCTTTAAAGTTGATTATGGATAACAATGTTTTCCTTAGACAAGGAAAATCTAGGTTTAACAAAGTTAAACTAAGCAAATTCACAACACCTCTAATCACCAACTGGATAATTGGAACCAAAGTTTACAATATAATATTTTACCATAAAGCGTATAGAATCTTAAACTAATCGGAGTACAAGTATAAGAAAATACAAGAAGGTTATACTTTCATTAAAATACAATATGCAATGGAAACAAACAAGTAGAAAAACTTAAAGTAACAAACAATAACTCTTTTGACCCACAGTGAAGTGTATCCAACAACCTTGGATAAAGGTCTCTTGATTTATACTTTCATGAAAGTATGTCTTACCCACACCAAGATATGCCTTTGATACGAAGATCAGAATCTTTGTCTTGCAATCCCCACAAGCCCTCATCTTCAAGGTAGTTGTAACCTCTGTCTTTCTCAGCACGGAATCCCTCGAACATCAAGGTAGTCGGCACCTCTGTCTTCCTATCCCTGGAAGTCCTCGAATGTAATCACCAACATCCAAAGTCACACGAAACAATATGAACGAGCAGTTCAGGACACACAAGGCATGAAAAACTTCTCCCTCTAGAAATCACCTAAAAATCATGTGTTCTCTAGATCGATAAACTTGTTTTCTTGCTCATTCAAAATATCTCTTATTTATTGGAAAATTTCCAACGGTCGGCACCCTCTTCCAACGGTCATATTTTCCATAAAATTCGGAGGGACCAGTACACGTGTAACTTATCCACCTGTTAATTAGAAACAGAATAGACTACATCGTTTTATAACAAACTTTGTATAACTGAATGCACGAAATTGTTTTCAAACGAAGAATATGTAAGTAAAAGATATTCAATATTTCATAGTGTAAGCTTTTCAAAAGTTCAGATTCTAACCAAAAAGAAGTTCGGAGTATATTTTAAGAAATATCTGTATTCTGTTTTATAGGAATTCAGAGTCTGGTTTCACCAGAGATCAGATTATGAACTTGTAGTGTTTGGAGTTGAACTGCTTACGAGTTCGGAGTCGAACTTCATAAGAGTTCAGAGTCTAACTTCTTCAGAGTTCAGAGTCGAAATTATTCAGAGTTCGGAGTCGAACTACTTAAGAGTTCGGAGTAGAACTTTTTTAGAGTTTGAAGTCAAACTACTGAAGAGTTTAGAGTCGAACTTCTTCAGAGTTCAGAGTCTAACTACTTAAGAGTTCAGAGTCAAACTATTTGAGAATTTGGAGTCGAAATTCTTCAGAGTTCGGAGTTGAACTACTTAAGAGTTCAGATTCAAACTAATTGAGTGTTCAGAGTCAAACTTCTTCAGATTTCAGAGTCGATCTACTTAAGAGTTTGGAGTCGAACTCATGAAAGTTCGGAGTCCAGAATTCAGATTAGAACTACATTACAGATCACATCCAAAATTCAGATCCTAAAAAATAGAATGCCCAAAATCATTTCATTATATGGCTTCGGGATGTTGGGTATGAATCTGGTGGTTCAAATTAAGAATAATATTGCTATGTATAAGAAAATCTAGGTTAGGGTAAATTTTCTTAAAGAAGTAAATTTTCCTTATGGGGGTAAAAATAATATTTTCCTAAGTATAAGGTGTTTGTGATTTTCAAAACAAGATGGAATGGAAAAATCATAAGGAAAACCTTATTTACTCAAATATCTCCCCCTTTTTGGAAAGCACAAACATCCTTTCGATAAAGCATATAAGGATTTTGAAAAATTTTCATTAGACATTGAAATTTAAACCTTATCTCCCTTTGATCATGGATAGAAGTGAATACAACTAACTGCCCCTTAGGCATTGACACTCTAAGGATTGTATTCTGAGTTTATTGAGTGGAATTTTCATTATTGTAAGAATGAAAAACTTCTTAGTGGGAAACTCCCCCTTTCTTTAAGGATATTTCTCTTATAAATTTTAACTTTCTCCTCCTTAGGAGTATTAGTTCTTTTTCCTTCTCCCCCATTGTGATTTTCAAAAAGAATTAAAGGGAAGGGAAAACAATGTATGGTACCTGAAACATTAGTATATAAAAAGATACATCCAACTAGATAACCACTTCATTAGAGTTGGAGGAAAAATACAAGGAAAGAAAACTACAACATAAGATCAGAGGGGGTTAATTTGTCTTGATTTTCCTTCAGAATGAGCTACTTTATCAAGGCTTTGAGTTTCTTCATGTCTCTCTGATCGTCCTCTCATTGCCTCTCTCAAGATTTTAACTTTTCTTCTTGAGCTTTTAATGCCACTTCCAGAGCCTCCAAGGCCTCTTTCTGAAAATATAACAACTCATCTTGTTGAACGACTTTTTTCTACAGCTGAATCTGGAGATTTCTATAATTTATAAGATTTTGAGCAAGAGAATTTGCCTTGACATTGAGTTCCTTCACCTGTTGACTTCAGGTACTCTTCTCAATAATCATATCATCGTCAAGATTTTTATCCTTTTTATCTGATGTGTCAAACTCTTCTTACACATCATGCTGAAAATTGTCATACACAGCCAATTCTTCCTCAACTCTCTTAGACCACTTTGTTACCTTACTGCAAGACTTTCTATGTATATCATAATCGATTCGAAAACTAATCTGTTCATCTTCCAACTTCACAAACTTATCCATGACCATGGATAAAGATTTCCGATTTCTGATTCATAGATTGTTGCAGTATCTGGAATCTAGAATCTATTGTTGGAAGAATCAGAATTGTGTCCACCAAATTCTCAGAGACTTAACCACAAAATCATGCCCATGAGATGATGATTCCGAATCAGAAATTTCTCTTTGAGATTTCTCTTCTTCAACTGGCACCGACTTCCTTCAAGAGGTACCACTAACCTATTTCCTCCTGATGAGTTCTTTTATAGGTGTCTCCAGGAGAGCTTTCTTCCCCTTATCATATTTCGGAATGGGTTCCACATTAGGAGATACTTCCTCGGATTCAGAAACATGAACGATCTGTTCTTCATCTGGTTTCTGTTTTTCGTGACCTTCCTCAAGAAAATTCCTCTCATAAGATTCTTCTTCATCATACAACACCTTTCATTCTTCTAATTCATGATGTTTCTTGCTAGCTTCCTCATCTCCCTTACCTAGATTAACTAACTTTTCAGATTCTGCCTTATATTTGTAGTCATGTACTTGCTTGATCAAGGTATCCAGAACTTCACTCACCTCCACTTCTTCTTCATCTTAAACTTCTTTCTCTACTGCTTCAGGAACTTCTTTCTCAGCTTCTACAACTATTTATTTACACTAGTATTTTTCCAGAGTGACATAGTTCCTAGTTGGAGTTATTGGTAAAGAAGGTTCAACACCAAAAGATTCCAGAACTGGAAGAATTTCGGAAGCCAACTCTGTATCTTTCAGCAAAGATCACACCACTTCAGCTTCAGACATCTTCTTTCTCATTTTATATTCATTAGCTTGCCTCTATAGCTCCTCATCATCTTTTTCCTTTAAGGCCTTAGCCTCGACAGGGTCCAGTCTAAATTGAGGATCCCTTCCTTCCTCATTTATTTATCTTCCCTGCACTTTTCTGCTACTTCATCCGTATATGTTTTCTGCTTCTTTAGCTTGGGGGGAGCAGATTGAGTTTCCATTGCTTGAGGAATTTCTTCATCATCAACCACTTACTTGGCCTTTCTGTTTTTCCTTTGCTTTTTGGATGGTTCCGGAGATTGTGTTTCTTTTTGAGCTACTTCTAACTCCTCCATATATAAGGGGAAAAATTTCCGGATTCACTGGAAAAACCCATCTTCATCCTCTTGAGAGTATCATCACTGACTAGCATGAGCATGAAATTCTGGATCTTTGATTTGTAGGCAACCTTGAAGGATTCTAAGCATCGAACTATCAACTTAGATAATAAGGCAAGAAACATGATAATATGAACTCTAAAATTTCCTTCTTTGATATTCTTAATTGTAACCAAGACATTCCTTATCATATTTATATTTCATAGATTTACCATGAAATCTAAGACATATATATCACTCTTCTTCGGATTGCCTTTATCACCTCTTCATCGAACAAGAAAACCTGGCACCCATAGTTGAAGGATTCTATTGTTCGGAGTGAGATGTGCAATCTTAATTGTTGAATCATCCTTAAGCCCAAGACACATTAGTGCCTTCTCCTTTTTGAAACTTCCTTGCACATCGAGAAGTTTGTGAGAGCAGAATTCAGCTTCTCCATCATATGATAAACCAACCAGGCTCGCTTCCTTAGTGTATGAATGTTTATAAGTCCTTCCAAAAGACTTGATGGAAAACATCTCTCTTACATCTTCCATCTGGAAGGAAACAGACTCGTAAAACACTATCAACAAATCAGTATAAACTGGATCATGTTTATCTAACATTGCTATGCAGACATCTTCCCATCCATTCCGTCTAATATTCATTGAAATAAGAGAAGCATGCTTATAAAAATCCGGATGAACTAATCATTCCTTAAAAACTAATCACTTCGAGATTGGTTTTACAGTTGACATATCTTGAGAAGTTGCTTCAACATACATTCGGAGTGAAGTAATCTGTAATATTCAGATCAACTTTATAATGTTCAGAACGGACCTTAAGAAGAGAAGCAGATCTTCGAGATGCAAAAGCATGGAAAAAACGATGTGGGACGAGTCTCGGGGTCCCCTATATATAGGCAAAGAATTTGTCCGTTGGTCTTACAAAAGCCATCAAACGGTTGAAAAATCTTTGATCTGATCTGATGGTTGAGAATAATCCCGCAAGAAAAATTGGACTCCGATCTTTTGAGGTTTTTAAAGAAAACATCCAGATTTGAGTAAAAACTAGAATCCGAACTTTTAAAAACAAGGAAAATACCAGTAAGCAAAATTTTATTACAAAACTATAAGTAATAAAATCATAACATACGGATTAACAATAAATATTGTTCGTAATTGGTAATATTGTTCTTGAAGGGAAAAAAACTTCATTACGAAAGATCCAGTACAAAAATCTCGTTACAAAAACTCCAGCCCCCAAAATCTCCATTCCGAAACTTATCAGTATGAAAATTCTATTCCAGAAGTTTTCAGTAGGAAGACTTCCATTCCAGATGTTCTCATTCTGAGAATTTTAGTCTTGAAAATTTCTGGTCCGATAAATCCCATTCCGGAAATTTTAGTTTCAGAAACTTCCATTTCGGAAGTTCAGTTCGGAACAGTTTTAAAAAAATTAAACTAACAATCAAATTTACTTCCCCTATAAAGAGGAGTTTATTACTTTTAGGAGAATTGTTCAACAAGTAGTTAATGAAGAATGATTACCTTACATTTATCATTCCTAACTTTTGTTTAATGTATTCAAATCTATCGAAGGGTAATGATTTTGTGAAAATATCATCATGTTGATCTTGTGTTCTAATAAATTGAAGAATGATATCTCCTTTAAGTGTGTGATACCTAACAAAGTGATGCCTAATATCTATGTGCTTTGCACGAGAGTGATATGCAAGGTTCTTACTTTGGGAAATGGAACTTGTGTTATCACACAATATTTGAGTCTCAATAAAACTCAGGCCATAGTCTGAGAGTGTGTGTTGCATCCACAACACTTGAGTACAACAACTTCCAACTTCTACATATTCGGATTCAGCAGTGGAAAGTGCTACAAAATTTTTCTTTTTATAGGACCAAGAAACTAATGAGTCTCCTAAGAAATGACAAGTTCCAGATGTACATTTTCTATCCATTCTACATCCACCAATGTCAGCATCATAAAATCTTTTTAGAACAAAATCATTTCCTGAATTATAAAATAATCCTAGAACCATGGTTCACTTTAGGTAGCGAAAAATTCTTTTCACTAACTTTAAGTGATATTCCTTAGGATTGGATTGATATCTTGCACATAAGCACACTGCAAACATTAAGTCTGGTTGACTAGCTGTTAAGTAAAGTAGAGTTCCTATCATACCTCTAAAAAACGTTTGATCTACTGGTTTCCCAACTTCATCAAGATCTAAAGAGTTTGAGGTACCAATGGGAGTACTTATAATCTTAGTGTTGTCAAAACCATACTTTTTGAGATGATCTTTAATATACTTATGTTGCGATATATAGGTTCCTTCTGGTTTTTTAGAAATTTAAAATCCAAGGAAAAAAGATAACTCACCCATCATACTCATTTCAAACTCAGACTTCATTAGACTTGCAAAAGAATGAGTTAAATATTGCTCGTTGAACCAAATATGATGTCATCAACATAAATTTGAACAATCAAAACATTTTTCTTATCTTTCTTTATAAAAAGGGTTGGATCTGCATTTCCCTTAACATAGTTATTTTGAAGCAAAAATCATGGGAGTCTATCATATAATGCTGGTTGGTCTTGTTTAAGACCATACGAATCTTTGGTAAGTCTAAAAACATGATCAGGATGTTTTGTATCATCAAAACTAGGAGTATTTTCAACAAAAACTTCCTCTTGATCAAAATATTTAAGAATAACACATTTCACATCCATTTGAAAAAGTTTAAAATTGAAGAATGCTGCAAAGGAAAGTATAATACGAATAGATTCATTTACAGATACTGGAGAATAAGTTTCTTCATAGTTTATTCCCTCTTGCTGATTATAGCCTTTAACAACATGTCTAGCTTTATTTATTATTATGACTCCATTTTCATCACATTTGATTCCGAAAACCCATAATACTCCAATAACATAAGTTTCCTTAGGTCTTTCAACTATGGTCCAAACGTTATTCCTCTTAAACTCATTTATTTCATCTTTCATGGCTTTGATCCAATCATCATCACCTAATGCTTCATCAGTGCTTTTTTGGTTCTGATTGGGAATGAAATTCTAGATGTTCTACTTCATTTCTTATGGAATTTATAGTCCTTACAGGATGACTTACATCACCAATGATAGTATCACTGTGATGAATCTTATGAAACACCTGATTTGGGTTTTGTAAAACATGTTCATCAATATAGGGTAGAAAGTCTTCTGGGGTAAATATTTCAGAAGTATCTTCTTGAAAATTTTCCTTATCAGAAGGATCTTTTATGAAGGGTTGACAATCAGTTTTTGAAAACACATCCGAGGATGTGGGTTGGGAATGTTTAAAAACAAAATGATCAGACTCATCAAATTTTACATGCACTGTTTCTTCCACAATACAAGTATTTTTATTAAAAACTCTATAAGCCTTAGAAGTTATGGAATAACCTAAGAAAATTCCTTCATCAGATTTTGGTGCTAATTTATGTAAGTTATCTTTATTATTTAGAATGAATACTTTGCAACAAAAAACCTTGAAGTAGGATATTCTTGGTTTTCTATCATTCCATAACTCATAAGGTGTTTTATTAAGAAGAGTTCTAATAAAAACTCAATTTATAGTATAACAAGCAGTACATACAGATTCAGCCCAGAAATTTTAGCTATAGAATATTAACTCAACATGGTTTTAGTTATATCTTGAAGAATTATATTTCTTCTCTCAACTACACAATTTTGTTGAGGAGTTCTACGTGCTGAAAAATTTTGAGTAATACCTTTCATACTAAAAAAAGTTTCAAATCAGAATTTTGAAATTCTCCTCCATAATCACTATGAATAGTTTTCAATGGAAGATTTTTCCCATTTTTAACATGTGCTCTAAAACTTTTGAAATAAGAAAAAGATTCATACTTCTTTGCTAGAAAATAGACCCAAGTAAATATGGTGTAATCATCAACTAGAACAAACACATAGTATTTGCCTCCAATACTTCCAGTTTGGGTTGGACCGAAAAGGTCAATGTTCACTAACTATAATGCATCAGTCGCTGAGACTTAACCAATTGATTTAAAACTAGATTTATGTTGCATGCCATATTGTCAAGGATCACATACTTTAGAAGAATCAAATATAATCTCTGGTAGAGATTTAAATAGTTTCTTCTTAGAGAGTTTACATAAGTTTCTAAGGTTACAGTGTCCTAGTATTCGATGCCACAACCAGTAATGATCTTCCATTTCACTTAGGCAAGGTAAATCTTGGCTCCTTAGGTCTTCTATGTTCAATGTGTAAACATTCTCTTGCCTATTGGTTGAGAGAACAAATTATTCCTTGGAATTGTGTACTAAGCACTTATCATTCCTAAAATTCACAAGGTACCCTTCATCACATAACTGGCTTATGCTAATGAGGTTGTTCTTAAGACCCTTAACGAATAAAACATTTGAAATCAAAGTTTTACCTAGAAGAACAATATTACCAATACCATCTATTTATCCCTGTTCATTATCTCCAAAAGTTACCTTTCCTCCTTTCGTTTTGATAATGTTTTCAAAATAGCTTTTGTTACCAGTCATGTGCCGGGAACATCTACTATTCATGTACCAAGTATTGTTGTTGGTACTTCCTCTATCATCCTGAAAACAATAAAATAATTAGACTTTAGGAATCCAAACTTGCTTGTATCCGGGATTTCTAGACAACAAAATTTTAGGAACCCACACTTTCTTAGAAAAATAGGCTTTATAACAACCTAAAGATTGGGTTTTATTTAAAGAAAAATTATTTTCCCAGTGACCACTACATTGACACTTGGTACAAAATGGGGAACTTTGTGGAACAAAGTAGTTGTTACTAAAAATTGGTTTTGCATGAGTGTAACCAAATCCAGATTTGCGTCATAAAGGTCGTATTTGAGAATACATTTTATCAAAATTTTCCATACCATGGGTAATGTTTGATAAAAACTTCTTTAAGGAAAAGATTTCGGACTTGAGTTTGATAACCATGTTTTTATCTTCAAAATCATTAGATTTAGAACTAGAGCTAGGCTCGAAAACACTTTTCTTAGAAATCACTATTTCTAACTCTTTAGAATGTTTGTTCCTCTCAGAACTTTCTTCCTCAATATTTTTAAAAATACATATAAAATCAGAATTTTTCTTATCAAGATCTCTAGAATGATCTGATATCTCTTTTGTAAGAATAGAATTCCTAGAGTTTTCCTTATCAAGTTTCTTATTGAGTTTAGAGTTCTCAATCTCATGAAGTTTAGCAAACCAAGAAACTTCTTCATAGGTAGGTGTAGTATTTTCTTCATCAGAAGAGGATTCTTCATCTGAGGAGTTATAATACACATTATCATTAGGATTTAAAGATACATTGGTCAATGATTCAGCATTTCGTACCATATCCATAAAGCAATAAGTTTCAATAGTTAATCTGGATATAAGACCAAGATTCTTCTTTCCTAAAGATTCATAATCAGAATATTCATCTGAAGAGTCACCACCACTGGAACTCCAGGTGTCATTTGATTTTAGAACATTCTTAGCTTTGGTTTTGTAATACTTTATCCTGCTCCTTTCAGAATTCCTTTCTTTCCTTTCTTTATTTTTGAGTAGAGGACAATCTTGTCTAATATGTCCATCTCTCTTGCATTCGTAACATGTAACTTATCCATCTTTCCTTTCATTCCATTCCTTTTTCTTACACTTGGATTGTAAATTTCTCTGGCTGGCTATCTTGTTCATCGTTCGAGCAAGATTTGATAACTCATTTTCTGAGATTTCACATTCACTAGAATCTGATTGAACAACCACCTTCTTAGTCTTGGATCTGGTTCCTCTCTTAGGAGTCTTAGATTTTATATGATTTGAAGTTGTTGTAAAAGCAACAACACCATTCCCATTCTTCTTTTTGATGTTGTTAGAATCTCTCTTCATTATGGTTTCATGTTGGAGAAGAGTTCCGAATAGCTCATCAAGAGAAATTTGAGTGACCTTCCTGTTCTCATCTATAGTTGTTGTCTTTGATTCCCACTCATTGAGAATAATATAAATTCTCTAATCTACAAGGGCCTCATCATCTAATCCTTTTTCTCCGTTAGACTTTATTTTGATGACTGTAGTCATAAATCTCTGTTGAACTTTGCAGATTGGTTCACCGTACGGAAAATTGAATCAATGGTATTTAGCTCTAAGCATAGCTATCCTAGTTTCAATCACTTTAGAAGTACCAAAGTTTGTAACTTCTAACTTCTTCCAGATACAGTTAGCTAGTTCACAAGAATAAATTTGGCTATATATATATTCTAGTAATTGAACATAGTAATGTATTTTGTACCTTATAATTGAGTTGATACGCTTGCTTTTCTGGGTTACTGAATGTTATAACTTCCTTATCAGGAATTTTATAATCACCAGTAAGAATAACGAAATTTTCCACTCCGGTGTTGATAACAAAAGTCTTCATTCAATCTCTCCAGTACTCATTGTCATTACCGTCAAAGATTGGTGGTCTTGTAGGATTTATATTGTCTATATAACCAACATTGATTCCTGCCATTTTAATAATAAAACGTGGGCAACCAAACTGGTTAGTAGACACAGTTCGTAACCACAATGTTCGGAATAACAATGTTCGGAATGATAAAGTTCGGAATGACAATGTTTGGAATGACAATGTTCAGGATGAAAAAGAGAAAGAAAAACTTATACGTGAGTACGAGTATTTCAGTGACCTCCTCTGATACCAATTGTAGGATCGAAATAACGATGTAGATGCTCAATATACAAGAGTGGGGGTGAATTGTACGCTTTTAAGATTCCTTTGGAACCTTTAAAGTTGATTATGGATAACTATGTTTTCCTTAGACAATGAAAATCTAGGTTTAACAAAGGTAAACTAAGAAAATTCACAACACCTCTGATCACCAACTGGAGAATTGGAACCAATGATTACAATATAAGATTCTACCTTAAAGCATATAGAATCGTACACTAATCAGAGTACAATTATAATGAAATACAAGAAGGTTATACCTTCCTTACAATAAAATATGTAGCAGAAACAAACAAGTAGAAAAACTACAAGTAACAAGAAATAACTATTTTAACCCAAAGTGAAGGGTATCCAACAACCATGGATAAAGGTCTCCTGATTTATACTTTCAAGCAAGTGTGTCCTACCCACACCAGGATAAAACCTCGATATGAAGATCAGAATCTCTGTCTTACTGTCCCTACAAGCCCTCAACATCAAGGTAGTTGGAACCTCTGTCTTCCTCAGCAAGGAAGCCCCCGAACTTCAAGGTAGTCGGCATCTCTGTCTTCCTATCCCCAGAAGTCGTTGAATGTAATCACCAACATCCGGAGTCACACGAAGCAATCTGAATGAGCAGTTCAGTACGCACAAGGCATGAAAAGCTTCTCTCTTTAGAAATCACCTAAACAGCGTGTGTTCTCTAGCTCGATCAACTTGTTGTCGAGCTCTTTCAAAAAACCCTCTATTTATAGTAAACTTTCCAACGGTCTGCTCCCTCTTCCAACGGTCATATTTTCCATGAAATTCGGAGGGACATGTACACGTGTAACCTAACCAACGGTTAATTAGAAACAGAATAGATGACATCGTTTTATAACAAACTATGTATAACTGAATGCACAACATCGTTTTGAAACAAAGAATATGTAAGTAAAATCTAATCAATATTTCGGAGTGTAAACAAGTCAAATGTTCAGAGTCTAACCAAAAGAAGTTCGGAGGCTATGTTAAGAAATATTTGGATTGTGTTTTATAGAAATTTGGAGTCTGGATTCACAAGAGATCAGATTATGAACATGCAGAATTCAGAGTCGAACTGCTTAAGAGTTCGGAGTCGAACTACTTAAGAGTTCAGAGTTGAACTTCTTCAGAGTTCAGAGTCGAACTTCATCAGAGTTCTGAGTCGAACTACTTCAGAGTTCAGAGTCAAACTACATAATAGTTCGGAGTCGAACTTCTTCAGAGTTCGGAGTCGAACTACTTAAGAGTTTGGAGTCGAACTAGTTGAGAGTTCGGAGTCGAACTTCTTCAGAGTTCGGAGTCGAACTACTTAAGAGTTCAGAGTCTAACTATTTGAGTGTTCGGAGTCGAACTTCTTCAGAGGTCGGAGTCGAACTACTTAAGAGTTTGGAGTCGAACTCATGAATGTTCGGAGTCCAGAATTCGGATTAGAACTTCATTACAGATCACATCCATTATTCGGATCCTAAAAAACAGAATGCTCCAAATCGTTTCATTATATGGCTCCGAGATTTTCGGTATAATTCCGGTTGTTGAAATTAAGAATAATTTTGTTATGTATAAGAAAATCTAGGATTGGGTAAATTTCCTTAAAGAAGTAAATTTTCCTTATGGGGGTAAAAATAATATTTGCTTAAGTATAAGGTGTTTGTGATTTTCAAAACAAGAAGGAATAGAAAATTCATAAGGAAAAACTTATTGACTCAAAATTCCCATCCGAAAATCCATCGATAAGAGAAGGAAAATATCATAAATGATGATAACTCTCACAGTAATATACTCAAGTGGTTTATCACTGATGTGTTGAATGAATATTCTTTAAAACATTCATGAAAACACATGAGAACCACTAATCCTTTGTAAAATAAAATACTGGAAATAAATTGTAAGGAGTCTCACATAACTTGCAATCGTAACATACCATGAAACACACGCCTATCGATCTCTAAGACACCACTAGACCCCAGAAACATGTCTTCCTCATCTTAAAAAATCCTTCTATCAGGTTATCCACATCACGAGAAGAGCCTCAGGTATTTCCATGAGATCACGAATTCTCATAATGTATTTATAAGGAGAAATAAATGGACTTTTCAATGAAATTCTCACGCATCTAAAAGAGATTTTATTGGTCACACTATAAATCACCAATAGTTTATTTATTATTTTGAAATTACTAATGAAATATTACTTGACTCATCATGTTTTTAAAATAAAACAATCGAAATAAGAAAGAAGCAGCGGATAAATCCTCTCAAATTCATAAAACCATTAATATGCACTAAGGAAATTTTCAGTGTTATCTCTAAGACTCCATGGAAGGTTAGACTAATATCATGAAGGACCCCTAACAAGTGATTTTTTTCCCACCGAATATACCATACAAGTAACTAGATCACATGAAAACACGTTTCGGTAGGTTTCCTGAGATTACGGAGGCAATTGAACATTTCAATATGATAATATATGTGTTTTTAGCATGCATCCATGACTCAATGATTCTAATTTACACAAAAATAGCCCAAAAAAGGGGGAATTGACCAGACATAATCACAATGGATGGAAATCAAGAGATGACCTCAATGATATCGAATGTATAGATTTGTGAATACATGTAACAATGAAGCCCTTCACCGACTCCATCTTGGATTCACATGATATGCATTGAGAAAAGTGAGTAACAACTGGGGTGGTGAGGCTATTAAATCCCCCACACCAACATGAAACGATGCTAACTATGGCTACTCTAGGAAAAAATAATCTCATGACTGAAAATTACACTATCCTGTAGGTTCTATTGAATAGCTAGAGCAATCATAGTCCATTCATAAATCACATTACATGATCACTCATAGATCACCTGAAGGTCTTATGGAAGGGTTTTTGAAGAACATCCTTAAAATCTCTAGATCACTTGAGACATAAAATAAACTAACAATAAATAAATATAATTCATTATCAATATAATTTATAAAAATAAAAATATAGGTGGAGACTTATCCGAAAACCAAATATGCTGACCCTCATGCACATCATGTGAACCATCATTGACTTGCAAGAACACGAGGAAATTTCAACTAGATCTCATGAAGCATCTCCGATGTAATATTTGATACATGCAGTGTCTTCTATAAATTTCATAGATATTCACACATTACCCTTAGGAATTCCACCCAAGTCTTTTGAAACCCTCTTGTCTCACCATCCAAAGTATAGTGATGTCCTTCATTTGAATTTCCTGGCTCATTTAATGGCACTGAAACTTGTTAGATGAGTCTCATGGTAGCACCCAATCCTATCAAATACTCTCTCGATTCCCTCTAGGCATGCCTGATAGAACATGTTGATAACTGTGAACCTATCAAAAAGGTCACATGACACTCTATGAGACATGTAACATTGACTCATTTTAGGCCCTTCATGTGTGTCCAACATCACTTACGATGAATCCTAGACAATTAAACCGGACCTTGAAACACCCTTGGGAGAAGCTACCCAGGTCTTTTGATTGGTTTCAAGAACAAACACCCAGGTCTTGTGATGTCCTTCAAACAATCTAGACATGATCATGTAACAGAATTTGGGAATGCCACTCAAATTTATCAAATTCCTCCGAACAATCAAACTGGATCAGAAAATTGTCCTTGGAGATGTTAGACAAACACTCTCCGTCATGCCGAGTAGACAATCCTAGAATGATGACTGGGTTGTTACTGCATTTGGATGGCATAAAAAAACACAGGGAATCCCAATATTAGAGGATCATTGTCATCCATAGGGTGTATTCCCGAAACATAAAGAAATCCCAATATTTGAAAACTATAACAATCCTCAATTTGTATGGACCAGACATATAAGGGAAACCATAGAGTGTATACACTAAAAAGAATCCAAATACAATATTCCTCACATATAATGGAATCCTCAGTCTGTATGCCTTGTCCAATTGATAAAAATAAAATATCCCACATATAATGGAAAAGTATGTGTATAATCCATGATCAAGGGAACAATGATGATTCTGATTCCTACCATAGCCAAGATACATATCACACCACCATGAGGTTCATGTTCCATATTAATATTCTAACGGTGGTCCCAACACATTATACCCACACCCGCAAGAAATTACACTGATTATTTTCCACCCCTTCTTTCTCACAATTTTCATGGCTCATGTTGAATTAACAAGCTTCAATAATCATATCATCTAGGCCAAAAACTTCTACAAAGTTATGGGAAATATCAGTGTGTAACCCTTATCAATTAAACTATGTACTTTAATTATTTCAATAACTAGGATATGTTGGATGCCTTCTTGAGGCCCGATCTCAGACATGAATGGGAATCCACTTCATTATGGATCCCTCCACATCTCCAACATTTTAACCATCAAGACACAATCACTCCCAGTTGATGATAACTATAACTCATCCCTCAATAGATGAAGAAATTAAATGAACTATAATAAATCGGATTCCATCCATAAACCATATATGTATGATGCCTCCCTAAGGACCATGCTACCAATAAAACATCCAAACGATTGTATCTGAGTCTATTTCCAAAAACCATATGTTATGAGGTTTATCAAATTCAATCCATTATTTACTTAAATGTTCATTTCTCACATACGCTTAGGGGGTCTCAATGAACACATCATTTCCATCATGATTCTACACCATCTAGGGTGATCTTATTATGTAATCCATGTTGAGTAGAATGACATAAAGACCCAATATATAAGGGAATCTACCTTGGGGATACTTCCAAGGGAATGATAAATCTATGAGGACTCTAATTCCTGCTATAACCAGAATATAAAGGAAGCCTTCCAATGGCCCGAGCCTAAACCCAAATGGGTAACCACATTAGTGAGGGTTCATTTATGTTCCTAAAATTTAAACATTGGGACCCAATAATTCCCATGGGATGATCATCCTACAATTTCAATTAGTGTACTAAAAATTCAAAATGATCTACGACAATTATGATTCTTTCCATAATATGGATATGTATAATGTCCCCTAGAGACTCGATATTGAATATTCATTACCTCATTGAACACATATATGTTATCCCATATGATGTTAAACTGCATAGGTTTAATGAACTTTGGGATTTTGATTTATATAATCAGAATAATATGTAGGACACCTCATAATGGCACAATCCACTCCGAAGAATATGAATTATATCCTTTCATGGTAGAAATTTTTGATGTTCCTGGTTATATTACATCAACACCTAATCAGATACCAATTTCTCATAAATGGATAAAAAATAACGATTACATTTGGATGGATCATTGTATAGATCTCTGTCCTTTTCATGAAAAGAGGATTGGCCTATATTTTAGTTTTTTCAGTTAACTAGTCCTATATATTGATTATGGGGTGATTCATGAAAATTTCTTTAATCATTAAGAAATTCATAGTTTATTACAAATTTTTGTGCAATATACCTTTGATGCACCTAACCTCCCGTCATCTCAATTAGTGCAATTCCCAACGAATCGTTGGGATTGAAACCCTAATTGACCACCAGCCTTTGGAAATAATATATGTTCCCAGTTATAGATAAGGGAACCATTGGGAGTTTCCATTAAGAATGCTGATGGTTACCCAATTTCATTATTTTTGCATGAAGAAAACCCTCATAACCAACCATCTATTTCAAATGAACTCACATTTTTGGGGGTTCTAGGAAATCACATCTTGGTCCAAACATCATCCCCTCTACCTTGACCTCCAGGATAACTCCCCTGAATTATACACTATCCCTGGTACTATTGTTCCAGCATAGGGTCACCACATCCACCTCCTCAACCATAACGTCATATAGAATTATATATGACTGTCTAATGAGGAGTATTTATTTACTTCTTAGACTCTTGTACCTATCTAGTTCCCATTCCACTTATTTTTTTCTTCATACCCTTTTAAAAACTCTATAGGTGTCCCATACTTATAAAAGAAGGAATGTCCAAAGCACGATACATATATTGAGGACATTTTTTTCCCATCCATACAAAATGATATCACTTCAATGAAACAGATTCTTGAGATCACTATCCAATACCCAAACTTCTCTGAACAATGATTACTTGGTGAAAATTGTCAAATAAACACTTATTTAAACTATAATAATATTTCATAGTTTTCCCGACTAGAACATCATGGCCACTTCTCGAGGACTCTCCCATATTCCCTTTCATGATTATTTCTTCACTAATCATAATATAAAAAATGCCCAGATGGAATCTCTTCACCTTTGACTTGGTCACATTATGATAACCATTGTCAAAATGTATTTCCCTGCTGATCTCATCGGATACTAATTGTAACATCCCAAGTAAGTAATGAATAATATATATTTTTATCTATGCCTATTAATGAATTAGATAGTGTTTTAGAGGCTTAAAATGAAAATAAATCCAATCTTAAGCATGGAATACACTAATATTCTTAAAAGATTGTTTTATTTCCTTTTGATGGAAAACCCTTCTTAAATCAATATATTGACAATTTAATAATCTATATTTGTAAAAATAAACATATTCATTATGACTGGGACATTGAATTTTACATTGGATAAATATTTGGTATTTTTCTGACAATGTTCATTTTTTTAATGAATAGTGAAAAATACTGCATTTTACATCAAAAATGCTTTTTCATTTTATTTAATTATATGGTTATATTATATTATTAATTGGTCATAAAGTGTAATCTGAATATAATTTTACCATTTAATCTAATGGTGGTCATTATGATTAATTTAACTTTGGAATTTGTCATAAACTAATGCCAAACGTTTCATAGATATTGTTTCAAAAAACCCCGCTATTTGTCATGACAGCGAGAATTGATTATTAAATTAAGTAATGTGACTTATATGTTTCGAATTTTGTAAAATAGACTTCAATTTTGAATTCGGAATATTAAATATAGCTTAGGGTGAATTTTTGGTAATTTTCTGAAAAACATCAATTTTTGATGAATAGTGAAACCACTAAGTGGTACTTATAAAAAATGATTTTTCCGTTTAAATGATATTTTTCCATCATTTTGTTTTGAATTTCTAAAATCCGACATACATGGTTGTCATTAAGAAGTAAAATGTGGTTCAATGGGATTCAAAATAATTTTTTTCTGAATAGTAACTTATTAGGTTCTTAATCACGATTAGTGGTAATTAGTGTAGTTTAAGTTAAAAATAATGTTTTAATAGTATGAGATGAGCTTGAAACATGTCCTACCCTCATTGGATGGGTCATGTCCGACCAATAAAATCCATGGGTCAACTTGGGGACCCCATGGAGCCACATTGGTTGGAAAATGACATAAATAACGTTTTATTTAATGTAAAAGTAAAAATGACACAAACATGAGATGTTTTACTAAAATAATTTTTACATGGGGTTATAAAGATCATATTTTAGATTACAAATAGTAATTGGAAATATAAAAAGATTTCCCACATCATAGTAGTTTTTTTATAATTTTTAGACTTTAAATAATTTAAATTATTTATGACATCATGATGATGCAGCGATGAACTCATTATTTAACGAGTTAAATAAAATGGAATGATAATATAAAATCTAAGACCTAAACTTGTCCAAAACCTATTGTATGGGTGTATTTCGAACCCTTATCACCTTATCCTCGAAACAAATCAATGTGGTACCTCTTAAATCCGAATACCATTTTAAAATAAATTGACTTTTCTTTACCTTCTAAGAGTTCCCCTCCTCTCCTCTTATAAAAGGCCCCCACCTCTACCACTTTTCCCACACTCCCAAAGCCTTTGGATCGGCCAAACCCTGCCCATTTGGTCTCTCCACATCCCTCTCTTACTCCTTGAAGCCTCACATTGGGAAGAAGTCTTCCCAAGGAAGCCTTTGAGCTCAAATCTAAGAGAGTTGCCCGATTTTAAGGTAATGTCTTCTTTTGAGTCCTTTTGTTTGATTTTGCTTCTCCAACCCCCTAAACTCTTTTTATTCTTTTCTTTTGTAACAACAACAGTATACTCAATATACTAGGAGGTTGTTATAATAAGGATTCGAGATACACTTATACACACCTACATCTAATGGTTAAAGGACATACTGTTTCCGTGGATGGTGAATTTATGCCTCCCGAAACGATGATTGTTCAACATTATTTTATCACCTTCAAAGGTGGCCATTAAGATGTACCTATATTTATATATGATATATAATATGTTTATGTTTTCCTTAAGCATCTGTATTTTTCATTTTGGGCATACCATTATGGTTTCCATTATGGGTAAACGCGATATCTTCATTTAAGGAAGTGCGGACTACCGCCCCCTCAGAGTTATTTGATACGTTAAATACCATATGTGGGACTTGTAAAAGATGGAACTGTGATATTATATATGATATTATACTTGAATTATAATATACCTTTATATCATTATGATTCCATTCTATAAAAATATGAAATAGAAATAAAATTAGCGTTCATGCGTACGTACGGCTTACCGTCTCCATGAATGGTGCATTTCATTTCTTACCTCTAAATGTTATATAATATTATAAATGCATGCATGTACTGGATATATATTATATATATGATATCTACATCATGAATACCATTCTGAATATAATGGGTACATGAAAAACATATAATTATAAAGGGTTTATTTTTGACTCAAGTACCAATGATCATTAAAATGACCGTCATTAACTTAAATAATTACATAGTGTTCATGACATGGAAATAAGTGATATAAAAGGAATAATGAACTTGAAAAAGGTTCTTAAACAAAGTAGAAATTAACTGAAGTTTATTATTCAGGAGATTAAAGAACGACTGAGTCAAGTCGGACCCGAGGTATGGGAGTTCGTCTCAATCTCCTTTCATTGAGTCATATTTTGTTTTATACACAACCTTGTTTTATATGGTGTATAAACCCCTTTGAATTTTACGTTTATCCAAAAGGAATATTTTTATATGAAGTGTTTTACTAAACGGAAAAAGGAAATTTTTATGTCGTACGTATGCGGCGACAACGACTTCTCTGAAGCCGTGACCATTGTTTTAGTTTCGGTTTCCTCTACAAGCCATTCCTTTTTTTTAAAAGAAAAATATACAACATGTTTTACTTTTCATTTATTTTGGTATTGAAAATGGTTTTCATAATGTTTTTATTATATAAATGTGTTGTATTGATATCTTGTGATTGAAATGTGGAAATGTTATGTTTCCTTTATGCATGTTTTATGTGATACGATTATGTTATGGTTCTTGGAAATTATTATGAAGACGGGTGGTTCCGTGATAAACTAAGGGCGGGTGAGCCCGATATAGCTCTCTAATGCATTGGGTAACGCGAAGGAGTGAAACGTTAAGGTTTCTCTGAAGATATTTACGGAATATACTGTGATGGGTATTCCAAACGTAACTAAGAGGGTTACTCCCTACGTTAGAATGTTTTGAATGCCTCAAGTTACCTTTATATCATATGATTTCTATGATTTATTCATGATTTGATGAGGTATGTTAAAGTGCTTATGTTTTATGGGTAATGTATGATTTCATTCTTATGTATATATGAACTTATGTTTCCTTTCCATATTTGTATAACCTATACTAAGCTTTTTATGCTCATCCCAAGTTATTTTTGAAATGTTTTTCACAGGTCAAGTGAAAGGTACATGATATGAGGATAGTGTCAAGGAAGTGTCAAGAAAGAATCCATGTTTATTTTAAATATGTTTCAATTTATGGGAATGAATAATACTATCTTTATGTAACCACTTTGTTTATATTTGGAATGTAATGAATGTTTTATGTTCTAAAACTCTAAAATTCTAAACCTGAAAATATCCTCAATGTGTAATCTTGTAATAACTGAAGATTAAGTAAGGTTTATGGTCGTGGCCTTATAGTTGGTATCAAAGGTCGGTTTAGATAACTTTAGGAGTTAGAATTCTATTAAATGATTATCCAAAAATATTTTTTTGAAATGATATAGCATTTGAAGATTACCATGTTGCTTCATCTAAGAAATGTTTGTTCAGAATGGTTTTCCACAGAGGAAACATGTCAGCTATGATAAGAAGGCATAAAGAGGGAAATGACCTTCTAAATCAGTAACTTGAGATGGTCAAAATTATAATTGAAGAGATTTTTGTAGTGATGGATTAGTTGACTCAGGTGATAAGTTTTTGGTTGTTTTCATTGATGATATTTTGGTGTTTTCTAAAATTAAAGAGGATCATGAAAGACATTTAAGGGTTATTTTGCAAACCTTAAAAGAAAAGAAATTGTATGGGAAATTCAGCAAGTGTGTGTTTTGGTTGCAACAAATTTCGTTCCTTGGTCACATTGTTTCTAAAGATGGGATAACCGTTGATCCTGCAAAAACAAAGGTTGTTGTTGAATGGCCAAGACCCACAAATGTAACAGAGATTCGTAGATTCCTTGGTTTGGCAGGCTATTACCGAAGGTTTGATAGAAAGTTTTCACGGTTATCTAGTCCAATGGAAAAGCTAACTCGTAAGGGTGTTATGTTTATCTATACAAAAGAATGTGATGATTGTTTTCAAGAATAGAAAAGAAGATTGGTAAATGCTCCAGTTTTGGCACTACCTTCCTGGAATGGTGATTTTGTTATATACAGTGATGCTTCATTGAAAGGACTTGGTTGCATCCTAATGTAGAATGATCAGGTAATTGCTTATGCTTCACGACAGTTGAAAACTCATGAGTTAAATTACCCTACACATGATTTGAATTAGCTGTAGTTGTTTTCACTTTAAAAATTTGGAGGCATCATTTGTATGGAGTAAAGTGTGAAATATATACTGATCACAAAATTTTAAAGTATATATTCACTCAGAAATAATTGAACATGAGACAGAGGAGATGGCTGGAATTAATCAAGGATTATGATTGTACAATTAATTACCATTCAGGAGAAGCAAATAAAGTGGCTGATGCTTTGAGTCGAAAAAGTAATGCTTCGTTAGTAATGCTACATTTGGAACGTGATCCTTCGGTTAAGGATTTGATGAACTTTGTCATAGAAGTTGTTGGTGCAGGATGTTTTTCTATTTTGTTTCAGGTATCAGTGAGATCATCTCTATCAGATAGAATCAAGAAAGCATAGAAGCAAGACAGTGAGTTGCAGAAAAAGGTAGAGCTGGTTCAGAAAGGTAAGATGCCTGAATTCAACATTGATAGTGATTGTGTTTTGAGATTTGGGAAGATATTGTGTGTGCCTTGTGATTCACAGTTGAAGAGAGAGTTGTTATGTGAAGCTCATAGTTCTCCTTTTTCAGTTCATCCTGGCAGTACTAAGATGTACAGAGATCTGTGAGAGTATTACTGGTGGGATGGAATGAAAAGAGATATTGCTGATTTTACTTTGAAGAGTTTGACATGTCAACAGGTTAAAGCAGAGCGGCAGTTACCGAAAGGGATGCATCAGCCTTTACCAGTGCCAGAGTGGAAATGGGAGAATATATCCATGGAATTTGTTGTGGGATTATCGAAGACATCTCGAGGTAATAATGCTATCTAGATTATTGTTGATCGCTTGACTAAATCTGCTCCTTTCCTTTCTATACGAGATAATTTTTCCCTGGATCAACATTCCCGTTTGTTTCTTAAAGAGGTTTTTAGGTTATATGGAGTTCCTCTCTCCATTGTATCTGACCATGATCCCATGTTCACTTCCAACTTTTGGAAAGGCCTTCAGAAGTCATTGGGTACTGAATTAAATTTTAGTACAGATTTTCATCCTCAATCTGATGGGCTGTCAGAACGAACAGTTCAGACCATGGAGGATATGCTACGAGCTATTTCGATGGATTATCAGGGAAGTTGGGACCAAAATCTTTCTTTGGTTGAATTTTCATATAATAACAGTTTTCATTCCAGTATACAGATGGCACCATTTCAGGCATTATATGGGAGGCGGTGTCGAACTCTAGCTTTCTGGGATGAAGTGGGTGAAAGGAAGTTGATGGGACCAGAATTGGTAGAAGAGTTGGGAGAAAAAGTTCAGCTGATAGAGAAACACATGAGAACAGCTCAAAGTAGGCAGAAGAGTTATGCAGACAACAAGAGGAAGGATCTATCTTTGAGGTAGGTGATCATGTTTTTCTCAAAGTGTCACCATGGAAATGTGTGATGCGATTTGGTAAGAAAGGAAAGCTGAGTCCAAGGTTCATTGGACCATATAAAATTCTAGAGAGAGTTGGATCAGTTGAATACCGGGTGGCTTTATCTCCGAGTTTATCTCAAGTACACAATGTTTTTCATGTTTTGATGCTGAAAAAGTACATTCCAGATCCATCTCATGTTTTGAGTCCAGAGGTAGTTCAGCTGGAAGAGAACCTTTCTTATGAGGAACAACCGATCCAGATTCTTGACCACAGGGAGGAAGTGTTACGGAATATGGTGATCAATCAGGTAAAGGTTTTGTGGAAAAACCACATGATGGAAGAGGAAACATGGGAATCTGAAAATGCAATGAGGGATAAGTACCCCCATTTATTCGATAAGTAAATAAATTGTGGGGACACACTTTTCTAATGAGGGGAAGGATGTAACATCCCAAGTATGTAACGAATAATAGATATTTTTATCTATGCCTATTAATGAATTAGATAGTTTTTTATAGGCTTAAAATGAATATAAATCCAATCATAAGCATGGAATACACTAATATTCTTAAAAGATTGTTTTTCTGCCTTTTGATGGAAAACCCTTTTTAAATAAATCTTTTGACAATTTTATAACCTATATTTTTCAAAAAAAAACATATTCATTATGATTGGGACATTTAATTTTACATTGGATAAATTTTTGGTATTTTTCTGACAATGTTCATTTTTTTAATGAATAGTGAAAAATACTGCATTTTACATCAAAACTGCTTTTTCATTTAATTTAATTATATGGTTAGATTATATTTTTAATCGGTCTTAAAGTGTAATATGAATATAATTTTACCATTTAATCCAATTTTGGTCATTATGATTAATTTCACTTTGGAATTGGTCATAAACTAATGCCAAACTTTTCATAGATATTGTTTAAAAAAAACCCACTATTTGTCATGACAGCGGGAATTGATTATTAAATTAATTAATGCGACTTATGTGTTTTGAATTTTTTAAAATAGACTTCATTTTTGAATTCGGAATATCAAATATAGCTTAGGGTGAATTTTTGGTAATTTTCTGAAAAACTTCAATTTTTGATGAATAGTGGAACAACTAAGTGGTACTTATAAAAACTGATTTTTCCGTTTAAATGAAATTTTACCATCATTGTGTTTTGAATTTCAAAAATCCGACATACATGGTTGTAATTAAGAAGTAAAATGTGGTTCAATGGGATTAAAATAATTTTTGGTGAATAGTAACTTATTAGGTTCTTAATCGCGATTAGTGGTAATTAGTGTTTTTTAAGGTAAAAATAATGTTTTAATATTATCAGATGAGCTTGAAACATGTCCTACCCTCATTGGATGTGTCATGGCCGACCAAGAAAATCCATGGGTCAACTTGGAGTCCCCATGGAGCCACTTTGGTTGGGAAATGTCATAAATAACTTTTTATTTAATGTAAAAGTAAAAATGACACAAACATGAGATGTTTTACTAAAACAATTTTTACATGGGGTTATAAAGATCATATTTTTGATTATAAATAGTAATTGGAAAGATAAAAAGAATTCCTACATCATAGTAGTTTTTTTATAATTTTTATACTTTAAATAAATTAAATTATTTATGACATCATGATGATGAAGCGATGACCTCATTATTTAACGATTTAAATAAAATGGAATGATAATGTAAAATCTAAGACCTACCCAGGGCCAAAATCTATCGGATGGGTGGATTTCGAACCCTTATCACCTTATCCTAGAAACACATCAATGTGGGACCTCTTAAATCAGAATACCATTTTAAAATAAATTGACTTTTCTTTACCTTCCAAGAGTGCCCCTCCTCTCCTCTTATAAAAGGCCCCCACCTCTACCTCTTTTCCCACACTCCCAAAGCCTTTGGCTAGGCCAACCCCTGCCCATTTGGTCTCTCCACATCCCTCTCTTACTCCTTGAAGCCTCACTTTGGGCAGAAGTCTTCCCAAGGAAGCCTTTGAGCTCAAATCTACGAGAGTAACCCGATTTTAAGGTAATGTCTTCTTTTGAGTCCTTTTGTTTGATTTTGCTTCTCCAACCCCCTAAACTCTTTTTATTATTTTCTTTTGTAACTACTCCAGTGTCCTAAATATACTAGGATGTTGTTATAAGAAGGATTCGAGCTACACTTAGACACACCTACATCTAATGGTTAAAGGACATACTGTTTCCGTGGATGGTGAATTTATGCCTCCCGAAACGATGATTGTTAAACATTCTTTGAACACCTTCAAAGGTGGCCATTAATATGTAACTATATTAATATATGATATATAATATGTTTATGTTTTCCTTAAGCTTATGTATTTTTCATTTTGGGCATACCTTTATGGTTTCCATTATGGGTAAACACGATATCTTCATTTAAGGAAGTGCGGACTACTGCCCCCTCAAAGTGATTTGATTCATTAAATACCATATGTGGGACGTATAATGGATGGAACTATGATATTATATATTATATTATACTGGAATTATAATGTACCTTTATATCATTACGATTCCATTCAATAAAAATATGAAATAGAAATGAAAGTAGCGTTCATGCGTACGTACGGCTTACCGTCTTCATGAACGGTGCATTTCATTTCTTAACTATAAATGTTATATAATATTATAAATGCATTCATGTACTGGATATATATGATATATATGATATCTACATAATTAATTCCATTCTGGATATAATGGATACATGAACAACTTGTAATTATAAAGGGTTTATTTTTGACTCAAGTACAAATGATCGTTAAAATGACCGTTATTAACTTAATTAATTACATAGTGTTCATGAAATGGAAATAAGTGATATAAAAGGAATAATGAACTTGAAAAATTTTCTTATACAAAGTTGAAATTAACTCATGTTTATTATTCAGGAGATTAAAGAAATACCGAGTCAATTCGGACCCGAGGTATGGGACTTCGTCTCAATCTCCTTTCATTGAGGCATATTTTGTTTTATACACAACCTTATTTAATACGGTGTATAAACCCCTTTGACTTTTACGTTTATCCAAAAGGAATCGTTTTATTTGAAGCATTTTACTAAATGACAAAAGGGTATGTTTTTGTCGTACGTATGCGGCGACAACGATTTCTCCGCCGCCGTGACCATTATTTGAGTTTCGGCCTCCTCTACAAGCCATACCTTTTCTTTAAAGAAAAATAAATATAATGTTTTACTTTTATTTTATTTTGGTATTGAAAATTGTTTTCATAATGTTTTTATTATATCAATGTGTTGTATTGATATCTTGTGATTGAAATGTGGAAATGTTATGTTTCCTTTATGCATGTTGTATGTGATACAATTATGTTATGGTTCTTGGGCATTATTATGCAGATGGGTGGTTCTGTGATATACTAAGGGCGGGTGAGCCTGATATAGCTTTTCAATGCATTGGGTAACACGAAGGAGTGAAATGTTAAGGTTTCTCCGAAGAGATTTAGGGAATATACTTTGATGGGTATTCCAAACGTAACCAAGAGGGTTACTCCCTACGTAAGAATGTTATGAATGCCTCAAGTTACCTTTATATCTTATGATTTCAATGATTTACTCATGATTTGATGAGGTATGTTCAAGTTCTTATGTTTTAAGGGTAATGTATGATTTCATTCTTATGTGTATATGAACTTATGTTTCCTTTCTATATTTTTATAACTCATACTGATCTTTTTATGCTCATCCCAAGTTTTTTTGAAATGTTTTTCACAGGTCAAGGGAAAGGTACATGATATGATGATAGTGTCAAGGAAGTGTCAAGAATGAATCCATTTTTATTTTAAATATGTTTCTATTTATGGGAATGAATAATACTATCTTTATGTAACCACTTTGTTTATATGTGGAATGTAATGCAAGTTTTATGTTCTAATTCTCTAAAACTCTAAACCGAAAAGGATCCTCAATGTGTAATCTTGTAATAACTCAAGATTAAGTAAGGTTTAAGGTTGTGTCCTTATACTAATGACAGAGAAAAGTATAACAGTTTGGTGAAGCATTCTGTATAGTCTAGCACTACCATGCCCTCTGGATCGTATTGTCTGAACTCAAAATCCTTCTCATCCCTCAATGTCCTAGGATTGAAATGGATCAGAAACATCATATCTAATTCCTTGTGAGATAATATTTCATGATACCCTTCCTACTCTGGCATGTCCCAACCTTTCTTGCGTAGTCCTTTAAGAATATACGCAACAAGATTCACCATCTAATATCCAACTCTATCAAGATTATCAAATATCATCTAGATAGACTCAAACCAAAACATTGTTTCCTGGGGCCATCCTCCCTAATGAAAAAAGGAGGATTTTTCTTTCAGAACCATATAATCATATTAGTTGTAAACATCACGACATTAACATTATCTCTTTCCATAGATCTCATGACCCTCAAGATGCTATCGTGAAGATAAACATTGATCTGACCTTTATAATCTATAAGAAAATCTACTTTACTGTCATTAGGATCGTGCTAATATCCACTATCATAACAGAAAGCTCAAAATATGATGTGGTAAAATTTTCTTTAAAGGACAAGAACAATCCGTAAAACACTAGATATAAAGATAGGGCCAACCTCAATAGGTGACCAAAATAGAGAACATAAAAACCCTGGAATTTCTAAACAAGTCTTAAAATTAGTTTATCTGGACATAATAATTTATTTACTTCCATTCCTATATATAACACATATAAAATATCACAATTCGATAGAAAGTTATATATTAATTGGAATTATAATGTCCCTATCATGAACAATGAAAAATAATTTATATCCTTAAATTTCTATTATGATGCATGAATACTTATCTTGTTATTTACTGGGCCACCAATATAAATCTAAAAAAATAGTAACATACTAAAATATAAACCACACACTACATGGTAATCACTCAGGGTAAAATAACATATTTTATTACAAGAATATAGTATAAACTGTAATCCACCCCAGAGAACTGGGATTTTCCACCATATATGGCTTAGTTACTACTATGAAAAATATCATTACCAAGCACTGACACATCCTAGTATCATTTATACCTATCCTAATTAGTAATGAAATAGAAGAGAAACATATACTACTTGGATAACACTTTGTAACAACCCCAAATCTTGCTCTCTATCACTTAGAAATAAATGCTTGGTTGCGAGACCTTAATCATGCCTCCCCATATGATAAAGGATTCTTACTTTCAGTGGGGATGTGTTATGGATAGTAGGGATACTATACCCTCTGGACTAATATTTTAAATCAAAATAAAAAATTAATAATATAACATTAAATATCAGAGTAGCACAAATAATGGAAACAATACAATAGAACAAAAAAAACAAAAGATGTAAACTAAATAATATAATAAATAATAATCTTTTAATAAAATAACATGTGGGAATGTTACTAACTATCATTAGATAAATAATGAAAATAAAATAAAATAATACTCAAATAATGACAAAAATGTCCCTTTCCCTAAGAATATGTCAGCCTCATCACCAAACATCAGTCCATCCAACATGAAACAAATTGATAGCAATAACATTTTATCTTTTCCTATATAGAATCTATATAATCTTAATAGGATCAAAATGGTGTATTGAATAGGGTATTAGTAAAAATCTGTAGGGAGACACATCCATGTCTAAACAAAACTATTCTAATAAAAAGTGTTTTCAAAAATATGAAAAAAATGTATTAATTATTTATGAAATTAAATTAATACCACATCAACATTCTTCGACACCATGTCGGAATATATCAGATCATGTCTTGCATCCAAGACAACCACAACCATATTACCATGGCAGAACATAACCGATCTTGACATCGTACTACAATTTATTTGGGCATTCCACACAACCATGCCAACCATATCCTTATAACTGAGGTGAAACATAACAATATTTACAAGGTATAAATCTCACAAATCTCATTCAAAATAAGAAATATACGAAGTTTGGTAATAAATCAGGGTTGAGCTCATTATACAACAGAATATACAATGATAAGGACCAAGATTAGTATATAAGCATTTCATCATGTGTCACTGGGTATACCCCACTATAATATCATTTTAACTATCTCGGCGCATAACCTGGTATATAAGTAGTTTAGAATTTTCCACTTGGAACAGCCCGATATATAATAATTTACGTATTTATAAACATGTCCAACACCCAACATATACATTACAATAGTTATCACAACACATTTCAAACTAAAAATGGAATCATAATATCAAGATCAATTTTTAATTATGAATATTACCAATTCCCATTCAATTATAAATTTAATGTAAAGACTAGTAAATTTCAAGGAATTTTTTTTAATTTACTTTGGAATTTTAAAATAGTGCAGTTTTTGACGGCACCTGATTCCGAGGCCCAGTGTGCCTGGAATCATTTTCTGAAGTTTGGCTCGGTTACGTTCAGTGAACGGACGAGCGTGTTTTTATAACTTCTGAACCGGTGCTCGGAATCGAATTCTGAGGGCACCGATGAAATTGCAGCGTTGGTATTTTCATAGAAACGCCTCTTCCGGAGTTGCGTTTGCTCGGGTGTTGTTTTTAATTTTCGGGCTTAAAGTTAAGAAATAAAATAATTTTACGACAACGTTATTTTATTTCACTTAAGCCATTTGAAGCCACTTCGAAGCCTCTTAAACTGAGTTGAAACAGATAGGGGACTATCCAGAAATATCCTACCCTCTCGGTAGGATATTCGTGAGGTGGGGCCCGCACGAGCCCCACCGTTTCTTTCCGCTAAGTAACGCCCCCACGAAAACCCATCATTATAAAAGTCAACTGATGCGTTTTCTTATTTCCTTAACAGACCATTTAATTGGGTGGTTTATTTCTTGAATTAAATGAGTTGTTTCTTTCGTTGAATTAATTCAACGAATTGATGGATCGTTACATACCCTTTTTCGTTGGTTGGAATAATAATAAAATAAGACCAACCAGTCTTTTTGGAGGATTACTGGTTGAGAGGTTTCACAGAGTCCTCGTGCCATTATCCTTCTTCGTGAAGAACGCGAAGAACGCAAAGAACGTGAAGAACACCGGCCTCCGATGAAGAACGCCAAACCCGGAAATCGACGACGCGACGCCGTGTTCCTCAATGCCGACGTTCCCTTCCTGCAACGTTCTTCTGTGACGTCTCTTCCTTCGCAATGGATCTTCGATCAGCTTCTTGAGGTAATAGTCTCGGATTTTCTTTTTAATCTCCTTTGTGGTTTTTACCAAAACACGGATTTAATTAATTAAATTAAATCTGTTGTTTCATGGTCCGTTGAGTTCACCGACTCAACGCCGGTTTCCGCGACGACGCGACGCCCTTCCGCGACGACGCGACGATCCCCTTCTTCTACTACGAACAATTCCGCGAAGAACACTCACGCGTGACGACTAAGATGTAGGGATTTTATTTTTGGAAATGCCTATTTTTCATGTTGTTTCCATTCAAAATGAGGAACCTGATTTATAAAACAATTTTATTTCATTAAAATTGTTTTCAGATATGCGTTCATGTGTTGAACTTTATTCCTCCTGTTGTTTATCTCTAACGCGGAGGGTGCGGGCCAAACGAACACAGCCCGATGACCCTCCGACGCTCTTCGATTTTGTGCGGATTTGGCGGGTGACGACAATCGTGACGCAAGGGAGATCTGACGATCCCACAGTGATGAACGGAACTCGGGAGGAGCAACGGCACAGACAGGAAGAAAATCGGGCCACTGGAGCGACTCCGGCGGCCTGCTGAAGCCGGAGGTGGCGCCCGGCGCGCCGCCGGATGAGACCGTCGTGGCACAGGCCGCGGCGGCGGCGCTCGCGGACCCGCGGCCCCACGGTTCCGGCGTGCGCGAGACGCGGCTGAAGCTGCGTCTGGTCGCCAAGGAGACACCCCGCGGGTTTCGCGGGGGTGTCACGCGGGGGCGACGGCTCCCCCCCGTGTCACTCGGGACGCGGCTTCAGCCGAGTCCGGCTGTCTGGCCGACACCCCGCGGGTGCCGCGGGGGTGTCACGCGGGGTGGCGGCTCCCCCCGCATCGGCCGCTCGGCCGCTTGGCCGAGCCGGGCCGGGATGGCCGAGCCAGACCGGTCCTACCGGGTCGGACCGGGGCAGACCAGGTCTGACCGGGTTCGGAGGACCCAGGGGGGTCGGGCCGGGTCGGCCCGGGCCCGGACCCCCCCGTCTTCGGATGGTTTTCGTTCAAATGGACGTAACATGAGCTACGAGCCTCCGAATGACGCGCCGTTAGCGGCGACGCGATCCTTGGATCGATACGGCCGTTTCGGTATATCTCACTCAAGGTTTCGGATTACATTGTGTTCGTCCGGGTTGGTTCGTACACGAAACCAACCGGGCCCTCGGAGCGGAAATGCTCATATCATGAGCTACGGACGTCCGATTGATGTTCCGTCAGCTTTGTTGAATTTCTCAAAGTGAGACGGATCTTTTGGATTACTCCGCTCGAGGTTTGGATGCCGTCAAAGTGCGGTCAGGTTGGTTCGCTCACGAAACCAACCGGGCCCCTAGAACGAAAAAGCCAATAACTCACAGATCGGGCGTCCGATTGACGCGTCGTCTGTCTCGTTGCTTTCCTCTTGATGAGACTGAACTTTTGGCATCCTCCGCCTGAGTTTTGGATATAGTTGGATAGTGGCCGGGTTGGATCGCACCGAAATCCATCAGGGCCCCTGGAACGGAAAAGATGATACCTTTCTGACAAAACGTCCGTTTGACGAACCGTCAGCAGCGTCGGTAATCTCGTTGAAAAATGGTCCCTATGAGTATACCATATGAGTGTTCAGGGTATAGTTGAGTTACGGCCGGATTGGTTCGCACACAAAACCAATCGGGCCCCTAGGACAAAAAGGCTAATAACTCACAGACCGGGCGTCCGATTGATGTGTCGTCTGTTGCGTTGAGACCCCTATGACGAGGTGGCCCTTTGAGATACTTCTTTGTGGGACATTGTGATAATTGGAGTATCGACCGGTAGCTCGTGGAGCGGACCCTCCCGGAGACGAGCGGGCGGAGTACAGAGACCGTGTAGCTGACTGAGACCCAACGACTGCTGATCGGACGACCCGGTGTGTCACAGAGGTGCGCTTGGTTGTAGTGGCACATGGGAGAGCTTGGTTGTAGCAGCAGACCCACGACAGAGGTACACTTGGTTGTAGCGGCACATGGGAGTGCTTGGTTATAGCGGCAGACCCACAACAGAGGTGCGCTTGGTTGTAGCGGCACATGGGAGCGCTTGGTTGTAGCGGCAGACCCACGAAAGAGGTGTGCTTCGTTGTAGCAGCACATGGGAGCGCTTGGTTGTAGCGGCAGACCCACGACAGAGGTGCGCTTGATTGTAGCGGAACATGGGAGCGCTCGGTTGTAGAGGCAGACCCACGACAGAGATGCGCATGGTTGTAGCGGCACATGGGAGCACTTAGTTGTAGCAGCTGGCCCGAGGTACTCGGCATGAGGAGAACCTCAGTAGTCTTAGGTTAGTGAGTAGTACCTCGGTGTTGTGACAGGACCACTGTACACTCCATAGACGGAGCTATTCAGCAGTTACGGTTTCGATAATGAAAATCCTGGTTGAGCTGAGACTTTTGACCTTTGTGTATACCTCATGATTGAGATGGGTCACTTGATAACTTAGGTATATATATGGTCATATACCTGGGTAGAGGTTATCCGTTGATTTCATTATCCCTTGTGTTTCCTCATGGTTGAGATGGGTTACTTGATAACTTAGGTATATGTATGGGCATATACCTAAGTAGAGGTTATCTGTTGAGATCTCCTTTGTGGTTATCCTTGTTGGTTTTATAGAGACCTTGAGGGTCTTAGGGTCCCTACTTAGTATCGTTATACTCACCCCTGCACGGGCTATGCCCGCACCTCGTTGTGTTGGTTGCAGACGACAGACAATGCTGACGGAGGTCGAGTGTTCGAGGACTGGACGGTACCCGGAGGTGGACAACACGACGCATCAGTACCTGGAGGTGGACCACTGGGCGAGACATGCTCAGTGTGGACGGCGGGACCCGAGCAGTAGTGGAGCTATCTGTCCCACCCTTCAGGTGGGATTTCCAGTGGACAGCTCGGTGTAGCGGCTTTTACTTTACAGTTGCAGGTTTCCCTTTCGAGTTGTACATTTCATTCAGTTGGGTTTTTATACTGGCCCATTTACTTTTCCGCACTTCAGTCGTACTCTGTTTTTACTTAGTATTTACTTTTCTGCTTGCTTACTCTATGGTGCTTGTTTACTTTACAAAGTCAATGCCTTCCCTTTTTACCGGGATTTACGCCTTGGTTCTAGTCGCCAGCCCCTGGCCTATGGAAGGCGGGCTTGGGGTAGTCACGGCATGGGCCCCGAGGACGGGTCGTGACAAATTGGTATCAGAGGTGGTCGGTTCTACCGCAGACTCTGATATTTCTTCTATGTGATGCAATAATGTTTAGCGTATTGGGTGTGGTTATCAGTCCAGGGAGTCCAGTGTTGGTGCGGCGGCCGACGTATCTGTACACCAGGACCCTGAATTCTGATTTCTGACTTAATGCACGAAAACATTGATTTAATGTGTGTTTCAAGTTTTCTTTGTGATTACTTGTGTCAGCTCACTAGGTATAATGTCCTAACCGTGGCACACTTGATTCCTTTTCAGGATGGCCCCATGACGACATCCATCTAGGGTTCCGAGCGTTGTGCCTGGTGAGAGCCCACCGAGCGTCGAGGACTCGGTAGAGGTCCCTTTTATAGCTAAGGCACCAGTGGAACCTATACCCGCCGAGGCACCGATGCTACCAGCCCCAGCCGCTGACGATGCACGTCGCCTTAGTGCACTGCATGAGTTCCAGCACCAGCGACCACCCAGGTTCCGCGGGGAGACGGACCCTCAGGCCGCCGAGGTCTGGC
Source organism: Viscum album (assembly GCA_963277665.1). Lineage (NCBI taxonomy): Eukaryota > Viridiplantae > Streptophyta > Magnoliopsida > Santalales > Viscaceae > Viscum > Viscum album. The sequence goes on along the minus strand of OY728120.1, from coordinate 1,159,222,515 downwards.
TAGAGGAAGTTGTACGGGTTTTCATATTAGTGAGGACACTAGCAGACCTCATGGTGATCCTCGCAGTGAGCCTCCTGCACGCGGCAGCAGGCAGATGGTGGAGCTTGATGCTCCAGGTGCACGACGAGGAGTCTCTCCTCTGGAGGAACGTTGAGAGCATAATCCGCTCTGAGTTCGTCCCAGCCAGCCTCCAAGCGGTGCGCATCCAGGAGCTACTACAATTTCAGCAGGGCAACATGTCAGTGACCCAGTACTCGGAGAGATTTAATGATCTCTCGCGCTACTCCACAGATATGGTACGGGACCCGTTCTTCTGGGCCCGGACCTTCGAGCAGGGACTGAGGCATGAGATCATGGATTCGATGATCTCCCTCAACATTCCGACTCAGGCAGGGGTGTTGGAGTGAGCCCTCGTAGTGGAGAGTTTCCTTGCTGAGCAGTCTCTAGTAGCAGGACCCACCACTTGCCGGCATGCGGAAGAGTCTTCTGCAGCGGGCAGTAGACAGATGACGCTGGGGTCCAAGAGGACTAGAACTACAGGTGGTCGACAGCATCACTCTGGATCGTTTGTGCGAGGCACTCGGGGTGGGCAACGACTTGCCATGAGAGGGAAGTGTTACTCCAGCGGCGGGGGTGGTCACATGGCTCGTGACTGTCCGACCCGCCATACGGATGACCAGAAGACGAACGAAGGACCCCCCAGGTAGAGGCAGAGGTTCGATCAGGGCGGGCCACAAGGAGCAGGCAGCCATGGCAGGGGAGCTGGCCGTGCAGCTGGAGATGGACGACGCTTCGGGGTGTTGCCACCACCACCAACAGGAGTTCCACCCCGACCGTAGGGGACAGGAGGACATGGGAGAGCTCAGCTTGAGGCAGGTGAGGCCTACGATCATGGAGCTCCAGGAGCATATGGACAAGAGCGGGACTAGCTCCAGACCTGGAGACTTTTGTTCATGTTGCTTCTAGTTTTTTTGATGTGTGTTTATAGATGCCTTGTGTCTTTGTACTTGAGATGCAGTAGTAAAAGACACCTTTTTTGTGGCATTTACTTTCCTGTCCTCTCTTGTGTTGTTACTAAGAAGTTCCGGTTTAGACTATTGACTTGACCCTCACCCGTGAGACATCTACTGGAGGAGACCCAGTTACCACACACTGATGCCGACAGTGTGACTCAACCCTTGGAGACGAGAGTAACGGATGGATCTCTTGGTAGTAGCGTCGAGGCCTTACGACATCATCCTTGGTATGGGTTAGTACCATCCATGTCGGGATTGACTGTTTTAGGCAAAGAACATTGTTCATCCAGGGGATGAGACCAGATTTCTCTTATCAGCAAAAAAGAAATCATAGCAGCTCTTGTGAGACCAAAGGTGGTCTAGGCCATGATAGAGAAGGTCCGGGTCATCTAGAAGCGGATGGCGACAGCTCAGAGCTGACAGAATTCTTATGCTAACAGGATGCAGAGGCCACTAGAGTTTGAAGATGGCGACCAGGTCTTCTTGCGGGTCTCACCTCGACGTGGTTTGCGGAGATTTGGCCGAGGTGGCAAGTTGTCTCCACGCTTCATCGGGCCTTTCCAGGTCCTCAGGAGGATTGGTGAGGTGACTTATCGCCTGGATCTACCACCTCAGTTGCAAAGGGTGCACGACTTCTTCCACTTATCTCAGCTGAGGAGATACGTGCACGACCCGACGCACATCTTTGACCATGGTGAGATGGTCTTTGATAATGGGGCGACTTTTGCGGAGGCCCCAGTAGAGATCGAGGATCGACAGGAGCGGGTCCTACGTGGATGATCAATTCCTCTAGTGTGCTTCAGATAACATCTCGGGAGCCTCCAGGGGAGCACATGGGAGCGGGCGGCTCAGATGCGTGCTCAGTACCGCCTTTGTATCCCTAAGTTTGTAGTGAATCTTTACGGGGACGTAAAGCCCTGTTGTGGGAGTAATGTAAAGACCCCTAAATTTTAAGGATTTTTTTTATATTTTTCTTTAGAATTTTACAAGAGCGCAGTTTCTGACGACACCTGATTCTGAGGCCCGGTGTGCCTGGAATCATTTTCCGAAGTTTGGCTCAGGTATGTTCAGTGAACAGATGAGCGAGTTTTTCTAACTTTTGAACCGGTGCCCGGAATCGAATTCTGAGGGCACTGATGAAATCGCAGCGCCCGTATTTTCTTAGAAACGCCTCTTCCGGAGTTGCATTTGCTCGGGTGTGGTTTTTAATTTTTGGGCTTAAAGTTAAGAAATAAAATAATTTTACGACAACTTTATTTTATTTCACTTAAGCCACATGAAGCCACTTGGAAGCCACTTGAACTTAGTTGAAATGGATAGGGGACTATCCAGAAATATCCTACCCTCTCGGTAGGATATTTGTGAGGTGGGGCCCGCACGAGCCCCGCAGTTTCTTTCCGCTAAGTAATGCCCCCGCGAAAACCCATCATTATAAAAGTCAACTGATGCGTTTTCTTATTTCCTTAACAGACCATTTAATTGGGCGGTTTATTTCGTTAATTAAATGAGCTATTTCTTTCATTGAATTAATTAAACGAATTGATGGATCGTTACTTAACCTTTTTCTTTGGTTGGCGTAATAATAAAATAAGACCAACCAGTCTTTTTGGAGGATTACTGGTTGAGAGGTTTGACAGAGTCCTCGTACCTTTATCCTTCTTCGGGAAGAACGCGAAGAACGCAAAGAACGTGAAGAACGCTGGCCTCCGACGAAGAACGCCGAACCCGGAAATCGACGACGCGACGCCGTGTTCCACGACGCCGACGTTCCCTTCCTGCAATGTTCTTATGCGACGTCTCTTCCTCCGCAACGGATCTTCGATCAGCTACTTGAGGTAAGAGTCTCGGATTTTCATTTTAATATCCTTTGTGGTTTTTACCAAAACACAGATTTAATTAATTAAATTAAATCTGCAGTTTCATGGTCCGTTGAGTTCGCTGACTCAATGCCGGTTTTCACGATGACGCGACGCCCTTCCGCGACGACGCGACGATCCCCTTCATCTGTGACGAACAATTCCGTGAAGAACGCTCACGTGCGATGACAACGATGTAGGGATTTTATTTTTGGAAATGCCTCTTTTTCATGTTGTTTCCGTTCAAAATGAGGCACCTGATTTATAAAACATTTTTATTTCATTAAATTTGTTTTCGGATATGTGTTCATGTGTTGAACTTTATTCCTCCCGTTGTCTATATCTAACATGGAGGGTGCGGGACAAACGAACACAGCCCAACGACCCTCCGCCGCTCTTCGTTTTTGTGCAGATTTGGCGGGCGACGACAATCGTGACGCAAGGGCGATCTGACGATCCCGATGTGAAGAATGGAACCCGGGAGGAGCAACGGCGCAGACGGGTAGAAAATCAGGCCACCAGAGCGACTCCGGCGGCCCGCGGATGCCGGCAGCGGTGCGGGTCTACGGCACGGCGGTGCTCGCGGACCCGCGGCCGCGCGGGTCTGGTGCCCGCGGGATGCGGCTGAAGCTGCGTCCAGTCGCCAGGGAGACACCCCGTGGGTGTCACGTCGAGGCGGCGGCTCCCCCCCCCCCCCCCCCCCGCGTCCCTTGGGACGTGGCTTCAGCCGCGTCCGGCTTTCTGGCCGACACCCCGCGGGTGCCGCGGGGGTGTCACGCGGGGCGGCGGCTCCCCCCACGTCGGCCGCTCGGCCGCGTGGCCATGCCGGGCCGGGCTGGCCGAGCCAGACCGGTCGGACCCGGTCGGACCGGGTTCGGCCGACCCAGGGGAGGTCGGGCTGGGTCGGCCCGGGCCCGGACCCCCCGTCTTCGAACGTGTTTCGTTCAAATGGCCGTAACATGAGCTACGGGCATCCGAATGACGCGCCGTCAGCGGCGACGCAATCCTTGGATCGAGACGGTCATTTAGGTATATCACACTCAAGGTTTCGGATTACTTTGTGTTCAGTCAGGTTGGTTCGTATACGAAACCAACCGCGCCCTCAGAGCGGAAACGCTCATATCTTGAGCTACAGACGTTCGATTGACGTGACGCTAGCTTTGTTGAATTCCCCTATGTGAGACAGATCTTTTGGCTTACTCCGCTCGAGGTTTGGATGCCGTCGGTGTGCGGTCGGTTTGGTTCGCTCACGAAACCAACCGGGCCCCTGGAACGAAAACGCCAATAACTCACAGACCGGGCGTCCGATTGACGCGCCGTCTATCTCGTTGCTTTCCTCTTGATGAGACTAAACTTTTGGCAGCCTCCACCCGAGTTTTGGATACAGTTGGATAGTGGCCGGGTTGGATCGCACCAAAATCCAACCGGGCCCCTGGAACGGAAAAGCTGATACCTTTCTGACAAAACGTCTGTTTGATGAACTGCCAGCGGCGTTGGTGATCTCGTTGAAAAACGGTCCCTATGAGTATACCCTATGAGTGTTCGGGGTATAGTTGAGTTACGGCCGGATTGGTTCGCACACGAAACCAACCGGGCCCCTGGGACGAAAAGGCTAATAACTCACAGACCAGGAGTCCGATTGACGCGCCGTCTGTTGCGTTGAGACCCTTATGACAAGGTGGTTCTTAGAGATACTGCCTTGCGGGACTTTGTGATACATGGAGTATCTACCTGTAGCTCATGGAGCGGACCCTCCTGGAGACGAACGGGCGGAGTACGGAGACCGTGTAGCTGACTGAGACCCGACGACTGCTGATCGGATGACCCGGTGTGTTATAGAGGTGCGCTTGGTTGTAGCGGCACATGGGAGCGCTTGGTTGTAGAGGCAGACCCACGACAGAGGTGCGCTTGGTTGTAGCGACACATGTGAGCGCTTGGTTGTAGCGGCAGACCCACGACAGAGGTGCGCTTGGTTGTAGCGGCACATGAGAGCGTTTGGTTGTAGCGGCAGACCCACGAAAGAGGTGTGCTTGGTTGTAGTGGCACATGGGAGCGCTTGGTTGTAGCAGCAGACCCACGACAGAGGTGCGCTTGGTTGTAGCGGCACATGGGAGCGCTTGGTTGTAGTAGCAGACCCACGACAGAGATGCGCTTGGTTGTAGCAGCTGGCCCGCGGTACTCGACAGGAGGAGCACCTCAGCAGTCTTAGGTTAGTGAGCAGTACCTCTGAGTCGTGACAGGACCGCTGTACACTCCAGAGACGGAGCTCTTCAGCATTTACAATTTCGATAATGAAAATCCTGGTTGAGGTGAGACTTTTGACCTTTGTGTATACCTCATGATTGAGATGGGTCACTTGATAACTTTGGTATATGTATGGGCATATACCTGGGTAGTGGTTATCCGTTGATTTCATGATCCCTTGTGTTTCCTCATGGTTGAGATGGGTTACTTGATAACTTAGGTATATGTATGGGCATATACCTAAGTAGAGGTTATCTGTTGAGATCTTCTTTGTGGTTATCCTTGTTGGTTTTAGAGATACCTTGAGGGTCTCAGGGTTCCTACTGAGTATTGTTATACTCACCCCTGCATGGGCTATGCCCGCACCTTGTTGTGTTGGTTGCAGACGACAGGCAGTGCTGACGGAGGCCGAGTGTTCGAGGACTGGACGGTACCCAGATGTGGACTACACGACGAGTCAGTACCTGGAGGTGGACCACTGGGCGAGACGTGCTCGGAGCGGACGGTGGGACCCGAGGAGCAGTGGAGCTATCTGTACCCACCCATCAGGTGGGACATCCATTGGATAGCTCAGTGTAGCGGCTTTTACTTTACAGTTGTTGTTTTCCCTTTCGAGTTGTACTTTACATTCAGTTGGGTTTGTATACTAGCCCATTTACTTTTCCGCACTTCATTCGTAATATGTTCTTACTTAGTATTTACTTTTCCACTTGCTTACGCTGTGGTGCTTGTTTACTTTACAAAGGCAATGCCTTCCCTTTTTACCGGGATTTACACCTTGGTGCTAGTCGCCAGCCCCTGGCCTATGGAAGGTGGGCTTGGGGTAGTCACGACACGGGCCCCGAGGACGATTCGTGACATTTAATATATCAATTACTCGTAAATACTAATATGAAAGTCATCTTGATTATCAAGGCAATCCAAGGTGGAGTTATATTCAAAAAAAACATATATTCTAGGTCACATGAAACACACATTATCCCATTTATCCAGTCATGTATAATAGAGGGTTATATCACCTGAAAGATAAACACCATTTAGGCAAATAAAAAGATGGATCCAAAGGGACTCAATGGAATATTATAATTCACAATTTATTTTATCAGGATCTTGAAATTTAATAAAAATTTAATTATTAAAAATACATGAAAATAATCAAACAGTGGGGTTAAGGTTTAGATGCACAACCTTTAACTAATGATCGAACAAAACGTCCAACGAAAAATTACCATGAGGAAGAAGTTGCTAATGGACATAAAAACAATCCTAGAAAAATAATGAAAATAAAATCCTTCAAAATATTACACTACAATAGCGGTAGAACAATGGGATAAAAGTTATTAATGAACTAAAATCACTTACAATGTTTCAAATGCATGATCAGGATGTCCAGAATCAAGAGAGGAACTCTAAAATCCCATGGAGAATGCCTTAGGGTCTAAAGGAGGAAGTTTCATGTGACTTAGAAATAGAATATATGAAATGGATCTATTTTCGAAATAGTATTATAAAATTACTTTATATTTAATACCATCACATGTTATGTATTTATTTTGGGAGGGAAAAACTAAAAAATACACCTTATATTATTATTCATTTTGATCGAATATTATAGCACATGTACTCTCTTCATTCCACGAATTGGTTCATAACCTTTGAATATTCACCACATGTGTTAGGAAATAATTAAATGAAATTTATTATAGATTCATGGAATGTAACTACTCTACATATAGATTTTCATACATGTTTCCTTATAAAGCATGACCCCCTTTATGGTTTCTGAACATACTAAGAACCCTTAGTAACAGTTGACCCATTTTTCTCTTGACTCTATTAATTAAAATATAAAAATGAACCTATTCTCCTGTGTATTCTCTCTAGACTTGTTAGTTTTACATGAAACCCATGTTTTTGTGTATTAAAAAAAATACATCCATAATCATTAAGTCATTTTTTTCAGAAACCTCTCTCCATCTCTGAAGAAGGCATTTTTAACTAGACTTATTAAAACATCTCCAAGAGGGATATTGTTTAAAATATGGGATTATACTTATGTTTTTGTAGGGACTTTAACTAAGAATGCCATTATTTTGAGTCCATTTATTATTTTAATATGGAAATATATTTATGAAACCTATTTCACATCCATGTGTTATACGATGATAAAATTATTATGAAACCTACTTCATTTTACAGGTGTTTTGTTATGAAGAAATGATGATATGATGAATTGGAGAAATGATTAGGAAAAGTGTTTTTTTTTTAATATTATTATACGATGTAATTTTTATGAAACCAATATCATCTCATTGGTTGTGATATGATGAATTTTATATATCTTATGGGACACATACATATGATTTTCATTATGTGACAGGTGGGACCTATATCTCTCCCCAATTAATTGGTTAATGAATGATAATCCATTCCCAAATATGTTGTGAATAAACATAATTACGTATTCATAATGTTATGAATGAACCACATTATATGTTCAAATTGTCATGTGTGAATCTAATTACATGTTCAAAACAGTATACATAGACCTATATTCACTTATCATAATTTTATTCAGGGACATAGTATAATGTATATATGATTATGCGATGGCATGATTTCATGTCCATAACATAATGAGTAAACATATAACTATTTATACAAGATTATAATGATATAATGTTATTATTATTCCAATATAATATGTAACATTCTAAAGTCAAGCTGTCATGGATCATGTTCTATGAATCCTATATGATTCATGTCTTATTAACTTCCAATCATTATTTTGTTACTAAATATTATGGTGTATGATAATCAGGGTATGTTTTTCAAATTTCATGATCATTTTCTCATAAACTTATGTTCATATCTTTCCTATATATCTCCCTTAATTTACCACATTAACCATATGAGCTCGCCCTTTCTTATGTTTCTTTTACCTATTGTATAAATAATGGTTTTAAGTAGGTTTTTTTGTGAAGAGTACTAAAGGGGAAAATCATTATTGAAGATATTTATGATATTTCCCCAAAATATAAAATTATATACATATCTTCCAATGAAATTAAACTATTATGGTCCCTAGGTTTTTTGTTTGATATTTATTGAATACTCGTCTAAAAAGATGTAATATTGATGTATGTGACTCCTCAGTCACTATAGATGGTATCATATAATTTTTTTAGTTAACCTTGTATAACATGGAATAGATTACTTTAGTGATATCCCTAGGGATATTTTTAAGGATATATCTAGGGATATCTGTATGAATAAGCATAAGGATGAATAATTGTATATGAAAATGTTCAAGAATTTTGGTAAAGGATTGATCCAGTTGTTTCAAATAAATTACATCCGTGTTTGGATACTAAAAATGGACAGGGATCTTCATAGTGGTACCTAAATGTAATAACTCAAAAAAAGTGACACTGATCTAGCTATGATAGTTACTCAGTTCATGATAATAGTCCATTTTCACAATTTTTTTGAAAATATTATGGGGTATTATTTAGAAATTATGTAACTATTTAAGAACCATCCCGAAGGATTAAAATAAATTATTAATATGAATGAACAAGGATAAACATGTTGTGTAATATATTTAAAAGTATTTTTCATTAGTTAGAAATCATATAATTGATTTTTTCATTATTAGGTGGTTTTACAAAATGATTAGTGTTTTTCACACTATTATTTTTGGATTTATTAAATGGTTGGAACTAGATGGATCATTTTTATAATTGAATGTGATAAACAATATAGGAGGAGGAACCAAGTGAGATGACGAATAGAGTGAAGGATATTATGTCTATTCCTAATTAGTTAACATAGAACATGATTAACAATGAGAACCTGAACCAGATCATGGCCTCACAAAATTAGATAAGGATAGAGTTTTTTAATAGTTAGGGTAGTGGAGACCATAGAAGAATAAATAATCAGTTCCCCATATATAAATAAAGTGGGAATATGAACTCAAGGGAATGTCTTAGTGAGATGAGAAAATCATTATTGTATAATGGACGGAACCAAGAAATTTACTATAAAAGAAAAAATGTAAAGCTAGATTAAAAAAATTTATGATAATAATGGTCTCTGTAAGGATTCATTGACTTCTAAATGTTATAAATGTGAAAATTATGGGTATTATGAAAACAAATTTCTTATATAGAAATCTCATGAAAAGAATCGGCAAGGTTTTATGAGTAATGATTTTCATATTAATGATAAAAATACTATGAATGAAAAATGAAAGGTAAAAGTGATTAAGGAATAAAATGATGAAGACTAGTCAATGGATTAAGTTTGATGTGGATTAAATGATGTGTTTAAATATTGAATATTATGAATTATGATATATAAATCAAAATATATATAAATATTTACTGTTTAAGTTTTTAATTATGGGTTTTCATAGATATGTTGAATTGTACTCATGACAAAGAAAATTGTAGTAATATAAATGTAAAATATTATTGAAAACACGTTATTATTGTAAGATAATCCCAAATACGTTCTTGATGATAAAAATTTTATTTATTTTGGATAAGGAGTATATTGATGTGGAAACATTATATTGGATAGGGGTGATTTCTTTGGAATTAAATAATGATTTGCTAAAAATGTGGTTTATGTTATCAGTGATGTAGTTTACAACATCTGTAGATTTAACAAGTATGTTAAAAAAAATTATTTTTAGGTATGGAACGAGGAATCATGTATTTTTTCGATATGTTTTTTTTGGTAATTCATGATATTACATTGTATTAAGAGAATACATGATGAAAGTATTCACATTTTTTGTTTGTGATAATAAAATGATACATTAATATATATGTGGGATTAATTTTAATTTAATTTTGATAAATTTAGTAACATTCATTATAAAATTATAATTATGTAAGGTTTTTTAGGGAAACCATTTATGGAAATTTTTATGTTGATATTTGGAAGATGTTTTAATTATTAATGTATTACCTCACTATATGACGATTAATTCACATTCGGTAGCCAATGTGAATCATTATTTAACTAGATATATAATTAATTACTTATAATTCTTTTATGAATCCTATTTAGTTCTTCATGCATGAAGAATTCAGCTCTTAGAGTATGATATGATGTGTAAATTGATTAAGGAACTGCCAAATGATGAAATTATTCCTATGAAATAAAAAGATATCTAGTATTTATGTGGGAAAAGGAATTCCTAAAAAGTATTCTTGAAGTAATTTTTTTCCTATTTTCATCATTTTTGATGATATCAATTACCTTTTCCAAACCTATTAAATTTATGGATTTTCATTTGTTAACATTCTACTTTGATGTTCCCTATTACTCTCCATCAAAATATGTGTGTATGTTTTCCTTTTAATGTCTAATTTTTCACCTCCAACCTACGTTATACTATTTGGAAGCATAGTATGTGTTATTCATGATGAAATTTTTGCATACCATTTTATTTTCCAAAATTACATTTTATTAAACCATTTTGTGAAGTAGGTTTCTATAAATGAATATTAATATTTTAAACCTTTGAAGATAAAGATGAATTTGGAGGTGGAAATTATTTTTAAGGGAGGGGGATAGAATATAACACCCCAATAATTTATGAAATAATTTTTCAAAAATAACTTTAGTCTTTTAGATATTTTTTATGAAACAAACCAATGATTATAATCCTCCTAAAACACAACAGTGATTTTAAAGGAAACATTTCATGTTATTAAAATATTTTTATATGATAATCATCTCCTAGATATTGTAACGATTGGTATTAATAGGATTGACTGAATTATGAAAATTTATGGTTAACAAGTTTATATAAAATTAAATCTATGGAGTCCCATTAAATAAATCATAAAATAAAAAACAAATTAAAAATAAAGGGAAACTCTTTTTAACAAAAATATTTTTATTAAATCTAATACGTGTTAGAACAATAAATTTAAAACAAAATTTGTGAAATATTTAAATTAAATATATATATTATGTAATCAATAAAATTTTTAAAATTACACATATGTATTTTCTATAAAATAGTTAATAATAAATCAATTATTGTGTGTAAAATCAATATTTATCTAAAAAACATTTTTTTACTCCTTTTGTGCACTTTAAAAATATTTTATGAAACTCAAAAAAAAATTATTTGGAAAAATATATTTCAATTTTTAAATCATAATTTAAAAATATTATCAGGTTTAATTTTTGATATATTTCATGAAATCATTAATTTTTATATGAATAGTGAAAGATTCATAAATTTTATCAAAAACAACATTTTATTATAAATTATATATAATGATATATTTTTATATAAATATTTTAATGAAAAAATAGTTAAGTTATATATATATATTAATATTAATCCAATTTTTGTCATTTTGAACAATTTCACAAAGAATGATGACATAAATACTTTTTAAACTGTGAACATTTTCTCTTTGAAAAAACAACATTCTCCTCATGTCTGCGGTGAAAATTTTAAATTAAATCCTGAAATATATATGAATATAATTTTTAAATATGGATTCCATATTTTTAATCCAAATAATTTAAATTATTAACTAAATTAAACTTATTTTCTTATAATAATAAATTGTATATTTATTTACCACAATTAAAGTAATAATGTTCTAACCCTGGGTTAAACCAAATACAAAAGGGACAAAATTAAATAGAAACATCTCTAAAATAAATTTTAATGAAATATTTATACCTAATAATATCTCTTTATTTATATTAATCCATATTTTTTTGCCATGTTTCTAGAGAAAAATGCAGTTAAATCTTTTTATTTGATAAAATTACAATTTTTCCACTCACCTCACTTATAAAAGGACACCGCATCTTCACTCTTCATCAAACCTTGGGATGGATTTGGTTCATAAAATGCCAAAAAAATAACAATTTAACTTCCATAATCACATACTAAAATCCTTAATTTTGTCCAGAAATCCAACATTGGAAGTGTTTTGGTGAAAACCAAATGATGTTATCCAAGGAAGAGGTAGCATTCTTCATCTAGCCTTTTTATTTTATTACTTCCTCCAACTACATAAATTATTCTTGACCTATGATGGTAAAATAACGTCATTATATTAAAAACAATTATATTTTTTGTATTAATTTAATTTCCCACAACAATAATGACTTCCATAAAATAGGATAATAATCATTATTCATGTGTACGGTGAACTACAACCTCGTGAACCAATGCCATTTTATTCCATTACCTCCTCTTACGGTTGACTATTATGATTGATATAAAGTATATATATATGATATTTATAACATAATTTTACTTAAATATTAATTATATCATATATAATTTTTTTAAATTCCATTCTTGTTGGGTATATTATAATTACATTCGTGTGTACGACGAATTACCGCTACACGAGGAAATATGATTTTTTTTCACTAACACATTACATGGAAAATAAAAAAGAAATATTTTATCAATACACAAGATATACAATATATAATTATGATATTAAAAAAATTAACATTTTTAAAACATAATATAAAATTTTAATTTTTACATTTTCATTTATGAAAAAACGATAACGCCATTTCTGTACGTATGGACTATCGCCCTCACAAATCGATGTGACTATCTGTTTTCACTACCATAAAACTTGGATAATTTGTATAAGTGTATTTTAATAAATAATATGTTATTTATGATATTTTTATAATTTTTTTAAATATATAATATTACATAGCTCATTTCGATAATGATCATTGAAAAACTGATATGTTACTCGTTTGTACATACGACCTACAAACTCTAGGATTGTAACATACTTCATTAATCAAAAACATAATTATTTAATGTTATTAAATGTATAATTTATTCAAAAATATGATAATAATTCCATGATTATTATTATGTATATTATTGTACCATGATCAATGTAAGGGTATCTAAAATAACAAATCAAAACATATACGAAAAACCAAGCAGTTTTTACCCGAAACATGATTCTAATAAGGAATTGTGTATAACAGGTTAATAAATTATCATAATTTAAAAATATATGATATTAAATTTACAAATATGGTTCAATAATAAATTTATAATAATCTTTTATTAATTTTACATGAGTTTCTTATATGTACAATGTAATGTGATACTTAAGGTAAGGGATTCCAAGTCTCTCTTTTATTTCTGGGAAACATATGATTATTCACAACTAATTTAATTTTTATGGTGTATATACTAACCTTTTGACATGTTATAACATGAATATAATCCTTTTTACAATATTTTATGTTTTATTTAATGCTATTATTTATTGGTAATTATGATTCAACCAAATACTAAAGAGGTAAGGGATTTCAGTCTCACTCATTACTCCCATAAGACACATGGCATATTCACAACCAATTTTTTTATATGTGGTCTATATAATACCCATGAATGTATTTTCTGATACATATCGTAAAAATTATATGGGTTATATATCCATTTTTTATCCCTCAATCATACATATTATGTTTCAAATGATGACCAATGTGGTAATGGATTTATGTAACAATATAATTGTTTATAAGGATTATTTATGAATAAGTCTTCTATACTGAAATATTATGATCTACCTCATAATAATTCTACCAATTTTCTTTATATTATATTTAATCAAGAAATTTCCATGTAATATTTCTATTTTCCCACTCATTGGTAGATAAAATATCTGAGAAACTTTCTTAAGAAAATATTATCATTATTTCTATATTCATCGAAAAATATTTTTCTTCGAAAATAATATTTTCTAATATTTTTTTCAAAATTTTTTTCAAATTTCTATAAATGATATATTATGGTATTTTTACCCATGTTTTAATTTTTTTAAAAATATTTTTAAAGGAATATTCATTTCATTTTCCAAACAATACTTATTTTAATTTTAATGAAAATGTGAATGGAATCTTTATTTTAACTTATTGGGAAAGAATGGAATTTTTCAAAGCCATGAAAATTATTTTACTTGAATATTTATTTATATTTTTTATGGTTATTTTCATAGAAAAATATTTTTACTTATTTATAAGATTTAATTTTTAAAGGGTATTTTTCAATGAAAAGTAAATTTTCTCAAGAAATGTTCCAAGCGACCCTTCAAAATAATTCTCTATAAATGATGATATCATTTGATGTAATGAATTATTTATAAGGTATATTAACAAATAATTGAATTATTATGATTTCACTAAATGTGTTATCATGATAATAAGATTAGGAATCCCATTTCTTGTAATAAACTATAATACACTGATTTTTTTAAAATCAATAAATGAGATTTCATCGAGGACATGGGTTTAGACGAAATGTGATTCTATGGCCTCAAGTGCCTAGAATGAATTGTCAAAAAAATGTTATGTTTTAAATTCCACACATGAGTTTGTTTCCAAAAAAATGAACTAACTCACAAATAGGTGCCTGAATCAGAAATCTCAGGGCAAAATTGTGTTTAGAATGGCGGGTTTACCCTTGGTGCGACTTAATTTTAGTTACTGCAGACCTCCAGGGAGAAAAGCAGAAAATGGAATAACCTAATATAACACAATTAGATAATTTTTTTAAATTTTTTAAATTATATTATCTCAATAATAGTGACATATATTTAAAATCTTAGACAACTATTGAGATCATGAGAGTATGCTTTCATAAGGAAGATCCTGACGATGGCCTATACGGGAAAATAATGGAAGTTATTTCTTTTTCTGTAAATAAAATAATTATGTAACAATTATTTTATTTTTAAATAATTATAACTCCTAAATTGAAACTCATATTGGAAATACAAGAGTACTGTGGAGAGCATGTATGCATTTTACCCTTAGGAAGAGGTTAACATTGACCTGCATAAGTTGAGGATGAATGCTAGTTTCTGAACAATTTTAATGCGAATTAAAATCGAACGCATGTTCGGTTTTTGAAACTCAAAAACTGGTGTCCAGATTCAAAATCTGAGGGCACAGTTTTATAATGAAAAATGACATTACCTAATAAATAACCATACCTTGATTAGAAATGGTTGAGGGAAAAAGTTAATTTTTGGAAGTATTGTGAAAAAATAAAATAAAATTATAAATTTTATTTTATTCAAAATATTTTTTTTTTGAAATTTAGCTATGAAACAATTGTATCATTCCATAAATAAAAATCATTGTGAATATTTTACAAATGTGAATCAGATAAGATGTTTCATAAATTAAACTATGTAACGAATTGACGACACATCATAACAAAAATGATCTGACACATTTCTCTTTTTAATGAGACAATAAGTTGCATAATCTGAGATGAATATTCCATAAATTATGGAGATGGATTTCTCTCCAACTAAGAATGCTGGTGAATTGGAATACAGTGATGACGCATTGCAGAACAGATCTGGGACCAGAGATTGATGAATGTCAACAACTTTGAATGGATCTACACTAATGATGAACCTTATCCACAATTGGGGTTTACATTGGTTGTTTGAATTCCTCGTTTAACATTCTAAAACAATGAATAGGGATCAACCCCCTAATAGGTTTATTTGCGGGTCACTTGTTCTTCCTGGAGGATATTATTCTAACTCAGGGATTACATTGGGATTAGACTATTCTTTGATCCATAAACCACCCCTCCATTATTATTCAATACATCTATCATTGTGGGTGAGTTCCAACACGAAAAAGTGATGAGAACCTCATATCATGTATGTTCTTCATGGATACACCATTGAAATAGTATCCAAGAGGTTTTTAGGCCTTATAATGGAAAGGTGGAATCCCATAGAAGTAGGAGGTGCTGACAACAAGAAGAACGTACCACCAGAGTGGACACAAATGTCTGCGGAAGGTACTGCTAGAATCTGTAGGCAGTGCCCCGTAGCAGCAGTTGTGGGATGTGGCGGCCACATGTGGTAGTGAATATGGGTGATGATAGTCGCAGGTAGTGGAAGAACACCTGGAGTAGGCCGAGGCTTGCTCGGGCCACTACAGAGCAGCAAGAGGCACCAGCGTTTGGACCGGAAGCTGGTGACAATATATGCGACTACCCTGGCATGTCGGAGGAATAGCCGCAGTGTGGGACAAATTGCGTGATGGCATAAGGTCCATTGGGACCACATTCAGGAAAGGGGGAGGTTGGTTTAGCCATCTGTAGTGCACCACCAACCCAATGACATCCAAGCATCCGGGCTACGAAAGTAATCGGCCTGCACTAGTGGGTCGGGCAGTATGTATCTGGATTTGCAGCAAAAAGTTTCGAGTCATATCTAGACTAGGTCATACCGGGTGTGAGTCGGTTGGCCCATGTCGGGTCGGCGGTCCCATGACCGGGTCAGGTCTGGTCCAACCGTGCCCGGACCCAAGTAGTCCCTTTTCAGAAAAAGAGCCATATCTTTCAGATCGTTCGTCTGATTTTCGATTTGTTTGCAATGTTCGAACCCTTGAAACTAGATGGTTCTTTTAGAATACACTAAAAATGATTTAATGGATTTTTAAATGATAAAAATGGCTTGATGATAGGTTTATCCGAGAATCAAGCGCATGACTTAGAGGAATCCTAAAGCAAACTGAGACCCAAATACTGCTAACAAGTGATACTATGGGGATCATCTACAAGAGACCCTATGTAGATCTACTATGATGACCCAATGGGAAGCAGTTCTATGTGACATGGTAGGCCCATGGTAGGGAACCAATCGGCGTGACCAAGTAGACCCACGATACTGATCAGGGATGAGTACCTCAGTATGGTGGGAAAGGTGGGAAGTGGCTACGTGTGACCCAGTATGCCCACTATGAGGATTTCTTATGTGTGTCATTGTATACACATGAGACTAATTAGTGATGAATACCCTAGCAGTCCACGGTGTTAAGTGTTGCAACTGATTGTCTTTCCCTATATACTACAGATTATTCCCGTGTGAGATGACTCATGGTGTACTCATCTTAGAGGTGTACTTGGTGTATATGGGGTACTCACCGTAGTGGTGTACATAGTGTACATGGTATACTATCCAAATTTATGAACATAGTTTACTTGGTGTACTCACCTCAGTGGTGTTCATAGTGTACCTGGGGTACTCTCCTTTGTGGTGTACTTAGTGTCATGGAGTTCTCACCTAAACTCTCACAACTGATCCCCCGGGGCCCATGCCATGACTAAACCCATTCCCGCCTTGCATTGGCCAGGGGCTGCCGACTAGAACCAAAGGCGCATTCTCTATAACTGGGAAGTAATTGCCATTATAACCTAAAAACACACACTACCAAGAACACAAAAATATTGGAACACAAGTAAACTGGACAATAAACAGAGTTCTAAAAGTAAAAAGGCCTGAAATAAAATCCCAACAGTAATAGTACAAGTTTAGCTGAAATACGATACAACATGAAGAAAAGAGAAAGTCAGCTACTAGGTCATCCTCTAAGGGTCCTACCTGAAGGGTATGGATAGATCGCCTCCTCAGCACCCTACCTCCACCCATCTACTATGCATACCGACATGTCATATGGTCCACCTCTGGGTACCGTCTAGTCCTGGTACTCTTATCCTCAGTCACCAATGTCTATCGTCGGCATACAACACAATAAGGTGCAAGTATAGACCATTCAAGGGTGACTATAACGATAATCAGTAGGGACCCTGATACCATTAAGGTTTCACAAAATCCACAAATGATAAACCACAAAGTATGAAATCAAACGATAACTCTACTTAGGTAAATGACCATATATATACCTATGTAATCAAGTAATCCATCTCAATCATGAGGAAAACATTGAGTTACTGACTTAGCTAATGCCAGGATTTATTATAGGGGTAGTATCAAGTAACATTCCCAGTTACAATGTCAAACACCTCGGTTGATGGAGAACACCTTCTCTATAGAGTTCAGTGGGCCTGCTGCATAACACAGAGGCACTTCCCTCGGGAAAGAATCTCAAAGGTCTGCCACGTCCTTGGGGTCTCAACTTAATAGACAACATGTCCATCGAATGGCTGGTCTGTGATTTATTAGCCTTTTAGACCCAGGGGCCTAGTTGGATTCGTGCTTGATCCTACCTGATTGTTATCCATCTCAAACCAAAACTCAGTGGGGAATACTCCAAGGGACCGAATCTTCCCAATATTTCCAGTGCAACTGCCGATTCTTCAAACGGATGTCCATTGCCAATGTTTGGGACAAAAGAATGTTAATGGGTCATAGTGGCTCCGAGTTCGGTCTGACCTGGCCCGACCCAGCCTGGGCTGACCAGGTTCGGGTCGGGCCGACCCAACCTGCTGGGTCTGGCCCAGTCTGTAGAGTGGTCCAACTCGCAGTTCGGGCCTTCCCGATGGTTGGCCCCACCCGTGGGGCCGTGGGGTACGTGAGGGGAACGAAATCCACAAGGGTCTCTGGACGGTGGGGACGTGGAGGGCCTCCAGGCGGGATGACCATGTGGGGATGTGGAAAACCATGGGGAGGCTCAGTGAATGGCGGCGACAGCTCAGACGACGACGGCAGTGGCCCAACGGATAGCGGGATGGCTCGGCGGATAGCGGCTTGTCTCGGCGGATGATGGTGGTGGCTCGGCCTAGTTGTAAACTACTTGCCGGATTGTGGCAGTGGCTCAGGGGATGGCTGCAGCGGCTCGTCCCGGTCTGCAGCGGCTTGGCCTGGTCAGTGGCCCCTCGGTGGAGAGCGGCAGCCGATCGACGGCTCGGAGGGGCGCGTAGTGGGCATCTTGACTCAGGGCTATGTCGATAGGTGGAGGCCACAGGTGGAATCACTGTTACCTTTTTCATCTTCATCATCTTCATCTGTTGCAAAGAACACACAATTCAACAAATGAATTATGAAGAGGACGTGCCATGACAGTTTGACCCTTGATCTCCGTATTAGAGTAGTAGAAAGAAGCTATTATACATGATTCACATTAATATTAAAAAAAGTTAAGGGAAAACAATTCAAACACCCTACCTACAAGCTTCAGCAATTTAATCATTCCCAATCCCGCAAAAAAAAATTATTCACGGATTAATCTAAAAGAGAGAGTTGATTCACATTTTATGTTTTAGAAGAGAAGAACATAAGAATATACAATCACTTATAAATAAACCCCTACCTCTGGTTTTTTGATGATGGGGATCGGTAGGGTGAAAATGACATCATTTGGGAGGGAAAGTTGATCGTTGATTGATGATGTCCCATGATGGAGGATGTCCCGATGAAGAATGTTGAAGTTGAGTTCAGCATTCTTCGTTCAGAGAAGAAGTTCTTCATTGGCGTTCTTTCTCCAAGAGCTCCTCCTCTCCCCAATTCCACCCAATTGAAATGATACCCTCTTAATAATAGATTACGAGATCTATTATGTTTTTTGGCATAAAATTCAAATTGGGTTAATTAATTACTTAGCATAATTATGTGGGGGAGGGTTGGAATAATAAATTAAGGAGGGTTGGCATAATTAATTTTGAGGAAGCTCCAGAGGTTCCTCCACATTAATGAGGGTGTTGAAGTGGTTTAGGCCTCTGTTTTTTTCCACCAACATAACCTCTCATGGGAGGTTGTGCTCAGGTGATCCCCACCACTATAACCACTCATAGGAGGATATGGTCTAGCGGTCCCCACATCCCAATTTCAACATGGATGTTTTAACAAATAAAATAAATATAAAATGATTTAAAATTTAATTTTTATTTTATTCTTTCATGAAAAACTCAAAAACTAACGTCCACCATCGAGCAACTACCGTCGATGTGAATGTCTCTTTACGAAAATACAGGTGTTGTGAGTTTATTGGTGTCCTAAAATTTTAATTCATGCATCAATTCAAATGATTGAAAAACCAGCTCGCACGTTTTCTATACATACCCAAAATAATGTTTACAAATTCATTCCGGGCACTCTGGGCCTTAGCATGACACGATTTAAATTCTCATAGACTCATAAAATTCCCATCTATTTAAAAAATACATGGATATTACAGGTCGTTACATTCTCCTAACCTCAGGGATTTACGTCCCTGTAAGCAACATCACAAAACCTGGATAACAAGTTGGGGTAATGAGCATTTATCTAAGCCTCCCGCTCCCATTAACGCTTTTGGAGGATACAATACTACCAATGAACGCACACCAGAGGTATCGACCATCCACCAAGGACCTGCTCTGGTTGATCCCCAATATATACTAGATTCTCTGTAAAAGTCACCCCATCGTCAACATCCATCTCTCCATGGTCGATGATGTCAGAAGGTTTATACACATATCTCCTTAGCTGGGATACGTGGAAGACGTCATGCTCCTAGTGAAACTAAGGTAGAAGAGGTATGTGGTATAACACATCACCAACTCTGTTAGGACCTAAAAAGGTCTGATGAATCTTGGAGATAACTTTCCGCCTCGGCCAAATTTCCTTAAACATCATCTAGGTTATACCGTAGAAACAAGAGGTCTCCATCATCGAACTCTAGAGGTCTCCGTCTCCTATTATCATATGACTTCTACCTGCTTTGTGCAGTTTTCATCCACTCTTAGATCATCTACACTTTCTTTGTGGTAGCCTATATCATCTCTGGTCCCACTAGTTCTGACTCCCCTGGGTCAGTCCAGCTTAATGGTGATCTACAAGTTCACTCATACAGTGCCTCAAATAGGTTCTATCCTTATGGTGGAGTGATAGATGTTGTTTTATGCCGACTCCAACAAATACAAGTGATCCTCCCAGCTGTGACCGAAGTCGAGTATACCATCAGGCCGCATGTCATCGAGGTCCTGAATTGTCCACACGGTCTCGACATCCGTCTAAGGATGGAAGGTGGTGCTCAACTAAAGCTGGATCTTAAAAGCCACTTGCAACCCTTCTATATCCTATAAGTAAAATGTTCATCACAATCGGAGACAATCTTCTAGGTTACTCAATGTTACCGCACAATCTATTGCACATAGCGGCGTCCCAAGGTCTATATGGAACCCTGATCTCTGATCGGTAGGAAGTGGGCTGACTTAGTGTGTCGATCGATGATCACCGAGATAGAATCATGACCACTGTATGTACGTAGAAGTACTATCATGATGTCAATGGATATCCCATCCCACTTCCACTCTGGGACCTCTAAAGGGATAATGAAGCCTGCTGGTTCCAGATGCTCTGTCTTCACTTGCTGACAAGTGAGGCACCGAGAAACCAACTATGCTACTACATTATTCATTCCCGTCCACTGGTGTTATTCTCTGAGATCCTGGTACATCTTCTCCACTCTTGGATGTTCCTCTATAGGGGATATGTGGAACTCCCTGAACACTTACTCATGAACTTACATTGGTAACTTGGTACATCCTCTGAAGAGGATCACATGCTCTGCACCTTCAAAAAATTCATCAGATGCATGTCCTATGGATATCTAAGCACGTCATGTCTTGCAATCAATGTCCCCACATTGCACCTCCCTGACTCCCTGAAGAAGTGGGGGAGTGACTGTAAGATACTGAAGAAAATCGGCTCCATCTCGATCCACAAAGAATATCTGAAAAGTTGCCAGCCGCTCCGTTGCCTCACCTAGAAGATGTATAACATATCTCTTACTGAGTGCATCTGCAAAAACGTTCCCCTTCCTAGGTTTATATATTATCTCAATGTCATAGACCTGGAATAACTCAATCCAACGCCATTGTCTCATGTTATGGTCTTTCATAGATAAGATATACATGAGACTCGTGTAATCATAGAACACTGTAAAGAACCCTCTAATCAGATAGTGTCGCCACATCTTCATGGTGAAGACCACTGCTACTAACTCTAGGTCATGGGTAGCGTAGTTATTCTCATGTTGTCTTCGCTGTCGAGAGCCATATGCAATCACTGCATGCTCCTACATCAGGACACATCCGAGTCTGGTCCCTGATCTGCCACAGTAAACTACAGATCATACTCCCTCCTCTGGAAGCCTCAAGATGGGGGAACTAGGCAGCCTCTACCTCATACCCAAAAAACTCCCTATAATTTCCCCGACCAAATGAATGGTTTCCCCTTCTGCTTCAAGGATGATAATGGTGCTGCAATTCGGAAGGAATCTAGCACAAACCTTCGGTAATAACCAGCCAAACCCATGAATCTTTGTACCTTTGTCACACTCCTGGGGGGCTCCCAATAATGTACCAACTCAATCTTCGGTTAATCCACTGCAACTCCATCCTCTGATTTGAAATGTCCCAAAAATTGAACCTCTAGAATCTAGAACTAGCACATGCAGAGATTCCCATAAATCCAGTGCTCTTAGGGTGTATTCAGTACTACCTAAAAATGATAGGCATGCTCCGCCTCAATAGTCGAGTGAGTCAGAATGTTATTGATGAAGACTACTACGAAGCAATCATGCTATGGATGAAACGTCATGTTCATTTGTCCCATGAACACTTCAGGAGATTTGGTTATGCTGAATGTCATAACCAAGAACTCATAATGGACATACGGGCATCTGAAGGTCATCTTCTGCACATCCTTGTCTCGAACTCTGAGTTGGTGATTTCTAGATCTGAGGTCTACCTTTGAAAACCATCGTACACCCTTCAGCTGGTCAAAGAGGTCATCAATTCTCGATAGTGGGTACATGTTCTTCAAGGTCACCTCGTTCAGGCACCGATAATCAACACAAAATCTCAAGATCCTATCCACCTTCTTGGGGAACAAAATTATGGTTTCCTGATGAATACCTTCCCCTGCAAGTCCTCTAGTTGTACCCACAGCTCACGAAGCTTCGTGGGAGCCATCTGATACACTGGTGTAGATATCGATTTTTTCCCAAGGTACAAGTAAATGAAAAAGACCACCACTATACGAGGAGGTTGACCTAGGGCATCATCAAGGAAAACATCCGCATATTGGTCCACCACTATAAGATATCTCGGACTCTCTATATCAACAGCTCCGAGGGTGAGGCTAGAAAAATGATGAGTGATCGGCTCCACTCTTCTCTATGTATTTCTATCCAGCACTGAAAATGCTCCCTTCTCACTGGTGAATGTAATACTCATCCCATTCGTGCGGACACACTACACTTTTCTCTTCACACGGCCAATCTTATCATGGACTGTAGATGACTAGTCCATACCAAAGATGAAAACATAAGGCCTCGACACTGCTACTAGGAGATCCCATCCAAAGATCTCCCATACTTTAGTGAACTCTCCATTCCAGCACCAGTGTGTAATCGTCGAATCCTCTCCTGTAGTAGTCTCTAGTAGTAAGGATCGAGCCAACAGCTCCGACAGAATCACCGAGCTCTGAACAAGGGTAGTGGAAATAAAAGAATGATTGGTACATGTGTCTATATGTACTAAAAAAAGATAGAGTAGACACAGATCATACCACATATCATCTCTAGAGTGCCATGTTCATGGGCCTCCGCTTCATGGAGTTGAGATCTCTCCTTTCCACATGCTCCCTATGTTCGTGGTGGACCTCCTGGTGGTGGTGGAAGTAACATCTTGAATCGTCCCCCACTGCGAGCTGCACATGCAACTCCTCTGCCACATCCACCTTCTCCTAGAAGACCTCCTCAGTCGATCCTTTGTCTCTACCTAGGCAGTCCTTCGATGGTCTGCTGATCATCAGTACGACGAGTCGAACTGTCACGAGCCATATGAACCTACCCGCCACATGTGAAACACTGCCTGCTCCTGGTATAATTGGCTCTGCCTTGGGTTCTCTGCATAACCAATTCTAAATCATGTGGACGTCCACTAGTAGGTCTGGTCCTCTTGGAAATCTATGATGAATGTCTGCTACCAGCTACAGAAGACACCACTATGTGATGACAAGTAGTGGGTCTCACTGCTGGTGATTTATCAACAAGGAAAATCTCCACCAAGAGAGCTCTCTCTAACACGCCTACCTGTGTTGGGTTGTAGAGTAAGATCATTGAATCCTTAATCTCCTATCTGAGAACCTACTCAATGGTCTAGGACCTAAAGAAAGGGTCTCACACCATATTCGTGGAGTAGTTTGAGAGGTTAGTGAACCTCGCTATGTACTGAGCCACAATCATACAGCATGTCAGGAGATGATGAAGCTCATGTATGAGCACTGCACAAAGAGTCTCTGGAACTAACACTTCCTAAAATAGTATCTCGATGTCTACCCAGAGAAGCATCACCTAATCATGAACCTGGAGCATCAGGATCCACCATTTTCATGTTGCTTCCTGTAGAATAATAAAGGTAAGGATCACCATGAGATTGGTTAGTGTCCCTACAAGTTGGAAGACTTTCATTAATACCTCCATCAAATCCTCAGTATCTTGTGGGGGAATCTCTATACTGAACCTGGGTTTCCTCTGTTGCTGGAACTTGTGCAACACGCTCAATTGGTGTGCACTCTCTTTTACTAGGGCTGATGGAATCGATGGCCCATGGGGTAATGGTACTGTTGGTGCCTCTGCTGGTGCCTTTACTAGAAAAGGGCCCTACCCCGAGGCCTCATCGCTCGGTGGGCTATTAGTGCATACAAATTTCGGAACCCTTGTTGTCTATCTATATAGAGGCATCCTGAAATGTAATAGGTGTTCCACGGTCAATAAGTTATACCAGGTTAGCTGACTCAAGACATAACAAAGAAAACTCTTCGAAACACACAAACAATTTGTCATTTCATGGACTGAGTCATAAATCTGAAGTCAGGGTCACGGTGTAAGGAAACATCAGCCACCGTACCAACACTGGACTCCCGGAACTAAAAACCTCACTCAGTAAAATTACATCTATTTGCGTTCAAAATAAATATAGAGTCCAAGTTCCTCGATAGAACCGACTCTTCTGATACCAATTTGGCATGACCCTTCCCCAGAGGCCCGTACGGTGAAGAACCCCAAGCCCGGAATCCATATGCCAAGGGTTGGCAACTAGCACCAAATACGTATTCCTATAAACCAGGAAGGCATTGCCTTTATAACATGCAAAAACATGCAACCAATCACACAACAAGATAGGAACACAAGTAAACTGAACTGTAAACAGAGTGATGAATGTAAAAAGGGGACAGAATACAAGACCAATAGAAATAGTACAAGTACAACTGAAATAAAATACAACTGAAGGAAAGGTAAAGTAATCTGTTGGGTTGTACTCCAAGGATCCTACCTAAAGGGTAGGTACAGATCGCCTCCTTAGCACACCACATCCACCCATCTCTTCTCTGTATCGATACGCACTATGGTCCTCCTCCAGGTACCATCCAGTCATGGTAATCTCAGCCTCAGTTGGCACTTTATATCGTTTTCATCCAACATAAGAAGGTGCATGAATAGCCCATGTATGGGTGTGTATAATGATACTCAGTAGGGACCACGAGACCCTCATGGTCTCACAAAATCCCCAAAGGATAAACCAAAAAGTATGAAATCAACAGACAACACTATTTAGGTATATTTCCATACATATACTTATGTTTTCTTATAATGAATCTTAATCTCGATGAAAACACATAGCTATTAACTCAGCTCATACCAGGAGTTATACTTGAGGTAGTATAAAGTAACATTCCCAGTCACAATGTCGAACACCTCGGCTGCTCGAGAACACATCCTCTATTGAGTAAAGTGGGCATGTCACGTCACATAGAGTATATTACCACGAAGAAGGTTCTCAAGGGTCTTCCATGTCATAAGGGTCACAATGTCATAGACGTCGCGTCAATCAGATGCCTGGTCTGTATGTTATTAGCCTTCTAGTCCCAAGGGCCAGGTTGGATTCATGAAAAATCCAACCTGACCATTCCCCATCTTAAACCAAAACTCAGACGGGAATAATAAAAGTGGAAAAAATCATTCCAATATTTCCAGTTCCACTGATGGTTCATCAAAGGGACGTCTGATGCCAATGTTATGGCCAAAAGAATGAAAATGGGTCGTAGTGGGCCTGGGTTCGGTATGACCCGCTAGGTCTGGCCTGACCTGCATTGCGGCCTGGACTGCTGTGCTGCCCCACCCAAGGGGTCGCAGCGTCTGCAAGGGTCATAGAGGTTGTGAGGGCCGCTAGGCAGTGTGGAAGCTAAGGGCCGCTGGGTAGCATGGTTGTGGGGTAGCGCGGACAACTGCAGGGCAGCTCAGTGAACTGCGGCGGCGGTGGCTTGGTAGACTGTGGATCAGCTCGGCAGATGATAGAAGTCCGACAGAAGGCGACCCGGATTGGCCTATAGCCACGGTGGCTTGGACGCATAGGTGGAAGCTCGACAGATAGTGGCGGCAGCTCGGCGGACGGCAGTGGTGGCACGACCCTATCGGTGACAGCTCGACGGATAGCTATGATGGATTAGTTATTCGGAGGGGTGCGACGAGGGAAAATCGACTCGGGGTGGCGCGTAGAGGAGGAGGCCACGGGCGGGAGCACTGGTGCCTTTGTCTCCTTTGTTTTCTTTATCCCTTCCAAATAACAAACAATTCAACACATGAATTACTAAGAGGATGGGGCATGTTTGTTTGACCCACGCTCTCCGTGTTAGAGCTGTATCAAGTAGCTATTATACTTGAATCAAATGAATATTAAGAACGTGTAAGGGAAAACAATTCAAACACTGACCCAAAAAGATTCCACAATTTAATCATTTCCAATCTAAAAAAATAAAAACATTCACAGATCAATCTAAAATAGAGAGTTGATTCGTGTACGTTGTGTTATAAGAGAAGAACAAGGGAATATAAAATCACTTATAAATAAACACAAAACTCTGGTTGTTTTTTACATAGACCAAGAGGAAGGGGATGACGTCATTGGGGTGGGATAGAAGATCATCAATTGAAGACATCCCATGATGGAATATGTCCCGAGGAAGAATATCAAAGTTGAAGTCGGCGTTCATTGATCAGAGAAGAAGTTCTTCGATGGAGTTCTTTCTCCAAGAGCTCCACCTCTCACCAATTCCAAACAAATGAAATGATAGCCCCCCAAATAATAAATTATTAGATCTATTATGTTTGTTGGATTAAAATTCTAATGGGTTTAATTAATTACTTTTCATAATTAAGTGGGGGAGGTTTGGCATAATAAATTAAGGACGTTTGGCACAATTAATGTGGAGAAAATCAAAATTCCCCACCACATTAATGATGGAGTTTAAGAGGTTTAGGCCTCGAGTGGTCCCCACCACCATAACTTCTCATGGGAGGTTATGATCTGGTTGTCCCCACTTCCCAACTTCCACATGGAGGTTTTAACAAAAAAAAGTTGTACAATTTATTATTGTCCTCTTATTTCATGATGAAAACAAAAATCTATCTTCCACCCTCGACCAACTGCCGTCGAGGTGAAATTATCTTTAAGAGAATATTGGCACTGTGAGTACAAAGGTGTCCTCAGATTTCAATTCGAAGCACCAGTTTAAAAGTTAGAAAAACTCGCTCACACGTTTACTGAATGTTCCAGAAAAAAAGTTTATAAATTCATTATAGGAACTCCGGGCCTCAGAAACATGCACTATAAATTTTAGTAGACTCGTAGAATATCCATTTATTTATGAAAAAAATTTACATGGAAATTTCATGACATTACATCAAAGTTGTACATAGTGTACTTTTATTACACTCTTCAATGGTTTAATTGGTGTACATGGCTAACTCTCCTCAGTAGTGTACCTATTGTAATTGGTGTACTCTACCCATTAGTGTTCTTAGCATACACAGTGTACTCTCCTAATTGGTGTACATAGGGAACTATTCATACTCTCCTCGGGGGTATACTAAGTGTACATGGAGTACTCTCCTCTGTGGTGTATTGACAGTACATTGATCATACTCTCATTTCTGGTTTTGGGTCTGTACTGAGTACTTTGTCATTCACCCTTAAACGGGCTTTTCCCACACATGTCTTGTTCCTTATAGGTGATCAAAATTTCTATGAAGACCTTAGAGGTCCAGGACCCTGTGGTGCTCAGTGAGACGGGACGAACAAACGTTTTGACAGAGACCTTGTTTGTATGTGACTAGGTGGTTCTATGTGAGATGGGATGGATGAGAGTACTACTATGTATAAAAGAATTTACCCATCACCTACACTATATGTATGTTCTTGAGTGGACATATCGGGGAAGTTGTATTTTCAATTGTGGTTTTGGGTTATTATTATACCCCATTTGTACATTCCTTTGGGTTTTTGTCTTGTATTATGCACCATTTGTACATTCACTTTGTGTAGTGTGTGTGTTTATAGGTTTAAAGGAATATTCCTTCTCATTTTGGGATATGCCTTTTAGGTTCTAGTTTCTATCCCCTATCCTTTGGAAGGGATGCTTGGTATTAGTCATGACATGGGCCCTAAGAGATAGGTCGTGACAATATGGAATAAATGGGGGTTAGTTATATAATAAGAAGTTAGAGTCTATAAATTTTTATGGGGAAATAGTGTTATTTGTTTGGAGTTTGGAATTCTTGTCAGGGTGTCTAGTGTTGGTGATACGGCCGACGTATCCATAAACCAGGGCCCGAAATTCTACTTTCATACTCGGTACATGAATAACGTGCTTCAATGCATTGGAAAATGTATTGTCATGATCCTTTTGAGTCAGGATCTGCTCACTAAGGATAATCTAATAATCATGATACATACTGATCTCATTAAAGATACCTCCACACATACAGCCTTCTAGGAATACAGATCATGACCATGAGGATGTTCTACAGGGTGATGAGGCTGGGGTATAAGTACTGTTTCCCGAGATGGCACATTCGGGCAGTGTCCCAACTTTTCAACTACATGTTGGTCAGTAGTTACTATCGGCGCTACTGTAAGAGGAAACATGTAGGATCAGTATCTTACACATGTTTCCATGATGGAGACCCCCTCAGGTTCTAAGGTGAGCACAACCCACAGGCGGCTAAGGACAGGCTTGAGGCGGTGACCATGTTTTCCATCTAGTAGGTCACTGTTGTGTTAAATGGTAGTCCTAATAGTGTGCCTTATCAGTGTCTCAACAAGGAAATGATGGTGTTTATATTACCATATCATTCAATTATGTGGCTTTTTGGGGGTAGAGATTGAAAACCTCTCTCCGAGAAGGGTATCTTCCCATAAAAACTGAGGCCTATGTGTGCCCATGTTCTTCTACATCATCCGAAAGATGACATGTTCGTAGCTGAGTATTCATTGAGGCATTCCGACATTTCTGGGTACTCCATGAATATGATATGATATGTGCTTTAGGGATCCAACCTTTGAGCGATATGAGTTTAGGGGAATCTGAGACAACACTATTCGTCTATACATTCCTACTTATGATTAGGTGATAGACAGAACTATTATGGTTGAACGTTCTTTGGCTAAGCAGATACAACACAAGGATGACAATAGTGTGGTAGAAGGAAACTGACATCAGTCTTATAATCTTGGTAAAGTATGAGGAAATCTTTCTAGAGGATGATTCAAGACTAACACTTCTTAGAGAGGTATATTTATTCATGGATTTTTACCATGGGATGACATCGATATCTACACTATCATATCAGATGGATCCCATAGAGCTCTGGGAGAATAAGGTGTAGTTTGAATACATGTAGAGGTAAGGGTCCCTAAGGCCCAAAGTTTCTCCATGCGCAGCCTAAGTGTTGTTTTCTAAGAAGGAAGTCGAAAGCGTGAGTATATGCATGGAGATCTGACACGTGAACTAGGTGACAATGAATAACCAGGTATCCCCTACCAAGGATTAATGACCACATTAATCAGATGAAGAGAGTGGTATGGTTCTCAATGATGGACCTCATTTCCGGCTATCACTAGCATATATTGTTATATGATGAAATATCAAAGATTGAATTCAATTGTCTCTATGGATACTACGTGTACATAGTGATGTAATTTGGAATGACGAAGGCCCCAGCTGTGATCATTGGAGTCATGAATAAGATCTTCATATTGTACATATACTGGTTTTTATCAGTCTTCATTGATGACGTCTCATTGTATTCAGAATTATAGGAGAAGAACATGATACACCTAAAGATGGTTCTGGACACACTTTGTGATGACTAGCTCTATTGTAGGATCTCGAAGAGTGATTTATGCATAGAAAAGGTCCATTTACAGGGACATGTCATCTCAAACGCTGGAGTTACAGTGGCTACAACAAAGATAGATGATGTTCTTTCTTGGGATCCACCCAAGAGTGTTACTGAGGTGTAAGGTTTCCATAAGTTGGTTGGGTACTATCTGAGATTCATACCCATCTTCTATAGAGTAAAAGCACCCTTGACTGTATTGAGAAATAAGGGAAAACCCTTCATGTTGATATAAATAGACCAGTAGATATTTCAATAGTTAAGGCATATCTTGATGAGTCCACCTATCATGTTGCTCTATAGGAGGGAACCAACTACTTGGTGTTCTATAACTCATCACGAAACGGGAATGGTTGTTTCCTCATACAGGGGCATGTATTTATTTTTCATGACTCATGAAAATTGAGACCACATGATCAGAAATATGTAATTCATGACCATGAGTTGGAAGCTGTAGACTTTAAAATGAATATGTGGGGACACTACCTTATGGGAGAACAATTAGTCATCTTCACTGTCCACAAGAGTCTCAATTATGTCTTTTCACAAAAAGGATCTTAATGTAAGATAGCGACATTGGCTATTGTTCCTCAAAGAATATTACATCAAGATATTATATAATCCTAGGAAGGGGAATGTGGTGGATGATTCTATCAGCATGGGATCGAGTTCATCGCTACCTAACCAGGCCATAGTGTAGTTGGAATTGCTTCATATATCCTCTATGGATAGATATGAGAGAGATTATCTTCAGTAGATGGTGATTTCCCCTCCAATATTATAATGATTCAGGGAGGCACAACTCAGAGATTACTAATATGAGACCACATGTCCCCATATGTCCATGGGGCATGCCCCGAATGGATATTTCAAAGGTGGGGATCAAATCAAACTATTCATAGTACGCACTATAATACCAATGGTGTTGATGGAAGAGATATTGAAGGAGTTCCATATATCCCCAATGGTGGTGTATCTAGGTTAGGTGAAGATGTACCAGGACCTCTGACATCAGTACTGGTGGTTGGGGATTAAGAATGTTGTGAAAAAACATGTTTCTAGATGCCTCACTTGTCAGTATGTGATGGCTGCACACACGGTTCGAGGAGGTCAAATACAACCACTTGGTGTACTAGAGTGAATTTAGGATGGAAAATTGATGTAATTTATGAATGATTTACCGTGTACACCCCGAAGACACAATACAATATGGGTTATCATTGACCAAATCACTTATTCGGACCACTTCCTAACTTCCAAGGTATATAGCTTAGTAGATGACTCATGATGCTTCTATGTTCTAGATAATTGATGATGTGGTGACATTGGCGAGTTTCTGGTGGAGGATTAGGATTGCTATGGGAGGATCCGTCATGGATGGTATATTCCTCAAGTCCATGTTCATTGGTAAAACAAGAATCTCTCAAAGATCACGTGGGAGTAGGATGCTTAGATTCAGGCCATGTAACCCATTTTTTTAGTAGCCCTTATTCTGACTCACGAGGAAATAAATTCTTCAATGTGGAGTAACATAATAAACTATTTTTACATTACAGGTTTTTGAAAAAAAAATTAATTGGGATTATTTTGAGACCGGACACTGAGAAGGTGTGCGATTCTTAGGTCCAGAGTGTCCCGTATGATCCGATGAAAATTGTCAGGTTTTAAATAGCACACGTGAGGGGTTTTCCATAAAAAGATGAATAACTCATAAATGGTAGACTGGATCAGAAATCTGGGGGCTCTATTGCATTTGGGATGCTGGGTTTTCCATATGAATGTCCTATGTTTAGTTAGCGCTAGTTTCCATCGAAAAAAATATAAAAGGACATAAGATTAAATAACATTATTAAATAAAATTATTTTATTTTTCATATTATCATAACTCATGAATGATGACATAGATTGAAAATCCAGGACCAATATTGGGCTCATGAGGGCATGTTTTTCTTGGGTATTGCCTAACATTGTTCGGGGTGGGCCTAAATTAGAGGTTAGTTTTTTGCATAATTAAAATACATTTGAAACAATTATTTTACATTAAAATCATTTTAATTCCTAAATGGTAACATGGATTGGAAATTCTATGTATGGTTGTGCTCATGAGGGAACGTTACCTGTAGGTGGAGCTTATCCCCTACTGGCACGGGTTGAGGGTGAACTATTGTATTTGAGATTTTTTAAGTGAATTAAAATGGCCCGCATGCATGGTTTTTGAAACACCTAAATGGGTGGCCAAATTGGAAATATGAAGGAACCATTTCATCCATAACGGAGACATTACCTGGGAATCGACCCAACATCAACTGTAATGGGGCGAAGAAAAAAGTTCATTTTTTGACATTTTATTAAAAAAATAAACATTGAATGTTTAATTTATTCAAAAGAATTGTTTCACTACAACACATCGATTATCCAACTATTTCATTCCATAAATGAAAAAACATAGATAATACTTAACTAAATTGTTATTGATAATATTTTCATAAACTAAACAAAATAACGACGTGATGACGTAGCATGATATAAATGTTGCGATGAATTTCACATTTAATGAGATAACTGGTTGGATAATTTAAGACAGAATTTCTGTGAAGGAAAGCGAAGGATTTATCTCCAAAGAAGAACTTAGGTGTATTGTAAAGTAGTAATGACACCAAATAGAATTGATCCATGAATATAGATCGATGAATTACAATGGATACAAACGGATCGACACTAATGATATGCCTTCTCCATGGTAGGGGTTTAGTTTTGATGTTTTAATTCCCCATTATTCATTCTAAAACAATGAACGCAGATCAACTGATGAACACGTTGATACATGGGTCACTTGATCATGTAGGGGTATTATTATATCTCAGGGATTGAATCAGGATTAGACTGTTGTTTCAATCACAAACCTCACATCCCATATTTTTCAAAACCTCTATCACAAAGGGTGTGGGTCGACATGAACAAGTCCCGGTCCCATCCTCCCTTGTGAGTTAATGTTGGTTTTCTATATATGTACCTTCTAAATAGATTCAAGTGTTTTTTGGTTTCTCTATATGGAATGTGGAATCCTATGGAAGCTGGTGGCACAAAAAGCTTGACGAATGGACCACTGAAGCTAAACCGGTGGTCTTCAGAAGGGGATGCCAGCGTACTAGCTCTATCAGTGGTCATAGGCAGTGATAGTGTGCCATCATGGTAGTATGGAAAGAGGTTGTTGCATGATAGGACCTTGGAAGAGTACCAGGAGCCACTAATGCTCCGGGTTGGCGGTTGGTTTGGCCGAGACAACCATCTTTCCGCATTGAAGGAATGAACCACAGAGTAGGTTGCGTTGCACGCTGAAATGTGGTCCTTGGAGATCATGTGTGCGAAATGGATGAGGTTGGCTTAGACGGATGCAACACAACACCAACCAGAGGCCATCCAGGCATCCAAGAATGGGAAGGAACTGACCCACACTAGTTGGGTGTGTCGAACCCAGGTTGAGTCCGAGGGCCCAGGTCAGTCCGACCGGGTCAGACTGGGCCCTGACCCGACATGTCCCTGTTAAAAAACAACCATATCATTTATACCATGTGTCTTATTGGTGATACATTTGTATCATAGGAACCCCTGAGAGAATGTGGTTGTTTTGGAATACTCCTAGGAGGTTTTCATGGATGATGAAATTAAAACTATGGATTTATGAGTGGTTTCTACCAGAATCACATGCATTGAGTTTGGGAATCTTACGGTTGACTAAGACTCAGAGACAGCTGACAAGAGATTCAATGTGGTTCATCGTCATGAAACCCAGTTTGGATTAGTAATGATATCCCAATGGGAGGTGGGTTTTTGTACCCCTATAGAACCATGGTGGAGAGAAACTATGTGTTACTTTGTAGACCCACAATACTGTTCTGGGAGGAGTACCTCAGTACAATGGCCAAGGAGGGAAGTAGCTCTATGTGACCTGCATTCCCATGGTAGTGAATGGCTCTGTGTGACCCAACATCCCTAGGATACTCATCCGATATGATTACCCCAATAGTCCAAGGTGTTTAACTTTGTGACTGATGGTCTTTATTTCTATACATTATATTATACATGCGTGAGTTAGTGGTGTACTTAGTGTAGTTGGTGTAATCTCCTATGTGGTGTACATTGTTTACTTGGTGTACTCTCCTCAGTGTTGTACATAGTGTACATGGTTTCCTCACATCCATGGTGTATATAGTGTACTTTTTGCACTCTCCTTAGTGGTGTAGTTAGTGGACTTAGTGTGCTCCCCTCAGTGGTGCACTTAGTGTACTTGGCATACTCTCTTCAGTGTTGTAATTATTGTACTTTGTGTACTCTCCTAAGTGTAGTAAATTTTTTAATTGGTGTACTCTCCTCAATGGTGCACGTAGTGCTCCTGGTGTACTCTCCTCGGTGGTGTACATAGTGTACTTGGTTTACTCTCTATAGTGGTGTATTTATAGTACTAGGTGTATACACTCCTTTGTAGACTTTAAATTATGTTTTGGGGTCCCTAATGTGTATTGTGTAACTCACCTTTACATGAGGTTCAACCACATGTGTCATTTCCTAGGAAGGTGATCAACGCTTCGATTGAGACCTTGGTTGTCGATGATTAAGTGGTTCTCAATGAGACGGGATGGATGGATTCTTTGACGGAGGCCTTGGTGGTTCTTTGACTAATTAGTTCTCATTTTTTAGGACTAATGGGTGTATTACTATGACTACATACATCTAACGTTAACCTTCCCTTCAAGTAGGGTTTCAAGTTCACAGACTAGGGTTGTTTTATTTACATTTATGGTTTTGGTCTTGTATTTTGTCCACTTTGTACATTTGTTTGTGGTTTTCATCTTGAATTCTGGACCATTTTTACTTTTAGTTTGTGATGTGTGGATGCATACATGTTTAAAGGGAAATGCCTTCCCTTATTGGGATATTCCTTCACAGTGCTAGTCGCCATCCACTGTCCATTGGAAGGTGGCCATGCAGTTAGTCCAAACATGGGCCACGATGGATGGACCGTGACTTTAATATTCGACAGGTTATACCATGATAAACTTATTATCAGACCCACTCATTTTCCACATGTTATCAGATGATTTAATGATGAAATGATGGTGAAATAGTTTCCTTTTCCAAAGGTTATGATAAGCTAAATGTTTTATGAAACCCAATTTATTATATGGGTTATTATGTCATGTTTTTTATCTTGTGGCACACATACATATTATTTTTATTATATTATGTGTAGGACCTATATCTCCCTCTAATACGTTGGGTAAAGATTGATAATCTCCCCATTTTGGTTATGAAAACCCCCTTAAAATCGTTATATATCTGAGTAGGTAATAAATATGTAAGTTTTAGTATGATTAAAAGATATTAAATTTAGAATATTTACTATAAATTTAAATTTAGTGTTTCTCCACCTTAAAATACTTCTCTTCATTTTTACTGAAGTATCTACCCATTTTAAAAAACATCTCCCACTAATTATTTTTATGATTATTTGATGAGAGAAAACTGTTCCCTTTTAATCATTAAAAATGAAGAGTAAGAGAGAGAAAACACATGTTAATTTATTTTTTTAGAGATATTATGTACATACTAAAAGATTGAAAATTGAAAATGGAATTATAAAAATATTAGGATCCATTAAATAAAACATTGATATAAATACAAGAAAACTAAAACAATCACTGAGAAACACATGAAAAACAATGAAATATTGAATTCTTGTATTAATTAATATGAATAAAAACAATAAAAATATTAAATAATGATACTAAATAAGATTCAGAGAACAAAAGTTTGTTTTTGAGGAAGTTATTTTGAGGCCAGATCAAGTTTGGTGGTGGAGGCAAGTTTGGAGGTAGGTAATGTAGGCACTGATAGTGCTGAAGGATCATAAAAATCATTGATTCTTTTTATAGTTTTCTAAGAAGTTTTTGTATGATCAATACCAATATGTTTTTGTCTTACCATGTTAAACTGTTCTTCCAGACACATGTTGATCATTATAACGGCATTTGACTTACAAAATTTAATAATCAAAAGAGATATTAGCTTATGTATTTTAGAGAATAATGATACTCCATTTTGGATAAAAATCATAATATATTATACTTTCTATAAAGATAAATTTTTAGATTCATTAACAGGAAGAGTGTGATGTATATGAGATATGTCTGTAGCTGATATACTAGATGGTATATCCCTAAGAAAATTTTTCATATATAAATTCATCGTTTTTGGAATTAATGTTATCCTACCAGTAAATAACTTCACATTGTTATGTTTTATATACACATTCAAAATGAAATTTTGATAACAATCCTTATGATCCTTAAGATATGATAAAAATACTAGAGAATTCATAACAGGGATGGGTTCAATTGATCCTAAAACTTCAATTAATTTGTAAAAATCTATCTCCTTACCTACAAATGGTATAACTCTTTTGAAGATTTTTCTATTGA
The DNA here is from genome assembly GCA_963277665.1 of Viscum album. NCBI lineage: Eukaryota > Viridiplantae > Streptophyta > Magnoliopsida > Santalales > Viscaceae > Viscum > Viscum album. The sequence continues at coordinate 1,159,185,882 of OY728120.1, read as the reverse complement.
TTATTCTATAGATAAACATCAATATGTATCTGATTCTAATTTTGATTTTTACAATTTAAAAAAATCCATAATCTTGGAAAATATTACTTTTGACTTTTTAAAATAATATGATTTCCTATATCGATATATTGAAGGATGTATAAATTTTTATCTATTGCATTCTTTGAAACAAACAAAATTTATTCAACTAAATATCTATAATATTTCTAAAGATTACCAACATAGTCATTCATACTAATTTCTTATACAATATAAATATTCTTAATATCTTCCTACATGTCACCAAAATGAATATAAATATTATATATGATTTAATCAAATGACACTATCTAAAGAATATCATCCTAGAAACATGGAATTGGATTATAAATAAAACTGAACAATAACATTATCTGACTTTCACAATTATGAAATCATTAAAAATAGAAAAAACTAAAGGATTGGTATATTTGATTTGAATCTTCTTTATTCACTCTAAATTCATTAACACAAAATTCTTTATAGAATTCTATGTTTCCATATCTTTATCATAAAAATATTTGATTCCATAAATCACTTCATGGGATAAACTTGATGGCACGGATGGGGAATATAGAGTAGTATTCATTTCAGATGAAACAATGCAACAATTCTCTCCAAACACAACCATTATAGGGAATAAATATTTCAAAACACTCATTAAGAGTTTAATTTCATCAAATTGGTTAGAAAAAACATCAGAAGTCACTTGATGCTCATGTTGAGTAGTTGAATAATTTTTCTCATTACTGATTGATATGCCACTATTCCAAAAAACATATTAAAATATGACCTGAAGATAGTGGAATTTATAATATTTTTTAACTTGATTTTCTAAAATTAAACACTTTTAGATCATAATTACCTACCACTAAATTATCTAAACCCATTATTATCATGTTCTCAAACACTTCCTTTTCTAGTTATTCTGAACACTTACAACCAAAAAAAGATACTTCATGTGAAATTGAATGTGAAGATGGTACTAATAGTGTTATGGTTGGATTTTTAGATTAAATTACCATGATTGAATCTCTTTTTTATCAATTGGTGATCCAAGATGAATTAGACCATTTCCATCTTGAATTTACACAATCTTTGGACTTATCTAAACATCCTAAACTCCATGCCACGTTTAAGATATCCAATATTTATATAAAGCAATTTTTTGTTTCCAGAACAATCTTCACACACTAATATTATTTAATAGACATAATAGATAGACTAGTAGATTGGTTATTATTAGACACAACCTCTTGAATAAGATCAGATTCACCAGCTGTAGAACTGATAACAGGAACTAAAGAATCTATTTTTATTGGGTTTTTCTCCTCTAATACATTAATATACACTATATCAGTAGCTATTGAATCACTAGTTGTTGAGGTCTGAGCTAACCCCCCCTGAGTTACACTCTCATGAACAACATTATTCATATTGGTGAAATAAAAATCCAAGAAATATCAAATTATCTTCTAGGGAACAATTGATAGGTTATTGGATTTATGACACTTCACAGAATACACATAATTTAAATCACATTTTTTATTCTTAAAAAAATAAATAAATAAGAACTAATAATGAAATTAGTTTAACATACCTTTTAATACATATTAATTATGTGTAATTCCACCATGTATATTGGAATGCTCAAATTCATATTTATTATCAATACGTACATCAAATATAAATATTGAAAATGACTTTCATTATATCTTCTACTTTTTTGCTACACCATTCTGCACAAAATTACCAAACACATTCCATTCATCATGTAAGTCATTTTGATTTTTATTTTCAAAGATTGTGATTCTAAAAAAAATGATCATATCTGTTTGACATACTATGATTATTCCAAAAATTATATCACTTAAAGAGAAGTCCTCCTCAAGGGGAAAGTAAATGATTTAACCCATTTCAATTAATTGAACTACTTCTATTTTTTCATCATCATTTTATGTCATTAAATCCGTTATTTTATTGAAATAGAACTCATCATTAATCAATAAATCATTAACATATTCCTTATAAAATGCTACTTCTTTTCATTAATCACAAAATCTCAATTTTAATACTGAATCCCTTTTTTAGCAGAATTAAATTTTTATTCGACCACACAATTTATATGGATTTTCCAATAAAAAAACTTATTATAATTAAATTTATATTCATATATGAACCAGATCATCCATAATCAAGCCACATCATTTTTCCCTCTTTTGAATAGGATTGTTGAAGATTGAATATGAATCAATAGGTTATTGATGATAGTTCAACATTAATGTGATGTCACATATGTGAATAGATAATGTTTGTTGAACCACTTTTATAATCGGTCACACCATCGAATTACTATGTTCTTAAATATATGATTTTTAATTTTTGGTAATTTTGGAATGATAAATAACGAACAAAAATAAATAAATAAAATCAAAATATACATATTTATATTTACAATTCGAATATAAAATCAACGAGAAGAAGAATAATTTCTATGTATCATTGAAATAAAAAAATTAACAAAACATTCAATTTATAATTTTAAAAATAAAAAATATAATGAAGAAATTAATTTTTTTTAAATTAGAATAATTTAAAACATATTAAATAAATTTAATAAAATAAAACCATTTCTTTTTTAATAAAATCTAAATGATCACATACAATGGGCTTATTAAAAATATCTACTAACTAGTTTTCTATAGTGATAAATTCCGGATAAATACTAATTTTTTGAGTGTTGTACATTATAAATTAGTTCCATAAGTCTATATGAATCAATGTGAAATGATATATAATATTCGTATAAATGTTGATATCACTGGTCTTATAGCATTTAATCTTACATGATTATAATTGAATCAAAAGTCCATTATGGTTTGTTTCAACAGTAAAACTTGTGGAAAAAACTACTGAAATTAAAATATTCTAATTTAGGAATAGAAAATACAGTATAGTTTTGAGTATTTCATGACTAGGATACCGAGGAATTACATAGAAAATGGATAGTTCCTCATGTATTCTTATTATCTATTATACCACCACCAAAGTAGGCATATGAATATTATATTAAATTTAAATTATAATATTTATACAATGTAAGGATATAATAATTGTTACTTTTAGATATCTTAGAATATATTTAGCATATTTCAAGTATGAATATTTAGTATTATCTTGAAATTGAGGAAAAGAGATACTAAAAACATCAGTATTTTTCTATTTTCCATCAAGTAAAATAAGCTCCCAATTATTCTTAAGTAACAATGTTGTCAACTTGTTTCCCATCTTCAACAAAGTCAATTTATTCATTAAAAAACATTAGTTTATTTTGTACTTTAAAAATTTAAGTCCAATCCTTTTGTGTAAGTCTATTGTGTATTTAATTTGATTTATCACATTCCCCGTGTATTTTTATTAAATTTTAAAAAATATAAAATAATTTAACTCAACCATCATGATCACTAGAAATTATTTTTCTATGAGTTTTTGGAATTTGTAACATATATTTTTATTTCTAGGACATTAAATCATATCACCAAAAAATAATTTCTCTAACAATATATCTGAAGATGATGTTTTCATAAATAATGTAGGATCTTCCATGCCTACTGAAAACCCCTCTGATAAAAGAATAAAACTAAAACTCTCTTACCAATGTCATCATTCTTGTTGATGCCCATAAAGTGCTTTGGTGTTTTTAAAAACTGAATTTGGAAAATGCTATTTTCAAAATCAGGGGTTTATTTAAAATAATCTTAATCCATTATAAAACCATTACCACAACCACCGATGATTTTTATGATTTTATTAATGAAGAAAGAGGTTGGAAAGCCTATAAGAGATAACATACGGTGGTCTGATGTAATGGAGTCCAAGAGCATAAACCATAAAAAAGTGCATTACCCCTAGGTTAAAGGATCTAGGATGAGAGAAAGAAAGATACTGATCATTCTATGATGCAATTGAAGCAATGAAATCTGCCCTAATATTCCACTCTCTCTATTTCAGAAGTATAGAAATTTGATCATCCAATAAATTCTTGCAACGTCTGATGTAATATATAATTAACCAAGGGGCCAGAACCTTATCTATAAGTGATTTAAAGTGGGTTAGTGAATCATTCTCTATCTCTATGAGAGGGATGATACTCTGAATACAATGAAGGAGGCCAGAAATAATGGTGAGGGCCACCGCTTGGAGAGAGTCTCTCATGCCAAAAAATACAAAAAAGGTAGCAATCACTAATACAGTATTGTCTCTTATAACTCCACCCCCTCACATTGTTACCATGTAACATGAGAAATCAGTATTATACATGAGTCATTTTTTGGGTGCCTTCCATCTAACCCAATTACCCTAGATGAGTGGATACAAGCTTGGAAAAGAGTATTGGGGAAGGGGTAGAGTGATAGATAGGGTAGCCTCAAGACTTTTTTCTAGCCTGTAGAAATCACGAATGAGTTTGTGTCTATTAATGATGATACCTGAGTGAGATTAATCCATATTGGAGTGTCTCACATCATTTTGATAGGTGCATAGCCACAAAAATTGTAAAATAAAAATAGCATCCCTAGCCCATCGTTCCACACATGGTATGTCTGATGCCAGAAACCACTGATGAAGGAAGAGATCAACCGAATATACCTAATCTAACTAGACTGTAAGATGTTCAAAGGAGATCATTTTCTCATTATCGTAGTCACTGTTGAAGAGTATGCAGGCTGTATTTTCTGTTTGTGTCTATTTTCAAAAGAAAAATATCCAAGAGAGACTAACACCTATTCGCTGGACATTTCTATCCGAGGGTGACACACCATATTGAACATTCTAGGAAATGAAGACAAATTTGGAAGGCAAACATTTGCACCATAAAATATCACCATAGCAGTCCTGATGGGAAACATCCAATTGAAGTATTAAACAGCCTATAATAGAGAATATAAATGAATCCATGTCCGTTAACAGTAACTTATTAGGGTCATTAGAGAACATGACATTTTCAAAAACATTTTTTTGAGCTGCATCCCGAGTAGACTGAATAAGGATATGGAAAACCACTATCCTCTATGAATGAAATGGATAGAGAGGTACAGCTAGAGAAAACCCAAAATTGACCCCAACCAGTTATGATGCAAGTAACTTACGTCCCCTTTTCCAACAATCCATTGTCTGTGATGCTGAAGAAGAGTGAACAAGGTCATAATTATATTACAAATTCTGGATGGTATACATCTAGTGGAAGACCTCTCAAGTCCATCAGTGGTATTCAAGTTATTAACGCATAAATATATCCCCTCAAGAACACTTTAGGCCAGCCTGGCATGAAGACCGCTCATAGGGCCAAAAAATTTCTCATGTTTCGTCCCCTCTCTTCAACCGACTTATCCGTCTTTTACTAGGAAGCTGAATGGAACTTATTATCAAGGTGTCAACACCATAAAAAGGTTCACATAGTAGATTAAATATTGTAAATCACTTTCTTAGGAACCATGAGTGTAGAAAAAATGTTAATGGGTATGGAAGATATTACTGAGTTGATCAACATAATTCTTCATCCAAATGAAATAACCCTATTCTTCAAATTTACAATGTCCCCAGTGATTTTATCATTAACAATATCAAAGTTTCTAATAATAAGGGAATTATGAGACACTGGGGAAACAATGTACGACGTAGGAAAATAACCTTTTTTAATAGTGATGTTGGACTCCATAATGTATGAATGACTATCCAAGCATTTTGTGGGAACAAATAAGAGATTCTTCTAAATATTAACCACTTGACCACTCCACCCACAATAAATCTACACAGCCTAATTAACCCCATGAATCAATCTTCTACTACCATTAACAAACATGATGGTATCTTCAGCAAAAATCAAGTTAGAGATACCCCCAGTATAATATTTGTTGTGAATGGGGAACACTTTCCTCATAAAAATGAAATGACTAAGATAATGTCTGAGTGAATCTTGGAAAATGATGAACAAAGAGGGGGGAAGAGGGTCCCCAGGACTCATACCTATGACAAGCTGGAAGAACCCACACTTCTTACCCATAAAGGAGGTGTCCATCCAATGAGAACTAAATAATTTAAAAACAAGGTCAATGACCTGAGAAGAGAACCCCATAATTACAAGGTCCCCAATGAGAAAACTCCATTAAATGCTATAGAAGGATTTGATCATGTAATTTTAAATTTCCACATTAATACTCAGAGTTTTCAGATTGATATCACTAATAATTTCATAGGCCAGGATAATATCTCCTTGGATATATCCACCTTTTACAAAACCATGCTGTTATTGGGCCACCCATCATCGGAGAAATGGGGACAATAATAAATTCATAATGAAACCCAAGAAATTATATGAGAAATTTAAAAGGGTAATGGGTATATACTAATTCAACAATAACGGGTCCTTGACCTTTGGAACTATCAATATTTTAGTTGCACATAAAAATATGGGGTGGTTACCTCAACGGAAGAAATCCTTCTCATTAGTTTCAATAATACCTTTCACCAGATCTCAGACCAAATGGTAGAAGGATGCTAGGAAATCATCTGGGCCCGGGGCACTAACCATGTTTATAGACCAAAACTCCACTCTGATTTCTTACTCTACTGGGGAAAATGTCACCTCATAGTCTATTACTTCTTTCTAATTATAATCATTGGCTACTGGTCTAGCGTTATTTCTAGTTATTACCACAATATAATCATTAATATTCGTAAAATCCCATTTTTTACAATAATAACTTAGTAAGAGGGTCTATAAACTAATTCTCATACCTTTATCCTCATGATATTATTTTATTTCCATTTCATTTCTATAACCAAACATTGATACAGTATCAGTTAATTTATAGAATTGAGTTATAATTGAGAATAAAAGGCGGAAAAATCTACATGTTTTCCTATAATCATCATAGTTTTAATTAATTGATCTAAATATCCTTTATTATTTTATATTGGGAGGGTTTTAAGGTTTCTTTTATGTATACGAATCACACATTCAGTTTCACCATCATCTTGATATTCAGGGTTTGATTTGGAAATATGAAGGTCTATTTTTCTTCATTTCTATTATTAAAAAGTTGTTTGGATATCGGTTTTTCAATCTAATTATGTAGTTAATCAATTTATGTTACACTGTTATGAAAAGGATCGCTTCATCAATTTTCACATGATTTTATTCATCAAAAATCATCGATCATTTATTCAATACCTTATATACATTTGAAGTAGTAGAATAGCCTAGAATTAATACTTCATCATCCTTTGGATATAAATTACAAAGACAATCATATGTGTTTAAAATATACACCTAGAATCAATAAACCATAATGTATCTAAATTTTGTCTTTCAATTTTTCTATATATCAGAAATTGTTTTCTTTAAAATAGGTCTATTTAGAACTTTATTTATGACATAACATTTGGTATTCACAACATCAGCCCAAAAAATGAGTGGTAAAGTTATATTCACATAACATAGTCCAATAAATTTCATACAATGTATTATTCCTCTTTTAATCAACATCATTATGTTGATTTATAATAGGGTAAAAATGAATGTTTGATACAATGTTTTGAAAAATAATAATTGAACTAATGGTTCTGAAATTGTAATCCATGAACAATTCATAAGGAAATAATTTTTTCATATATCTTTTTTTGAACCTATTTGAGAAATTTTATAAAATCAAATAAAAGATTCAAATTTATAACATCAAAATAAAAGCCATGTTAATATTAAAAAATAATCCATTAAAACATAAACAAATATTTTATTGTTTGGATTTCCACACTGGAAGTTCCAAAAAAACTAATAAAAAAATATTTTAGGTGTTTAGAAGTAGAAACCACTTTAATTGGATTAAAATATGACTTCATTTGCTTTCTAATTTGGCATAATTAACATGGAATATTTTTATTCAATTTATGTCAAGGTAAATATAAAACTAAAATCATATTGGTAAATTTTTACAAATAATACACATTATAATTTTCCAATTATATATTCCATAACCATAAATCATTTATTCAGCATTTAAATAGTTCCACTAATTTTTACTATGAGAATTAAGATCTAGAGTATATACATTATATGTATATATTTCCTTAAATTTAATAATTTTATCTTTAAAAACAAAACATGAATTGTTTGAAAAATCAACATATACATTATATGTATATATTTCCTTAAATTTAATAATTTTATCTTTAAAAACAAAACATGAATTATTTGAAAAATCAACATAATAACCTTAATCACAAATTTCATATATAAAAATCCGGTTATGACTTAAACCATCCACATACAGAACATTATTGAGAAGGACATGGTATATATTTCTAATAGATCCAAGTCCAACAATTCATCCATTATCATTATCTCCAAAAGTTCAATAAACACCATCTATCATTGATAATGAGTTAAAATTAGGGAAATATCTACTCATATACATTAAGAATCCATATCACATACCCCACCTTTCATTGGTTATCTTGGATGTTTTTGTCTACATAGAAAAACTGATCAATTAATTTTTCCCATACTGATATTTTTATTGTTCTAGAAATCCTAGAAATTAATGATTTAGGAACCCAAATATAATTGATATATAAAAAAATAAGCACAAAATTTTGAAAAAACATCATGAGAAATGAATTTTTTACTCCAAAAAAATATTGGGTTTTCAAATTGAAATCCTTATCATAGTATCCTATCTCACCACAATGAAAACAGGTAATATTTGAAAGAAATGTATTTTTTGAACTATGAAGAAAATATTTCATGTAAATGTTTTTCTTTCACCTTCACCTACTATTCCAAGTATATTATTATATGATTTATTTTTTCCATGAATTTTATTTAAATAAAATTTTCCTTTTAAAAATACACTGGAAGAATGTTTAAAATCATTGACATCTTTTATAATTTTTCAATTTCATTTTCATGTTCAAAAAATAATGATGTATAATTTTCTAGTTTGTTTTTCATAGTTCAAATAGGTTTTGTTAAGTTTTGTTTTTCATTAGAAAATAGTTCATATAATTTTTATGAGTTATCTTATTCTACTATAAAGATAAATATTTATCTTCTGACATGTAACAATATTAATCTAGTTCAAAAATTTAGAAATTTCCATTTGTGGGATCATTTTCAGGGATATAGAATAACAGAAATGCACATCATTTTTATCACAATAGGAAAATAAGCCCATAGAGGTGGTTTTTTTTAATATGTTTCCGGTTTAAAACACCCCTATATGATTCTGCCACAGATTAAAAAAACCACTACCCATTCAGGTGTTGACATCAAACATGTAGTGGTTTTTTCAATTTAGTAGTGGTTTATAGATAGTGTCGTAGAAAATATGCATATCAGAGATTTTTTTTGTTTTATAAACTCTTTCACGTGAAAAAATTATCATATTTAGCTGCCATTAAAACCACCCATAAAACCACAATTACAACCACCAAACAATAATATTAATTTTTTAGTGCTGGTTTAAACCGCCTCTGATAAAGAAAATATCATCATATAGATTCAATATAAAATAACGCTAAATTTGGTCCATTTAATTAGTGGTCGATTAAACCACCAATAAATATAGAAATAAAATTAAAAAATGTTGTAGATTCTATATCCCCAGTAACATTAACCTAGAAAAAATCATGTGCATAGAACATATAATAGAATAATCTAAAAAATCTAACTATTCTCAATAGTTACCAATCTAACAGTGTTTCATAATAAACCATATACATATAACATGTAACAGAATAATCTAAATAAGAGAATATCAACCATAAAACAATATTTCAAATATCTGAATCTAAGACATTATACTGTATAGAACCAATGTTAGTGTTTTTTGCATTGAAACTACATAGCACGAACATATGATATGTAACTCTTTAAACTACCTAGGCTATCATTGATGTTATTATACCAGAAAGTAACAAACATGATATTCTAACCCTTTCCTAAAAGGACATTCTATTCAAATGATTGTCATCTACCACAATAATTTTGAAAACCAGATATGGGTGGATTTTATGTTTTATGGGAAAAAAATATATTCCAAAATCTCATATCTTAGTCCCATCCCACAAAATGACCAACGTCAATGACTTTCCCTTGATAATGGTGTTGAATCTATTATTTATAGGCTAACTATGTTTTCTCAAGAACATAGTGGTGTAGATTGAAAATCATTGAATTCTACCCAAAAAATAACATAATGGTCACCTCTACACATTAGGTCTCCCTCAATTAGGATCCCCATAATCCTCCATGTATTATTCTCCCCTATAGTGATAGTGCATGGATGAAAAATTCTTTCTGACAATCGAGGGAACACGCCTCAAAGGATCTTTTTGATAAGTGATCATTCCCATGTTTTTAATGTTGTCATTTGGAGTTCCAACATTTCTGGGGCCCATCATTGAATGACACGATTGTGGGGATGGTGTCTCTAACATGAATAAAATGAATCAAATAAACAACATAATAGTTAGTCCAAAATACTAATATAAACATCCTAACATAACTAAAATGAAGAAATTAAATATCTTCATCTTTCAGATGGATCATAGATTAATTCATACTACACCAACATCATACTATACTAGTTCTAGACACACTACCATACTAAATCACTAAGACATATCAAATTACAATGCCCTTGTAAAACGTGGAAAATCATAAAGGTGTTATGTCATAAAAATTTTAGGTGACTACTCTATGGCACACATGATACAAGATAAATGATTAATTATACATGAACAAACCCTGTTTTCCCATAATTTTTCAAACATATCAACAAGACCCCTAATAGTTGTCCAACGATGACCACTACTTGTAAACCTCTCCACACCCATATCTACATCCTACTACCGGAACCTGTAAGGAAATTATATTGAAAATAAAATAATTTTTTATAATTATATTTGGACTTATAACCAATAATTTTTTTCAAACAAAATGATATTGAATCTGGGTGACTTACCATCTCACCACCCATCATCGATGGAGTATCACCAGGGACAGATCGAGCCATATTAAGATATAAATCAACTAATACTTTCTGCAAAGTGTATATCTAATCCCCCTGTTTCAGAATTGTGTTTTTCATTGAAACAAAATCTATTTGTGCATGTTGACTACAACTAAGAGAAGATTAAGCTTTAATCCCTGATGGCCTGCTATATACCTCAGATGGTAAGGTTCCCAAACTCATCCCGTGAACTCAACCAAGATTTTCCTTCTCATGTAATTTACCAAATGGGTCATCATGGAAGATTGAGATGGACTGTGCGGGTTTGGAATCCCATATTTCATTAATTTTTACCTATAAATAAAATATCATTCATACTAAAAGTAATATATATTGTCATATTGAAAATTGATAAAAGGAAATTATAATTAAAATTGAATTCATCCCTCATCATCTTTGGAATGCTCACTAATAAAACACCCATCACATTTTTTAAGAACTACCAACCAAAATTTGCTCAGGATTCTTGATTCCCTAAAATCAATGACTACATTAAAAAAATATAAAAAACAATTTCTCATATTAAACTAATAATATTTTATTATAAATTTTTAAACTAATGAAAATATTACAAGAGTCAGTTGGCTTCTATAAATGATCTTTGACCCCGCAGTGTGAGGTATGATTTCCATAGCCTAGCTTGATGAATTCATCTATGAAAGATATTGAAATAAATAATATTTAATTTAATAGTAGTTTATTCAATTTCATATCCTTTTCAACTACATGTATAAATGTAAAATGAGATATTTATAATAAAATATATTTAAATACCATCTAATTCTAATCATGATGTATAATAATAAAACCTTTCCATTTATCTCTATGTACCCCATTCGGCACCTTGTCATACATTTTTTGGGTTCTATACAAAGTATCATTGACATTCCCCATAATCTCTATTTAAATTCATTCCATTTCCTGCCAAAATTTTTTAATGTCCACGTTCATGCTAGCACATTAGCAACTGTAATCTGTAAAAACATTTGTAAATAAAAATTAATTTCAAAAAATATTATAATTTAATAACAAAATGAAATTAAATTACATTATAATGTTTTTAAGTTACCATTATTTTTATATGGAAAAATTATTTTTTTCCAAGAGGAAGGAATATCCCTTCAATCATCACACGTAATTGGAGGGGAAATAAGCTCTACAACTAGTTGACCTAGATTCTAGAAAAGTAATCATACAATTTCATTGATAGGTTCCCTGTAAAAATAAAATGGGACAACAATATTTTTTGAGGTCAGATTCTATACATCTAAACTTTTCATATTTTTCTCTATAGTTCACTGTATCTAAATTTTATGAACCAACTGTTACTATAAATATTATAAATAAATTTATTCATATTAAAATAATTTCTATAACACTTAACCTCTAATATCCCTATGAAGAACTATGATTGGTTCCATGCTCCCTCACTATTGAGGGTGCTGAATGGGAAGCCATCAATTGAGCTACTAATGGGACTCTCGTGGAGAGTGCGAGAAATGGTGCAGGAGGAAAATGGATAGAGTCCTAGATGAATTAGGGAGGGATATTGATGGATCATCATCTGTTTGTGTGGGCGATGGAACCATAAAATACTTCCTCCTTTGAAATCCTATCATGTAATAAAATTAAATTAAATTTTGAACAAATATTCCGAAATAATTATGTTTAGAAAAAATAAGATGTGATAAAAAATGAACAATTCTATCAATAAAAATATAAACAACAATGATAAATAAAGAAGAATTTTAAATAATGTTTTCTATTGTATTCTTACTACAACCGATTATATAGAATTCTATTTTGGATTTCGTCTAAATATTTGTTGTATTTATAAAATATCCACAATTGACAGAAAAGGGTGTCTAGATATAAAATGAATCATCAATTAATTAGTGTTTAACAAGTCAATATATAGTTGATAAAGACTAAAAAATGTCACGACACCTATGGTAAATGATGAAATGGATGATATATGGAGTATCATATAAAAATGGTCAAATCATGATGGAATATGCCCTTGGTGTGTTGAACTATGAAGGACTAATAGTCAGTTGGGCTATATAGTTTATATATAGTGGTGTGAGTGAACCATTCTTGGGATGGGGATTTGAGTGTTTCTCGGTGGCAATTCCACCAAGGGAATGGATATTGATAATTTCATAAAGGACACCAAAGTTGTATTGGATTGTGCAATGAGTTGATTCGGAAATGGCATGAAATATATTATGTTACATGAAGGGATTATAAGAAGTTATCCTTGATAAATAAACCAATTAGTGCATTTCCAAAAAAATATATATGATATTATATGGAAATTGGTTTAGAATCTTGAAGTAAATGAGAGGGAAGACTGAGATGTGGGAATTGGTCGAATGGCCCATGATAAGCTATTGGTCTTAGGGTATCTATATTAGTTGATAATTGAAGAGAATATTAACTCTCTTTGTTTGTATTTAGTGAAACTAGGTGATTGTAATTGGTGCAATAGTCTCCATTTACTGAGGGTATCTTGAGGGAGTGAGGAGAAATAATGATATAATTATGAATTTCTAGTGAATGGTCGAGTAAGACGTAGATACTGTTGAAATGTTACACCTTAGATGAACGGAGTGGATTTTGTTTATTTCATATATGGACTTATTTCATGGGATGTTATGGAAAGGGTAACATGAATATGATGATATCAGGAGACTAAAAACTCCATTAGGGTCATAATTAGTGTTAAAATCATATGGTTAAGTTGTGATGTATGTGAGGCATAATGGATGAGATCATTATAGATTCTCTATAGTAGATATTTATGTTTAATATGAGGATGAGGATTGGATACAAAAGTATCAGAGTGTAGAGTTACTTCTCCTAGTTTATCTTATATTTTTGATTTATATATTTGTGTTTATCTATAGTATATACCACATGTTATTGTGGATTATCTGATATGGTTTGTCATATAATAAGATTCTCTCCTCACACCAAATATAATAATGATCGATTTGAATGTAACTAGATATGGTACAGACCTTGTATTTATATAGTTTGGCTTGTGAGGGTGGTTGGAAATTTAGATAAACACATCAGACAACATCAGATTTTGACTGGTGGTTACGAGATATGTCTATGGGACCATACCTAGTGGGAATGATTGAACTTTTGAGAGAGGATGGACATTTTTATTCTATCCATAAAGATGTTGTTATATTTGATGTATTTTTAGTGTGATTAGTACTGGATATTTTGATGACATTCCCTTATGATCATTATTATGATGTGTACAAGATATTTAAATTCAATTCTATGATGGATCTCTAATGACATATGGCTACAATAGGTGTATCACTGGAATTGATCGAAATTGGTGAGGTTAAGTGTTGGGGTTACCAGGTTTGAACCTAATGACTCTACATTGATTATTCTATATTTTATAACACATAGCACAATATTTTATCATACATGAATTCACTATATATGATGGTGTATATAAGTGGAACTTTGCGAGACCCTTCTAGGTTTTATTCTCATACCCCACATGGAAAGCCCAGTGTTTATACAGATATTATGTTTCAAATTCAGGTGATATGTTTAAAGAGAATTCAACTAAAATATATGCGTAGATATTATGAGACTGGTCTGATAAGGGAAGAGAGTTTTATTGTGGAGTATCCCCTATTTTTTCTATTTATATTATATTTATAATGCTGGTAAATGACCCATGATGTTGAATTCTATATTATGGAAGAGTATCCTTTCTATAACATGTTATTGTATATCAATTTTTGATTTTTTGATGATAATTAAAGTTCTGTGAACTTAATATAATACTGAATGTTATTATTGTTATTTACCTCGGATTGTGTGTCATATTACTGAGATTATTGTCTATCCATGTGGGTTTTAAACTCACACAATTAATTGGATGCCTTTATCATATATGACAACATGACTAAGGTCTTTCGGCATCCCCCAATTGGATGTCATTTTAATGATTCAACCATGTCCATTAAAAATTATTATAAATTTTTTTTTGGTTAATTTAGTATTTGGATATTTCTATAACGTCCTAGTGCTGGGTGTTGCCCCGAGATGCCCTATACCAGGTTGGTCACATGGCCCCAAGCGCATTTCCCCAAACACCTGAGGCTTCCAGCTAGAATGTAGGTAATTGGGTGTGATAGTAGGGTTTCAAGGCCCTCATCGCCAAAGTAACACAGTTTAAATAAACAGATAATAGTAGTGAAAGTAGTAATAATAACATGTAATAGTAATCATCATAATAATTAAAGTAGATAAACATCTAAAGAACATATATACATGATTTTTGACACATATGCCTATGAATTATTACAAACAAGACACAATGATGGAATATAGTGATAATCAAAAGTACAAAGGAGAACTATTAAATAAATCCAGCAACATCACAATCCTCAGCCTGGTCCCATGATCTCCAGATACACAAAAATCATGTACCTGAAGTAAAAAGGGGAATTCCCTTCTCTATACCTGCAACAATATGATCTCTTTGGGACTAACATCATGACCCAAACATGGTGTGAAACGAATCTCAGTAGGCAACCACCCAAAGATAAGTGCCCAACTGTCTGTGAGCATATATTGCAGCCAATATGAAATATAATGTAACAGAAAAAGAAGTAATCCAAAGTAAAAAATTCTAAATTTCATGCTACATTAATTTTCATTTATAAATGAACAACCAAAAATCCACAAGTAACCCTCTAGGATGTATTCATAGTCTAACCCCTCTGGTTCAGCTTAGACAAAGACTTACTAAGGAATCACCAACCTTCAATTCCATACATGATCATATAATGGTTACTACAGACTCTCTGAAGAACCACTCAACATAAAATTTCTCCTATAGTCTCACAATATGGATATACAAACACTATGTGGGAAAAATTACCTCTATCCCCCCTATGGTCTGGCAATGTAAAAAGTATAATAGGCACTCTAGGGAAGCACTCAGTGTCCATTCCCCATAAAGCCAAACTACACTAGGTTCCCTCAAACCTATGTAAGCATTCATTCCCAAAAAAATAGAGAAGCCAATGTAAATATAAAAAAAATACTTTTTTATACAACTAAAATGCATATAATGACCATGTTAGATAATATAAACTCCATCCCCACAGTACTAGTCATGAAAAGAAAAACATACTAATAAGAAATTGTAGTCCCAAAAGACAATATCCAACACCATGGAAAAAAAACATCTATATGAAGGTAATAGACCCTATTCATTATCAGGAACCCATAATAAAGAAAACAAATCATAACAATCATCAATAATGTCAATTACCTAATCACTCAATACCCTAAACTAGGCTGTTGGGCACTTTTTTGTATATATAATTCATTGAAAACTACTGAGAGGCATATCCAACCTTTTTCATCATTGTAAGATCAATACAGTCGAACCTCATCATTTGAATCGAACTTGAACATCGTAGATCCAGAAAAAAAATCTAAAATGATAAACCAAGAATATCTCCTGAAAGAGGATAAATCAAGAGTGCTGGCTCTATAAGATGAAATAACTCACCAATACGATTCCATTGAAATTGATGCTGCCTGATTTGTAGAACAGTTACTAGGTTGGGGGATCAGTGAAGAATCTTCATCTTCAGTCTCTCTTAGACGAGTTAAATCCAAAAGAAGCACATTCTATGAATGATACATGACCCAGGTCCGATTTATCAAATAAAAATAAAAATACATGGTGTTTTCATTAGAAGTACATGGTTTGTAGTTTCCTTTACCGGGACCTATGTTAGGCAGTCTCCATGTCACCCCACATGGCCATGTACTCATCTGTTACATGACCAGTACACAGTTACACGCATCAACTAATTACATGACAGGTACTCTTAAGTACATAGAGTGTACTCTATAAATTTATAGAAACTAAACATTTTCAAAAAAAACCCCATTAATCAAGATCCATATATGAAATAAAAATCCAGGTTCTTACAAACATCCCCACTTAATGATATTCATCTTCGAATTTCCTTAAGAAAGTAGTGAAGAAGAATCATAGAATAGCTCTGGCCACTCTGATCGTACATTGGTCTCCCTCTCCCAAATGTCATTTTTAACTCTCCTATTCGTCCATAGCACACATACCATTGGAATAGACTGACCATGGAGAACTTCCGCGCTATGATGAATGATTAAGACAAGATGATCTTTGAATGAGTAATCCTACTCCAACTCATCCTCGTCAGGTAGAAATAACTTGAGACATGTTTGAGAAGTAACGTCATAGATAAGAAAGAATTAAGACTTCATGAATAACCTCGTAACTCTGAGGTAACTACATCTAATAAGTAGCTGAAACTACTCTCTCCAAAAACTCAAATGACCCAATGTATCTTGGTGAAAGATTTACCTATATCCTAATCTTCATGATTCCTATCTTCGGTGTGACACATGGGAAAACCAGATCTCAAACCTTGAACTCCAGTGGTCGTCTCTATTTATCAGCATTTGATTTCTACCATTACTATGCAGTAGCCATCCTCTTCTGAATCAATTATACCTTCTTCTTTGTCTCCCGAACAAGATGAGGTCCCAGAATAGCTGGCTCTCCTACCTCCATCCAACAAAGTAGTGATCGGCATTGGCTACAGTATAAATCCTCATAAGGTTCCATGAGAATAGTTTCTTGAAAAATAATATTGTAGGAAATTTCTACAAGGTGTATGATCTTTTCCAAAGAACCCCATAGAAACTCTGATGCATTCTTGTAGCATGTTCTCTAGTACATGAATCGTACGCTTATTCTAGCCATCTGTCTACAGATGGTATGTTGTACTCAGAAGTACCTATGTACCAAAATAGATCTATAGTCTCTACAAGACCAGAGAAGTAAAACAGGTACCCATGAATGAAATAATGGGGTGAATATCCCCATGTAAATGTATAATATCTTAGATGTAAAACATTCCCAGCTCATCAACAATGAATGTATCCTTCATCATAATGAAGTTTGAAACCTTTGAGAGTCTATAAATGATAAACCAAACTACATCATTCCTTCAAAGTGACCTAGGAACCCCTGTCAAAATTTCCATTATGACATCATTCCACATCCACTTAGAAATGGGTAACTGAAGCAAAAGACCAACTGGTCACTGATTCTCCACTTTCACCAACTGATAAGTGGAACACCTCATCACAAAACCAATTACATATCTCTTCATTGTTTTCCACTTATAATGATGGTGTAGATCTCTATACATCTTGGTGGCACCAAGATGAACATCCCAAACTGAATAATGAATAGCCCGCACCATATACTCGTGTATGTCTAGTGACACCCATACACATCAATTAAATCACATGATGTCATCCTCACCCATGGACCATCCAATAATAGGGTCCTCTCCAGACACACACCCTCAAAAGAATAGGCCTTTAGCATCTAATAGATAACTAATTTACCCTTTCTCAAGCAGAGTAGAGGTAACAACTATAGAATAAAGAAACATATCACCCTATCTTTCATCCACCTCCAAATGTATCTCAGAAAACTGAGCCATAAGATAGCACTCATAGCTGGCCTCCTAAACTGCATGTATCTGAGTCGTCATACTCTAGGAATCTTCCACTGCATTGCCATTCCTAGGTGTGCAAGCATGATCAATATCAAAGGACTGAAGGTAATCAACCCACCATTGTTGTTTCAAATTCAAATTTCACTGAGTATAGATATACTTGCGACTTTTTTAGTTTGTGAAAACCACAAAATTCTCTCCCAAAAAATAATGTATCAAATATAATAAAGCATGAACAACTATAGGCAACCTGAGATCCTGCGTCTGGTAATTCCACTAATGTGGCCTCACCTGTCGAGACTCATACTCAATGACTCCTTCACCCTGTATAAGCAATACTCCCATCTAGATACCTAATGAATCACACTAAATAGTATAACTCTTTACTAGCTCTCGAAAAAATAGTAATGGTGCATAGTCAACCTCCCCTTTAGCTCTGGAAAAGCGGAATCATAGGAAGATTTCCAGAGATATTTCACACCCTTCTTAGTCAGGCCCATCAGTAGCACTGCTAATCTTGAAATATTTTGTATGGAACTTTTTTCGGAACAAGTTTGCCTATGGAATCTACATACCTAAAATATGTTATATTATTACTACCAGAAAACTAATTCTTTTACTTTCTCTAGATATATTGTTACTTCTACGTCTGAGTTAATATGACCCATGATCTGAATCTGAAAAAATACAAAAGTGTCATTTTGTGAGATCACCACATAACATATGCTATCTCTGTGTACTGAAAACAATTTCAAGATATGTGGCATAGTTGTTTCGATTGTGGGAGTACACCAAGATATCATCCACGAAGTCTACCATGAAAGAATCCATATTTGGATGGAATAATGTATTCATCAATTCCCTGAATACTACAGGCGTGTTCATGAGACCGAATGGTATAACCACATATTCTTATAGACCATACCCACTCCAAAAGGCTACAAGAGTTATGTCAGATGTTCTAACATGAAACTGAGGAAAATCAGATATCAACTAAATAATAAAAAACACCTAGGATCATCAAATATGATCATATTGATCATCAATACTCTATAAGGGATTTATGTTCTTGTCTATAAACTAGTTCATATTCTTATAATCCACATAAATAATGAGGTTACCATCACCCTTCACCACAAATAGGACAAAAGAACCTTGTGGAGAAGTACTAGGTCAGATGAAAACCTTGGTCTGTAACTCCTCAAAATACTTCTTGAGCTACTATAACTATTGTGTATCCATCTTTTAAGGAGGAATGGGAAACTGTGACACTCCTGGAAGAAGATGAATAGAAAATTCTACCTCTCGCTTCAGAGGAAAACCTGAAAAGTCATCCGGGAATCATCCTTGAAGTGATCGAACACTGGAGGAATAACCATCTGTGACATTCCCTGGCCATCCAGATACAGGCTAGCAATTTTTACAGTGTATCCTCCCAAAACATGTTTCTAAGGTCCTTATATACATGCCTGGACATCCCATTCTCAATTAGGTAGAAACAATCAACTCTATGGTGACGTGAATCTCACACTATGCTGATACAAATTGAAAACTGCCTAGGAGGGAACTAACTAGTCCATTCTGAGAATAATGTCATAGCCCATCATCTCTAGACAAAAAAGCCTCATAAAAAGTATCACCCACCTACCTCAAGAGGGTAAAACTTTACATGATGTACTCATTCCATTCATGTCCTCAATGAAGTGTCTAGCTTCAAGATATCAGCAGATGTAAAGATATAAATCCCAAGGATCTCTAAAACATGAACAGATATGAAAATACAAGAAGTCCCTTTATATAAAAATGTATAAGCTAAAACTGAGGCAACTAGAATCATACATATAAATGTATAGGGTTAGAGATCAAGCTCTTAATGGGTCTGCTCTACATAAAATTCCTACCGTACACCATGACCATGTGGAGATGATAGTGATCCATGAGCTGATCCACCATACGACTGTCAAAATCCCTATGTCTGACCACCACGACCCCGACCTCCACCAAATACTGAATGGGAAGACAAACATTAGTTCCCAGACTGATGAGAAACTGGTGGTCCTGTTCCTGAATGTGGAGTCTAAGAGGAACTCCTATTAACTACTTCCGGTGAGGAAATCTGATTGAAATGCTAAAGATGGGCCATATTTCTACATGATAGGCACTCAACTAGGTATCTCGGGCAACTTGTCCTCATATTACTACTCTTAAATCACTAGTATCAAACCACATAGCTACATGAAGAAGTATTCCACCTACTAGGTTCTCCTTGCATATACTCACTATGTCGCTTCCTACATTTAGACGGAGGGGTTGCAACTCAAGATACAAAACTGCCCTGGCTCACAGCTCTAGAATCCCTCTGGTTTCCCTATACTATTAGCACCTAGATAACTATAGAAGTGATAGATGTAAACTAGAACATCTTCACCTGAGATCAGCTGTCTTGCTTAAGACCATCCTTAAAATTCCACTCCAGGAATAGATCATCACACCTTGGAATAGGTGTGAAGCGATGTTGTTCGGTGAAGAAAGAAGAATACTCCATGACTGAGAGAGTATCCTGATCCCAAATCATGAACACCTAGGCTTGGTCATCCCCCAAGGTATCAGGGTAGAAGTAATCATAGAAGGAATGCTAGATCTCATCCCATGAAATACCCTGATGGCACCCTGCCTTTGAAATCACATCCCTCTATCTATTGGGGGAATCCTAAAGAATATAGATAGATAGGTATACCCTACTCCGTAGAGGAATCTCCAGATGGTTGATGATAGAAAACATGGCTTATAACCTAGACTCTACAACATGAGCTCCACCATCCCCTAGGATGTTGGGATGATGATGCTGTTGAAAGACCCGCGTCAACTCTTCCTTAAACAGGGCAGGATGCAGTGATCCACTGATGGTATGCATAAAACTCATGAGGACTTCATGGAAATGTGCATCAACACCTATATCTGGGATAATGGATAGTTATAATACATGGACGACCAGAGGATCGACTGGTATTCCCAGATCAGTCATGTCCGAGGTCTGATCATTGACTTGTATATGGCGTACAACCTGAGGATGCATCGGTGGCATGACACTACAAGGTCAAGAACAACAATAGATCATGATTATAATGGGCATGAAAATTATAATCTCAATAAATGAACAGGAGAAAGAAATCATTCATGTTCTTCAAAACAATGATACACGGTGTGTATAACCCCTACATGGCGTGTTCTCTTTGATCTTTACATGGGCGTGTACATATTCCAAAACTGGTCATGTAACATCCCATACACACATCGTGTTCTACAATTACATAGTCTGTACCTGAATCTTTTACCCCTTACCAACTTCCTCTACCTTCAAAAACCACATGGTTCTCTCATAGAAAAAATCTACATGGAATGCTTCTGGCTGACACGGCATGTACCATTTTGGTTTCAACCACCCATGTCGTTAGTCACATGGTCGAAGACAAAGATGACTCTACATGGAATATCTATGCTAGAAACGATGTGTACTAGACGGATTTCATGCACCAGTGCCATTAGTCAAACGACCATACAGAAGGAATATATAAAAATTTGTGTACATACAGTACATGGTGTGATCCACTAATGAGTTCTCAACTCTGTGTCCCTTCCCACACAGGAAGTCACACGTTCTAGGATTACATGACTTGAACATATAGTACATGATTAGTACGTAATAGAAACAGTTCCATCCCGGATAAAAGGATTCATGGCATGTATTCATCAATACATACTATGTATTCTAGGTTTTTTCAGATAGTACGCCTTAGAAACTACATCGGAACCCAAAAAAATTGCAAAAAAAAGAGGTCTAAATTCTGATCCTTGAGGGAATATACTCCTTGAAAATCAATTATTGGGATCATATTCATGTCACATTACAAGTACAATAGTTCCAGAAACACATGGTCAACCAAACTAGAATCCATGAGGGCCCATAACACCATGGGGAACAAATTTTGGCGCCCATCCAAACAAATCCTTAAACAAACCAATACCATATCCAAAAGAAGGTATTCTATCAAGGAATATTTATCAATAGCATTAATATCTAGAAAAATATCCTTCATCACAACATGTAATCGATAATGAACCCAAAATGTCATGACAAGAATGGATGACATGTGATCTCTATAAGGTCCATATATGTTGCATCTGATGCCATACCCTAATCTCATCGTGTTACAAAAAAATAGAACCCCATTGATATCAATGGTACCAGAACAAAAATATGTGAATCAACCAACAGTAAAATAAAATCAACTGGAATAATTGAAAAAAAAGAAAAAATGAAATAATCGAGGTAAATTGGATGTTCCATATACAAGGTTAGCTTCTCCCGGGCATGGTGTATTACCCACTAACCATTCCTTCATATCCCTAAAAATTGGATCAAAACAGTAAGTCAATGTTGAAAAAAATTCTTTTGATACCGCTTTGGATTGTCCCAGTTCTGTGTACCTCTTAATGGTACCCCATACCCGGTTTGTTACACGGCCTCAAGAGAATTTCCCCAAATTCTATAGGTTGCTGACTAGTAGCGAGGGCGTTGGGCATTATAGTGGGAAAACTATTCCCTAATCGTCATAGTAACACAATAGAAATAAACAGATAACAATAGCGGAAGTAGTAATAATAACATGAAATAGTATACAATGGAAGACTGCAAGTAGATAAGCAATAGGAGCACATATATAAATGATTCTTGGAACATATGGCTAGGAAATAATCCCAACAAGACACATTTCTAGAATACAGTACTGAACAAATGTACAAATGAAAACAAGAAAATAACTCCACCAGCATCACAAGCCTTAGCTTGTTCCCATGCACTCCAGCTCCACAAATGTAATGTACCCAAAGTAGAAGGGCTCTTTCCCTTATCATTACCTACAAAAATATAATCTATTTGGGACCTAAAACATTTCCCAAAAAGGGTGTGAGATGAATCCCAGTATGAAACCACACAATGATCTATGAATAATTATCAGTGAACATAAATATCAAGAAATATGAAAAATGAATTAATAAACAAGGACATACTGAAAATTAAACATTCCTACAATTCAAGATACATTAATTTACATTTTCAAGTAATCAACCATACACCTACTCGCAACCCTATGGGATGTACTCATAGCTTAAACCATGTGGTTTTTTTCAGACAAAATCTCTATGAGAAAGCACTCACCGTCAATTCCCCTTTGTGGTCTCGTAACGGTAACTACAGACTCTCTAAGGAAGAACTCAATGTCCAATTCCACCTACAGTCTTGCATCATGGAACTATATACACTATGAGGGAGAAGATACATCCACCCCCTTTATTTTCTCACAATATGAAAAGTATAACAGGAACTCTAGTTAATCCCCCATCATCAATTCCCCCAATGGTCTAACTACACCAGGTTCCCACATCTCTTTGTAAGAATTCGTGCAAAAAAAAAATCCAGCATCCAATATAAATATCAAAATACTACTTGAATATACAACTACAATGCATATAACAAGAATATCAGATAATATCAACTCCATCCTTACAGCACTAGGCATGGAGAGGAAAACATCCTAACATGAAATTCTAGACCCAATGACCAATATCAAACAACATGGGAAAACAAATCCATAGCAAGGTAATAAACCTTACTCTTAATAAAAAAACCATACTCAAGAAAAAATTTATAACACGAATTAATAGGGTCAGATTCCCTCAACAAATAATACCCTAAACTAGGGTATTGGTCTGTTTTCGCATATACAATTCAAATACAATAATGGAAAGGCCCAGACCACCTACCTCAATGTTGTACGATCGATATAGTTTAACCTCACCCTTTTAATAGACCTAATAAGTCATAGAAAATTGAAAATGCCTAAAATGATCAACCATAGATATCTCATTAAAAATGATAAATCAATAGAAGAGTCACTAGAAGAAGGAAGAAATCACGGATTTGATTCCAACGCAGCCGACAGAGATTGATTCATAGAACGGATGGACATCCTGGTGCTCAGAGAAGAATCATCGTCTCTGGTCACTCTTGGATGAGATGAAGCCAAAATAATAGATTTCTATGAAAGAGACACCACCCCAGTCGAATTTATCAAATAAAACAAAATACATGGCATGTTCTTTAAAAATATAAGTCGTGTATATGCCTTTAATGGGCCATGATTTTCACGGTCTCTGGGTCATCCCACACAGCCATGTACATGGTCATTAAGAGACCATTACATGGATACTCATGACAACTAAGTACATGAAATTTACTTCTATGTACATGGCGTGTACTCCGTAATATCCTCAAACTCCTCTTTTTTCAAAAAAAGAAAAAATCATGATACATACCTGAAAATAAGATTCTAGTCCATACATGTTTAGTTGGATGTAGGATGTGATTTTTAAGATTAAGAAAAAACACTATGCTTTGGAATATTAAATTATTATATGATAATATTTATATATAATAAGGGTTGGATTAATGTTAATTTATTTTTGTTTATCTGAATGAGACGTTGGGTCAAGAATGATTTTCTATATGAGTTTATATGTTTTTGTATTAAACAACCCCTGATAAATTTGTGTGGTTTAAGAGTTTGATGGTTGATTAGATCACTCCACATTAAGAGTTTCACCGAATAGTTATGTTATACGTATAGAAGATTAAAAAATGGACTCATTGTAAAAATAAAGTTACATTGTGAGGATTAAAACATTGTACGAATCATTTGAAAATTGGAAGGAATCCAAAATACAAGACCAAAATGAAACTGGAGGACCACACTACAGTATGTCTATATTTTACGGTGATATGAGAACCTATTCGTTTGAAAGGACATATCAATATATAGTAAAGAATATATTTACTCATGATGTTGTGTCATTAATACATATAACAGTATAATCATAAATAATTTATGTGTCAATATATATAAAAAGTGTAATATTAATTCATATTATACTCCACTTGAAGTGTAAATGAATGGTTATAAAATATAAATTCTATTAACATTTTATATACTACACATATGTTGGTAGCTTATTGAAAGTATAGAATATATGAAAAAACATAATGCATATTGAATTAATATTCGATATATGATGGGCATTTTATGTATATTATTACATATAATAAGAAATATTATATAAAATTAATAATTGTTAGTAGATTATATAAAGACTGTTGCCTAAGATAGTGCAGTTTACACATAAATGAGAATATTGTGAGCATATAATAAAACATAAAACTATACTTTACAAGGATAATTAATTTAAAAAGATCATATATTCAAATATATTAATATAATCCCTTATTATAGAAGGGGGGTTATGAGCCTTTCACAACAAATCATTGAAATATATTTTTAGATCACTAATCTATACATAGCAATATTTATTATGAAACCAAAATAATATGGTGAAATTGTATAAGGGGACTAACTGATTATGGGGTTAGAACTCACCAATTTGATATGGAAGGAAAATTGGATTAAAATAATTACTTGTGGATGGGTCGCTACAACTTGGGAATAAGATGAAAGAACCCCTATGGATCGCTATCGGGAGAAATCATAGGTGAGGGCCAGAAAGACGAGGTGTGGTGAGTGATAATGATGGGTGAAGACGGGTGTCGATGCATAACAATGGGCGATGATGAGGTTACGACTTTGTGGAGTTGGTGAGGTGGGGTCAGGGATGTCAGGGGTGGGGGAATATATCGGGTATGTGAATAAAATTTACTATGTAGTGGCAGTTTATAAAAAACCCATTGCAAAATTATTTTTTAACAAAATTATCTGCATTTACATAAACCACTAGTAAATTCACTATTTGGTGTAGTTTATGTTAAATAAAAAACTTGTTTTCTTTATTATTTGAATGAATATGTTCATATTCTAATGATAAAACCTCCCTATAATTCTATAATGTACATCATATTTCCTTTATTATTTTCTAATAATTTGTATTGTAACCACATTTCATGATGTATTTCTTTTTTTAATTGTATCATCTAGAATCTTTTGATATCCACACTTAATATGTCAGAGATTCTTAAAATCATACCATATTTCATCATTATTATTTACATTAGACTACTTATATTTTTTAAAAGGTCTATCAAAACCAGTTCTTTATTTATATAACTTTTTTAATTTCCTGGTATGTTGAGAAACATCACTACCAAAATCGAAATTACATTATGAATTTTCATCATATGAATCACCTATTTGAACTTTGTTACACATATTGTCATCTTTTAAAATTTATACTTTGGAAGAAGCATTATCCTTCTTATCTAACCTATGTTTTCTATATTTTTCATCCATATTTTCCTCATAAATCATCATAATACCTATAAGATGTTCCATTTTGATGATTATGACCTATATTGATTGTCTAATAGAAACCAAAATTCCATTACTCATTTTTGGTTGTATTATCAGAACATTCAGATCCTTGTATGCTTTAGTAATAGATGTCCCAAAATAATAAAAACTATTTTTAATTCATATTAGTATTCCATTTAACTATGTCATACTATCACCATTAATCGTTATTAAAGTTTCAAAAATTAGTTTGGTAGTACCATATCTTAGATCCCACACATTATATGTTCCTGTATAAGTAAATGAAATTGTATTTTTCATTTCTTAAGATGTTTGACATTAAAAACCACTTTTTTACAGATCCATTCCCAATCTAGTGATTATAGAAAACCAATATTTAGAATTCAAATCAATGTTCTCATTAGTTTCTAAATACCAACAATATGGTTCTAATTTCTGAATTTCATTGGGCTTCACAGCTATAAAATATACCTTAAAATAATGTTTCTTTACGTATATAATCATCCGTTCATTCCAACGGCCATAATTCTAACTATTAAAATAATGTGTTATAACCATACACATCCCATATTGTTTTGTCAAATTTTTCATCTATTGATGAAGATATCATTATATTTCAACATTTTACTTCTGTGAACACACGAACAAGACCCTATAATACAAAATGTAGTCAGATACTAACCAAAATAAGACTCAAGATGGGTTGAATTGGGTTATTTACTTTTTTTGTCACTTAGAAAATCTCCCTCACCTGATTATGATAGATATATCTTTTTATTTAATAAAACATGCACCACAACTAAAATCATAAAAAATAGACATATATAGTTTTATATAGGTTCATTGAATAAAATTCCCTTGCTTCACTCTACCAATACACTTCTCCACATGTGTGATATGTTTGACATGTCCAATTCCTTTTTTAAGGGCATCTACCACTTTTACCATGGACTAAACGACTAAGTGAATGTAGTCGACACATGGTACAAGAAAAAATACATGGATCCAGGATCCAAAAATGATTTATAAAAAAAGATATGGAAGATTCAATTATAAGGAACCATTACAGAAAAAGATAAAAAACCGAATGTGTCTATAAATTTCAGCTCACAATAGAAAGAAATAGTTGAGCGAAATGAAATATCTCAAGAGAATTAATATAAAGAAGAAAAATCTATAGGATATTATTCTGAACATAGTAAAAATTGAATATATGTGTAACTGATATGTTGATAATTATATTTCCTTATCTACATTTAAAACATAGGGTCTCTTTTGAGTCATTGAAAATATTATTTTATGTTTTTTCTTGATCAGATAACTTATCTTGCATAATTCCAGTCATGCACACCACATCTATTACTTCTCCTTTAAAAATAAACAAACTTCCTATAATTTAAATTTACAGCACAAGACCCATAGAAAATATGGGATCAGTGACTCATATTTCTCAATAAAATTCCCCTACAATAGTAAAGATAATTAAAATATATCATCTTTGTTTTATATATTGATATTTTCCCTTATTAAGAGGTATTTTATCTTAATATGGAAATTGAGAATATATATATAGTAATGAAAATTTAAAAACATTACAGATTTTCTTATGCGGTGATAAATACCAACATGCTACATGATGTAGCTGATTATTTGAATTGATTCTTTATTGCCAAATTGATGAACCGAAAGCATGTAATATTTTTAATTATGTAGGAATTTAATTCACATTTTGGAATATAATGTATTTTATTGAAATGAATTATCCATTTTATTCACATAGTCGATTCACCAATACTAACATAGCTAATTGATGCGACATTGTTGTTTTCACCATATAGGGGATTCTCATTACAAATTCATCACATAACTAACATATATATCTAATTACTCAGATTGATGATTTCTCATTTACCCACTGACTCAACACAACTATTTTACATAAAAAATGATCCTATAAGTTATTTTTCAATGTAGGAAATTAACATAGTTGTTTCCTTCACAGTAGAGATTGATCGATGTAGCCATTTTCAAAACATATCCTAAAACAATTATTTATATGATTTCAAAAATTTGGGAATAATCCATCCAAATTGTCCATAATCTATAAATAGATAAATTAACACTTAATAGATAATAATAAAATAAAACATAAAAAATACTTACGATATTGGATTATCTGTAAATTGTGAAGGTTATTTGATATTATCAAAACCTGATTTACATGGAATATGTTGGATCAACATTAGTAGTACAAAAGATAACTCATGAGTAAATATGTTATGTGTGAACCTAATTACATGTTCAAAATTTTATGTGTGAATCTAATTAGATTTTCAAATTGTTTTAAATGAACCTGATTACATGTTATTAATCTTATTCATGGACATGTCTTCTGTTTCCATAATGTTTTTTGTGCACCTGGTTGCATGTCCATAAGTTTATTTGAGGGGCTGATTTTGGGCCATTAATATAATGAATCAGCCTATGTCTATTTATACATATTAATTATGTTATAATATATTGTGTATGTGAAAAAAATATGTATTATGAAAATTTCATGTTCTCATGGATCAAGTCCTTTGATTGTATTATGATTCTTGTCTTCTGAACTAACAATATTTAAACCACGATAGGATTTTTTATTCTTTGATATGTAGGTTATGGTTTTCAAATGTTATTACGATATTCTCATACCCTTATGTTCATGTTATGAGATGTATCTTTCTTATTAACCATTACATATCATTTGAGATCACAATTTCTTATGTTTCATTTCCCCAAGTTGTGATGAAATGTTTAAAATAGAGTATATTTGTGATGAGTAATAAACGGGATGATCCTTATGGGATACATTGAATATCCTTAGTTAACATTAAATATTATGTTCATAGTCTCCAAATACACTAAAATATTATGGTCTGTAGGAATATGTTTGTGTAATGTAATGAATGTTCATCTAAAAATATTTAATATATATATATATATAATGGAATCCTAGTTTTTTATACTTTTCATATGAAAACCTAATGTTATTAATGATTTCATCTTAGTTTTGATATAGATAACATGGATGAATGTCATATGGGAGCTTTCATGTGGGAATGATAGCTCAGAAGTTAGGAACACTATAAAGGTTAGAGTTGTTCCCACCCAATTATAGGTATAGAAATAAATATCACCCCATTAAATAATCTTGTTTGGTTGATATTGGTGGCCAAGAATATTATTTTGGAGGATCCCCTATATGTTAGAGACCCTCCCATTCATTTGGATAAAATTAATCTCATATTTATAAATGTAGAATCATCCCCAATGGGACATTCCTTCCACATCCTCACATATTAAAATATTATGAAGGATGTGCATAGTCGTTGAAACTCTTATCAGCACTACCCCACCCCCTTCCGTTCATATTTCATTCATTGCCCATGATTCTCATTGGTATCTCCCATTTATGGGTACATCCCATATGATGTAATACAATATATATTTAGTTATTTTTAATACCATATTTGGAACATTCATGATAGAAAACAGATGCATGTGGATAGATGTAAGAACACAATGAACTATTTATTCTACCACCTATTGAGAAAAAATAGTTGTTCAAATTGCTGATTTGGTTACTGATCTTGTAAACCCCAGAATCAAAATAATGGATTCAATGTATACAATAGGATATTGGAACACCCAATTATTCTTTGGGAAGGCCCCCTATAAACTATCATCCTGGTCTCAATAATTCATGACCCACTCACCACACATTTCCATGAAATGAATATTTTTATCATCTCATTATTCATGATTTTCCACTCTAATTTCAGTATTCCTCATTATTATTATTATAAAATTATGGATTATATAATATAATTCAAGAATAAGATCATTTCATCTTTAAAGAGGAAATGAGACACTATTGTGAGGTGATCCCTCCAACGAATGGGGATGATGCTCCCATTATTGACACATCTACTAATGGGTTTGGAGAGAGAATCATAGGCCATGATGATGATAGTGGGTGAATATAAGACTTTAGAATATAAAACCCTTGTTAAATTTATGAAACCATTCTTCTCACTAATGAAAAATATAGAGACCATGTGGGAGATAATGAATCTTAATAGAATATTGACAACACAAGATGAGAAACCAATGCAAGCCATCACCATGAGAATGAATCCCAACCACACTCTATCAAATTCACTCATGTCGATATCTATATCATTGTTGAAACAAGGTAGTTTCTGGATTATCTTTGAAAGTATCATTTGTGCAATTTTTAGGGAACATTTAGTGAAACGGCCTTTGATGGAATGATTTTTCTCAATTAAATCCAATTTGTGGAGGTGAAGAGATAGATTCCTTTTTAAGACACTAATGAAAACATTATAAATAATGTTTTCATGTTCAAATGTTCTAGTCATGCTTCAAAAAGGTGTAATATTTTACCTTTTCATTTAGAATCAAGGTGGTTGTACAAGACATCAGTGTGATTCCATCCCATCAAAATTAATCTTTAATAAAACAAATGATTTCAGAATCTAATAAATCCTAGTAAGCCACATAAAATGATTCTCAAGAATCCAATGGGGTATGGAGAGGTATTAACGTCGAGAGATAAATATTTCACTATCTTATTGTTTTGTCTCCATTTTATAGTTGATGCAATATAACACCAAATGAAGGAAAAATTCATGAAGATATATGTGTCCCCTTGGGAATCCATATTTAGGGCAGGATTAGACCCAAATAATAAGGATTTAAATTGATCGTTGACCATACCTCGCACCACTATAGGTTCATATATGAAATATTTTCCTTCCATTTAATTGTTATTTATATTTCTCATTTTCCATTCCTTTATGATATATTGTAAATATGCAGTATTCTAATCGCATTCATTGATCCATGTATCCCTAGTCGACACATGTTTCATTCCTTATTATTTCATCATCATCTCGTCCTGTGGGGTTTTTTACATACCTGTGAATTAAATATAACATTATCCCACCCTTCCCCTAGAATAGAATATCCTCACTCAATTTCCTCTTTTATGGAGTCACCCTCTTAGAATCATGAGTGTTGGTTGGAGTTACAGGATTGATGTTATTTATTCAAGGGTCTGAGTTCGTTGTAAATGAGAACTCATATGTTCTCTTTCATGGATTTAAGCTAGGTCTCAGAAACTATTTGAATATATTATGTATCAAATAACCACCACTATGAATAAAATAAGATAACACTTCCATCTCTACCAAATATTAGGATGACTAAAAGAATGTAATGATCATATAGGCATGTGGAAATGTGGCAGACCATGGCATTTTGATATGTAGAAAAATAAAAAATAATGGAAAACTATATATCGATATGACACCAGGTGTGTATTAACACCTTATAATTATTTCACCATAAGAATTTAAAAACTGATAATCCAATTTCCATCATCCCATTTATGGAAGTGATAAATGAATGATAATGTCTGGATTTTATGGTGTAATCCCATCCCCCATTAATCTCTCACGAATCTATGATAGTGTTATTGTTTCCATTAATTATCAAATATGATTACCCTAAATTAAGAGACCTGGTGTTGTTCCAAAAATCTTCCCTGACCAAAATAGTTTATTTTTCATATGCTAAAGTGAAAAAACAATGGTGAGATCCAGAAAATACCTTAGTTGTGACATACCGGTTGGGGGGATACAATTTTTTCAATAAATAATCAATTAATCTAGAAAATCGAAACATGTTTATTATACTGTTATCTAGGACAAAAATCATGAAATCACATATTTTTAGTGAAATATAAAAGAATGGAATAATTCTTGTCGGTTTCCTGAAATGTGACATGGGATTACATATTTTAGGGAGTCTCATTAAAGAGGGTTTTTTTTCTCGTAATATCCCAATCATTGGGAATTATATATTATAGTTGAAATAATTAAATAAATAAATGTATAGCCTTAATTCCCAGTATTTAGGGGTTCCTTATTTTATTAGAAGATTTAGTAGACTCTATGTTGGACCGAGATCCTATACAGACAGCACTGTTAGGATCAATGTTCTCTAATATAGCTATGGGTAAGGTAGTGTGCATGAAATCAGATAGAGGTAAAACTATTAGAATGATTAATAGGAGAGTATCATGGAAATAAAGGGTTTGGTCACCTTTTGTATGAATAGTAATCCAATATTAAAATCACCAAATAAATACACCAAGGTTCTTCTCTGGTCAATGAAACATTATATTGGGGATGTGGGTTCACAATATCCTCCTTCCTTAGCCTATATTGAACTAAATAAATAAAATCACCCACCCCCATTCTAGGGAGAGAGGGCTAGAGGACTCCATCTCTTTATGAAAAGGAAGAGTATCCACTAGTGGAGATAAGGGTGGTACCTGACTAAATATAGTTTTATGATTTGATTAATGACTGAAAAAACATTTAGTTCTTTTAAGGAGGATCCTATTAGGGGAATTGAAACTAGCCAACAAACCATAGACCCTGGAGACTTCTCATGGAAACTAGTTGTGAATTACCATGGAGATAACATTCCACAAAAAATGGGATGAGGTGTATACCTGAATGGATTTCTACATAGATTCATCTTCATCATCTCAAAGTGGATTGTTAGATGGAAGGGGTTTGGATAAATCCAATTCAACACATAGATAATCCATGAATTAATCGAGAAGACACAATGTGTGGTAATCCACACAATGTAAGTATCCCAAAAAATAAAATTTCTCAAAATAAAGAAATATTTTAGAATATTTGTGAAAGGCCTGATAGAATGATCTACACCTTTTCCCAAGAAGATTCATGACCATGTGAACCTCCATCAACCATATTAATAGGTTAAATCATCATTTTCTATTCGAACTGGACGAATGAGTAAACGTACTCCCGTATTAATCGTAGTAGTCATGTTCCAAAATGAAATCCTTCTTGTTCAAAATAGATACCATTGTTGGGTAAGACATTTCCTAAGAAATTATGGTGCTTTGATATAATTTTAGGTGAGGTTTATCCAAGCTAAAACATAACCCTATGGCCTAGCGGTGAAATGTCTTCAATTCAATAAAATCACTCACTTATAAAAAGAGAACATAAGAACCCGCAATAAATTTAGTCCTAATAGACTCTAAAGGATCCCTAGGTATTTTAGGGGGAGCCAAAAAAATGTAAGGATGTCGTAGGAGAACATATTTTGTAGAAATACCATATGCCACTACCAAGTTTGACTAACAGGGAAGCATGTTATTCAAGGAATCCAAGACATATTATGAATGGTGATCATGATAGATAAGAATAGTTGTAGTGGAATCTACATATGGAGAATCAATATTAGATTATTTTTTAGATGAATTAATGGTTGAATCATTTTGAAAACATGGAGGTTGATGGAGAAAACTCTTGGTAGACAAAATGCTATAACTTTTCACCCGGGGACTAATTATTTGAAAATTTTCGTTCGAGGTTTATATAATTATTTTTATATTCCCAATATTTTATGACTAATGAGCTGTTTGAATCTAATTATTTTCTACAATATCTGATTCATGAGATAAAATTGAGATTTAAATTCTTTTCATTGATTGGTTTTATATATTCATAAGAAAAAGTAGAAATAATATATAATTTATTAGCCTAAAGAATAACATTTATCTATAATTAGTGAAAAAATATATCTTGAAGCAAATAATGGGGGTGTGATATTGATTTTTTTAGTAAATTAATATTTATGCAAAGACATGGAAATAATCTCCCATGATGATCAAATTTATCAACTATGGGTTGAGCACAAAAATTTTGTGGTGACCTAGATCTTCAAGGATACTCTAGTAGCGGTATCATCCATCACAGGTTAACATATTTATATTTTCAAATTATCTGAAGGAGGATTGAATATAGTTGTAGGAGATGACAAACCACATCAATTCCATTAACCTATTTAGAATTATATTATAATATATCTCTTCGATATAGTATTATTGGAAACTCGTATCCAGTTAGGGGTCAAGAGAATAAAGTATTATGGAGATCAATGTTCTCAAATTTTGAGAGCAGACTATAGTGGAATCAAATGAATGTAGAAAATACATGGGGTGAAAAAATTCATTATAATATAACACTATTTTATACTAGTTATGGTACGATTTTCATTTACACTTCTCTTTCTTATCATCCAATTGATGTGATTAGTTCACATTAATGAATCACATATTCCTTAGTTTAAGGGAGAGAAATTATATCATAAAATATTTTGAGGATAATGGAATTAACTAGTCCACTAAATGTTTAGATGTGTTGTTTTATCGGGAGATGTTTTTTGTAATTTGTGTGATTATATTTATTTTCATGGGAATGTTTCTTATCAAAAATACAACCAAATGATATAATCCATGGAGTGGGGT